>OY748288.1:11889928-13175448 GCA_963556515.1 Nudaria mundana | reverse complement strand
GTTCCTGTCGAGATCAGCCACGAGATGTAGTCTATCCTCCTTAATCTCCAACCGCCCTGCCGCCGGACGAGCCCAGTAGCTCCCGTGCAATGTGCTGTCATCTGCATAGCAATGAATGCTCCCGAGGGATAGCATATCATTGATATGCAGAAGGAAGAGAGTTGGTGACAACACGGACCCCTGCGGTACCCCGGCATTCACTTGCAAAAAGCGAGAAGCCTGACCATCGCAGAGGACCCGCACTCGGCGTTCGTTCAGAAAGCTGGCCATCCAGCTGCACAGTTGAGGAGGTAGACCATATGCCGAAGCTTGGAAAGGAGCGAAGCATGCCAGACTCTATCGAAGGCTATGGCGATGTCTAGGCTAATCGCCAAGGACTCGCCGTGCCTTTCCATAGCCTCACCCCAGACATGCGTTACGAATGCCAGAAGATCACCCGTTGATCGTTTTGGCCTGAAGCCGTATTGCCGATCATTTAGTAGCGAGTGATCTTCGAGGTATCGCATGAGCTGCTTGTTGATGAGGAGCTCAAACACATTGCAGATTGCACCAATTAACAAGGTATCCAACCTCTACACAGAACTTATTGAAAGTAGCTGTGTGCCTGCCTCAACTAATTTATCAGTCATAGATCTCACAAATGATAGTAGGTGCTTAAATACTCCTAAACCAATGATTAGTCATAACAAAATCAAATGCCAAAGAAAAATAAACAAAAAAATTAAGAAAATTAATTTAAAAATGAAATCTTGTTTGTCTAATAATAGTAATTTAAATTTAAAACTACAGTCTGACCTGGATGTTTGTACTGGGCAAGTTGGTTATATGCAGGTAAGCAGTTGGCTGACAGTCAGGTGGCTCATGATGATGTGAGGGTCACGTTAGAATCATCACATCAAGCAATTACAGGAGAATTATGATAGTTTATTCTTTAAATATGAACTACAAAGTAAACAGAATACTGAAAACATGTTGGCATTGGACAAATTGATAGATGACAGTAGACACAACCAAGAATACTTGATTCTATAACTCAGCATTATAACTCTTGAGCACATCGACCAACACCCTATCAATGACTCCGTACCAGCTCTCTCTACTTGTGACAGTATTCTGGAAACAACTTCTGATCCTACCACCAACATTGAGCCTCCTAGTATATACAATGGTTTTTTCTGATGGGGTGGGTTGTAATATGGGCTAAAATGTTTAATAAATACATTGAAAACTGTGTTAATTATTCCCTGCCCAATGCAACTTACACTCAGATTGTAGACAAAATTGTGTCATCCAAGTATAATAGTAGTACCACGATTGTATTACTGGTAGGTGAGAGTAACAAAGTAGGTAAGAAAGAATTATTGTACTGTATACAATGCTTAAGTAGGCTAAAAGTATTTAAAATAATATTATGTGCGTTCCCATATGCGTGTTGCCAGTCCTCATCCTATAATAAAAAAATACATCTGAATAATTTTAGTCATACTTTGACATGTCGTCATAATTGTGGGGGAGGATCCTAGCAGGGTTCCGCGTGTAGAAATACAATGAAACACTTTTAAGGAACTTTATTGTTAATAATATTGGTTTACAATCATACTGTCTAAAGTGAGTTATTTTGAGTAACTGACATAGCATGCAAATTTTCTTAATGACATGATAAAAATTAGAATATCATTAAAATAGCTGGTGCCAGTATATCATACTAATATTATGAGTACATAAGGTTTTATGCATTATTTAAAAACATTAAATACATAATCTCAATACGCCCCCTTAATGTGCATATTAAAATAAAAGGCATAAAACAAAAACACATACAAATTAAAATTTTATCAAAGAACAACCTTAACAAAATAAACAATCAACTAAGTAACAATGCCGATTCCGTTTCCGGTCGTCCAAAAGGTTAAAGTTGTTATAAAAGTGTTAAAAGTTTTTAATAAAAAATCCTGGGAAAAAGTGCACACAGCTTAATTTAGGCTGCAGAAAACCATTCACCAACCAAACCAAAAACAAAAAAACTTTGATTTGCACCAGGAAACTTTGATTTATAACGAGAAATAACACAAAGGAGCATTTCGAAAAACTACGTTATTACAATTTGAAGGTGAGAAAAAGTTAAATTTTATCAATAACAATTGAAGTAAATACATATTATTACCTACATTGTTTTGAAAAATATTACGTTTGACGGCGTCAAATACTGTCAAATACACACTGACACAACAGCAGTGCTACCAACATAATAAGCAAAATCACGCTCCGTTTCATTCCACGCATATTACTAGAACGTTTAGTTACTGCAGCATGGATACCACGGGAATGTCAGGGGATATGTTGAGTTGTTTCAAATGATGAAAAAAGAACTCGAGCTACAAACAACTACAATCACTCAAAACATTGCTGAAAATCTAATGCGTCACATAGACGAAAAAATTCAACCTATCATCGAAGAAAATAAATACCTAAAGGGGGAAGTGGAGACATTGAAGAAGAAAGTTAAACACTTGAGGATAATAATAGGAAAAATAATATAATACTACATGAAGTTAAAGAAACTGAGAATAACTATGAAGAACTATACAGCATAATAAAAAATATTTTAAAAGAGATGAATATTGGTGTAGAAAAAATTTGAAATAAATAAATTTAACCGACTCGGTCGTAAACAAGAGGAAAAACTAGACCTTTACTGATAACCTTTTTGTCACACACAAGAAGATAGAAGTGCTGAAAAATAAAACAAAAATGCCACAAAACACTTATCTGACTGAAGATTTTTCGAAGGAAACCATAGAAATACGTAAAAATTTACAGCTGCAAATGAAACAGGAAAAGGAGAAAGGGAAACATAGCATTCATAAAAAACAATAAACTGATTGTAAAAGATAAACAGGAATCTGAAAAAAGGAAAAGGGATCTCTCTATTTCACACCAGTACTGTACAATCACCTTGCTCTACAGAGGGAAAAGGCATTATAGCCCCTAAAATAAAGATCCACAAAACTGATGCATTTGCATATATGAGGGCTAGATCTTCCTCATTGTCAGAAAAGCACCCTGAACCAAAGAAAACCATGAAAACTACCAGACACCGGGAACGTGAAGATTACAAACATAAAACTAACAAAAACAAACAGTTCACACTAGACCATATACATACTATAAAACAAATTATTCAAAAAATGCAATGAATATGGTCTTACTTACTATTTAGCATTCGTTGACTACAATAAAGCATTCGACTCATTAAAACATGCAAAAATATGGGAAGCATTAACAACACAAGGAGTGGAGTCAAAGTATGTACGCCTGATTAGCAATATATACAAGAATATGACAGCTAAAATAAGAACAGAAAGATTGGGTGAAGATTTTATAATAGAGAGAGAGGGGTCAGACAAGGAGATCCTTTGTCACCTAAACTTTTCTCAGCGGTTCTTGAGTATATTTTTAGACGACTCGACTGGACCAAATATGGACTAAATGTTAACGGAGTGCAACTACACCACCTGAGGTTTGCGGACGACCTAATACTTATTTCAAGCGACGTAACTAACCTGCAAGAAATGCTAGAACAGCTTGTATATGAAAGTTGCAATGTTGGACTATCAATGAATACCGCGAAAACTAAAACAATGACAAACAAAGAAAAAATTCCAATTGTAGTCAGCGGTGCTTCCATAGAATATGTCGAGGAATACATGTATCTTGGACAGGTAATATCTACTACAGACCTCACAACAAAAGAAATAAATAACAGAATAAACGCAGCATGGAAAAGATATTGGTCTCTTAAAGAAATTGTGAAAAACCCCCAGGTGCCACTAAGATTAAAGAAAAAGGTATTTGATTCGTGTATTCTGCCTATCATGACGTACGGATGCCAAACATGGAGCTTAACACAACAGAACATACGCATGCTCGAGACCTGTCAACATAGCATGGAGCGAAGCATGCTCAATATAAAGCTCAAAGACAAAGTAAGACTTGAAACAATACGTCAACAAACGAAAATTAGAGATGTGACATACTGCACTAAAAACCTAAAATGGCGGTGGACAGGTCATATGATGCGAAGTCAAAGAGATAAGTGGACCAAAAATGTAACAGAGTGGTGCCCAAGACAACATAAAAGAAGGAAAGGAAGGCAACGTCGTAGATGGGAAGACGACATTAAAAAGATAGCAGGTGTCACGTGGACAAGAAAAACACGTAATCGTACACTGTGGCGAGCTTTAGGGGAGGCCTATGCTGGGAAGCAAGATAATCTTCACGAAACTGGTGTCAATATCGACTAGATTTAGATAAGTTATAGATAAGTTTAAGCTTATGTAAGATTATTAAATAAAGGCTATTATTATTATTTCGTTTATTCAATTACATTCTTATTTTATACATTTTTAAATAGATTTATAAAAAACACAAATACATTTAAAAATATAAAAAATAGTGTCCCACCAGTAGCGGAGTAGGACCCAAACTACCGGCGGTGGAGGCTACAGACTGAGAAACCTCCTAACAATACGGCACGTGTCGAGGATAACAGCCTTCTGAATCTGACTCTTGATCCAACAATCTAACGAGAGTCTCTTGAGGTGTTGATCAAAACTCTTAGCTATTAGTCCGTTTGCCGAAACGACCATCGGGACAATGATCGTCGAGTCTACGTTCCACATGGCAGTTATCTCGAAGGACAGATCAAGGTACTTACTAAGTTTGTCCTTCTCTGCCTTAACAAGATTCTCGTCATGCGGGACGGCGACATCGACGAGCACTGCCCGACGCTGGGTCCGATCAACCAACACGATATCGGGCCTATTGGCAACAATAGTCCTGTCCGTGATGATTGATCGGTCCCAGTAGAGCAATGCACGACCATTCTCAAGAACTGGCACTGGTGTGTACTTATAGTACGGTACTTCAGACTCAATAAGGTCATATTAAAGAGCAAGTTGCTGGTGGATGATCCTGGCTACTTGATTGTGCCTATGCAAGTACTCGGTGTTAGCAAGATACGAACAACCGGAAATAATATGGCGAAGTGATTCACCAGGACGGTGGCATGCTCGACAAATGTCGACCGTACCGTCCTTCATGATGTATTTCCGATAGTTGTTCGTCTTGATAACCTCATCTGCAATTGCACAGGCAAAACCTTCAGTTTCCCCAAAGAGGTCCCCAAAACGCAGCCAGTTCACCGATGCGAGCAGGTCTACATCGAGTCCTGTTAAGACTCGGTAGAACCGCCCGTGTAGCTCCTTGCTCTTCCATACGTCCTTACGGTCTTCAGTACTTAACACCTTTGGTTTACGCCAGTTCTCGTTAGCCAAGGAAAGAGGTGTAAGGCCCTTGTCAACTTTCACAACATCGCAATGAATGTCACATCCATTCTGTAGGAAGTAATCCCTGAGACTGCACACTTCACGGTTGTGGAGGTTCTTGGCATTCAAAAAGCCTCGACCCCCCCACTTCCGTGGAATGTACAGTCTCATGACAGACGATCGTGGGTGTAACATTCGATGCAATGTCAGTTGTTGACGGACTCGCCTATCCAGGGCGTCTAGTTCCGTTTGAGTCCACCTAAGTATGCCAAAGGAGTACAACAATAAAGGTATCACCCAACCGTTGAAAGCCCGCATTTAGTTACCACCGGACAAAGAACTGTTAAGAACTTTTGTCAGGCGGCCAAAAAAACGTTCTTTCACCGATTTCTTAATATCCTCTACCGCTATACCCAATGACTCTGACATACCTAGGTATTTGTATGTTTCGGTCTCGGTGAGAGATCTGAGAGTTATTATCTCAGAAAGTTGTAGATTCGGTGAATTTACAACCTTCCCCCGCTGTACATGCATAACCGCACACTTATCAACACCGAACTCCATCTTAATGGCATTACTAAAAACTTCCGTAGTTTTTAATAATGTCACTAAATTTTGGTGCTTCGGTGTGAATAGTTTGAGGTCATCCATATACATCAGGTGAGAAATAACCTCACCCCCTCTACGAAACCGATAGCCTAGCCCTGAATCCTTCAGCAATGTGCTAAGTGGATTCAGTGCTAAACAAAACCACAATGGACTCAAACTGTCGCCCTGGAATATACCACGCTCAATCCTTATCAAGTCATGCGAATCAGAGGCGTACCCACCACTACCTGGTTTACGAAGGACTGTGGTCCACTGCCCCATACACGAGACTAAGAAGGGTTTAAGAGTCGGATTAATTTTATACAACTCTAAAATCCTCCTCAGCCATGAATGAGGCACCGAATCATATGCCTTCTTGTAGTCAATCCAGGCCCCTACTCCGCTTGACCTGTTGGCTAATGGCCATGTCAATAAGGAGTAGCTCCTTAGTACCATGTGACCCAGCCCTACATCCATTCTGAGCGTTATCTAAAATATTGTTAGACATTATGTGTGAATTTAATTTACTTCTCAGAATGGATGTAAGGAGCTTGTAGATGGTAGGTAAGCAAGTGATAGGTCTATAGTTTTTAGGTTCCGTGGTACTACCTGATTTATGGAGCAGGAAGGTGATGCCAGTGGTCATAAAAGCGGGTAAGGAACCAGACTCGAGGGCTTCTTGATACTGTGTTGCCAAGCGTTCATGCGAGCTCTGAACCCACTTTATCCAAAAGTTGTGCAATCCATCCGGCCCAGGACTTTTCCAGTTCGGGGCCTTACGAATTGCACAACTAACATCTTCGGAGTCTATGGTAATAGACTCCATGGGTTCGATGATACTGCATTCACGCTCGACGACACGGATCCAGTCGCCCTCCGAATGTTCGACGGGCACCGACCATATGTCACGCCAAAATTGATTCATGGTGTGAGCATCTGGCAGTTGTCCGTCGCTCAAACGTTGTCCAGTTCCCTCCCACTCTCGGTACACCTTCCTTTGGTCACTTTGGAACTGGCCACTGCCCCATACACGAGACTAAGAAGGGTTTAAGAGTCGGATTAATTTTATACAACTCTAAAATCCTCCTCAGCCATGAATGAGGCACCGAATCATATGCCTTCTTGTAGTCAATCCAGGCCCCTACTCCGCTTGACCTGTTGGCTAATGGCCATGTCAATAAGGAGTAGCTCCTTAGTACCATGTGACCCAGCCCTACATCCATTCTGAGCGTTATCTAAAATATTGTTAGACATTATGTGTGAATTTAATTTACTTCTCAGAATGGATGTAAGGAGCTTGTAGATGGTAGGTAAGCAAGTGATAGGTCTATAGTTTTTAGGTTCCGTGGTACTACCTGATTTATGGAGCAGGAAGGTGATGCCAGTGGTCATAAAAGCGGGTAAGGAACCAGACTCGAGGGCTTCTTGATACTGTGTTGCCAAGCGTTCATGCGAGCTCTGAACCCACTTTATCCAAAAGTTGTGCAATCCATCCGGCCCAGGACTTTTCCAGTTCGGGGCCTTACGAATTGCACAACTAACATCTTCGGAGTCTATGGTAATAGACTCCATGGGTTCGATGATACTGCATTCACGCTCGACGACACGGATCCAGTCGCCCTCCGAATGTTCGACGGGCACCGACCATATGTCACGCCAAAATTGATTCATGGTGTGAGCATCTGGCAGTTGTCCGTCGCTCAAACGTTGTCCAGTTCCCTCCCACTCTCGGTACACCTTCCTTTGGTCACTTTGGAAGATGCGATTCTGCCAGTATCTATTTACACGCTCTCTATAACGACGGATACGGCTTGCCCATGCATACACTTTCTGTTTCAGAAAGTCAATACGTTCCGTGACATTGGTTAAGTATTGCTGGGGACGAATACCGGTCCCAGCGAATGCCTGGCTCACGAAACGCATGACCCGGGGACGACTATTTCCCCGGCTAAAACAGATAAGCTTCGCAATGAGAGTCCTAAATGTGCCGATACGTCGCTCGATTCTTGCCTGCCATACGGGCACACCACCCGATCGTGGTGCACGGTTAAATTCAGGGAATTTAACGCGTGCAACACGACAAGCGGTAATAGCTCCACAGTAAAGAATCGAGTGGGTATCGAGCAAATCATTGCTAGTCCGTAAGTACGGAGCTAGCAACGCATTCAGGGCTCCCATCAACGCCAGATTTCGTCTATGCATGGGTAAGCGTGGTAGCCGTGGTCTAGAATTAGGTGCAAACCTATATTGAGAGATCACATCTTCTAAAGTACTCCTTAATTGCTCGCTTACCTGGACAGATATATCACTCGTATCATCTCCCACGTCGAGCACGGTATCAACTAAAGTGGCACTAGTTGCAACCGTGTGTGTAGCAGGTGACGGTGCTCTCGTTGACGCTGGAGCTGGTCGAGTAGATAACACTTCCAGGCGTAGTCGATCAAGCACAGGTTGATCCAACAACTTGCATCGTTGGATAGCCCGCACTTGATCCGATAGTCGCTGGACGGCAACGGTCATTGTTGGTTCAAGAGCCTGAAACAAAGGAAGCATCCTTGAACGGTACGCAGTCAGGTTGGTTTCCCCTTCTGTAGCCTCATAATATGCCCGCATGACGTTTTCATTGATGGATGAAGTCCATCGCATGCGGTGCACAATACCACCGGTAGTGGGGACCCTACTCGAAGCTGGTAGGCTTCGGGGCCCCAAACTGCTCGGTGGCCGGCCTCTCCCTCGCCGGCGTACAGGTGTTGGCGACGTCGGCGGAGAGAAATACTCGTCACTTGAAGAGCTCGACGCCTCAGCGAGCACCTGTGTCAGCGATGTGCGGTCCGGTGCCTGCGAGGCGGAGTTTAGTGACGAGTCCGGGGGTGTTATTTGCGCATTTCTGCTTCTGGCTCTTGTTTGCATCTCACAATCACTTCATATTGTTTGGCCATAATATTGAATGTGATGTTGATATTTTTGAATTCATTGAATGACATGTGTCAAATCTTCGTTGCATATTTTGTAGACTATGTTTATTGTTCTAAAGTTCTAAAATATTATAAAATCCTTTATGTATTGACTTTTTGCTGATATTATTATGAAATCTGAAGTAATTGTATAAATTTAGGTAATAATATATAAATAAAAATATTAAAATATTTTAAGAATGAAAATGATGTATGAGACGTTCAGAGTTGCCAGTTATTATTATTATATCGTTTATTCATTTCTATTCTTATTTTATACATTTTTAAATACATTTATAAAAAACACAAATACATTTAAAAATATAAAAAATAGTGACCCACCAGTAGCGGAGTAGGACCCAAACTACCGGTGGTGGAGGCTACAGACTAAGAAACCTCCTAACAATACGGCACGTGTCGAGGATAACAGCCTTCTGAATCTGACTCTTGATCCAACAATCTAACGAGAGTCTCTTGAGATGTTGATCGAGACTCTTCGCTATTAATCCGTTTGCCGACACGACCACCGGGACAATGATCGTCGAGTCTACGTCCCACATGGCGGTTATCTCGAAGGACAGATCGAGGTACTTACTAAGTTTGTCCTTCTCTGCCTTCACGAGATTCTCGTCATGCGGGACGGCGATATCGACGAGCACTGCCCGACGCTGGGTCCGATCAACCAACACGATATCGGGCCTATTGGCAACAATAGTCCTATCCGTGATGATTGATCGGTCCCAGTAGAGCATTGCACGACCATTCTCAAGAACTGGCACTGGTGTGTACTTATAGTACGGTACTTCAAACTCAATAAGGCCATATTGAAGAGCAAGTTGCTGGTGGATGATCCTGGCTACTTGATTGTGCCTATGTAAGTACTCGGTGTTAGCTAGATACGAACAACCGGAAATAATATGGCGAAGTGATTCACCAGGACGGTGGCATGCTCGACAAATGTCGACCGTACCGTCCTTCATGATGTATTTCCGATAGTTGTTCGTCTTGATAACCTCATCTGCAATTGCACAGGCAAAACCTTCAGTTTCCCCAAAGAGGTCCCCAAAACGTAGCCAGTTCACCGAAGCGAGCAGGTCTACGTCGGGTCCTGTTAAGACCCGGTAGAACCGCCCGTGTAGCTCCTTACTCTTCCATACGTCCCTACGGTCTTCAGTACCTAGCACCTTTGGTTTACGCCAGTTCTCGTTAGCCAAGGAAAGAGGTGTTAGGCCCTTGTCAACCATCACGACATCGCAATGAATGTCACACCCGTTCTGTAGAAAGTAATCTCTCAGACTGCACACTTCACGGTTGTGGAGGTTCTTGGCATTCAAAAAGCCTCGACCCCCCCACTTCCGCGGAATGTACAGTCTCATGACAGAAGATCGTGGGTGTAACATTCGATGCAATGTCAGTTGTTGACGGACTCGCCTATCCAGGGCGTCTAGTTCCGTTTGAGTCCACCTAAGTATGCCAAAGGAGTATAACAATAAAGGTATCACCCAACCGTTGAAAGCCCGCATTTTGTTACCACCGGACAAAGAACTTTTGTCAGGCGGCCAAAAAAACGTTCTTTCACCGATTTCTTAATATCCTCTACCGCTATACCCAATGACTCTGACATACCTAGGTATTTGTATGTTTCGGTCTCGGAGAGAGATCTGAGAGTTATTATCTCAGAAAGTCGTAAATTCGGTGAATTTACAACCTTCCCCCGTTGTACATGCATAACCGCACACTTATCAACACCGAACTCCATCTTAATGGCATTACTAAAAACTTCCGTAGTTTTTAATAATGTCACTAAATCTTGGTGCTTCAATGTGAACAGTTTGAGGTCATCCATGTACATCAGGTGAGATATAACCTCACCCCCTCTACGAAACCGATAGCCTAGCCCTGAATCCTTCAGCAATGTGCTAAGTGGATTCAGTGCTAAACAAAACCACAATGGACTCAAACTGTCGCCCTGGAATATACCACGCTCGATCCTTATCAAGCCTTGCGGGTCAGAGGCGTGCCCACCACTACCTGGTTGACGAAGGACTGTGGTCCACTGCCCCATACACGAGACTAAGAAGGATTTAAGAGTCGGATTAATTTTATACAACTCTAAAATCCTCCTCAGCCATGAATGAGGCACCGAATCATAGGCCTTCTTGTAGTCAATCCAGGCAGTTATATATAAGTAACAATGCCTAGACCACTCATGCACTGGTAGTGCTTAGTTCTTGGCAAAGCCTTCGTTAATATATCCGCGAGCATCGAGTCTGTCGGTAAGTACTTCAACTCAATACTCTTATTGTTCTTTAATACAGTTCTGATAAAGTGATACCTGATATCTATATGTTTACTCCGAGAATGGTAAATTGGATCACCAGCAAGGCACAGCGCCCCCTGATTATCTACATGTAAGGTCAATTGTGCAAACTTACTTAACCCGATTTCAGTCAGCAAGCTATTAAGGTACATGCCTTCTTTCATCGAGGACGACAAGCTCACATACTCGGCTTCACACGTAGAAGTTGCCACACACTTCTGTTTTTGTGATTTCCACGACACGCATCCGCCTCCTAACATAAAAACATAACCGGAGTAAGAACGCCTATCAATAATACACGCGCCCCAATCGCTATCTGAGTAACCTTTTAGTGAATTACCTGTTTTTGTGAACACAAGTCCATGCGTCTTTGTATGCTTTAAGTAACGTAGTACTCGTTTCGCAGCGTTCCAACATTGTTCAGTTGGACTATCAAGAAATTGGCTCAACTTGGCCACACTATTTGTAATATCAGGTCTCGTTCCCGTAGATAAGTACATAAGAGAACCTATCAATTCCCGATATGGATATCGTTCACACTCATTATACTTCTTGGTAGAACTTAATAATTGGTTTTTAACTTCCATTGGGGTACACACCGAACTACATTTATACATATTAAATTTATTTAAAATATCATTAATATATTTTTGTTGTGACAATTTAATGCCATTGTCAATTCTGTCAATTTCAATTCCGAGCATATATTTTGCAACGCCATAATCTTTCAACTCAAATTCAGCGGCCAGCTCTCTTTTAAAATTTTCGATACAACCTCTTTTTTGCGATGCGACCAATATGTCGTCGACATAGACTAGAGCAAAGAGTTTCGTATCGTGGTCAATATCTTTAATATAAAGACATGGCTCATTTAATGATTGAATCAATCCCATTCGTTTCAGTTGTTCATCCAGTCTGATATTCCACTGCCGACCAGCTTGTTTGAGCCCGTATAGCGACCTCTTTAGTAGACATACTTCGCCCCCAGCATTCAAGTCGTTCAACATCTTACTGGCTCGTTCATGTATAGGTGAACCGTTCTGTTCGATCCGTATAAGATCTTGTAAACATGCTTCTAAAAGTTCAGGTACTTTCATGTAAATGCTCTCCTCTAACAAACCATTTAAATAAGCAGTATTGATGTCCAACTGATGAACTTCAAGATCGAGTTCAGCTGCTAATGCAACCAACAATCTTATTGTGTCAAGCCTAGCGACGGGTGCGAAGGTATTCTCGTAATCAATGCCATAGCGTTGGCTAAACCCTTTCGCTACCAGTCTCGCTTTCTTCTTCTCAGTTTTATCCACGTTGAGCTTCGTTGTCAATATGTATCGACATCCCACAACGTTTTTGCCCATAGGTTTATGTACTACATCGAAAGTATCATTCTTGATTAGACTACGAACTTCCGAAATAATTGCATCTTTCCATCCTTTGATTTCGTTTCCGGAAAGAGCTTGCTTTAACGTCACTTCAGTAATTTCAGCAAAATCCTGACAGTCCACGAACTCCTTTGTTGACTGCTCGCCTACTTCCATTGGAATTTCTGGCGCTTCGCATTCTTCCATTGAAATCTGCGGTTCCACTTCAACCATGGTATATATTTTTCTGGGCCGTCCAACATGACCTCTCTCTAGTCGCGGTCTGCCTGGACCTCTTTTCATTGCCCTCCCCCTGTCAGCATGGTCATAATCTTGATGACGGACATGCACATGATACGATGGGCCAGCGACAACTTCCGGTTCAGATATATATGTTGGTTGAAGAGGATCATTCGAGGGTATTATTTCACATTCCTCTTGATTTCTGTTTTCTTCGTCGTGTTCAGGAACATGTTCCCTGCATTCGTCTGCACGATCAGGAATAACATGGCCGGAATCTTGTTCCATTTGTTTGGCATGAAACTCGACGTCAATCGTCAACGGTTGTTTCTGATCAACAACTGGTCTTTCTTCTTGTATTTCAAAAGGATCCATCTTCATATTTCCTTTTTCATTTTCTTGACTTATGTTTTCATGGAACTTCACATCTCGTGACACGATACATTTTCTTTCCAACGGCATCCATACTTTGTATCCTTTACGATCGCTAGGATAGCCTACAAAGATACTTTCTTTACTGCGTGGATCAAATTTGTCTTTTCCTACTGATTTGTCCAAAACGTGAACTTTACATCCAAATTGGTGTAAGTAATTTAAACTTACCAATCGTTCACTCCATTTCTCAAAAGGTATTTCACCGTTGAGACTTTTTGTTGGACAACGATTTCTGAAGTGACATGCTGTCAATACTGCATCGCCCCAGAAACCAGGAGAAAGTCCTGACGAGATCATCATGCATCTTGCCATCTCTACCAGCGTCCTATTCATTCTTTCAGCTACTCCATTTTGTTTCAGTGTGCCAGGAATGGTCAATCTTCTTGCTATCCCCTCGTTTTTCAAATACTCGTCGAAATCTCCGTTCAAATACTCTCCTCCGTTGTCACTTTGAAGATATTTAATCTTCCCTCCCGTAAAATTCTCGACCTGATTCTTGTATATTTTAAAACTTGTAAAGACTTCACTTTTCTTTTTCAACAAATATACCTCACACCATCTCGTGTGATCGTCGATAAACGTGACGAAATATTTCGCTCCATTTATTGCCGTATGCTTTATTGGCCCGACCACGTCAGAGTAAATTATTTTTAATGTTTCCTCATATGGTCCATTTGTTCTATAAAATGGCAGCATACTCATTTTTCCACGTGCACATATATCACAATCATATAATTCAGCCACATCTGACATTCCTACATTCATGCCAGATTTTTTCAAAAGTTTAATGAGATATTTCGCATTTAAATGTCCTAACCGTTTATGCCACAACCATACATCAACCTTTCTTTCTGAAATCGCTGACACGGTACCACACTGTTCCTCTAAGTAATATAAATTACCTTTACGATTTGCTATCTTGTACACTAGCTATGTCACCCTTGAACGTGACACTAAACCCTTGATCCATAATTCTTGCTACTGAAATCAGGTTACACCGCAAATCCGGAACAAATAAAGTGTTGGGCAATTGAACCACAGTTTGAGAACCATTATTACATGTAAATAATCTCACCGTACCCTTACCTTGTATATTTGTGCTTGTATTCGTCGCAAAATTTAGCTTACCCGACAAAGGTAACAATGTGTTTCCAAATTTACTTGCATCGTTGCACAAATGTGACGTACACCCACTGTTGATGATCCAACGCCCATTCTCGTTGTAAACAGCTCTATCATCTGAAATACAGTTAAATGTAACTAAATTGGTATCGACAGTTGCTATATCAACACTATTATCATTTGATGCACACTTTGCACTACCAACACATTGTTCCTTGTTCTTCTTTACACATTTAGAGGATTTATGACCGAATTGGTGACATTTAAAACATTTGAATCTAAATTTTCAATTTCCTTGCTCTGTACTACTCTTTGACTTAAAATATTTATTTCCTTTTATAAGAAGTGTCCTATCTACACTTTCTTTCCGGAATCTGGAATTTCCTTTCTCCAATATCTTAATCTTGAGCGTCTCCGGATCTGGCAACGTATCTCTAGACTCTATAGCACATCTAAAGTTATCGAAACTAGACGGTAAACTGTACAGCAGCATAATTGAAATCAGATCGTCATGCATTTCGATGTCCAAGTCTGCTAGTTGGGTTCTCACATCGAAGAATCGTAAAACGTGTTCTCTTATGTCACCGCCTTCCTCTAATTTATGTAGCAACAGCTGTTTTAACAATGTAGCCTTCTTCGCAGGTCCTTTAGAGGCATGAATGGCTCTCAACTTCAAAAATACATCCCGCGACGTCGAACATCCTCGTAGGTAACGTAATTCGCTTGGGCTAATCGACAGAAAGAGGTCTGACTTAGCTTTTGCATCCTTACTCTCCCATAGCCTCGCCTCTCCAGGCTCTGCTGGTTTTGGGATACTACCATCGACGTAACCCCAGGCATCATTTTTTACTATAATAGCTTCCACCTGAATCTTCCAGGTCTCGTAATTACGATTATCGAGTTGCTCAATTTTCACAGTACTCATATTTATTTTCTACTTACGATTAATAACGTAAATTCTTCCTTTTTGCTCTCGATTCGATCCTAGATCGTACCTGGGCCCATAACCATTGTGGGGGAGGATCCTAGCAAGGTTCCGCGTGTAGAAATACAATGAGACACTTTTAAGGAACTTTATTGTTAATAATATTGGTTTACAATCATACTGTCTAAAGTGAGTTCTTTTGAGTAACTGACATAGCATGCAAATTTTCTTAATGACATGATATAAATTAGAACATCATTAAAATTGCTGGTGCCAGTATATCATACTAATATTATGAGTACATAAGGTTTTATGCATTAATAAAACATTAAATACATAATCTCAATAATAGTGACACTTTTAATTTTTTTGACACTAATAATTTTATTAGTAATTATTGTTTTAAGACCAAACATAGTATTTATCTTCTGAAGTCAGACAAAAATAAAATTGCTACATTGCTAGCAAATAATATTAATTTTTGGACGAGTCTACATTGCATACAAAATCATATACCTACAGATTTGTTAGGTACTTGTAGTAATCATTTAGTATGTATAACAAATGATTTAAACTAAATATCCAGACAACAGGAATACCAGAGCTAAAGATGGCTCATCAAAATATAGAAGGTCTTTCTGGCAAGAAATTAGTAGTAGAGTTATTCCTAGAGGAATTAAATGTAGATATTTTGTGTTTAACTGAACATTGGCTCAAGGAGAGTGAGATGATGTTCAATATAAACAACTACAATATTGCAAGTTGCTTTAACAGGAAGTCTGCGATTAAACGTGGCTCCATGGTCTTAATTAAAAATGGTCTTCGCAGCAAAGAGTGGTCTGACATAGTTAGACTTTCCGTTGAGCGATGTGCTGAGGTGGCTTGTGCCGAGCTTGACCAGTATATAGTAGTTTGCGTATACAGTCCAGGTGGACTGTATACAACAGTGATTTTAATGTATTTACCAAGGTCATGGACCAGGTTCTAGCGGTTGCGTCAAATAATAGGAAGAAGTTAATTATGTGCGGAGACTTCAATGTAAACATCCTAAAACAGTGTAAGAAAAGTACTCAATTTTTTTATTTATTTGGTAGTTACAATATGGAAAACATTTTCTGTGAACCGACTAGAGTCACAGAAACAGCAGCCAATTGCCTTGATAATTTTTTTACGGACTGTGAGTGCTTAAGCAAGTCTGTAATTAGTAAATTGCCATCAGATCACTGTGGTCAAATAGTATCCTTTCCCAAGAGTAATAATAGTCAGTGTAATGAGAAAATTATGTGTAGGCCCATAACCTCTAATAGAATTAAAGAATTCAAAAACTTGTTTGAGAAAAAGCTTAATTCTATAGTTTATATAGGTAATAATTCTGAGGTCCATTATAATAGTTTATTTCGATTAAAGTTAGTTATTAGTTTAATTTAATTTAATTTTTAAATTAGAAAACAAGAATATAACCTCTCCGAAAGATATTGTAAATGCATTTGAAGATTATTTTACCAACATTCCATTTAAAGTCACTTCTTCTGTTAATTCATGTGCCCTCGGTGCGGTGGCCCTTCTCGAAAGTAATATTGGTTCTTCATCTAAATTTAACTTCAAACATATCGACCCCAGTGACATCTTGAAAGCATTTAAAAATCTCAAAATTAAAAAGTCGGAAGATCACTTGGGCATATCAGTTAGCTTAATCAGTAATGTAATTGATATTATTGCAGCTGACTTGGCACTAATTTTTAATGAATGTGTAGATGAAGGCATATTCCCTAACCTAATGAAAAATAGTAGACTAATACCATTATTTAAGAAGGGATCCAAGTCAGAACTTGGTAACTACCGCCCCATTTCTATTTTGCCAGCTCTGAGTAAGGTGTTTGAGAGAGTGATGCTTAATCAAATGCAAGCCCACTTCACGACCAACAATCTTTTCCACAGCCAACAATTTGGCTTTACTCGCGGAAAATCTACCACCGATGCGGGAGCAACCCTTGTTAGCTTGATTTACGACGCATAGGAGGGATCGCAGGATGCCATTGGGGTATTCTGCGATCTGTCTAAAGCATTTGATTGTGTTGACCATCAGACACTATTGCTAAAGTTACGTCGGTATGGTTTTGACAAAAAATCCTTAGAACTATTAGAATCTTACCTGACAGATAGGCTGCAGACTGTTCATGTGAACAACGTTAAGTCAAACGGAACTAACGTAAAAATAGGCGTACCTCAGGGATCAATTCTGGGCCTTTTCTCTTCTTGGTTTATGTTAATGACTTGCCTTTCATGATCGAGGCACAAGCTGGCATAGTAATGTTCGCGGATGATACATCACTTATATTCAAAGTAAATCGGCATAGTACAGATGCGAATAATGTTAATAATATTTTAAATGATATTTCAAATTGGTTTTCTATAAACAACCTATTGTTGAATGCAGAAAAGACTAAATGCGTTAAATTTACAATGCCGAATGTCAGACAAGCAAACGTCCATGTCGTGCTGGGTGGCCAAAGGTTAGAATTTGTAAATAACACTACCTTTTTAGGAATAACAATAGATTCTAAATTACAATGGGGTGGCCATATCACCATTTTAGCTAATAAGCTTAGCTCTGCTGCATATGCTGTGAGACGGATTAGACAGTTGACAGATGTAGCTACTGCTAGGCTAGTTTACTTTGGTTACTTCCATAGCTTGATGTCCTATGGAATACTACTTTGGGGAAATGCAGCAGATATAGAAACAATTTTTATATTACAAAAGAGGGCAGTCCGTGCCATTTATTGTTTAGGTAAGCGAGATTCTCTTAGGGAGCTATTTAAAGATATTAATGTTTTAACTGTAGCTTCCCAATATATATTTGATAACATACTGTATGGCAGGAAAAATATATCTAGCTATACTAAAGTAAGTGTCGTTACAGACAGAAATCTACGTAATAAAAATAATATAGTTGATGGTTTCGATTGTCGGCACTTGGTGAAACTTATAGTAATACATGTTAACAAAAAACACTTGTACACCGTTTCACTTTTATTTAATATACAGGATTTAACCTGACCGGTTTCGCTTTATAGCATTATCAAAGGTTGTTGTTCACTTTACATATTTATTAAACAGATATTTTACTACACTCAGTAGTAAAATTGGAGGATTTAACCTGACCGGTTTCGCTTTATAGCATTATCAAAGGTTATTGTTCACTTTACATATTTATTAAACAGATATTTTACTACTGAGTGTAGTTAACAAAAAACACTTGTACACCGTTTCACTTTTATTTAATATACAGGATTTAACCTGACCGGTTTCGCTTTATAGCATTATCAAAGGTTGTTGTTCACTTTACATATTTATTAAACAGATATTTTACTACACTCAGTAGTAAAATTGGAGGATTTAACCTGACCGGTTTCGCTTTATAGCATTATCAAAGGTTATTGTTCACTTTACATATTTATTAAACAGATATTTTACTACTGAGTGTAGTTAACAAAAAAAACTTGTACACCGTTTCACTTTTATTTAATATACAGGATTTAACCTGAGGTTAAATCTGAGGTTTTTTGTTAACATGTATTAATAAAAATAAACTACTCCCTCCGTGTTATCGGCTTAGCAAGGTTAGTCATTCTTTCAAGGGGGAAGGTAAATTGCCTGAATCGGTCCTTTGTATGCCCGACAGTAAATTTAAAACCTTTATAAAGACCACTTTATGTCAAAAAGCATATTATAAGACAGTTGATTACCTTAATGATAAAAGTGTCTGGCTTGAGCATGGTGCAGCCGCCTCCTAAAATGCCGTAATTGTAGCATATTTTGTACTTAGGTGACAAACAATTTTTTTTTTGCATTATACACGCTTTTTGATTCTGACACGAGACCAATGTACATTCGTCCACATTTAGTCTTAAGAAAATGTGTAAATGAGTAATTTATTGAAAAAGAGTGACCGAGAGTTATATTGCCAGGTTCTTTCTCTCGGTTCTACTTATTGCTTAGCGAATCTGGCATTACATGTAAATATAGAAGCAATGACATTTTTTATTTTAAGTACTTACTGACGTTTGTAAGAGCCATTTAGTGACCTATACAAATAAATAAATCATTTCATTTCATCTTATTTGAGGTGACAGCTATGGGTCGATAGTTGCCCGGATCAGACCGATCCCCTTTCTTGGGGATCGGTTGTACGTTCGCCTCTTTCCAGACCTCCGGCACGATTCCTGTGGAGTAAGACAGGCGGTACAGACGAGTTAGTACAGGAAACAACTCAGCTGTGCATTTCCGTAGTACCACCGCCGGAATGCCGTCAGGGCCACTGGCTTTCCGCGTGTCGAGTGATCAGCACTGCCCGTACATTGCATTGCCTGAGTACAATCTCAGGCATAGTGTGGCCACAGTTGGCGATGGCGGGGGGCTGCAGGCCACAGTCGTCGACCCGGGAATTAGCCGCAAAGAGGTCTGCGAGCATATCCGCTTTCTCTTGGGCTTTGTGAGCCAGTGTTCCATCTGGGTAACGCAGCGGTGGCAGCGAGGGCTGACAGAAGTTAGATTGCACGGCTTTGGCCAGTTGCCAGTATCCACGGCTGCCCGTAGGATGGGAAGTGAGCTCCTGACCAAGCCGCGCGATGCGCTGGGCATCCGCTCTCTTAAAGGCCCTCTTGCTGGATTTTGTGGCCTGGTTGTACGCTGCTTTGAGGTGACCCACGTTTGGGTTGCGAACAGCCCGGGCCCTGATCCAGGCGCGATATGCCGACTGTTTTTGTCGAACAGCTTTGGCACAATCTCGCCCGAACCAGGGACGGGCTCTGCGGATACTGGCGACATCAGTGAAAGGGATGTAATATTCCATCCCTAAACTGATCTCACCAGCAATCGCAGAAGCGCTATCCGAGGGAGTCTTTCCTACAAAGCAGCGCTGGCTCCAGAGGACGGACGCATAATAATCGCGTAGACCGTCCCAATCCGCTGACGAGTAGTGCCATAGTCGTCGTGACATTTGTACAGCACGTGCAGGAGGTGCCACCTTCATGCCATCGTGAACAACACAGTGGGCGGAACTACCCAATGGGGCTCCTACCGAAACACTATACTGGGCTGGGCGACTCGTCAGCAGTAAATCCAGCAGAGCGGGCGCGTGATCTGACCTGTCTGGTATCCGGGTGATCCCGCATACTATCTGGGTCAGACCGTGGGAGAGAGCGAACGCATGGGTGGCCCTACCCGCATGATCAGTCTTGAGGGACCCCAGCCATTCAATGTGATGACCATTGAAGTCCCCCAGAAATACTAGGTCAGCGTTCGGGAACCGCACCTACGCTTTATCAGCCGTCTCGCTGAGGTACTGGAAGAGCTTTGTTGTCTCAGAAAACGGTAGACGCACACGTAGATCTAGCTCATAGAGCCATGGTCTACGTGCAGCCAAAGGACGGAATTGGAGGGGTTCTCTAGACAGCGCAACCGGCGGCAGCTATATCCGCCCTAACGAACACGCACACCCCGGCTTTGTCTCGAAATTGTTCCTCGATGACATAGCCGGGGTAACACAGGTAAGACGTGTCGTCAGGGCAGCGTATTTGTGTCTCCATGAGGAACATCACAGCGGGCCGTGCCGTCTCAAGGTGATGGTGGACGGCATCGAGGTTCGCATGGAGTTCACGGACGTTAGTGAACTCCACCTCGAAAAGTGAAGTTGTGGGGTTTCCTAGGGCCGCTGTGAAACGTTTACTTTTTTTTTGTTGCACTACCATTGTAGATTTTGAAGAAGAAGAAGCGTGAAGACAGGGCGACATCTGGTGCAGCAGTAAGTGACAAAGCGCAGGGGCTAGCTGTCTAGAACCGTGTGGTTAGGTCGGAGCCGACTCGCCGGACGGAAGGGCTCCCAAACCCCCCCTGATGCAAGGCCGCCACTACCCCACACCGGTTACCACCCGGAGCGGCGATCCCATATCAGGATTATGCGCAACATGTGGGGCAGCCTCCTGGGGTGGTTGGTCCCAGGCGGGCCCCATGACTGTGTTGCGGGCGGCCGCGGCAACGCCGTTGCTAAGCGTCTCCCTGGCCGGCGAATCGACCCACACCACCCACACTAGACTCCGTTTCGCCCCCACTGGTCCCATTCCTGCTGCACCATACATCGCCCCGGGCCCGGCAGTGCAGCTGCTGAACCCCTAACGCAACCCAGCCTGGGCTGCGTTACTTGGGGGGCTTTAGCACAGCTGCACGGTGGTACCCCCCCGGACCAACACTGTTGTACCACCTGGTACCCACGTAGGGGCCAAAGCCACTCCATAGGTACCATAAATTAACAAGCCTCGTCCGTTGATCAGCAGGTGCGCCACTAGCAGGTGAGGTCGCTGGGGCCCTAAAGATGTTGGTAGAGCCCCTTTGCACCCGAAATTTAATTTTTAATTTAATGGCCATGTAGGAAGAATAAATGATGACTAATGATGACTAATGATGACGATGAAATAGTGCATGGAGGATGGGGCTACGGAACCCGTAACAGCGACGGTAAAACACGGCTACAAGTTGCTTCTTCCCTTAACGTGGCGATTATGAATACCTGGTTTAAGAAACGGGATCCGCACCTAATTATATACAAGAGTGGTATTCACGTGACACAGATCGACTACTTACTTATCCGGAGGAGTAGGTTGTTCTGTGTCAAAAACTGCAAGGTGCTGCCAGGGGAAGGGGTAGTGAAGCAACATAAACTACTCACTCTCGACTTAATTGTCAAAGTAGTTCCTCAAACACGCAAACAGCCCCTACCTCTTTGAATCAAGTGGTGGTTGCTAGAGAAGAATGAATATGCAAGCAAGTTGAAAGAGTAGTAAATAAAATGATAAAAATGAAAGATATGGTGGATAAATCAGTGAATGAGTGTTGAAATGAAATGGCAAGTTATATCAGGAAAGAAGCAAAATAAGTGTTTGGCGAAACGAAAGGTAAAAGTGCTATTGATAGGGATACATGGTGGTGGAATAGGGAGGTACAGGAGGCGATTAAAGAAAAGTAGAATGCTTTTAAGGAATGGCAGAAACAAAAAGGGAATGAAAGTGAAAAAGAAGCAAAAAAGGTAAGGTATAAGGAAGTGAGTGGAAAGGCAAAAATAGCGGTGTCGATAGCTAGATCCCAGGCTCAAGAACAACTATTTAAGGCCCTTGATGGACTTAAAGGCCAAAAAGAAATTTACCGCTTAGCGAAAGAAAGAGAAGATAGAACGAAAGATGTAAAACATGTGAGATGTATAAAAGATGAAAAGGCTACAGTTTTAGTAAAAGAAGATGAAGTAAGAAATCGATGGAAAGAGTATTTTGAAAAACTTATGAATGAAGAGAATGTGTGGAATGGAAATTTAATAGTGCAATAGTTCCCTAGTGCCCATTTTACAAATAAGGGTGATGTACAAGACTGCGGCAACTATCGAGGAATAAAGCTCATGTCACACAGTATGAAAGTTTGGGATAAAGTGATAGATAAACGAGTGCGAGAGGAAAGTGAGGTTACCCAAATCCAGTTCGGATTTATGCCTGGTCGCGGGACTACAGACGCCATATTTGCACTCCGCCAGCTCTCTGAGAAACATAGGCGTGCACACAAAAACTTGCATAGGTAAGTAAGGTAAGGCATACGACCGGATACCCAGAACGGTTTTGTGGTGGGCTTTGAAAGAGAAAGGTGTGCCTGTGAAGTATATAGAGTTGATCTGTGCAATCTATTGTCGATCGAGTACCTACGCACGATGTGCTGCTGGCAACACCGACGAGTTCAGTGTGGAGGTAGGCCTGCATCAGGGCTCAGCGCTAAGCCCGTACTTCTTCCTGTTAATAATGGATGCCTTGACATCGGAGATACAGAAAGAGACCCTCTGGTGTATGCTATTTGCCGATGACATTGTTCTTGTCGGTGAAGACGGGCCTGAGGTACAGAGCAGGCTGGAGAAGTGGCAGTATAAACTGGAGAGTGTAGGCTTGAAAATCAGCAGAACCAAAACGGAGTACATGTTCTCCGATTTCGGCGGTCTCTCCAGCTTTACACCCATAACGCTAGACGGCGTACCATTGCCAGTCTGTTCCAGCTTCCGATACCTCGGCTCTCTTATCCAGGACGATGGGGAAATCGATCGTACAGTGAAGCACAGAATTAAAGCAGGTTGAATGAAATGGCGGCAGTCAAAGCTACTATATGTGACCCCCAATTTCCTCCGAAACTTAAGTGGAAAATTTACAAGACTGTCGTCAGACCTGCCGTCCTGTATGGACTTTCATGTGTAGCCGTAAAAGCGACGGATGAAATAAAAACTGCATGTAGCGGAAATGGAAAATGTTAAGATGGATGTGTGGTGTAACAAGGATGGATAGAGTAAGGAACGATTATATTAGAGGAAGTTTGAAAGTTGCCCCAGGAAATGAAAAAGTGAGAAGCGAACGGCTATCATGGTATGGACATGTTATGAGAAGAGAGGAAAGTAATGTGGTAAGAAAGGTGCAAAGTATGAAGGTAGATGGCGTGAGAACTCGAGGTAGGCCCAAGAAAAGAGGATATGACCAGGAAAGGAGTGACCGAGGAGAGACGTGTGACAGGGATGTATGGAAGATGAAAACATGTTGTGCTGACCCCAAATAATTGGGATAAGGGCAGGCAGATGATGATCGGTTTACAAAGTTACATGTAAAACGATTCTAGGATATCTTTTATGTAACATGAGATATGAGGATTTTCTTAAGGTACGAGTATATCATTCTGGTTTAGAGGTTAAGACTGTGGCCGAAATTCAGAGATCATCTTAAAAAAGTTGTAGTAAGGCACACACGTTCATTCCTAAATATGAAATACTGAAGTTGTAGACAGAGGCATGACATAGTTATACCTTGTAGTAAGATTAATTAAAGAATATTAGACTTTTATAACATCAAAATGTAGGTACGAATGATTTATTTTCTGCAGATATATTTTGTTTCCATTATTCCGACGAGATTAAAAGTTGGTTTAACTTTTGAGTACGTAACTTTTTTTGTTTCGTATCATCAAGTTATTTTACACGCGAAAGGTTAATTTTTGAATTAAAAGTCTCTATTGATACCAACTACAAGTCTGAATTTTACATTTATTGTATTTGAGCTGGCCAGTTATCTGTCAGTTACAGCTCAATCGTTGTAGGTACACTTTTTATCTAGATCTATGATGGAGCGACATACCTAATAGTCATAGTGGTGGCTAAACTCCCTAAATAAAGATAAAAAGAAAAATTGTTTTGGCACAACAATCATAAAGATAAGATAAATATATTTATTGTACACAAAACCAGAGATACAGATGTTACATATGCCTTCAAAAATAATTAACAATAGGCGGTCTTATCACTACAGAGCAATCTCTTCAAAGCTACCAACGTTAGGTAATGTGGAAATAATTAATTTACATTCTACTTATTTACTGCATCTAGTTTTTAGTGTTCCGTGAAGACCATACTCTCTTTACCTAATTACAACTGAACATACCACTTCTGCGTGCTTACATATAAATCTATGTTTTCGTAATATAAGCCAATCTCGGTCTGTGTTAACTTGATTTATAGATCTAATTAAATACCTTAACTCAGACAATGAATGGTCTCAGAATCCCTGGTATTTCGTTTCCATTTACGTACCAATGTTAGGAATAAAGTAGGTATCTGTTTACAGAAGGACTAATGTGCAACTGAGATGTTGGTAAGAGTGTATTTTCTAAATAATTAAGTCATTTAGACTTTTATTACATTTATATCCTTCTAAGATACGAGTATAAACCTAAAAGCTTGAGTGTGAGACCTTCGAAAGTGCAGAATTGATTTTAATATGAAATTTGGAAAAACACAGTACAAATGAGAGGGTAGACAAAGGTGAATTACACACCCACGTTATGGGTGTAACGGCCGGTTTCTGAATAGAGAATTTGAAGTTGAGCATCCACTGTATTCAGTGGATGCTCAACTCGCTAACTCGCTTAATGTCAAAATTCAGGAACAAATTTTGACATTTGACGTGTTCAACGGATACTTACTTCTAAATTCTCAATTCAGAAACCGACCGTAAGTGTGGTGGTCCCACGTAGTATAAGGCAAGGTTATTGCCATTACTGGGCACAGTATACAGTAGATAATCAAGTACCATAATGAATCCGAGCCTAATAATATCGCGTAATTTTAGAAAAAAAGAAAGATAAAACATCCTTTGTTCCAAAAGCATATACTTAATTTAATATAGGTATTACACAAAGGACCCACATATTCATTAAAATTCTATACATAAGTATATTTAACGACAAACTCGTTAATTTACGTGAGTTGTGGTACTCGTAAGTAACATTTGCACGTATTTTGGGGTAAATAGTTCACATTTTGTGCATAGGGGTCCGAGAGTTTGAATAGAGCCTCCCATCAAGATCTTAGAGGCCCAAGTCAACCTCACCTGCAAGTGATTCCTCCAACCGATCAGCTAACAAGGCCCGATCAAATAATAAAAGTACCAATAGGCTACCTCCTAATACGTGGGACCGACAAAGTTAATGGCGAGTAGTGGTCGCTAAAACCTATGCCTTTGAGTCCCTCGGAGTAACAGCCGTGATAATAATGTATTTAAGTATTGGTATAGTGATTGTCTGGAACTGAGTATGCGATTTGGTAACTACTGTTTCCACATAATTGGAGTAGGGTTGTCCCAGTCACGTGATATTCCGTGCATTCACTCATGGACAACTGCCAATAACAGTATGTTTAACCTGCTATTAAAATTATGCTGTACGTTTACGTAGTTCCGTGGCGCTGCGTCAACCAATGCAGCCACATTTAAAATGGCCCCTTTTACTATAATTACTAGATACTAAGATAAGTTCAGCTCACGTAATACAGTGCCGGATTAGATTTGTTGATACTGTAACGTGCAAACATAGACTAAATGATGACTTTGTATTAAGTTTACACAATTTAGAAGAGGAAGTTTGAGAAATAGAGAATAAAATATAAAGTAAAGATTTGAAGAACTTTGGAAGGAACTGAAGGACTAGGGTTTAATTATACTGTATGTTTAGCTATTTAAAATTAGGTAATCAATCGACTGTAATCATAAATATTTCACAATATAAATAGAAAAACGACAGGTTAAGGTTGGGCTCGAATCATCGACAGTTCACTGACACGGGAAATGTTTTGACAACTTGAGTTACGAAGACACCAGTCCGCGTTGCTTTGAAAACCAAAATGTCTATTCCCAAATTTTATGTCAACCTGGAGGGAAAGATAATAATTTATGCCAAATCAGCACAATAGCGTGGAAAATTCAATAAATCGATACATAATTTTACAATCTATCGGCGAAACCGAAGCATTGCACTATTGGAAGCAAATCCGGCACTGTTAACATACTACAAAACACTAAATTCATATTTCGTTGGAACTAATGTAACACGCCAATGTCGTTTGCTGGTTTCGCCTTGCAAAAATAACACCATTACCTATATTTATATTCGTATTTGTAATAGACTTGAAAAGTAACCCTATCGATTGACAATAAAATATAGGTTTGGCCATAAAGAAGCCAATCCTGCCTGCAGCAGCGAATTTTTGTATATGTAAGCATTTCTCGCCATAAATCGTCACGAGTGTAGAAAAATAGTTAAAACGAAAGATTCGGTCGGACTATTCTATGTAGGTTTGTTTACTTTGTTTTACAATACAAGTCGCAGAACGGAAAGAGTTTGGGTTTGAACTGACGTCAAACGACTAACGACGATCAACTGAGCTACCAAGACCAAGGGTAAAGACATTGGAATTGCGATCCATCTTTTACGTCTAACTTTAGACTCTAGGCTTGATGGACTCCCAGTGACTTGGGATATATAGATATCCTATCCTAGTCAATGGAGTCTATTTAGAATATTAAAAAGGGGAACAGGAATTATCGTACATACATACATATATATATCACGCCTATATCCCGAAGGGGTAGACAGAGGTGCATTACACACCCACTCCTTGCCAGTAATTTTTTGGTCCCACGTAACAGGGGAGAAGCTCGGGCACTATAGAAAGGAAAGTTTTTGTTTTATGGTTTATGTTCAAAACGGCCAAATGAGTTTAATAAAATAAATTATCGTATCTCAATAATATCTGCTGCAAGCAATTTCATGCAATCCACGCTAGAGACACTAAAATCAAAGTCTCTTAAAAGTAGGTATCCACTTGAAAAATAATACTTATAACATAAAATTTAGTCACTCTCACAAGCGTCTAGCTTCTCCACACGTTTTCTTTTAAAATATCGTCCCCTCCTCGTTAGTGGGGTCTTCTATATTATTTCCTCAGCGACTGCGATATGGCCTTTCAGCTACTTCAAACAACTTGTTCTTTTTCTTATGTGTAATTGAAATATATTGCCGTAATATCCGCCGGACTGGAGTGCTACCACTTGAGCGCATCAGCTCAAGTTTTCATTACTTGAGAAAGTTATTTTTTTCACGAGACAGAATAATAATTCATTTTGTTTCCTACCAAGAGAAACTACTACACGCTTTTGTTTAATAAATGTGCCTTAGTATTTTGGTTTAATGATCAATTTTGAATCACTAGGCACCAGAATCTCCTCAAGCTTATGACGAAGGTTACGAAGCAAGAGTAGTTTAATAAATTGTTCATGGATCTCCTTAAATGTTTAATGGAATACTTTATAATTACATCATAAACTATTTCACAAATTGGACTTTACATGCCTTGGCTGCGGTTAATTGCCACAAAATTAAATTGGGCATAATAAATAGCCAGCTGTCTTGGTAGGAAACACAAAATATGTCAAGGCTGATAATTAAGAATTCAGCTGTAGGAATTCTTTTTAATTAGTTTTTTTCGCACAATGTAGACAATATTATTTCAGTGGCGAGGAGATTACTTTCATACTTCGATAATATAACATATTATTTTTCTGTGTAGGGAAGTTGAGCTCGGTCGTAGGGTGAAGATTTGTGCGATTCAATGGAATTTAATTACTCGCTAGCGGTCCCGACATAATGACGCAAAAATATTTATGTTTATTGTCGAGTTAATGTCTGAACGAAACCACACGTGGGCCGTTCGAACACATCCACTCACTATGTTCACCTCGCATCTCATTGGTGTTTTTAGGAGTACTGGAAAAGCGCGAGGTGCTTTTTTAAAGTATTGCTGATGCTAACGTTTATTGAGTGACTGTTTCAGTATTGAAATACTTTTTAATATACATATTTGAATTTGAAATCACGATGTTGTGTCATACTGCGGCTACTGATTAAAATAACCTAAATTCTTTCGTTTCAGTGTCGAAATGAGGTTGTTTTTGTACAAATATTGCATGTAGGTTTATTCTCAATATAAAATTAACCGTACCCAATGTTTCCAGTACATTATTTTCCAGCTACTGCTTTTACACCCAAAGCTTAATGAGACGAGTTTAAAAATAACAAAAGTGGTTGGATTACGACAGCCAAGCACTTTATGCTGCTTAATTACAACCCTCGACCGATATAATTAGAAACTTGGGGAATTACAACTGGACTTTGCAGAGTCATAAAAACGCCATGAAAATAAAATTACCAGTCAGTTAAACAGTTTTGATCGATTGCCTAAGAATGGTTTTAAGTGATTTTTTGTAGGTCTAGGCCAGAGCTAGCATAGCCTTATATTTGTCAAATATTTTGACTTGTTCAACTCAGAAACAGGCCACAGCCTCGTCACTTCCCGAAGTTTTATACAAAATGTATGTATGACTTTTATACTTTTATTTCGCGCATGGTGTCACTTATAGTAAACTAGCTGTCCCGGCGAACCTCGTACCGTATTAATTTTACTAATGTTTTTGCACAACTTTTGTTTTTTTTTTTTTTCATCCAAAACCCGACTGCGTTTTATACATAATAAACCTATATGTAGGTACCTATGTATAGACAACTAACAACATAAAAACTTATTTTACTTAGAAATTATATTTAATATGTACTCTATAGAAACCGGGCTCTATAGAAAGGGAAGTTTTTTTTTATGGTTTATGTCCAAAACTTTTCTAAACTTTTTTTTTTCAATCCCGACTTTTCAATCGTGTTGCAAGGACAGTGGCCGCCCGTGGTTACGCTACTACTCTTACTCTTTTTACCTGCTTACCGTGTAAAATACCCGGTTTTTATAAGTGTATAATCTACTTTAGTTTTACCACCGATGAAATAGTAGATTTTACTTTACCTATGTTTAAGAACTTACGTACCTATTTTGTTTATTGTAAGTCGTAATACTTAATTGTAAAGTAGGTTCGTTAATTTAATTTAAAATATTAAGGTTTGAAACGTGATTGTTGTATAAAAGTCTTTAATGGGCTATTGCGGAGAACTTAGGATGCGATAAAGTTATCCTCTTCGTGACTGAGATCCAACGAATTGTTAATGATACTACGCGACATGTTCACTATTAAATACTGCAAAAGTTTATGCAAACTACAGTAATGAGGGTTTTAGTGAAATTTCATCTGTAGACTTTGCATTTCTGTCTTCACAATTTAATATTGTGCACCAAGAGCCCCACCGTGCCCGACGTAACTTACCTGGGCTCTTACTCTATTATAATGCGCTAATAAAGTTACATTTTGTTGATTGCGTTAAGTTGACGGTTATGTTCTGTTTGCACCATTTTTTAATAAGTACAAAATCAATAAAGAAGAACGGTTTGTTGCTTTTTGTAGGTATGGATCTACTTAACCTAGCGTAAAAGATTTTAATTTAGATTGAAATTACCTAATTGTTTTTGACAAACCAGTCAATTAGATACCTCAAGGGGCATAAAGGGACATTTTGGGCGGAAATATAGTAGATATTATAGGATAGAATTAAATTCTCTATTAATTGAGATAGGTATGCCAACAGTAAATAAATAAAAAAGAATGTCTCTTGTGACCTTTTAGCACTTGATGTACAATAAATTGGGTTAGTCACTAACTGGACACGAAGAACTCGACACACGTTTGGTCAGTTGGCGAAAATCAATTGTAACACATCGTATTCTAAAGTTAATACTATCAGGCGCTACTTTTCGGAAGTCCATAGTTAAATAAAATAAATCTAACTGAGCCAGAACTCGTAAACCGCACCTATTTATATCAGATATTAAGTTGTCGTCAACTGGACACACATAGGTTTTTTTTGCAAAAAAACCATACAGTCAGGTTGTGATCGCTTCAACCATCGAATTTAGAATTAATTAGTTATGACAAACGTGTCCCAATTTCTGACTTTAGAAATAAAACCAATACGACAATTAGGTATAGAAAATAATTTAGTACTTATCTAAGTACGAGTACTTTTATTACAAAACAAGGGAAATTTTAATATTAAGGTGAAGTTTATTTGGGAGGTATTGAAAAGATCGTAGTAACAATATGTGATTGATTTTATTATCGAAATATCGAACAATATCGAACAAGTATATCCTCGGCTTGACACAAACAAGTTTAAATGGGCGTGAATCTAAACAAAGGACGAGTATATACCTATACATGTGTAGTACTTATAATTCCTCGCTTGCACCTAATTGGAGAGTTCAATTATAAAGAGGTGTGGCTTATGGCGTATGCGCAGGTAGAAACTGGTAGAAGCTTGTAGAAGGGACTAGAACCGCCTTCTCGTATGATGTGACGTCAGAGGTTGTGCTTCGTTTAGTCTGCTTGTCTACTCGCTATAAAGGTATTTGGCTTAGATTGAATATTGCACTTGCAATTGTTCTGAAACACATCATCATGATTGAAATCACTCGTGTCTTCAGACATGAATAATCAGGTGATTATTTTGAAAATCTAAAGAGATTCTAAAGGAATCGATAAGAATCGCGTTTTTCGCCACGTCACCGCCATGATTATGATCACTTGCTTTTAGTACCTATAGTGGTGTTGTTGAAATTTAATTTGATCATAGCTCGATAAAAAGAATTTTTCTAGCAATGCCACATTTAATTATATCTTTATTGTTTCTAAGCTCTACATATTTGTATCCATATTTTAATAGGACGACTTCTTTGCAATTAGAATTTATGTGAGCAACTGATGGGCCTTCTCTAACTTCTTCTACATACATACTTGTCTTTACATGAAAAATAAATAAGCTTTTATGTACAAATAAATCATAAAAGATATAATATTTTCAGCTTTTTTGAGCCATCCGTTTAGATTTTAGTGGGACACACACACTCTGTTTTACCAATAAAATTTGCTATAAAGTTGAATATCTCGCAAACGAATACTTAAGTCACAAAATCGTACTAACAACCTAAAAAAATACTACAACAAATCTGAAAAGACCACCTTACTTACACACTCTCTCTTTTTCCCTCTCTCGCCATCTCTCTCTTATTGAATCCATAATACACAGCTATTATAAAATTTTAGTCCGAGACGCCCAGAATTTTAATAGGCTGTGCATAGCAGCTGGCACGTAAGATTTTGTTGCCTTTAAACAACATTTCATAGCAAAGCAAACAGGTTTCAATTTTTTTTTTCAAAATTACTATATAACTGCTCCGTGTTATTAAATACATTTGGTCATTTTGGACATAACCCATTATATATGTGACGGACCTGGTGACGGCAATAGGCTTGCCCCCTATTACGTAGGACTAAAAATACTGGCAAATTGTGGGTATGTATTGCGCCTCTGCCTACGCCTTCGAGGATATAGGCGTGGTATGTGTGTTTGTGTGTGTGTGTGTGTGTGTGTGTGTATAAAATTTAAACGAGCGGTGTCTGTTGGTACATGGGAAGTACATGCAATAGTGTTCTTTTAGTTTTTGGTATGTATGCCTGTCGTATGCGACTCTACTTTGTCACAAATTCGGGTAAAATGAGAAAGTGTGTCCAGTTGACGACAACTTAAAAATAATTTATTTAAGTTTCGCTATCTGGACACTCGCTGAAATAATTATTTAAAGAAATTAATATTTTAACAGTTGCTTCTCAATATGTTTACGACAACATCTTATATGTACGGAAGAACATAGATCTATTCAAAAAAAATTCCGATAACCATAATTTTAATACAAGAAATAAAAATAAATTGGCAATGACAAAAATTAGACTTCATAAAGTTGGTAATTCGTTTGTTGGCAAATGTATAAAAATTTATAATAAAATTCCTCAGGATTTGGTTGACATGCCTCTTAATAAGTTTAAAATAGTAGTTAAAAAATGTTTGATGATGAAAGGCTACTATAATGTAGACGAATATCTTAATGATAAAAATGCATGGTCACCCTAATCTTCTGTTGTTGGCCACTCGTATAATACAATAGAAACTAATTGTAACAATGTAAACAAAACAATATTAAAAAAGAAAATGGATAATCTACCTGAGTTTCTTGCTGGTCTCTTCTCAGGAGAACCAAATTACCGAACCAGCGAAAGAATCATTTTCTAATGGTTATTTATGTACTTACTTAATTTAGTATTTTTATAATATTACTTGACAAAATTGTAAAATTTTGACATTCATATGTGCTCTTTATGTGCCTAAACTGAATAAATGAAATTGATTCTTTGATTCTTTGACTCATAATAATCTTGATGTGTCCAGATGACGAAAGAATACGATGTTCTACAGTTGATTTTCGCCAACTGACAACACGTGTCTCGAGTTCTTCGTGTCCAGTTAGTGACTAACCCAATAAATTGAGCATCAAAATCAGTTCTACAATGGAAAAGACAATAATGACGAGCTATAAAATACTGATTTCATGTAATCACAATGTCGACGCATCGATAATGTTGAATAATCCCTAATGAAAACACAGCTTAACAGAGTTATTGATTCATAACGTAAACGAACCTCCACGCTATCCGATATTCAGATGTGATACACATCGCATGCTAAATCATGAACTCATTTGTTCCCATTCAGTTATTGAACAATGCCCAATGATGTCGCGTAGAGTTGATCGTTGGATGGTTTCAACAAGCTTACTGGGATTTCAGTATTTTCATTCTATCCATTGTTCACTATCAAGTAAATATAACTAAACACGATTTACTATTTGAATCTGATAGATTTGTACTACTAGTACTCGTATTATGCGTTTTACTACTCAATCCTTTTTACGTATACACTAGAAACGTAGTAAATGAATTGTGTTATACACACTTCGACTTGCTCTCGGCCGGTTTCTGAATTGAGAATTTGAAGTTAAGTATCCGTTGAGCATATCAAATGTCAAAATTTGTTCCTGAATTTTGACATTTGGCGTACTCAGTGGTTGCTTAACTTAGTCTGACTATCAAATAAATAAAAACTGTTCAGTAGTTGCTGCTTAATATGATTGAATTATGTTTATTGTGAACACACAGTAACATTCACTTCACACTGATTAGAATCCGCAATTGTTAGTCACATAATGCGCTATAGATGTAATGTTAGAAATGAGTATGGGTACGCTAGTACTAGGTATTACCCTCTCGCTGGAGACCATGCTTCAAGCCATGGAACGCGGCTGTGTCCTTCTTCAACCCCCGCAGAGACTACAGAGGTGGTCAAAGTCCGCACGGGCGCCACTGGAAATACGTTCTGCTTGTAACCAGAGACGCCCGGCTACGGACGTTAGAGCGGCCGCAGCCTTGGGCCAGGAATTAAAAAAAAAAAGTACTAGGTATTCCCCCCTACTCTCTGGAATGAGCCTTTATAGCCCAAGTTTCTGAAAATAGATGTTACTCTGGAATTACGGAGCCAGAAAATATTTTCAGAGTATAAATATGGAAATAAGTACACGTTCCAAGATGACTTAATTACGCATTTCGAATCAACTGACACCCGTTTAATTGAATGAGCGCTCATTAACTTTAGCATAATATCATATTATAGATATGTGTGTCCATCAATTTGTCCAATTAACAAAATAAGTACATAATACTTGTCACAATATTAAGGGCGTGGTAGGGTGCACATCGGCAAACTTGTGGCCCATGTGTAATCTATCATAATACACCGGCTATTTCCCCCCGGTGTATAGGCTGAGGGGTTTGAGAGGAGTACTACAGTTACAAAGATACTCAAACCAAGACTGGTAAGATACCTTTACGTGGTGCTATCCGTTATTGGTCCGATTCCATCAGAAACTGACGTAACCAAACTCTACCAGTCGCTAACCCATCTTCCCACTCCCCATTCCGACCCCATCCCCTCTCCAACCCCCCCCTTTATTGCGCCCCCACCGAAGAGACATCTCAGCTCCAAACCACCTTTTTCACCTTTAATCCATCCCCCATATTCGGACACTCTCCCGTCGTAGTCACGCCCACAAAGTAGCGAACACTCGCGATTTTTTTTGTTGGGCTGGACGGGGCCGGAGACTACCGATTTCCTTTTAAATCCACAACACACCTTCCCCCCCCGGAGGTTTACCTTCTTATTACAACGACAGCCGATCCTACCTTTAGCCACACTCCGTTGCACTGGATAATTGTGGAGATTACCAGTGATCTATCCATCCACCTGTGCTAGGCCTGCGCAGTAGAGCCGTCCGCGGGGATGAAGGAATCCTGGGAGGCTGAGGCATGGTGGATCTTGCCAATACGCCTCCTTTGGTCCTGATTCCTCTAGTAGCCGCAGAGGAGAAAACGGCCATAATGCCCCGTCAGAGGGGCATGGCGAGGTGCGCGTAGATGTGAGGGAGGACCATGCTGAAGGCTCGCGGGATGTGATCAGTCTGGGGGGCGCGTTTACCCTAAAGTACCCGCTCAGCCACAGACCAAGAGCCCGACGTCGCGTTTCAAACTCCTCTTCGCGCACCTATATCTCTCAGGTAATCCTAACGTGCTTAGCACTTTCCCTGTTGCGGGCTCCATGGAGGGTGGGAAGCCTGGGAGACGAATTTTCTACTACACACACAAATGGATAAAGGGAATAAACAAACTACAATCACCAAACCAGAGAAGGCGACTAAACCCGCACCCCCTGGTCCATCGCATCGGTCCGGTGAAACCGCCTCGGCGGTAATCCCGCACCGCAATGCATCTGCAGCGGCCAACAGGCCTGCTGCATATAAAAACACCAAACGTAAGGGGACAAAGCCACCCCTAAACAAGTTCGGAACCACCGCCTCGGCGGCAACGGCGAACCACAACAACTCCAGGTTTGGTACCACCGCCTCGGCGGAAACGGCGAACCTACATAGAAAACACTCCAAGTTCGGTACCACCGCCACTGCGGAAACGGCGAACTACCACACGTCTCAACCCGCGACCCATAGATCGTTCGGGTATGAGGACACACAACAAAGTCATTTCAACCCAGTAAATGACTTCGCTATATCCTGGGCTACAAGGGCTAACCTACAAGGCCATGACTCAAGGTAGTGGTCACAGCCGGGCCCCAGCATATCTCCCAGCCGTCCAGTCCGCTGGACGAATGAGAGAGATGCACAGCCCAGGACTACACGACAAACTCCAAACGTAGACGTCGTGCCAGAGAGCGCGACGAAACAACACGGACATCCACAACGGAACCCTCGGGGGAGGGGGAGACCGGGGGAAACGTCCCTCGTGCTACACCGGCACGACGTATCATTCTCGCCGGCAGATGACACCAAACGGGCAAAAATAGACGACTCTCCATCGAGCCCGCTAAACTTCGCAGAAGCGGCCAAGAAACCAATTGGAATGGTGGTTGTCACCGAGGGCCTAACCCCAATGTCACCATCACAGGCGGACGCTGCGAGCTACCACATCTCTCGTATGATGATTACGAGTGCACTCGAAAGAACACACGACGAGGAAGGCCCCGACTTTAGGGGCAAACCGGCGTTTATAGACGGCTCCCTTAGACGGTGGTGCGGCAATCAGGCCGCAGTAGCGTGGCTGAGGACGCGGATCGACGGACAGGTTCTTCGCACCGGCGAAAAGCTGATTGTGAAGGGCCTGGACGAGATGCCGCCGAGGGTACGCTGCTGCGTCCTGGTTCCCAACCCACAAGGGGTATATAACGACGCCAGAGAACTGGGGGCAATCCTGGCATAGCAGAACAAGTGGGCTCTGGTGCACACTTGGTCCATTCAAGTTGCCGAAAGACGTAGGGAGGGTTGGTTCCTGGTGGCCTCCATCTCGGAGACGCTAATACCAACCATCATGCAGCACGAACGCCGCCTGGTCGCAATAATCGGAAGTGTATATATCCGATTCTTGGGGCCAGGCCGCAGATCATCGGCAACACCAGCAGTAGGTCGCACAAGGGGGTCATCGGATGGTGTACCAAGTGCCGCTCCAGAGCTAAACACCACCACGACGACGACACCACTACCCGAAATCGGGGACTCGGTACCCGCGTCTGCCACCATCACAGCAGATCAAACTCCATCGCTGCTAGGACCTTCACAAGTCGCCAAGGGGGAAGATTCGCCCTACCACTTGGACGGTGAAATCTCTCGCCTTATCGCGAGTCTTGACACGGGGGAGGGGGAAATAGTACCCAATGGCTACTACGACCTCACCTCCAATTAAAATCCTCCAAACCAACCTCCAGCACAGCATGTCGGCAACGGCGACATTGCGAAAATCGCTGGAGAAGAACAACACTGCCGTTGTACTGATCCAGGAACCCTGGATGAAAAGTGGCCGCGTACATGGCCTCTCCAACATGAGAGGTAAGTTGTTCGTGTCGTGCCCACACGACACTGGCCCCAGAACATGCATTTACGTCTCGAGGGACATTAATGCACATTTACTCACAGAGTTGTTCCAGAGACCTAACCGCAATCCGGATCTCCACAACTCTGAACCACATCGTGCCGGAACTTGTCATTGCATCAGCATACATGCCAGAAAATGAAGAGTTACCGTCACACAACCTCGCCGGACTAATCAACCACTGCGAACAAAAACGGAGCTGCTCCTTGCAGCCAATACAAACGTGCACCACATACTGTGGGGCATGGACAGGTGCAACGATAGAGGTAACGCTTTAGTTGAATATCTTTTTAGCACTAACTTAAATATCCTGAACAAGGGATCCGAACCTACCTTCGTTACAAAACGATGCCAAAACATTATTGACATGACACTAACGACTGACTTGACTAGGGACCTCATCACTAATTGGCACGTATCGAAGGAGGCATCATGCTCCGACCATAGGAGAATAAGATGCGACATGCAAGTCAACATACCCCTGCCTCCACCGAGCAGGAATCCACGAAAAACAAACAAAATAAAGTACACAAACACCCTGCACACGAAACTGGACGACCAGCCTCTGTCATCATCCATAAAGGGCGTTCAACAAATTGAAGCGCAGGTAAGTGTTATATCAAACATAATCAACTACAGCTATCAAACTGCGTGTCCGCTGTACACACCACAAGCGAACACACCCGAAAAACAACAAAACTGGTGGGGACCCGAACTGAAGCGACTCCGTAAGCTAGTCAGGAAGCGCTTCAACAGGGCCATGAACACTAGAGCAAACGAAGACTGGGACTCTTTCTTTTCTTTCTTTCTTTTCTTTTTATTCTTTATTGTACATCATATTAAACATCATACATTATTACAACAACAATAACACACTATGCACAAAGGCGTGCTTAAGTCAATGGATGACTTATCTTCCAGCAGACCCAGAGTTAAATAGGATAGGTACAGATTTTAGAGAGAAGAGAAGCAAACACCGCGTTACATAACTTAGAGAGTACAACACAACAAGACTTTAGTAATTTACAATCTTACTAAATAAATACATAAAAATAAACATACTCAAAGAGAATGGATTGGTACACCATACAAACAAAAATAAATGTGTATAATTAATTTTATAAAAATAAACTAATAAGATGGTAGGAAAATATTAGTTGGATAGAAAGTGTTCTCGGGAACACTTCCTATCCAACTAAGTTCTAACCTAACCTAACGAGTTCGGACTCGTTTCCTGAAAATCACAGTCTGACAGCTTGAATAGTGAAGGATTGGTCATAGCAACTAGAGGAATGAGCAGGAGTTCGAAGGAGAAGGGAAGAAGAGACACGACATTCTCTGTCTCTAGGCACCAAATACTCAAAGCGTTCACGCAGATAGGTAGGAGCATTAGGATTGTGAAGAATGGTATATAGGAGAGACAGAATGTGAGCATTACGACGCTGCCGAATGGGAAGCCACCCCAATCTATGCCGGAACTCCGATACATGATCATATTTCCGAAGGCCATAGATGAAGCAGATTGCCAGATTCTGCAGGCGTTCGAGTTTGCACACAAGCTCCTCCGATGCATCCAAGAAACAGACATCAGCATAGTCTAACAGTGATAGAAGAAGAGAATGTGCAAGAGTAACTTTAGTTTGGAAAGGTAAGAGACTCTGAAGAGCTTTGAGAGATTGAAATGAGCAGTACACCCTCCTACTTACCTCTGCGATATGCACGTCCCAGGAAAGGTGAGATTCTATATATAATCCTAGATTTCGCGCACTTTGGGAATACTCAATCGGCGTCGTATCGAAGATAATTTGTGGCAATGAGTTCAAGTCCAAGAGGCCGAGCATATACCGGCCACCAACAACCAGTGTCTGAGATTTGCTTGGATTGACAAGCAATCCAAAGGATTTAGCCCAATCACTAATGTTCTCGAGGTCACTATTTAGGGCAGCAACAGCATCGTCAATTTCGTCGACCTTAAAATTATGATATAGCTGCAAGTCGTCCGCATAGAGATGATAATTTGAAGACAGGATCCTAGTGATGGCATTTATAAAAACGGAAAAGAGAAGAGGAGAGAGCACACCACCCTGAGGAACGCCCGCCACCAAATCACACCAGGTAGACGAAGTCCCTGAAGATAAGACCGGAACCAGGCAGTTGCAGGGTCGGAGACATTAAGGCATTTTAAGATTCCCAAGAGTATGTCAAAATCAACCGAATTGAAAGCACTGCTAAAGTCCAGCAGTACAATTATTGAAAGTTGTTTGTTTTCGATGGCTAGTCTAATGTCATCAGTTACTTTAACTAGCGCAGTTACCGTACTATGACCACGTCGAAAACCAGACTGATATGAACTTAACAGGCAATTCGAGAAAAGATAGGAAGACAGTTGATCGTGGACAACACTCTCAAGAACCTTGGAGAGGATTGGAAGAATGGATATTGGACGGAACTGGGAGAGGGATACGGGATTAGGCACTTTAGGTAGCGGAACAACATGGGCTCTTTTCCATTTTGACGGGAAACAGTTGGATGTTATCGAATAGTTTATAATATGGGTAAGGACAGGAATAATTTGATTAGTGATATTGAAGTTGAAGGCCGTCGTTACCAACCGCCTTGGAGGTAATAGACCGTAAATGGTTTTTAATGTCCAACTCTGAAACCGGGTGAATAGAGAATGAAGTACTCGGCGACGTGGGGACAGATGATAGATAATTTAATGTTGATAATTTAACATCACCGGAGACGCTGGCAGGAGCCTTGGAAAAATGCACGTTTAAGGCATTGAGATCCATGTCAGCAATAACACTGTCGTTCGCAGCCTTACCGACCCCAAGCGTTCTCAGAAATCGCCATACCTCTGCTGTGTTCAGATTTTGGATCGAGCGGTGGACGTGATTGCGACTCCTATAAGGAAGCAAAGTCAAAATACAAAAAACGAATACGATACCGATCTACCGAAGCATGGAGGAATTTTACCACAAGTATAAACTCCTGCGAACAAACAAACCGTGTCAGGAAGGTACTGACCACCGAACCACACCATGGGATTGGCAGTCTCCTAAAACAAGACGGAAACTACACCAACTCACCGGGGGAAGCACAACAAACCCTGATAAAGACACACTTCCCCGACTGCAGGTTCCTACAAATTACAGAGGCAAGAGCGGACTGGTCACTTCCATCAGAAGAAGGCTGGAATTACACGCGCAATGTAATAACACCAGAAAGGCTCTCATGGGCGATCAACAGTTTCTCACCTTTCAAATCCCCTGGTCCGGATGGAATATTTCCGGCACTCCTACAGTGGGGGGTCCCCCCCAAAGCTCTACAAACCACTACTATCCATCATGCAAGCCTGCCTAGCCTATAGGTACGTGCCCGCGAGCTGGAGAAGAGTGAAGGTAATCTTCATACCTAAACCAGGTAAAAGTGATTACACAAACCCAAAATCATTTAGACCAATCAGCCTCATCTCTTTCCTCACAAAAACACTGGAAAGACTGTGTGAGACGACCCTCCGGGAAAATGTGCTGACCCACTTTCCCCTTCACACAAATCACCAGGCCCTCCACCAGGTGGTAAGCCGGGTGGAAGAGGCGATACAAAACAAAGGCATATGTCTAGGTACCTTCATCGATATAGAAGGCGCCTTCGACAAAACAAACTTCACTAGCATAATGGCAGCACTGGAACACCATGGTGCAAATCCGGTGCTATCGGGATGGATCTTTATCCATCCTGATCCAAAGAACATGCTTAGTAACAGAACACTACTACTAGACAACAATAAAGAGGTGGTAGAGGTGGTTAAGGGATGCCCCCAGGGAGGAGTCCTTTCACCACTTCTGTGGAGCCTAGTAATAAACAGCCCAATTACTGAATTAAACAAAAAATACCTCTACACTGTCGGCTATGCAGACGATATAACAATTCTTATCACAGGTAAGGAAGCTAATATAGTATGCTACCTCACCCAAACTGCCCTCCGAACAGTAGAAAATTGATGTGCAAAATATGAACTAACCGTAAACCCAGGAAAAACGGAGATCGTAATGTTCACCCAAAAGCGAGTTCTGGGCAACTTCAGACTCCACAGACTGTTCGGTACAGAACTATCACTTTCCAAGGAAGTCAAGTACCTAGGTATAACCTTGGACAATAAACTGACCTGGCGTAAACACATAGACGACAAGATAAACAAGACTAGCATCACCTTCTGGCACTGTCGCAAGATGCTAGGTAAGTCCTGGGGTCTCTCGCCGAAGGTAACACTATGGCTATATAATATGGTCATACGTCCCATGCTATGCTACGGAGCGCTGGTATGGTGGCCCAGATGCCAGTAAACTACATGTCAGAAAAAACTACAAAAGTTCCAAAGACAAGCCTGTCTCGCGGTGACAGGGGCCATGAGAACCACACCGACTGCTGCTGTTGAGGCCATGCTGGGCATACCCCCGCTGCACCATCACATAACACAAAAAGCCTCTGCAGCTGCTCTCAGACTGAAATCTCTAAACTTATGGAGGAGCATCGACACCCATCACACAAAACTTCTGGATATTATCTATAACGACTCTCCCATTCTTATGGCGGGATCGGATAGAATACCGAAAACCTTTGTCTTTGACAAGAAATACAAGATCCAGTTATTCGAGGATGACAACGTTGAAGGCCAAAACCTCACAGAGCTCAGAGTCTTCACGGATGGATCAAAAACCAGATCTGGCACAGGCAGCGGAGTTTTCTCCGAGGACCTACAGATCAAGATAGCAACGCCACTAGGATCACACAACACGGTATTTCAAGCCGAGAACTATGCGATCTTAGAGGCAGCAATGGCTATAGCTTCCAGAGAGGTAAGGTACACTAGTATTAGAATACTCTCTGATAGCAAGTCAGTACTACAGGCCTTAAACAGTCACAGCATCAGCTCGGGCCTAATCTACGACTGTTATCAGCGCTTGGCTGAGATAAGTAAGTACAACCACGTCACTCTACAGTGGATTAAAGGACACAGCGGCTCCAGAGGCAATGACGCAGCAGACAAGCTCGCAAGAAGCGGCTCTAGCCATAAGACAATCGGCCCGGAGCCGATACTACCACTTCCGGTAGGTACTATAAGGGCAATATTGTCCCACAAAACACATACTCTACACAACACACTCTGGACAGGTCTAACGGACTGTCGGCAGTCGAGGGAAGCACTGCCCGAACTCGACTGCCGACAAGCCAGGAGGCTTGTGACGTTGAAAAAATCCCATCTTCGTCTTTTCACAGGTGTCCTAACGGGGCATTGCCTCCTAAACAAACATCTACATACGATTGGTATTACCGACAGTCCCCTTTGCAGGGCATGTATGGCTGAGGATGAGACGGTCAGCCATCTGCTACTGCGATGTGAGGAAGTCAGGAACTACAGGGCGAAACATCTCGGCAACCCGGAAAACGTCCCTGAAGCTCTGCAGAACCTGCGGGGCCTGCTGGCGTTCTTGGAAGAGATCGGCTGGCTCGTGTAAACGAGTAGAAGAGTCCTACCCGTACGCAAAACCCGCGCAGTAGACGTGGAATTGCGGAGACCAGCTTGCGTCGACAAGTACAAGTACAAGTACTTGTCGCAATAACTGTAGAGATAGATGTGCAGTTATTTTTGCTTATAGCGAAAGATTTTAAATTACGCAGGGCATTTTATTAAAAAATCATCATCCACCAAGCCTTTTCCTAACCCACTTGGGGTCCAGTGGCAACTGCGATTTGGCTGAACTTCGTTATTTTCCGTGAAGCGACTGCCATCTGACATCCACAACCCATGTTCGAAGTTCTATAGTTAGACTGATAGGATTTTTGTTTTAGGGCTTCAACTACCCCTAACAACTGCCATAGATGTTTGTATATGCCATATATGCTCTCCGAGACATTGCGGTTTGAGTCCTGCCGATGACATTTCAGTTTTTGTGATTTATTTATAATTTCTATCTTAATACTTAAGAATAGTTTAAGCAATAAAATATATCAAAGCAATGAGTATTGCTTTGATATACAAAAATGATTACACCCTGTTAGATAGAAGTTAAAATAGCTGCCCAGGGGAACTTAGTACCGCCTTAAATAATCCTTTCAAACCTTCCCTAAACTTTTCCCAATATTTTAAGACCGAAATTAGTTAAATCGTCCAGTCATTCTCGACTTTTAGCGAGACAAATGAACAACAATCCATTTTTATTTAAACTATTATTATATCTTCCAGTTCGCTTGGGCGGGCTAGGTATTCGTAAAGTCACAGATGTCAGTCTGCCAGTATTTCTGTCGTCGGTCCATAGCACCGCAGAATTAGTCAGGAAAATTTTGTCAAATATACTGATTGATTCCGAGGTTCGATGCAAGACCGATGCCATAAATGCTTGGAGGATGTCTTGCCCCGACACTGACCTGCCCTCACGCCTAGGCTCACAGCGACTGTGGGATTTGCCGCTCTATAAATTGAGAATTAATACACTAATTGACACTTCTGTCAATATTTCAGAACGTGCACGCCTACTAGCTGTTGGAGAATGGGAGTCAGGGTTATGGATCCAGGCGCTCCCATCGCCCAACATTGGTACAATGTTGGACGACACAACCTTCCGCATTACCACTTGCCTGCGGCTGGGTACACCTTGTGTATCCCCGCATCATTGCACCTGTGGAGTAGCCGTCGATAATCTGGGACACCATGGTCTTTCTTGTAGCAGAAGCGCAGGTCGTATACCTCGGCACGCTATTCTAAACGACATAATTCGTAGGGCTCTTTCCACCGCAGGTCTTCCGGCCGTACGTGGACCAAATGGTTTAGCACGAAGCGATGGAAAGAGACCGGACGGTATGTCGTTGCTACCGTGGAAGATGGGAAGGCTTTTGGTGTGGGAGGGACGCTACATGCGTTGACACCTTAGCACCTTCACACCTTCCAAGCACATACGGATGTGCCGGCGCTGCTGCAGCATCGGCTGAAGACCTCAAACGGCGTAAATATGCTAACCTAGCAGGTGATTACATATTTGAGCCGTTTGGGGTTGAGACACTGGGGTCATGGGGTCCGAGTGCTCGCCGCCTTTATAGAGACATTGCTAAACGCCTAATCGACGCTTCTCAGAACCAGAAGGCTGGCTATTTTCTGGCCCAAAGAATAAGTATCGCCATCCAACGTGGTAACACAGCCAGCATTCTGGGAACCTCCCCAGTCGGCAATGACGCGGAGGATTTTTTAAACGATATTTTGTAATGTAAATATTTTTAGTGTATTATTATGTATATTTTGTACATTTTATTTCTTGTTTTAAATATATAATTTTAAATAATATGATTAACGGTCTTTTGATACAGGTCTAGTACCTACATAGATCTGTGTCGAAAGATTGTTAATCAGTCACTACATCGATTGAGAATTTTACTCAAATAATGCTTGCTATGGAAATAGTCGTAATAGAGAACGACCCCTTTTTGGTTCCACTTTACAGTGGGCTCTGTAATTTAAACCAAAATTCCACCAGGCACGACAGATGTTACATCTGAGTTGTCTCCAGTATTAACGCGTCTGTACCGCCTGTCATACTCTACAGGCCTCGTGCCGGAGGTCTGGAAGGAGGCGAACGTACAACCGATCCCCAAGAAAGGGGATCGATCCGATCCAGGCAACTATCGACCCATAACTGTCACCTCAGTCATTTGCAAGGTGCTCGAGCTTCTTATCAATAAGCAGCTTATGCGATACCTGGAGGATCACTCGCTAATCAATGATCGGCAATATGGCTTCAGGCCAAAACGATCAACGGGTGACCTCCTGGCATTCGTCACGCATGTATGGGGTGAGGCTATGGAAAAGTTCGGCGAGTCCTTGGCTATCAGCCTGGACATCGCCAAAGCTTTCGATAGGGTCTGGCATGCTTCGCTCCTTTCCAAGCTTCCGGCATATGGTCTACCTCCTGAACTGTGCAGCTGGATTGCCAGTTTTTTAAACGAGCGCCGAGTGCGGGTCCTCTGCGATGGCCAGGCTTCTCGCTTCTTGCAAGTGAATGCCGGGGTACCGCAGGGGTCCGTACTGTCACCAACTCTCTTTCTCCTGCATATCAATGATATGCTTTCCCTCGGGAACATTCATTGCGATGACAGTACATTGCACGGGAGTTACTCGGTTCGTCCGACGACGGGGCGATCTGTGATAGAGGAGGAGAGACGACATCTCGTGGGTGATCTCGACCGAAACCTCGACAGTATCTCCCAATGGGGTGCCGAGAACTTGGTCGAGTTCAATGCCCACAAAACACAGACGTGTGCATTTACAGCGAAAAAATCCCCTTTCCTTCCCCTACCCACTCTTCAGAATGCAATATTACCAATGAAGGACAATCTAGACATCCTTGGCATAGACGTTCGTCGAGAGCTCAATAACACAAAAAACATTGAGAGATGTATTGGGCTAGCTTCGCGGAAACTAGGAATACTGAACAAGGTAAAGCGATTCTTTACACCGCACCAGAGGTGTCTGCTGTACAAAACGCAGATTACACCCTGCGTTGAATACTGCTCTCACCTCTGGAACGGCTCCGCGAAGTATTTGCTGGACGCACTCGACGCTATGCAGCGACGCGCTGTTCGCATTATAGACTGTCCGGAGGTAACGGGAAGCATTGAGCCGCTAGCCCAGCGCCGAACAATTCCTTCCTCGGCCGCGTTCTACCGTATTTACCACGGTGAGTGTTCTGAAGAGCTCTTCAACCTGATCCCACCCTCTCCCTTCCGATCCCGAACAACGCGTGCCGGGCAGAGATGTCACTCTCATACCGTGGAAACCATCTTCGCGAGAACCGAGCGTTTTAAACGTTCGTTTCTCTGCCGAACGATGGTGGCTTGGAACGCCCTGCCTGCGCACGTGTTTCCTCCAACATATAACCCTGGGTTCTTTAAGCGAAGCGTGAAGAGGCACATTACTGGGTCGTCAAGTTGAGGGCCACTCTCTATAGTATTCCTGTGTACTGTGAGAGTCGCCCTCAATTGCCAGACGTCGCCTCAGCTTACCATCAGGCGGGTGGCATCAATTTGTCGACCTAAATATAAAAAAAAAAAAAAACATGCCACTAAATAGAATCTCTGCAGTAGGTACGAGCCAATTTGAAACACTGTTAATCTCCTTTGTTCACCGTGGTACCATTATATAGTACCAGTAATGGTACTTTGGCAATTTTGATTTGCCGTTGAACCATTCATGGTACTATGGATTTTAGTTTTTGCCGTGGTACCATCGTTGGTACTGTGGTAATTTTTATTCACCGTTGTACCTTTACATTAGTTTACATACAACAATATCGCTGTTTGCCACCTACATAGTTCACCTGGTTGTACCACGGGTAAATTTTATTCCCCGTGGTCCACCGCAGTTTAACTGGGTGTACCATGGGAATTAATGTTTTCCCGTAGTCCACCTTAGTTCACCTGGTTGTACTACGGGTAATTTTTTCCCCCCGTGGTCCACCTGTACAAGATAATATAGGTTGTACAGGCATCAGGCATACAACCTTAATACAAACTATTTCCAGAGCGATAATACAAGTTATACCTGCGAGTTTCGAGTGCGAATAAAAGTGTTCAGTGACTTTAAGTGGAGCTTTAAGTGAAGTGTAAATTAGTGTGTTATAAATAATGTGTTTCGTGGTAAATTTATCGGCATTTTAATTCCGTAGAACCCCGGTTCGTAACAATAATATACAACTTACCCGATTGAATGTTTGAACACATTATTCTGAAAAAGTACCAGGCGATCATAACAGAATAGGAGTTTCTGGTTGTAACTTGCTTGTATGTTTGTAACCGACTCTTTTGGTTTCGATTTTGCCCCTTCGTCCACGTTCATAACCAAGATTTCATAACTGGTTATGAATATAGATTTTTTTTCACTGTTTCATAACCAGTTATCAAACAATACTTTTTTTCCTCCTATTCTGTTATGATCGCCTGGTACTTTTTCGGAATAATGAGTTCAAACATTCAATCGGGTAAGTTGTATATTATGTTCCACTTTTATGTTCCATCAAACATAGTAGAACTAGTGGGAAAAAAAGTTCCCAGTAGTTCTACGGTAGAACTGTTTAGTAGAACTAATGGGAACGAATCGTGCCGAGAACTTTCGAGTACCTTCCATAATATTCAACCAATATCAATATAACCAATATTTGAAATTAAAGTATTTTTTTAATAAATAATGTCAGCGGTAAAAGTAGTATAAAATTACATGGAACTACTGGGAATAATCCGATTGAATTACATTTTGGTTATTATTTATATTTCCTTAATGTACCATGGTTAACAATAGATGTTATTTGCATTGGTACCTTCGATATAATAGAACGACGGCAAACAATAATTGCCATAGTACCATTACTGGTACTATTTAATGGTACCACGGTGAACAAACGGTTAATCTCGAATAATTCACTTTAAAGATGGATACTATTTGTCAATGTTTTTACCCTTTTAACGATAAAATATTCATTAAATTTTCAGGAGGAAGTTATGTTGATTCCAGTGGCGAGCGTAAACTGATTAATTCTCGGCCTCTGTGCGAAATGCGGACACCAGAAATATTAGCTGCACGGATATGAGATTGCTAATTCCACTAATGCACCGAACAAATATCGCAAGCTCCCCTTACTCCACACTTGCATTTCAACCATTTTGCCAAAACTATGCTACCAAACCAAATTAAATTTACCAATCACAAACGTTACTTTCATATGCCATTTTAGCAGTGTCTTTCTTTAGTCAGATTACTATTGTGCATATTTTAATCGATAAATCTGTCATTGCTTCTGAGGACCAGAAGCCAGCTATTTCCTGGTTCAAAGAATAGTATCGCCATCCAACTTGGCAACGCCGCCAGCAATCTTGGAACCTTCCTAGGCCACAATAACGTGGAGAATTTCTTAAACGATATTTTGTAAATAATTGATAATACGTAATTATAGATATTGTTTTCGACTTCTAAAACAAACCTAGAACGCCTCTTACCATAAGCTTACTCAAGACTTTACCAGTTGTGCGAGTAGTTTAAAATGGAAAAAAATGTTCCACCGTGAAGGTTGAACCAACAATTTGAAACAAGTTCGGCACGAGTGCGTAACGTATCAGGTCGTAAGCAAAGAATTTAATTTAAAAACTTTTACATTACAGCCACGTAATACTGATTTTGGTAGCACAAAATTTCGTATACGACGGATATAAAGTTCGTCATGTGTAATACGTATCATGCGAACTCGCGTGACACACACAAACATTCGAATCAGATTATGATGTTAAACTACTAATAAAACATATGATTGTTACCTAATAACGGATAAAATGTGAATGCAGCAATAGACTAAGTTATGACTGAAAGCTAAACGTTGTAGCATTGTGGAGTTATAAGATTTTGTCTCAGAAAAGTATTCATGGCTTTATCAGAATCGGTCTTTTCTGATGGAGGCGGTAGCACTGATTAAATAGTAATGTCCCCTTTCCAAGTACACTACACGTTACAGATATCAAAAACAACTTTACTATAAACATAATCCTTGGATTGATACGAATGATACTTCAATTTTAAACCACTAGTACAATTCAATTATATTTTCTCCTTTCAGTAGAAATATAGAAAAAGCAATCACAGATATGCTGACAAAATATTATCAGAAATTTCAAGTTAAAAGCATCAGTCATACGTAGATCGTTCCCCTCACGCACAAGTGCAGTCTATTCATTTGGCGGATGGATTAATTTCCGCCGTGAGATCGTTCCAAAGGGAAATGCGATTGGAACAAAATGTACCCGATGGGGAGAGCAGTGCCGATATATTTTATGTTAATTTTTCTTTTAACTACCTAACCTAACAATACCTACTATGACTTTTGATTTGCACCTAATTTAGGTTTTCCGTCGGTTTATTACTAGACATTCCTATATTTAAATATTGGATAGAAACAGGCGTTACTTGGCGAAAATCCATGACAAAACAATGGTAAGTAAAATGTTTTTAAGAAAAAACCTTTTAAATTTATATAATAGCATTAATTTTTCGCAGAATTAAAAGGACAACAAAACGTCGACAATTGTTTCGCCTCTAAACGAGGCATTATCAAGACTGTCTTGATAATGCTATCAGTCTTGATAATGCTATTATATAAATTTAAAAGGTTTTTTCTTAAAAACATTTTACTTACCATTGTTTTATTCCTATATTTTTATCTACCGTGATATGAAATAAGGTGCTGTTGTAAGGAAGTATACACCAAATTTAATGAAATGAACTACGAGTATACCAATGCCAATCCCACCAGTCATCAAAAGAACTATTGGAGTCTAATAGTACTTTTGACAACCAGTGAGATCGACAGCGAGACCCAAATTATTGCTGTCAACGCTTACATTTTCCAGCTCCGCGTCACGGCTTTTTAGACAGGATATACCTACCTAAATAGATTATAATTATAATTAATGATATTCCCTCTTCATTCCTTGGATATTTTGACATCCTCATAAAAGTTAATTCAGTCTTCTGAGACTGAATGCTATATATTAAAAAAATATCAAAATCTATGTTGCCAAATCAAGGTAAAATAACCAGTTTCGAGAGTATATATTCTAATACGCATACGAACGCGTAATACAATTTTGTTATAGCGGATATTATTCGTTACGTCTTTATTATTTTCTCATACGATGGGCATGTTTCGGGCATTGTTTTACTTGAGCAGCATCATAACAAGTTGCTTGCTTCATTCTCTATACCGGCTCGGGCCTGTTGCCTACTGAGATTTAATTTTATTGCGATGCCGGCACACTGCCAAAGCTCTACGAGATGATTATTACAGGATATTTCTTATTCTTTGAAAAGAAAAGAACATGTTTATTCTCTAAAATTATTATTATATGAAGTCTGTATTCCTCATTTTGCTCTGTATTCTTTTACAATTCCGTATTCTAGTTTTATGTTGTTTGTAAACGGCATACAATTTCTATTTCATTTTCTGACTTAGGGATTTCGATTTTATAAATTTATGAACGCAAGTTTATGATGCATTTTACGATGGCCTCTCGGTCAAACACGCGATTCGTAAGGTTTATGGTACTCACGCAGTTTATAACGTGACTGAAATAAAGCTTATTACTGACAAAAAGTCGTCGTAAAATACGTTCCATGGCGGCATTGTGAATCGTTTAGCATTATAATAATCTCATTATGGTAAAATACATAATCGTCTTTGTAGGAAAACTATGAATAATCGTCAGTCTATTAGGTACAATAATCAAAATAATTAAGTATGCAGGGCGCACTACTAAAGAAGTCATGAAACATTGTAGGTATAGACTCCGCGAGCGCACAGTTATAAATTTATTTTAAATATTTTAGCTGTACACAGTACTCACGCGGTTAATAAAGACAGCAAATGGTATAATGTAAGTAATGTTAGTTTTGAAACGAGTTAACTTTCTAGTGTGTTAACGTGCACTGCTCTATAAGCACACAACGTAGTATTTGCTGCATACTTAATTATTTTGTGTACATTACGATTTCGTAGATCTGCTAAGCCAATACATAGGTGAACTTAATCACCTATGTATTGGGTTAGCAGACGTAGTAAATAAGCCTTCATCCATATTCGTAACTGAAATCTCGTAACCAGTTACAAGAAAAGAATTATTTTTCGCGTTTTGGTAACTAGTTGTGAGAGAATAATTTTTGTTCTTCTTTGGTAACTAAAGTCACCTAAGCAGTTACAAGAGAAGATTTTTCAATCATTGTTTAGTAACTAGTTGCGAGAAAAGAATTATTTTTCGTGGTTTGGTAACTAGTTGTGAGAGAAGAATTTTTGTTCTACTTTGGTAACTAAACTCACCTAAGAAATTACAAGAGAAGATTTTTCTATCGCTATTTAGTAACTAGTTGCGAGAAAGAATTATTGTTCCACTTTTGTAGATCAAATAATTTCCATTATTGTAACCCGAGACAATACTTTTATACACTCGTAGATAAAAAAGAGAAAAAGAAAGAAAAGAAAGTGTCGGAAAAGCCGCGGTAAGGCGATTATCGGGATGGGATGATAAACAACTTGCAATCTTTGAAAATAATATAAAAAAACAAAATAATAATAAAGAAACAGAATTTACTTAAATGCTAAAAGGAGCAATAACCTCTAAACAATGCCCAACCGTAATTTCTTTATTTTTCAGTAGTTGTATAGTTGCATTTATTTCCTTATCAATTTCATCATAATAATCTCTTGTAACTGCTTAGGTAAGTTTAGTTACCAAAGTAGAACAAAAAATATTCTCTCACAACTAGTTACCAAACCGCGAAAAATAATTCTTTTCTCACAACTAGTTACTAAACAGTGATAGAAAAATCTTCTCTTGTAACTGCTTAGGTGAGGTAAGTTACCAAAGAAGAACAAAAATTCTTCTCTCACAACTAGTTACCAAACTGCGAAAAATAATTCTTTTCTTGTAACTGGTTACGAGATTTCAGTTACGAATATGGATGAAGGCGTAAATAATACCTACTTAGGTAGGTTTAAAATATAAATCAATTTTCTCTGTGATGATTATTTTTTGCAGATAACAAAAGAAATGTCGTAACGACTGCTTCGGTGGCGTGGTCGGTAGTAGCGGGACAAACTTTGTGTGACACGCTTGTACCAAAGTCTGGGTGTCCTATGATATGAGGTCCTATGTATAATATGTATTTATTTACAAAAAAAAGTATATTAATTAGTATTTATATCGCTTATTTACCACCGTTCACCTGCTGAGACCACCTGGGTGGACCGTGGGAACTTTTTTTTTACAACGGACCACCTGTGACCACCTGGGTGGACCGTGGGAAATATAAAATTTCCACCGTCCACCTCGTTATCAAAACTCTTCAGATTTGAAGTGAAAAGACAAAAAAAAAGACACAAACCTCAAATGTACCGTATGTATGTATACATAAAAACATAAGAGCCTTCAAGATTTTAAATTCTTTTAAATTTAGTGAAAACCGATTGAATGTTTGAACTCATTATTCTGAAAAAGTACCAGTCGATCATAACAGAATAGGAGGTTCTGGTTTTGAAAATGGAAAAAAATGTATTGTTTGATAACTGGTTATGAAACAATGAAAAAAAATATCCATATTCATAACCAGAACCTCCTATTCTGTTATGATCGCCTGGTACTTTTTCGGAATAATGAGTTCAAACATTCCATCGGTTTTCACTGAATTTAAAAGAATTTAAAATCTTGAAGGCTCTTATGTTGTTAATATTCCTGATACATTTGAGGTGGACGGTGGAAATTTTATATTTCCCACGGTCCACCCAGGTGGTCACAGGTGGTCCGTTGTAAAAAAAAACTTCCCACGGTACACCCAGGTGGTCTCAGCAGGTGAACGGTGGTAAATAAGCGATTTATATCAGTTTATCTAGTATTCATATCACAAGCTTTGCTTAGTTTGAGACTAGATGGTGTTGTGTGAATTTTCCTTACATATTTATTCATTTATAATTTTTATCGCATTAATGGCTTCTATCAGTCCACACCCTCACACATATTCGTTGTTGTTTGTCATGCAATAAGAACATAAACAAACCGTTCTATATTATGATAATTACTTGTGAAGAGTTTCTTTAATGGACTAAGTTACAAAAGTATTTACGCAAGGAACGTCTATTTGAATGGTGTAAACATTATTTGTGGATAAAGTTACGAATGTAATGTTGTGCGTGACGATATTGCCACAACAAAACACATTTAATTTAAACCGCCACATGTTGTTAATTTTTGTCAGTGACAATTACCGTTTATGTCTCAGTAATGTACGAACAACTGTTTTTTTTGGAACCATCCATTTTTTTATAACCACTCCAAGTTTTTTTTTTTAGTTCCGAGGCCCGAGGCCGCGGCCGCTCGTACGTCCGTTGCCGGGCGTCTCTGGTTACACGCAGAATAACCACTCCAAGTAATCTAAAAATACTGCATGTGTAACAAGTTCAACACCCAACACTTTTTTCTTTCACGTATATTCTATAAGTAGTACTGTGGTCGTGAAAATCTACTTTTAAATTTTCATCAACTGTTGTTAAGCTTATGCTCGTATGCGGCGTATACCCATGAAAATTCGAAATTTCGAGTTATGAATGTTCCGTGTGAAAGTACGGTGGGTACGTAGGATGAATGTCCCGTGATGGTCAATTTATTTAAACTTTCACGATCATAACACTGGAGTCGATTCCGCTGTCTGTTCCGTTAGATCTTTTAAACAACTTAAGTAGGTAATGCTTTTTGTGATAATAAGTACATTTTAATAACTAGTAATAGTCCGTAACACTTGTCCCAAGAGTTCAGTTCGACACGGTACCGTTGCTAAAATCCGGCACAGTCACTGATAGAGACGACATTTAGTGCAAATAAAGTTGTTCCCAAGAGTACATTTTGCTCCACGTCGTTAGCCAATGAGAACAAATCTCCATTATCTACCTAAAAGTAGCAAATATATTCTAAAATTGACTTCGAATTTGTTAACATAATTTTAAATCTGTAATAGCCAGAAATCCTATCCTTAAATGGGTGGGCAGAGGTGACTTACACACCTAAGCACTATGGAGTTCATACTTCGTAACCACTCTGCAATTCACACAAAATTTCCTACAGCAAGAACAGGTGTTACATACCTACCACAAAATAGAATATCTGCAGTCCGAGTTCTGCAGACTCTGGTTTAATAATGTACATGGTGCCCCTTAACAGTTACAGGGTTGCCCTTATCACATGCGTAATTATTGTATCAAATCACAAGCTATAAGTGATTTTTCTTCAATAAAAATCAGGTAGTTGAAATTTATCACAGAGTTTAATTAATAAGTTCTTATTGCAGGTCAATGTCGGGGTCGAAGGCTACTAGCGACCCTGCCAGCAGTTAGGTAGGCACCAGATGCTCATTTCGAAGATAGCTCGACCCAGAGTCAAGCCTAAATTACACTGAAAACATCATCCCGGCGTCACCATGGTAGAAAATAGGTACAACAACTGCATGGTGGGTCATAATTACCCAGATTTTAAACCATAGCTGATTTTTATCATTTCAATGACATTTAGAGCAAATTTGTGTTTAACTTGAAAAATAGTTCTTAAGTTATAATATTTTGGAGACAAAATAAAATAATAAGTTATATAAAGATCTTTTTATGTATTTAAGAAGTCAGTATAAAATTTACAACAAAAAATTCAACTTCTGGAAACTTATTAATAAAAAAACAAAAAAAGGACTAATTAACATTTATTTTTAACTTTTTGGAATGACAAATATGAGATCTTTAAGAAAGTATATGTAAAAATTATAAAAGATCTTAGGGTTAATCACTATTAGCCTCGTCATCTACGCAACCACCACAGAAAGAAATTATATGTTCAGGGCAGATGAATTTGTTGCATCTTTGACAGGTATGGGTAGTTTTCCTGTCTTTTTTAGCAGGACATATCTGGCATCGTTTACGAACACCACGAACTTTAGCAGGGGGCTCCTCTGATGTTTCTTCTGTAAACTCTCTTATTCTTTTGCGCATCTCTCTTGGTAAATGAACTATGTCCTTGCGAGCGCTCAGATTTAGCACATCCAGCTCTAGACTGAACTCCTGGCGCAAAAGTAATAATATTTTCTGATCGGATGCGAACATTTTGTCTAAAAGGTTGTTTGCGTCATATTGTACCATCTTTACCAGAATAAGTTGAAATCAGTACCTCATGATTCGATGTTTCAGCATCCGATGAATTGTGCTGATTAGATCTACGTACGGAGGAATACACTTGACGTTGGAATACACTTGACGTTCGATGACACTCAAAGGTACATCATCATCATCATTGTCTGATGCCTCTTGCTCGGTATCACTCTGTTGAGAACGCTCGCTAACGTGATCATCTTCCTCGCATTCCGAAGAATTTTCACCTTCTTCTGAGTAGCTTTCTTCTAATATTGACAATTCACTACCTTTCGCGTTCCTCTTTATCCATTATTCAAATATAACCTAAAAATAACAAAATATATTGTAATATACGTAATGTCGGTACAAATAAATAAACGAAATAATCCAATAATGAACTCAACGTAATTGGCACGAAATGGTATCATCGAATGTATAGTTGGGTCATATTTACCTTTTTGTTGTTTGACCGCGTCTATCTTCCTGTGCAGACGCATACCGTCTAAGTTGACATAAGAAACGAGGGAGGCGGGGCACTAACTGCAGCTACTGAGAAGCGTGGTAACGTTACACTATTATTTTCTTAAATATCCGCATTTAAAAACATCACGGGTCATTATGACCCAACCTAGCAGACGCCGGGTTAAACATATTACAGTTGACTTTGATTTGGAGAGCAACATTATTATAAAACAATAGGATCGCATTGCTGAAAAAATAAGTTGATCAGTAGTTTTTAAATATTCTTTTAATAATTTAACCATTCAAAAACTAGTACATACATAACGTCATATGAATTAAATGGATGGAATCATAATGGAAGTAGATAACTTATGCAAACAAAAAACCGGTAACGTGTGTGTATCACCAATAATCCCGTTATTACTCATAATCCTATAATTATGTGACCTTACTTGAAATTATCTCTCATATCCCAATGGTTGATTGGAAAAGAATACCTATGAAAAAAAACTCTGTTTTAAACACTTGTACGCAAAGATTTTAAAATAAAATAATGTCATGCATTTATTAAAACATACCTGTGGATTGAAAAGAGGCTTATAGTGTCTTCTACTTTTATCGTTATAATACGATCTTACATCATATTTGTCAATTTCATTATGCCTATTAGAATGAATTTCATTCTGTCTATTAGAATTAATTTTATTCTGCCTATTAGAATGAATTTCATTCTGCCTATTAGAATAAATTTCATTCTGCCTATCAAAATAGTAATGCGGCTTTGAAGGTAGCACTGGTATATTTTGAGTTGTCACTTCAGGATTATTTTCATGAGTTAATTTATATTTGTCTTCGTAATAAGATACTAGTTTCATCATCAGCATGTCACCTAGAGCTTGTTTTTGTGTTTTATGAATATTCTGAAATACAGATATAAATGTACGTTCACTCATTCTAAACTATAAGATCTGAAATAATGAAACCATACTCACTTCTCTTCTCGGATAACTTGTTTGCGTAGTTGTTACTAAATGTCGCATAGTAGGTTCACTTTTAGTTTTTTTAGTTTTATATACCTTTGATCCCAATTCCTTAAGAAAATGTTCAAAATCGGCAGAAAACCTCTCTGGCTCCTATTATAATCAAAATAAGATATTTAATATGCGTTATGTATTTCTTCTTCTTGTCGTGTCGATGGGCAACACTATGATCGTTACATTGTCTTGGCCCAGTGCTCTGCGACGCGAATCGCATTTAACCTCGCCTTTTTTAATGTTATTTTCTAATGTAATTAAATTAATTAAGATAAATTATTATTTAATTACCTGAGCACTAATAATACATATACAATGAAAGATAAATACTGTGCAAATAATGAGTTGGCGTCTACGCAACAATCTGCGTGTAATGAATATTGGACTGAACAACATGAAGCATTGAAAAACGTCCTTCTTTACACCATAATCGTCTTACATTGTTATCGTGCTATTTCCAGTTGCAGTTTTACGATCAACAACAGCCGGTTTTATTTTTTTTGCAACATTTATAATTGTTCTGTACCTACGTCGAATTATAAAAAGAAGAAAACGCATCGTTTGATAGTCCATCGTGGTGTAGTGTGACTAAATTGAAGTCGAGTTTAGGCGAAATCTGAGCGTAGCCAGGTTTAATGGTTCGCCTTGATCCTGGGTACGGCAAGAAAGGAGCGTAGCTACACAGCCAGATTTATTAGTTCAATTACCCAGACCCTGTTCGGAGCCGCTTCGCTAGCTTGCACACAGACGCCAACAACTAAATTTTGCTCTGCTTGCAACAAATTCTATGTTCACCTTTTTGTTGGATTTAAGTATACACTAAATACTCACTTTAATTGGAAACTACTTGCACTACCATGCAATTTTTGTTGTAAAAATATAAAGTGATATTTACAGGAATTCAGACGGCTGTTTTCACGTAGTTTTTAACAGCAGCAGCGAACTACACTACTCACTACAACAAATATACGACAATTTGAAAGATCAAATTGTCGTATTTTGAATTATATTTTTAATTAACTATAATATTATGTGTTTGTTAGGTATGTAATTATAGTGAAAGGAACATTGGTACAAGCAACGCAGTGCGGTGCGACCACAAACACTCTCTGTCGATATAACTTGGCGAACTTTCAAATTTGTGGGTTGGCGCTTTCAGCTTACGTTTAATACGTAAACGTTTTACATAGTAAATTAACTTAAAATTGTATTATTCATTCAATCACATGCATTTTAAGTTACTTTACAGTTAACACAATATTTGTTTAAAAACCTTTTAATTTCTCTCATGATCTGCTAATTTGGATACGTTTCTTTTATTTCCGTGTAGATGATAACATACTCGTACCTATTTCTTTGTTAGCGTCTATCAAAAACATAATTGGGAACTAACAATAAACTGTTTAGATAGATACAACCGCGACACATATGTACTATAACTTTCAAGTTCCTAGTTAGCAAAAAAAATGGTGAGTTCCTTTACCCATCTAATCTTATACTGTTGGTACAATAAATGTCGGAAAGAGAAAATTATTACAAGCGATTAAAACCGCGGGCATCAGATAGCATTGAACAATTTATAAAAAACCGGCCAATGCGTTTTGGGCCACGCATATAATAGGGTTCCGTAGTTACCCATAATAGCCTCTACACCTCCGGAACTAACTAAAAAACTCTCCTAGAAATCTCTCAATGTATTTGAACGACCCATCTTATTATACCACACACGATGGGATAGACGCGAGAAAAAAATCATCCCCAACTTATGTGTAGGGAAGGTTCCCCAAAAAAATTATTTTCATTATTTTATTATAGTACTTTGTCGGCGTAGTAAATACACATTTCATGCAAAGTTTCATGTTTTTAGCACGAACCGTTTGATAGGAAAGCTATTGACGGACAGACGGACGGACATGACGAAACTATAAGGGTTCCGAAACATAATCTACGGAACCCTAAAATGGCTGAATTCGGTGAAGCAATTAGACATCGGTATAATAAGTTTATGAATACGTAAATAGGTCTCAGCGTGTCGAATCTAAAAATAATATTATACCTACATTACAGTAAGTTGTTCTATTTTTTTCTAACGTTAAAGTTTTTAACATAGTCAACGTCAAAAGCAATAAAACCGATATATGTTTGGGTTTTATAAGAATTTTATTAAGATCGAGTTTTATGATTTAATATCGATTTTAATGTTTAGGTCATAATGTACCCAAACCGACATAATAATATGAATATTAATGGCACCGATATATTTATTTATTTAAGAAATTTATATCTGAGCGAATAGTAGGTATTATCAGAAAGCTTTTATAAGTTTTTGAAAACGTATAGATGTCATAATAAGTAAATATCGCTTACGGTAATCCAGCTACGACATGTCTTATGTCCATCAGTTTACGCAATGCACTGAACTGTACTATGTCATAACTGAACGGGTTTAGGGTATTTGCCATTAACACTGAGTTTATCTATTTTAGAAATAAAAGTTATTCTGAAAATTATAAAGGAAAATCGGAAATTAGAAACAGAATGGAATTCAGTTTTGGAAACTATTCCTTCCGTAGGAATAGTTTCCTTCAATAGGAAAAAGAAATTCGATCAAATATGTAAAAAATACACGGAGATACATTTGGCAAAGGACATCGTCGAATCTCGCCCCAGAACCAACAAACATGTGGCTTATACCATAATTATTTATCTATTTTAATGAATTAGAGGCAAATATCTATATCACACGGACAAGGAGCTATTCTAAATTAATAATTAAGAATAATGTAACGGTTTATACTTACCTACTACCGAGATTTTCAATCAACGACAACCGGTTAAGGATGCGCAACTGAACCAAATTCAAAATGAAAGTAATCGATTATCAAGTAATATAATCGTCTTATAACTTATATCGATTACCAAATAATTGATATTTCACGTATTCACTACTATTTTGACCACCGTTGTGTCCATCGTTGATGTCAGCTCACCATCAAGCGAGGTGAAGTCAAGTTGACGAGTAATATAAGTAGGCATATATAAAAATAAAATCGATTTTCTCAAAACGAATAATAACAATTACCTACATCCTTATTCCACAATCCACAAGCAAGTAGCAGGCTGTCATAACTGTCACTACTGTCACGTATTACTTTTTTAAACACTATTGATAGATACAGAGACGATCAATACGGTATGCAGTTGTTATAGTACCTATTTGTCTGTAAACCTGCTGTATTTATAGATTGCTTGCTTGCTAATCAATGTTGCTAATGGTTATTTCTACTACCTATTAATAATGTCTAGAAAAAGTATTTAAAGGGTTCGAACTTCAAAGTCCATTCCGATTTCCGAGCAATTAAAATACATAAAAAATACTTAACCAACTATTGTCGGTTTTTGCGTAAACATAACCTTAAAATCGGACATATTTGTTGGATTTTTGCGCTTGACTTGCTTGTCCGTCTTAAAAATATAATGTGATGAGAATTAGATAAATATTTCACATTTAACAAGTCTTTTTCCATTGGTGTTGGTTCTGGGGCGAATGATGTATTGACGCGTAGCAATGTCCTTTAATCGATTCAAACCAGTATCTCAGGAATTTCTTATTGATTAATTTTTATTGATTAATGTAAAAGTAAAAGACATCTGAACTTTGTAAATCTTTATTTTCTTTTTATGAATATTTACAAGGAACAGAAAAATTAAATTAAGAAAAACCTAAACGAACTATACTATCTAAAACTAAAACTTTTCTTTTTTTTTAAACTAATTGTCATGTTATTATCGACCCTTTTTTTCAAATTAATGCATTATTAATAAATTACTGAACTAGGATTTATTCAATATTGTGTTATTATTACAAACACAAAGGTGCAGTTGTCAGTAAAACATTATATTGGATGGAGCGGACTGATCCTTAGTACTTCACTTTCATGAATATTAAATCAGCACATATGTCCATATTAGATTATTTAGATTCTAGCTTGTATTCCTTTAGGAGCGTTTTGAGCATGGTGCAGGCGCCTCCTAAAATGCCATAATTGTAGCATATTATGTAATTAGGTATATTACACACACACACACAGTATTAATACACACTTATTGAATTTGATACGAGACATATGTACATTCGTCCACATTTTTAGTCTTAAGAAAATGTGTAATTTACCTGTCAGTTATAGAAAAAGAGTGACCGTGAGTTTTATTGCCCGGCTCTTTCTCTATGTTCTACCTATGCTTCTATATTTACATATACTGCCAGATTCGCAAAGTAATACTTTGCGAATCTGGCAGTATATGTAAATATAGAAGCAATAATAATTTTAATTTAAGTACATACTGACGTTCGTAAGAGCCATTTAATGACCTGTACAAATAAATAAATCATTTCATTTCAGGATTGTTCCACAGGTCATCTTCTAAAATAACCTTATAATGTGGTCAGATAGATTTGAATAAGATTGTATCCCGTAGACCCGAACTGATTTTAGACTACTTTCATCCCGGTAATAGTTTCCCGTGAGAATCGAAAACGAGGGCTCCATTCCAAGCTTCTATTAGTTTAACATTAATTTAGCCTTAAATGTTAACTGCCAAATATATTCGACCTACAATTGCGATACTTTGTCAGTACCCATATAAACCACATCTAATCTCCCGGGATCCTTAACACTTGTTAAACGAGTGGACCTTAAGCTGAAAAGCTTTAATGATTAACCTCAACCCTTTGCTAGGAACAATTAATGAATGGAGCTCACGTTAATCAATCTATTCTCTGTTCAGGCAGACTCTAACAAGATGAATTATTTTGTGAAGATTGCATTCCGTAGACGTATTGAATTACTACAGTAATGAGCAATTAGATACGTGGATCTGTTACAAACTAGACTTTAATAAATGTCTCAGTTACAAAACCTATATCTATTTATTCATTTTCCAAATCCATTCTCAGATACAACGCTCTATAAATTTTATCAAAATGTGTTAGTACATTACATTTGGTACATATTATGGTGAAATAATAACAATTTACAATAAATACAATAAATTATAAAACACTACAATTGAAAGGAACTAAATATGTACTGTCGGCCCCAAAAGTCGCTGAAAACATACAAACTTCCAAAACATCTGAACACTAAAAATGTCATAAGTCAGTGACGCAACACGAGAACAAAATAAACTCAACATACAAACGTCCATAAAACGCTGAACACTAGTATTCCAAAAGTAGCTGAACATCATTAACGTCATAAGTAGATTAACAAATCATATTTTCAATGTTGTTGCCTGTTAATCTAATTTTGGTGTTCTTTATATTACACGAATTTTAGTCTTTTGACATGTAGAATAATTTGAGAAAAGTTTTAAAGCTAATATTAAATCCGCTGCCCTGGGCCGCGGCCGCACTTACGTCCATTGCCGTGCGCTTCCGGTAGACACTGAGAGAATTCCCAGTGGCGCCCGGCGGACCTTGGCCACTGCGTGGTGGTCGGGCGTTACCCCGCATCTTTGGGGTCATGTTTAATCCCGCGTCGGTGAGTGAAGGCGTGCGTGGGGTTAAGCTCCACATCACGAAGCCCTTCTAGTCGTCGTCCTCGTCGAACACTTCGAAACTCAGCGGGGAGGGTACGCTCCCTCACCCTACCGGCCGCCTCCTTCACGAGCATTGCCTGCTCGCAGAAGGAAACGGCTGCGTTCCACTGGCTCCCGCTAGAGACCATGGCTCGTAGCATGGTCTCCAGCGAGAGCGTATTTACGCCCAGGCCCACAACGAGGTCCCGGCGCTGACTCGCACATGCTGAGCATTCCACCAACGTGTGAATGTTGTGTCTTCGCCGGAATCCTCGCAGTGTTGACACGCGGGTGTGACCTCACGATGCATGTGAAAAAGATAGTCACCGAAGTTTCCGTGCCCAGTGATGATATGCACGATACGTGAGGCCACCGTGCTGCCTCTGCAGCTACTCCTCTATGATCGGTCCCACCGCCGCGATGGTGGTGGTTCCCCACTTTAGTTGCTCAAGTCGCTACACATGGAAGGTGCGACTTGAGCCACCAAAGTGCAAAATTTAACAGCTGTTCTCTCTGAGACAGTCTTGAGAATGCCTCGTTTAGAGGTGAAACATATGTCGACGTTTTAATGTCTTCTATTTTAGCGAAAATAATGCTATTATTTGAAAAGCTTTTAAACATCATACTTACCATTGCTTTGTCATGGACTTTCGCCAGGTAACGCCTGATTCTATCCAATACAGTGATATCAATTCCGAATTAAATTAAAAAAAATGCTTTCAATTTTTTAACCTCAAAAATATTTGAACGTAAATTTTCAGTCACTCAATGTTGTTATTAAAAAAAACATCATAAACATAGCATCACGCCTTTTTCCCCGAAGGGGTAGGCAGAGGTGTGCAAACACACCCACATCTCGCCAGCTATGTTAGGTCCCATGTAATAGGGGGCGAGCCTATTACCATCTACCGGGCACAAGTTCCAGACTCTGGGATAATTATCTGGATAAAATTCTAAAGAGAATTATACATTATCCACCAGACCCGGGAATCGAACCCGAGACCTCGAGTGTGGCAGTCCGTACATAGTACCATTGTGCCACCGAGGTAGTCAGTGTAGGTAGTAGGTAGTGTTGTTATTAAATATTAATAAATTTTGATAATAACAGAACTACGTTTTATCCCGCCGTTTGATCCCGTGTTCCTGCGGAAATTGGGAACAAGAAAACACAATTACGCGGGCGGAGCCGCGGTATTCAACTAGTAGGTATATTAGTACAATCACAGGCAAACGTGAGTGACGTAAAAAATATTTTTTCTTTAGGCGTACTCCATGCTAAGCAAAATATAACTTTACTGATAAGTAGGTGTATTGTTAACGGTCCCTGGGGATTTCGAAAGTTTGGCCTATTTAAGAGTCGTTTAAGTGCGTCAGTGAATAACAAAACTTATTAGCTCAGTGTCTCTGTTTCTATAGAAGTTTAGAGCAGGTTCAAATTGGAGTTGAAATTTTCTCGACTAAGTAGAATAACTGTCTCAACAGATTGCCTATTTGCAAGTTTTGAAGGTCCATTTAAAGTAATAGTCCGTTCAATTTGTGAAAGGCTAGTCACGTTCAATTAGTACGTAGTAGATGCTTAATTTGTTTGAAAAATAATCACAAACAAACATTATCAAAAACCTAACTGTTAATTTATATTTTTGGACATTTTTAACATTCTCACACAACGTCATCTAGCCCAAACTAAGCTATAACTTGTGCTATAGGATCTAGACAACTGATAAACATTCTTATACATTTCTAAAAACATACATAATACCTATATACATAGAAATCACCCAACCTCCGAAACAAACATTTTTGAATCACACAAATATTTGATTCGAACCCGAAACTCCAAATTTGAAAGCCGATCACTAACGACCACACTACCGAATCAGTTGAAGCTTATACTCGTTCGTTTCTTATGATCGATTCCCACTACCTTTAGTAGAACAATGAAGTAAAATATTCGCAGTAGCTCACATATCATCTATTGTTAGAACATTGTCTCTAATGTTAGAGATATAATCAATCACACGGGTGTCCACGACATGTTCGCAATTAGGAGTAAACATACGTGCGAAGGGGGCGAAGCAAACGTCACTATCTATTTTATGCTGGCTGTGTGTTACTGTTATATGTTTTGTCAAGATTATTTCACTATACTCAGATAAATGAAGTTGATTATCAGGTAAATATGAGGAATTTTATCGTAGAAATGAGACTCCGCCCATTTTAAATAGGTTTTTCGTTGGCGGTAACTAGTTAAGTACAAAATATAAACTGAATAATTTGACCGTCATGGGACTGTAGCACCTACTTTCACTTGGAAAATTGAACACAACCAACCTTATGACATTATTGAATATAGCCACGAGCAGTTTTGACATAGATACGAGTACCTACGTACGTATTTGTAGCTTCATTTCAACTGGTAGAACTTGACTTTGTTTTAAAAGACAGACTTCTTATTAGAAACATGTCTAAATAGGCTTTTAATATTGTTGCTCCTTAATAGTGCTCTAAGAAAGATCACACGGTGGGAAATCGCAGATCGTGAATCTCCTCAATTACTTGTAACAGAATTTCATGAACATTGTACCTACTTATCAACTTCAACAACCTATCTACTGAAAACAGTAGGTTATAAATTAATTTAATTTTGTGAAAGGAAATTAGTGTGTGTAAATTAGGTTTCTCAAAAATGTAACCAGCAATCTTTTTACAATAAATATTCATATGGTCAAGCCTATATTTACGATGGAGTAAGCAGTGGTGTTTTACCTACGCCCCCACATTTTGCTAGTGGTTAGGTATTTTGGTCCCACTTAATAGGGGGTAATAGACTTATTGCCTTTATCGGGCATAATTTATAATAAAGTCTTTATAAAGTTCTAAAGTAATTATAAAGTTCATTAGTTGAACAAATCCTAATCTCTTTCATCAGTTATACACAACAGTGTAACTGTATTATATTACTATAGGCACTTACTAGGTTTTATTACTGCGATCAAAAATTTATATTTCTGCTGATAAATATAAAGCCATGCACAATATATGTAATAACATAACCGTATCAACTGTGAGAAAATAGATCACAAGGCTTGGGAAGGCATTTCCAAATACTGCAGGTGTTATTGGTGAAATTCCAACATTAAAACTATATAAAAATTTAGTTAACTATAAACTTAAGTGATTCTTCTCTGCATGCAAACGAACAAGACTGTTCCAAATATTATGGTACATTTGGGTAGGTACCGGAAAGTTTTCAAAACGACCAACCAAATGCCTAGCTAAATGTGGACGTACAAAACGACCGTGTCCTCGTCCTTAAGGAGATTTGACTTTTCATTTTATCTTAGTTTATAACCAGCTCTCCTCAACCTTTAAAAACCTTTCAAAGTAATTCATTCATTAAAAACTGAAGGAAAATTTATTCGAGCATATCTCTAGTACGGATTGAATGTGCACAGATTAATACCAATTTGTGTCGCAATGTTCGCGTTCCGGACCAAATGTGAATACCAAAATGAGAGTTTAAAGCCTCTTATTACTGAACTGTGGGTACTCAATTAAAGATTCTCTCAATATTACACCTTTATCTAATTATGGATCAGTCTTAACCGATGACTATCATTTTACACACACGCATTATAAATGCAAGTTTTTATCCCAAGAAGAGCAGAATAGTTAATCCTACGTATTAGGGAGCGAAGCTATTACCATTTTTCGGCACTTTGGACAGATTAGCCAGAACCTCGTCCACCCGTCTGTCTTGATTTGAGTAGTCATTTCCACTCCTGCCTTATTGATTAAATGTTGGAGCTACTTTTACATAGCATCATAGCATCACGCCTTTTTCCCCGAAGGGGTAGGCAGAGGTGTGCAAACACACCCACATCTCGCCAGCTATGTTAGATCCCATGTAATAGGGGGCGAGCCTATTGCCATCTACCGGGCACAATTCCAGACTCTGGGATAATTATCTGGATTAAATTCTAAAGAGAATTATACATTATCCACCAGATCCGGGAATCGAACCCTAGACCTCGAGTGTGGCAGTCCGTACATAGTACCATTGTGCCACCGAGGTAGTCTACTTTTACAAGGCGTCAGTGATTTTATTAGTTAATTTAGTTAATAAATATTCTTGTCTTTTACTACTTATACCTCATTTCTGCATTAGATTATACTCGTAGATGCAAGATACGAAAGCTGGAGACGTTAAATATACTACTGTGTATACAAACTTAAGACCGTATATAAAAGGAAAACACCCTACAACGACTTGATCATGTCCCGGACAGATTGAGTACACCCGATGCCAGCCGGAACAAAGAGGTCGTATTGTTATTCACCCCTGTTAAGTTTAGCTGTGACAAACTATTTAGGCGGCGTTGCAGTCCTTAAACGGCTTTGTTGATTGTTTTAACCAAAGGTTAAGTACCTACACCTACCGAAACAAAGTTAAAGTTTGAGGCGCTGGAGCGGGACCACAGGCCCGCGTCTCGAGAAATCTAGGCTCAGCGGTCCCAACTCCGCTTGGATCTCATGTAGACATGGAAGGTGCGACTTCAGCGACCAAAGTGGGAAACCACCACCATCGTGGCGGTGAGACCGATCATGGAGGAGTGGCTGCAGAGGCAGCACGGTGGCCTCACGTATCGTGCGACACAGATCATCACCGGGCACGGAAACTTCGGTGAGTATCTGTTTCGCATGCAGCGTGAGGTCACACCCGCGTGTCAACACTGCGAGGCTTCCGGCGTAGACACGGCATTCCACACGTTGGTCGAATGCTCAGCCTGGGCGAGTCAGCGCCGGGACCTCGTTGTGGGCCTGGGCGTAGATACTCTCTCACTGGAGACCATGCTACGAGCCATGGTCTCTAGCGAGAGCCAGTGGATCGCGGCCGTTTCCTTCTGCGAGCAGGTTATGCTCGTGAAGGAGGCGGCCGGTAGGGTGAGGGAGCGTATCATCTCCGCTGAGTTCCGAAGTCTGCGGCGAGGGCGCCGCAGACTACGCCCAGGACCATCGACCTCCATGATCGGGGCCTGAGGACGATGGATTACCAACCCACCGTCCTTACAGAAGCAGGCTAGAAGGGCTGCACCCCACTCACGCCGTCACTCACCGATGCGGGATAAAACCCAACCCCAAAGATGCGGGGTAACACCCGACCACCGCGCAGGTGGTCAAGGTCCGCCGGGCGCCACTGGGAATTCTCTCAGTCTCTACCAGAGGCGCTCGGCAATGGACGTAGATGCGGCCGCGACACGCGGAATAAAAAAAAATAAAAAAAAAGACTAACGATTGTAACGTAACGCTGACTTAAACCCACTCTTAACATAAGCACTTTAAGCTTACATAGAGTGGTTATGTATGTTAGTAAATAGTATTTGCGATTTTTTCCTATTAAAAACAACAGAAAGGTATTCCACAGTTAGATACTCCTATTTTATATAAGTATACTCAATCAAGAATCAATCAAGAATCAATTTCATTTATTCAGTTTAGGCACATAAAGAGCACATATGAATGTCAAAATTTTACAATTTTGTCAAGTAATATTATAAAAATACTAAATTAAGTAAGTACATAAATAACCATTAGAAAATGATTCTTTCGCTGGTTCGGTAATTTGGTTCTCCTGAGAAGAGACCAGCAAGAAACTCAGGTAGATTATCCATTTTCTTTTTTAATATTGTTTTGTTTACATTGTTACAATTAGTTTCTATTGTATTATACGAGTGGCCAACAACAGAAGATTAGGGTGACCATGCATTTTTATCATTAAGATATTCGTCTACATTATAGTAGCCTTTCATCATCAAACATTTTTTAACTACTATTTTAAACTTATTAAGAGGCATGTCAACCAAATCCTGAGGAATTTTATTATAAATTTTTATACATTTGCCAACAAACGAATTACCAACTTTATGAAGTCTAATTTTTGTCATTGCCAATTTATTTTTATTTCTTGTATTAAAATTATGGTTATCGGAATTTTTTTTGAATAGATCTATGTTCTTCCGTACATATAAGATGTTGTCGTAAACATATTGAGAAGCAACTGTTAAAATATTAATTTCTTTAAATAATTCTTTCAGCGAGTCACGGGGTCCGAGTCTATAGATTGCTCGTATAGCTCGTTTCTGTAATATGAATATTGTCTCAATATCGGCAGCTGAGCCCCACAGCAGCAGACCATATGACATAACGCTATGAAAGTAGCTAAAATAAACTAATCGTGCCGTTTTTTCGTCAGTCAGAGACCTTATCTTTCTAACCGCATAGGCAGCTGAGCTAAGTCTTCCTGCCAAGGCTGTGATATGAAGACCCCATTGTAGTTTACTATCTAGAGTTATCCCAAGAAAAACTGTGGTATTGACTATTTGAACTAATTCATTATTCATAGTAATATGAGTATCCACCTGTCTAACATTGGGCATAGTAAATTTTACACATTTTGTTTTCTTCGCATTGAGCAGCAAGTTGTTACTTGTGAACCAATGCAATATTTCCGAAAGGGTATTATTTACATCGTCAAGTGCTACTTTTTGTCTATCACTTTTAAAAATTAATGATGTGTCATCAGCAAATAATACTATCTCACAAAGATTTTTAGTGAAATAAGGAAGATCGTTTACGTATATTAAGAATAAAAGGGGTCCTAATATAGAGCCCTGGGGTACTCCCATGACTAATGAGGCGCCAGAAGAGTCGGTGCCATTAATGTTTACTTTTTGTACTCTACCAGTGAGGTAAGACTCGAGTAAGCCAAGTGAGCTGTTCGAAACACCATAATAACCTAATTTTAGTAGCAAAGTCCCATGATCAACACAATCAAAAGCTTTTGATAGATCACAAAATATACCAATAGCATCCTGCTTTTCCTCCCAAGCATCAAATATATGTTTCACAAGTGCAACTCCTGCATCCGTTGTGTTCCTGCCTTTAGTGAAACCAAACTGTTTGTTATGAAGTAACTTATTGTCTGTAAAATGTGAAAGCAATTGATTAAATATTATTTTTTCAAAAATTTTACTGAGGGATGGGAGTATGGAAATAGGTCGAAAATTTGAAGGATCACTTTTGTCTCCTGCTTTAAATAAAGGATTGATTTTACTGTACTTCATAAGATGAGGAAACTGATTTTCATCTATACATTTATTGAATATGAATGCAAGGTGAGGTGCTATAGCGGGCACTATTGATTTTATTATATTAGTTGAAATGCCCCAAAGATCCTCGGTATTTTTTATATTTAGTTGTTTAAAAGTTTTAAGTATAGTGACAGAGTCAATATACTGAAAATCAAAGTTAATTCTACATTTATCAACACTAGATTTAAGAAGAGAATTGGCTACGTTTTTTGACGAATTTAACTTATTTGTAGTGGTGATTGGAACATTTGTGAAGAAAGATTCAAATGCATTGGCCACTTCAGAATCAGTTTTAATATGTTTATCATCTATTTTTAACTCGAAGGATCGATCACGTGACTTTGCTTTACAAGTTTCTTTGTTAATAACATTCCATATTGCCTTCGTTTTATTATCAGATTTTTCAATTTTAGCCCGTATATAATTAGATTTAGCTGTTGAACATACTTTTTTGAATAGTTTGGAGTACTTTTTAATCTGTTCAATTACTTGTGGCTCATTAGTAGATGCCTTTGTCTCGTATAATTCATATAATTTCCTTCTACTTTTATAGATTCCAGGCGTAGCCCAATCACTAAATTTTATTTTAAATTGATTTACATTTATTGTTTTTTTAGTGAAAATGTTATCACATTCGTATTTGATTACTCCGAACAAATCTCCGTAATGATCATTCGGGTGTTTATCATTATTCAACTCCAAAAGAGGTACTTTATTCTTAATGTTTTCTTTAAATTTTTCTAATCTATAAGTTGTGATTGGTCTACAAACAATATTTTTTGATAATGGAACATGTTGGAACTTAAATCTAGCTAACTGACCTGCATGATCTGAATTTACAAAATGTATTATAGATTTCTCATCTACATCGCTGTTAGAAAAAATATTATCTAAGCAGGTAGCTGATGTGGCTGTGGTGCGTGTTGGTTCACAAAAAAGATTTTGTAAGTTAAAAGATTTAAAAAGGTTGAGGAACCTTAGCGCGTTCTGAGAGTTTTCTAAAATATTAATATTAAAATCGCCACATACAACTATAGTCTTCTTACATTTACATACCTTTTTTAAGGCTTCCTCCATAATGGACTCAAACAGGTAGTACTCTCCAGAAGGAGGTCTATAGACGCTAATAATAATATATTGTTCTAGCTCTGCACATGATAGTTCAATATTTCGCTCACTTGTGAGTGCTACTACGTCTTTTCGGTCTTTTGATTTTAATTTGTCATTAATTAAAATGAGAGACCCACCTCTTATGGCGGAATCTCTAGTAAACGCACTAATGATTTTATAATTATCAATATTAACTAAGAGTTCATGTTTTTTTAACCAGTGTTCAGTTAAACAAAGTACATGGATACGTTTTTCATTTAAAAATAATTCTAGTTCTAACTCTTTGCCAGAAAAGCCTTCAATATTTTGATGAATTATATTCATGAACATAGACTTTTCCTTTGTCCTTAAATTTAATTTGCTAGGGATTTCCTCTATTGTCCTACAACTAAGTTTAAATGATTGTCACCCTTTTCAGGAACAGATTCCAAGGTCACAAGACAAACATTGTCACTTTTCTGCTCAATAAAAGCAGATTGTTTAGCCAAGTTTTTGGCTGAATAACTAATAAAATATGATAGCGAAGATGCTATCTGTCTCCTAAAATATCTATTCAAATAGAATTTATCTTCCGTCAATAACAATTTATTTTCTAAATACATGTTAATGTCAATCAGATGGAATTTATTTGGATTATGAAATGTCAATGTATGTATTGTTTGATTTAGCTTATATCTAAGATTGTTTTCGGCCTGTGACAAGCCACGGCTATAAGGAAGTGTGAATAAAATAATGTTTTTAACATCTAATAAGCTCAGTAATTCTAAACAGTTTACAATTGCATTTCTGTCTGCATTTCCCCTATCTCCCACCAAAATTAAAAGTGTACAGTTGCTGTTTAAATTACAATTTTTAATTTTTTTTATAATGTTACAGTAAGTTAATCCCGGCATACAATAGTTAGTAACATTTTGTTCTAAATATGAACTAAGTAACTGGCCCATTGATTTCCCTAATTCATCACAAAACATCACTATTTCAGATTTAATCATATTTCGTTTGGTGAAGGAACTACTGGGTTTCTTGTTTGACTCAAGTGAAGGGCTTATGTTTGAAGTCAGCGAGGACTTACAGACCGGCTCAGTACGGACTCAAATTCAAAAATATTATTAATGTAGGTTATACACTTAAGAATTTACACTTTAGAATTAATAAATTTTCACTTGGGAATTACACATGAGAGTTTACATTTAAAGCCAGATTCGCAAAGCAATGGGCGGAGCCAAAGAGAAAAGAACCTGGGAATAAAAACTCCCAGCCACTCTTTTCCAATCATGTGTCGTGCGGTGTTCCACAGGGGTCGGTCCCCAGGACCGACCCCTGTGGAACATCGGCTACGACTGGGTGCTGCGGGGTGCATTGCCTGAGGGCGTGTCGGCGTAACGTGCTACGCCGACGATACCCTCGTCACGGCGCGGGGTGCAACGTACCAGGAGGCAGCACTCAAGGTCACGACGGGTGTTGCTCAAGTCGTGGGTCGGATACGGCGGCTGGGACTGGAGGTGGCCTTGCACAAGTCCGAGGTTCTGTGCTTTCACAGACCTCGGAACGGTCCACCTGAAGGTTCCAGCATAAATGTGGGAGGCGTTAGCATCGGCATCAAGCCCTCGATGAAGTACCTAGGGATCGTACTTGATAGCCGATGGAACTTCAGACCACATTTCCTAAGTTTGGTCCCTAAAGTGACGGGGGCATCAGTCGCGCTTTCGCGACTCATGCCCAACCTAAAGGGACCCAACGCCTCCTGCAGGAGACTGTACCTGGGGATCGTACGGAGTATGGCCCTTACGGGGCTCCCGTATGAGCGGCGCGGTTGACGGCCAACAACTCAACGCTCCTTAATAGACCGTTGAGGACCTTGGCCGTCAAAACAATAAGAGCGTACCGCACGATCTCCAGAGAGGCTGCATGTCTCCTAGCCGGGACCCCTCCATGGGACCTGGAAGCGACAGCCCTTGCGTCATTGTTCCAATGGTGCAAGGAGGCACTGGAGCGGGACCCCAGGCCTACGTCTCGAGATATCGAGGACCAGCGGTCCCAACTCCACCAGGATCTCATGGAGTCATGGAGGGTGCGACTTGAGCAACCCAGGTGGGGTACCACCATCATCGCGGAGGTGAGACCGATCATGGGCGATTGGCTGCAGAGGCAGCATGGTGACCTCACGTATCGTGCGATGCAGATCGTTGCCGGGCATGGATGCTTCGGTAGCTATCTGTTTCGCATCCATCGTGAGGTCACATCCCGGTGTCAACACTGCGAGGTTTCCGACGACGACACCGCACTCCACACGTTGGTTGAGCGCTCTGCGTGGGCGAGTCAGCGCCGGGACCTCATAGTGGGTCTGGGCGTGGATACCCTCTTGCTGGAGACCGTGCTTCAAGCCATGGTCTCCAACGGGAGTAGGTGGAACGTGGCCGTGTCCTTCAGCGAGCAAGTCATGCTCGCGAAGGAGGCGGCCGAGAGAGAGAGGGAGCGTACCATCCCCGCCGAGTTCCTTAGTCAGCGGCGAGGGCGCCGCAGACTCATCTAAGCCGAAGACCATCGACCTCCATGATCGGGGCCTGAGGACAGCGGGATCGCCACCCGTCGTCCTTACAGAAGCAGGCTAGAACCAGATTCACTCACTGACGCGGGATAAAACCCTAACCCAACGACGCGGGATTCTCATCCCGACCCAACCCCCGAAGAGACCACAGAGGTGGTCAAAGTCCGCCTGGCGCCACTGGAAATACGCTCTGCTTGTAACCAGAGACGCTCGGCAACGGACGTTAGAGCGGCCGCAGCCTTGGGCCGCGGAAATAGAAAAAAAAACGCTTGAAGTTATGCGTTAATTTAGATAATTTCAATGTGCCTAAATGTTTAGTAAACGCGTTATGAGACACTTGATTTTAGTTTAAAATAATTGGGTTAAGTAAGTACCTCGTAATATGTAACACTACCTGATAAAATCATTGTTTATACGTAGGTCACACTATAAGTTTTGCGTAACTTAAAAAAATAACATGTTAAAACCAAAATATTATGTTTATTGCTTTTCAAAATACTCTCCTTTACATTTTAAACACTTTTTCATGCGATCGAACCATTTTTTAAATCAGGAGGACCACAGATCTGAAGGCATGTTTTCTACGTGCTGATTGAACGCTATCACTGCCTCTTCGGAGTTGGTAAAAGTGAAACCTCTCATCAAATCTTTAATTTTGGGGAAAATACAGAAATCACAGGGTGCTAGGTCGGGGCTATGCGCAGGATGGGTGACGAGTTGTACTTTTTCGGAAGCTAAAAATGACTTTGTTTTGTTGGCCGTGTGTGAAGAAGCGTTGTCATGATGTAGGAGAACGCGGCTTTTAGGTCGTCTTTCGCGAACTTTTATAACACCCTGGGTAAACAAATGGTAGAATACCACTCGGCATTAACACTCTTTTGATCTTCAAGTGGAATTAGACAGATGGGACCCGTAGCTGAGAAAAAAAACGCGATCATTTGTTTACCAACGTTTCTCGCCTGCCTCACTTTTATTGGCTTGTTCTCATTTTCAAACACCCATTCACAAGATTCCGGGTTTTTTTTGGGTTCAAAACAATAAATCCAGGTTTCGTCTCCTGTGACAATGTCATAAACAGCATTAGAATGTCCGTGGTCGTACTTCAGTAGCATCTGTGGGCACCATTCCACGCGAGCCCGCTTCTGCTCCGCTGTCAGTTCATGAGGGATCCAACGACAACAAAGTTTCCGAACTTTCAATTCTTCGTGTAAAATTTTCTGGATTTGACCAATACCAATCCCCAACAGTCCTTAAATTGTCTCATAGGTAATCCGCGGGTTTTCTTCAATTAACCGCTTAACAGTAGCCACATTATTTTCGTTGACGGCAGTTGAAGGCCGCCCTTCACGAAATTCGTCATGTAAAGAAACTCGACCTCTCTCAAATTCAGCAAACCATCGCCTGACGGTGCTCAAACAAGGTGCTTCTCTCCCAAAAGCATTTTGAAGACGAGCGGCACAGTCTTGCGAAGAAAGAGAACTTTTAAAATCATAAAAATTCATCGCTCTAAAATCTTTTCGACTTAATTCCATTTTCGTTGCATACGTAGAACTTTGATGTGTGATAAAAAACAATTGACAAATTATTTCCCGCCAATTGTTTTTTTATTACTAAGAAGGTTGCAACGTTTAAAAAAATATAACATTCGAAATACAAATATTTCCGATTAGCTAGAAGTGCAAAACTTTTAGTGTGCCCCATGTAGGTACATACTTACAGGAACGACCCTATTCTTGTTTACTAACATTCAATTCAATCCATTTAAAAAAATGCAATTTTCCTCTTCCCATAAATTTCACCCCTTACCAAAAGAGTTGTTATTTTAGATAGAACACGTTCAACAAAGCCAAATACTCTTACATAGACAACACGTAAACTTGATTAGGAGATTGTGAGACAACAACAAACAATAAAAAGGAAAAATCACCTTCTTCTTGTTTGTACATACTACCTCTTATGCATGTATATTTATTTCAATTGCATAATACTTATTGTACATAATTATAAAACTGTAAACGTTGTTTATATCTGCGAGTATCACGTAAAATGACTGGAATAATATTGAAAGAAGGATATATATTGGATAGAATCAGGCGTTACTTGGCGAAAATCCATGGCAAAACAATGGTAAGTAAAATGTTTTTAAATTTTTTTTTTGTTTTTTCAAAACTCTTTAAACTTGTAATAGCACTGTTTTTCGCAGAATTTAAAAGTTTTAGTTATTATTTTTAAAATTCAAAAATAATAACTCAATACCCTAGCCATATTATTTCACGCCAGAATTTAAAGCTCAACGCTACGTGTAATATAAAAATACAATTTCAGGGTTCGTAATGTCATATTTCTAGCGTAAAATAAAATGTCACCCTCCTAAAAAATGGCGTAGAAGGAAAGAAATATTTTAGTTGCTGTGTGCTCATACGGGTAGTCCAATTACTACGAATGTCGCATCGCTCCGCTCCGCTGCTTCGCCCACACCACCGCATTAGTCCCACCTCATACACGTAACCTGTAATAATTCAAGAATTACATTTTGTTCAGATATTCTTTATTGTAAAATATGGTTCGTATTTGCTTGGATGCTATTCATTATGGTTTATCTGCAGACAAAATTACTCATATCTTCGTTCCCGGTATTCTACTTGGTACTTTTTCGAATAATAAAATCTAAGGTAAAGTGAAATAAGTGAAATAGCGGGGTTGGGCAATTTTATAGATTTGATGACTTTTGATTTAAAAAAAACTTAATAACTAATAGAAAAAGAAAAATCATCTCATGTTAGTTTTTTTAGGTTAATCGCGCATCGCATATTTTTAAGGTAGCATTAGTTTTAAACCCGCTATTATAAAAGTATGCCCCAGAGCACAATACAAAGGCACAAAAGTGGTCACAACAATCACTAAACAATTTAGGTCAGTAACTCGTTATATTGATGGAAAGGTCCCAATGTGAGACAGTGTACGCGGCTTCGCCAGCGGCCAGTGGCGAACGGTAGCCCGCACTTGCCCGCTCTCATGAATATTGTAGTAGCCCCCGCGTCCGTTGGATCTTCCAGATTCCATCCTGTATCACAAACTTTATATACCTTTATATACCTTTAACATTGTTTCGTATGCAATCCTTAAATAAACCTCCATAAAAGACTTCACTAACATCTAAAAATATTTTCACGCTTTTTCGACAAGAAGAAATTCGTTTACGTTTTCTGCTTATTGCACTTTTTTCTTTGGGTTTTATTGGTGATAAAAAGCATTAGTAACTTTTCTAACTTCATAGGTTACGTGTCCAATGGGGTATGTAGTTGCCCATTAGGTACGTAGTTTTTAGTATAATGCAGGTACCTATTCACAATACGCTGCCATAATCCACTGGTCAGACAGTACGATCGGTACTAAGTGGTGCAGAGCGACGATAATACGTCAAACCACCGACTGCGGTTTACCCACCTCGTCTGGCTAAAATTTAATACTACGAGGGTGCAGATGTAAAGCTATTAGCTCTTTGACTTTATATTACTTTGTAGTTTGTGATAATTGTAGTTTGTTGTACTTGTGTTAAACACAGCATTGCAACGACATTATGATCTAGTGACATTTTGTCTTATTATAATTGTTGAAAATGTAGGTAAAAAAAAGAAACAAAGCAATTGAGACTTCTAAAACTAAAGAATAACTACAGTTCGCGAGGCTTAAACTGAGCTTTGCATGTGTGTGAGTGCACGTACGTGAACGTATAATGTTACTTTTTCACTCACACAAATGCAAAGCTTAGCTTAGGCCTCACGAACTCGCCGGGCGCCACTTTTCGCCGGGCGCCACTGGAAATACGTTCTGCTTGTAACCAGAGACGCCCGGCAACAGACGTTAGAGTGGCCCAAGGCTGCGGAATTAAAAAAAAAAACGGCCTCACGAACTGTTCTACCATCGCATCTAATTGTATTGTGGTTACTGTATATTTCACTAAAAAATGCATCCGATCCTAAGTAAGTCAATACAATTTCCAAATACACTCAAAATTAAATTATCCTTCCGATACCCCTCCGAAGTTTTCTAGATCGTGAATCTTCGTAATTACCAACAATGTTGAAATTAGGCTTTTAATAAGTTGAAACGGGTGCGTGAAGATACGAATAGGTAGGAACATTTTTCTGCTACGTATCTATTCGTTAAGTCTTTCATTAGTATCAAGATAGATCGATGAGTGGAACCATAATATTGGCATTTTACACACTACTGTCGATGTGTTATTCACCACTCTGTACCCTCTCAGGGATATAGGCGTGATTGTGTGTATATTTACCGCCTATTGAAGAAATAAAATCATTCTGATATTAAGGAAAATATTGAATTTAAATTCTATGCACTTTTCAAGTTGGGATGTTGCCAGTGTATGACACCTGAAGCGTTTTGAATAGATTTCACCAGGTCCTATTTTGTGTGACCTATTTACTGGCCTGGGGGTAGTTGGCAATGGTTATGAATACATTTTATGTAGGTATATCTGACTCTGTCATCGCAACGCATATAATTGTGGTTAACTGAAATTCTATGCTACCTATAATATGGGTAGGTACTTTGGGAAATTAATTGAAAAGACAAAACGGTTACATAACTGATGAAGAATGACTCAATAAAGTATAGTAATACAAATTTACTAAAAAAATAAAAGCTCAATACGTCAGTCCACGTTCATCAGTCCACGATCTACAGTTTACAACCAGCAAAAATAGTGATAAGTTTGTGAAGATGTTAGAATGTTTATTGCGCAATAACGCGTAACGTAAAGGTGAAACGTAGATATACGATTTCTTAGATCAAAACATAGTTATTATCTCGGTAAATGTTCTCATGGGAATTGGAAAAAAGAAAACTACAGGCTCTTCGTTAAATATAGACACATCATTTTCATTCGATGAAAGTCGAGGGGATAATATTCGAGCGTATCTCTAGGACGGATTGAATGTGTACAAATTAGTGCCAATTTGTGTCCCAACGTCCGCGTTCGGAACCAAATGTGAATATCAAATGAGAGTTTAAGCCACCCATTTGGATCAGTCTCGACCGATGCCAATCATTTCAAAATTGAAGCTTGTGGCTTTCACTCAATGACTAATAATTGTTGGAGCTATTATTTCAACTGTTTCTCGTACATTATTCTCTTTAAAGTGATGCTTTTGCTTTTATCCAAAACCTCAATCCATCAAAATTCCGACACAAATATTTTAGGGTGTATTTCTGCGGCTAAATGACTATTTATTGAATTTTATTACTAGCGTATTTTAAGATACAGATTAAATACATCAACATCAAGAAAAGTAAAATCCAATTCCGTTGACTAAAGTCAATATACGAACGATTTAAGAACTACCTGGTGACAGCATATAATTTAATGTTGCGAACATTCTGTTATTGTATCGAAAACTGATGTGTATTCAACGTCATAGAAGCTACTTTAAACTTTGGTCTGTGAACACTGTGAATACTTTTGGTGAGGCTAAGTCCTTTAGGAGCACTGTAAACAAAAAGCCAGCTGGAACAAAGGAGTCCGTTTGATTGTTATTTGCCCCCGTGTAGTTTAGCTATGACAAACTATTTAGGCGACGATGCAACCCTTAAACGTCTGACTGTCTTGTTTTTCGACAAAGGTTAAGGACCTAAGTTTAGTAAGATAGCACGTCGATGTTTCAGGTAGAAACTGCCAATTGGCATCTACACACTCAATCGTGTTTTACTTTTCATTGAACTCGCTGCATTATAAGAAAACCAAGATACAAACGGATAATCTTATGTATTTTAATATGAGAAGCAATCTATCTGTGTACTGCAGTTCCTAAATGCCTTAAATTTAGTTATTCTGCTCAATAACCTCCATTAGCGCCCGGAGAACTTTGGCCACCTGTGTGGCCTCTTCGGGGGTTTGGTCGGGTTTCATCCCGCGTCGTTGGGGTTGGGATGAACTACATACACAGTGTATTGGTCTGATACGAGCTTAAGTAATTTTGACTATTTAATCATACGTACATTTATGAAATAATAGAAATGTAAGATGCAGCTGAAAGTGTAGTAAAGCGGCGCAAAGAGACAGACGATGTTATGAGCAACACTGACTAATATTTCTTTACGCTCGCACCATTTTCAACCGACTTCCAAAAAAGGAGGAGTTTCTCAATTCGACTTCGTATGTGTTTTTTGTGTTTGTTACCTTTGGGCTGGGTGAACCGATTTTGAATTTTCTTTTTATTTGAAAGCTACTACTTAGCAAGTGGTACATTTAGCATTTCAATTTGGTCTCATTCAGTGAATTATTTGGTCCCATTTCGTTAATTTGAAGTCGGTTTTTGTGTATTTTTTTATGTTTTAAGGGCCATTTTAAAAACTGCTGAGTCTCGGGTTCTATTCCCGGGCTGAATTTAATATTTTTGTGATCCACAAATGTTTGTTTCGGAGTTTGGGGTTGTTTTCTATGTGTGTTATGTATGTATTTAGAAATATAGAAGTATGTCTATTAGTTGTCTAGATTCCACAGCACTAGCTTATTGCTGGTTTGAAAGGCCTCAACAGGCAATTCTGGGGGGGGTCCGGGCGTCCCCGCGGTCTCCAAGCTAGGTTTCCTCACCGTGCGGCAATGCTGTAACTTTTGTTGGGGTCCGGTTGGTGCCTCACATAACTGCCACTCTATGCCTATTTCCTTTCTTGACCTTGAAAAAATAATGCAGAAACGATATAAGAAAATGAGGTTTCAGCAGCGGATGCACGGCCTCTCACTGAAAGTGCACCTCACTAACATTCGAGGATTACACTCCAATCTCGTCCCAGTCCACCACCACCTTGAGGCTGCAAGACCGCATCTGCTTTTGCTTACGGAGACGCAAATCTCAACCCCTGCTGATACTTCCTACCTAAACTACCCAGGCTACACCCTGGAGCACAACTTCCGTTCAAAAGCAGGGGTTTGTTTCTATGTGCGTGATGACATCTGCGCTAGGCGTCTCCGTAACTTAGATGATCCCTCATCTTCTTCAATCCGGGTGCTTGTAGACACCGGCATCGAAAAAATTGTTTATGTGGGTGTCTACAGATCGCACAGCGGAGTTCAGGAGACAACTAGGCTATTTGACCATCTGAGTGAGGCCCCCGATGTGGCTCAACAGAGGTATCCGACCGCACAAATTGTTTTTCTGGGGGACTTTAATGCCCACCACGAGCAGTGGCTGTTCCCTTACCAGAAAACAGACCATGCTGGTAGAGAGGCCTACAAGTTTGCCTTGTCTATGAACCTTTCCCAGCTGGTTGACCAAGCAACTCGAATACCTGACATTGAGAGCCAATTGTCTGGACATTCTGCTGACGACTGAACCAAACCGATATCAAGTGTCAGTTTCAGCCCCCCTTGGCAGTGTCCCCCCAAGTTCATACTTTTGTGTCCCCCACCTGACTCCAGCCCTAGAGGCACTAGGCGGGTGTGGCGATACAAGTCAGCGGATTGGGATGAGATGCGTCATTTCCTTGCATCTTACCCATGGCTGTCAGTCTGCTTTTCTTCTGGCGATCCGTCGAGCTGCGCGTCTGCTGTTGCCGAGGTTATCGGTCGGGTGATGGAATACTTTATTCCGTTTTCTGACCGGCCATCTGGCATCAGAGCTCAGCCCTGGTATGGCTCTGACTGTTTGAAAGCTGAGGCAGACAAACAGTCAGCTTATGAAAGTTGGGTTGATGCTGGAAATCGCAAATCTCCGGACACGCGTAAAAAGAAGAAAGCCTTTAACAAGGTAGCCAAGTCCTACAAAAGGGTCCTGATGAAGGCGCGTGGGGGCCAGACTCTCGTCTTACCCATTTGGTAGTAAGGAGTTTTGGTCTCTAGCCAAATGTGTTGAGGCGAACTTTTGTCGATCCTCACTCCCTCCTTTGCAGAAACCTGATGGAACACTGGCACACACAGCTTGGAAAAGGCTAATCTGTTTGCCTCTCTGTTTGCTAAAAATTCACGGCTAGACGCTGGTACTAAAACACCACCTCAGCTACCTCCTAGTGATTGCAAAATGCAAGAAATCCGCATTCATCAAGAGGAGGTTCTCAAAATACTGCGCACTCTAAATGTGAATAAAGCCAGTGGTCCCGACGATATTCCTGCCATTGTTCTGAGGAACTGCGCGGCCGAGTTGTCTCCTGTCTTGACACGCCTGTTCCGTATGTCTTTTCGGGCTGGTAAAGTTCCGAAAGCTTGGAAGGTAGCTAACGTACAGCCAGTACCAAAAAAGGGTAGTCGTGCAGACCCTGTCAACTACCGCCCAATTGCAATCACCTCCATTCTCTGCAAGGTGATGGAGCGTGTAATAAACAAACGTTTACTGGCATACCTCGAAGATAATGACCTCCTAAGTGATCGGCAATACGGGTTTCGCCAACGCCGCTCTACTGGAGATCTTCTAGTGTATGCCACGCACTTCTGGGGTAAGGCTCTTGAAAGATATGGTGAGGCACTTGCTGTGTCACTTGACATTTCGAAGGCTTTCGACAGGGTCTGGCTCGAAGCCCTTATAGCCAAGCTTCCTGCTTATGGAGTTCCGGCTAGTCATTGTGCTTGGATTTCAGATTTCCTGAGGGAACGATCTATTCGAGTGGTTGTTGACGGCTGCTCGTCTGATCTATTAGCAATTAACGCTGGGGTACCTCAGGGATCTGTTCTCTCGGCACCGTTATTCCTGCTACATATAAACGATCTGCTCAGACCCGGTATTTTTGGGTATACGGACGATAGCACGGTTGCAGAGAGATATTTCTCCAGCGCAAAGGCCAAAAAACGGGAAATCGACGATCTTAGAGTGGCAATGGTTGAACGCACTAACCCTTCAGGCAGTGTCTGACTGGGGCGATGCTAACCTTGTCACATTCAACACCGCGAAAACCCAGGCATGTCTTTTCTCCGCTAAAAAGAGCCCGTTCACCAAGGCTCCTACTTTCCGGGATGTCCCTGTACCTGTGACTCAGCATCTTCAGCTACTTGGTGTGGACTTATCATCCAACCTGAACTTTGGAAGCTACATAGAATCCAGGGCTAAAACAGCTTCGAAAAAACTAGGAATCCTCTCTAAGGTGCGTAAATATTTTACCTAGAATCAACTGCTGAGTCTTTACTCAGCACAGGTACGCTCCTGCATGGAGTACTGCTCGCACCTTTGGGATGGATCCGCCCGCTACCAGCTTGAGGCCCTGGAAACTATTGACAGACGCGCCAGAAAACTTATAAGCGATGAGGCACTCACAAGCAACCGACTTCAGAGCCTCGACCATCGCCGTCTGGTTGCGAGTCTGTGTGTCTTTTACAGGTTACATTTCGGAGAATGTGCGCAGGAATTGCATGAATTAATTCCACCAGCACCATTCCATCATCGGACATCAAGGCGTGGTCTGAGATTCCATCCGTATGTGGTCGATATTCCACCTCTTCGTACCTCTCGATTCGCTTCTTCTTTCATCATGCGAACCACTAAGGAATGGAATTCCCTTCCAGCGTCATTATTCCCCGATACATATAATCTTGGGATTTTAAGGCAAGAGTAAATAGGCATTATTTGAGTTTGCGTGCTTCATCTTAGACCGCATCGTTACTTAACATCAGCTAAGATTGTAGTCAAACGCACTCAAATTTATTCATAAAAAAAAAAAGGTTTGGGATAAAAATCTAACGTGAAATAGAAACGTAATGCTTTCGATTGTCGGCACTTGAAGGAAGATATAGTAATACATTTTTGAATAGATAAGAAGATGAAGAAAAAAAAAACGGGTATACAAGTGAGTTTTTTTTCAAAATGTATTAATACTTAGTAGATTTGTATCAGAAAATTTCAAAATCAATAAGTACTCGTATCAATAAACCGACCGCGTATGAAAATAATTCTAACATAAGTTAACCTATCCAAGTAAATGTCCTTTCTCTAGTCAGTTGAGTAAAGTTAAAAGTAGGATAAGGATTGAACAAGCGGTGGCTGGCGACGAACCCCTACGCCCTCGAACTTTGACAGTTTATATGACCCGTGTAATAGCGCCGTAAACTAAATAAAGCTATACATTTGGCTCGAATCCGCTAGACTCACCAGGGTCCCTGCCTGTTTTGTCTCAACGACTAGATTAGGAGTCACTGTGCCAACAAATCTTTTAATGTTCGTTTTATATGTTTATAGCAGACGCTCGCGACTTTGTTCGTGTAATATAGTAATTTTTGCAAGTATTTCTCACTACGTTTCTCAATGTTACTCACTAACAATGTAGCTTTAACAGGTAAAAAAGTCTATTCAATGTAACCAAACAAATAATCAAATTTAAATCTTTTCTCTATAAAGTGAATACTATCAGGCGTTACTTTTCGGAAGTCCATAGTTAAATTAAATAAATCTAACTACTTTGCAATATTCTGCCACATGCAAATTACCCAACTCTCGTATTTATTCATGCAGAAGTCCGCCCTCCAAACCCACTTAGGCCAAAAGAATAGAGAAATAGTTTTGAAAATAGAATAAATATGAGAGTTGTGTTAGCGTGCAAAAAATAATAAAAAACCTCGACACGTGTTTCGCCCCCAACCAGGGGCATCATCAGGAGATGTTGATGGCTCGGCGCACGGCGACCGAATCACTACACACTTTTCTCTATATGATACGAGTATGAGTATTAGATAAAAAATCAATAATATACTTTATATATCAAATTCATTAAGAAAATGCTCTTTCTCCCTTCTGGCCGTGGATTTGCAATATGGTATTAGTACCAAAACATGCAACCAGTCGGAGTAGTTGGAGCCCTAAATCAAAAATCCAACCGGTCTAATACAACTTCGATATCGCTCTTGGGTTGTGGAGGTCAGATGGCAGTCGCTCCACGGAAAATATCGAAGTACAGCCGAATCGCAGTTAGACTGGAAAGCTGACCCCAACTGCGTTGGGAAATAAAAGGCTCAGTGGATGATGATTAGTACCAAAAACCGTAACTATCTATAATAATCGTAGAGTGCCTACGAACCGTAGCTTGTGCTCGTGTGTGCTACGTTCGTAGCTGTCATCGCCGTAGGCAGTTGGAACTGAATCCAGTCACAAATGCAAATTCATGACAGGAATTGACTTTGTACGCTTTGGAAATTCATATCAGAGTAAATTTTACTGGATTAGTTTGTTCTGTATCTTGTTCACCTCATTCAAATAAGTGATAATATATGTACTGTAACATTTAATTCGTACTACCACAGATATAAGAAATACTACACAAACTTTTTGATAAATATCTTAGCGTCAGTTTCAATAGAAAAATTCACTGCACACGTGTCATCCATATCATCTGTCACTGGTAATTAACGAGATGACTGGCTGATATTAAAACCACGAGTCACGGTTATTGTGTAGTCCTTGAGTTGAAAGATGACCAAAACATTTAACATTTGAACGAAGATTTAAAAAAAGAAAGCAATCTATTGTCTGATGATGAGTGATGATGATACTCAATATCAATACAGTAATAGTAGTTTATGAAATAGATACATAAAGACGGTTATTGGTTTACGAGTATGTTTTTTAAAAAAACGAGCCCTGGGGAGTTTTTTATAGTATCCTACGAGTGTCTAACATAATACAAAGTAGTATGGTCTGTGAAATTTAAAAAAGGCTAAATAATGGTTTTTGGCATTTTATATTATAATTTAATTTATATACTGTATTTTAATGATTAAAAACGTTTCTTTATGATAAAGTTTTGGAGAAAATTTTATAGAAAATCTGTATCATAAAGTAACTTTTTAATTTTTATTGTGGTTACCAAAGTTGATATATAAATATATCAACTTTTGGAATCATAATTTGAATTTTATGACACGAGAGTAGATAATAGTAATTTATGAATCTATTATATAAACATGGGGATTAGAACACGAGTTAGGTTTTAAAGAAGTTATGTGCAGTTTCCTACACTACTTTATCTAAACTCATGCGTTTAGGATATTTTGAGAAATACATCGGTAATGGAAACAAACTTATAGACCACTTATAGACAATATTCCACATATAGTGATTTTATTCTTCGGTTTTGCCTTACAGCATTATCAAAGGTGTTCTACACTATTCACTAAGATAGTATTATTATGTATTACTTAAACTAACTCTACGTATGACTAGAAGTTCCTTGAGTAACAAATATTGTTGTATTTAACTATCTATGTACCTTGTTTATTATAAACGTAAAGGTCGTAGTTAGTAGTCATCATATCTTTGCTTTATCTCCATGATGTCCGAAGTTAAACTAGATTTAGTCACTTCATGTCTCTCTAGTGCGTAAACATCCGAGAAATACGCACGTACAGTTTCTTACAAGTTTCGTTAAGATAAGTCGTAAATATAATTTATAACAAAAACTCAACTTCGCTGCTTGATGGTGTGATAAGACACGAAATAGCTATAAATATGAATTTCTATCAGACTAAAAGCAACCCTTATTTTGATGTTTTCTTAGAACGTTTGTTAATTAGTGTAATGTTCGAGTATTTAATCGAATATTTATTATATATCTTGTGTTTTAACTTAATTAAACGACGCTACATATGTGTTGACACCTTCCAAGCACATCCGGATGCACCGGCGCTGCTGCTACAACGTCTGAAGGCCTCAAACGGCGTAAATATGCTTACCTAGCAGGTGATTACATATGTGAGCCGTTTGGGGTTGAGATACTGGGATCATGGGTTTCAAGCGCTCGCCGCCTTTATAGAGACATTGCTAATCGCTTAATCGATGCTTCTCAGGACTAGAATGCTGGCTATTTTCTGGCCCAAAGAATAAGTGTCGCCATCGAACGTGGCAACACAGCCAGCATTATGAGAACCTTCCCAGTCCGCGATGACGCGGAGGATTTTTTAAACGATATTTTGTAATGTAAATATTTTTAGTATATAGTTTTAGTTTAGTATATAGCCGAACAATAGCTTCCTTGGCCGCATTCTACCATATTTACCACGGCGAGTGTTCTGAAGAGCTCTTCAATCTGATCCCACCTATGATATATAGATATAGATAGGATGTTCGCGAGAACCGAAAGTTTTAAAGGTTCGTTTCTCTGCCGAACGATAGTGGCCTGGAACGTCCTGCCTGTGCACGTGTTTCCTCCCACATATAATCCTGGGTTCTTTAAGCGGAGCGTGAAGAGGCACATCAGTAGGTTGTCAAGTTGAGGGCCACTCTCTATAATATTGTGTGCTGTGAGAGTGGCCCACAATCGCTAGACGTCGCCACGACTTACCATCAGGCGGGCAGCGTCAATTTGGCGAACCCAATATAAAAAAAAAAGAAATATCTATAAGTATGTAAAAAGTGCCTGGTAAGGGCGTAAACCCCCTATTAAGTGGATACCACAAACCTAGTGGTAAAATACAGGTGTACAATATACCTCTATTTACCCTCTCGGAGATATAGGCATGATGATTTGTCTAGTAAAGAACTAACTGCTGTTGAACTGTCTTAAATACCGTAATTTTTAAATTGTACAAAAGTGACTACACTCTAACCTGGAGACCTACATCAAAGCAAAACGCATTGTATGATTTAAGCGACTATCCCTTTTTACGTTATAAACATACAAAAATATTTGATGCACTTGCTAACTTTACGTATCCGTCGCCGTTGTCTACATAGATACCAGCTCCCCTACGATTTATATTTATTGTTATCCGCTATCCGAATATCTGTTTGAACTGAGAATCGTTCGTGCGTAACTTTACAATGAATGTAGCTTCCAGATTTGCTTGAATTAAATATTTTTTTATTTTTTTTTTTATTTACAAAGTTACAATAAATTTTTAACACTAATATACCTCGCCAAACTTTGAGGTTTGACGGCGAGGCACGCTCATTTACTTTAAAAAAAAACTACACTTACATACTACGTTGGTACCTATGAAGTAACTTATTATAACTACCTACCTACTTTTACTTTTACTCTTAAGAGTACGGTGACTCAATAAATTTATCGTGAGAGAATGATGCTCTTTAATTTCGACTTAATGACGCCTCTGCTACACTTAGGACTACTTCTTAGCACCTTATATTTATTAAATATTTTAGGTACTAAAAATTTCGACATTCTTTCCCCATAGTAATTAGTCACTTTTGGTTGGACAAGTCTTTTCTCCCTTACAGATCTAGTATTATATTTATTGTTTACATATGTTTTATACTGTTCACTATAATAATGCTCTAAACCTAACAAATATTCAATTTTTTTCTCAACAGGAATAATCTTACATAAAGGGAATAGCTTGTCATAGTCATAACTACAACTGTTTTTTACATTTTTAGAAACTAAGTACTTAATCAATCTAGTTTGCAAATTTTGAATATCCTTTAAATACGTTTTGAATGTTCTTCCATAAACTATCAAACTATAGCTAATTAATGAGTCTGCTAGTGCATAGTACACGATACGAAGCGTATGTTTGTTTATTACATTATTTAGTTGATAAAACTTCCCTAATCCAGATCTTAACCTATTACAAATATGTTTTACGTGTGTATTCCAATTAAAATTCCTATCAATAGTTAAACCTAGATATTTAAATGTGCTTACGTACTCCAAGCCAACACAACTACAGTTAGTTTTATTTAAGTGAAGACAATCATAAGAGTGCCCTATTATCTCCAGCTGTTTTTTATGAACATTCTTAGCTCTTAAGTTATATGGTGAGTGTACATGCATGCATTTGGTTTTTGACATATTTAATATGATTCCATTGTCGTGGGCCCATTTTGTTATGCTTTCAAAGTCTCTTTGTATGTACATTTGTGCTTCTTGTATGTCCTTTGAAGCATACACTAGACACATGTCATCCGCATACATGTACACCCGACAATTTTTTACAACATTGGCCACACTATTGACGTGCATCACGTATCCCACCGGACCAAACACAGAGCCAGTCGGCACCCCGAGATCTACGTTCATTAGTTCTCCAGACACTCCTGCAACCTTAGTGAGTATTTTCCTATTGGTTAGGTAGCTCCTAAACCATTCGTTCGTAGGACCTCGTATACCGCATTCGTCCATCGCCTGCAGCAGGGTCACGTGATCCAGGGTGTCGAATGCCTTCTTATAGTCTATATACAGTGTAATTACTTGCTTACCACCGTCTAGGGCTTCATTAATATAGTCGGCAAAACTAGTTAAGGCTGAAACGGTACTACGCCCGGTACGGAACCCGTGTTGCACGTCTGACAAAACCTTGTTACGCTCCAAGAATTGATTGACTTGTTTAATTAATAATTTCTCAATAATTATATCAATAACTGACAGTATAGCTATAGGTCTATAATTAACATAGTCATAATGGCTCCCAGATTTATAAATGGGGCGTATAATTGAAATTTTGAGCTGGTCAGGATACACACCTTTATGTAGACACATATTCATGAATTTTGCTAAAACAGGACTAATTTGCTTCCGAACGTACTTAATATCTTTGACCCTGATACCATCAAGGCCTGGTGCTTTTTTGCATGACATGTTTTTAATAATTTGTTCAACATCAGACGAACAAACTGCTTTGAACCTAAAACTCACATCGCTAGGTGTCACATAGGTATTCCTATTCCAAAACTGAGTACAACAATTATGTTTTATATCTTTTATTTCTTCCGTAAAAGTTTTGTAAATTTTGAACAGATTTGATCAATGTTGTCCGTCTTACCCAAATACTTTAAAATTACATCGTCTACATTATCTTTTTTCTTCCCCAACCAGTTATTAATTTTTTCCCATATTTTTCTATAATCCCCATTACATTTAGCTTCTTCTAACCGTCTGTACTCATTTTTAGCTCGGTTCACTAATTTATTTACTTTATTTCTATATTTTGTGTACTCTAACCGTTTATTCATGTTCTTAGACTCAAGTTTCCACAATTTAAATAAATTATCCCGTCGTATTAACATATTATACATATTCTTATCTATCCACGGTTGCCTAGTCCTTTTATTGTTATTTGTGGTTATTAAAATTTTACTATCTTTATAAATACTGTCGAACATTTCATTTAATGATTGTAACAAGTAGTACGGACAGTCTATATGTAGTAGTTGTGTCCAGTCACACGCATCAAGTTTCTGTACAACAATATTTTCGCTAATTACCTCCCGTAGGCCGTTGTTCTGCCTAGTAGAAGTGTTGTTGTTCGCGTTTAAGTCTATCGCTATACCTACAGCGTAGTGATCCGAGAGACGCTTCTCGACAATGTACGACGACATGCCGCACTCGCTCCGTCCCGCTCGCACCCATACGTGGTCCAAGCACGACGTCACAAGTCGCCCGTTCACAATCGCCTCTCGTGTTATCTCGGTACTGGGTATGACGCACTGTAGGCCATAGCCACACAGGGTGTTTTTGTACTTTGTTACAGCTTGATTACTTTTGTCATTTAGGATATCTATATTTGTGTCGCCGATTACAATAACGTTGTCCGATACTGGAATTTTCATTAACATACTATTCAGGTGTTCGACGAAATGTAACTTATTTTTTTCCGGTGGTCTGTATACGACAATTATGTGGGTAATTTTTTGATCAATGTTCAGCTGTCCGTGCATGAGTTCTAAGGCTTCTAGTTGAGTTCCTTGAGCATCAAAGCTCAGTTTATCCTTGACATATACTAATATTCCTCCCCCTCTTCTAGTCTCTCTCGTTATAATGTGTTCATTGTATCCCGATATTCTATAAAAAGGCATCTCTTCAGTATTTATGTTGATTTCACTCAATATTATAATATCTATTCTGAATTTATTTTCCTGCAATAAGACTAGTAACTCGTTAAAGTGTTTTCGCAGTGACGCAATATTCAGGTGTAAGATTTGAATGTAACTGTAACTCTTTTTATGTCTTAAATCATTAGTTAGAACAGTTATATCATCGTATCGCCTATAATTAAAGTCATTGGAAAGGTCTGCGAATTGATCGAATTTTGTTGCAAAATAACCTTGTGTGTGCACACTGCACCTGTAAGTAGGCACTTTGATTATTTACACTATTCTAACATCCTTAAATCTTCTTCGGTTCTAATATTGTAAATCTTTTTTATATCCATGTTTTTTTTAACTAAAATATTGCCATTTTGTACCCAGATATATTGGAAACCTTTGGATTTAAGTTGGTTTCTTACGTTCCATAGTAGTTGTCGTTTGTATTTTGGTAAATCCTCGTTGATAAATATTGGTCTATCGCTGTCATTCCCATATACTATGCCATTTGTTAGCTTGCCTTTTTTTTTAGCTGCCAGCAAGTAGTTGCGTGCATTTTTTGTCCGTAAGGTAACCAGTACAATCTTAGGTTTTTTATCGTCTGGTGTTTCTTTGCCTACCCTCTGTGCATCATCGATTTCATTTGGATCCAAATTTAACTTCTGAGCAATATTTCACACCACTGACTTCGTATCTTCGTTCTTATGCATCTCCAATCCATGGATTTCAATATTTTTTACCTTTTCTTTTACTTCCAACTCTTGCACTCTTTCCTCCAGGGCTTTATTACACTTTTCTAAGTACACATTTTTTTGTTCAAGCGATTTAATTTTTTTTTGAGATTTTTCTTTAAAAGTTATCAGTGTCTGGTACATGTCCCCGTAGAATTCGACGCTGGTAGTGAGTTCTTCAATCTTTTTCTCCACGTTATAAAGCACTTCTAACTTTTTGTTAAGTTCTGCTAGTACCTTTTTGCATGACGATTCACCCAGGTTTAATGCTACTGTTGGGCTTAGTGGCACCGGCCCGGGACTGCTTTTGTTTTTCAGACAGTCTTCGCAATTAGCAGTCTGCAGCAGTTGCTTGTTATTTTGTACGCACTTTTTATGAAACACCGCGTCACATCCACCCTTACACTTAAATGTATCATCCTTGGTCATGGACACAAACTGTTTACATTTTTTACACTGCACCATTATATTGAAGTAGGTAGGTACACTCGGTAACGCAAAATATAGCACTGTAAGTGACGCACACGACCGTACGCTGAGCGCGCGCGCACGAGACTATAAATCAGTGGGACTTTTAAGGTCTCAAGGGAAATGCTATGGCTATCTTAAAGTCAATCACGTGTGGAATATCGGGGAACCATAATGTATTCCAGCTTTGATACTCGTATTATTTCGATTAGGTACGTCTCTCTGCACAAAGTTTCCAACATTTCCAACCAGACACACACACAGTATTCCACTAATTTATTACGAAAATCCTGACGGGTTTCGTCATAAGGGTGTTCTCATGTGCACTACTAAATTACTAGATCGAAAGCATAAAATATATTGTATTTTAACAGATAGCTTACTTTACAGAATAACTGCTACAAAACCAGTTAAATTTTATCTAAGTCTGTCCCAAGGTCAAGATTTCAAAGCCTTCATTTCGTGGTGACAAGTTGGGGGTCCTTGTCACGTCCGACAATTTTACAACGAAGGCTGCTAGCCATCATGTTTTGGTAAAATTCTATTCAGGTTTTCTGTCACGTTTTACTGCGATCGTTTTTCCGGATAAAGTACTAGCCATTCCAAGGCGTTGATTCATTGAAGAAGTAGATTCGTTCGGATGAATTTGGATCAAATTCTTGTAGTCAACATTTTGTATCTACCTATATGAATACTTAAATATTTACTATTACTATTGTCACTTAATTTTATAAAATTTGATTGGAGATTCACGTTTTATCTTCTTCTTCGTCTTATTTATCTTTCGTTTTTTAATTTCTCTGTATGTTACTTTATAGCGTCCTGGAGAGTGCCCTTCCGTGGACCTTCCAAACGAGACGGCCAGTAAAAAAAACACTTAAGTTGTTCTTTCTGGCTCCTAATCCAGAAATAGTCTGAAAAGTTCCAGCTAAATTCCAAAAAATAACCAGTTTAAGACAACAAAGAAATTCATTATGGCCTCTATACAATCGGCCAAGATGGGCAATCGCAGAATAGGCCATCATCGTCGTTGTACGTTCGTAATACAATACATCGTGACCGATCATGGGCCATTGCAGACAATTATACCCTCTACGCATTGGTAATCGCCTGTGATGGGCCATCATGCCTAATCGTGTAGAGGCCGCTTAAGAGTTTTCACAATAACCATACCGGTGACAAGCAGTCGGGTTAGATTACCCTTAATATGAAGGGCGGTATCTACTAGGTCGCCGCAGTCGCGAAACGTACTGCAGCGTAAGCAGCATATATTTGAGCGAAGCGAGTTTAAATTCTGGCATCATAATAACCTGGGTAATTCTTTAAGCTATTGATGAGTGCAAGAAAATCCGAAATCGGCCGAGTATTCGCCGAGAAACAATTTAACACAAATCGTTTGAAAAATAATTTGAGTCACCCGTTGAGAGCCCCTCGCCTTCGGCTCGCTTCGCTCAATAAAATGGTACTATTCAAAGGAGTTGGCCAGTTTACAATGCAATGTAAACCGTTCTTGCTCACGTGAAGGTTGAATCACACGACCCTTTTATCAGCCCTCGTCATGGATGAGTGTCCGGAACATCATTACAACTTTATCAAACGTCACTTTTGCAAAATACATTTTACTTAAAGCAGATACATACCTCTATAGAATTTAATAAGCGACATTAAATAAAATGCCACTTTAGTAAATACGTAATTATTTAAACACGTTGTGGAACTTGCTACTCATATTGGATGTAACATTTTTTTAATATATTTATTTAATACATACTTGACTGGTTTCACCTCACCAGAGTAGGGTGTAGTAGCCAAAGTATGCGTGTTTCGTTCAAACATGGTATATTTTTATGGTTCTACCGCTAGTGGTATTATAAATACGACATACGGCAAACCACTTGCTACGACTTAGACTCGTCGGAGCACACACAGTGAAGACAGGGGTAGTATAAGCCGGGTGCCGCTGGAAATACCTTTTGCGTGTGCACCAGAGACGCTCGGCAACGGACGTAAGAGCGGCCGCGGAATTAAAAACAAAAAAAAGGGGTAGTATAAAGACCTTTCGCCAACTATGAATTTAGTTAGGCCTCTCGTTAAAATATCTATCATATCTCTAAAATATCTCCTGATACTTTTCTTCTTGTCAAATATCAAACTATTTTATCAAAATTTGACTTTTTATAGAGCCTGGTAATGGCAAAAGCTTGCTCTATATTACCTGGGGCCAAACAAAATTGCTAACAAGGGTAGGTGAGGTGGTGAGGTATGTGCACCGCGGTTTACCCTTCGGGGTTATAGGCGTGACTTAATGCATACTTATAGATATGAGGAAGGTTTACTTGTATTGTTTCATTAAAAATACGTGTAAATTGAGTCTCTAATTTAAAACATTAATATTTTATGTTATCGATTGTCGGAATTTGGTAGAACATAATTATAGTCATAATGAACAAACATACGTGTACGCTAAGTATTTCACTGATTTATTATGAAAATCCTGACCTGTTCCGCTTATACGGTAAAGTAAACTACTATGGCACTTAGTATTAAAACATTTAAGTTACATTTTCAAGAGCCGTACAACGTCTAAATATAAGAAACAGGTATCATAGTATAGCTAGAAAAGTTGTTAGTTTTCTCTGTTCGAATATCGAAACAATCAGTGGAGTTTATCGCGGGACTAAATTCAATCGTCGAAGGGACAGCCGAGTGCGCCGGAAACCGGACACGAACCGAGAGCCCCTCTATCTTGTACACTGAACGTATAGACAAAGCTATTTTATAAACGATGTTATTTATAATAATGTAATACGAGTACATATTTTCCTTTTGGTGTTATAATATAACTAATAAAATATAAATATATATATAATAATATATAAAATCTAGTAAATTAATTCCCCTGTTTAAATCGGGTAGTACTTCAGATCCATCCAATTTCCGTCCCATTTCTGTACTACCTACATTTAGTAAAAATTTTGAAAAAATTATGCTTAATCAAATGCAAAATCACTTTAACGTTAATATACTATTACATACAAAACAATTCGGTTTCACTCATGGTCGGTCCACCACTGATGCCGGAATTAAATTATTAGAGTGTATATACAGGGCCTGGGATGAGTCATATGATGCTTATGGTGTATTCTGTGACTTATCTAAGGCCTTCGATTGCGTTCAGCACCAGACTTTAATTAAGAAACTTGATCATTACGGAATTCGGGGGACGGCCTTGAATATCGTCAATTCTTACTTAAGTGATAGGGTCCAGAAAGTAGTGATCAATGGTAAACAGTCACCTGGTTCTCCTGTAGCAATGGGGGTACCGCAGGGTTCAATTTTGGGACCTTTTCTTTTTCTAGCATATATTAATGATCTCCCTCACCTCATAAGAGACGACCACGAGGTAGTTTTGTTTGCTGATGACACTTCTTTAATATTTAAAGTTAAACGTGGACAGCGCGAACTTGACGATGTAAACCTTGCCCTCTCTAGGATAGTCCACTGGTTTTGTGCTAATTATTTTTATTAAATGAAAATAAAACTAAATGTGTAAGATTCACCTTACCTAATGTAAGACTTGTTAAAACCAGTGTTAAGGTTAGGAATGATATAATAGAATTGGTCGATGAGACTGTCTTTCTGGGCACAACGTTAGACTCCAAATTGCAATGGGGGCCTCATATCGGGAAAATTTCGGCCAGGCTTAGTTCAGCAGCCTATGCTGTCAAAAAGATCCGACAACTTACAGACATTAAAACGGCGCGTCTTGTCTACTTCAGCTACTTCCACAGTATCATGACATATGGCATACTACTGTGGGGTAACGCTGCCGATATTGAATGCATCTTTGTGTTGCAGAAGAGGGCTGTCCGGACTATCTATGGAATGGGGTCTCGGGAGTCATTAAGAAATAGTTTAAGCATATTAACATCCTTACAGTGTATTCACAGTATATTTATGAAATTTTATTGTATACCCACAAGAACAAAAGTAGGTTTGTGAAAAATAGTGATAATCATAATCTTAACTTAAGAAATAAGTATAAACTGGCTGTTCCTAAATTTAGGCTTCATAAAGTGAGTAATTCTTTTGCGGGGAACTTTATTCAAATGTACAATACATTGCCAACCGAAATAGCAAATTTATCTGTCAATAAATTTAAAAAACGTAAATTGTGCCATAAAGCTTATTATATATAGTATTAATGATTTCTTAGATGACAAGGCTGCCTGGTTGTAACACGAATTGATCCTTTCTAAATAACTCTGTATTAGATTTAAGATGAAATATTTTGAAAAAAGCCGAACTGAGTTTCTAGAGGGCTCTTCTCAGTCTCGTTGCATTTTGGAACCCTCGGTAGAGTCACACCAACTTTTGACGAATCTAAATAATTTTCTAAAAATTTCAAAGATAATAAATAAACGTTATTTTATTTTATTTTAACTAGGTATGCAATGCATTATGCTGTTGCAATAATTGAGCTGAGTTTGTCGATCCGGGTCGAACTCCTAAACGACTGGACCGATCTTTATGAATTAAGATATATGCACTCACGGTGATGGTCACTATGACCGTGCCAAATTTCAAAAAGATCGGTCCAGTCGTGTAGGAGGAGTTCGATCACGAACGAAATACACGAGTCGCATAAGGGAGGTGGACAACGAGTGGACGCCCGCAGCCTAAGCTGCGGGCAAATTGACAAATTATATACTAAAACCCTCCTCGAAAACCACTCAAAGAAGGAAAAGAAATAGCTTAAATCTAATTCTACAAATTAATTACTACGAAGCATTTCAATAAAAAATAAGTATAAAACGTTTTTGTAAAGCTACGATTATTTATTTAATGTTGAGGTTTTTAGGAAGTTTCCCAGTCGGTAATGACGAGGAGGATTTTTGAGACAGTATTGTCTAAATATTATAGTAGTAGTGTGTTTATGTGTTATGTACCTTTTTATTCAATAATGCAGACAACTAGTCGAAGTCAAGAACAACAGGTACCTAAAGTTTGAAAGTTGGACGTTGAATAGTGCTTTACTTTATCTCGCTTAGATATTTCAATCGTAAACGTCTACACAGCTTTCGTACAAGAAGCATTGTTGGCCTGTGAAATTTCATAGATATGAAATGTTTTGGGAAAGTTTGATTTTAATAGATCCAATGTTTTACGTATGTTCAGTTGGAGATGTTTTAAAACGTAATGACGGTCAGTCTGAATTGGAATGGATTCCAGAGGAATTGTATCACAAATGTATCAAAGCAATCTGTTCATCATTCAAATAACCTTTAACATTATTTAGAAAATACAGAGGTATTGTTCTTTACTCCTAAAAATGCCTCGATGGCCTGATCTTGATGTATATCATATTTCGACTATTGAAAATGAAAAATATGTTCATTTAAGTGGGTTACATACAAGGTAAAACTTTTGAAAGTCAGTCAATTTAAAGGTTACAATTAAAGTCTAGATTCTATTAGTATAAGATCTAGATTCGCAAAACAATAGGTAGAGCCTGAGAGAAAGAACCTGGCAATAAAACTCACGGCCACTCTTTTCTAATAGTATGAAATTACAATATTAAGTTCATAACGAGCTAACATTTATACATAGTTGTCAAGGCAAAAAAAAAAAAAAGTACTGTAGCGACGTTATAGAGTCGCTCCTAAATAGTTTAAGTGAGGAGGAAGCAACTGATTTCCATTTCTCTTTATCTTCAAAATAATCAGTAATGGAGTAATAAGCCCTTTTCAAAAGATGTGCTTTAATTTCCTTTTTGAATTTATGCAAAGGAAGGTTCATAATATCTACAAGGATTTTATTGAGTAGGCGTACACCAAGTCCTGCAAAGAAGTCGTGAACCTTATGGAGTCGATTATAATATATTATAATAAATTATAATCGACTCACAGACGACAGTAAGTTTAAGTAGATATAACTCATACGGTATATTGATCATAAAGGACTTATACTGTCAAGGTTCTTGCGTTATATTCCTGACTACTAAATAATACACATCATCTACGTATTAATCTTTATAGGGGTAGTGGTATCTTAATGTTAAACGAAATGCGTCCTGGGTTTCCCTAGGGTGCCGTTTCCGTATGGACTTCAACGAGCCAGGTAAAGCAGGACCTCTTTAAAATTACTTGAGCGTGTTAATGACAATGATGACACAGATAAGCAATTTGGATTTCATAGTGTTACGTATTTACTTTCGTATATGTGTTGTGAACTTTTGGTTTCGCTAACAACTACTAATAGTTCATAATAGCACAGAATAGGGAATAGTATCTAAGATACTAGTAAGTAGTAAACATTTCGGGGATTGCTACTTTTAAATAAAGTTACGCCTACATTCCCGAAGGTTTTTTTTTTACTTCCGCGGCCCAATGCCGCTGCCACTCTTACATCCGTTGCCGGGCGTCTCTGGCTCGCATGCAGAAAGTATTTCCAATGGCGCCCGGCGGACTTGGACCACCTGTGTGGCCTCTACTCTATGAGACTCCCGCGTCGTTGGGGTAGGGTTCTATCCCGCGTCGGTGAGTGAATCTGCCTGAATTCTAGCCTGCTTCTTTAAGGACGGCGGGTGACTATCCCGCCATTCTCAATTCCCGAAGGGCTAGACAAAGGTTCATTAGTTCATTACACACTTACACTTTGCCAGTATTTTTGATGGTCGGTTGTAATCGGGGTAAGTCTATTGCCGTTATACCAAAATTCTAACTGTCAGGACAGATGTTACATACCTACCACTAAATAGAATATTTGCAGTTACTGCAGATGAAACTCTTAGAATATTTTTACTTACGGTATTGATCCATTATGAGTACAAAAACGCATAAAGAATACCTTAAATACACTTAAAGCGGTTTTATGGCCAGAATATGATTCGAAAGCAATTTAGTTTTAATCTCGAAAGGTATTTGGCAGATTTCTTTACAGTAGCGGTAATTTTGCATACCTACAGCTTTCTAATTTAAGGCGTTACCATAAACAAGTTACGACCAACATCAAGGGTAACGACTCGCCGCCGTAGCCTTAATGACACTGGCAACCGAAAATAAAGTGGGTTTATGGCACGTATCACTTTATGTCCGATCACATCATTTCTGAATTTCACATTTATTTCGTTTATCATTGTATTTTTTGGAAAGTACTTTTCGCAATATTTAAAACCATTTCATAATTCACTTAATTCAGAAATACGGTACTGTAGTTCAGCAGCTACTCGTTAGGTAGTTCCAACGCTAACCTGAATAGCGAGATCTAGAAATTCGCTTAGGTATATCAAGCTATATTGGATAGCATTGAAGCTTAGTGGCAGAGCGTTGTCCTTGCAAGGGAAAAGTCGCTGGTTCGAGTCCTGCCGATGACATTCGTTTTTGTGATTTGTAATCTCTATCTAAATATTTTTTTTAAAATACCTCGTTTGTTCTGTTAGTCTTTTTATTGCCTACACTCTTTTTTGTAAATTTTATATACAGTTTTTCCACTGTTTTATAAATTGGAAAGAAGATAGTTTGGGATCCAAGGCTATAAATAAATAAGGTTTTTATCCCAAAAATACAGGACTTACGACGTTTCTAGGTTTTCTGCTTATACTAATATGCTATCTATATTCAAGAGTTTTTAAGTATCTACCTACAAATCATAATATGATATTAGTGTGACGGCTACGGGCTTGCTCTCTATTGTGGTACCAACAAAATTTCTGGTAAAGTTTAGCTATGTATTGCAGCTCGGCCTACCCTTTCGGGGTTATAGGCGTCACGATAATGTATCTAGGTATGTGTTAAACGTGATATAATTGTGGCTTGAGTCTCTATATATAAGCAGTTCTAACCAGTTACATAAGTCGACCTACTCGGATTTATTACCTCAATTATACGCGGTCGTCCCACAGACCGTTCGCAGTCTCGGCACACCTGCAAGCACCCCAGTCTTTGCATTTAACCGGATTATGCTTAACTAATATTATACTGCACACTAAATTTGTGCACTTGTATATTTCATGAGATGAGAAAGATTTTGTTTAGATCTTATGAATTTATTCAGAGTTTGTAATACCTACTACCTATAATAATTATAAAGTTCCATACTATGTTCTGCTTAGTAATAGCCAAATCTTAATTTTATCAGGTGGGACGAGTATAGGTATGTAGCATGGATCTTAGATGTTGGAATGTAAGTTCGGATTACAGAATGATTATGCCTGGTGACGGCAATAGATTTGCACCTATTAAATGAGATTAATAAAACTATAGTCAAAATGGTATAGGCATCTTCACCAGCCATCTGTTAGAGGCTCTGACAAGAATACCAAATGTGCCAAATGTTTGCACTTATACACGTTATGCACTGTAGAAAGTTCATGACCACTCTATATTCAAACCAAATTTCCAACAGCCAGGACAGGTGTTACATATCTACTACTTAATAGAATCAGTGCCGTCCAAGTGAAGTTGGAGAAATAAGTATAGTCGCAATGAACGCCTATGCATTTATTCAGGGATAAATAAGTGATATAAAAATAAATAGTACAAAATGATATACCTAAAGTATAGTTTTATTTCTACAATGTTTCAGGATAATAATATTTCACTGTAATTGTTTTCACAATGCACATATATGATAGTCGCCCTCTTTGTGAAGTCTTGAGCGTTCAAAGGGTGCCAAGACGTAATCTGTTATGGTGACATTATCTGGATCCCCTGCCAACTACGGTTCCGGCCAAAAGTTGAAACATTCTTCCTTCAAAAGTGCTAACATCTATGCTACATCACTTCGCTTTGTCGACTCAACATTTCCTTTTTTATGCGTCTCGGAGGGGGGATTCGTTGTGGTGACTACATTTTAACTGACTTCCAAAAAAGGAGTTTTCAATTCGACTTTATGTTTTTTTTTGTTTGTTACCTCATATCTTTCGACAACTATTTGGTCCCATTTCGGTAGTTTGAAATCGGTTGCTGAGTAAATTTTTGATGTGTATTTTATTACATCCAAAATAAAGAATGCTAATTACCAGTTTGAAAACTGGCCTAGTCTAGAGATTCTGTCAAATAACAATTCATTAGTGAATGATGAAAGTGTTGCGAAGGTGAACAGTCTACCACACTCTTATTAATACTTACAAAATTAACTTGCCCACATTTTAGCATCTGGAACATAGGTACTTATAGAAGTGCCCGGTAAGTTCCAATAGACTTGTTCTATAAATACGTAGGACTAACAAAAGTTACCTAATATAATAACAGCAAAAAAACCGACTTCAAGTACTGGAATTGGACCAAATAATTGTCGGAATGGGACCAAATTTAAAAAAAAATGGTTAACCCGGTTGCATGTTATGAGGTAACAAACATAAAGATATAAAGAGCATTTTGTACGTCTCTACTCACGGCTTTCGGGAAAAATGTCTCATTATTATGTATCCTAGCATCACATTTAGCGATATTTGCCTTAGTGTATAATTTTTTAAATTTAAAGTCCAGATTAAGTGGTACTTAAGCCATTTATTATTCATAGATCCTGCGCCCTGGGGTCATCTTTACGAGGGCGTACCGGAGACGTTATGGCGCTCATTTCAAAAAATACCTACTCCACACACAAAAATGTATGTAAACAATGAATATTAGACGTTGTCAAAATATATGGCTGTGCGGGAGTTAGTGGACGATGTAGCTCCGCTAGGCGCCACTGAATATTCCCTGTGTGCTCATCAGAGGCGTTCGGCAATCGACGTGGGAGCGGCCGCAGCCTTTGGCCGCGAAACGTAAAAAAAACGGTGCAAAAAACGTATGCGCCAGTCACGCCAATACAGGAAGTGCGTGATTTTGACTTAGTAGTATGCTGATTCACTGAAATTTAATTAAGTTACTTATTTAAATATTGCGTAAATCCTTCTTATTTTGAAGTTAAGTATTTTATTAACCTTTCAGATCAAAGACCTAGGTTTTAGAAGGATAACTCACTGAACAATGAATAGAAAAGAAGAGTAGTATTAAATCTCTGAATGGATAAAAATGTCATAACGTCGCCCATTTTTAAGACTTAAATAAATACAAATATTCATAATTTACGAGAAATGGCTAATAATTCGCACTAATACATTTAAACTTTAAATAGAACACGAGATAAATCAGCTCACTAACTTGGCGTAGTAGACTAAAAATGGCTGCCCGTTTATTCATACGAGAATATGAGACCCATAAATATATTTCTAGCTCGGTAATAACTTGTCGTGCGAATTACCTTTGTGATTTTTTTATTAAAGCACGCACTCGGCGGCGCCGTATAAATCTGCTGTTGGCACTCTCACTTTACTGCTGTATGTACGTATCAATTGGCGGGAAATATTTAGGGGCTTAGCTTTTTATGTTGTCTTTTATTGGGATGAACGGTTCCGGGAAAATCGTTTCGGAGGTCCAGACGAGATTTGTAGGTGCTGATCCAACATTACGATCTTATTATGTTTAATGTGAAATTAAAGATGGCCAATACTGATATTGATTAAGGATGTATATTGATTGAGCTAAATAAAATGTTTCTTGATTTGGTGGTCTCACTGTTACCCCATTTTATTAATTGTAATCAATACCAACTTAATCTGTGTTTTAGACTGTAATTTTTTTTTGTTTTTTTAATTCCGGGGCCCAAGTTCGCAGTCTCTCCTACGTCCGTTGCCGGGCGTCTCTGGTACGCACCAGAAGGTATTTCCAGTGGCGGCGGCGGTTGTGTAGGTACTTAAATAAAACATACCCATATAAAATCACGTCATATTTTCTCTCAGGGATAGAAAAGCTATTGTCATTGACACATGGCTGCAAGTCAATGTTGTCATCTTACAGCCTTGCACTTACTGAACAGATAAAGGCAATGAATGCAGATGTTCCCTTTCAATCCTCTATTCCACGAAACAAAATATTTAGTTTATCTGAGACCGAGCGAGCTAAGGGTTAATTCAAAAAGTTAATTTCACCGTCTGTCTGCATCCTCCTATTCGTGTGATCTCCTATAAAGCTAAAAGCATCACAGTAATACTGGTTCTAGTAGAATGTTAATGTCGTTTTTCTAAGAAGTAGCATCCCTTTGGGACATTGTTGTCATTTTTCTACTGTCTCGCTTTGGACAGGCTTCATAAGTTACAAATATTCAACGTATAAATATTCGCACCCGGTACCAAGTCAGCTACAACATTCATCGGATTAATGGACTTTCAAGTATCTACCACTTCAAGGCAATGCAGTTTTAAAGTTTTCTGTACTTGCAACGACTTGTAAGCCCTGTAATGAACCAAACACCCACATTTCGTCACTAAATGGATTAATCCCAGGACATAAGTTATGTTTGCCAAAGACTCTATAATAGCCAGGTGTACCATTAGCAGGTGAACTAACTCCTAATATCTTAGTAGGGCATCATATGCATACCCGCTAGTATTCATTTAATCCTCGGGATGCAGTCACTCGTCCGTTTCTTCATAAGCCCAGTGTGCATATTGTACGACACATAAGCAAGCCTATTAGAAAATCTGTTATTTCACAACGAATGCCTGTAGAAAAGTATTGATCAGTTTTAATGAACCGAGAAGCTTTTCATACAAACCGACCTTCTCTTACTCTAAACATCACAATTCAATTAAACATTTCCGAGTCGGTTTGATTGTGGCATCGATTTTATTTGTTCTCCTTCTGAATTATTCAGAGGATCGTATTTCTTTTACACAACTTGGCACAGCTCTAAACATTTAGTCTCTATTATTCGTTCACTGTTGTAGACGCTTATGAAATAGGGTTCAAAATAACCTGGTTTGTTTTTACGAGGGAGGATAGTTTAGGGGGTGTACTTCGAGGTTTCGCCGGGACCTCGTAGTGGGTCTGGGCGTGGATACCCTCTCGCTGGAGATCATGCTTCAAGCCATGGTCTCCAGCGGGAGTAGGTGGAACGCGGCCGTGTCCTTCTGCGAGCAAGTCATGCTCGCAAAGGAGGCGGCCGAGAAGCAGAGGGAGCGTACCCTCCCCGCCGAGTTCCGTAGTCAGCGGCGAGGGCGCCGCAGACTCATCTACGCCCAAGACCATCGACCTCCATGATCAGGGCCTGAGGACGGCGGGATCGCCAACCGTCGTCCTTACAGAGGCAGGCTAGAAGGGTTGCGTGCTGCGTGCTGCGGGGTTGCCCCATAGCACGCAACCAGATTCACTCACCGACGCGGGATAAAACCCTACCCCAACGACGCGGGATTCTCATCCCGACCCAACCCCCGCAGAGACCACAGAGGTGGTCAAAGACCGCCGGGCGCCACTGGAAATACGTTCTGCTTGTAACCAGAGACGCCTGGCAACGGACGTTAGAGCGGCCTAAAAACTAAAAAAAAAAGGTAGTGTAATTGTTAAGCACATGACATTGTGAATTTAATTGTACAAAACCTACATAGGTATCGATACATTGGTCTATTTGATTGAAACCCATCGTAATACCCGAAAACGATGAAAACATTGTTTATCGGCTTATATTTAGGCATTTTAAACAAAACATTGAATATTTTATATTTCGAAAGGTTTTTGGTTTTATTATTCACAAAACGGCCCAGATCAAATATCGTTTTAGGGCCGTTTCTATCTCCGCAAACACCCGTTCATATTCAATTAACACTTTTGTAGCGGATGGTACCAGGACGCCGGAAATTAAAAACCTGTCTAGGATGCGTATAAAAGTGATCCATATTCGGCGGCTGTCATATATCACAATATTGTCATACATATCAATAATAGCTAGCTGCCTCAAATTTTATTATGTTTACAAGAAAAAACCCGTGCACAAAAAATGCATAATTTTTTTGAAGAATATTGCCGTTTTTTTAACGAAATGAATTTCACGTTCAGAAAATATGTTTGTTTTGTCGTAAATATTCTAAGGAAATTGCAGCCAGACCAATACAACATCCAGACTAATGGAAACTTAAATTATTCTCAAGGATTTCTCTATTCAACATAATTTCCACCTGTTTGGTACCCTCATATTCTATAACTAGCTGCAGTTCGTGGCTCCAAAATAGTTTTCTCGATCCCGATTTCCAAAGGAAACACTAAAAAACAACTTTTCCTAATTTTGCAACATTTTGCATTATCACTTGACTCCTATTGGCACAGAATAGGGAATAGAACTTGGCCGTAGTGTGAAGTTACATAGCGTTTTTAGACTTCTTCTATCGATTGCCTTATTCAACACAGAAGAATTGTTTAATTAGAACTTTTTCGATTCGAATGACGCGTTCAACAAACAAACAAACTCTTCAGCTTTGTAATACTAGTCATTGGTAATTTTATATCTACAACTTCTTTGTTCCTAAGTAAATATTTTTAACAAGCGTTAGCTGTATACATATATCTGACAACATTGTTTGAGTAGCAGAACAAATAGGAAAGAATCCGATGTTAACATGATATAAACACCCCTGTTTTCTTGCACGTCATAATCTTGTATTTGCTACCGTCAACATCCGGGCTGCGCGGCGGTAAGAAATCGAAATTGCTTTGTTTGTGTCACTTTTACATATGTATTTTCGTACCATATCCTAAATATTATATATTGGTGCGTTTCCTTTTAATTTATTGTTTTCCTTGTGGTTCGAAATGTAAACACCTTTAGAGCTAATTACAAGAAAACAGCAATTCTCATTATCAATTTATATGCTATATGAGGTAACAAACATTTAAGTACAAAAGTTACAGTCCAAATGAGAAGCTCTACAATTTTATGAAGTCTGTTAATAATTAGCGGGAGCTTATTCTTTATAAGTCTTAAGTACTGTGTCTATAACGAACTTCTTTTTCTGTAGGTGGTTGGTCAAGAACTTCTGTCTGCAGGACAATACCAAGCGGCAGTCACCGTTTTAGAAGCAGCTCTATATATTACATTGCCTAAATTCAAGGTCCCAAGTCAACCTAAACTGCAAGTGGTGCACCTGCCAATCAACAGCCGAAGCTCTGACATGCATAAAAGTTCCAGATAAGCGGCAATAGGCTCGGCAACAAAGTTACTGTCGAAACGGGGGCATATAATATTAGGTAGGTCTAGCTACCCTTTCTGTATTTACATTATATATTATAGTTAAAAACAGCGTTTGCAGGGCGTGTAACGTAGGTATAGCATGAATTGTTTACCACAATAGAAATTTTACGTTAAACCTCTGCTACTAACATACAACTATTTTGTTCTTCATGTATATTGTTTACCCAAACTAAACAAACCTTGCAAAGCATTAAACCCTAGCTGTAATACGGTAACGTTGTCAATAAGCAACAAAGCAATTGTAATTTACGTAGTTCTATCGCAATACAAAGCAATACTCAATCCTTGAACAGTGTATCCACTCCGTAATGCCAATTACGACTCCTATAATCAAGGATATTCGTGGAAGGGTTCAGACGCGGCTCAATCAAACTTTGCCAATCATCACGCCTATCTAATCTCAAGAGCTACAATGTAACCGGGATTGGATCCTCTACGGACCACATTAACTACAACCTTATTTATTTGGAATTATAGCTAACCGAACAACAGACCAATGATTACCCACCTTTTATTACGGCTGGTTTAATGTTCCATATTCATTTCGTACGTAAAATTTCTAGGTTTGATTACAATTGTAGGAACAAACTTTGTGTGATGATGACACATACGTTTGTACCGAAGTTTGGGTGTTGCCTATATATAATATGTATGTATTACAAAAATTTATATCAGTTTATCTATTAGGTACTCATATCACAAGTTCTGCTTAGTTTGAGACTAGATGGCGCTGTGTGAATTGTCCTAAAAATTACCTATATAATATTTTGGACTCTGGACTCTATAGACATACCTACTTTAAACAATGAGTGGCTTTTTTAAAACGTCCACCTTAAGGTCCATTACCGGGCGCCCTTGGGGGACAACCCCAGCGATAATTAGTGGCTTATATAAAAGTAGCTATTTAAGTGAATAAATTTTCACATTTATAAAATTTTCCGACATCGCCTAAGCAAATTGAACTAAAATACATAATCCAATTAAACATAGCTAACATCCAATTGCATATGTAAACAATAATCAAATTAAGCACAAATTTGCACCACTGGTGGTTTTACAGACCCTCAAATAAAGCCACACGGGGCGGTAACATGTAAATTTTCTATTAAAACGACACAGTTCGGAACATTGAATCTGGCTCGCGACCCCCGCCACCACATCGACACATCTTCATTAGCCTGTCCGTAATGTCACCCTGGAGAAATAACAACGTGTTATATCCTACATTTACAATACATAATACTTTTACCTACGACCTTGGTTCGCCAAATTTAAAATGGCTTTTATACGAAAAGCATAACCTCACTCTTTATCATCCAACCGGGCTCATATGTTATTGAAGAAAACCGTAAAAATACCGTATTAATTTTTATTGCGATAACACATATAACAAAATCAGTTTCAGTGAAGGGTTAGGTAGAGTTGTATGCGCCAACTTTGCTTGTCCCATGTATTGGCGGCGAACCAATTGCCATTAACTAATAAAAGACTACTAATAAAAGAATAACTAATAACAGTCTATTCTTCTCTGGAATGTGCTTCCGTTAGAAATTAGGATGTCAACCAGCCGCTTCGTTTTCAGGAAGAAGGTATATGAACTATATCGTGACCCATGAACAGAGTCAGTTCTGATCTTGTCTTTCCTATTCTTAATGCAGTCATAGCGCATAGTTGTGTTTGATTAGTTTATGTATGTAGACATAATGTGCAGATATTTCTTAGACACTTAATATTTATTAATAATACGTAGTATATATTATGTAGGTTTATGGGCGTAATATATATATATGTATGTTAGTATTAGCTATGTAAGTAGTTATTAGTATTTAAGTTTATTGATTATCATTATCATATCATTAGACAGAGTTAAGATCCATTTCACGTTTTCGCACGAATTTCTAATATTTTGAGCTCCTAAACTACCATAGTCTGTAATAACTAGAAGTTATTGAATATGCGCAAAAAATGGGCCAAGCTTTCATGTTGACGTTTAATGTAACACATTTACTAAAAATAACTTATTTGATCTATAGTAATCAATTTCCCACAGGCATTTTATTGAAAAACGGGCGCAGAGTTGATTTCATAGTCGTATTTCAATCAAAAATACTTATAAATTGGGTTTAAAAAAATACATAAAGCATTGTATATATATTTTAATCGTCATTTAATGTAACAGATGATTGAATTGTATTATAATTATTTAGTCAAAAAATAAACCATTCGGCCAATTTTTGAGTTTAACATCGCAATTTGATCGTGATTTTTGGTTTACATACACATTAATTACAAAAATAAAATTATTCCAAAATAAACTACGTTCATTAAAGAACCGATTTCTGCGGTAATATAGGAAATTCTGGCATATACTTTGTCAAAATATTGATATAACTTCCATCGAAATTACAATAAATTACGATACACAAGTGGGCACAGTACTAAGACGGCGCATTTTGTGAAATGGCTCTTAATAGGAGCGGACCAGCATTGCGTGTAGACTATAGCTTGTTGGACGTTAATAACCGCAATCTCTCAGAAATGGTAATTCCTAGGAAAAAAGTTTCAAGGCCTTATTTATAGGTTATTTTATTATCTACCATTTTGTACAATTCTAATTTTTGATATAATTCACTCTTTACGAGAAAAATCCAAAAAACCGAAAATTTTCAACTTTCTAACTGGTTGAAGGTTGAAAAACCTTGAATGACTTTTTTAGCACAAGTCGGATCGATGGGAACTTTTGCTATTTGATTTATAATGATGTACTTAAGACCTGCACCACTTTGCAGCTCTATACGAATTAATGCAACCTTACAATTTTGTTCCGAATATTTTAACTGGATAACTCTGTTAGCTACCAGATTTGGGATTTCTTTTTGAGATATTGAGGTAGGACTGGTAAAATAAAGCTACTTACGAAAAATGAGCTTGCTGTTAATCAATATTTTTCAATGTTCTACGGTCCGCGTACTAATATTGTAACGTTGGCTTGGCTCTCTATGATTACGCACACCATGAGTTTTGCAGCTCTGTATGGCACTATCTAATAATTTTGATATACTTGTATCTAGACACATATTCGCGACAGCAGCTGGCCATATGCCGCGACAAATCATATGGCCAGATTGTGCCAGTAATTTCGTTGGGCCCACGTAATAGGTGGCTAGCCTATTGCCGATTACTGAGAACTATTTTTGTTCGTTGGAGACTCTTCCCTTGGTCAGCAACATATAGGTACACCACTTTCACATGAGGACCCTTTTTTTTTCTTTTTTTTAATTCCGCGGCCTATGGCCGCGTCCGCTCTAAAGTCCGTTGCCGGGCGTCTCTGGTTACAAGCAGAACGTATTTCCAGTGGCGCCCGGCGGACTTTGACCACCTCTGTGGTCTCTGCGGGGGTTAGGTCGGGATGAGAATCCCGCGTCGTTGGGGTAGGGTTTTATCCCGCGTCAGTGAGTGAATCTGGTTGCGTGCTATGGGGCAAAGGCATCACGCAACCCTTCTAGCCTGCTTCTGTAAGGACGATGGGTGGCGATCCCGCCGTCCTCAGGCCCCGATCATGGAGGTCGATGGTCTTGGGCGTAGATGAGTCTGCGGCGCCCTCGCCGCTGACTACGGAACTCGGCGGGAAGGGTACGCTCCCTCTCCCTCTCGGCTGCCTCCTTCGCGAGCATGACTTCCTCGCAGAAGGACACGGCCACGTTCCACCTACTCGCGCTGGAGACCATGGCTTGGAGCATGGTTTCCAGCGAGAGGATATCCACGCCCAGACCCACTACGAGGTCCCGGCGCTGACTCGCCCACGCTGAGCACTCCACCAACATCCTGGTGGAGTTGGGACCGCCGGTCCTCGATTTCTCTAGACGTAGGCCAGTGGTCCCGCTCCAGCGCCTCCTTGCGCCATTGGAACAATGACGCAAGGGCTCTCGCTTCCAGGTCCCATGGAGGGGTCCCGGCTAGGAGACATGCAGCCCCTCCGGAGATCGTGCGGTACCCTCTTATTGTTTTGACGGCCAAGGTCCTCAACGGTCTATTAAGGAGCGTTGAGTTGTTGGCCGTCAACCGCGCCGCCCGTACGGGAGCCCTGTATAGGGCCATACTCCGCACGATCCCCAGGTACAGTCTCCTGCAGGAGGCGTTGGGTCCCTTTAGGTTGGGCATGAGTCGCGAAAGCGTGACTGATGCCTCCGTCACTTTAGGGACCAAACTTCGGAAATGTGGTCCGAAGTTCCGTCGGCTATCAAGTACGATCCCTAGGTACTTCATCGAGGGCTTGATGCCGATGCTAACGCCTCCCACATTTATGCTGGAACCTTCAGGTGGACCGTTCCAAGGTCTGTGAAAGCACAGAACCTCGGACAGCCGCCGTATCCGACCCACGACTTGAGCAACACCCGTCGTGACCTTGAGTGCTGCCTCCTGGTACGTTGCACCCCGCGCCGTGACGAGGGTATCGTCGGCGTAGCACGTTACGCCGATGCCTTCAGGCAACGCACCCCGCAGCACCCAGTCGTTGCCGATGTTCCACAGAAGCGGCCCCAGGACCGACCCCTGTGGAACAACGCACGACACATCTCGCCGAGCTGGCCCGAGCCAGCTGGGGAAAGCTATGGTTCTCTCCGAGAGATAGGCCCCGACAATACGACGGAGGTAGAGAGGCATTCCGTGATACACGAGCGCCTCCCTAACGCAGCTCCATGGCAAGGTGTTGAAAGCGTTGGCGATGTCAAGAGACACCGCCACCACCACCTTGCCCTGTGAGACTGCTTCCTCCGTCAGGCTCTTCACGCGCATGATCGCGATCACGGTGGAGCGTCCTCGACGGAAACCAAACTGGTTATCCGCCAGGTCTGGCCCCACACTCGTGAGATGCTCGACGAGGCGTTCCGCGATAATTCGCTCAAAGAGCTTACACACCTCGTCGAGCAACACGATCGGCCGATATCCGGACGGTGAGTCCATCGGCCGCCCCGCCTTACGGATCAGGACCAGTTTCCCCGTCCTCCACACATTAGGAAACTGGCCCCTTTCGAGGCATGCGCTAAAGATCCCCATCAGTCGAGGCCCGAGTTCTTCGAGAGCCAGGACCCACGCACGGCCAGGAATGCCGTCGGGTCCGGGGGCAGTGATTTTCCGACGTTTAAGCCGGAGTACTGCTGCATCTAGCTCCCCACCCTGACTTTGGGTACGTCGTCTTCGCTGGTGCTATCCGCGTTGGGCAGAGACGGAGCCATGCGCGGAGGGACGTGCTCCTCCGCACTCGTCGGAAACAGGGAGTCTATGACCCGCTCCAGCTGCTGCGGCTGGCGACTCTGGGTCAGTGGGGGCGCCCTAGGTCGGAGTTTCTCTCTGACCTGTAGGTAAGGGAGCCCCCATGGGTTCTGCTGAAGTGTCTCCAGGAGCTCCTCGCGGGCCGCTGTCTTGGCCCGCTTTATCGTCTCCTGGAGAATACCTTTGGCCTCCCTGTATGCCTGATAAAGCTCCGCCTCTCGGGCTGCCGCGTCGTCTGGGCGGCGATGCCTCCGACGAAACCTGGTGTACTGGCGGCGTGCGGAGATGCATGCTGCGCGCAGCTGTGCAATCTCCGGCGACCTCCAGTACACCTGCTTCCTTGCCGGTCTGGGTGTAACCCTAGGCATCGCCGCATCACAGATTTGCGACATGGCTCTGAACCTGAACCACTCCGCTTCGGCTTCCACATCGGCAGGCCTGTCCGGCGCTGGAATCCAGGCCTGCACGATTGCCGCCTCCAGGAGAGCCTCCCGGTCTAAACGTTGAAGTGCCCAACGCGGATCCGGGGGATTTTCGACTGGCTGTGGGAGGCCAGGTGGGGGCGCAACATCGAACCGGATGAACCGGTGGTCCGAGTGCGTCTCCACACCCTCCTCCATGCGCCAGCCTGAAATACGGTCGGCGAGGGCAGGGGTCGCGAAAGAAACGTCCACGATCGACTCCGTCCCCCGCCGCCAAAAGGTGGCGACATTCCCCCGGTTGAGGACTACTACGCGTTCTGGTCCAGTCCTCAAGAAGCCTCCCCTTGTCCCTATGTCCCGATCTAGGCGACCTATCCCGATGTAGGCGGACACGACCGCAAACTCTTCGTATTCCGCCGCAACACACCCCCGGCCGCTTGCAATGAATGCAAGGCGTGAGGTGTCCGCGGCGGAACCCCCAAATATACAACAGGCCGAGCCAACCTGGTCCACCGGGCTTCCCGGGTGGACGTAGTACGGCTCGGCGACCACGGCCAAGTTAATGGACCACTGCGCGATGCTCTGGTACAGAAGATCCTGAGCAGCGCAGCAGTGGTTCAGGTTCACCAGCAGGATGCGGACATGGGCGTACATTAATGGACGTCCATGTCAGCATCCCGCCGCGAACTTGACCGCGCAGAAGCGGCTCCCCCGCTGCCACCAGCGGACGGACGAGGCTTTGGCCTTGAGACAGCGCAGGTACGGCTGCCGACCCGATGGTCCGCCGTTTTGCCCTCCGCCTCACATCTATAACAGCGAGGCGGGGTCTCGCAGCCATTGGCCTTATGGCCGGGCCGGCTGCAGCGGAAGCACCGGTCGCCCACGGTGTCTTCCGCTGTGCGACATGAGGACCCTAGGTATGCTTCGGCCTTTAAGATCTTGACCTTACCCGTTTGCTTTTGATTGTCGGCACTTGGTGGAATTTAGGTATATACATGACCAGGGGACGCCCGCGGCTTCGCCCGCTTGACAAATAATTTACTAAAAATCTTCCTCAAGAACCACTCTATCCTTTGATGAAAACCGCATCAAAATCCGTTTGCGTAGTTTTAAAGATCTGAGCATACATACGGACGGTAGCAACTTTGTTTTATAATCACACTGTTAGACTGATTGAATATCCAGGGTTTAACCTGACCGGTTTCGCTTGATAGCATTCTGTGCTATGATAATGCTAAATCCAGGATATTAAATCAGTGTAACAGTGTATAAGTGAGTTTTTTATCATATGATCCTGTCATATTTTATTAGTAATTAAATCTATGTTACGTAATCTCAGACTTCATAGACGAATAAACAAGAATTTAGTAAAGTAAACAATGGAAAGAGATATAGGCTTTATAGATGTTGGCGCTTTTGAAGTTAGAATGTTTGAACTTTTGGCCGGAACCGTAGTTGGCAAGGGATCCAGATAATGTCACCATAACTGATTACGTCTTGGCGCCCACAGAACGCTTTGAATACTCAAGACATCACTAAGTGGGTCTCTGATCTATAACTACCTACCTACCTACTTATTTAGGTACAGTATAGGTATATGAGTAACCGTGAAATACGGCGTCACTTTACTGATATATTGTAGGAATAAAGCTATATTTTAAAACTGCTGAAGCCCGCAGTTCCACCCGCGTGGAATACCTTATTATGAAGTAAACTATTTTCCCTCCCATCCAATTTTGATGAAACAAATCCTTATATTACCCCAAGTTGATCTTAGTCTAGATAGACTAAAAACCGTTAGAAAATCCGTTCAAGAGACTAGCGTCTATACTCTACACACAGATATACAGGTAGACATACGATTTCTACTGTTTCATTTAGCATTTATCTGCCACTTATGTTCAAATCTGTGCATCCCTTGGCATCTCCAAACAAGCAAAAGAGCTGAATTAATTTAAGGCAACCCATAGTACCTGGTATATTTAAGTTTCTAAGGTAATAATTCAGGTGCGAAATGTTATACGTAGTCGTATGTACGGGTTAAATAATAAAATATCACCACTAGCTCCCTGGCGGGACGACACTTAAATCAACCGGCAAGGGTACGTCACACAGATCTTACGTTTTCCAAGTAGGTCACACCTGAGTTGTCCCAGCGACCAGCCTTTATCTAAAATAGCAATTGATTTCTACATTGTGTTAGTATGCTACTAGTAGGTGACATTAATTACAAAACAAATACTATTTCGTTACTTTACCGTCGCTTGAGGTGTTTAAAACGGTTCCTAGGCACAGCGAGCATATTAGGTTACACGCTGATGAGAACGGACGGTTTTAGACCACTTAAATATCTACAAAATGAGTACCTGACTCCGCAAACGTATAGCTTAGCTTTAGGAGTGGGGCACCCTTATGGGTTAAAAAAAATAGTTTACCATTTACCGTATTAGTGTACCGATTCTCAGATCTACCAAATATGCAAAAAGAATTTCATAAGAATCGGTCAAACCGTTTCGGGCAACAAAACTGTGACACAAGAATTTTCTACTGTACAATGTAAAGTGTTAAATACAATATAGCATACAGAGCGTAGGTATACGAATAGTCCATTGTTTACCTTACCTAAATGAGGAACAATCTTGCCTGTATTTAAAAATAAGTAATTAAATGAATCGCGTTTTCATTTCACACCCTTTTTTTTATAATTCCGCGATAACGCGGCCGCTCCCATGTCCATTGCCGCGGGCGTCTCTGGTAACAACGAAGGCATTTCCAGTGGCACCCGGCGGACTTTGGCCACCAGTGTGGCCACTTCGGGGGTTTGGTCGGAATGAAAATCCCGCGTCGTTGGGGTTGGGTTTTATCCCGCGTCGGTGAGTGAATCTGGTAGCGTGCTGTGGGAAAAAAGGCCCCGCAGCACGCAACCCTTCTAGCCTGCTTCTGTAAGGACGGCGGGTAGCTACCCCGCCGTCCTCAGGCCCCGGTCATGGAGGTCGATGGTCCTGGGCGTAGATGAGTCTGCGGCGCCCTGGCCGCTGACTGTGGAACTCAGCGGGGAGGGTACGCTCCCTCTCCCTCTCAGCCGCCTCCTTCGCGAGCATGACTTGCTCGCAGAAGGACACGGCCTCGTTCCACCTACTCGTGCTGGAGACCATGGCTTGGAGCATGGTTTCCAGCGAGACACATTAAACCCTGTTATAACTATTTGTCCTCAACGGGGTAGACAGTGGTGTTCACTATACCCATATTGCATCAGTAAATCTGCTAATATCCCATAATAGGATATACTTTTTTTTTTTTGTAAATTCTCTCCGCTCTAACGTCCGTTGCCGGGCGTCTCTGGTTACTAGCAGAAGGTATGTCCAGTGGCGCCCGGCGCAATAGGAGATACTAAGAATTCAGCTCAAAGATGGAAAAATTATAAGTGTTAATACTAGAGTATAAATAGGTAGGTACTTACTGATATGAATCACGTCAGAGACTTGCAGGTAGGCTGTAGACACTGCGAAACTCAATGGTCCAGACCGACAATATTTGAAGCAATAAATCCGAGGACGACTTCTTATGTAGCTACTTGAGCCAAATTCTGCGACGACACACTGAAACCAAGGTAAATCATGGAACATCACTAATTACATTCGAACTGATTAAACTATTATGTAGGTATGGAACAAATTATCGTGGCTGTTGGAATTAAGCTTTGTTTTACTTACAGAATGGCTAGGTATTGATTTTCTACTTGCAGCTGCTATCACAAACTCCATTGATTATTTCGATAGTAATATACCTAATTATATGAGTAAATTAGCTGATGCCCGCGATAAGTTATAGCCTATCGACCAAATACTGAAACGTCATTTAAATTTTTAAGAGCCAGCACTTAAACTTAAATTTTTCATACAAAACGTCCATGATCGGGGCCTGAGGATGGCGGGTTCGCCACCCGCCGTCCTTACAGAAGCAGGCTAGAAGGGATTCGGGCTGCGCGGCCTTTGCTCCACGGTATGCAACCATATTCACTCACCGATGCGGGAAAACACCCTACCCCAGCGACGCGGGATTATCATCCCGACCAAACCCCCGTAGAGACCACACAGGTGGTCAAAGTCCGCCGGGGGCCACTGGAAATACCTTCTGCGTGTGAACCAACCAAGGCAACGGACGTGAGAGTTAAAAAAAAAACGTCGCTTTTGAGTATGTTACTTAGAATTAAATGTGTTTAGTGATGAAAGAATTGCCAAATTATTTCAGTAGTTCCAGAGAATAGTCCTAGTAAATAAACTGACTAAACTTTACCTTCTTACAATATTAGCGCAGAGAGAAAACCTCAAACGGGCGTTTGGCACAAGATTTCTCTAAGGGATGAGAAAATCAACCGTTTATTGGCTTTTTGCTAGTTGCACCTTCGTCAATGTCAATTAATGATGCTTAAGATTCTCTCAACGATGTTAATTTAATGAAATCCTGGGCTGTTAGTTCCTCATTGAAAATTCTGATAGAGTATGATTATGTCAGAATCTATAAAATATAATTAATTTGTCAAATTACTTCAAGGATTATAAATTAAGTGGCGAATTGTGGGTTTTTGTGTCATAACAAATTATTAGTACGAGTACTTTTAAATGTGATTTGATAAAATAAATACGTTGCATGAAAGAGTAACCTTAGAGTTTCTGACCTTTTCTTTTCTAATTAGGGCGTTCTGGGCAAGTCGGGTACATGTCCAATGGCACCCTTTCATGTGAGATTGGCTTCGACATTGGCAGTTGCACCTTGTGTTCTTTAAGTAACTTCTAATACTCGTATATTGACTTGTTTGTATGGTGGTATAAAGTTATTTTAGTTTTAATTGAAATAAAAATGATTTGTGTGAGTGTGAGTGATCCGTATTTTCTAAAAGAGGTTTACGAATATTCAGTGAGTGTGCAAGATAGAGAGGTTCAGCCTCGCGTCCGGTTTCCGGAGCGCTTGGCTGTCCTTCCGACGATTGAATTTAGTCCCGCGACAAACTCCATTGATTGTTTCGATATTCCGGTCACAAACGGAGAGAAGTCTAACAATTTCTCTTGTTTATTTAGTTGTTATATCTGTCATTCTTAGGAGTAGCTGCGATCCTGATTGCGCAGACATATATGGCACTTTTGATTCACAGCAGACACACTAACTAACCAACTAAAAAAAACGTTCTCATCCTTGAAGCCGTAACTTACGCCCAAATTTGCCAGTCGATTGCCATAAGGGACGATCCTATTGCCATTTTCAAGCACTTATCAGAGCCTTGACCGTCTATATCAGCAGGTAAAGATGACCCGAAGGTGTTGGTAGGGCTCCTTAGAATGTCGATATTTTAACAGCATGTGAAAATAACCAGTTTAAATGTTCAAGTAACATTTTCCTTTCAAGCCATTTGGACTTGATTCAAAACATAAGTATTGCCATTCAAGGCGACAATGATCGTTTTCGCGGTGCTAGCAATTGTGCACGTTTTAAGTCGACAGCGAACGTGAACAAACTTCCAGATAGGGTTTGTTTATATGTAAATGTTTGTTATAGTGTTGATTGACGTACCTTTTCCGGAAAAATAAATTCACAACTAGTACATTCAGCAATAACAAAGTACTTTTCAGTCATGTTATGTTTTAAAATATCTACGGGATGATTAACATAGCGCTCATTTCCTTGACTTGGTACCTTACCTTTCCTGACCTGCAAACTTTATATAAAACAAAATATTCTTAAACGGTTGTATCAACAACAACATCATATTTTATAGGTCAATACACTCTACCTAAAAACTTACATCGACGCATGTAAATTTTTATTATCCTTTGGTCCCTTTGAAGTTTTATCGGTCAAAATGCAGCCATTCAATACCAATATTCTACCGGGACATCATTCCCTTAAACTTTATGCTATTTAATCACGAAATATATTTTAGGTTAATGCTATTTTATAATACTTACTTACAAGAACAAAATCCGACCAAGTCCGTGTAGGGCCACATATAGAATAGTGTTCCGTAGTCACCCATAATAGCCTCTATAACTCTAACAGAGCTATCTAATGCGCTATAGTTTGCCTTTAAAGTTCAGTATATGAACATATATAGACGCGAGGAGAGGTACACCAAAAAAAATATTTTTCAAAATTTTATTTCAGCACCTTTTTGGCGTAGTATATAAACATATTATTACATATCCATGCAAAAATTCATGTTTCTAGCACTTACTGTTTGGGAGCAAAGCCGAGGATGGACGAACATGACGAAACTGTAAGGGTTCCGAGAATTTTACTACGGATCCCTAAAAAATCAAAGTTAATAAACTATAAAAACATACCGAATGAATAGAGAACCTCCTTCTGAAGTCAGTTATAAAGTAGGCTACGATGTAACGCATTTAAAGATGATTAAAAAAAATTGTTTCCCAAGTAACTTTTCTCTTCTTTCTTTGACTACCTCGGTGGCACAATGGTACTATGTACGGAATGCCACGCTCGAGGTCTCGGGTTCGATTCCCGGGTCTGGTGGATAATGTATAATTCTCCTTAGAATTTTACCCAGATAATTATCCCAGAGTCTGGAACTTGTGCCCGGTAAATGGCAATAGGCTCGCCCCCTATTACATGGGACCTAACATAGCTGGCGAGATGTGAATGTGTTTGCACACCTCTGCCTACCCCTTCGGGGAAAAGGGCGTGATGCTATGTATGTTATTTTTCTCTCTCTATCTGGATTGGGAATTATGTTCATCATAATTGGCTAAACTCAACTATAAAATTTTTAGAGGCCAAAATAATTAGATCGAATACAATCTTTCTTACAAGTACGTTAAACTGTTCGACTATAAATAAATATAGTTTTAAATAAAACTTTACAAGCATACAAAGAAGATTTGTTTGTTGTCGCACAACCCAAGTTTTGCTTACCAATGACGTTCTATAGACGATGCTGTGACATAGTTTGTTTTATATCCGGACAGGAATAAGTGATCCCCCACATACACTCGCTTTCCGCCGGCGCCGAACATGCACAATACGAATAGCCTTCAGTGATTTAGTTTTATATTATTGTCATGCACCCTCCTTTGTGGAATATGTATTCAGATTATTTTCAGAAGGTAACTAATTTCCTTATTAGTTATACCTACGTATTATTATACAATTTGTTTACGGATAATTTTAAGTTCTGAATGCCCTCGACGTACCCGACACGCCCGGTAAAGGACTTTGAGACGGGCACTAAAAACGTCGTACTACTTTAAGTAAAATACATTTGATATAGTTGTGACTATGTCTTTGGCAGTCATCCGAGCCGAGTGAAAAGGGATGATAAAAGGGCGTGTGTCAACCCTCACGTGAGTAAGAGCAGTTTACCTTGCATTGTAATATGCCCTTTACGATAGCCAACTCCTTTGAATGATACCTAATTTTCTAGACACCACTCGTATTATTCAGAGCAGCATAAACCCAACCGCTCGTCGCTTTCATTCAAACAAATAGAAACACTGTTTATACGCTACAGTTGATTCGGAAACGATTATAAATGATGTTATTATTAGTTTTGAATTGGCATTCGAGTGACTGCATTCGAATGCCAATTCGAAACCTGCAGTGTGCAAAGCAAAGAGTACTTTTTATCAGACAGTAGCTGTTTTGGTATTTCGGGATTCAGAGTCGGTTTCCATCCCTGTCAATTTTTTTTTAAGTGCAGTAATCGGAGAAGTTCCTTTTTTCCATACTAAAATGCTATCATCAATACATATAATAAAATTGTAAGTGGTCGATGTCTGTACGTCGAAGATATAATAGAGAAACTGTTGTAGGGGGGCTTTATGAACGCAATAGTACCCAAAACGATGGTTTTTAGAATTTTTGTCTGTTTATCTGTGTGTCTGTTTGTCTGAATGTTTGAACACGCTAATCTCAAAAACGGCTTAACCGATTTGAATGTGGTTTTTTGTAATGTGTTGTAGTTTATTCAACTTAAATTAAATAAATCTAACTACTTTGCAATATTCCGCCACATGCAAATTACCCAACTCTCGTATTTATTCATGCACAAGTCCGCCCTCCAAACCCACTTAGGCCGAAAGAATAGAGAAATAATTTTGAAAATTGAATAAATATGAGAGTTGTGTTATCGTGCAAAAAATAATAAAAACCTCGACACGTGTTTCGCCCCCAACCAGGGGATGTCGATGGCTCGGCGCACGGCGACCGAATGAGCCACAACTCGTAAACCGCACCTATTTATATCCTAGGTTTTTTATTTCTACCCACAACCATAATACCAAATTATTTTATGTCTACCCACCACCGTTGTTTGAATGACGTATACCTACCCGCAGCAAAGGGGAAGAGGCGAAATTAAGTTGATCATTTAAAATATTAGGGTTCAAGCGTCTATGTTTGTAGATTTCTAATTGTTCCAAAACCGAAAGCCTCAGTCCTTTGTTGCAGGTGTGCAGAACGTCATAAGTGTGAGGATTAGGTAGGGAGTGACCGGAATCCAACAAATGTTTTGCGAAATGAGACCGTTCTGGGCGATTGTTTCTAAAAGCTGATATATGTTCTTTATACCGCGTCGCGAAGCTACGGCAGGTTTGGCCAATATAAACACCCTCACAATCCCCACACTTAAGCCTATACACACCAGACTTCCTGTCATCCCCAATTTTCTCCTTAACATTGCAAATGTTTCTCCGGATAGTGTTGTCCGTTCTAAACGCGACATGAATATTATTTTTACGTAAAATTTTGGCAACTTTATCAGATATCGGACCTAAATAAGTTAGACTAGCTCTATACCGATGGACGTCACGATCCGGGGGAACAGCATATAGTAAACTACGCGTAATTGAGGCTCGCCGCCTTCCAACTAAGTTGTCCACAAGCTTGGTACTGTAACCATTAGATTTAGCAATTTGATAAATAATATTTAATTCGCGGTTAAAATTTATTTGAGAAAGTGGAACCGAAAATAGCCTGTGAACATAGCTGTGGAAGGCGGCAAGCTTGTGCTGCCAAGGATGACAGGAAGTAGCAGGAATTACTGTGTCAGTATGAGTGGGTTTGCGAAAGATCCGGAATTCATGCCCACCCTCATTTCTAGTAATAGTCAAATCTAAGAAATTTATGGACCTATCCTTCTCTAACTCGAGTTTGAATTTGATTTTAGGGTGAACACTATTCAAATGAGATAAGAAATCCGTAAGTTCCACATCGGTGCCCCGCCAACACAACAATATATCGTCAACGTACCTATAATAATAATGGATGTTTTCATTACCTACAATGTAACTATTTTCAAACCTATCCATAAAAACATCGGCCAGAAATGGGCTCAAAGGTGAACCCATCGCCAGTCCATGCTTAAATAGATAGTACTTGTTGTTGAATTGAAAATAGTTTTGGTTCATGCATAAAGAAGTTAAATCGATTAGCTCAGCCGCCTCCCCTGGATGTAGACGCTGTTTTTCAAAAAGATCTTTAAGTATTGTTAAACATTCCTCGTAAGGGACATTAGTAAACAAGTTATCGACATCCAGTGAAAGCAACCTTGCATTAGGGGGAAGCTTGATATCCCGTATACGATTGATTAAGTCAGTCGTATTTTTAAGACTATAACGAGGCGAAAAGGCAGTCTTCCCCCTAAGGATGTTATTAAGTGATTTTGCTAGATTATATGACGGGGAACCGATGCTGGACACCACCGGGCGGATGGGGACGCCTTCCTTGTGGATCTTTGGCAAACCGTATAATATTGGAGGTCGTGGATTCATTGGTATAACTTTGTCGTATTTCCCATTGTCAAAAACAAAGCGGGTACTTTTAACTAATTCTTTCAAATCGTTAGAAAACTTTTTAGTGGGGTCCGATCGTAGTACCACAAAGTCGTCGGTCTGTAGAACATCATCGACTTTCTGGTTATAGTCATCACGCTCCAAGACAACAATGCTGTTGCCTTTATCGGAGTTAGCGATGACCAAACCAGAGCCGACAATCCTCCGCCGCAACGACCCTGCAGTAATAGAATCGGGAGAGGGTCTGTCTGTCTGTGTGTGTAAGGATATTTTAATATGATGGGATACTAAGTTTTTGATACTATCCTTAGAATCAGACTTACTAAGGATAATAGCAACCTCTGAATCCACGGCCAGTGTTTCCAGTGACCTCTCATTGATTTTGCGGGGGATATTATACATAAAGCCTTTATTTAATAGACTAAGTTCATTGTGTGTGAATTGAGTACTAGTGAGATTTGTAACGCGTGGATGAAATGAAGAGGTCCCTGAATCTTGATGTCCTACCCCTAGTTAACTTGTTGAGTTTATCACGTTGACGTAGGTACCTCTTATGTACCTCCATCGACGCGATATCCCTAGCTTTTTCGTCCAGAATGTCAAATTCAACACAGTGCAAGGAGAAAGCTAATTCAGTATGTAAAACTTTTAAATGTAATTTTAAATTATCCCTAACCGAAAACCAATGTCTTGACTCTTCGTTGAGCCAAATTTTTTGAGCCTGGTTTACTGCTATTGACGCGGCAAAGCTTTTACTACTCGACCGTATCTGAATATAATCGGGTATTATATTCAGATGTTTGCACTGTTGGTTGAACCAAACATTCTGAACAGCAATTCGGTGCAGTTTAGTGAGTTTAATATATAGTTTTGCCTGACAAGCTATGCTGGCTGTTTTTATAAAGTTAATACTATCAGGCGTTACTTTTCGGAAGTCCATAGTTAAATTAAATAAATCTAACTACTTTGCAATATTCCGCCACATGCAAATTACCCAACTCTCGTATTTATTCATGCACAAGTCCGCCCTCCAAACCCACTTAGGCCGAAAGAATAGAGAAATAATTTTGAAAATTGAATAAATATGAGAGTTGTGTTATCGTGCAAAAAATAATAAAAACCTCGACACGTGTTTCGCCCCCAACCAGGGGCATCATCAGGAGATGTCGATGGCTCGGCGCACGGCGACCGAATGAGCCACAACTCGTAAACCGCACCTATTTATATCCTAGGTTTTTTATTTCTACCCACAACCATAATACCAAATTATTTTATGTCTACCCACCACCGTTGTTTGAATGACGTATACCTACCCGCAGCAAAGGGGAAGAGGCGAAATTAAGTTGATCATTTAAAATATTAGGGTTCAAGCGTCTATGTTTGTAGATTTCTAATTGTTCCAAAACCGAAAGCCTCAGTCCTTTGTTGCAGGTGTGCAGAACGTCATAAGTGTGAGGATTAGGATGTGGAACTTACGGATTTCTTATCTCATTTGAATAGTGTTCACCCTAAAATCAAATTCAAACTCGAGTTAGAGAAGGATAGGTCCATAAATTTCTTAGATTTGACTATTACTAGAAATGAGGGTGGGCATGAATTCCGGATCTTTCGCAAACCCACTCATACTCACACAGTAATTCCTGCTACTTCCTGTCATCCTTGGCAGCACAAGCTTGCCGCCTTCCACAGCTATGTTCACAGGCTATTTTCGGTTCCACTTTCTCAAATAAATTTTAACCGCGAATTAAATATTATTTATCAAATTGCTAAATCTAATGGTTACAGTACCAAGCTTGTGGACAACTTAGTTGGAAGGCGGCGAGCCTCAATTACGCGTAGTTTACTATATGCTGTTCCCCCGGATCGTGACGTCCATCGGTATAGAGCTAGTCTAACTTATTTAGGTCCGATATCTGATAAAGTTGCCAAAATTTTACGTAAAAATAATATTCATGTCGCGTTTAGAACGGACAACACTATCCGGAGAAACATTTGCAATGTTAAGGAGAAAATTGGGGATGACAGGAAGTCTGGTGTGTATAGGCTTAAGTGTGGGGATTGTGAGGGTGTTTATATTGGCCACACCGGCCGTAGCTTCGCGACGCGGTATAAAGAACATATATCAGCTTTTAGAAACAATCGCCCAGAACGGTCTCATTTCGCAAAACATTTGTTGGATTCCGGTCACTCCCTACCTAATCCTCACACTTATGACGTTCTGCACACCTGCAACAAAGGACTGAGGCTTTCGGTTTTGGAACAATTAGAAATCTACAAACATAGACGCTTGAACCCTAATATTTTAAATGATCAACTTAATTTCGCCTCTTCCCCTTTGCTGCGGGTAGGTATACGTCATTCAAACAACGGTGGTGGGTAGACATAAAATAATTTGGTATTATGGTTGTGGGTAGAAATAAAAAACCTAGGATATAAATAGGTGCGGTTTACGAGTTGTGGCTCATTCGGTCGCCGTGCGCCGAGCCATCGACATCTCCTGATGATGCCCCTGGTTCGGGGCGAAACACGTGTCGAGGTTTTTGTTATTTTTTGCACGATAACACAACTCTCATATTTATTCAATTTTCAAAATTATTTCTCTATTCTTTCGGCCTAAGTGGGTTTGGAGGGCGGACTTGTGCATGAATAAATACGAGAGTTGGGTAATTTGCATGTGGCGGAATATTGCAAAGTAGTTAGATTTATTTAATTTAACTATGGACTTCCGAAAAGTAACGCCTGATAGTATTAACTTTATTCAACTTAACATTTAAGGTTTGTTTTATTTCAATCGGTTCATAAATAAAAAAGTTATGTCGATCTAAAGTACCACGCAGGTGGAGCTGCAGGCAACAGCTAGTGTAATAATATTTCTTTAACTTTTCAGTCATCATCCAAAAGGTTCGGTCCTTTTACTAACGCAGTTGGGGTCGGCTTTCCAGTCTAACTGCGATTCGGCTGTAGTTTGATATTTTCAGTGAAGCGACTGCCATCTGACCTCCACAACCCATGGGCGATATCGAAGTTCTGTAGTTAGATCGATCGGATTTTTCATTCAGTGTTCCGGACGGAGTTGTTGGCACGGATGGGTTTCAATGTCTTAAGAAATGGTCATCCATTCTAAGACGAGAGTCGAAGTTGCTTAACCTTTGCAATGTGTTAACATTCTCGGTTACCACTAGACCACGACCCCCTTCTTTAACTTTTCAGTAACTATGAATATTTAAAAGCTAAATGTCATCTGCCGCACCAAACCGAAACGCATAGGATGGAAATCATAAAACAATGTGCTACTTCGAAAACGATGAATAGGTAGACGATTTTAAGCGATATCGTGTAAAATGGCCAGTGCTGAATTCGTGGAGACGATCTCTCGCCAAAACGTGACCGAGAAACTCAATAAAATCTCGCCGAAACACGATGGCTGACATCCTTCGTTGTAAAAATGGTCGGACGTGACAAAGACGCACCAAATGGTACATACAAAAGTTTCTCATACCTGAACTCAATTTTACTGTGAAGCTGAATTTTCTTGTTTTTTTCCTCCTTGATGACTAACCATCACGTTTAGGTGGTTACGAGGCATTGCTCTATCCTTATACCCAATACCTGAGCATTATATTAGTTTCTGAGTACTAGATTTTCTTGTAGGATATTCAAGACGGTACACTATGCATAGTTATGCATCCTTGTGAATCCATGAGTAAACCAACTTTAATTTTCTTTTTACAATATAATGGCAAATACTATTAATCTTCTTCTAGATTTCACCTAAGTTCTTTCTTTTTTGGGATTTTTATTTCATAAAGCCAATAACCTAATAAATCCAGCTGAACTAAGGAATACCATAAAGTTGGAACTTGTAATAATTGTAGAGTTACGCACCAGAGATTTTCGGTTCGAGGAGATATTCCGATGGCGGATAACAATAAAAATAAATCATCGGGAAGTTATTTATCTCCGTAGACTACGAACCCGGAAAGCGAACATATGCACCAAAATGTATTACACAGGATAAGATGTTAAATGGTGCAATCCAAAGACTGTAGGTAGGAGTCTTTATATCGAGTACCTAATTTGTTTTATTTTAATAGTTTTAGTTGATAATGTTAGCTCTTTTACGATAAAGTTTATAAAGAATAAAGAACTACTTCAAATGTCAAAGAATTTACAATTCAATTATACAGTCTCTCTCTGCGAAGTGGTGTGTTATGTATGAGTCAGTTTTCACCACTCATGGTAATGGACCCTTTTGGTTTTATTTTTGGCTATTGCTGTAGGGAGATTTGGTTAATATTTTGGCCAGAGTCTCAGCCTTCTGTTGAAGAGAAGATGTCCTGAGCTCTTCTAGAGTTCTTGTTCTTGGTGAGACTTTGACATGCTATATTTGACTGTCTTTTATAAATGGTTTTAGCAGGCAACATTTCATTAAAATAAGAACAATATTAAGAACTGCCGTGTAGAATCATAATAGTTAGTTCGTAATATCGCGCTAGTATAATATCGTAGTAGCTAGCATAAGGTACTAAAGTGTCTTAATTTGCATACTGTGATTATAATTTCAATACCAGCCTTCACTAAATTAATTTACCACGCTGGTACAACGACTTGTAATATTTGGTGCGAGGTATTGAAAACGAATAGAGATAAACCGATGATGAGTGAATGATGGGAGCTTTTGTCGTTGAATGTATACCTTTTTCATTATTTATTCTTTGAACAAATACTAAACTTACAAAGACTTAAAACTCATTTTTCTTACTTCAATAGAGACCGACCCTTGATAAAGTTATTATCTTTATCTTTCCCTACGCTGACACTCCAAATTCAATATCGGCTGAAATTACAAAAGTATTTTATTAAATCAATGCCGAAGTTTCTATCTCTCATTCAACGAGATGACTTTATTCAAATTCAAGTTTCAATTTCGTGTTACGCGTTGATTGTGATGGTATTATTTGTTAGCTTAATGAGAATTTAATATGATCGATTGTCTCGGTAGGTACATGGCTACGTCACAGCCTATATTTTAGGGGCCGGGAAGGTGAATTTATGTCAAGCGATAAAAATATCAAAATGTCACGTATGTGGTATTTAGAAAGATCATTTTACAAATTACCGTTCGCATTAATTTTGCATTAGGGGTAATTAGGTTTAGGTTTATGATTCATTTATTTAAAAACATGATGATGAATGATGGATAAAAAGACATGAGTGGCGATCTCGTCCCTAAAAAAATGACAACAGAAAAGAACACAGGATAAGAGGTTAAATGCGGCAATAGACTTTATACCAAATTAGTAATTCCGTTTACTCTTTCATGCGTTCATCTAATAATAAAACCCAAACGCATTTATATAAAAGTTACCACGTAACATAAAGAATTAGATTGTTACCGCAAACCGACATGAGATATAAATGAGGTAGTCAGGTTTAATTATTACCGAAATTAATAGTTAGCAGATAACAGTACTAGTTACGTTTCTTTTCTTCCATAAATAACGTTGGGGTCGTATCTCGTCGATAACTTAATTCAATCTTTGCTCCCCTAGTCATACTTACAATATGCTTTGAGGATGAATCGTAAGGTGATGAGACGGGACTTTTTCCTTCCAACTACGTGGAAACTTATAGTTTCTTCCATGAATTATTTCGCAACAATTTATCATCATGTTATTGTTTTTTTTTCGTGACGCACGACTTTATTTTGTTTTGTTTCATTTCACGAGTATCATAATAATGTAACAAGCGTAATATCTGAACATATAGAAGTAAAGGAGGTAGAATTTGGTGCAAGATGTTCTCAATTGATAAAAATTAATAATGATTCACTATCAGAAGTTAAGGTTTGTAACAATATTAAATTAAAATGTGCTATTTAGAATATGTATATACACCTTTAAATCAAGCCTTATTCCCGATGGGGCATATATATGTATGCTGTATGCTTTATAGGTCCCACTTAGTAGGGAACTAACTAGTTGCCGTTTTCGGGTACCAACTGTGTGCCTGTTGAACAAAGCCATGTCCATCTCTAAAGTTTATGGCGAAACATGCTTTCTGTAGTAGAGTTGTATGTCACTCAAGTAGTCGATGTAGTAGAGTCGATCAATTGTGTTTCTATATTACGTTCCACATGTGGAGTGTGGAAAAGGGCCACAAGTGCAGATGAGGATGAGTTGAGCTCAGGGGATCCATTACTATTTATTTGCACCTAATGTTACTACTGTTTATAACAGACTAGTGCGGTGTCTTGCGCGGTTTGACCCCTTAGGGCTAGGTCAAATTTGAAATTTTTTTTGGCTTGCCTCCAGATCGAGGGCTATCCATAGAGGAGTCAACCATCATTGGAGCATAAGCAGTTCTTGAGAGCAAAAATTACATTCACCATTTCTATGTATCTGTCATAAGTGAAGTTAGTTTAACCAGAGTTTAATGACTCGTGTATTATCTGTCTCTGCCTCCAAGTCGAGTAAAAAAAACTGGTACGGCCACGGTACCCATTTTCTCGAAACAGTTCAGGCCATTTTCGACTCTCACAATTTTTTACGGTAGAAGCACTTACTTGCCAGATTTTTTACAAGTTGTTTTTGATGGAATAAAACATACATTATTAAGGAATTCTCATGGTTTTCTTTTTTAATTCCGCGGGATCGCAGCCGCTCCTATGTCCATTGCTGCGGGCGTCTCCGGTGAATGAAAATCCCGCGTCGTCGGGGTTTGGTTTTATCCCGCGTCGGTGAGTGAATCTGGTTGCTTGCTGTGGGGCAAAGGCCTCGCAGCACACAACCCTTCTAGCTTACTTCTGTAAGGACGGCGGGTGGCTATCCCGCCGTCCTCAGGCCTTGATCATGGAGTTCGATGGTCTGTGGCGCCCTGGGCGCTGGCTGCGAAACTCGGCGGGAAGGGTAGGCTCCCTCTCCCTCTCGACCGCCTCCTCCGCGAGCATGACTTGCTCGCAGTAAGACACGGCCGCGTTCCACCTGCTCGCGCTGGAGACCATGGCTTGGAGCATGGTTTCCCTCTCCAGCGCCTCCTTGTGCCATTGAAACAATGACGCAAGGGCTCTCGCTTCCAGGTCCCATGGAGGGGTCCCGGCTAAGAGACATGCAGCCTCTCCGGAGATCGTGCGGTACCCCCGTATTGTTTTGATGGCCAAGGTTCGCAGTGGTCTGTTCAACAGAGTCGCGTTCACCCTGACTGCCAATCTATCCGCCCACACGGGAGCCCCGTATAAGGCCATACTCCGCACTATCCCCAGGTACAGGAGACTGTACAAGACTGGGCAAGAGGCGTTGGGTCCCTTTAGGTTGGGCATAAGTCGCGAAAGCACGACTGATGCCCCCGTCACTTTGGGAGGAATTCTCATGGTTCGGATCGTGGGTCCTTATAGGTAAGTTAATACGCCAAATAGGTACACAGAATGAATCGTCATGTAATAAATAACGTAAATCGGCAATAACATAGGTACAATGGCAGTTAATTTACTATCGAAAAAATCCACATTTTCGAGGAAAGCCATAACATAAAAATACATTTTAATAAAACCATCATACAATTCGAAAAGCCACATGTCAGCCGGCAGACAAAAATAAAATGGCTTGTTCTACTGTCGATATGAAATATGAAGCCAACTGTGTTCGGACTTGGCCGCTTGTGACTCTGGTCATATTCGAGCCACGTTTAACTGCGAAACTTTCAAAGAATAATATTTTTTCCAATATTTAATTTCGAGATTTTATACTGTATTTTTATAAATGTTATGCAACCGTCGATTGGCTTTAGTTTTTTGGTTTTTCGACACTTTTATGCCTCAAGTCCAATATTTTTATGTAATGAATAAATGCTTTGAAAATATCGTTTTGGATAGCTAATGTTAAGAAGAGCACAGAGATCTAAGGGTGTTGGAATTATCAAGTAATAGGGTACGTAAGTTTGCCTATAAGTACGGAGTATATCAACCAGTCATCTCTTTAATTAATAATCCAGCGACAAGCGATATAGAGGGCACGTGCCCCATGAATCCACCATCCAAAGCATAGGGACGACCGACTAAAAAAGGAGATATATACTTACCTACCTAATATAAAAACTTCTCGGTATCAGACTAAGTAACATCACAGAGATTGCCTACGTACCTAATAGAAACATGCTTATTTAACTTAGTAGTCCGATGACCAGAAGACCGGGTTTAGCACATTTGGGGCATAAGTTGTAAAAGTAAAATACTTAATTTACTTACCGAAAACCGGACCGAATTTTATTTTCAAATATGTTTTTCCTTTTTCAAGAATCAGTTGACCTAATTGATTGGTATTGGAATTAATCGTTATGATAAGCTCTATAAGTTTGATTTTGGTTCTGATAATCTGTGGCACTGAGTTCAAAGAGATCGTTGGTATCCAAGACCTAATATTTAAAATAATATTTTTCGCCTAGTAGTCCTGTTGTTATGTTTAGAAGTCCACGATTTTAAGTTATTTAGACGTACACGCACTCTTCTATTATACTTGTGTACAGAATTTCTACTAAACAAAATACATTCATCTCACCAGATACTTATAAGGACAATATTATTTCAAACAAAATAATTGAACATAAAGTAGGAGCACAGGGTTTACGGAAATCAAATAGGCTATATAGTCTTGAAGCCTCACGTTTCGAGGCAACTACACTAGACCGAAACAAGTCTGGATGTAATCCCTCAAATCCAAATTAGATTTTCTTTCAGTACCTCACACTATTGACAGGTTTCCGGCATCAGGCCTTGCTCCGAGACGCGCTGTCTCGTCGCAACGCGTTCGGCTTAACTTTCATCCAAGCAGGATAGATACCTCCATAAGGCTCTCACTAATTGGAAAAAGTAACAGACGACAGTCTACAAATTAAGTCGATAGTGTCGGATTGGCTTGATTGTTTTTATCGCGTTCGCACTTATTTGATGAAGAAAGGAAATCTGTTGATTTGTTTATCGGTGGATGATCGGAGATGGATATCAGGGTTTGTAATCTCCGATAAATAAGTCGGTGATTGTAATTGTAACTTTTCGTTATAATTTTTTTCAACTCATTATAATCAAAGAATCAAAGAATCAATTTCATTTATTCAGTTTAGGCACATAAAGAGCACATATGAATGTCAAAATTTTACAATTTTATGTCAAGCACTATTATAAAAATACTAAATTAATTACATAAATAACCATTTGAAAATGATTCTTTCGCTGGTTCGGTAAGTTGGTTCTCCTGAGAAGATACCAGCAAGAAACTCAGGTAGATTATCTATTTTCTTTTTAATAATGTTTTGTTTACATTGTGTTACAATTTGTATTGTAGGAGTGGCTAACAACGGCAGATTAGGGTGATCATGCATTTTTATCATTAAGATATTCGTCTACATTATAATAGCCTTTCTTCATCAAACGTTTTTTCACTACTATTTTAAACTTATTAAGAGGCATGTCAACCAGATCCTGCGGAATTTTATTAAATATTTTTATACATTTGCCTACAAACGAATTACCAACTTTATGAAGTCTAATTTTTGTCATTGCCAGTTTATTTTTATTTCTTGTATTATAATTATGGTTGTCGGATCTTTTTTTGAAGAGTTCTATGTTCTTCCGTACATACACGATTTTTTTTTTTTTTTTTTTATATATTTAGTTCGACAAATTGACGCCACCCGCCTGATGGTAAGCTGAGGCGACGTCTGGCAATTGAGGGCGACTCTCACAGTACACAGGAATACTATAGAGAGTGGCCCTCAACTTGACGACCCAGTAATGTGCCTCTTCACGCTTCGCTTAAAGAGCCCAGGGTTATATGTTGGAGGAAACACGTGCGCAGGCAGGGCGTTCCAAGCCACCATCGTTCGGCAGAGAAACGATCGTTTAAAACGCTCGGTTCTCGCGAAGACGGTTTCCACGGTATGAGGGTGACATCTCTGCCCGGCACGGGTTGTTCGGGATCGGAAGGGAGAGGGTGGGATCAGGTTGAAGAGCTCTTCAGAACACTCACCGTGGTAAATACGGTAGAACGCGGCCAAGGAAGCAATTGTTCGGCGCTGGGCTAGCGGCTCAAGGCTTCCCGTTACCTCCGGACAGTCTATAATGCGAACAGCGCGTCGCTGCATAGCGTCGAGTGCGTCCAGCAAATACTTCGCGGAGCCGTCCCAGAGGTGAGAGCAGTATTCAACGCAGGGTCTAATCTGCGTTTTGTACAGCAGACACCTCTGGTGCGGTGTAAAGAATCGCTTTACCTTGTTCAGTATTCCTAGTTTCCGCGAAGCTAGCCCAATACATCTCTCAATGTATTTTGTGTTATTGAGCTCTCGACGAACGTCTATGCCAAGGATGTCTAAATTGTCCTTCATTGGTAATATTGCATTCTGAAGAGTGGGTAGGGGAAGGAAAGGGGATTTTTTCGCTGTAAATGCACACGCCTGTGTTTTGTGGGCATTGAACTCGACCAAGTTCTCGGCACCCCATTGGGAGATACTGTCGAGGTTTCGGTCGAGATCACCCACGAGATGTCGTCTCTCCTCCTCTATCACAGATCGCCCCGCCGTCGGACGAACCGAGTAACTCCCGTGCAATGTACTGTCATCTGCATAGCAATGAATGTTCCCGAGGGAAAGCATATCATTGATATGCAGAAGAAAGAGAGTTGGTGACAGTACGGACCCCTGCGGTACCCCGGCCTTCACTTGCAAGAAGCGAGAAGCCTGGCCATCGCAGAGGACCCGCACTCGGCGCTCGTTTAAAAAACTGGCAATCCAGCTGCACAGTTGAGGAGGTAGACCATATGCCGGAAGCTTGGAAAGGAGCGAAGCATGCCAGACCCTATCGAAAGCTTTGGCGATGTCCAGGCTAATAGCCAAAGACTCGCCGAACTTTTCCATAGCCTCACCCCATACATGCGTGACGAATGCCAGGAGGTCACCCGTTGATCGTTTTGGCCTGAAGCCATATTGCCGATCATTGATTAGCGAGTGATCCTCCAGGTATCGCATGAGCTGCTTATTAATAAGAAGCTCGAGCACCTTGCAAATGACTGAGGTGACAGCTATGGGTCGATAGTTGCCTGGATCGGATCGATCCCCTTTCTTGGGGATCGGTTGTACGTTCGCCTCCTTCCAGGCCTCCGGCACGAGGCCTGTAGAGTATGACAGGCGGTACAGACGCGTTAATACTGGAGACAACTCAGCAGCACATTTTCGTAGCACCACCGCCGGAATGCCGTCAGGGCCACTGGCTTTCCGCGTGTCGAGTGACCGCAGCACTGCCCGTACATCACATTGCCTGATAACAATATCAGGCATAGTGTGGCCACAGTTGGCGATGGCGGGGGGCTGCAGGCCACGGTCATCGACCCGGGAATTAGCCGCAAAGAGGTCTGCGAGCATGTCCGCCTTCTCTTGGGCTTTGTGAGCCAGTGATCCGTCAGGAAAACGCAGTGGTGGCAGCGAGGGTTGACAAAAATTTGACTGTACGGCTTTGGCCAGTTGCCAGTATCCACGGCTGCCCGTGGGATGGGATGTGAGCTCCTGACCAAGCCGCGCGACGCGCTGGGCATCCGCTCTCTTGAAGGCCCTCTTGCTGAACCTAGTGGCCCGATTGTACGCTGCTTTGAGGCGGTTCACGTTCGGGTCACGTGCCGCCCGAGCCCTGACCCAGGCGCGATATGCCGACTGTTTTTTCTGGACAGCCTCGGCACATTCACGCCCGAACCAGGGGCGAGCTTTGCGGATGCTGGCGACATCAGTGAAAGGGATATAATATTCTATCCCTAGACTGATCTCGCCAGCAATGGCAGCAGCGCTATCCGAAGGCGCCTTCCCTACAAAGCAGCGCTGGCTCCACGGGACGGACGCAAAGTAATCGCGGAGACCATCCCAGTCTGCCGACGAGTAGTGCCATAGTCGTCGAGTCATTTGTTCAGCACGAGCAGGTGGTGGCACTTGGAAGCTGGCGTGCACCACACAGTGGTCGGAAGTGCCCAGTGGGGCGCGTACCGACACACTGTACTCGGCTGGGCGACTCGTCAGCAGTAGATCCAGCAAGGCGGGCGTGTGGTCTGACCTGTCAGGTATCCGGGTGATCCCCCGTATCATCTGGGTCAGCCCGTGGGAGAGAGCGAATGCATGGGCGGTTCGTCCCGCATGATCGGTCCTAAGGGACCCCAGCCACTCAACGTGATGACCGTTAAAGTCCCCCAAGAAAACCAGGTCAGCGTTCGGGAACCGCACCTGCGCATCGTCAGCCATCTCGCTGAGGTATTCGAAAAGCCTTGTTGTCCCAGTGTCCCCTGTGTGGGAGCGGTAGACGCACACGTAGATCTGGCTCATAAGGCATGATCCACGTGCAGCCAAAGGACGGAGTAGGAGGGGTTCTCCAGACAGAGCAACCGGCGGCAGCAAACATCCGCCCTAACGAACACGCACACCCCGGCTTTATCGCGGAATTGTTCCTCAATGATATAGCCCGGGTAACAGAGGTACGACGTGTCGTCAGGGCGGCGTATCTGTGTCTCCGTTAGGAACATCACAGAAGGCCGTGCCGACTCCAGGTGATGGTGGACGGTATCGAGGTTTGCATGGAGTCCGCGGATATTCGCGAACTCCACCTCAAACGAAGTCAACTTTGTGGGGTTTCTAGGGGCCGCTGTGTACCGTCTATTATATTGTTGCACTGTCATTGTGAAATATGGGGAAGCGTGAAGACAGGGCGATATTTGGTGCGGCAGTAAGTGACAAAGTGCAGAGGCTAGCTTCGTCTAGAACCGTGTGGTTAGGTCGGAGCCGACCCGCCGGACGGAAGGGCTCCCAAACCCCCCTGATGCAAGGCCGCCGCTACCCCACACCGGTTACCACCCGGAGCGGCGACCCCACAACAGGATTATGCGCAACATATGGGGCAGCCTACTGGGGTGGTTGGTCCCAGGCGGGCCCCATGACTATGTTGCGGGCGGCCGCGGCAACGCCGTTGCTAAGGGTCTCCCTGGCCGGCGAATCGACCCACACCACCCACACTAGACTCCGCTTCGCCCCCACTGGACCCCTGCCTGCCGCACCATACACCGTCCCGGGCCCGGCAGTGCAGCTGCTGAACCCCTAACGCAACCCAGCCAGGGCTGGGTTACTTGGGGGGCTTTAGCACAGCTGCACGGTTGTACCCCCCCGGACCAACACTGTTGTACCACCTGGTGAACGATGTTGTCGTAAACATATTGAGAAGCAACGGTTAAAATATTAATTTCTTTAAATAGTTCCTTCAGCTAGTCACGGAGTCCGAGTCTATAGATTGCTCGTATAGCTCGTTTCTGTAATATGAATATTGCCTCAATATCGGCAGCTGAGCCCCGTAGCAGCAGACCATATGACATAATGCTATGAAAGTAGCCAAAATAAACTAATCGTGCCGTTTTTTCATCAGTCAGTGACCTTATCTTTCTAACAGCATAGGCAGCCGAACTAAGTCTTCCTGCCAAGGCTGTGATATGAGAACCCCATTGCAGTTTACTATCTAAAGTTATTCCAAGAAAAACTGTGGTATTGACTATTTGAACTAATTCATTATTCATAGTAATATGAGTATCCACCTGTCTAACATTGGGCATAGTAAATTTTACAAATTTTGTTTTCTTGGCATTGAGCAGCAAGTTGTTACTTGTGAACCAATGCAGTATTTCCGAAAGGGTATTATTTACATCGTCAAGTACTACTTTTCGTCTATCACTTTTAAAAATTAATGATGTGTCATCAGCAAATAATACTATTTCACAAAGATTTTTAGTGAAGTAAGCATAACTTATATAATAGCATTACTTCCATGTACAAATTCATACACGTATTTAATTGCTCATAAAACTTCACTGAACAAATTTTAACTGGTTCAAGAAACTAATAACAATAAAATCTAGCTGGCCATGGTCGTACAAATATTGGGCCAGATTGAACAGGGTGTAAGTCGATAGTGCGACAGGCAATATCGCGTGCTGAGTGCTCGTGAGTAGTTCGGGAATAAGCACGCACAAACCTATATAGACATCTCGGTACCTACACTACAATTCACTAAATATTTGATTCAATTAATGCCGACCTAATTGAGTTGAACACTACAGCGTTGTCTGAAGTAATATCCATTACCATTTTGCACTACCATGTCGGTGATGTAGGTATACCTAGCTAATGCCAACTGAATACGCGGTCCACATAGAATAGTAAAGTATTTATGTTTTAGAACACCACATAAAATCTTCTTAGGATACACGTTTTTCACTAAAAGTATCGAATATTAAAGAAAGCAATCATTTATTCAAATACCACTAGCTACCATCAGACCCAGTGGCCATTTATTAAGCAATTCTCCACCAATTATCTGCCAACCAAAAAAATAAAAGCCATGAATATTTCCCTATAACTTTTTATACAACCCATTAATTTCTAAATAAAGACCCTCGACAATTTGAATCACGTTACATTCTACGGCAAAATATTATACATCTTTCGATAAATGATTTTCGTAAATAAAATTTCCCTTTTTACGATGCGAAATAACGAGTTCGTTCTCGTACAGTAAGGGTCGCCTGACATGCATCCCTCAAAGAATTAAATTGAATATGAAAGGAAATTACACTGGCTCATATCAACACCCGTCTCTTGTTCCAATCGAATTTCCCTCTGAAAACAATGCTAAAACGGAAATTAAACCGATGTATGAAAATAGGCGAGATCTTGAAATGGACGTAGATTTATGTTATTATGTATCGGATTTGTTGATTTTAAGCCAATTCCTAAATATTTGGAATAGAAATACAGCGGAAATCATATATCACTAAGTATGTTAAAATTCTAAAAGTCGAATTGTGTGGTTGGTAAAAATGTCTAAATAAAATCTAAATAATTGAATTTAAAATTTAAATGGAACTAACTGTGGAATGATGATCCATTTTTTTTGTATTCCGCGGCTCTAGGCCGAATCCCCATCGTCCACTGCCGGTCACCTCGGGAATTGGGAATTGCCCAATGAAAACACCTATACGTATTTTGAAATGTATTTTTTTTTAATTTAATGATGTCATTTATTTCAAGACATTTTGAGACAATCTGTTACAGGAGGAAAAACTTAAATTGTACCCGAAAACTGCAATAGGGTTAATACCTGTTAGTCATATTTTGGTTAGTCCCACGCAACAAGGGTGACCAGGACGATCATTCATCTATCTTGAATATTGCCTTTAAATTTTAATATTACAATATTAATCACAAAATCAAAAATAGATTGAAATATTTATTAATATAGGTAATTATATACTGAAGATATTTACATTACAAAATATCGTTTATAAAATCCTCCTGAGTTTATTGCTGGTATCTTCTCAGGAGAACCAACTTACCGAACCAGCGAAAGAATCATTTTCAAATGGCTATTTATGTACTTAATTTAGTATTTTTATAATATTGCTTGACATAAAATTGTAAAATTTTGACATTCATATTTTATGTGCTCTTTGTGTGCCTAAACTGAATAAACGAAATTGATACTTGATTCTCCGCGTCATTGCCGACTGGGAAGGTTCAAAGAATGCTGGTTGTGTTGCCACGTTGGATGGCGATACTTATTCTTTGGGCCAGAAAATAGCCAGCCTTCTGGTCCTGAGAAGCATCGATTTAGCGTTTAGCAATGTCCCTATAAAGGCGGCGAACACTCAGACCCCATGACCCCAATGTGTCAACCCCTAACGGCTCAAATATGTAATCACCTGCTAGGTTAGTATATTTACGCCGTTTGAGGCCTTCAGCCAATGCAGCAGCAGCGCCGACACATCCGGATGTGCTTGGAAGGTGTGAAGGTGCTAAGGTGTCAACGCATGTAGCGTCCCACATCAAAGGCCTTCCCATCTTGCACGGTAGCAACGACATACCGTCCGGTCTCTTTCCATCGCTTCGTGCTAATCCATTTGGTGAAATTGGATTTGAACCACCGTCTGTTTCCTTTCAGGATGCTCTTACTAAATAAGGACCAAAATCAAAGTCTCGTTTTTGCGATTTTGTAATTCAACGAGTATGAGTAAGTAAAGCAAGTTTAACCGATACTGTTCTATTCCACATTCATCATCATTCATTAAGAACATACAAATTTCCGGCACGGCAGTTATAATGTAAAGACGTATATTATAGCACGATACATTCTCCTTAATTTCTATATAAAACATCAGGTGACACACGGGAACTATAAAATGTCATGGGTTGTAATGTACATTAATATACAATATAGCTAGGTACCGTCTGTGCCGAGCTTAACCAACAAGTAATATTGAACAGGTATAAGAATGTCCATTAAAGGATAAAATGCTCTAGAGAGTGATGGTGAGACATGACGAAGGAACCCGATCCGGCGTCACTTCCGGCGTACGTCACGTGGAATCGACTTCCGGGAAGGCGCCAGACTCTTACAAGCACTTAGCTGTACTAAAACACCCGATCTTGAGATAACACTGTTTGGACACACATGATCAGAATAGTCGTCAACTTTGAAATTTTGTACCTACAAACTGAAAAATTTCTTCAAAAAAAGTACAACTAACGACTTATTGAGCTCGGAGTTGACGCGTTTATTAAGCTATTGCATAGCTTCTATCGCGGGCCTTGAGCGTGGAGACCGAATCCAGAAATTCCGTAACGAAAATAACCTAACACCCTAACACAAAAAAAAACGTGGCTGTCAGGCTGACGTCTTTCATATCGTTTTATATTGTAATTTATTTTTTTTGGTGCAAATTTTATTAATTATTGGAGTTTACTCCTTAAGAATCGATTTTCATATATAAGGCGCCCGGTATGAGAAAAATCCGAGGGGTAAAACCTACTAACAAGTAACGAAAACGTGTCACGTTTTTGGTATATAAAAAATAGTGACCCACCGGTATCGAGTACAATGACCAAGCTACCGGTGGTTAGGGCTCCAGAGATAGGAACTTCCGCACAATACGGGCCGTATCCAACAGAACCGCCTTCTGCATTAAGCCCTTGACCCAGCTGCCTAACGCGAGCCTCTGTAGGTGGTGCTTGAGGCTCTTGGCTATTAAACCATGAGCAGATACGACTATCGGAACAATAATCGCTGAATCCACATCCCACATGTCGACAATCTCGTGAGCTAAGTCCAAATATTTAATTTGTTTAATTTTTTCTGCTTTCACGAGATTCTCGTCATGCGGTTCAGTGATATCGACAATTATTGCAAGGCGTTTTAATCGATCTATTATCACTATATCTGGTTTGTTGGCTATAATAGTCCTATCAGTGATAATAGACCGATCCCAATACAATGTAAAATGGCCATTTTCAGGAACTGGGTCGGGCACATACCTGTAATAAGGTATCTCTAAGTCAACAAGGTTATATTTTAGAGCAAGTTGTTGGTGGATAATCCTGGCTACTTGGTTGTGTCTGTGCAAATACTCACCGTTCGCAAGACGGGAACAACCAGAGATAATATGTCTTAAAGATTCTCCGGGACGATGACATGCCCGACAGATGTCTAGCGTCCCATCTTTGACAATAAATCTCCGATAGTTATTCGTCATCATAACTTCGTCAGTAATTGCACTGATGAAACCTTCAGTTTCTCTAAAGAGATCACCGAAACGTAACCAGGATACGGAAACTGTAAAATCAACATCGGGCCCATGTAGAGCCCGATAAAAACGACCGTGAAGCTCTTTGCTCTTCCATATTTCCTTGTGATCAGATACACCTAGTATTACCGGTTTGCGCCAGTTTTCTTTAGCTAGGGAGAGTGCGGTCAGTCCGTTATCAATTGCCACGACATCTCGATGCAGACCCACATCCACCTGTAAGAAGTACTCTCTAAGGTTGTACATCTCACGGTTATGGAGAGTCTTAGCATTTAAAAATCCTCGACCTCCACATTTCCGTGGGATATACAACCTCATTACAGACGAACATGGGTGGTGCATACGGTATGAAGTCAATAGACAACGTACCTTTCTATCCAGAGCTTCTAATTCGGTCTGAGTCCATCTAAGTATGCCAAAAGAGTATACTAAGATTGGCATGGCCCAGCCGTTAACAGCCCATACCTTGTTACCGCCTGACAAGAGACTTTTCAGTACTTTCTTCAGGCAGCCAAAGAAACGGTCCTGCAACGTCTGTTTCATGTCAGTCTCAGCAATACACAGAGCTTGGGACATACCTAGATATTTGTAGGTTTCGGTTGCGGAGAGCGACCCAAATTGTGTGAAATCCGAAAGACTGACTCCTTCAAATCTGAATTTGTTGTGGAATCCCACAAACCCCCATTTTTCACATGCATGACCACACACTTATCTACCCCGAACTGCATACTGATAGCCTTACTAAAAGTTTCAGTAACTTTTAGAAAAGCCATCAATTCGGGGCCATTAGGGGCAAATAACTTTAGGTCATCCATGTAAAAAAGGTGGGATAAAATTTAACCCCCTCTCCGCATCCGATAGCCTAACCCTGACCCCTCTAGAAGCGTACTGAGAGGATTCAGTGCTAGACAAAACCATAACGGACTCAGACTATCGCCCTGGAATATTCCTCTCTCGATCCCTATTGGTACACCACCTCCTAGAATCTGACGACATCCTAGATAAACCAAAACCGTATTCCATTGTCTCATACATGACCTCAAAAATATGCACAGAGTTGCATCAATTTTATACAACTCCAGCACCTTTAGAAGCCATGTATGAGGTACAGAATCATACGCTTTTTTGTAGTCAATCCAGCATGTCGCAAGGTTCTTTCGGTTGCGGCGTACCTGCTGACAAACAGCCATGTCAATAATAAGGAGCTCTATAGTACCACGTGCCCCACTTTTACATCCATTCTGAGAGATTGACAATATATTGTTGTTTTCTATATGTGAATAAATTTTGACTCTCAGAATAGATGTAAAAAGTTTGTATATAGTTGGTAAACAAGTAATGGGTCTGTAGTTTTTGGGGTCTGTGGTACCACCAGATTTATAAAGAAGGTGAGTAACTCCGGTAGTCATAAAAGATGGAAGCGACGCTAACTCAAGGGATGACTGGAAGCTGGATGCCAAGCAGGCGTGTGAGCTACGGAACCATTTTAACCAAAAGTTGTGCTGTCCGTTCGGTCCAGCTGATTTCCAATTTGGTAACGAACGAACTGCACAACCAATATCATCTTCAGATATGGTTATAGGTTCCATAGCTTGTATTGGTTCACACGCCCGCTCTATATCCCCAATCCACCCACCCTGCGTATGACTGACGGGTGTCGACCAGATGCTTATCCAAAAGGCAACTGTAGCATCAGCATCAGGTAGACTCCCATCAGTCACATCTGAGTCAGGTCGCTCCCACCTTCTGTATGTACCTCTCGTCTTTTTGGAACAAGCGATTTTGTGTATATCTGTCACCTCTCTTTTTATATCGCCTTATACGGTTTGCCCACGCATAGATTTTCTGCTTCAGGAAATCAATGCGCTCCGTGACCCGTACAGAGTATTCACGGGGACTCACGTTAGTTCCCGCGAATGCCCGGTTCACGAAGCGCATGACTCTCGGGCGTGTATTGCCCGTCCTGAAGCAGTATAGCTTGCCTATGAGCACCCTAGCCTCGGTAATGCGACGTTCAATCCTGCATTGCCAAGCTGGTACTGTAGGTCTTGGTCGAGCAGCTGATTCTTGCTTATTAAATTTAACACCAGCTACTCGACATACTGTAACAGCCGCACAATACAGGATTGAATGCGCATCAGTGAGATGATCACAATTGAGAAAATAAGATGTTAAAATCGAGTCTAGGGCACACACTAGCGCTATATTTTTTCTATGCGTAGGCAAACGTGGAAGCCGCGGTCTACACTGAATAGGGACAGATCTAAACTCACCAATCGCTTGTTCCAAAACGCTCATTAATTCATCATTGCACTGGATGGATCAAGTGCGGCGTCATCCAACAGATGACAGCGTTGTATGGCGCGCACCTGATCTGATAGGCGTTGTGCTGTTACGTTGACATGTGGTTCAAGTACCTGAAACAGGGGCAGCATTCGGACACGGTACGCAGTGAGGTTAATTCCTCCCTCTGTAGCCACAAAATTATTACTATTATATATTATTATTTTTTCTTTTTTTTTTTTGCAACTATGTAATAGCTTAACCGTGGCAGTTTTCGAGTGCCACACGTCTTTTTTTATGTTTATTAAGTAGCTATACATATATTGAGTAACTAAATAATACGCAAAAATCACTTAAACATCATGAATAACTTTCACATTTAGAAAATCAATTAATTTTAAGTTTAATTTATTGACAAACGACAACTTTAGTTTAGTTTTAGGTCATGAGTAATGACATATCCTGATTAAATTAACATGGCTACCGACTTACTGGCATTTATATTTATAATTACACACACACATATCAAGCCTTTATCCCGAAGGTGGAGACTGAGACAGAGGTGCATTAAACACCCACTATTTGCCAGTATTTTTAGTCCCACGTAATAGGGGGCAAGCCTATTGCCGTCACCGGGCACATTTATAATGTCCAAAATAGCCGAATTTATTCAATAAAAAGTAGCAGCTATATTGTAATTTTGCAAAACTAATTTGAAACCCGTTGCCTTGCGATGAAATGTTAATGAAAGACACCAAAATCTTACGTGCCAGCCGCTAAGGCACATCCAATTTAAGTCCTGGGCGTCTCGGACTATTATTATATTACTTATTATATATATTTCTAATTAATAAAGCTCAAATCTTGTAAAGTAACACAGTTATTCTTTTAAAAAACGTTCATTCTAGAGTTAAAATTAAGTAGTTGGCACCATACAAGATTTTGAGTAGTTAATATGGGATAAAGTACATTATTTTGTAAAGGCTATTCTTATGAGTTGCCCTAACGATTATTCGCCCCATTGTGAGTACTACACCGTTGCCAGGACCCCGCGGAGAAAGAGCTAAACTTACAAAAGTTTCCGACTTGTTCAAATGGCCGCTTTTGTTAGAGAGCGACTTATTGTTTGGGACAGATTGCTGGGGATCAGCATCGTGTTCAATGTGTACCTTTTACTGGAAAAAATAACTGTCTATTTTGTATAGAAAATTCAGATAGAAGATTTGAAACAAATACGCTTTTATTTAAACTGATATTATGCAATACCATTTCAATCGTTCACATTTTAGTTTTCTTTTTGGTGATATAATTATGTAATTAAATTTAATCTTCTCGGAATTAATGCTAGAAACAATAATAGTAACTAAATTACTTTTTTCATATTTATCTTCAAAACTCCTCTCTTTATCGTAAGTATATGACTTCACTCTGTTATATACCAATAGGGTTAGGCTATTAAAATATTAAACTTAGAAGTTACTCTGCTCTGAACACGTGTACAGATATCACGCACAGAAAGTGACATGTGACATGATAGAAATATGAATACTTGCAATAATGTTCGATAATTTTTTTTCCGTTGATAGTAAAATTGCCCTCTGTGTCAAAAGGCGTCACGACGTCGCCGTCACGGGCCGGTTACCAACAAACCGAAGAAGAATTTCCCGCCGACTACGACTCTTCAAATCTTTTTTACAATAGACATCCCATTGATTACAAATATTATTAATTTTCTTCAATATTGTTTAGTTTCTCCTTACTTTAAAATAAGTCGATACATTTGAAACCATTGCATCTTTCTATTATAAAGTAAAATAAAATTTTAAATTGATCTCATATTTACAACATTCATTTGATCTTAAGGCTCAGATTGAGTTCAATGTCAAATGTAATCACTCAGATTGAGTTCAATGTCAAATGCAATCAAGCATCTTTTTAATAGATAAATAACCAAATTATTTGGTCCCTAACCAAATTATGCATTCGGTGCAGCACCACTTCATTTGAACGCTGGAGATGCTAATTGTGAGCTCAATACTCCACAGAAAGTAAAGCTTTATAATTTGATATTACGTCATAATATGACTGAATGTATTGTTACATGCTACGCACAGCAATAACGAAATAATATGTATTGTAAGATGGAATTCATATTTCATAAGCACTCATACACCAAAGATATTACAGGGCATGGTGCTTCCCCTATATTTTCTTGCGAAGATAAAGAACAAGACCCGATACGAGGGAGTTAACTGACTCTACGTCAACCTGTTCAAGATTCATTCCCTAACATTTGTGTCACATAATATTTCACAGCGGGCACGGAAAAATGTTATATGCATGAAGACAACTGGGTTGTATTCGGACATATGGAGGCAGTTTATTTCAAGAATGCTCCCTGCATCTTATTTATCATATTGTTCCATATTTTGAGAAATATAATTTTATTATTCTTTATCACATTAATCCTACGTAATAATTAAAATAGATACAGAAATTGTCAGTATTACTTTTCTTTCTCTTATTACTTATGGATTTTGGTACTATAGTTCCAGTTAATTGTAAGGTGTTTTAATATGATGTAAGAAGTAAACCAACGTGGCTTGAGACCGATAAGCTATGAGAAAACTTAAATGTCAGTACCCACTTGCTTGAAATCAATAATGCAAGCAGTGCAGCAATGAGAGTCCAACACTTCAGGTTTAAGAATGAGTTAATCAATTATTTAGTTACACATTTACATACCTAATATCCTAGACCAAAATATCACAGCTTAGAGGTTACTTTTTTCCCGGTATTGTGTTCCTTTGGGGGCCTTTAGAGGGGCTCGTGGTCTAGTGGTAACCGACAATGTTAACACATTGCAAAGGTTAAGCAACATCGACTCAGGCCGGTCTTAGGATGGGTGACCATTTCTTAGGACATTGAGACCCCTCCATGCCTCGGAGAGCACGTTAAGCCGTCGGTCCCGGTTGTCATACTAACATCTATGGCAGTCGTTAGGGGTAGTTGGAGCCCTAAATCAAAAATCCGACCGGTCTAACTACAGAACTTCGATATCGCCCATGGGTTGTGAAGGTCAGATGGCAGTCGCTTCACTAAAAATATCGAAGTTCAGCCGAATCGCAGTTAGACTGGAAAGCCGACCCCAACTGAGTTGGGAAAAGGCTCGGTAAATGATGAATGATGTGTTCCTTTGGGAATTGAGCACGAGAATCTCATTATAAAACCCAACGTACTGTAATTTAATGATGCCATTATAGTAATGTCACATTAAAAATATAATGACAATTATATTACAACTTAGTTATTTACTTGACGAACTCGAGTTTGAAATGTAATTTTACGTCCCTAAAAGCATTTAACATTTTATAGTAGCGTCAACTTTAAGTTGCCATCTCTAGGACACTAAAGTGAGTATATTAAACATTATTAGTAATGCAATAGTTCGTACTAACATCTGTAAGTGTTATGACAGCTATAAAAAGCTCATTTGAACCCTGGTTTAATGATCACGTCGCCAACACGTTGTAGAGCCGCTAAACTGAGTCGTAGCTGTTATTTTATTAAGAACCTAAAATTAAATATCATAATTTACCTTAATGAGGTAATTCGGTGCACGCTCCTTGTAACAAAAACATTCTTCTAAATCCGGCGAGATCGTATTAACATAACCGCTTTGTTAAATGGAGTCAAGATAATTTGTGGACGAAGTTCGGCCTGTAATACCTCGCAAATTGCCGGATAAGACTGTGTGAGACAACTGTTAGTTTTAATTAAACTGCTGGTTGCGCTCGCGGGGAGTCCTCAGAATGAGAAAATTATTCTAATCTTATAAGCTTGTCGGTCGCCCAGAGCACGGTTTAGAATTAATATCATGTGGGTCGACTAACGCTACCAACATCCTCTATGTAACATGCAACACGTTCATCTCATCGCTCTAGCGTAGTGTTTCTTACGTGAAAAGCCACTGACAAGCGTTCCCTCTAAGACGATTTGTGGGAAACGTCTGCTCAATTTAATGAAAAGTATAAAGTCTGCGACAAAATCGCCGGAATGAGATAATCTGCGGTATCAATTTGAGGGGATTCCTTGGCGGGGTGTCTTGGGAGACGTATTTCATTAGATGTCGCGCCGAGTTGTGGATGAGCACCTGTGCGTCGTTGCCAGACAGAATCCCAATGCGGAGGTCACGTATTAAAAAGTTTTCAAATGAAATTAATCCAAACTTTTAATTCGATGTACAAAATTTACGGTCTATAAATGTCAAAAAGTTATTAACTTGGATTGTCTTTTATTGTCAGCACATATTAAACTTTTAAAACTACTAATATTAAATATTGAGAGATTGTTCAATATTAACGACATAACGTTAATGCTATTTTCTTTTTGGGATTGAGTGGTAAGAAAAATGTACTCTCTAGATCCTCTCTAGATCCAATCCTGATAAATATTCCCTAATACATAAAGGTACTGACTATACACCATCTACTATTAGAACTATGCATAGGATAACAAAATAAAAATAAGGCTCAAAGTATCTACCTACATAAAATTTCACCAAAATAGCCTTTTTTTAGGTGATAAGTACTCGAACGAACAAACGAAAATCAATTTCAATTGTATAGTGTGTATAATCAGAGTATCATAATAGCATTGTTAATTACAGAACGAAGTGCATAAACAATAGATAAGTTCTTAGTAGGTGATTGTCTTCCAACCACGCTATGCAGAATTATTGCTAGCGTAGTTTAGTGAGTCGGACCGCTTGTCAAACTTTGGTAATTTAACTTCAAAACAGGTTCCTGTCGGTGTATCCAGGCCGAACACTCGTTGAACCACATTCAGGGTACTGTTGCTTTTATACTGCAATAATATCAAACATGTTATAGATACTACGTAATTACAAAGTCTCGAAGTTGTAGAATTTTTGCCATTCAATTTATTGGCTTCTTAGACCCTTTTGTCGATTCTGCAAACTTTGTATAATAATGTTTGTTTCTATGGAGCTGTGTTTGCTGGTGAAGATAATTTAAGCTGTGGTATTCTAGTTATCTATAGAAAATCATTGCTTACGACTTTTTTTTTTATTTGACTTACTTCAAAGTAAGTCACGTTTTGGTGCTGTGATTTCGCTTATACGTAGGTCACACTATAAGTTTTGCGCAACTTAAAAAAACAACATGTTAAAACCAAAATATTATGTTTATTGCTTTTCAAAATACTCTCCTTTACATTTTAAACATTTTTTCATGCGATCGAACCATTTTTTAAAACAGGAGGACCACAGATCTGAAGGTATGTTTTCTACGTGCTGATTGAACGCTATCACTGCCTCTTCGGAGTTGGTAAAAGTGAAACCTCTCATCAAATCTTTGATTTTGTGGAAAATACAGAAATCACAGGGTGCTAGGTCGGGGCAATGCGCAGGATGGGTGACGAGTTGTACTTTTTCGGAAGCTACAATGACTTTGTTTTGTTGGCCGTGTGTGAAGAAGCGTTGTCATGATGTAGGAGAACGCGGCTTTTGAGTCGTCTTTCGCGAACTTTTTCTAACACCCTGGGTAAACAAATTGTAGAATACCACTCGGCATTAACATTCTTTTGATCTTCAAGTGGAATTGTACAGATGGGACCCGTAGCTGAGAAAAAAACGCGATCATTTTTTTACCAACGTTTCTCGCCTGCCTCACTTTTGTTGGCTTGTTCTAATTTTCAAACACCCATTCACAAAATTGCTGTTTTTTTTTCGGATTCAAAACAATAAATCCACGTTTCGTCTCCTGTGACAATGTCATAAACAGCATTATAATGTCCGTGGTCGTACTTCAGTAGCATCTGTGAGGACCATTCCACGCAAGCCCGCTTCTGCTCCGCTGTCAGTTCATGAGGGATCCAACGACAACAAAGTTTCCGAACTTTCAATTCTTCGTGTAAAATTTTCTGGATTTGACTCATACCAATGCCCAATAGTCCTCGAATTGTCTCATAGGTAATCCGCGGGTTTTCTTCAATTAACCGCTTAACAGTAGCCACATTATTTTCGTTGACGGCAGTTGAAGGCCGCCCTTTACGAAATTCGTCAAGTAAAGAAACTCGACCTCTCTCAAATTCAGCAAACCATTGCCTCACTGTGCTCAAACAAGGTGCTTCTCTCCCAAAAGTATTTTGAAGACGAGCGGCACAGTCTTGCGGAGAGAGAGAGAACTTTTATAATCATAAAAAATCATCGCTCTAAAATCTTTTCGACTTAATTTCATTTTCGTTGCATACGTAGAACTTTGATATGTGATAAAAGACAATTGACAAATGATTTCCCGCCAATTGTTTTTTTTTATTACTAAGAAAGTTGCAACGTTTAAAAAAATATAACATTCGAAATTCAAATAGTTCCGATTAGCTAGAAGTGCAAAACTTTTAGTGTGCCCCATGTAACTTCATACTTTTCTTGACTGCTTCGGTGGTGTGGTCGGTAGTGCATCCGCTTTCGACACCGGAGTCTCGGGTTCGATTCCCGGTCGTGACAAACTTTGTGTGATGACACATACGTTTGTACCGAAGTCTGGGTGTTTCCTATGTATAATATGTATGTATTTAAAAAAAATGTATATAAGTATTTATACCAGTTTATCTAGTACTCATATCACAAGCTCTGCTTAGTTTGAGACTAGATGGCGTTGCGTGAATTGTCCTAACATATTTATATTTATTTATTTATTTATACGTACCTAGTATAAAAATTACACAGTATGGGCACATGATTAGAGACAGACCTCTCGTACCTTTGATATGGGCATCTAAATGTAACTAATAGCAGGCCTATGTCACTCGCCAAACAACCTTAAAAAATACGTGACGCCAGCGACAACTTGAAGTTGTAAATCAGTAAGGGTTGTCTCTTGTTTGTGACACGGCATTGACCATGGAGTTGATATCGAGGCATTAACGTCATTATTATTGGTCAAGTTATGCTGGTATGTATTTTAATTTACTGGTTAACCATGACTACCTCGGTGGCACAATGGTACTATGTACGGACTGCCACACTCGAGGTCTCGGGTTCGATTCCCGGGTCTGGTGGATAATGTATAATTCTCTTTAGAATTTTATCCAGATAATTATCCCAGAGTCTGGACCTTGTGCCCGGTAAATGGCAATAGGCTCGCCCCCTATTACATGGGACCTAACATAGCTGGCGAGATGTGGATGTGTTTGTACACCTCTGCCTACCCCTTCGGAGAAAAAGGCGTGATGTTATGTTTATTATATGTATATGTTAACCATAACGTTCGAATGATGTTCTCTGTAAACAAAGGAATGTGCTTAAATTAACGTCGGAGTGCAAGTTCTGTATGTAAGTACTATCAGGCCTATGTCACTCGCCTAACAATCGCAAAAAATACGTGACGTCAGTAACAACTTGAAGTTGTAAGTCAGTAAGGGTTGTCTCTTGTTTGTGATACGGCATTGACCATAGAGTTGATATTGAGGCATTAACGTCATAATTATTGGTCAAATTATGCTGGTACTTTACTGACAACCCTAACGTTCGAATTATGTTCTATATAAACAAAAGAATGTGCTTTAATTAATGTCGGAGTGCATGTTCTGTATGTAAGTACTATGCCCTATTCTGTGGTACTATTCCCTATTCTGTGCTAATAGCAAGTAGAAAAGCAGTGTAACTAAAAATAATCTTACCTGCCTCTAGTAAGTATTACAAAAACCATACCATTTTCAAAAGTGACATTAGTTTGTTGATAATACGATTCCAAGTTAAGTAACATAATATACAAAATTAAATGATATCGTCACACATGGGACCGCAAAATGAGTTATATTTTATTTTATATATAGTTAATTAGTAACTGCATTTCGTTGTTCACTCGTATCATTACAATAATGAGCTTTAATTTTGGTGGCAATCTATTATGTTTTTCTGTAACTTCTAATTAAGCTGTTTGTACAGGCGGCGTCTAAGTTTTTAAATGTTGATAAATTATAATGTAAGCATTATAATTTATTTAGAGTATGATGTTTGTGTTTGTATAGTATATTTGATTTGTTTTGTATCATTTTGTCATACTTTTCAGTACTAATATTATAAAACTAAAGGGTTTGATTGAACTTCTATGCTGGTTCGAAAGGAAAAATCTTTTTGTTTTGAATAAGTAATTTACCGAGGAAAGTTATTCGTAGATATAATAAACATCACGCTACGATTAATATTTTTCAAATACGCACGAAATAACTTAGTTTATAATAACGCTAATATATTTCGGAAAGAGCAAGCAGAGTACACCTAGTAGTAGTATTTATAAGTGTTAGTTCGTGCGTTATGTTTATTATACCTAAGTATAACTTTCCTCGGGATATTACTTATTTACACATCCATATATAATACCTACATATAAAAATTAATTTAAATAACCAGTACAAACTCATTTTAAGACAAAAATTAATTTTACTATTTCTACAATATACTCGTAATTGATGAAATCAAAATAAGAACAAAGAACATTACTTCCAAGTAGGTAAAGCTTTTAAGTCAATAAAAAACCGGCCAAGTGCGTGACGGGCCACGCATAAAATAGGGTTCCGTAGTCACCCATATTAGCATCTATAACTCCTGAACAAACAAAGTTGTCTAATCCGTTATAGTTTTCCTGGAAAGTTTATTACATGGAATACTATCAAAAATATTTTCAGATTTTTCGAGCCAGCCGTTTATAATTTAGAGGAGCGGGGGACGCTTTGTTTGACCAAAAAAATTTGCTTAAAGTTGAATATCCTCTTAGTAACCTCTCAATGTTTTTAAAACACATATCTAATTATGCCCCACACTCCGGGAAAGTCACACAACACACAAACAAACACGTAAAAAAATTGAAAATTAAAACAAATAAAAAAATATTCATTAATTAATTAAAATTGACACGTAACCATAATTTGATATAATTTCTTACCCCAAAAAACTTTATTTCATAATTTTCTTTTAGCACTGGCACTGTGTCAAAATAGTTAATACACAACGCCATACATACTTTCATGTTCCTAGCACTCACCGTTTAGGAGGAAAGCCGAGGACAGACGGGCGGACAGACATGACGAAACTATAAGGAACTTGAACTACGGAACAGGAAGGTTAAAAAAATCAATCTTGTGATATTTTAAGTAACCCCAAGAAAGTAAGGCCACATCAAAACAATGTTAAAAACTTACGAATAACTAATTTAGATGTCTACAAGTTTCCATATCCCTGAAATCTTAAACAGGATAAAGAAAAATATTTATTTATAAAACTATCTCTATTGTATGAGCCGTATTCAAACTTCAGACTATTGTTTTGTTGATCCGTATGACTGAGCTGTGAAACTTTTTACGGTAGTACAGAAAGGGCTTTTGTTGTTGATTCGGGCGTAGGGTGATGGGTGAGAGCTACACGGACGCCCCTTTTGTTATAAACCGTCGACTGTAAATTGATAATGTTTGGATATATTTTATATATTTTGTTATTTTGGTTAATATTATACACGTATTAATATTGTTTATCTCTTTATTAATATCTAGACGTCGAACGTATTAATAAAACTCACCGGTATCGCATACAGAAACCAAAGCTACCGGAGGTGGTAAGGGCTATATAGAAATTTCTTTACTATACGCGCCATATCTATTCAGTAAAAGTGCCATAAGAATTGGTTTAAAGTACCTTAGAATCTTAAATATTCGAAGCTTTTTAGATACAATACCCGTCTCCAAGCAATCAATACAATAGAAACACTTCAGCTTACGCATGCTAGTGTGCGTGAGCGTATTGTCATACACTCGCCTTGTTTGACGTTGTGTGGGTGTACGTAGGTCACAGGTATAACTAGTATTTGACTTTTTTTGTGAATAACAGAGATTTATATTTTTTAAGTTCACTTGGTCCACACATGGTCACGTACTGCCCTCGCCCTCTTTTTATTGTTGTAACAGAATCATTGTATTTACTGGCGAATAAAAAGAGTGGCCGTGAGTTTTTCTTGCCAGGTTCTTTCCTCACAGGCTCTACCTATTGCCTTGGTAATCTGGCGGTAAATGTAAATGTAGAAGCATTTTCTTTTTTTGACGTTCATAAGTGTTACTTTGTGACCTACATAAATAAAGATATTTTGATTTTTTATTTTGATTTTTGATTTCACACTATAAGTTTTGCGTAACTTAAAAAAACAACATTTTAAAACCAAAATATTATGTTTATTGCTTTTCAAAATACTCTCCTTTACATTTTAAACATATTTTCATGCAATCGAACTACTTTTTAAAACAGGAGGACCACAGATCTGAAGGCATGTTTTCTACGTGCTGATTGAACGCTATCACTGCCTCTTCGGAGTCGGTAAAAGTGAAACCTCCCATCAAATCTTCGATTTTGGGGAAAATACAGAAATCACAGGGTGCTAGGTCGGGGCTATGCGCAGGATGGGTGACGAGTTGTACTTTTTCGGAAGCTAAAATGACTTTGTTTTGTTAGTCGTGTGTGAAGAAGCGTTGTCATGATGTGGGAGAACGCGGCTTTGGAGTCGTCTTTCACGAACTTTTTCTAACACCCTGGGTAAACAAATGGTAGAATACCACTCGGCATTAACACTCTTTTGATCTTCAAGTGGAATTGTACAGGTGGGACCCTTAGCTGAGAAAAAAAAACGCGATCATTTTTTTACCAACGTTTCTCACCTGCCTCACTTTTGTTGGCTTGTTCTCATTTTCAAAGATCACTCCATTCACAAGATTGCTGTTTATTTTCGGGTTCAAAACAATAAATCCACGTTTCGTCTCCTGTGACAATGTCATAAACAACATTAGAATGTCCGTGGTCGTACTTCAGTAGCATCTGTGAGCACCATTCCACGCGAGCCCGCTTCTGCTCCGCTGTTAGTTCATGAGAGATCCAACGACAACAAAGTTTCCGAACTTTCAATTCTTCGTGTAAAATTTTCTGGATTCGACTCATACCAATCTCCAACAGTCCTCGAATTGGCTCATAGGTAATCCGCGGGTTTTCTTCAATTAACCGCTTAACAGTAGCCACATTATTTTCGTTGACGGCAGTTGAAGGCCGCCCTTCACGAAATTCGTAATGTAAAGAAACTAGACCTCTCTGAAATTCAGCAAACCATCGCCTCACGGTGCTCAAACAAGGTGCGTCTCTCCCAAAAGCATTTTGAAGACGAGCGGCACAGTCTTGCGGAGAGAGAGAACTTTTAAAATCTTAAAAAATCATCGCTCTAAAATCTTTTCGACTTAATTCCATTTTCGTTGCATACGTTGAACTTTGATGTGTGATAAAAAACAATTGACAAATGATTTCCCGCCAATTGTTTTTTTTTATTATTAAGAAGGTTGCAACGTTTAAAAAAATATAACATTTGAAATTCAAATAGTTCCGATTAGCTAGAAGTGCAAAACTTTTAGTGTGCCCCATGTATAGTGGTGCCAGCTAAAGAAACTTTTCCTATTTTCCTATTTTATTTAGGAAAATTTCAGGGGGAAAAAAACAAATTAAAAAGTTGTAAATAAAAAGTTAACAAGTTGCGTCTAACTTTTTATCTTTTTAACTTTTTATTTTAATATTTAACTTTGACTTAACTTATTATTTTTAAATTTTGACTTTCAACTTTTTATTTTTAACTTTTAATTTATATTTTTCATTTTTAACCTTTTAATTTTACTTTTATTTTTAACCTCTTATTTTTAATTTTTCATTTTTAACTTTTTAATTTTAACTTTTTTTCACCTTTTATTTTGCATTTTTCATTTTTAACTTTATTTTTTAATTATTATTTTGAACTTTTATTTTTAACTTTTATTTACAACTTTTTATTTTTGGCAGCCATATTGGATTGCGAAATGGACACGAAATTCTTACGTAACATACCGAAAACCTTGCCCGACAGTTGGCTGGTTTTTATTGGATAAACTTAACGTACTCGTATTTTCCTTTCTAGGTACATCACTATGCACTCGCTACTACATATTCGCGACTCACTCTTGACCATTTTCAAATTAATTATTTTATGTTTCTGTATTTTCTAATGACTTGTCCAACACCTACTTCTACTAATATAAATCGGTAAATTTTGAATTCAAAACTGGCAATACCAACAAAAGTGACAATTATAAATTACACGTTATTTAAATATTGATTTAATAAAATTATGATGAATTATGAGTTACTTACAGAAGGTTTGCAGGGACTTTGCTGGTTGTTTTTAGTCGCCGTTTGTAGTTTCTGCAAACTTTTATTGCACATTTAGGCATATTTAGGCACATTTAGGTCAAAAACAGTTTATCGCATAAACAACCGTAAACCCTTGACAACAAAATTGTCAATAAAGAGCGGGAAGCAGTTTTCGGTCCAACTATTCACCTGTATTTTTTTTAATACATTTCTGACACTGAGGTTCCGTCTATAGTATATAACACGTCACTGACAATACCTAAGAGATTGTTAACCAAGGGATGAAATCCTACCATTTCCGACCAGATATTATAGCGGTCGAACGTAGTAAGAACGCCAATAGTTCGAGGCAGAAATGGGTGTTTTCACCCGAGTTACACATTCTACTCTTCATTTTAGTATAGCAAATAAAAGTCAGATAAAAAAATTAAAACAATAGAGATGGATTTACTGTACTTCCCGCTTCTTTTTATATTTGTTTTTCATTCGCACTCTTTTAGGGCAGGCTATGGTCTTTTGATCATACCGCCTTATTATTAGTTATATTTTTCCATACAGGATAGTCTCCAAAACATCATACCACAAAAACTACGACTATGTCAATGCTAGATTTTTTGTGTATAATAAATAACAGAGGCGCCGAGATCATACAGGACCTGTCAGGACCAAACCAACCTCATCACTGGGGTCATGGGATCCGAGTGCTCGTGACCTGTATAGAGAAATTGCTAAACACTTAATCGGTGCTTCTCAGGACCAGAAGGCTGGCTATTTTCTAGCCCAAAGAATAAGTATCGGCATCCAACGTGGCAACACAGTCAGCATTCTGGGAACCTTCCCAGTCGGCAATGACGCGGAGGATTTTTTAAACTATATTTGTAATGTAAATATTTTTAGTATATATTTATGTATATTGTAATTCTTATTGTAAATAAATTTTGAAAATACCTAATCAGTATATGGGTGTATATGCCAATCAACAAAGCTCTGACTAATTTAAAATTGCCCGATTATCGGCAATAGGCTTGCCTGTAACACCACGTGAGACCAATACAAATACATAATACAAGTACTCGTAGCTACTAGTGAAAACTGCGTATAATATAGGTATACCTCTGTGAAACAGGCGTTATTTTACGTGTGATTAATATCTACACTGTCCATTGAATCATGTTGAAATATCAATTCTAAGGAAACCAAGTAGGAACCACAGTTACCTTTTATCATATGAAACAATTTGTTGAAACAAAGACGCGGTCGCATAAATTTATTTTACGCAGCTCTGCAGCGTTCGCACACAGACTAATTAGAACATAAATCTGTTTTATACAAATCCCTACATTTTTACGACGGTGTTCTCTATCCTGTATGGTACTTAATTATTGTTTAGCTGTAGTTATAGCCTTGTACTTATAACCAGTATTTATTATAGAATGAGTGGTTATAGTATTAAGTACCTATTTTTGCTTTTTAAATAGATTGATTTGCTAGGTAACAGTGTTGTGACAGTCTTTCTTTAATTTTGAGTTCGAGTCTGAATCACTAAATTAGAACGTGTTGGATAAATTAAATTAATAAGATTTGTTGCTATGCAGAGTGATAATTAGGTAGGTATGTATAGTATGTATATAAAGCAATAGTGGACGCCCGTGACTTCGTCTGTGCAATATTAGTTCTTCTAGTAGCCTATTATGCTTAGACTTCTAAGATTATACCTATGTAGTATTGGGTCTGGTTACTACATTATTGTTGAGTTTCATTAAAATCCGTTGTGAAGTTTTTGTGTAGAAGAGTAACAAAGATCCAAACATCCATCCAAACAAACTTTCGCCTTTTTTTACCTTCAAACTTAGCGTTACCGTTTTTGCAAAATGTATCATTGCTGCTCTGCTCCTATTGGTGGTATCGTGATGTTATATATAGCCTATAACCTTCCTCGACAGATTTTTTTTCAATTTGTACCACTATTTCCTGAGGTTAAGTGCGTTTATCGAAAGAAAGTTTTCAGCTATAATGTTCACATCCTGTATTTTTTTCGTCATGTAAAAGCACTTCATGTGATAAGTATCATTTGTCAATAGGCAATTTGAACATTTAAATACGTTGTAGGTACCTACATACGTTTTATATTCAAGGCACATATACACGAGCGTGCGTTATTGCAGCAGGGTGGGATTTATGGCCGTACTCATTTTAAAAATAAAGCTATTCCTTCTAAAATATTGTCATATCTGCTTTAAATTTTTCACTTTATTCGCCCCATAGGTCACATTACAAAATTCAGCCGTGTAATATGAGTGAAGGAGTAAATTTTTTATTTTAACATTATTTTCCCCTCCATTTGATATTATGAGGATTTGCTGCATATCATTACTATAAAGAAATCCTTTAAGAATGAAGACTTAACGTGAGAGAGTTTTTTTCACTGTTCTAAGGAATAGGAGTATTATGTTCTAAGGTTCTAATATTCTAAGGTTCTAATGTTCTAAGGAATAGGAGTATAAATAGGAGTATTGATGAATATCAAAGTTTTTTTTATTTTTAAATTGCCTCACATTATACATGTTGGATTTGAAACTGAATCTGTATGTAACACAATACATTATTCTTTAGTATGTAAATGTTTGAAGCTTAGTTTGAAAGCCAAATAAATTATATTTGCAAAATAAAAATGTGTAAAACTGTCATTCATCAAAATATTTACTAGATTTGTCATTGGGATTATAGTTAATGTTTGTTCACAAAGATCTATGAGAGAAAATATTTGGTATATTTGTCTAAAAACCTACGTTTCATCAATGATATCGTCTTTTATTATTGCTAGTGGCGCACCTGCCGATCAATTGACAAGGTTCTGACAAACATAAAAATAAACGAAGAAAACCGAAGTCTGGGTATTTCCTATGTATAATATGTGTGTATTTACAAAAAAAATGTATATAAGTACTTATTGAGCGAAGCGAGCCTAAGGCGAGCGGAGCTCTCAACGGGTGACTCAAATTATTTTTCAAACGATTTATGTTAAATTGTTTCTCGGTGAATACTCGGCAGATTTCGGATTTTCTTGCATTCATTAATAGCTTACAGAATTACCCAGGTTATTACGATGCCAGAATTTTGAATTTAAACTCGCTTCGCTCAAATATATGCTGCAGCGTAACGGTACGTTTCGCGACTGCGGCGACCTAGTATCAGTTTATCTAGTACTCATATCACAAGCTCTGCTTAGTTTTAGACTAGATGGCGTTGTGTGAATAGTAAAAAAAAATCGGCAAAGTTACTTGCGAAAGATGGTCGCATAATATACCAGTGCCTACCTCTTATATATAAATTTCTTCTACATTTTTATACGCCTTTTATACCGCGATATACAATTAATGTACAAGTAGCTTAGTAAACATGACCCTGGTTTTAAATTTAGCAAGAGCCCATGGGTCACTAATCTTTATAAATTAGATGCGAATTTTCATTACCTTTCCGGTCGAACTTCTTTCGGAAAGGTAGATACTTAAATAAATTTAATGATAACCTTCGAAGGTGAAAATTTTCAGTTTCTTTTTCGATTGAACCCAACCAAACATTTTGCGGTGTGCTATCTTATTTTTATGGTTTATTTTATTAGTAGGATCCCATTGGGATCCTATCAAGATCTTAGTGTCTGAAGCCAATGTCACATAGTACCCAACATTGCCGATCATTGACAAGGATCTAGCAAATATAAGGTCTCCATTAGCGTCAGGCTTACCCTGTATTACATACAACTGAGAGGTGAAATTGCGGGTACATATTATGCATAATGCCTACTCGTTAGGGATAACAGAAGTGCCTTTAGTTTTGGTTTCTCTACTGTTTTAAAATATTGTACAGCCAGACGATGCCCTTTGCAATTGAAACAACCACTCAGGCAGTCATTGTTTCGAGCAACATAAACTTAGAGCACGTTTTGTCGTAAAACATCTTAATGTTTTAATTCCTCTTTACTTAATATTGTTTATAACACTCCCCCATAAAGACAGTACAGGTGTTGGTGTTCTCACGGAGCAATTAACACCCGACCAACTTGAAGGGTTACTCTTGAAGCTGAAAAGAAAGAAAACAAAAACAGTTATGTGTTGTTTAGTCATTAATTATATAGTTGAACCGCAAATGTGTTTTCGACAAGTGCTAAGAAGAGAAACATGTGAACAAACAAGCTTGCTCGTAACTTCGGAGTTATACCAGTGGCATCCAAAGATCCTAAAACTCATTGAAGTCTTTATAGGTAGTCATTTATGTACCGTTCTGTCTACTGCTTTCTTGTGGATAAGACTATTGACAAACAAACTGGTGGGTTAGTGGGGGGGCTTGCACTTGACTGGTAGTAGGTAGACAAAGAAGGCACTGTGCCTTATGTTTTAAAATGAGTTTCCGAAATAGTTTTCTTGAACCCAATTCCTCCGGGAACCCATTACTGGGATAAAAATTATATCTACACAAGTTTAGAAAATGGTAAATATTCATGAATTTCATTCTAAAACGTAGCACACTATTTAACGGTTTAACCATAAAATATTAAGTTTCATACTGAGTAGAATAATGATTTTAATATACCAATATAGTTTTAAAAATCTTTAGGTCAACTAAATTAACAGCGCGTATCTTGAATGTTAGTAGAATGCAAGCTATAGCCCATATCTACTAGAATGGTACCATTACTTAACACGCAACATTAACTTGGAATGTAGTTTGCCACTTGACCTCAAAGAGAAACTAAACTTGGGTTTGCTGGTTGATGCTTTTTTAAGCAAAGATTTTATTTATTTTGCTTAGCCGTACACACAAAGCCAGTTTCATAACTATAAGGCTCTAAGACCGCGTACGGCACGATACGACAACCACAACCACAAAACAATGCAAATACCTGAAAGGGCACTATTTCGTATGAAAACGCTTAAGTAGTTTGATTCATACTGACCACTTTGGTATCGAGTTAGGTAAATCGCAAAGACATCGCCACCATAACGCAACCAACACTGCAAATTTAGCGGTCGACTACATCGCAACCGCAACTTACGTGGACCCAACATAACGCAACTGCAAAAAGGCTACAGCTTTCTTTCTTTCTTTGTCGTACGTATGCTTGGAGCCTATCATGAATTTAAGATATCTTATGTAATTATGGGGCCCACCTAGGGATAAATCAAATATTACCTGAGGACGAATGCCCCCGCAACCAGTGAGGCTATAACATAAAATTGAGTGGTTAAATGAGTTGGTGAAATAACAGTCACTCTCTCTCCATAAAAGCTAAATAAAACGTACTTAGTTTGTTTTAAGGTATCGATATTTTCGAAATATGTACCTTTGAGATGTAAAACGATCTAACAGCAAATTAAACGCCGTAAGTGTAACTGGATTACTCACACTCTTCAACGGGGTCGTTGAATTGAAACCCGCAAAGAAAACGGAAGCGTCCCAAGCCCAACCTGTCGACGCACCGTGCTTATTGAAGACAAAGAGAACAGGAAGTCATGGAGCGAAATAAAACGTGATGCTTGTAGAATCGATATAGCAGGATGGTACTATAGTCGCCCTCTCACCTAAGGAGACATCGCGCATTAAGTGAAATATCTTCACAATAGGTGATTCTTTCTTTCCCTTGCTGTTAATTCTTTTGCTTTTGATTAATAATTTCTTGGATAATTAAATCTGATAGGTACTAAATGCTCATGTTCTGTATTCAGTGTTATGCAAACTTCTTACTAAGTACCTTGCGTTTGACTTAATAAAAAATTGGTTATGGACGTTATTGCTATTTCAGACTGTCAAACCTTGTCAAACCAAAACCCGGTGTAACCTTTATCATCATAGTTATATGTAATTACATTACATGGTTTCATTTACGCAAAACAAGATTGTGTAAATTAAATCATGAAACGTATGGCAAGAGCAACTTTATATATAAGACACGCAACTAAAGGCGCTGGTCAGGGAGGCGGAGGGGGAGGTTCTATACGCGATGGCGGCGGAGTTTTCGGCAAGCTCGAGGTCGGCAGAGAAGCAGCTTACTACCATGAACTACAAGCAGAACAAATTAAGAAAATAAAGGAACATTTGGATGATGAAATTAGCCATCATAAAGAGCACATCAAGCGTCACGAGGACGCCATTAAGCGACACGAAACAAAAATTGGGAAAATTACTGAATTGGAAAATAATGCTAAAAAGTGATAACATATCGTGTGCTACGCAGATTCATCTGCACGTGTACTAGTAACCACTTAAATATCATATAACTATGAGATGATTTAATTCAAGTTAAAGAAAAATAAGTCTGTTTTTCTTCCCCCGCTACCCTCTCGATATGCAAACTAATAGAAATTAAAAATATGTATCTATCTTATTTATTTGTTTTAAGATTTTAGATTAGATAGTACCTGCATAATGGACGTTATGACGGGATCTGTTCGATTAACTTTTAATTTTAAGCGAGAACTTTTCCTATATTATTGTAAGTGCCGTGATCAGACATTTTTCGGTCTCTGTATCTTATAATAATAATTATAAGCAATTATTGACACAATTTTTACATATTATACAGTATTCAAGTTACAGTAGTTACAAAGTTTTCAGGAATATGGAACTCTGCCTCGTAAACTAGGTGAGATACCTGTATCTCAGGAGGCGGTGTTCAGCTTTACAGGTACTTGCATAAGTGCTAATTTAGTGGAGTAGTGTCTGATTGTGTGTAAGTGTGTGTGTGTGTGTGTGTGTGTGTGTGTGTGTGCGTGTGTTTGTGTGTGTGTGTGTGTGTTTGTGTGTGTGTGTGTGATATTCCCAAGATGTCCTAGTTAACGTTTTCTAATGCATGTTCTAGTTGGACTCCTGAGATTTCAGTGTTCTTGTATTGAATGTAGCTATATGTAATCTATTTCTGTGTCTTTGCGTATTGGTTTCGGAATATTCTGTTATATTTTTTTTCTTTGAGCTTGTTCCTGCAAGCATTCGGGGGTTGTGGTCTTTTTTCCCCTCGGTGACCGGCCGTATTGGGGAATTGTTTGTTTTTTGTTAGTTTTATGCTTGTTATGTTTGTAATCTTCACGTTTCCGGTGTCTGGTAGTTTTCATGCTTTCTTTGGTTAAGGGTATTTTTCTGACAATGAGAAAGATCTAGCCCTCATATATGCAAATGCATCAGTTTAGTGTATCTTGGAAGGACCTATAATGCCTTTTCCCTCTGTAGAGCAAGGTACAGTACTGGGTGAAATAGAGACATCCCTTATCCATTTTTCAGCTTCCTGTTTATCTTTTAGAATCAGTTTATTGTTTTTTATGAATGCTATGTTCCCTTTCTCCCTTCCTGTTTTATTTGCAGCTGTAAATTTTTACGTATTTCTAAGGTTTCCTTTGAAAAATCTTCAGTCAGATAAGTGTTTTGTGGCATTTTTGTTTTATTTTTCAGCACTTCTATCTTCTTTTGTTGTGACAAAAAGGTTATAAGTACAGGTCTAATTTTTCCCTCTTGTTTACGACCGAGTCGGTTAAATTTATTTATTTAAAATTTTCTACACCAATATATTTTTTATTATGCCGTATAATTCTTCAGAGTTATTCTCAGTTTCTTTAACTCCATGTAGTATTATATTATTTTTCCTATTAATATCCTCCAAGTGTTTAATTTTCTTCTTCAATGTTTCCACTTCCCCCTTTAAGTATTTATTTTCTTCGATAGGTTGTGTTTTTTCATCTATATGACACATTCGATTTTCAGTAATGTAATGATTGTAGTTGTTTGTTGCTCGATTTCCTTTTCATCATTTGAAACAACTTCAACATTCCCTTGGTATCCATGCTGCAGTAACTAAACGTTCTAGTAATATGCGTGGATTGAAACGGAGCGTGATTTCGCTTATTATGTTGGTAGCACTGCTGATGTGTCAGTGTGTATTTGACACCGTCAAACGTAATATTTTTCAAAATATGTAGGTAATTGTATGTAGAAAGATACACAAAGACATTTCAGAGGCGATCCCAAAAACAAAATGCAAATGTGTGGGTACACTATGGAATACGCAAAATATCGATAAAAATTTGAGTGTTATTTCTAAGTAATACAATAGAATCTCACTAATCCGTTATACTTTTCGCTTACCTCGCACTGGCATTAGTTAAAAAAAACTGAACAAGTGCGTGGGTCACGCAAAGAATAGGGTTCCGTAGTCATGTTATTAGCCTATAACTCCTGTACTAACAAAGTTATCTGATCTGTTATAGTTTTTCTTGAAAGTTTATTTACATAGAATCATGATTTTTTAAGATTTTTTGACCCAGCCGTTTAGCTTTTAGATTAAACTTTGCTTAAGGAAGCTTTGTTTTAACGAAAATATGGGCTTTAAAGTTGAATGTCTCGAAAAGGGATTCTTAAACCAAAAATTTGCAACTTCTAAATATTTTAAAACACCATCTAATTATATACGATGTGGTTGACGGTAGAAAAAAATAATTGTCAATTTGGCAGGCAACTCAAAAAAAAATTTTCATTATTTTATTGTAGTCCTTGGTCACCGTTATAAATACACATATTTATGCAAAGTTTCATTTATCTAGCTTTAACCGTTTAGGAGGAAAGCTGAGAATGAAACAGACGGACGAACGGTCACTATGTTTCTTTAAGTTAGTTCAGCATTTAGGATATTATATGACATTCATAATCATGAACCAGTTCAGATTATATAGCAGATTTCCACGACACCAACCGTTTCTTCTTGTCAATTCCCACTGAAAGTGTTCCAGTTCCATTTTTGATTGACTCATGACTTTTTGATTGACTCATGGACAATGTAGCTACACATTAGAGAAAGAATGACAACATGATTTAATGCTAAAATAATAAGTCGTTAAACATTAAGACAATTTTATTTAAAATAAAATAGTATTATATTCTCTACATAATGCAACAGAAAAAAATAAATTGTGTCTTCACTATTTACATTAAAAAATTAACAAAAAAATAATGTGGTGGGTGAAACAGTCTGAAAACCAATCACTGGGGCATATCAGTTAGTATACATTATTAGTCGTGCAATTATGTAGAATGATACTAATGAATGAAAATACCCTTTTTTAATTTAATAATTTGAAGCTCGTGGTGAGCCCGTACCATCAGGTGTGCTTTCGTTGGGCGGAGAAATAATATGCCTATGTACATAAAAAGACACTGATCTTGTTTGAGGCAGTTTAATCTGTAGGTAAATTAATATTAAAATTTAGTTAACTATAGTCTTTTTCACTATGCTTAGGGAGGGACGAACAGACTTTGTTTTATAGGTATGTTATGATTTTATGAAATCCAAATAAAAATTTGTCTAATCTAATCTAAAATAATCATTCCGAAAAACAGGCGGGAACGTATAACATTATACTTCATTTTGCCATGGTTTATCGATACATCGACAATCGTGACGTCATCAGGTGGTCAAGCCCTATCGTAAAAAGACTTTCTTCTATTTTATATTATTTAAGATAAATTCTTCATTGTGAATAGGAAATATTACTGCACAATGCAAGGGTAGTCAATGTACTATGATTAGAACTTTTATTTCATAAACACAAGACATAAACAAATATCTGTTATTTAAGAATTGCAGGAAAATTTTGTATTTACCTGTGAAACGTGTAATTATTTGGATTGTCGGCTTTAGTCACATTACAATTACTTTAACAACAAGATACCATGGCTCTTAAATACAGTTTTATTGTAAACAACACAAGGTTCGCTTATATTTTCTATCTATAGAAATCTAATATTCGCCAGTTTACAAGATAAATGCTCTTTTTGTTATTTGGAAAACTACATAGGCAATGTTCGAATGATGATGACTTCTCCGGACTTCTCTTTCCCACGCTCTGTAGGTTTAAGGGAGCGAAGCGAGCGCCATCCCAAGTCTCTGTAGGTAATAATATGTATTTACTTCATTTGTTATTGCTTTTGGTTGGTTGGTGAATGGTTTTCTGCAGGCAAGTTAAGCGGTGTGCACTTTTTCCCAAGATTTATAATTAAAACTTTTAACACTTTTATAACAACTTTAACCTTTTGGACGACCAGAACCGGACACTTCAACTTTCACTGTTGTATGAGATTTGACCAATGTCGTTCAACCCGATACTTCGCTCTACCATTAATACCATTCTGCTTCAGTGGCGTGGTCGCCGGTCGGTAGTGCATCAGCTTTCGACTCCGGAGTCTAGGGTTCGATTCCCTATTGAAATAAAATATTTGTGTGATCTACAAATGTTTGTTTCGGAGTTATGTTTATATTATGATTTTTTTATCAGTTGTCAAGATCCCATAGCACAAGCTTATAGCTTAAGTTAGGCTGTGGATGATGCTGCGTTAGCATCGGCATCAAGCCCTCGATGAAGTAGGTACCTAGGGATCGTACTTGATAGCCGATGGAACTTCGGACCACATTTCCGAAGTTTGGTCCCCAAGGTGACGTAGGCATCGGTCGCGCTTTCGCGACTGATGCCCAACCTAAAGGGACCCAACGCTTCCTGCAGGAGACTGTACCTGGGGATCGAGCGGAGTATGACCCTTTACGGGGCTCCCGTATGGGCAGATAGGTTGGCGGTCAAGGTGAACGTGACTCTGTTAACCACCTTCCACTTCGAACCTTGGCCGTCAAAATGTCTTTTTTTTTTCTCACCGCCGTGATGCCGGTAGTTCCCCACTTTGGTTGCTCAAGTCACACCCTCCAGGTCTTCATGAGATCCTGGCGGAGTTGGGACCGCTGTTTCTCGATTTCTCGAGTCGCAGGCCTGTGGTCCCTCTTCATCGCCTCCTTGTACCATTGAAACAATGACGCAAGGGCTCTCGCTTCCAGGTCCCATGGAGGGGACCCGGCTAGGAGACATGCAGCCTCTCCGGAGATCGTGCGGTACCCCCTTATTGTTTTGACGGCCAAGGTCCTCAGTGGTCGATTCAGTAGAGTCACGTTCCTCTTGACCAACAATCTTTCCGCCCATACGGGAGCCCCGTATAGGGCCATACTACGCACGATCCCCAGGTATGCAAGAGGCGTTGGGTCACTGTATGTTGGGCATGAGTCGCGAAAGCGCGACCGATGCCCCCGTCACTTTAGGGACCAAACTTCGGAAATGTGGTCCGAAGTTCCATCGGCTATCAAGTACGATCCCTAGGTACTTCATCGAGGGCTTGATGCCGATGCTGACGCCTCCTACAGTTATGCTGGAACCTTCAGGTGGATCGTTCCGAGGTCCGTGAAAACAACGAACCTCGGACTTGTGCAGGGCCACCTCCAGTCCCGGCCGCCGTATGCGACCCACGACTGTTGCTCAAGTCGTGGGTGGGATACCCGTCGTGACCTTGAGTGCTGCCTCCTGATGCGTCGCATCCCGTGCCGTGACGAGGGTATCGTCGGCGTAGCACGTTATGCCAACACCCTCAGGCAACGCACCCCGCAGCACCCAGTCGTTGCCGATGTTCGACAGAAGCGGTCCCAGTACCGACCCCTGCGGAACACCGCACGACATATCTCGCCGAGCTGGCCCGAGCCAGCTAGGGTAAGCTATGGCCCTCTCCGAAAGGTAAGCCCCGACAATACGACGGAGGTAGAAAGGCGTTTCGTGATACACGAGCGCCTCCCTAACGCAGCTCAATGGCAAGGTGTTGAAAGCGTTGGCGATGTCAAGAGACACCGCCACCACCAACCCTGCCCTGCGAGACTGCTTCCTCCGTCAGGCTCTTCACGCACATGATCGCGTTCACCATGGAGCGTCCCCGACGGAAACCGAACTGGTGATCCGCCAGGTCTGGCCCCACGGTCGTGAGATGCTCGACGAGGCGTTCCGCGATAATTCGCTCAAAGAGGTATGTAATACCTCGTCGAGCAACACGATCGGCCGGTATCCGGACGGTGAGTCCACTGGCCGCCGCGCTTTCCAGATAAGGGGTACGTCGTCTTCGCTGGTGCTATCCGCATTGGGCGTTTGAGATGGAGCCATGCGCGGAGGGACGTGCTCCTCCGCGCTCGACGAAAACAGAGAGGCCAAGACAACCTCCAGCTGTTGAGGCTGGAGACACTGAGTCAGTGGAGGCGCCCTCGGTCGGAGTTTACCTCTGACCTGTAGGTACGGGCGCCCCCATGGATTCCTCTGCAGTATCTCCAAGAGCTCCTTGCGGGCTGCAATCTTGGCCCGCTTTATAGCCTCCTGGAGGATACTCTTCGCCTCCCTGTAGCTCTGGTACAGCTCCTACTCTCGGGCTGCCGCGTCGTCTGGGCGGCGATGCCTCCGGCGAAATCTTGTGTACTGGCGGCGGGCGGAGACGCATGCTGTGGGCAGCTGTGCAATCTCCAGCGACCACCAGTACACCTGCTTCCTTGTCGGTCCGGGCGTAACCCTAGGCATCGACGTATCGCAGATTTGAGACATGGCTCTCCTGAACCACTCCGCCTCGGCATCCACATTCGCAGGCCGGTCCGGCGCCGGAATCCAGGCCTGCACGATTGCCGCTTCCAGGAAAGCCTCCCAGTCTTGACGTTGAAGTGCCCAACGTGGATCTGGGGGATTTTCGACTGGCTGTGGGAGGCCAGGTGGGGTCGCGACATCGAACCAGATGAACCGGTGGTCAGAGTGCGTCTCCACACCCTCCTCCACGCGCCAGCCTGAAATACGGTCGGCGAGGGCAGGGGTCGCGAAAGAAACGTCCACGATCGACTCCCTCCCCCGCCGCCAAAAGGTGGCGACATTCCCCCGGTTGAGGACTACCAGACCACGCGTTCTGGTCCAGTCCTCAAGAAGCCTCCCCTTGTCCCTAGTTTCCCGGGAGCCCCACGCCACACTCCAGGCGTTGAAGTCTTGAACATACCCCCGGCCGCTTGCAATGAATGCAAGACACGAGGTGTCCGCGGCGGAACCCCCAAAAATACAACAGCCCGAGCCGTCCTGGTCCACCGGGCTTCCCGGGTGGACGTAGTACGGCTCGTCGATCACGGCCAAGTTAATGGACCACTGCGCGATGCTCTGGTACAGAAGATTGAGTATCAGACACATCCAGCGTAAAGCCTTATGCGAAGTAGGCAAATGGCGACTTAGGCAAACAGATACTTAGGCTAAAAGCTAATCGAAAATGAAGTTTAGGCATAAACTGAGTATCAGACACATCCAGCGTAAAGCCTTATGCGAAGTAGGCAAATGGCGACTTAGGCAAACAGATACTTAGGCTAAAAGCTAATCGGAAATGAAGTTTAGGCATAACGCGAGCTAGGTAAACTGAGTATCAGACACATCCAGCGTAAAGCGTCCATGTCAGCATCCCGCCGCGAACTTGGCCGCGCAGACGCGGCTCCCCCGCTGCCTACAGCGGACGGACGAGGCTTTGGCCTCGAGGCGGCGCAGGTACGGCTGCCGACCCGATGGTCCGTCGTTTTGCCCTCCGCCTCGCATCTATAACAGCGAGGAGGGGCCACGCAGACATTGGCCTTATGGCCGGGCCGACTGCAGCGGAAGCACCGATCGCCCACGGTGTCTTCCGCTGTGCACTGCACTCCTACGTGCACTACCACCATACATCGGAAACATCTCGTTTCCCGGGCATGCAGGAGGTGCACCTTCGTCTTTAAAAAGCCCCCTACGAGGAGGCTTCGTCCGTCCGCTACTTTCAGTGCCGCCGCAAAGGGACACCGGACGACTGTCATACCATGACCAGTGGGGCTGAAGGTGATCTCTCCAACCTTGATCTGGTCATGGGGACAGCCGCCCGCCTCCACGACGGCGGAAATAACCTCCTCCGTCGTGGCCGCGTCATCCAAACCCGAGATGCGCAATGCGGCGCATTTGGTAGGCCTGGTGACGCGGACGGCTTCTGAGTCCAGGGTTTCCCGCAGCTTAGCCGCTAGGGCATCGGCTTTGGGGCCGCTGGAGGCACCGGAGACCTCGAGGAGGCGAGCACCAGTGCGAGGGGTTTTGCACCGGAGCCCCCCCTGGATCTCGAGGGCCGAGAGGTTGACTGAGGCTTTCACCTACCTCAGAACGTCAGCGTACCCCACACCCTTCTCCACACCTTCTGTCGTCACGGTCAAGACGACAGAAGGTGGAGCGAGGGGGGGCCTCTTCGGCGCCTTCGCCGCGGCGGCTTTAGCCTTTTTTTTATTTTTCTTCTTCCGCTGCTTTTTGGCCCCCACTACTTACCATCCCTCCCCACCGGAGGTATGTAAAGAAGCAGCGGGAGCTGCAGCAGAAGCGGCCCTGAAGGCAGCGGGGGTGGCACTTCGCTTGCTTTTCCCCTTGCCCTTCCGGGAAATGGCTGCGGCCTCGGCCGGCGTCCGCTTTGCTGGGACAGCAGACGGAGGCAGGGCGGGGCGGTAAGGAGGTCTGCCTCTCGGACGGGGCGTGGGCGCACCGCCAGCAACCGTCGCGTAGGAAACCGCGGGCTGCGTCAGCGCAGGGCGGTACGCCCGGTCCTCCAGGACGCCAAGGCGCCTCTCGATCGCCGCCATAAGGTCGGTAAGAGGCGTCGCAGGTTGTGGCGGTAATCCAGGCACCGCGTTGGACGCGGCCCTAGGTGCCGTCCTTGAGAGCCCAGCCTTCGGGAAAGGCGGCGTGGATCGCTCCGTCTGGGTTCCGGGAGGCCCCTTGATCAACTTGGAGGCCTTGCGACAGGAGGTCGCTAACCTGAGTTAGCGACCTCCTGTCGCAAGGCCTCCATCTGTAGCCGGGACGCGGCAAGTTCCGTCTCCAGCCTGGCCACCTGGCCCCGGAGCTTCTACTCCTCTGCGGGGACGCTCCGCGCTAGGTGCTCATCCAGCGAAGACTGGGCGTGAGACACTGCCGTCTTCACCACCTGCCTCTTACTCTGCAGATTTTTGGTGCCACCCTTCATGGCCTCTGCAATTCGGGTAAGAGCCAGCATGAGCTCCCATGAGCGGCTGGCACCTCCTTGTCCCTGTCACTGGGCAGGAACGGCACTGTAGGGGTGGGTGCTTTAAATACCGGCGACTTTCGGTATTTACCGGACGTCGTAATCGCCAGGTACTTTGTCGGAACCCCGTCCTCGGCCTCGCTGGATGCGGTCCGCCCAGAGCAACTGGTGCTCCGGTTACGCGACGACCCCGCCTTAGGGACCACCTTCTCCCTAGTCCTTTTGACTGGGGTCTTCCACAAGGAAGAACCCTCCGTCTCCATGCTGCTAGGAACGACGTCTGTTCCAGCAGCAGTCGACGTGACCTCCACGTCGGTTTGGGGGGTGGTTTTGAGGCACACCCCCTGGTCGCCCTGTCGGGCTTTGTTGACCCCTCCCAAATACCTGATGGGGGTCGCTGTGACTGGTGCCGGGCCTGAGCCCCGCATGAGTCACAGCCGGGTGTACGTGGAGGGATTTCTCACCTCCAGTTCCCCGTTGGGTAGTTTTATCTCTCGTACTTTCCAAAGCTATGGTTGTGGTTTTACGTCCTCCGACGATGGTGATACCCTAGGCGTGACAGCTCCCCTGCACGATTCATCCCCTCACCGGGTGTCAGAGCTTGGGATTGGGTTAATTTTTTATAGAGGTGTTCATCCTCGCGACCCCGAGGGGCCACCGGTTCTGTCAGTTCAGGATTACGGCTGGGCCGGGCGGGGGTCTTCACAAGATCGTTCCGCCCGCCCCGTTGGTGATTTTTTTAACGAGGTTTTCTTCCTCACGGTTCCGAAGAACCGCCTTCCCGCGAGAGACCTAGGCCTTGAATGGCCCCCGTCGTGGTGGGTCTACGTTCCTCATCCGAGGCGGCAAGACCCTCACCTTGGCCAAAATTAGCCGTAGTAGCTACAGCTCTACAGTATGTAGTAAAGTTGATTAACTGCTTATCAGAGCAGTGATAAATAAGAACACTTGTGATAATTTAATACATGTAATTTCCGAGATAGCTAGTTACAAACATACTTTACCCCGGCTAGGGGTCGTGGGTGATTAGAAGCGATACAATATTAGTTCTATATCAATATAGGCAACAGGTCTCAGATCACGGGCGTGTACTCAGTAAGAGAAGAGAGTACTTCACCTGTAGATGTTGTAGTCCGTAAGAAGAACGAATGGTGTGTGACCCTCGCTTAAATAGTAGGTCGCTGAGAAGCGGGGATGTTGACACGCCCCGCGCGCTCAATCGACGTCACACACCCCCCTTTTCAGGGAAGAATTTTCGCTGGGGGAAATTCTTCTCCTAGATCCCCCCCAGTGTCAGCTTCTTCTCGGCACTGCATGAGGACACCTCAGCAGCCCATCAATTCCCTGAAACAGTTGAAAGGGTATACATAAAAGATATAAAAGACTTAGGATATAGGCAAGTATGTGCGACAAGAAAAAAATTAGAAATGAGTCACGCACGAATCGGTTTGTGTTAATGATATTCGATATAACTCGTAAAGAATGTCAGTGAATAGGTATATAAATTCTACCTATAGACTTGAGTTATAACAACATAGTAAACTGCAGGTGCACTGAGTTGATATTGAACCGGTTCTAGGAATGAACGAAGTTGCTTGCGATATAAGGGCCTGCTAGGGTATCGTAAGTTAGAAACGGGTTCGGTATGACTTTACTGATCATAATTAATTAGTTTTATATCTTTAATATGTCACTCGCCTAGTGGTTTGTTAGATATAATATACGAAAGTTTATAGGACAGTAGTGATTTTACCTTTTTTTAAAAAAAATTTAGGTAAAGTTTCTTAGTAAAGCATTTATCTTTGTCGCCTAGGTAGAAAGTGCGTTTTAAATTATAAAAATTAGCATTTCGTAGGTGAGCCGCTAGTAAACGCTGACTGTAGCTTCTCAGAAATAGAAGATAAATAGCCCAATGACTCGATATAGCTAATGCGTGGCTCATGGACCATACAGGGTCAGAATTAATATGGCGTGAATCACCATAATATTAGTTTACGATTAAAAATAAGCGAGAGATAGAAAGAAAAAAATATATAGTTTCATTACAGTGAAACTCATAGTTAGTTTATTTTAGGTATAAGAGTGTCCCATATACGGTTACCATTTTGAATGAAAGTATTCATAAGTATAGTTACCGTTTGTTGTTGGATTTTTTTTTTTGTTTTTTTAGTTGTAGAATAAAATTGCGATTAACTAGACAAAACCGTAGCTCGCCATTTTTTTTTTTCTATTTATGTTAGATATAAAAATGACGGGATCAGACCATAGACTCTTTGAAGGTTCTATCACTTTATCCTTGATCAGTTCGATCGAGTAATTTATTGATGAAATGCGACTCAGACCCCGCTTTTGGTAAGACACATCATAAAATTGAGAATTTTTGTGGTCAGCAGTAGCTCTGTGGTCGTCTTTTAGAAGTTCAAAAGGTATTGAAATACTAGCGACGTCGGACTGTAAATTTGCAACGCAGGACTTACTATCGTTGGAGACTAGAACCGAGTCTAAATGGTCAGGAAATAGCCCAAACTTTCTCCAGAAATCCATACCAAGTATCAAGCAATGTTTTATTCCTGGTACTATATGAGTGACAATAGGTATAGTTTTACCCTGAAACTCGAACGGTATCGTAACTGAGCCCAGAGAAGAATATTTATCGCCACCAGAAGTGGAGAACTTTGCAGGACAGAGTTTGTTAAACTCCAAGTTATTGAAAAAAAATCTATGTGAACCATTACCTAATATGGTTACACACGAACCAGAGTCAAGTAGACCAACGGTGTGTATTTTGTTCAACGTTACCGGTATATAAGGAGTATCATTTTCGATTTTTCGAATTTTCGATTGGGACACGTTTATTAGAATTAAAAAAATTAGACACATAGTTAAGCCAATTATGCCACTCGGCTTTGTTAGTCTTTGACCTAAATTTTATTTGGTCCCAATCGGAATTTTTTAGTTTCTTAGTTTTTTCATTAGGTTTACAAGTAGGACAGTCGGTAGAACGATATCCTTTTAGTCCACATTTAAAACAAATTAGAAAGCGTGGTTGATTGTAACCATATATAAAGAGTGAGTGTCGGTTCTGCATTTAGGACAGTACTGTTTAAAATTATTAGAGATGTTGATTGCGTTTACCATATACCATATAATCGGATTTAGTAAAACATGGTTTATCATTTTTATAGAAATTATTATTTGGGGAGTTTTTATTTGCATTGGGATGGGATAGAATAGTCGATATCGATCATTAAGAGAAGAGAGTACTTCACCTGTAGATGTTGTAGTCCGTAAGAAGAACGAATGGCGTGTGACCTTCGCTGAGAAGCGGGGATGTTGACACGCCTCGCGCGCTCGATCAACGTCACCATGTTGCCGCAGAGTTGCAGTCACTGCGTTGCCCGGGGTGCACCACGTGGAGGATCTGACCAAAGCTCCCCAGATTACATGTCTAATTTATACCTACGTCTGTTAGTATCAAGTATTTATAAACGCGGTTCCATCTTTCCATCTAATGTTCTCTTAATTTATTCAGAGACAGAACACGATGCGACCCATCCTTAACAAGATACATTAAGAAAATTAACGTTCGACTCATTTAGCTCTTTTGACACCAAAACTCCCTGATTGATTGGCTTGCTTACGTAACAGAAATTAGATTAACGTGTGTGCCGTAAAAATAAAACCAACGAGATTTTTTTATTTAATCAAAGGTATGCTATTTCTATGGGTACCTATCTAAAGAAGATGTCCACTATGGAACAAGCACAGTAAACATAATGATAAGTGTACAAATTATTAAGTTTGAACAAGTGGAATTGTTGCAAAGAATTTAAAACAAATATTATGTTAGTATTCTCGAGACATAGGTGCTCTGCTGCAACATCGAGCTTATGCTGATAATAATCATTTACTGAGTCAAATTTTACACAGGTAGATACAATAGGTTTCAGATAAAAACAATTTTTTTCCCAGATCTATTTAGGTACACATTTAAAAATTTTATCTGGTTCTAATTAATTTAGGTTTTATAATCCTCCGGAGTTTATATTCCACTTGAAATAACTATGACTTAATAAAATCAGACAATACGTTGAAGATTACAGAGTGTAATGAAGCACGTTTAATCCCAACGGGTTATCGTTTAAACAAAGTGCCTTATAATTCGCAAGAGTTTGCCCTCTACAACCGCACGCCGTCGTGCGTCGCGCCGCTGGGAATCCCGCTCTACCGCTTTGAAATATTTCAAACCCTTTAAGATACCTATCTATAACACCTTTGGTTCATACTATATGAGTATAAGGTAAAAATCCCTCCGGAATAGAGTTACAGTTCGAAATTGTAGATTCGGGAAGTTTGTACCACAAAGTTACACACGAGGAAGTAATTTGATAAAGTTTTCTTATGACTCACGGCGAATTTAAATTTATTTAGGCACATGAAAGTAAAAATACGTTTTCAAGACAATTTTTATATTCAAGACCAAAAATTACATGTGACAATTGTTATTTTCTTCAAGGATTTTCTGTTGAACCCTTTCAATACATGTAAATACGGTTGCCTATAGGTTGAAGTGCGTATTAACGTGAATGTTCGGCGTTTGTCGGTTGAAGAGTGCGACAGGGGTCGAGGAGTACCGCTGTAGTGGGGTGGCGAGTGGCCAGTCAGCCGGTTTTATTGGCGTTACTAATGAGTTGCTAATTCAATTTCACGGAGCCAGGAACTGTAGGACAGGCAAGCGGGCGGGCGGCGGTTCTCTCGGTTGCCTGAAAATAGGGATCGTTTTAGTATTAAACGCTATTTTAGGCCTTACAAAGATTTTGACTGCGTATTTTTTATAGGTAGGTATAGTATTATATTATAATGGTAAACCTTTTTGGAGTCAATAGATAATAAGTGCAAAAATGCAACTTTCCAGGAGGCGAAAAAAACGTCTCATGTCGGTTTAAATTTATTTTTACCACATTTTATTTTTTTAATAGTTCATTATACTATCTACAATATTACAAAACAATTTGTTTTCGTATAATAATACTAAGCACTAAATAAATTGCAGATTGTAGGTATTGTTTCGTGGAAGTCAATATAAAGTTGGAATTTGGAAAGTTATTAGGTATTGCCATTGCAGATAGTAGAAATAGTTTCTAATCTTACTTGACAATATTAAAAAATACTAGGAAGATAAAATAAAATGAAATGATTATGTGATAAAAGAGGGGTATAATTAGAAAAACTATCGATAATAATTACGATGAAGTAGAAATAAAACACATTTTTTTTTAAATCACTTTCATCAACATAACTTGTAACAAAAATTTTTACGCTGATCCCAGTTTGATTGTTTCCAAAAATTTTTTGTCTAGGTACATTCTTCACCTATCTTACTGCATCCTCTTAATTTACTTTTTTTACAATATTCAGACTTACATCTCTCTCCCAATTGCCTAGCATTCTTTAATCTATCATGTTGAAACTTTCCATTAGCGGGTCTAGAGTATCCCAAGTAATTTTCGTCTTTCATTCTACGCATTTTTGCCAGATTTCTTTTCCAAACATTAGGTTCAGCTATGTGTCGCCGCTTTCGGCCCAGGTTCATGTCACCAAACTCTACTTCAGAATCTGATGTATTACCACGGGCATTGATTGGAGGGTGGTATTCATTCTCACTGCTCACGTCTGTGTCAATTATAATTATCATTAGCTGTAAAATTTAAGAATATCGAAGGACGACACTCACGGCAACAGAATTCGTATTTGTCACCATAGGAGCAAACTGAACCTTTCTTAGGCTGATAATAATGTTTTTATCTTCCGTGAGATCAGAAAGTGACCAGGATCTGACAAGGCTGACCTGGCGAACGTACAACAATGTAAGGGTGGAATTTGGTAAACGCGAAACTTCAAGATCCAGGTCGCGATGATTAAGTTCAATAGTGTTAGATGTAGAAGCTGCAGGCTCTATATCACTTAGCTGTATTAAGTAACTGAGGCCAAGCTCTTCAACGATACTTATAGATGTAGAAGCAGTAGGCTCTAAATCATTTCAAATATTGGATGGAAGCAGGCGTTACCTGGCGAAAATCCATGACAAAGTAATGGTAAGTAAGATGTTAGACTGTCTCAGAGAGAACAGCTGTTCTCTCTGAGACAGTCTTGATAATGCCTCGTTTAGAGGCGAAACAATTGTCGACGTTTGTTTGTCCTTTTTAATTTTGCGAAAAAATAATGCTATTATATTTTGAAAGTTTTTAACATCTTACTTACCATTACTTTCTAAATCATTTGGCTGTATTAGGTGACTGGAGCCAGGTTCTTCAACGATAGTCTCGTGGTGCATCTGACTTTCCAAGTTCGGTGAGTGGAAGTCTATACGATCAAACTTATCGCGCTTGGAAGGGAACTAAAATCTCACCCTTCTGGGATTAACGCTAGGCCGATGAAGAGATCTTGCCTCTAAATTTCTAGAAAATACAGTAAGTAATTAATATAAAACTATGATCGTGTGGTCTACCCCAAGATACATAGTTTGAGACTAAGGGTACTTAATCAAATAAAATAGGGACCATCATTTCGAAACTAAACTCTGCCTGGCCAGTACTGAAATAAAAGAATTATTAGACTTACAAGCTGATGATTGTGTCCAAATATTTCTTACTATTCATTTGCCGTGTGTCTTAAGTTGGTCACATTGTCGATATTGAGACTTTCCAAAATCTTTCTGTTTCGCAAGCCTTGATACATTTGATTACTTTGTGACATTACCCTAAAAAAATGTTAGTATTTGTAAGTGGTAACTTCATTATTTTAAATTATTTGCTAAATGTTTAGAAACAATAACCTCTAACTGCAGTAAAGTACAATTTTAATAAATATTATCTTAATTGACATACCTGGTACAGTTTGCACAAGCTATAATGTTTCAATTTTACACAAAAAAAAACTGATTATCAGTGAAAAATCACAATTACAAGAACTTTGATACTTCACTTCTACCGTTAAACACAAATACAAACGAAATGAAAGACAAGTGGCGGGTGGGATCCTCACCCACCGTCGTTTCATCGTTTGTGTTTTGTATACTCTTCTTTTTCTCTCCCTTCTTACAAACCGCCGCTGCATCGACAGGTCACCTGTCAATACGCTTGGTACCATGAACACAAGTGGACGCATTTAAGCGTAGATAGAAGCTATTGCCATCATAAATTACGTAATAATACTTATTACATATTGCCACAACAGTTTATCTAGCAAAAATAATAAGAAACAGACCCTAAATCTTCATTAGTAAGGTGTATTACTATATTTTATTGAATAAAACAAAAATGGCTAAAATGTCAGTTATTATATATTGACTCTTCGTCGGCGATATGGTACCTTACCTAACTGTGAGGGGACTACTTATCGTAAGTTCCCCGCCCTGTTAGTTAAAGTATTTGTATTCAAATCGCTCATAAATATAGGCTTACGCTTTTGTTCTTCCAATAATAAAATATTAACTATTTTAGTAGTTTTATACCAAAATAGAATCATGAATTTTACAGGCCGATTCCGCAAACAAATTCAGTTAGCCTTCGGTCGATTTCATGAGATCACTGAAAAGAACAAATTCATATGAGTCCTTTCTGTATTACGGTTTACTTTTATAGTCTGTAACAGTTTTCAATAGTAATAGTTCTGTTTCCGCTCCATGGATAAAAAGTACCATGTAGCACTCATCTGTCATTCATATCATATCATATGGCAATCAGAGATCTAACTACTTAAATGACTGAACTTGACATGAAAATCGGTTTTGTAGTTTCTGAGCCTATTCAATGCAAACAATAAAATATTTTGTTTTAGAGTTTTTGAAACGAAAATCTCTTATACAACAGTAATGTCCGTCCGTCCGTGAACAACTTTCAACTCGAGAACGGTAAGAGCTAGAGACTCAGTGTAAACGCCAATGTCGCCAATCGACTCAGCATGGTCAAAGACCTCTAAAATAAACTTGACCATTGACCTCTGATCTCAAGGTCAAGGTCAAAACGAGGTCAAATCGAGAACGGTAATAGTTAGAAACTCAAGACCAGCTGCAATCAACTCAGCATGGTCAAAGACCTCTAAAATGATGCTGAACTTCATGTCATGTTACATTTTTTAATAGTTATAGCATTATAGGTACAGTGTAGCTGATACCCGCTGTTTCACCCACGTGTATGTCTATTATCGCGACGATACAATAACCAATAGACTTCCTTAGGGTATAATCAATCGATATAGATACTTATATGTATGACAACTGGCACAGTTTACTAGCTTCAAAACCAATCATCTTAACTTTTCTATTTTTCCAGTCTGCATGTTTCATAGTCAAAGTTACTCAAATTACTGCATACGTCAGATCACATCCATTTACTTAATGTGGCTAATAAAACCATTGTGTGTGTCTGTTTTATGACAACGTCTCTATTCACTATCCCAAGAAAGTTTTGCGGAAAATGAAAGAAACTTTTTGATTCCCCAGCACCAAATCATTGGACGGAAAATAAATTACCTCTTTGTCTAATAGGTAATGTTTGGGAAAGCTTTGTCGAAACTCTTACTGTAATCACAATGATCATAAAATTGTTTGTTTATATGCTTCTATTATACTTTACTCTATTGAAATAGTTATATTACGTGACATTACAACTTTTACAATAGTCCACAATGAAGGGTCAACTTCAGAAGGCAAGCTAATAAAATAAATAGGTATGTACTTGCTTGTTTAGATCTTTATTTTGTCATTCTAAAAGTTGTCTCAAAGGTCACATTGTATCTCATGTCTGCGTCTTAAAATTTATATGGTCAAAGTCAAGAAAATCGAATCATCCCCATAATTCAACTGGATGATTCCAGACAATACATTGCGCAACACTCTAGTAATTGCAACAAATACTAAGTATTTAACTGTACCAAATTTCACAAGATTATTTTAATAATTAAATAACTGAGATTCCTTTATCACCTTTTTTAGACTATAGATAGAACCAGCTCATCGATGCATCAGAGAGCACTTTAAGCCGTCATTCCCGGTTGCTATACGAACATCAGAATCTATCATGGCAGTCATTACGGGTAGTTGGAGCCCTGAAAAATCCTGTTGTTCTATTTACAGATCTTAGATGTCGCCAATGGGTTGTGGGAGACCCAACTAGGATGGGAAAAAGCTCAGTGGATGAACAATCTTGATTACATCGCCTTTCGTACAAAAAGCCTACGAGACCCACGTCAAATAGTATTTCTACCTAAGCTGCGTTTTATAAAATCTGTGAGGGCAAAAAGAAAAAGATAAATTGAATACTTAAATACCTAATATTATTATTGCAAATCGTATAAAGTCAAGCAACAAAATAATGTGACAAATGTACTTAACAACAAAAAAAGCCAAAACAATTTGTAACAAGTTGTGACATTTATCACGTTTTGTTTTTATTAACTTACCTTGTAAACGTTCATAACAAATAACAAGTATCGTGAAGTCAATACTACCCAAGTGACAGTTCCGTTGAACAACAAAGTTAAGCCTGGAAGAAATAACACACTTTAAACTTACTGAATTCAATCGCTAGAAGACGGTAACTTTGTACAATTGTTTTCTTTCAAAGTGTTGCACTTAGAACTATTTGTACGAGATACTGTATCGAACTCTTCCGCGCTGTTGCATGAAACCACTTTTAATGGATTGCTATAGTCATTCTTAAACGAAATACTAGTTCATGGACTCTAGTCTAAGTATCGTACCTTGGCTTGGCATACTTAATGTAAGTGCTTAACTTTAATGCGATAGTTTAAGGTGGAAGATTGATTATGTTTGAACTTTTAATGTCGTTCACAAAATAATAGTGCAGAATTTGTGAATAGTTGACGGAATAGATGCTGAATTATGAGGGTCATTCGTCGCAGGTGAGAAACTGGTGCGCACCCGCGAGTTAGCACCTTCTGATTTTACCTACTTTTCTTGTCATCAACTCGTGCGCCCGTTTATAGTACATTCATATACAGAATGCTTTAAACCAAAAGCCTGATTGTATTTTGATGGCTGAGTTCAAAAGTGATTTAGTTAGTATGCTATCGTTACGCTTTGTTAAGTAATCATGTAGATATATGTTATTTTTATAGCAAGAATCTTCTACATATATAACTTATACATATAGTAGGTACATAGTTATATTATAAGTATGTACCTACAACTTTTTTTTATGAAAACCCTCATACATTATATTTAAAAGTAATATAGTATGATTTTAGGTTATGTACGCTTGTTAGACTTCGAAGAATCATGAGTTGCTTTTATTGGAATAATATTATAGCTACACCAATAATCTTAAAGATACACCAAACATTTTTTCTAGATTTTTTGATAACTTTGGCTCTTATGTTGTTATGTATTCCTGGTACATTTGAGGTTTGTGTCTTTTATAATGGACAATCATTTTCATCTGTACTCGGTGCACATTTCTTTATTTTTCATCGGGACCTAAAAAAATGTACCATGCGCTTAGTAGAGCAGTATAGATATATCTTACCAGAGCCGTTTGGGTCCCTTAACTCTCTATTATAAGATACACAAACAACAAAAGTACTAGGACTACAGAACTATAAAAGAGCACTCGCCAACTCTTATATCGCTCAGTTTGGTTTATTCAAAATGTGTTCGAAGAAGTTATTGTTCAGAAACCGTTCTCCTTTGATCGTACTTAAAAAATGTCATACAGATTCTTCTGTTTTATGCTTTGATGAGGCAGACAGAGCTGTTTATTGTACCCATATTTCGTGAGTCACATTGGTGGTGAGGCCATCTTTTATTATAAATGGCACGAACCTCGAATAAAATACTAGGACTACAGAACTACACAAGCACTCTCGAAATCTCATTCGAATCTCGATCCTCGATCGATTAGTTTATTTAAATGTGTCAACAGGTGCACCGAGTACAGATGAAAATGATTGTCCATTATAAAAGACACAAACCTCAAATGTACCAGGAATACATAACAACTTAAGAGCCTTCAAGATTAGAGGGACTGACCATAATATAAAGTCATAAAATAATAATAAAATAGTAGAGTTACATTTCTAAAGGTTGCTTGTTTAAAATAGGTAAATAAATAATTAAATTTCTGTACTTTGTAGTTGTTGGCTGTACAATTTGATCTAAAATGGGCGCGGTAGTGTCGTTAATTGTAAACGACACTACTGGTAGTATCGCTGGTAGTGTCCTTGCCATAAAATGGGTATATTTTGTATATTATAGCAATATACCACATTCTTTAATTTTTGTAATATTGTTGATTATTTTTAGGAATATACAGTTTATACTTTTGACGTGTTGTTTTATTTATAACTAATACTACAATACTTATTACATAATAAGAGAAAGCCTCTCTTTGTTTTATTCTAATCTCTAACTATATTAAATATCTTAATATAGGTAGGCATATAATACGTCATACAATTGGGGTAGGCAGAGAAGAATCCAATACATTTAAACTAAGTAGGTAAAATATACATATACGTTTTAAAAATTTTGTAGCCAACTGTACCTACTTATTTTAATCTAATATCACGCGCGCACGAGTTGATGACAAGAAAAGTAGGTAAAATCAGAAGGTGCTAACTCGCAGGTGCGCACCAGTTTCTCACCTGCGAGTTGATGAACAACCCAATTATGAAGTGGCTGTGGATACACATAAAAGTCGATAGAATACGACATCGACTGCTAAGGAACGAACCTTGATTTGTTTATTTATATTACCTACCTTAACTTGATTAATTTGCAACTTGAAGTTGCAACTTGGTTTCCAGATTTGGATATTTTTGAGATTTGAACGTTTTGCAACCTACTGTTATTTTTTAGCTAGGGTGTTTGAGCTTAAACCACTTATTCAGCTCTGATCACTTTGCAGCCTGCTTTTTCCATAGAAAACAACGATTTTGTATAGGTAGCGATGCGTAATGGATCCGTTCATCTTTCTGTATCTATATATATATACTTTAGTCACATGTAAGAGACCATTCAGCCTTCCATTGGTTAATCATAATCATAATACACATAAGCGGCCTAGTTTAATAACTAGCACATCAAAATTCATTGTAATCTGTAGTGCAACCATGCCGTTTCACTTACCTGCATAATGTTTATTCTAATAATTTACCAATCAAAGTGTCATTATGTATTTTTTTTATGCTGAACTTTGTTAATTAAAATAATTGACCGAGCGAGCGAAGCGCCTAAATTTCAAGATTGGACAATTTTGCTTTCGTCCGTCTGTCTGTATGTGTGTTCCGGGCTAGCAGCCACAGTTTTTATCCGATCTTTACGAAACTTGGCACAAGGGATCCTTGATTTAATACAATTTTTTCGTCGTGAGCTTTTTGGATTGGGGGGAATTGGGGTAAATAAGTTCAAATAGGTAACGTTTTGCTTATGCGTAATGCTTTTCCGGGCTAGCGACCCCATTTATTATCCGATCTCCAAGAAACTTGACACAAGTATTCCTTTAATAGAAACAATATTTTTAGTGTGAGTTTTTTTTTATTGGGGAGACCCCTCCCCAATGATGGATGGGGACAAATCTCAAAAAATAAATTTTAATGTTCGTGAGGTCTAGTGTTCGACCATAGGGCTACCACTTGTTTACATATTTCTAGTTTGTCCCATTATATCTTAAAGGTATGTACCTAATTATTGAGAACAGGGTTTTGCAAAAATATATTTGTGTATAAGTTTCTCGTAAGGCCGAGCGTAGGTTTCTCATGGGGCTACTTTACATGCTGAGAAGTCTTGAAAAACTATACTGCTAGATATCGTATCTACAGTGTAGGTATCTATCTAGTGTAGGTTCTTCATGATTACCTACTCAGAACACAGCTTCCACCGCTTAAACCGACAAAATAAATGTTTAGCATTATCCATACGACATCCCCATCATTGCTCGGACATGTATTTTTTTTTTATTTTCGGTGTTAAGGAGTCCCAACTGAGCTACGATGACCACTACCGACAACATCGAATTTTTGCTTCATATCATATTCATAATTTCTACATCGCGCTATTAAGGTTAGCGTTGCATCCACCTACCGCAGTTCTACCGAACTGACGGTACCAGTGTATCGTGTTACAACGATATTTAGACACTAAATTTTAGTAGAAATTATGAATATGATATGAAGCAAAAATTCGATATTGTCGGTAGTGGTCATCGTAGCTCAGTTGGCAGAGCAGTCCCCCTGTTAGGGAAAGGCCGTGGGTTCGAATCCCGCCGATGACATCAGTTTTTGTGATCTATTTATAATTTCTTTCTAAATATTTTAAGAATAGTTTAAGCAAACTCATTGCTTTGAAATACAAAAATATTAAGGAGTCCCGCCAAGCAATTCAACCTCACTTGCAAGTGGTGAATCTGCCAAGCAATAGACTAGGCTCTGACGAACATAAAAGTTCTCGTCGCCTATTAATTGTGACCAACAAAGTTACTGGCTGTACGTCGGCGTATAAACAGCCTTTAACGCCTTCGAGGAAATATACGTGATTTTATGTATGTATTATACACTATTGCTATCATACTTAGTGGTAGAATTGAATAGTTTTAAACCGGTATTCACTTATCCGGTGTTAAACAAAATAACAGAAGAATTGTCAAATGCAAAACAGCAACGCAAACAATTGTATGCTTCTCCATAATATTCGGTGCCAAGAAATAATCTCTAACATGACATTAACATACATCACTCGCCGAACAGCTGCCAAAACTGTCTGCCAGAGTCCTCAGTACTACTTAGTAACTTAAACAATAATAGTTTGTAGACTTACCCTACAAAATATTGGCACAATAAACTTTCAGAACTTGGAAAACGTGGCTAAAGTTTGGGACAACTCGATTACCTACCCGTATTTCTGGACTTACGTCCTCATTAAATCTAAATGACGTCAATGTTTTTGAGGATCTTTATAAACCTCTATGCATAGAGCAACGAATTTGGTCCATGCGGTACCGGTAGGTACCTGTCGTACCGTTTGACCCGTGTAGCTATATGCCTCTATTTTAACGTTCAAGAAGTAGGCACCATACTTTTCCATTACAAAAATTATTAAAGTTGTTATGGGTTGTTCTAGGTTTATTCTAGTTTGTTCCAAAACGTTATAGAGCTGAGAATGAAATTTTCAGAGAAAATCCAAAAGAGCTGAATTTCGAGCTGGCACCGCACTTTTGCGCACTGATGCTCAGCTCAATAACGTTAGGGAACAGAGTAGAACAAACCTAGAACAACCCAGAACAACTTTCAAAATTTCTGTAATCGTAAAGTGTGGTGCCACCTTCTTGGTTCTATTTAACCGTAAAAACGCGTTGTAACTAAATGCCTTTGATATAACGCGTTCTAGGCTACGATAAATATAATTGTCTGTCTGTCTGTCTATCTATATGTGTGTTGCGGGCTAGCAGCCACAGTTTTTATCCGATCTTCACGAAACTTGGCACAAGTATTCCTTGATTTAATACAATTTTTTCATCGTGAACTTTTTGGATTGAAGGGAAATTAAGGTAAATATAGTCAAATAACGTTTTAATGTTTTTCAGGGCTAGCAGATCGGATAATAAAGGGAACCCCCTTTATTCTTCACGAAACTTGGCACAAGTATTCCTTTACTAGAAACAATATTTTTAGTGGAGGTTTTTTATTGGGGAGGGTGGGGGGAGGAGTTTGGATATCTCAAAAAATATTTTAATGTTCGCGAGGTCTACTGTTCGACCATAGGGCGGGGCGACCATTGTACTAGTTTATTTAATCTTCACAAATATTTGTTTAATTTGACTGTTTGATATTCCCGTGATACTTTTGAGAGTTCTCACATTCTACAATGGACTATGAGAATGGTTTCTTAGTCTTGTGGCGTGCAGGCAAGCAACTAAACGAAGCACCTCTGATGTCGGTTTTAGTCCCACGTAACAGGGGGAAAGCCTATTTCCGTCACCGGGCACATTTATAATGGGTTATGTCCAAAATGGCCGAATGAATTTAATAAAAAGTAGCAGCTATATTGTAATTTTGAAAAAAAAAAATTGAAACTCGTTATGGCACAGCCAATTAAAGTCCTGGGCGCTTCGGACTAGGAATTTATACAGACATAATAAAACACCTTCGAGCTTTACCGTACATCAAGCACGATATTCGCTTGACTGCCCGTTTAAAAGTGCAATTATATAGGTATAACAATTTCCTAAATATGTACAATTCACATTCCAAAAGTAAATTTCATACTAGCAGTTCCTGACCCAATAACACTAAGCCATCGTCATTGATCCATTTATGTTAGGATTTTGTGGTATCAACAAGGATTAGTTCCCCAAATCTCTGTTAGTGGTACGATCTGTACTCTCCCAAACTGGGCCAATTAGAGCTTACCCTCACTAATCAGAACATCGACGCGTTATGTACACATAGTGTGTGTAACTGTAATGGTAGCGATGTATGGTGCAAATATAGGTAATGTAGCACTCAGGCTGTATTAGTTTCAACAGTAGATAATGAAAGCTTACATCCTACTAACACAAAGTACGTAGGTACCCACTTTAATAAGTATATTAAGTACAAGTATTTTCTTTCCTTTCCATCTAAAGGTTGTCTAAATGAGATCGCTATTAGCAACAGAGCGCCCTTTGTAAGGTACTTATAGTGGTAATATGTTATAATTTATTTATGTATGCTGACCTAGTATTTCTGGGGGACTTCAATGGTCATCAATGGCCATCACATTGAATGGCTGGGGTCCCTCAAGACTGATCATGCGGGTAGAGCCACCCATGCGTTCGCTCTCTCCCACGGTCTGACCCAGATGGTATGCGGGATCACCCGGATACCAGACAGGTCAGATCACGCGCCCGCTCTGCTGGATCTACTGCTGACGAGTCGCCCAGCCCAGTACAGTGTTTCGGTAGGAGCCCCACTGGGTAGTTCCGACCACTGTGTTGTTCACGCTGGCATGAAGGTGTCACCTCCTGCACGTCCTGTACAAACGTCACGACGACTATGGCACTACTCGTCAGCGGATTGGGACGGTCTACGCGATTATTATGCGTCCGTCCTCTGGAGCCAGCGCTGCTTTGTAGGAAAGGCTCCTTCGGATAGTGCTTCTGCTATTGCTGGCGAGATCAGTTTAGGGATGGATTATTACATCCCTTTCACTGATGTCGCCAGTATCCGCAGAGCCCGTCCCTGGTTCGGGCGAGATTGTGCCAAAGCTGTTCGACAAAAACAGTCGGCATATCGCGCCTGGATCAGGGCCCGGGCTGTGCGCAACCCAAACGTGGGCCACCTCAAAGCAGCGTACAACCGGGCCACAAAATCGAGTAAGAGGGCATTTAAGAGAGCGGATGCCCAGCGCGTCGCGCGGCTTGGTCAGGAGCTCACTTCCCATCCCACGGGCAGCCGTGGATTCTGGCAACTGGCCAAAGCCGTGCAATCTAACTTTTGTCAGCCCTCGCTGCCACCACTGCGTTACCCAGATGGAACACTGGCTCACAAAGCCCAAGAGAAAGCGGATATGCTCGCAGACCTCTTTGCGGCTAATTCCCGGGTCGACGACCGTGGCCTGCAGCCCCCCGCCATCGCCAACTGTGGCCACACAATGCCTGATATTGTTATCAGGCAATGCGATGTACGGGCAGTGCTGCGGTCACTCGACACGCGGAAAGCCAGTGGCCCTGACGGCATTCCGGCGGTGGTGCTACGAAAATGTGCAGCTGAGTTGTCTCCAGTATTAACGCGTCTGTACCGCCTGTCATACTCTTCAGGGCTCGTGCCGGAGGTCTGGAAGGAGGCAAACGTACAACCGATCCCCAGGGGATCGGTCCGATCCAGGCAACTATCGACCCATAGCTGTCACCTCAGTCATTTGCAAGGTGCTTGAGCTCCTTATAAATAAGCAGCTCATGCAATTCCTAGAGGATCACTCGCTAATCAATGATCGACAATACGGCTTCAGGCCAAAACGATCAACGGGTGATCTTCTGGCATTCGTAACGCATGTCTGGGGTGGGGCTATGGAAAGGCACGGCGAGTCCTTGGCTATTAGCCTGGACATCGCCAAAGCCTTCGATAGTGTATGGCATGCTTCGCTCCTTTCCAAGCTTCCGGCTTATGGTCTACCTCCTCAACTGTGCAGCTGGATTGCCAGCTTTTTAAACGAGCGCCGAGTGCGGGTCCTCTGCGATGGCCAGGCTTCTCGCTTCTTGCAAGTGAATGCCGGGGTACCGCAGGGGTCCGTACTATCACCAACTCTCTTTCTTCTGCATATCAATGATATGCTATCCCTCGGGAACATTCATTGCTATGCAGATGACAGCACACTGCACGGGAGTTACTCGGTTCGTCCGACGGCGGGGCGATCTGAGATTGAGGAGGAGAGACGACGACTCGTGGCTGATCTCGACCGTAACCTCGACAGTATCTCTCAATGGGGTACCGAGAACCTGGTCGAGTTCAATGCCCGCAAAACACAGGCGTGTGCATTTACTGCGAAGAAATCCCCTTTCCTTCCCCTACCCTCTCTTCAGAATGCATTATTACCAATGAAGGACAACCTTGATATCCTTGGCATAGACGTTCGTCGAGAGCTCAATAATAAAAACTACATCGAAAGATGTATAGGGCTAGCTTCGCGGAAACTAGGAATACTGAATAAGGTAAAGAGATTATTTACACCGGACCAGAGGTGTCTGCTGTACAAGACGCAGATTAGACCCTGCGTCGAATACTGCTCTCACCTCTGGGACGGCTCCGCGAAGTATCTGCTGGACGCTCTCGACGCTATGCAGCGACGGGCTATCCGTATTATAGATTGTCCGGAGGTAACGGGAAGCCTTGAGCCGCTAGTTCAGCGCCGAACAATAGCTTCCTTGGCCGCATTCTACCGTATTTACCACGGCGAGTGTTCTGAAGAGCTCTTCAATCTGATCCCACCCTCTTCCTTCCGATCCCGAACGACTCGTGCCGGGCAGAGATGCCACCCCCACACAGTGGATAGCATGTTCGCGAGAACCGAACGTTTTAAACGTTCGTTTCTCTGCCGAACGATAGTGGCCTGGAACGCCCTGCCTGTGCACGTGTTTCCTCCCACATATAATCCTGGGTTCTTTAAGCGGAGCGTGAAGAGGCACATCAGTAGGTCGTCAAGTTGAGGGCCACTCTCAATAGTAATGTGTGCTGTGAGAGTGGCCCACAATCGCTAGACGTCGTCACGACTTACCACCAGGCGGGCGGCGTTAATTTGGCGAACCAAACATAAAAAAAAAAGAAAAAAAAAAAAAATTTTAGTCAATGACGGTTTTATAATTTACATAAAATATCATTGATTTTAGTTTTAGATAGTATAGTTTGTAGTTTGTTTAGGTTTTTTTCTATTTAATTTTCCTTGTATGTATATATTTAAGTAATATCTATAGTATATAGTTTCTTGTAAATATTCTGAAATAAATAACTCTTATGTGTATAAGAACGGATGTTGTTTACGTCAAATGTGACTGACAGCTGACGGAATAACATAACCTCAATTCCAATGTTATAATATTTACCTACTCCTAATTTGTACTAGAAATAATATTTATATAAATATTAAGTTTATCCTACTTACTAATATAAACTTGTTGTTTCGATGTGGTTGTCTGCCTTGCCTCAACCTGCTTCCTCAATTTTCATTTGAGTCTTCATACATGCTCGCCAGTTACGTGTACTTTCAACTTGGTGTTTATTCGAGACATCTGCGATTTGGTCTACCCTAACTAGATTTTCTAATCACACTCGCTTCGTTAGTTAACCCTATAATATCCCTAGTACACCTACTACATTAATTTTCATCCACACCACAACAAACAGAATACAAAAGTAAAAAGAAAAATAAAGCACCTCGTTATTTACGAACTAAATAGTGAACGTAATTATCGCCTGAATCCCGGGCCAATTCCAGTGTTTAAGAAAGATAAACGAGAGTAAAAGAGGCTCCAACTAAAACTTGTAACTCGCCCCATCAACTGAATGAATTACTTAACAGCTACCTGATGAATGGTGTTATTGGGTTTAACTTTAATTTAGATAGTTATCGTGTGATTAAGGAGTTAATCTTGGGGCATGTTTGTCTTTAGGCAGTAGGCGATGTTCACTGACGGATGAAATCGTTGTGGATTGTCCGTATGATGGCTTGAAGCTAAATGAGGAGGATTTGTCGAAAAGCTGGCAGAGGTTAAATTAAAACAATATGTTGATATTCATAGAACAAAATCATCTGCATCACCTATGTAGGTATATCTCTCTTATTTTTAATGTCAGGTATGTCAATGTGTTTACGAACAGAACCTTGGAAGTGCTGGTAAGCTCCAGCACTCAATTCATGCTTTTTTATATTATCTATGAACATAAATCTGTGTATATAGATGCTTTTAACTACTTACCGCGAGCTTATCATATTATAAAGCCGCGCTGTCTGAACTGATTCACGTGTAGCGGGGCGTTTCGGCGTGGCAATAATAGATATCTGTGTGATGCACCCTAACAGAACCAATTTAAGGATTTCAATTTTCAAATGTGATAAGCAAAGAAAATAACTATATAAAATCTATATTTTCTTTTCTACCTTATTAATTATTTCAACTATGCCGTGACATCCATAGTTGGACGGCCCGGGTCAACCCTCGAAAGGATCCTTGATTCTTCATAGATACACGAGGCAAATGATACAGATGCTGATCATGACTAGTATTAGGGTATGATTGTCTTTAGAATATGGCTTAAATTGATAGGTGGTTTTCATAAGTCAGCTGTACTTACTCGTATGAAAACCACCTATCAAATAAGCCTTTCCTTCAGAACATTTTTATGTAGGCATCACAGGGTATTCGGGTGTCAAAAGGCTATTAACCTATAGATCGAGGGATCTATAGGTTAGGAGTAATTTACGGTTTCGCGACTGTTGGTCGTTGAAGTTGACATATGAGCGTTCACAATATGAGCGGCGCGCCTGCCTTGGCCACAGGGTCCTTCCAACCTCTTCTACTGTTCTGCGATATTTTCTGTTTGACGCCGCACTCACTGATGACGAGCGTCATTATAGCACAAAACTGTCGGTATTTACCGCCACGGAGAAGACGCGCGGTTTTTGTAATTTTATCAAACTAGAAAAACAACGCTCTGGTTTCCGCGTCGCTCGTCACCGCGTCCGAAATTGTGGGCAAAGTAGCATTAGTGATGACGACCTCCACCTCCTCTCTCGCAGCTCGCAGTAGCTAAGTGAGATAATATCAATGATCAATTAATAACGTGGTTACTAACATAACTACACGACATGTGCTGTACGCAATTCAGGCTTTCAATGGCTGCTTATGTGAGATAATATTATAATCTCATCAGTCTGACATTACGGTCAGGGCCGGATTAATCCTATCAGGTCCCCTAGCACAGAATAGGTACCCTACGTAATGCAATTAATGGACCCCTCTTTAAATATTTTTTAGTTCTAAGCATAAAGTACCTAGGTCTTGCAACAACAAAAACAACATGAGTTGAAAAAAGGAAAAAGCTTGGATCTTTACCGTCCACACGCTCCGAGTTACCCTCGGAAGGATAACCCTCCAATGTCAGTTTCCTAACAACGGGAAATGGTGGACCCTAGGGTGCCGGCAGTTAGCATAGGCCATTGCTTTAAATAAAAACATTTTGATTCGCTCTATTTTCAAGTCTATTATCAGAATTTTTCCGAGGGCTTTTTGTAAACGGTGGTACTTTCACGGTGTATAGGTATAGCCAAGCGACAACTACCGGTGTGACTATGAATGAAGAACGTACAATACTATCGAAGGATGGCCCTCAAGATAGCGGCCCAGTGATGTACCTCTACACGGTACACCTGAAGAACATGTACGGCAGGGCGATATAGGCCGCTATCGTCCGACAGAGAAACGAACGTTTTAAAAGCTCGGTACTGCCACGCGTTGTTCGGGAAGGAAATGGAGAGGGCGGGATCAGCTTGAAGAGCTCTTCAGAACACTCTGGCTGCATTCTATCGTATTTCGTGCTAAATACGTTAGAATGCGGCCAAGGAAGCAATTGTTCGGCGCTGCGCTAGTTTCTCCAGGCTTCCCGTCACCTCTGGGTAATCTATAATGCGATATACTTATGTAGTTTTTATTATTGAGCTATTGAAGACTCTGCCAGAATCTTTCCAGTTTGTCAGCATAAGTAAACACAGATGTGGGTTAGGTAGAGCTTTCGTAGGACCCCTTTACTTCCAATAATGAGTAAAAACTTACAGCCAAAAGATGTAAGTAGGTCGGAAGTGCATTCGGCCACTTTTAGTTAAGTATTTAATGGTTCCACTTAATAATACTGATTCTGTATTTTGTGTGGTCCTTTTAAATAAGTATGTAACCCTCACGCCTAGGCTCACAGCGACTGTGGGATTTGCCGCTCTGTAAATTGAGAATTAATGCACTAATTGACACTTCTGTCAATATTTCAGAATGTGCACGCCTACTAGCTGTTGGAGAATGGGAGTCAAACTTATGGATCCAGGCGCTCCCATCGCCCAACATCGGTACAATGTTGGACGACACAACCTTCCGCATTCCCACTTGCCTTCGGCTGGGTACACCTTGTGTGTCCCCGCATCATTGCACCTGTGGATTAGCCGTCGATAATCTGGGACACCATGGTCTTTCTTGTAGCAGAGGCGCAGGTCGTATACCTCGGCACGCTATTCTAAACGACATAATTCGTAGGGCTCTTTCCACCGCAGGTCTTCCGGCCGTACGTGAACCAAATGGTTTAGCACGAAGCGATGGAAAGAGACCGGATGGTATGTCGTTGCTACCGTGGAAGATGGGAAGGCCTTTCGTGTGGGACGCTACATGCGTTGACACCTTAGCACCTTCACACCTTCCAAGCACATCCGGATGTGCCAGCGCTGCTGCTGCATCGGCTGAAGACCTCAAACGGCGTAAATATGCTAACCTAGCAGGTGATTACATATTTGAGCCATTTGGGGTTGAGACACTGGGGTCATGGGGTCCGAGTGCTCGCCGCCTTTATAGAGACATTGCTAACGCCTAATCGATGCTTCTCAGGACCAGAAGGCTGGCTATTTTCTGGCTCAAAGAATAAGTATCGCAATCCAACGTGGCAACACAGCCAGCATTCTGGGCACCTTCCCAGTCGGCAATGACGCAGAGGATTTTTTAAACGATATTTTGTAATGTAAATATTTTTAGTATATAATGAGTAATAAAATTTTATTTACAATAAGAATTACAATATACAAAATAAACATAATAACAAACATAAAAACTGATATTACATAGACTATCAATAACCTGATCAAAATTTTGAATTTTTTCCTCGATAAAAGTGGAAAAGCCATCTTCTAAAATCGGGGACCCTAGGAGGCGTAAAGAAGTTTTGTCCAAAACTTTTATGTTGGGGGCCAAACAGTTGAATTTGGAGATTGTTGTTAATTTATCTGTGTTTTCAGATATAAAAATCTCACATTTATTCGGGTTCAGTTCTAAGCCAATTGACTGAAACTCGTTCTTTATTAGGGCAAAATCTTGTAAAACTGTCTCTATTTTCCCCCTAAAGTCCCGTCGTCTAAGTACCAAATGTTGAATTTGGATTTTATTTTTTGAATTATTGGGTTAATGGCCAAACTGAAGATGACTGGTCCCAACGGATCACCTTGCTGGCATCCAACGGCTGAATTCAAAAGGTGGTCTTTATAAATTAATTTTGTTTCTCTGTTTGTTTGTTTGTTTGTGTTTAAGTTTGTTGTCTCCGGCGCCTCCAGCGGCCCTAAAGCAGCTTAGGGACGCGCTGGACTCAGAAGCCGTCCGAGTCACCAGACCCACCAAATGCGCTGCATTGCGCATCACGGGTCTGGATGACGCTGCCACGACGGAGGAAGTTGTCTCCGCCGTCGTGGAGGCGGGCGGCTGCCCCCGTGACCAGGTGAAGGCTGGAGATATCTCCTTCGGCTCCACTGGTGACGGGATGACAGTCGTCCAGTGCCCCGTCGCGGCGGCACTGAAAGTGGCGGACGGACGAAGCCTCCTCGTAGGGGGCTTCCTAAAGGCGCAGGTGTACCTCCTTCGTGCCCGGGAAACCAGATGTTTCCGGTGCATGGTGGTGGGGCACGTCGGAGTGCAGTGTACAGTGGAAGTCACCGTGGGCGATCGGTGCTTCCGCTGCAGCCGGCCCGGTCGCAAGGCAAGTGCCTGTGACGCCCCGCCTCGCTGCTTTAGATGCGAGGCGGAGGGCAAGACTGCGGACCAACGGGTCGGCAACACGACCTGCGCCGCCTCGAGGCCAAAGCCTCGTCCGTCCGCAGAAAGCGGTGGGGGTGCCGTTACTGCACGGCCAGTTGTTTCGCGGCGGGATGCTGATATGGACGTCCATTAATGTCTGACGCCCATATCCGTATCCTGCAAGTGAATTTGAACCGCTGCTGCGCTGCTCAGGATCTTCTGTACCAGAGCATCCGGCAGTGGTCCATAAACTTGGCCGTGGTCGCCGAGCCGTACTACGTCCACCCGGGAAGCCCGGTGGACGAGGACGGCTCGGCCTGTTTTATCTTTGGGGGGTCCGCCGCAGACAACTCGCGCCTTGCGATCATTGCAAGATCATTGCCTACATCTCGCCGACACTGGACGAGACTCAGTTTGAGCTATGGCTCACTGAGCTCGACGTCGTCTTCGCTGCGTGCCGTCCTCACCCTGTCCTGCTCCTGGGAGACTTCAACGCCTGGAGTGAGGCGTGGGGCTCCCGGGAAATCAGGGACAAGGGGAGGCTTCTTGAGGACTGGAGCAGAACACGTGGTCTGGAGGGCCTCAACCGGGGGAATGTCGCCACCTTTTGGCGGGGGGGAATCGATCGTGGATGTAACGTTCGCATCCCCTGACCTCACCCGCCGTATTACAGGCTGGCGCGTGAAGGAGGGTGAGGAGACGCACTCGGATTATCAGTACATCCGGTTCCATGTCGTCCCCCCACCTGACCTCCCACAGCCGGTGGCAAATCCCCCGGATCCGCGTTGGGCACTTCACAATCTGGATCGGGAGGCTCTCCTGGAGGCATCCATCGTGCAGGCCTGGATTCCGGCGCCGGACCGGCCTGCCAATGTGGATGTCGAGCCGGAGTGGTTCAGGAGAGCCATGTCGCAAATCTGTGATGCGGCGATGCCTAGGGTTACACCCAGACCGGCCAGGAAGCAGGTGTATTGGTGGTCGCCGGAGATTGCAGAGCTGCGCGCAGCATGCATCTCCGCCCGCCGCCGGTACACCAGGTTTCGCCGGAGGCGTCGCCGCCCAGACGACGCGGCAGCCCGCGAGTCTAAAGGTAATCTCCAGGAGACGATAAAGCGGGCCAAGACGGCGGCCCGCGAGGAGCTCCTGGAGACCCTGCAGCAGAACCCATGGGGGCGCCCGTACCTACAGGTCAGGGAGAAACTCCGACCTAGGGCGCCCCCACTGACCCAGAGTCTCCAGCCACAGCAGCTGGAGCGGGTCATGGGCTCCCTGTTTCCACGAGCGTGGAGGAGCACGTCCCTCCGCGCATGGCTCCGTACTTCTCTCTGATGAGCAATTATGTGTTTATGTGTTTTGCTATTTAGGTTTTTTTTTTTCTCATAGAGTACAAGGTGTCAGTCATACGAGGTCCTTTACATAGGGACAGACTTAAAGGGGGTTATTTTATCATGCTGTATAGGTAACGGCACAGACAGGAATAGAATAAGGTAACAAAATTAAATATTTTGGGGGTTTCTAATTTGGCCTGTGTCAGCAAGGTGTTTACATAGTTGAAGGCGTTTTTCAGGTCAACTTTCAAGATGACCTCTCCATCTTCGCTACTGTCAAGGTATGTTGCAAGCGCATGGATTGCGGCCTCACAACCTCATTTTGAACCAAAACCTAATTGAAAGGGCTGAAATTTGGTAGTAAGCTCCGTACTATAAAAACGACAACTAATTTTGGCTGCCAAACGCCGCAAAGTGCTACCTACGGCAATGGGACGAATGCCACCATCCTTCTTGTTAAGGGCACATAAATTGGCCCCATACAAAATATCTGTGATGCCACTGTCCACATTGCCTGAGAGCATGAGGTTGACTAGAGCTGTTAGCTCCCTCAGAAGTGCATCACCAGCTTCCCCAGCGCTCGGACACAACAGATCCTTAAGATGCTGTGGTGTCAGACCGTCAAGTCCACCAGCTGATCCAAAACGAAAGGAGTCAACAGCTGTGCGCACATCCTTGGCAGTAGTCTCAAGATTTTCTGTATCGTTGTTCGGAGGATCAGGGAAAGAGAGGTCAGCTGCGGATGGTGGGTGCTTACTCTGCAAGCCCGTCAAAGTTTCTACAGAATAAGGAGCCAGCACGTCGCTACTAAAAAGTAGTCTTGCCGCCCCACTGATGTCGCCTTCCCTTACTTTATTCTCTACAAGTTTTAATTTATTGGCCTGAGAATAATCAGAGCGCGAAATGTGGATTGAATTTGAATTTAAAATGTTAAAATTGTTTGTACAATTTTCTTTGATTTGGACCGTCAAAGATGTCAACGGCCTTTTCTTTACGTGTAGGATTCTATAAGGGAAGGTTAACATTTGTTCCCAAGCGCTAAAGGTATTTTCCCGGACTACTTGACCAATGCAGGAGGCTAAACATTGAGCCACAGAGGGTCTCGCACCTCGGGGGATTCTTTTTAAAACCGAAATAGAATTTTTCATGGTACTTAACCTTTTCCACAAGGGAATTTCGATATTATCAGAAATTTCTTGTTGATTTAGAAAAAATTGGGATATTGTAGACGCGTTTGAAGATACATTCAATCCGCGTTCACCTTTAAAAAAACGGGCTTGGGGACAATGTGGGCACCGTACAAGACCACTTGATGCACTTGCAAGCTCACCTGAATTTACATCCACATTGCCACATCCATTATTTTTTGCTGCTTGCATTTATTTACACTTTTATGTATATAATTATGTATATTTTGTACATTTTAATTCTTATTGTAAATAAATAACATTTGTTTACGTAGTAGGTAACTACCTACATAACGCATTTCTGGGACAAATTTAATGTCCCGAGAGGGGCATGCTAATAACTTCATTCCGTGACGCAATTACACTGCAGTTACCTTTTTACCTTTCCCGTGTGGAATTCGTGAACATTTCAACAACGGCCAACATTCATCATTACTTAGCTTTATTACACAGATGCCTTGTTTTTCAACGTCTGCCTTTTAATGAAACTCTATTAAAATAGTTTGGTTGTGTACTTGGAAAACTTTTCTGTATTAAAATTCAAAGTAAAAAAGGTGGTCTAGCCTGTTGTCTACCTTCATATTAGTATAGGTTTAGTGAGTCGTTTTTATTGTGTCTAAAGTTTATTAAGTTCAAGACACCATTACGGTGAAAAATTATCAAATTAAGATCAAATTAAAAAAAATAACTACCTACCTAATAATTACTATAATAATATAACTACATACGTAACGATCTTTTATAAGTAACCTACCATACTTACAAGTATCATCATGATAACTATGCGATAATAGGAGTACTAAAACAAACAAAACAAAATGCATGCCTTCTGAGCTAACAGAAATAAAAATATCTAAGTATGAATAATAAAAAAGCTTATAAGTAATCCACATAAAAGATATGTAGGCAATATACATTCTAATATAAATAGCATCGTAGAAAACAACGGGCGTCAAGTGTGAGACGGAGCCACTCTTAAGTTCCTACGTTGTGTACGTGATTACTCTCTAAATATTCCACTTTATTGTCCAATCCTCTCCTAGTGAAGAAACGAAGCTAGAAGGAGCCTGAATAATTTAGTTGGTTGGCGGGGGATGCACCATTTATCCAAATTGTCGTCTCCTACAAGAAACTAGGGGAGTCAGTTAAAAATGAACGAGCTGTCAGTTTCGACCCGCACCCACACGGATTTGCCTCACAAAATGTATGCTTAACGCCCTGCCTACCCAATATTATATGTGTTATCGTTCCCAGAGTCAATTCGTAAATGTCTTTTGAATTTTGTAGTATATTGTTACACAGTCAAGTTATTAACTTATAGGAGTTGTTATAGGTAATATCCACACTATACTTATTCCTAATTATATCTAAGTACATATACCTACATAGGTACCTATTAATGGGTAACGGTTACTTTAAACTTTTAATAATTTTCTAGGTAGGTAGTGGAGGTCTTGTCAGTTAGTAACGTTCCTCCTGTAAAGGGAATTTTCGGTGGTTCAAGTTCAGCCCAAAACTACCATCATAGTTTTTGAAAATAAGTTAGCATACTTCATTACTTATAAAAATATATATTCATTAATTGGGATCAGAACCCTCTAGCTGTCTAAACGTAATTACAACATTACACACAGACTACCATAGTGGTTAGTTCTACAACTACTGGTAGATGGCGCTCTGGCGACGCCGTAAATCACGATATTGATCCAAGCAATGGTCACAATATTAGAGTTCTTGGGATAGTCATAGTAGTTGGTAGAATCCTCCTCGTAGAAAGGGAACAGGCGCTGGTTCGAGCCCAAGACTGTAGTTTTATCGATTTATATTGTAAGTAAAATTATTCTGCTTAATAGAATTAATCCTGAACTTTCCTCCGCAAAAAACGGTTCTTAGAACAGTTAGGTAGGTAGGTTTGTAATATCCATAAATAAAATGTTCCTTGGTAACATGTGAAAACGTGAGCTTTATTACGTTTAGTGGAAGGAAAATGGCTCATAATTATAGCATTGTTTGAATAGTGTTTTCTATAAACAAGAATCGCATGTCCACAATCTATTTGATTGCGGGAAAATTGTTATTTTGTGTCTGTTCACAACATCTAAGTTGAAATGGAAAAACTATACCTGCATAAGTTACATAGTAGTTTTTGGGCCCTAATTGACGAACACAACAGTCTACTAATCTAGGTACATCTACCCTTGATTTACAATATTTATACTACTAGTTGGCGCCCATAGCTTCACCCACGTGGAATAATATTAAATCGATGACGATAACAGTTTTGCTGTCATCGTATTTTGTTAAAATTAATGCCCTAAACTGAACTTGAATTAATGCCCTTCATTTATCTGTGAAAACATTCGTTTAGTAGCTTCATAGGTAAACGTGATTCGTCCTACTATACAGACAGACAATAATGAAAAAAAATAGTTTCCCAAAAGGATTGGGTAGGTAACCTACGAGACTTAAAGTCGGAGGCGTCCACCCGTTAGCTATAGTATCTACCTATACATTGCCTCAATCTATACCCTACTTATTATAAAACTGAAGAGTTTGTTTGTTTGATCGCGCTCATCTCAGGAACTAGTTCGATTTGAAAAAGTCTTCTGGTGTTGAATAGTAGATTTATCAAGGAAAGATATATGCTTATAACATCACGTTTTGATGAATACAAGTAGGAGCGCAGCAGCATTGATATGTTTCAAAAACTTCCGTAGCGTGCGCTGGTAAAACGGTTAATGTTATGTTAAAATGATGTAGGTGTACTAAAAATAGTTCCTCTTTAAAAGTTCTATAAAATGTCCGTAATAGCATTATATCTATTTTTTAAGGTTAACTCACTATAATAAGTAACATTCGTTCTTATTAATTATTTGCAATGCTAGATGTTATTACGGGCGACGCGACAGGAACGGGAAAAGTAATTACCTACGGGCGTCGGGAACAGGAAAAGTAAACGGGTTATCGCAGCTATGTCAACTATGTTCCAAATTACCACGCGAACGAAGTTGCGGGCGAACGCTAGTAATACCATAAAGAGAAAAGATATGATTGTTTGTATGTATGAATGAATTGAATAGTTAGGTACTGAATCGATGTTGAAAATTCTTTCTCCGAGTAACATAGGCTACTTTTATTCCGGTAGGTACTTAATGTGTTCCCACGGAAACAAGAGAACAATATCGGGCGGGCGGTGCCGCGGTGATCAGCTGGTCTCAACAGTGGCGGCCTTAGGGGGGGGCGAACGGGGCAATCGCCCGGGGCCACGCGCTTGCAGGGGCCTCGAGCAACGATCCAAGCAAAATTAAATTATTTTTTAAATAGGTATAGGTTTTTTTTTATTTTTAATATTATCCTTAATTATTTATTAAAATTATAACATAACGGTAAATTAAACTAAAGTTAGTATACTATTTAATTTTTTTAAACATACCTAATTGAACTCTTGCCACCTTGGAATTATTTTGCTTGCAATGAGCTCAGTCTTTACTGTACCGTGTACCGTATAACAACCAAGACCTTTTCGCATCTCTTAATTTTCAAGAAAGAGAAAGGGCCTCGCCGTGTCTCCGGGTACGGGGTACGGAGTCGGATTAAGGCCTTATACGCCCCCGTATGGGCGGATTGACAGCCAATAACGTGGCTTTTTTTTTTTAAATCCGCGGCCCAAGGCCGCGGCCGCTCTAACGTCGGTTGCCAAGCGCCTCTGGTTCACTCGCAGAAGGTATTTCCAGTGGCGCCCGGCGGACTTTGACCACCTCGGTCTCTCCGGGGGTTTGGTCGGGATGAGAATCCCGCGTCGTTGGGGTAGGGTGTTCTCCCGCGTCGGTGAGTGAATTTGGTTGCGTGCTGTGGGGCAAAGGCCCCGCAGCACGCAACCCTTCTATATTGCTTCTGTAAGGACGGCGGGTGGCGATCCCACCGTCCTCAGGCCCCGATCATGGAGGTCGATGGTCTTGGGCGTAGATGAGTCTGCGGTGCCATCATCGCTGACTACAGAACTCGGCGGGAAGGGTACGCTCTTTCTGCCTCTCGGCCGCCTCCTTCGCGAGCATGACTTGCTCGCAGAAGGACACGACCGCGTTCCACCTGCTCCCGGTGGAGACCATGGCTTGAAGCATGTTCTCCAGCGAGAGGGTATCCACGCCCAGACCCACTACGAGGTCCCGGCGCTGACTCGCCCACGCTGAGCACTCCACCAACGTGTGGAGTGCGGTGTCGTCGTCGGAAACCTCACTGTGTTGACACCGGGGTGTGACCTCACGATGGATGAGAAACAGATAGCTACCGAAGCATCCATGCCCGGTAACGATCTGGGTCGCACGATACGTGAGGTCACCATGCTGCCTCTGCAGCCAGTCATCCATGATCGGTGGTAACCCACTTGGGTTGCTCAAGTTTTAAACAGATCGTTGAAAGGTCTTCAGCGGTCTGGCAAGATATTAAGAGGGTAACGCACGATCTCCTTAGATGCATGTCTCTTAGTCGTAACCCCTCCATGGGACCTGGAAGTAAGAACCTTTGCGTCATTGTTTCAATGGCTCAAGGGGGTTCTCCCGCACTCCACACGCTGGGACCTCGTCGTGGCGTTAAGGCGTGAATACCTCTCAGTGGAAACCATGCTTTGAGCCATGGTCTTCAGCGGAAGTAGGTGGAACGTGGCCATTTCCTTCTCCAAGCACGTCATGCTCGATAAGGTGGCGGCCGAGAGGGAGAAGGAACGTACCTTCCCTGCTGAGTTCCAAAGTTTGTGGCCAGGGCATCGCTGACTCATCAACGATCAGCTACAGTGCTGAAACCCCGCAGAACACACATTTAATCACCGACGCTAGATAAAACCAGACCCCAATAATGCGGGATAAAACCCCACCCAACTCCAGACAGAGGGCATATAGTTAGCCAAAGTCCGCCGGCGCCACAGGGAATACTTCCGAGTGCGTACCTGGAGTGCCCAGCAATGGACGAAGGGGCGGCCGAGGCATTGGGCCGCGGTATAAAAAAAGGGGCCTCGCGAAGACCTGCCGCCCAGAGCCTCGCAATGGGTAAGGCCGCCGCTGGGTCTCAAGTATCCTTTTATTTAAGTAAGTGTAGATACCTATGTAGTTTTACAAGGGGATAACACTATTGCATCGACATAAAATTGAAGGAGCAGGTAAATCAAATAATAAAGGAAAATTCCATTACTGTCCCGAGTCAGATAGCCGAAGATTTCTTGGGGAAAAGAATTTCATTTCGTTTGTGAGAAAGTGTTTAAAGTGGGAAATAGAATATAGGTAGTACAGTCGGTAACAATTTATGACATGGTCACAACGAAGGGTCAACCTTAGATAATATAATAAGTAGAACGGGAATCATTGATAGGTGGGTACGCATCAATAATTGTCACACTCGACACAACGGCCTGCTGTGTAGGTACTTACTTACTAACACTATGGGTGTGTGTAACGATTATTGTTAGGTAAGTAGGTTACTTATGTATCTATTAAGATTTTGTTTAAGATGTGGACACCTTCTCTGTGACCATGTCTTTGATGCTGACTGTACTAAGGGTCCAGGACTACGAGGCACAGGAATAAGAGGTATTAGGTTAGTAGGTAGATTATATACATTTATCCATCATCATTATAAATGCAAATGGATTTCGATAGAAGAAAACATATTTGGTGTAAGCGCCAAAATACGAAGTTTTCACCAGAGCTAAAAAACGTTTCTGAAATGAGAAAAACATCATAATTTAATTATTACTCAACGGAGAAACTTGATTTTAAAACGTATTTCTCTTTTTTTTTCGCTACACATAAGCTATAAATAAATGTGTCCTTCAAAATAATTTTTTTTAAGGATTTCTTAAACGCTGTAAACCGTAACGAAATTTTCTATGGCAACAAAATAATTGCCTTGGGACAAATGCCTTCGCTATTAAGTTTGTAAATAACGTTTGCTTTAATTTTCTTTTTGTTCCAATTGGCGGCAAATGTGGATGAATAGATGAATGTAGGTACTACCTACTTAATGCCACCATTAACGAGTCCATCGGGCGGGAATATTTTAAAATCGTGTCAGCCAAATAATTATACCCAATTAGTACAGTTTAGGTTTTCTTTATACCGGGTAGATAGATAGTATACTAGGTAGATAGGTAGGTAGGTACCTACCCCAAAGTATGAACACGTAGGCGTTGTTGAAAGACCGTTAATCTAATAGAGGTAAAATCCTGCTAATTTTAGTCTATTCACGTCTATTGGAAATTTTACCTAGGTAAATAACAATCGCTAGGGAAATATAGGTGTGCAAGCTGTAATCCTCATATTTGAATTCTCAATGAAAATGAATTTTGACAACGCCAAAAAACAGTCATGAAATACCTTGTCATAAATAATCATACATGAAAAAAAAATAGTTTCATTATAGTTTCGGCGTTACAGCTATAGGTTAGTGAGGCTTATGGCTTGGACGTCAAGCTGTAATCCTCACTTCTGGTGCAAGCAAATCGTAAAGTCTATCGAATTGGTTTAAGTTCCAGAAATAGTCATGAAATAGTCACAAAATATAGTCTACGTCTCCATTTATACCTGTGTATTTATACCTGTGTGGGTACCTACATACAGCACCTAGCTGTATGTAGGTACCCACTAGGAAAATTACCACTTTTAAATGTGTTAGGCAATGACCAATTACCTTCTGAATGTTTTGTGTATTTCAAGCAAATTGAAAGCTCGCTAACTTTGATTTCAAATCATATGAAGCGACGAGTTCGCTTATACCCCTACTTTGTTTCCAAATATTTATAAAATCTTAAAAATTCCTCTGTCCTCACCCTAGCCTCGGGGTCATCGGTGGCTTAGTCGCATAGCGCACTCCTTTATTTGCAAGGTGATTCCAGAATTCTTAAGGTTAGGTACATTCAAAGGGACGCGACGACTGCATTGATGCGCGACCGCAACTGCTTCAAAGTGTGTGCTTCAAGCTGTAATTCTCACATTTGAAATCTCAATGAAAACGAATTTTGACAACGCTAAAAAATAGTCATAAATTGTCGTACTATAGTTTCAGCGTTATAGCTATAAGTTAATGAGGATTATGGCTTGAGCGTCAAGCTGTAATCCTCATTTTTGGTGCAAGCAAACGGTAAAGTCTATCGAGTTGGTTTAGGTTCCAAAAAATAGTCATGAAAAAGTCGCAACGACATGCCAAATCTCAGAAATAGTCCTTAAAAGGATCTAGAGCTATAAAGGTAGCCTGGTAAGGATTATGGCTTGAACATTAGAAAACTTCAAATTTCTCCGGAATGCCAGCGATTTTCGGTTTAAAGTTTATGCCAAAAAATAGTCGTGAAATAGTCGTATGAGGCTACAATAAATTTGAGCTGATTTATTTCGAAAATAAAAAGTTTTAGTTTGCCCTACATTTCTATGGAGTACAGTCGTGTACAAAATTTGTACCTTCATATGATATTATTGTGAAATATTCCGCTTAAAATATAATATTACTTCCAATTAGCCGTTTTCCATGCTAGCTGTTATAATTAAACAAAAAAAAAAAACAAATATTTATAATTTGTATCCTTATTTATTACAATCGAAAGCTTGCAAATACATAGATAACTTGTATAAATCTCAGTACATATATGTTTATATCACAGCAATTAGTTTTGATCACAATTATCATAGTTACTTCAATATCTATTAGTGTTAGTTATTTTTTATCATTGTCTTATTTACACAGAGATATAGCTGGATTAGACCTTAGCAATAATACTGCATTTATTTTTTGTACTTTAGGATAGGTAAGTCATATTATAAGTTCATTACATTTGATGTACAGTCAGCTACAAAGGTTGATGAACACATTCAATTTTCCAAAACATCTCAACGGGAAAATAATCGTGTCATTAGTAGTTTACAATATACAGTTAACAACAATTTTTGCATAAGTCGCTGAAAACTAATAGCGACCAGCGAAATTGAATGTGTTCATCAACTTTTGTAGCTGACTGTACATTGTACAGACCTACTCGGAAGATGCCAATAATTGTTAGATATAACATAGAAATGTATAAAGAATTAAAGACTGATTAATGCAAAAAAAAATTTTGTTTAGGATAATCCGCGTATAATCTGTATAGAATATGACAGTGCTAGTCCACAAGGATTTCTGTAAACAAGTAACAATTGTTACTTGTTTACAGAAATCCTTGTGGACAAGTAACAATTATTAGTAATTACTAATAATTGTTACTTGTTTATATCTAATAAGTGCTATTTTTTATACATATATGATAATAGGTAGGACATTGCTGTGATTATACCAATGAAACAACTGTGATTATTATGATTAAAACTTTTTTTGTAGTAGTAAGTTTTTAAGACAATGACAAGATAATTATGATTGTTTACACTTTTAATAGGTACTTAATTTAATTAGTATTATACTTTTAGTCGATGTAAGTAATTAAAAGTTGTTGATATTGTTGGTGTCGGATTCGTTTATGGAATTTGTGATTTTAGAAAATGCACTAAAGTTAAGTGCATTTTTTAAAATCATATCATATCATAATCATAAAATCAATCAGCGCCATCTATTGAAATTTTCTAGAAACAAACTGAATGAACTAATCCAACACCAACAGATATTGAACTAACTATGATAATTTGTGATCAAAACTAATTGCTGTGATATAAACATAATGTACTGAGATTTATACAAGTTACGAGTATCTACGTTTTTGCAAATTTTCGATTGTAATAAATAAGGATACAAATTATAAATGTTTGTTTTTTTGTTTAATTATAACAGCTGGCATGGAAAACGTCTAATTGGAAGTAATATTATAAATTAAGCGTATTCCGCTTAATTTATAATATTTCACAATAATATCATATGAAGTTACAAATTTTGTACACGACTGTACTCCATAGAAATGTAGGGCAAACGAAAACTTTTTGTTTTCAAATTAAATCAGCTCAAATTTATTGTAGCTTTATACGACTATTTCACGACTATTTTTTGGCATAAATTTTAAACCGAAAATCGCATGCGTTCCGGAGAAATTTGTAGTTGTAGTTCTCAAATGTTCAAGCCATAATCCTCACCAGGTTACCTTTATATCTCTGGAACCTTTTTATGACTATTTCTAAGATTTGGCATGTCGTTGCGACTATTTCATGACTATTTTTTGGAACCTAAACCAACTCGATAGACTTTACCGTTTGCTTGCACCAGAAATAAGGATTAGCTTGACGTTCAAGCCATAACCCTCACTAACTTATAGCTATAAGGCCGAAACTATGAGACTATTTATGACTATTTATGACTATTTCATGACTATTTTTTAGCGTTGTCAAAATTCGTTTTCATTGATATTTCAGATATGAGGATTACAGCTTGCACACCTATATTTCCCTAGCGATTGTTATTTACCTAGGTAAAATTTCCAATAGACGTGAATAGATTGACTAACACGGCTTTGAAGTGTGCTTCAAGCTGTGATAGCTTGAAGCACACTTCAAAGCCGGCAGCAATTATAGTTTGTTTTACGCATTCTTGTTAAAATTAGAGATGTATCTTTTCGATGCCGCGAACTACATCTTTCTTTTAGTTCCCTAGATCATTTATCTAGTTTGAGTAAAAAAAAATTGAGATCCATCGTGTCATTAATCGACGGCAATTGCCACGCGGCATTGACGTCACGCGTCCCACGGAATGTGCTAACTTTATTCATAACTCAAAACTATCTATTTCTTCATGGTTCTGCCTGAAACCTAAATATTAAATGTGTAGCCACAATTTACGTGACTCAAATGTGACACAGCCCTGAATAGACAGAACTGTAGCGTTACTTAGGACATACACACACATATTAAGCCTATATCCCGCAGGGGTAGGCAGAGGTGCATTACCCACCCACAATTTGCCAGTATTTTTAGTCCCACATTATAGGGGGCAAGCCTATTACCGTCACCGGGCACACTTATAATGGGTTTATGTCCAAAATGACCGAATTAATTTAATAAAAAGTAGCAACTATATTGTAAGTTCGAAAACCCGTTACCTTGCGATGAAATTTTGATTAAAGGCAACAAAATCTTACGTGCCAGCCGCTATGGCACAGCCAATTAAAGTCCTGGACGTCTCGAACTTAGGAAATAGGAAAATAAAAAAGGCTTTTGTTAAAATTTTATATTATTTTTTAATACATTTCGGTCATAAAACCTAAAAGCTCATGTTATGGACACTAGCGCAACTCAATATAGATTCAACCAGCATTACTAGAAGCCTCATATTCCAATTGTAAAACACAAAATACTCATTATGAACATAAAATCTGATTCGTTTTGAACATTTTTAACACAGAGACACAAAGGTGATATTAAAATATAATTGTGAGTGAATTATGTAAAGCTAAACTTATGTTATAAAGTTTACACAATATTGGTATGTAAATAATACCTAAGTATTCAAAGATAAACAGAAGTGGTTTACAAGAAATTGCGTTAAAATTTATTCGCACAGGCGGAGGTTAAATTGTGACCTAATATATCCAAGCTAGCAAATAACTAAGCAATTCAGTAAGAATGTGACGAACGGCCATTCGTCACATTACTTGTCACATTATTATTTGAACAAAAATACTCTTGCTTCTTAAACAACCACTTCTATTTACAATTATAATCAAACACTAGGTTTAATCGTGTGATGAATAAGGGTACTATTCCATTATGCAAGTTGCAGGTGTAACATATGACGTCACGCCTGCACGGAAGACTTGCATAAAGGTAAAGACAAACTAAGCCGCGCACAATGTGAGTGGGATAGAACCTTGTCACAATAACGGCTCCGCGACGTCATCAATCGCTGAAAAGGTACGGATAACAAAACAGTATTGTAGGGTAATCAACGTCACTATGACGTCACCAACATGGCCACCAATCCCATTGTCATCTTGCGCGGCTTATACCTATGACATCGCATTTCGTATGCTGTTTGTCTTTACTATAATAGAATAGCAGCCTATTTATACGAAGAGTTTAGCAAGGACGACGATCAGGTCCCCTGCGACGTGGTGCCGACTTCAGTATATTATCTACGCGTAGAATCATCTCGGCTGCTTCAGCGGCTGACAGTAACACTTGTCGCTTCACTACGTACGATTCTGTGATGCCTAACTTCTTCATGTCACCTACACGACCGTTCTGCATGTCTGTAGGTGGGAGTTTTGTGTGAGTAATTTATATGCAATGAAATTAAAGCCGCAGAAATTTGCACAAGTGACACGTACTTGGTCGGCCTTTCATTTTATATTAGGCTCGCCAAATTGATGTCGCCCTCCTGACGGAAAACCAAAGCGACGTCTACCGATTGGGGGCCACTTTCACAGCACACAGTGGCCCTCAGGTTGGAGGCCCAGTGGTTTGCTTCTTCCGGATCCGTTTAAAGAACCCAGAGTTGTATATGTCAGGAAAAGAGTGTTAAGTTCTTACCAAGTCCACTTGTATTCTCTCCCTGGGCATGACTGGCCCTCAGCCTGGAGATCAGATCAGCGGAGTCGTATCCTGCGTTATCTGCCACAGCGGCCGGCAGACGACGTAAGGCGACGGCGAAAGCTTCTACCGCAGCGGATTCCTTGCCTGGAGTACGAGCTGCCACGCGGGATACCGCCTCGGCCATCAGCATTTCACTTGCGCCTGGCATAATAGTAAGTAATTGTTTATTTAAACACAAAACCCAGTTATCAACATCAACAGTCGGTGTTGAAGCCCTAGTACAGCCGATCAGTCTATCTACAGAACTTCGATATCGCCCATGGGTTGTGGAGGTCAGAAGGCAGTCGCTCCACGGAAAATGATCCAACGCAGATGTTGCCTGGGCCTGTCATTAGTAGTAGCGCGTGCTAACCGTGCGATAGTTGCTATGTGTAGCTAGCCAATCAGAGACGTACATTGACAATAGAACCAATCATTATTTCGTAATAGTAATTGTTGTTCATAGAAATCTATCGAAAATATATTGTGGGGCCGTTTGTTTAAGAGATTTTGTTTGATGTTAAGCTTCTGTTTTTATTGTTCAGTCTAAAAATGGCTGAAAGGAGGATGGGCATTTTGGTCTATCGGCGGCCATTGATGAAATTAGTGTCAAATGAAAGTACTGATAGGTAGGAACAACTTTTTCTATGGACGTTTCATTGTATTCCATTTAGTTTAGAAAATAATGAAATACGAAATAAAGTAATTCCATAGAACAATATCGTAACAATTATTGCTCATTGCAATTGCTCATTATTATTGCAGTTGTATAAGTGGAAGGCGCACAATCGGTTGCTGCGCACACGTTATGTGTGTAGTGTGGTATCTGGGATGGGGACATCAAGACGAGGATATTTTATTACCGGCATCAGAACTCAGTGCTATTATTGTACATTAATACATAAAGGACGTTATCATTATTATTATTTTTGGCGATGTTTGGTCATAGTGGTAATAATAATTGTATTTTTAATGAAATCTACAGTTCATTTTATTTTATTTCCTTATTTTTAAGACTTAATCTTAGATAAAATACGCTAAATCACAGGCTGACATATCTAAAAATAAAAATGTATTTAATTCTATTATTAATTACACCACAGATATAAAACTTCTTGAGAGTGATTGTAGGGTGATAGTACACCAAAAATAAAAATAAATTGTTCCTGGCCGCTGATAGACCAAGCGCCATACGATTTTGCCCATTCTCCTTTAAGACATAAGACGTAAGATTTAAGACACCGGGCACAAGGAGCAACCTCCCACTAGTTTTCGAAAATAAAATTTCAGTAGGTAGTAAGCGAGCAAGAACAAAACTTTCTACAAACACGTAAAACCAGCGAACTAAACGTGGACTTGCGGAGATCAGCCCATGACTACAAGTACAAGTACAAAGCTCCTACAAGTAGAGTATTAAAAAACTAAAACATACCTCCTCCATATACAATTTTAGGTTCTTTAACGGTAGCAGTGAGCACACATAGAGCGTCATGCAGCGAACGTTCAGCTTCGTCGATGACTTGTTGAGTTGCGCCACGGATCACTACGGTACACGCTGAACCTAGTTCCACTCCAGAGAAACGGATAAGGCATTCGTCACCGATCAACACCTGTAATATACAATATTCCACAGTCATTGGTAAAATACAGGACTTCAATATTGCCAATGGGTTGTGGAGGTTTGATGGCAGTCTCTATAAGGAAAATATTGAAGTATAGCCGCTTCGCAGTTAGATTACAAAGCCGACCCCAACTGACCCGAGCCGACCCCAATGGCTTGGAAAATGGCTCTGTGGATGATGAATGGGTAATGTAACTGTAGCACCTTCTAAGGAAGAAAAGTCACAGAGCCTGTCATGCTGATGATTGATCACGAAAAAATTTTTATCACACCATCTCAAAACCTTTCTGTGAATGCTTTGTTACTGTTCATTTTGCAAGTAATTTTGATCCTCATATGGTAGGGTGTACAGTGGTCTTACTAACATCTTAGAGAGCTACGTCAACCTCACCTGCATGCAAGTCATGCACCTGCCGATCACCTATTACATGGAACCAGCAAAGTTAGTGGGAAAAATATCCCTTTGGGAATTGTGCGTGATTATGTATGTATAGGCCGTGAATCTATAAACGTTACGAACTTAAAGCACATTTTCATGAACCCTGTCTCGGAACACTTTTGCCAAGTGTCGTTGAGATCAGATAAAAAATGTGTCCGCTAGCCCGGAGCTCACAGACAGACAGACTAAAGCAAAATTGTCCCAATATGGTCTCGAAATTGCTCTTGCTTGCTCGCTCTGTCAATTATCATAACATTAGCAACTAACCTGTTCAATAAGCTTGCAGTGTCCCAGTTTAACTTTCTCAGGTGAGTCGAAAGTGGATACAATTTCCCCGCCAGTGACAAGTGCGAGCCGCTCGATACCGTCGAAGTCTGCATGTTCGATCGCCATCACGCCAGCGTCAGCGAATAACTGTTCTGGGTAGTTGTAGATCAACTGTCTGTAAGGACAATTTGGCTAGGATAGTTTTTGTGGAAATATATTATTATCTATGGTTAGTGGATGATAGCAATGAGAAAAGTTTTTATTTTCGTAGTGATCATTAAAAAAATTTATTTTGAGCTTCCAATGATGCCTTAGGTCCCCCGAGTCGAAAATAGTGATTTCTGGAAAATGTATATACGCACTGTTCGGCCGATTTTGCTAAAACTTTGCACGAGCGTGTATTTTAATTGGACAGCTAAAGGGGAAGCTTATTGACATAACATTTCCCGGGCCAGATTAAGGAACTAAAAACTGCCAACAGGTATATGATATTTTTCTCAAAAGTTTCTTCAATTGTAGTCAAATTTTTTGTTGTTATGTGATGTTTCAAAGCTTAACAAGTAATTTTTTTAATTAAATAAATAAAAACTTCCAATTACCAGATTGGTAACAAAAATAATTGTCAGAAAGCAGCAGCAAAAAAATACAGTCCTTCAACCCTTCTTTTGAAATCAATTAAAAACAAAATCTAAATCTAGAGTGTGTACAAACCTGTTAATAAAGACATTACACTTGTGTCCAAGAATCTTATTTACTTTATCCTTCATTTTCTCCTTCTCGGCCACTTCCAACTCGGCAATCTTGGCCATTGAGTCTACTTTGATAGTAGAACCAAACACTTTTATTTTATCTGTGTCCATCGGTGTGTTTGCTATGAGGATATTAGCATTCTCTAATTTCTTTGGTTGATGAACTCCAACCTAGATTGCAAAAGTTGGTATCATTTTATTGAAAGATGTGTTTTTAACAATATGCTGATAGTTTTTGAAACATATTAAGCATAATACATATGGATTTTGAGGATCCGTTCTTACTATTCATTTAAAGGTCATGTAGAACCTAATTAAATAATAAGGAAATAAATATTTTGGGACAAATTAAGCTAATATAAGCTTGTGCTGTGGGATCTAGACAACTGATAAACATATTTGGCAGTCCTCTTACCCCTAGGCATTACCGAGGCAGTCAATGCAAGTTTCAATTCTCAATTCTCTATCTATGTCCCCTCATTGACAAAGATATGAGTTTAAAAAGTGATAAATATGTCTGTCAAATTTACCTTCTTGTTTAAAAGAAATCCTTCATCCAAGAAAGACTCTTCAAGTACACCACCAGATATTTTAATAATTTGGATGGCTTTCAGATTACCAGAACCTTTAAGGCGAAGTACTGCATCTACAGCCAGCTTTGTGAAATGTCTAAAAGAATTTGTTATATATTATTTTAAATGTTGAAAAAAAAATTTTGATTCTATTGTTTACCAGCGGACGCCCGCGGATTCGCTCGCGTGAAAAAGTTTATAAATGGTTCCCGAATCCTGCGGAAACACCATCCCGGGATGAAAGTAGGCTATGTTATACCTTATTACATCATCTATCCACCAGTGATAGTCCCCTTAAAATTGGTCCAACCATTCCAGAGTACGTACTTACACAAAAAATTTAAAAGTTGTTTTTTATGAAGTTTTTACAAAGTACCTTATTTATTTACATATGCATTTAGTGAAAAGCTCACACATGAGACAAGACACACTTCAATTTTATTAATCTGTATGGATTAGACAAACTAGCTGATTGACACCTATAGCCGCATGCATCATGGAGTATTGTGCCCTTTTTCTCTTCTTATCTACTGCTGAAAACGGCATTGAAATGCAAAAAAAAATCCATTGCATAGTTTTTAAATATCTAAGCATAGAGACAGTGGACAGGTGTCCAAAGATGATTCTGTATTGAAAACTTCACTTACTCCTTGTGATTTGATAGAATCTTAGAGCTGAGAGTTGTACGAGCAATATTTTCCAAATCAACCCGTAAAGCAGCTTCGTTAAAGTTCTTGTTGTGATCAAAGCTTGCATCTGACAATGCTTGTTTAGCAGTATCTACTGCAATACGCCAACCCGCAATTATTGTCTGTGGATGTAGTTTTTGCTCAACAAGTTTTTCAGCTTCTCTAAGGAGTTCCGCAGCTGAAATTTATATTAAAACAAGTTAAAAATATGGCTAAAATTTGCCATAAAATTTAGTCTTCGAAAGTTTTTTATAAAATCTAAAAAATGTCACATGACATGAAGTTCAACATCATTTTAGAGGTCTTTGACCATGCTGAGTTGATTGCAGCTGGTCTCGAGTCTCTAACTATTACTATTCTCGATTTGACCTCGGTTTGACCTTGACCTTAAGATCAGAGGTCAAAGGTCAAGTTAATTTTAGAGTTCTTTGACCATGTTAAGTCGATTGGTGTTTACACCGAGTCTCTAGCTCTTATCATTCTCGAGTTGAATGTTGTTCACGGACAGACATTACTGTTGTATAAGAGGTTTTTGTTTCGAAAACTCTAAAAGGTGTAAAATATTATTTCTAATGTGTGTATTCCACCTTTGTACCTGTATTCCAATTGTTAACATCTTTACAGCATCCAATCCTATATAAGATACAACTATGGCTTAGTATAACTGTAGTCAACTTTGTATAGGATGGGGCAACCAAATAGATTGATATAATAGGTCATTGAGACTGAGGAACAAACATGTCTAACTGTAACAGCAAGGTGGAGTGACTGTCGAACTAACTGTAACAGCAAGATGGAACGACGCGGCAGGTGAACTGACAGGTGATGGAACGACACTATAATTTTGTATTGATTGTTTTCGGTGGCTATGACCTCTATATTCAAACTGTTTGGGATTGTATAGTAAAGTATTCTTATATCTGTGCCCAAGATAATAAGTTATCTATATATGTGATATTCCAACACCAAGCACTAAATAACTTCCATTAAATCTGTTTGAGGTTTAGTTGGAAACTATAAAAACTAGTTGTGAAAACTTTTGTGTTTTTACTTATTAAGACGTTAGTCAATGTATAATAACAATTTGTTTACAAACCTAAAACAGTGACAGATGTGGTCCCATCTCCAACTTCTTCATCTTGCACTTTGGACATATCTACCAAAATCTTTGCAGCAGGATTGTCAACTCCCACAGATTTCAAAATTGTAGCGCCATCATTGGTAACCTCAACCTATAAAATGTTTTTAATTTAAAGCCTGTTTAAGTTCTTCAAAGTGCTTGCTGGTTGGTTATTTTTAACATAAATTGTGAAATCGCAAAATGAATTACCTGACCAGCGTTTCTTCCACACGAAACCAAAATTTTATCCATTCCTTTAGGACCTAAGGTGCTTTTTACCAAATCTCCAACAGCGATGGCCCCGATGAAACTAGACATCCGGGCCACCTCAGCCTTTTCTTCTTCAGCTTCATTTTTCAGTATTCTGATAGGGTTGAGTGACACCTGACAACAATTTCATGTGATCAAGTAAGACACACGTGCAAGAACATCGGTCTTCATTTCATCAATTATCTCAACACGTAATCTAAACTTCACTAAATAATTTACAACAAAAGATTAACATTGTCGAAAATAATCCACTTTGCCTTACCATTTTATCTAACTTTCGTTCTTTACTTGATCAAAATTAAAATCAAAATCACAAAGACACCGGGCTGAGAAAAGAAAGGCAAGCAATATGAATGAATGAAATGAAACGAATAAATAAGATTGATATAAATGAATGAGGAATGGCTGGATGGAAAAAAAGTTTATACTATTCTATCCAATGATCGAATGAGTATGCATGAATAAAGGTCTAGGTTCAAGTAACCATTTCTCACAAATTAATGATGGTTGCACCTCAACCGAATGGTAATGCATCCAACCATGGTGCATGGTGCATGGAACACATGGCTATATATAATACACATTATGCATGCATAGCTTCACCATAGAGTAAAAAGGATAGTTTCCCGAATTTCATTCACTTTAAACTCCGAATGAAATACATTTCATGCCTAATCCCGCAGGGGTAGGCAGAGGTGCATTACACACGCACAATTTGCCAGCATTTTTAGTCCCACGTAATAGGAGGCACGCCTATTGCCGTTACCGGACACACATATAATGGGTTATGTCCAAAACGGCCGAATGACTTTATAAAAAGTCTCGGCGTCTCGGACTTATATCCGAAATGTATTTAATAAATTCACAAAGTTATATGTGGATTTCAAAATATATCTCAATTACATTGTATAGTTATCTGTGGATCTCAATCTATTTCGAAATACAAAATGTTTCGACAACCATCAAAAATGGGATATAGCCCTAGACAGTAGACTTGCGAAATCGCCTTAGCCGATTTTCAAATGAATTTCCGATCAAAATTCACTGGTAGATTCAAGAATCGGCAAATTCACAAGTTTATTATCTCCGTGCGAACATTCAAAAAATGTGAATCGCGTTTAATTTTTTTTTATGCTGGGTGTAGACATTCGTCTCGCGGTTCGCCTCGGGTCTCGTCGAACGTTTCGACGAGACGTACCTACTTATACGAGTGCAGCCACGAACTGCCTTTTACACATTCGTGAACATTCAGTGCCATTATAATTTTTATAGCGCGTTTACACATTCGTGCGAACTTATGCGAACATAGGCGAACTAAGACGAGCACGAGCGTATAAATTGGGCACTCGTGCTCATAGCTCGCGAGTGGCGCTCGCCTCGGTGGCAGTCTTTGGGACACGAGCCAAAGGGATTCGTGGTCAACGCGAACTAGCTGTTTAGACATATTAGGGTTCCGTACCCAAACGGCAAAACGGGAACCGCTTTCCGTCGGATAGACGTCTATCACCAGGCTGTACCTTATGAGCCGAGATAGTTAGAAAGTTGAAACTGTCACGAATGATGTATTTCTTTTTACTAAAAATCAGAATATAATAAATATATAAGGCATTTTGGTACGGAATGCTTTGTGCGCGAGTGTCTAAACAAAAAAAGTGTAATCAACGCGAGTGTCTAAACGGCTAGTTCAAGTTGACCACGAATCCTTATGACTCGTGTCCCAAAACAGTCACCGAGGCGAGCCCCACTCGCGAGCTATGACGAGCGGCGAGCCTGCACGAGCGCTCTGTTTATACGCTCGTGCTCGTCTTAGCTCGTCTATGTTCGCATAAGTTCGAACGAATGTGTAAATGTGCTATGAGAAAAAATATTTATAACCCAATCTATGATTTGCACCTGTGGAGTAGCCGTCGATAATCTGGGACACCATGGCCTTTCTTGTAGCAGAAGCAAAGGCCGTATACCACGGCACGCTATTCTAAACGACATAATTCGTAAGGCTCTTTTTACACCGCAGGTCTTCCGGCCGTACGTGAACCAAATGGTTTAGCACGAAGCGATGAAAAGAGACCGGACGGTATGTCGTTGCTACCGTGGAAGATGGGAAGGCCTTTGGTGTCGAACGCTACATGCGTTGACACCTTAGCACCTTCACACCTTCCAAGCACATCCGGATGTGCCAGCGGTGCTATGCTAACCTAGCAGGTGATCACATATTTGAGCCGTTTGGGGTTGAGACACTGGGGTCATGGGGTCCGAGTGCTCGTCGCCTTTATAGAAACATTGCTAAACGCCTCATCGATGCTTCTCAGGACCAGAAGGCTATTTTCTGGCCCAAAGAATAAGTATCTAAATCCAACGTGGCAACACAGCCAGCATTCTGGGAACCTTCCCAGTTGGCAATGACGCGGAGGATTTTTTAAACGATATTTTTTAATGTAAATATTATTAGTATATAATTATGTATATTGTAATTCTTATTATACTCCCATCTATGATTTTATAGACATTGCTTCCCAATATTGTTCTCCCAATACAAAGATTATTTTTTTATAGCAACACTGTCATGTGACGTGAGTGAGAGAGAATGACGTCATGAATGTGTCACGTTGATTGTTGATTAGAGTCCGTCTTCTGTCATTCCGTCTATACTAGATAATTTATTTTCTTTGTGCGTTCGCCATATTTTTATGTCATTAGTATCTATTTTGTAAACTACTCTCACTTTAAACTTTCTTGTTGTGTATTGATACAAACACTTCTTTGTGAATTACAATGGAAGATCAAGGCGGAAGCTCTGTCCCCAGGGTAAGCGACAAGCGCTTAGCGCAAACCCAAGCAAAGGTCGATGAAGTGGTTGGCATTATGCGCGTTAATGTCGAGAAAGTCTTAGAGAGAGACCAAAAATTATCAGAACTGGACAATCGTGCTGACGCATTGCAACATGGGGCGGCACAGTTTGAACAGCAGGCTGGAAAACTTAAAAGAAAATATTGGTGGCAAAACTTGAAGATGATGTTGATTATGGGTGCTATTGGAGCTGTTTTACTTATTATAATTATTGTATGGGCAACTAGTGGATCTGGCGGTGGCCAAACTGCACCTGCACTTCCACCACCGACTGAAGCTCCTGCAAGTGGATAATTATCTAACATACAATGAATCGCTATTGGTGCCAATTTGCATGAATACCTACTTATTTATACCACAGTAACAGGCAACTTATAGGACTAAGTATGGTAGAAGCCATTTTAAAGCCAAGGAGATTTATATGAAACTTTTATAATGATGCACACATTTATTCTATAGGGTAAGACTATGGTAAACCAATATTTTTATACAAATTTTATGAAAATCCATACAATGTTACATAGTTAGATTTCTGTAAAGTGAATTAAATTCACAGTAAAGACTTCTTTATACACATTGTTATACTTCAAAGAATAAGAAACAAGAAAGTTGTTGCTTTTGCAAAAAAATTATAACTTTGTAATATGTAACTTAATAATTGTACTTCTTTAAACTTTCGCGTTTTGTACACATTATAAACTTAAGACTAACGGGTCTTTTATGCGATTATTGAGATATATACATACCTCTTTCTTACCCGACGTTTCGGTCCTGTTACAAGAGCCGTGCTCACGGGTGGACAGTCCCCACGTGACCACGGCTCTTGTAATCGCTATATATCTCAATAATCGCGTAAAAGACCCGTTAGTCTTAAGTTTATTAATAATTGTATTTATAAAGTGGCCAACTATTGTACAGAATCACATTGTGATATATTAGTATTAATATAAAGTTTATTCTAGTATCACAAAAGCCTAGTAAAATGGATCAAAATAAAGAAATAAAAACTGATATCTAAATGGAACTGAATCATAAATAAATACCAAACCCATGGTTCACGCAATCCAACCAAAACTCTAGGAACCATAATAGCTGATTTACACTTTGTTTAGTGTGAATGCAAGTGCAACTGATTTTAATAATCACTTAACAATTGCAACTAGACAATGAATGGACTTGCACTAATCAAAGTGTAAACGGGGTGTAAGGTATTTTTGAGGTCCTCCATAGACATTTATATCACTTATGTATGAGTAAAAATCATCAAGGTTTAAAATTAAAAAGTAATAGAAAAACGTACTTGTTAAAATTTTGCAATTTAATCAATGTTACAAAATTATTATTGTATATTGTAAATTTATGCATCCTTGATGGCAGTTTTTGGAAGTACCTACTATAAATATTTTAAGAAATTATTCTAAATATCGCACTTATTTTTATATGAAACTAGGGTTTGTCCACAAAATGCTTAGCCAATCATTTTTGTAAGTGTAACATAAAAAAGCTTAGCACAAAGTATAGTTTGTAACATGTAATTTTAAAAAGATAAAGGTAACAATGGACCCTCAGCATAAATATGCTTTATCATAAACAGTTCACAAGCATTTTCTTAGTATTTGGGACCAACATATATTATCTGTTTTTCATGCACAACATTTTCAGTTAATTTGGTCATAAGCAAACTAGTGTATATGCAAAATGTATGTAATATCATATTCTTAATTGTTTTGTATTCTGTAAGATATAATAAAATATATGTATTTCTTCAATATTGTATGATTCATGGTCATGTTATCATTTGTGTTGTCTTATCACAAAGTTACTTAGTGTTATCAGGATTTTGGTACCTGATGCTTAATCTGAAGATAAAGAGAAAATTTTAATAGTCTTTGATTCAAGCATGATGCACTGATAACTTTGATGTAGTACACAAATTTTAATGAAAAGTCCACCAGATAAAGACATAAAAAGAGGCTAAATTCGCAAAGCGTGATGTATTTCTGCATTTTTGGTATTTTGTATGGGTCTGTTAGGGTAGTGTGAATTCAAATTTGCAACTTCGAAAAATCTATGGAAAATGAGAAAATCGATAAAAACTTCGAAATTTTGGCACTTTTTTCACTACTTACTCTTCAGGGCCAAAACTATTAATTTTTTGTAAACCATGTTTTCTACAACCATAAATTGTATTAAATTACCTACAATTTAAGCCTAATTGCAACTCTATTGACCCCATAGGAGCCAAGCTATGGCATTTCGAAGAGGACCAATTTCTCTCGGAAATTAAAATTTTCTGTTTTTACACACTTTTTTTATTTTTTATTCCGCGGCCCAAGGCCGCGGCCGCTCTAACGTCCGTTGCCGGGCGTCTCTGGTTACTAGCAGAGGGTATGTCCAGTGGCGCCCGGCGGTGTTTTTACACACTGAAGAAAGGTTACGTAAAATACATTGTTGTACATTCGCATGCGTGGCATCTGTTTGGAGGAAAATGGTAGCCAGGTCTACTAGGTCTTGTTTCTTTTGAAATTGACACCACAATTTCTGTTTTCCTTGCCAAAATTTAATGTCTTTATCCGATGGCCTAATATGTCTGCACATTTTTGTATTTCAAAGCAACGAGTTTGTTATTCATAATTTCTGGATCGTGCTTTTAAGGTGAGCGTTGGAGTTCTGCCGAACCAACCCGAAAGGCCGTGGGTTCGAGTCCTGCCGATGACATCAGTTTTTGTGATCTACTTATAATTTCTTTCTTACTTAATATATGTCTGCAGCCTGCACCACATAAAATAGTACTATACTAAGGGGGTTATACTGAGGGTTACCTATCTTAATCCCGAATTTTAATATTCCGAATATCATAATCCCGAAAACGTTTGGACATTTTTTCATAATCCCGTTTTTACAAATTCTGAAGTTTTGTTTGTCATATAATCGCAACTCCGAATTTGATTTGCCCATTTATTCATTTGTACGACGTTTTAGAATCTAGACGAATGAGTTCCAGACACGAAATCTAAATGCACAAAATCTAGATGACCGTAATCCATATGCACGAAAGCCCAATTTTTAAAACACAAATTTTTGAAATACAGTTAATTGATATCCAGATAAACAATATCCAGATTTTTAAAAGAAAGATTTTTTAAATTAAAATAAACGATATCCAGAAAAACTAAATCCATTTATATTAAATAAATTATAAAATGTTTGCAATTTTGTTCGGTATTTTAGTCATCTGGCAACATAAATCAGTTTGTTTATTTAATATTTAATTTAATAACCTTAACCTATCTGTAATGGGCAAGTAAAACAATAGCGAGTCGGTTCTGGCACTCGCCGGCTGCTGCCGCGGCACGCTCGCTTCGCTCGCTCGGCTCGTGCGAGGGATTGCAGTTCTAACCTAACCTAACCTACTGAGTCAAATTTGACACTTAAACCTATCTGTAATAGGCAAATAATGCATGGGAAACAAAAATAATATTATGTATTTCAAAAGTTTAGCTGGAACACGATTGTATGGGAACCAAATAAAAAGATTATGAAAATCTGGCAATAGCTTATCAGGAATATGATTGTATGGGAACCAAATAAAAAGATTATGAAAATTTGGTAATAGTTTATTTGGAAAATGGTACGATGGGAAAAAAAAAATATTCTGAGAATCTGGTACGAGTATAACAATATCTGGATTATGAGAATATGGGAAACAAAAAATTACTTTTCGAAAATTTGGTTTTAGTGCACCTGGAAATTGATTCATCTGGGAAATTAAAAAGGGAATTTTAAAAAGTTGTCATTCATTACATCTGTCTTTTAAAAGTTCTACCAACCAAAAGTTTTCTGTTACCCGAATCTTAAAAAAGATTCGGGTAACAGAAATTCGAGATTTCAATAGGTTACCCCTATTGAGGTATAAAGTCATTAGGTGCTGTCCGGTAGCAGGTCCGAAATTCGTTGCTCTGTGGGTGCTGTCTATTACCGCAGGTCCGAAATTCGTTGGGATGCTGTCTATTAAATTAAACTGTAACTTCTTCCAAAAAAACGATCTTTTACCCGTAGTTACAGTCTAGTTGACCGGTCAACCGGACTATGGATAAAAGAAATTATCCATGGTACAGTAACCGGACTATGGAGTACGAGTACTATGGGTCTGGATGCTTCGGTGAGGATCTGTTTCGCATATATTGTGAGGTCACACCCGCGTGTCAACACTGCGAGGCTTCCGGCGATGACACGGCACTCCACACGTGGAGCCAGTGGAACATAGGACATTGGAGAAATTGCAGTATCAACTGGAGAGTGTAGGCTTGAAAATCAGTAGAACCAAAACAGAGCTGTAGGTACTGTACATTACCCCCCTGTTCGACGAGCCCGCTTAAAGCGCGTAGCGCATGAAGTTTACGTGACAAGCGTGTGACGTCATCTTCGGATGACGTCATTCTCCAAGGTATCCACGGTTCTCCAAGGTTTTCATCGAACCGTGGATCATCGAAAGTTCCATTTTGCATTTATCTGTCAGACACTGCTGTCATTTTCTTTCGCGGTCGATTGAAATTCAAAGTAGCAAAGATAATTACAAAACAAGCTATATTAACTAAATATAAAGACAAATGGCTATATTTGTCTTGTTTACCAAGCTTTTGTGTAAGTGATGGCGTGTTCATACCTGATGGAATAAGTCAGATGGTGTTTATTTGTTAAACGTAATTACGTAACATTCAGCTGTAATGAAAGGTTCTAGTAGGTACCAATATGGAATGGAAATTATCTCAGTGGCCGTTCTGTATAAATTGGAACCTTGGAAAATGACGTCATCCGAAGCTCAAAGTGACGTCACACGCTTGTCGCGCAAACTTCATACGCTACGCGCTTTAAGCGGGCTCGTCGAATGCGGGGTACATGTTCTCTGATTTCGGGTGTATACCTATCTCCAGTGTGACACCCATGCAGCCATGGTATGTACGCCGTGTATCACTTGGCTTGACCATTTGCTAGACGAGCCGAGATAGACTTGTGCCACCTGAAGCACAGTGACGCTTAGATGGAATGTTTTTTTGGTCACCAATATAATATAGGCTGGCATTCTGGGTTGGGTAACTCGATCATTTACCGATAAGGGACCTACCGACACCCGGCTATGGACGCCACTGTAAATTAGCTAACACTTATTTTTAATGACGTTGGTACCTTTAGGTGCCCAATTAGGCACCTATTAGCTACTACTAATCTGATAAATTGTCGGTCTAGTTATGATAATGATTTAAATAGCACTTTGGTCAGAGTAGGCGACATATAAATTATTTATACAGTTTGTAACACCTACTCTACGATAATGCTATGTCCATAGATGGTAACGTATCCGGCGGTAAAGTCAACAACCTACGTACCTACTTGCAATTTAGATTATGTAGATGTTTTTTTAGGTATGATGTAGACGACACGGACATACATAGGTACCCGAGAGACGAGTGACATATTGCTAAACGTAAAAACAATTAATAGGTAGGAACATAGATGGTAGCTCCATCTATGTTCTTACTTCACTTTTTCAATAATACCCAGCGCTGACGCAACTTCTAATTTGAATGATTTACAACAGCGTGAAAATGTAAATTAGTTCAGCAATCAAATGTATCATCGATCATTTAAATGGGCGAAAAATGTAGGTAGATAGGTACCTCTACGCATTCCGCAACAAACAAAGTAGGTTACTTAGGTACCTACATAAAACAATGTACGAGTAGATAGCAGATACCTACCTATTCCTACTATTGTTACCCGACTGTGTCAGCGAGGGTTAATGTGTTACGCGCGTATGTATGTTTATTTTTTCCCTCTACAGGCCAAATGGCTAGATGGATTTCGATGAATGAGCTCTGAAATGAGAGGTATTTATGTAGGTACTTACCTAGTTACAAAACTAAAATGTCGTACCTACTTAAAAAAAACAGATGTTTAACTATTTACGAGTAAAAGCAGGCGGGACTCCAATATAATGAGCCCCCGCTTGCTTATAGTTAGGTCAATATCTGGTTAAGAGCAGTTGGTTTTTTTATTAGGTACCTACCTATCTACCTAAATTATTATTTTTTTCTATTTTAATCATAGACCAACGCGGTCGTCGTATACGCTGTCGCCGTATAATTTTAATAAAGACGACCTACCTATATAGGTTAGGTAGGTACCTACCTAATAATTTAAAAAATATTTTAAGGGCCCAGATCGTGAAAATCACCGAAAAGAGTGTTACGATTTTTCATATTTAACCTATTTACATATGATTAATAACAACGATAATTTGTATATATTAAAATGAAAGACCAAAAATGATGTTAGTGCTAATTTTAACTCTTAAAACCCTGTAGTTGTTATATAATAAACGTCAACAAACGCACAAAATTGAGAAAAAATTCGAAAACCTGCCTTCGTATTTTTCAGATTTAACCCAATAAATCAACACAAATTGATAAAAAGAAACACTTTTTGAACACTGAAAAAGCCAATAAATATAACCATGTACTTTTTTTTGTACCTTTACAAACAAAGACTTCCCCTTTTAAAGCCCTAAAATCTAGATATGTTTTACGTAAATTCTCCATAGAAAAATGTATGCAAATTCAAACGCGTCCCGATAGAACGATCGTCGCAACTAATCGCCAGTGCGCCATAGAATTTCAAAGTGACTCCACGCGTGTCGGATGCTACAGCAAAATTACGTGTTGTGAATTTGTGTTTTTTGTGAAAAACTGTAAGTACAATATTTTTATAACTAATTTACTTTCAGTAAATAGAAAGTACCGATATAATGAAAGTCTGAAAGAAAACCATGATGGAACTAGATATAAATCGTAAGAAATACAAAATTATTTACTTTGTTGCGTAGGTATTTTATGAACCTTGTAAAGTAGGTATCAATTTAGGCTTGAAACAATCAAAGCCCTGCCCACCTTATTTTCTCGAGATATGAACTGGCGGGGTATATAGTTCTCTGCACGACATACATAGATTTTTCAACATGATAAAGGCAGGTAGGTATCATAAACGTAATTGGTAATCGAGGGTCTCTTTTCGCAGGATAATTTGCTGAGTGCCATGCCAGCGAAAAGAAAATTTAGTACGCATTATAAAAACGTGAAAGCCAAAAGATCTCGGAATAAAATGTAAGTTCCTCCCTACTTATTTATTTACCTGCCTACTTGACTACGTCTTGTCCTAAATACCTAGAAAAAATTTACTAGATTTGTGTTAGTGTCAAGTAAAAATCCTAGTTTTATTACTTTTATTTGTGTGTATGCTTATCATGTCTTAGTAGTAATAATAATATAATCTATTTGCATTTTGAACAGGGTAGGTACATTACAAAGCAAATAGGTACAATGATTTAGATCGCCTGATTCAGACATTTACCTACAACAGCATGTAAATATTGATTTGACATGTAATTAGATAGGTACACAATTAGGTATGTCAGTCTAAGAAGAAAAATTACAATGTCCAGTAGGTAATAATTACGTAATTTCAATATCTATATAAGTAATAAAGTCAATTTCTATAGGAACAATTTTCATAATAATAAATTTTATTACATAATATAGTATTAGTGTTCATATATTTATGTATTTCAAAGCAATGAGTTTGCTTACACTATTATTAGTTACAGTATTATTAGTTTTCATGTTCATCATGTCTAAATATGTGGAAGTGGAAGTAGGTATGTTTCCTATCAGAAATTGCACGGGCGCGCGCGCGCCGTGCCTGGCGTAGGGTTGTACAAAAATTACAAAATAAATAAAAAGTGGATATTGATGAATAATATTTCCAGTACTGAAAATGAAGAAAACCTTCAGGCCGAGACTCCGAGCAACACTGCTACGCGCTGTATAGAGGTAAGTTGTTATACGTAATTCTTGTAGACTTGTTACATAAATAAACAAACTAGCTAGTGATGGGCGAAGACAAAATCTCAGTACCTACAGTTTTTTTTTGCAATATTTATTATTTTCATTGTGAGACAAACACATACTTCTCAATTACTTTCTCAAAAGAAAATTCACGTTCAAATCTCGTATTTTACCAAAATCAAGAATTTTTTTTGTAAAATATTATTTTTACGCGACTGGTGTACGTATGTATGTATGTATACTAAGTAATATATCTTTGTGGCACGATAAGTTCAAAATTATTGAACCGATTTTAATGTTTTTAGTATCATTAGAATTGTCTTCTAAGCCCGAGTGACATAGAATAAGTGACGCCATAAAAAACCAATACGTATAGCGTAAAGGAAATTTATAATTTCTGTTCATCACGAACATAATATTGTATGAATTCTTTTGCACTTTTATATTTGTCTTCGTCAGTTATGAATATAAATAAATAAACAATAAAAATGTTAAAACCCGACAGATTAAAAAATGAAAATGTGTAATAAAAATAAATAACAACACCATTGTAATATAGCGTATTTAGCAGTCGGGGTCTATTTCTAAAGAAATATTTAGCTAGTCAGGAATATCTTCGAGCCTGTGAGGATTTCAATGGGTCTCAACTGTTGAATTCGATTTATTACAATAGTGTTCTTATTTATTTTTATGTAACATAATTCAAGACCGTAGACTTGTTTTCTTTTTACCTTATAGTCGGATTTATTAAATTTATGACGTGATAACGTCTTATAAATCGATGAACACCGGCAACACGCACAAAAAAGTGTCACATTATGTCACGCTAGGGTCAAGCGAGAGCGCAGTACAAGCGATGGAGAATAATATTATGACGTTATCCGATAAAATTATCGTCCTAAACCGACTTTACAAGCAACCAGTTTTTTATTATGTTTATTTATTCACTTTCATAATTGACGACGACTGATAAAAACGTTTAAGATTTTGATCTAGTGTTCTGTGTTTCAAAGATGTATTCTAAGGGAGTTCTTAGCTATGTTTGAAGAAATTTGGCCCATACCTTTTGAATTATTTTTTATAATAAAAATCAAGCCATTATCTTTCTTTACAGGAACTAGTTATTGACAACCGTCAAGAGGGAAAGGTGGATGAAGTGGAAGTTGGGCGTAGAGTAGTGGATATTTCTTTTTTTTTTAAAGCTCTTCAGGCCATAGGGGACCACGGTCCAATGGATTGTAAGTTAAGTTACCTCAGTATAATAGGTGAAGTAAAAGTTGGTCTGGACTCAAAACTCATCATAAAATGTAGTATGTGTAATATGAAATTTACTGTGTGTTTGGTTGAAAAGAAAGAAGATAGCATGGAAGTGAATCATCAAATTGTGTCTGGTATCATATCATCTGGTGGGAGCTACTCTCAGTTAAAAACATTAAGTGCCGCAGTAGCCCTACCAATCATGTCACCTTCATTGTACAATGAAATTAATAATACGGTTTGCGATTGGTGGGAAAAGACAGCAGCACATTCCATGGCAGAAGCTGTCAAGGAAGAAGCGGAGTACGCAGTGTCTATAGGTAGTGTTGATAAAAATGGTACACCATTAATATCTGTTGCTGTTGACGGTTGTTGGAGCAAGAGATCTTATGGTAAGAATTTTTCCGCCTTATCCGGCGCAGCTGCGATAATTGGCATTAAAACTAATAAAGTATTGTTTTTTGGAGTTAAAAATAAATACTGCGTAGTCTGTGCACGAGCCGCAAAGAACAACAGTCAGCCCCCGGAACACCATTGTTTCAAGAATTATTCAGGATCATCTACCGGGATGGAATCGACCATAATAGTTGAGGGGTTTAAACGTTCCTTTGTTGATCACGGTGTAATTTATAATAAATTTGTAGCAGACGGCGATTCCAGTACTTATAAAAAAATATTAGATTCGCGTCCGTACGATAATTTAATAGTAGAGAAAATTGAATGCAAAAATCATCTTTTACGAAACTACTGCAATAGCTTGGAGAAATTGTCGAAAGACACTAAGTATCCTTGCGAGTTGCGGAAATTCCTAAAAGAAAGGTATTTGCGTTTAAGAACGGGTGTAAAATGCGCGATTAAATATTGGGGGGATCAAAATCAGTCACTCGAAGAAAAAATAAAAAATCTTAGTGAAGATATTCTAAATGGTCCACAACACGTATTTGGTAATCACCAACATTGCAAGGAGTATTTTTGTAGACCTGACACTCGTCGAATAGAACCTGTTGGGTTACTTCCAGCAATTGTTGGATGCGGATTAATGGACGCGGTAGAAATTTTAAGTAAAAGACTGTCATATCATTCTAGAAGTTTAATTCATAATTGCACAAGTAATATAGTTGAAAGTTTTAACGGAGTAATTGCCAAATTAGTTGGGGGTAAGCGTGTAAATTATTCTTCCCGTGGTTCTTATGCGGGCCGATGCGCAGCTGCTGTTGTGTCTTTTAATACGGGATCGATTCATAGTAAAACTCATAAAGTCATATTTAAATCTAGTCCTAATCCTTTGATCGCGAAAGTGGAAAATAGTAATCGTAGAAACCGTTTAATTGCTAAACCTAAATTAAGATTGAAAAAAAGCCACAGCGCTGTATCGAAAGACGCTCACTATGGACCAAACTGCGAAAAACCTGATCTGAGTCCAGAATTATATGAGAAAGACAAGTCATCTTTTTTAGTTGATTTAAAGTTGTCTTGTGCTGAAAGAGAGGAGCTTGAAAGGTCGACCCATTTGCAAAGAAGTAGTGCTGAGTGGATGAGTACAAGGAGAAAATTACTAACCTCATCATCGTTCGGGGAAGTTTGTAAAAAACGAGAGAGCACAAGTTGTGCTGCTCTTGTTTGTAAAATCGTTTATGGTAGTAATATCTCCAGTTTGCCTGCTGTACGGTACGGTATCGAAAACGAAGAAACTGCAATTAGACAGTTAGAAATTCTAGAGAATATTAGTATACAAGGTTGCGGTTTGTTCGTCGACGATCAATATGAATTTCTTGGTACTACACCAGATGGCATTTATGCAAACGGTTTAATTGAAATTAAGTGCCCACATTCTTTAGCTGGCATGACTCTTGATGAAGCAATGGCCAAACATACCTTTTGGGTTAAGGACAAGGCTTCCAAGGGTTATGTCATAAATAAAAATCATTACTGGTATTTCCAAATTCAGGGACAGCTACATATAACTAAAAGAAACGTTTGCATGCTTGGCATCTGGTTTGGTGCTACTGTACCTATGAAAGTTTATATTATAGAAAAGGACGACAAATTTTGGAAGGAGAAAATGGAGATGAAATTAGTTAGATTTTATTACGATTGCCTCCTTCCAGAATTAGTTGATCCTCGGCAGTCACGAAGCATGCCTATTCGTGACCCGCCCAATGTCATAGAGGCTATGAAAGAGAGGAAAGAAAGAGCTTTACGTGTTTTGAAAGAGAAGAACGTCTAATGATTTTGAAAGAGACTGAGGTAACTTAACTACCCAGCCGGTCGATTCACGTAAACACGCCAGTTCAAAAGTCGTTTTAACTTAGAAACTTAGAAATCGCCTTTTGGTTTTCTGTTTTTAACGCACTTACTTATCTAGTCTTGGATTGTCATAAATCTTCCAATAGCTCAATTTCTATACAATTCCTATACGATTTTGAAGAGTTACCTGGTGTAAACCCAAGGTCCGATCCTAATCAAATTAAAATGTGACCACACGGGATCACCAGCTTTCAAATAAAAAAAAAAATCATCAAAATCGGTTCAAAAAATACAGCGAATTGAGAATCTTCTTCTTTTTTTAAGTCGGTTAAAAAGTGTGCGAAGTGACATTTTTAAGTCACTACGCTACGGTTTTTATTACGTGAATCGGGCAGCTGGTAACATTTTCATTCTGATAGGTTTTGCAATAGCAATTGATTTTATCATCAAATTAGTAGAAATCAGAATTTGATCAGTAATCATTAAAATGAAAAAAACATTAGAAACTCTTAAACTCATATTTTGTTATTGTTTACTTTCGTTTAATTAAGTATATGAATAATTTATAAATTTCATGTTTGTTTATAACTAATTTTTGTACAACCCTAGCACGCTTTTTAGGTGGCGACTCATATTTTGTTTACTTTTAATTATATGAACCATTTTTATACTTGTGTTTCATTTATTGACAATTTTTTGTACAACCCTAGAAGATTTTTTAGATTGCGAGGTGATCGTAAGCAAAAAGTATTTGAGTTTACGCAATAGGCACATTTCCTTGCGTAGATATAAACACTAGCGAGGAAAGGCGTGATGTTATTTCGACCGTACTTCCTACTGAATTTGCAATTATTTTATTGAATGAAAATTTTACGAAATAAGAATAAACTTTGGTAGTAAAATTACAAATAAATACATAGGTACTCGTAGTTGGAATTTTAGGTAAGTAGAATACAAAAAGGTCAGTCCGGACCTGCTCTTGATTGTTTATTATAAATAGAAAATCATAAAAATTGTGTCTCAAACTACTCTTATTTATTTATCTAGTAATTAGGATCATTTTATAACGAAAACTACTCTTGGAATATTTTACAAATAGGCAGTCGTTTATTTCCAATAATTCAACATTTTTGTTATGCTGTAAATATTCAACTTCAATAACAATAACTCAACGTGGAACGTTTGTCGCAAAACATTTTCAAAATCGCGCTCTCTGGGTCATTCACCCGCCCGTCGGATGATTCGGGCAACAATAGCGCTGCTGTCGCTCAAAATCGACTTTATCCGTGCGCGGTCTGGGCCCTTAAGAATCATTTTCGCACGCGTATAAATACCTACAAACAAATAACTATCAACTGACACAGTCACACTAGCTAACTGTGATAATGTATATGTAGGGGAGACCGGGGACACCTCTTAACATTAACTTCCGACTTTATAACAAAATAATTATAAATGGGCAGCAGGTATAGGATAGGTTACCTGTCATTTTATACATCGCAAATGACAGAAGTATCTAAGTATTGAAAAATGTATCAGGCGCGCGCCAATACTCCACTGATGAATCGTCTACAAATAGCGGTTACGTCTTTCAATGTTTACAGTCAGCAGTTACTTCAATTAAATTAAAAGTTTACTCACCATTAGTAGGTAATTCATTAATACGTGGGAAGCCATTACCGGCCCACGGTCTACTACTCTTTTAATTACAAATTCAAATCATGCATAGATTATGGTAGTATCGAGTGTCATCGTAACCAAATACCTTCATATTATGGAGCTTGTGAAGAAGAATGCGGAAGGGAACAGTGTCCAATCTGTTCCGCTTTCCGCTCTGCTTACCGCCTACATATTGTCGTCGGCATGAATATAAAAAAAATGTTTCCAACCTTGATCTTAGCTTGTTTGGTCGCATTTTGTTGTGTTGACAATAGACTACATTACCTTGTTGTAAGTAATTAGGTACCTAAATACCTACCTGCTTAGGTACTTCAATTAGGTACCGCTTTTGTATCTAGGATGATTGATATGGTGGATGATGATGACCTTAAAACTGGATCTTACCGTAGCATATAGAAGAGGTATTCGTTAAAGGTATATAAATAAAGTAGGATAAATGTTGTCTAAGGTGTAGATTATGAATAATTATATGTATAAAGATAGCATTAGAAGTTTTCAGATCGAAACTGGGCTGAACTGGAACTCGCAGGCGAAACTAATCTTTATAGCCTATGTATCTACAAGCTGCATTCAACCTCAGGGTGGTAAACCAATTTCTTGGCCTACTGTACCTGCTTCAAGAATCTGCAACAACCAAGATTATAGGTAAGAAGTCCAAGTCAACCTCTCCTGCAAGTAAGTAGGTAACGGGCCAGGTTAAAAAATTAAAATTAAAAATATGTTTTTTCAAGTGGGTTACAAGGTAACACTTTTGAAAGTCAATCAGCTATAAACATTACAATTAAAGTTATTGCTTCTAAACTTACATTTACTGCCAGATTCACAAAACAATAGTAGCACTCGACGTTACAGAGTCGCGCCTGAATAGTTTCAGTGAGGAGCAAGCAACTCGTTTTCCATTTCTCTTTATCATCAAAATAATCATTAATGGAGTAATAAGCCCTTTTCAGGAAATGTGCTTAAATTTACTTTTTGAATTTATGCAAAGGAAGTTTCATAATATCTCCAGGCATTTTATTGAATAGGCGAACACCAAGGTCCTGCAAAGGAGTCGTGAACCTTATGGAGTCGCCGAGCAGTTCCAATTAATTTATGCTTATTTCTAGTATTTACATAGGAAATTAGTAGGTACCTAGGCGATATCACCTCGGACCTGGGTGATCAGAGTGGACTGAACGAAATGTATGTGTGTGTGTGCAATGTGGAACGGAATTCTCCTTGCAACTACGCAAGCGAATTGTGCTCGGCTCGGCTCAGGTGGCAATTCTTCATCAGAACTATAGAACAAAAGCAGACCTTGGGAAGAAGATTAAGGTACATACCTAAAAATTAAAAAAAAAATTATGAACTGGTATGTAGCAATTTTTAATTTTTTAGGAAAATAAATAAAGGAAATAAAAGAAAGGAGGTTCTGGGCTCGTGGAGTTCAGAACCTCCTTCTTTTTGAATTCGTTTAATAGGCGACGCCATAAAGCCAGACCGTCTTGGTCTAGTTGGTATAGTTGTGGATTCAAGTTGTAAGATTATTTTAAATCCAGAGTTAATAAGACGCTACCTATTTAGGCACATTGAAATTATCTAAATTAAGGCACTACTTACTTAACTTCACGCGTGGTGAATTAGTTGCAGCATCTTGATTGAATTCAATTGATTGAATTTCAAAAATATAGTACAACAGTCATTTTGACATGTCCTTCAATTTAATATTCATTTTATAAAAAAAAATTGAGCATTATTAATATTTATTTATTAAGTACCTAACTGAAAAGTGCCCTTTTGTTCTTCATTTTTATTATTTATAAATTGAAAGAAATAAAGAAATTGTAGTGTTATAATTAATCAACCCCCTCTATTTTCACAGTCCCCAGTGCAAAGTCAAAACTTTTGACTGAATTATTGTGAAATTTTGATTATGGCCTAACAGTACAATTTTTTCTGCGGTGTAAAGTTGTTTGCGACCGAGTGGACTGGAACAAAATTTACTGTCAGGTTTGTGATGATTGTTTGATAACTTTAACTATATTTATTTAAAACATCATGCGTCATACAGAGAGGCTGATTTTTATACGATAAGTTAGTGTATGTAGTTTAATTTACCGTAAATCAGAAATGCTATAATATTTTATGAAATGTATGGTAGACGCATTGTTACTTCGGTTTCGTTACTACAGATAGGGTAACATATAGATGGACCGTCAAAGTAACAAAACCGACAGCATAAGGCTAGTTTCACAATGATTTTACATCAAAAACACTCAGATTATTACTTAGGTTATATTACTCTACCGCTATTAAAAAAATGTTCAGATGTTTTGTAGTACTGTGGGGATAAATATTGAACGGATTTTATGAAGGATGCAAATCGTGTGATACTTGAATGATAAATATTTTACTTTCAGAATTATGCCACTAACAGCCAGTGAAAAAATGCGTAGGTAGGTATGGAGAAAGGTTTAAAAATGAAAATCCAGAAAAGTATGAAGAACAGCGAAAAAAATAATTTGCTAGGATTAAATCAAAAAAGAAAAAGTTATCGGAAATGAATTCAGCTGAAGCAGAAGCTAAAACAGAGAAGTGGAGAAAAGAAAAAGAATAAGTACGATAATAATAATGTAAGTTATAATATTATGTTAGTTATACTCGCATTATATACGAGTATAACTTTATATTCTAAGGTCTTGTAAACTATGCCTTACAATTTGGTACTGTCCCTGAAAATTAAGACAAATTTAAAGATTTTCTTGTATTTTTTTTATCTTATTAGACATGTATTGTGTCTAGGTTAAAATAATAAATATTTACGTTTTCTAATTGTTTTCCTGGTTTAATATATCTAAATTTATGTAAGTATCGTTAAAAATAGATAAAGCTTTGGAGCAACAATAACAAACCCGAATTAAAATTTAATTTTCTAAACTGTTTCTACTTTATAGTGCCTTATTAATTAATTAAAAGCAATGTAAAAGACTGTACCTTTTCAATAAATACGTCAGAGTGACAAAAAGTATTATAATTTTATTTCTATTCAACTTTGAATGTGGTAACGTAATGGACACAAATTCAATACTTACCCACATATTTTTGTTTTTTTTTGTAGTAAATTTTACTTTAATCTAAAAAAACAATACAATATTTAAAAAAATAAGTATATAATATACTATTTTAATTTAATTACTTAAACCAACTTACAGAAAAGTTATTTTTTTTAAGCCAAATTTTATCATTGTACCATATTTTTGAAACTCCCGAAGTGTGTTTTATACTATGATATGAATGTAGTTACTGATGATTGGAAAAGAGTGGCCTGGAGATTTTATTGCCAGTTTCTTTTCTCTTTGGCTTCACCCATTGCTTTGCGAATCTGGTTTTAAATGTAAATTCTTATGTGCTGACGTTAATAAGGTGTTATTTTATAACCTATATTATTAAATATATTTGAATTTGAGTTTTGTTAATCTATAAAAAAAACCCATTAACTCTATTCCTCACTAAGTCGTGTATCGTAGAATGTCTTTCTCAAATGACTATAGAAAACGGCAGCTAACTTATTCTAATACTGCACTAAACTGTGCCGGAATGTTAGCTGAAGGACAAAGCGGGAGTCGTTCACCCCAAGCCATGGTGGGAAGGCGAACAATAAGATATCGTTCGATACCTACCTATTTTAATACGATTATTATGGTTGAGAACATGATACCTACGACTGAGGTAGGTACCTACCTACCTAGTTCGTTAGCCTGATTAGTCTCGATAAATCTGAGAAAAGGGTAGACCTATTTGGATTTTAGGCTGGTTTTTTTTTAAGAACTTGTAGTCATCTGCTAGTTCTGTATTTTGAAGTTACAGTCGAACGACAAATACTTACCTAATTGTAGCAAATAATAAAACCGACATCGAATACTGGAATGGGACCTATAGCACAGACTGCACAGAATAGGGAGTAGTAGGTACTTACATACCTATCTATTCCCTATTCTGTGCCTATACTTATAGCCACAATTTATTAAAAGTAGTTCTTCTTCTTTTTTTAAAAACGTGGCTCCATCGATGATTATCGATGATTTCGCCAATGTCCAGGTAATGCTTGATTTTTCCTGCACAGAAGAACTAGTTACTCTGAACTAGTTCGCGGTGCGGGATAAAGAAACGTTGTTCGTATTGCAATTGAGCGTTTGGGCACAGATTACTAAATAGTTACTACGTAACAGATACTTCACTCAGTAGAAAATTTCCAATACCTTCTGCTATAACAGCCTACTCCGTCGCGTCAGTAACCACTGCAAGCTAAAATGTGCCTAAATACTCAAGCTTACAGTTGTGATTGCTTCGCACCGCGCGTTCCCACAGCAATCGCGGGGCTGCCTCTTGTGGCGCGACTTGTGTTGGAAGTTTCGTAGGTAGGTATTTGCGCGACTGTCCGTCAAATATTATCACAATTTTATTCTAATCACAATAGCTTTTTAAACGTTGTTAAAATAAAGTATAACGTTTCTATGTAACAAAAATATGTAAATCTAATCTGTGTCTGAAAGGCAAGCTAATGCTTAGTATTAAAACCTATTAAAAATAATTTTTAAACGACAAAAAATAGTAATAGTTTTTTATTCTTACCTTTGTACCAATTGTTCTTACCTTTCGTAATTGACAGGTAATTGGAAAAATGTTAAGTGTTTATCCCTTCTTTTACTTGATTTGCACCCATCTACAGTACATAAGGCACAGGACGGCATCGTAGGTACGCGTACGAACGAATGGAACTATTAAAATTGAACAACGTGCGTGCGCTTCGCTTGCGAAAACCGCACTGAATTTGGTCCTCAAACGGCCCGCCGGGCGGTAGGTAATTATAGCGCGTAAGTACATGGAGTGACGGAGGCCTGGTTTGGGCCTGGATTTTTGCCCATAGCCAGAGGTAACCTAAAAGGTAACCAGCCACGCGCTCCGCAAAAACTCAAGTCCATTAGAAGTAGTTAAACTTAGTACCTTCTACACTACTACCTACCTAATTTTGGGTGTCTGCGATTGTCAAACATTCTAATATTATTTATTTGAGGTAGGTACCCAAGTAGATAGATACATATACTTCTCTATTCTAATGTACCTAATTAGGGCATTGCTCCTTTCCCATTACATTTATAGAACTACTGTAGGTATAGTTTATAGAACTGTCAACTATTATAATATATGAGCCATTAAGTGCGTGTGGGGGTAAAAGCTTTTACAGGAAACTGCGGGCCGGTGTTTACATTACTAAGTAAGAGGGCAACACGTGTGGAGCTTTCTTATAAATGTGGAATAATGTTATTGTAACTAGAACTTACAAGCCAGATATTAGGTACCTACCTAATGACTATAGGTACATAAGGAGATACCTAAACTTAAAATAATGTTGAATAACATCAATATTTGGACTACTTCCGAGAAGCCCAGGACTCTAATTGGCTGTGCCACAGCGGCTGGCACGTAATATTTTGTTACAATTTTTTTTTCAAAATTACAATATAGCTGCTGCTTTCTATTAAATTCATTCGGCCATTTTGGACATAACCCATTATACACCATGAAGTAACACCATTTACAAAAAAAATATTTTGGACTCAGGTTCGAACAGAACCAAACTGGAAATACTTTGAAAAACAAACACATTTTTTTTACAAAAATCTTGAAATTGATGTAGTCTCTAGACATCAAATGGATATGTACTCGTGGTAGCTCACTGCTTTAAACAATCTTCCTAGTGCTATCCAGAGGCGCTCGGCAATAGACGTAGGTTGCAGCAGCCAGCCTCAGGCCGCGGAATTAAAAGACACGCACTTGCCTGGTTTTTGTTTTTAGTATTTTTGTTATAGAGGCAAGAGGAAAATTTCAACTTTCTCACGACTAATAGGGAAACTACAAATGATGAAAATTTTAAGAAAATTTGTACCTAGTTATCTACAGTATCAAAAGTCCACGTTTCGAACTGTTTGTTTATTTGTTAAATAGGTCAATCCAATTTTATTATTTATAAAAGAATGACGAAATATAAAGTGTTTTTCATAGTAAATATTTGTTATTAAAATAACAAATATTTACTATGAAAAACATGCAGTCGTCACGAACTGAAACCTTGGTTGATTGCCATGAATCGGTTTTGTAAGAATTTGTTCGAATTCTTTGAAAATATCTCGTAATGATTTATGCATTTGTGTGGGAGAACGACAACACAGTTGTGAGTAATATTTCCTATTTGTATGATACATTACATTAGATACAAGTTCGCCTACATGTAAGTATCTACCTACTTGAGGAGTTCAGGACATAATTGGGAGTTTTTGTTTCGACACAGACATGTTAATGTTGTGAGTCAGACGTTACGGGTATCAAGGTCTCTTCGCTGCTTTCGGACTGCTGTTTACGGGTTGAGTCGTACCCCGTACCTACGTTAAAATAAGCGTTACCTATTAATAAACGCGTTGTTAAATTAATAAACGTTTAGATGTCTCTTTAACAGTTACATTTTTGTAATTTATAGGTAGGTTATCTACTAAGTATATTCACGTGGCGTGGTAAACAATAGGTTGTTTGTGACACGGCATTGACCATAGAGTTGATATTGAGGCATTAACGTTTGCATTAACGTCATAATTATTGGTCAAATTATGCTGGTATATGTTTTACTTTACTAGACAACCCTAACGTTCGACTGATGTTCTATGTAAACAAAAGAATGTGCTTTAATTAACGTCGGAGTGAAAGTTCTGTATATAAGTACTATTCCCTATTCTGTGGTAATACCAAAGACTTTAGAGGTTATTAACTAAGTCAGTGGGGAGTTCGATTTTTGCTGAGCGCATGGCTGGTGGCTTTTTAGGTTACCTCTGGCGCTCCGCAAAAATCGGGTTCCCAGATATATACTCACATACCGAACAACGTTTCTTGTCCTGCACCTTGAGCTAGTTAGGAATAACTAGTTCTTCTGTGCGGGACTATCAACTAATCAAGCATTACCTTGACATTGGCGAATCATCGATCAATATCGATGGAGCCACGTTTTTAAAAGAAGAAGAAGAAGAACTTAGTCAGTGGAATATGTGACATCGAGTGGTTTATAATGTGTTATTTATTAGGTATAGGTTCCTACAAGTCCCGAGAATCAGTTCCTACATCCAACGGTAGACCTATCGAGTATCTACGTAAATTATTATTATAAAGACTTATAATTATAAACAAACCACGCATCATCGTATACTTAGGTCCTAATGCCTAAATATAACAGTGAATAACCAAACATGTTATTAATTGCCTTAAACAGCGCGACCACATCGAATGAATGACAATGAATCACATGACGTAGGTAGTTGGTATCTTTGGTCACCTGTGATGCATCATAGTAGCAAGGATGCTTGGTGAGATACAATATGTATGGGCCTACGTAGAATGAGCCAGAACCATAGTGTGGGACGAATGACGCGAAGTGAGTCTCGAAGTCGAACGTGAGGCTATTTAAAACTGTGCGCAAGTCCGTGGCGCCGAGTCGACATCTAATGATCAGTCAGTCCTGCCTTGCCTGCCGTTGAGTGTGTACCGACGCTGTGTTTCGTGTTTACAATAAGAACGTTTCAGTGTTTGTTTAGTTCCACTAATTCTATATTATACAACTAAAATGGCTGAAAGTGGTCAGAAGAGAAATATTCCCATCAGGCTTGGTGACTTTTCAGTCATCGACACTGAATTCTCAAGCATTAGGGAAAGATTTGACGCAGAAATGAGGAAGATGGAAGAAGAAATGAGTAAATTCAGATCGGAACTCATGAATAGAGAAAGCAACAACTTCTTCAAAAGCACAACTAGGTACCTACCTATATACTTATTTATTTTTTACTTTAAATATTTTAATTTAAAATAAATACTTATTAAATAACTATGCGGCAAACGTTTTGTCAGATTGAGCAGAATAAAAATATAACCTTCATCGAGTTAGTTAACTACATTTGCCAATGTCATTAACTAACGTGCGGCATTTTAATTTATCATTTGTCATGTCATGTGGGTGGTGCGGTTTACTCCGGGTTCTCGATCCGGTACGGATATATTATTATTCTGACCGAAAGAGTTACGTCGTCGGCCCTGTATACCATAAAGGGAATCTTGCATTAATGAGTTTGATTTCGCAACAAAGTCGCCTACCTCGACGACTCGAAGAAAGTTTGTTCATAATGTATTATTCGGGTTAAGTCTGCGGAACGGCCTCAACTGCAGACAACTCAGCCGCCTCCATTTAAAGCGTGCAGCGATACGTAAGCCCGACGCGGGATGATGTCATAAATAGAAATAGCCGAGCTGCGCCGTCTCCTCAATATCAAAGAATTTTCTGGCTAAAACAACGGATAACGAGAACTTGTTACCTTTCAAAATAGGCTTTTGTAATGTTACGTTAGGTGCATATTTTGATTAGATATAACCGTGGATGCAGATCGTAAAAATACCCTAACAGGCATAACTTTGTTTGGGAACATTTAAAGCCGAAAGAAATCCCTGCAACTCAGGTAATGTGGTAGGTAACCTACCTAGTTATACCAATAATACTGCAAAGAAAATGTTAGTAGGTACTTACGATTGATAGGCAAACCTCGGGAAAATAATGTTTACTTACGATTCTTTATCAACACATTGTGCAGGTGCTGTACTTTTGTTGGCACAACTACACTGAAACTATGTTTATGGCATGAATACATGACCCACTTGGAGCGAGTTGTGGTGTTACATCCGCAGCTCTATGATGCAATAACTTCGTTTTAGAGTTAACACATTATTAACCTGTGTAGGTTAATAAGCTTTGTGTGAATTAGATTCATTTATTACGGCAAAATATAGTACCTTTATATAGCTATTTTAATTTTCGCACAATATCTAAGTATACTGAACTAACTCAAAATAATACCACTATGATAAAATTGCTGTAGTTTTGAAGGCAATATGTCATAGTATTTGCTTCTTTAATATACCTACCTAAGTATATTTAGACAATTGCTCAACTTCACTGAAGTGTGGGTTTACTAGTTCGCTTAAGTAACGATCGTTTCGCGTGGGTGATATTATAAGAAGTGGTTGACGTACATATTTGGCAAAGCCAGTAGACATACACGGTAGTGTATGCATACATTATGTAGGTACCTCAGTACTTGTCATAATCCTTACATATATTTAAAAATTAATACAATTATATGTAGGTATAAGCTTTCAATGTCGCAACATTGACAGCAGTATTTAAGCCGCCTTTTACAATGAGTTTTTCTTTGCCAATAGCTTGTATGTACCTAAAACATTTTTGTTATGACAATTTTCAACGTAGAATATGTTGAATATCTAAGCTTAATCCTATATAAATAAATATGTTATAATATTATATTTATTTAATACGAATTATAACGCATAAATGCTGTATAATAAATACCTACACATTGTTCACACGCGCTCATGGTTTATAAAAATCTATCGTTTTTATTTACAATTTATGTATAACGTATCTATATTTAAGTCTAAAGTAATTATAAACATACAAAAAGACATGCTATTTATGGCTTTATACTGCGACAAGCTTCCCTCGTGGGTTCCACCCTTCACATTTGTCCATCATTATACAAAAATAACAGATGAGGGGATTAACAGAATTTTGGGACATAGCTGGGAGTAATGTACGTAGAGCCAATGAAAAACAGAAACGGCACGAGGCTATCAAAATTCACTTCCTCTTTTTAAAATTCGATAATTTTGTTGTGGTTACTGCAAATATTCAACGAATATCTTTTTCTACGCATCCTTAAACGACCTTACAGAAATACTCGTACTTTAGTCACTGATTTGAACTAAAAACTAACAACCAACATTGCTCTTTGCATGTCTTACAATTTCGAATCTGTTTCCTCTGGAGGAGTAACGAAGTCTTCGAAGAGGTAAAAATTATAATAATAATTACAGTAACTATCTGTCCCACTAGTATGTTATATGTATGCACTTAGTGTGTGGGTGTAAGTATGGAACTATGTGGTTAAGGGCAAATTATTAGCTATGTGTTACCTACAATTAAATAAGACAATGTTACATAACATTATCGAATAAATTATGGCGTACCTACCAAATTTGATTAAGCAGAAAACTGAAACATTTATAATTAAGACAGATTAAGTTTAACATGTTATATTCACATTTTTAATTATAGGTAACTACATGAATATTTATTATGTATGCATGTAGTGTAGTGTGTGTTATGTTTATTTATATTATATTTTGTAGGCTTATGACGCTATTCCGATATTGCATGTTACATGTAATGTAAGTATGACGTCACAAGTTGTACATGCGACGTCCTATTTGCATGCAAGACCTGCAGTGCCATTAATAAAATTGCACCTACACCGCACTCTACTTATCTTGGTGTATCTTGTATAAAAATATATAGCTACTAAACGCTTAATATTGGCCATTATTATCGAATTCCTATTGTCTCGAGGTTCCTGTACGAAACCATATATTACGTTATGTCGAAATTTAGTTGTTATTTTGAGATATCATAGTATTGTTGAATTATTGTTACTTACATTTAATACATTTGTAAAAGATTTTCAGCCGAATTAATATTAGAAAGGTATTGAGTGCAATGTGTGCGAGTATTTTATAATTTCGCTAATATTGAAACAACTCAGAAATGATATAAACTCGTACAATAATGACTATGAGCGTAGCTATTAATTAAGTTATCAATAAAATTACCCCAAATAACAACCGTTAAGGAAATTACATGCATTTGTTTAAAGAAAAAGTAATAAACTCATTTTAACTATTGAAATATTTTGTCCTCTACTTGCAAACGTCATTAAAACTTGCGAGATAGAAACGAAAACAGTGCAATAACTTGGCTATTGAACCCAAATAAGTGGTTTATCTAACTATTTATGCTAAAAGTGAGAAGCTTTGGCTTAAATGCGTACCAATAATAGCTTTATCTATAGTGGGCAGACCTGCTAATGTTATTTTAGTAGATAATATATTTATTACGGTACCAACCTCAGTCTGTTTTATGTCTGCGATCTGGAGTAAGTAGGCACATAATACCTATCATCTATCAACTTAATGGAAAGAAATAAAATAGTTGTTTAATACGATAGTAGTTCTTACAAATTTATATACCTACTAGCTCTACTCTACATCCATTAAATATAATTAATTCATACGTACAGTCGAGGCTCAAAAATGCACTCACATTATAACAATGCAATAACTTATGACTGTATGATGATACTTAGACAGCAAGAAACCTGGCACAGATAAATAAAACCTCTACAGTTTTATTTATCTGTGCCAGGATCAGATCGGATCAGGGCCAGGACAGATGTGGTATAGGTACTAAAAGGGGTCGTACCGCGCCGTGTCGGCTAAATGTGAGCACTCGTGTCGTGTGATAAAGTGGGGAATATGTACATCACAGGCGACTGAGACTTGCGACTAGTTGCGACGCAGTTGTAGGTTTACAGTGGCCTTGCGACTAGTCGTCAAATTCCGTAAAATATTAACAACAAATTATAAATATATTGTTAAACCAGTTATCTATACTTATAATAAATCTATAGAAGTTAAAATTCTGTGTATTGAAAATATCAAAAAAATAAATGGTAGGGGGTGTTACTAGACCGACACCGAACCCAAAAATGTGATTAATAATATCGAACTCAATCAAACTATTAAGTATATTTAAATTCTACAACAAAAACCGCACACATTTTATATATAAAAGTAATCTTATTATAAAATTCTCGTGTCACAATGGTAGTTACCAAACTCCTCCAAAACGACACGACCAATTTTTATGAAATTTTATATGCATATTCAGTAGGTCTGAGAATAGGCTACTATCTATTTTTCATACCCCTAAGTGATAAGGTTTGTCCATCGCTAAAGCACAACAACGATTGCGATGTCGGCTAGTTTTAATATACTCGTAGTTTTATTTTTTTATACAATGACAATTGTCAATTTATCAAAAACCAGCATAAAGGTTTTATATACCTAACAATATCTTCCACTGAATAGAACCTGATGCTTATAAAATCATGGGAATGACGAATACCCTATTGAGCCTTGACTGTACCTTCCCATTTTAGATTATTGACCCACACTAGAAAACTTAGGAATATACTAAATTATACTAGTAAGCAGTGGCGTAACTATACCATAGGGGGCCCGTGGCAAATTCTTTGATGTACTACCCCCTTTTAACCCCCTACGTCAATGTACAGCAAGCATTGTTGGATAAAATAAACTCACACAAACGAACAGAATACATACTGTACACGCACTGGCCCTATCAGTAAAAATCGTCACGTTCGTTGTACTCAGTTTAATTTTAATAAATTTCGAGATTTCTCTCTATGGGACCTGGACGTGAGAGCCCTTGCGTCATTGTTTCAATGGCACAAGGAGGCGCTGGAGGGATCACAGGCCTGCGACTCCAGAAATCGAGGACCAGCGGTCCCTACTCCGCCAGGATCTTATGGAGATTTGGAGGGTGCGACTTGAGCAACCAAAGTGGGGAACCACCGTCATCGCGGCGGTGAGACCGATCATGGATGAGTGGCTGCAGAGGCGGCATGGTGACCTCACGTATCGTGCGACGCAGATCGTTACCGGGCATAGATGCTCCGGTAGCTATCTGTTTCGCATCCATCGTGAGGTCACACCCCGGTGTTAATACTGCGAGGTTTCCGACGACGACACCGCACTCCACACGTTGGTGGAGTGCTCAGCGTGGGCGAGTCAGCGCCTGAACCTCGTAGTGGGTCTGGGCGTGGATATCCTCTCGCTGGAAACCATGCTCCAAGCCATGGTCTCCAGTGCGAGTAAGTGGAACGCGGCCGAGTCATTCTGCGAGCAAGTCGCTCGCGAAGGAGGCGGCCGAGAGGGAGAGGGAGCGTACCCTCCCCGCTGAGTTTCGCAATTAGCGGTCAGGGCGCCGCAGACTCATCTACGCCCAGGACAATCGACCTCCATGATCGGGGCCTGAGGACGGCGGGATAGCGCCTAAATTTAGGAACAGCCAGTTTATCCTTATTTCTTAAGTTTAGATTATGATTATCACTATTTTTCACAAATTTACTTTTGTTCTTGTGGGTATACAATAAAATTTCATAAATATACTGTGAATACACTGTAAGGATGTTAATATGCTTAAACTTATCTCTTAATGTCTCCCGAGACCCCATTCCATAGATAGTCCGGATAGCCCTCTTCTGCAACACAAAGATGCATTCAATATCGGCAGCGTTACCCCACAGTAGTATGCCATATGTCATGATTTTTTTTTTTTTTTTTTTTTTTTTATATTTAGGTCGACAAATTGACGCCACTCGCCTGATGGTAAGCTGAGGCGACGTCTGGCAATTGAGGGCGACTCTCACAGTACACAGGAATACTATAGAGAGTGGCCCTCAACTTGACGACCCTGTAATGTGCCTCTTCACGCTTCGCTTAAAGAGCCCAGGGTTATATGTTGGAGGAAACACGTGCGCAGGCAGGGCGTTCCAAGCCACCATCGTTCGGCAGAGAAACGATCGTTTAAAACGCTCGGTTCTCGCGAAGACGGTTTCCACGGTATGAGGGTGACATCTCTGCCCGGCACGCGTTGTTCGGGATCGGAAGGGAGAGGGTGGGATCAGGTTGAAGAGCTCTTCAGAACACTCACCGTGGTAAATACGGTAGAACGCGACCAAGGAAGCAATTGTTCGGCGCTGGGCTAGCGGCTCAAGGCTTCCCGTTACCTCCGGACAGTCTATAATGCGAACAGCGCGTCGCTGCATAGCGTCGAGTGCGTCCAGCAAATACTTCGCGGAGCCGTCCCAGAGGCGAGAGCAGTATTCAACGCAGGGTCTAATCTGCGTTTTGTACAGCAGACACCTCTGGTGCGGTGTAAAGAATCGCTTTACCTTGTTCAGTATTCCTAGTTTCCGCGAAGCTAGCCCAATACATCTCTCAATGTATTTTGTGTTATTGAGCTCTCGACGAACGTCTATGCCAAGGATGTCTAGATTGTCCTTCATTGGTAATATTGCATTCTGAAGAGTGGGTAGGGGAAGGAAAGGGGATTTTTTCGCTGTAAATGCACACGCCTGTGTTTTGTGGGCATTGAACTCGACCAAGTTCTCGGCACCCCATTGGGAGATACTATCGAGGTTTCGGTCGAGATCACCCACGAGATGTCGTCTCTCCTCCTCTATCACAGATCGCCCCGCCGTCGGACGAACCGAGTAACTCCCGTGCAATGTACTGTCATCTGCATAGCAATGAATGTTCCCGAGGGAAAGCATTTCATTGATATGCAGAAGAAAGAGAGTTGGTGACAGTACGGACCCCTGCGGTACCCCGGCATTCACTTGCAAAAAGCGAGAAGCCTGGCCATCGCAGAGGACCCGCACTCGGCGCTCGTTTAAAAAACTGGCAATCCAGCTGCACAGTTGAGGAGGTAGACCATATGCCGGAAGCTTGGAAAGGAGCGAAGCATGCCAGACCCTATCGAAAGCTTTGGCGATGTCCAGGCTAACAGCCAAGGACTCGCCGAACTTTTCCATAGCCTCACCCCATACATGCGTGACGAATGCCAGGAGGTCACCCGTTGATCGTTTTGGCCTGAAGCCATATTGCCGATCATTGATTAGCGAGTGATCCTCCAGGTATCGCATGAGCTGCTTATTAATAAGAAGCTCGAGCACCTTGCAAATGACTGAGGTGACAGCTATGGGTCGATAGTTGCCTGGATCGGATCGATCCCCTTTCTTGGGGATCGGTTGTACGTTCGCCTCCTTCCAGGCCTCCGGCACGAGGCCTGTAGAGTATGACAGGCGGTACAGACGCGTTAATACTGGAGACAACTCAGCAGCACATTTTCGTAGCACCACCGCCGGAATGCCGTCAGGGCCACTGGCTTTCCGCGTGTCGAGTGACCGCAGCACTGCCCGTACATCACATTGCCTGATAACAATATCAGGCATAGTGTGGCCACAGTTGGCGATGGCGGGGGGCTGCAGGCCACGGTCATCGACCCGGGAATTAGGCGCAAAGAGGTCTGCGAGCATGTCCGCCTTCTCTTGGGCTTTGTGAGCCAGTGATCCATCAGGAAAACGCAGTGGTGGCAGCGAGGGTTGACAAAAATTTGACTGTACGGCTTTGGCCAGTTGCCAGTATCCACGGCTGCCCGTGGGATGGGATGTGAGCTTCTGACCAAGCCGCGCGATGCGCTGGGCATCCGCTCTCTTGAAGGCCCTCTTGCTGAACCTAGTGGCCCGATTGTACGCTGCTTTGAGGCGGTTCACGTTCGGGTCACGTGCCGCCCGAGCCCTGACCCAGGCGCGATATGCCGACTGTTTTTTCTGGACAGCCTCGTCACATTCACGCCCGAACCAGGGGCGAGCTTTACGGATGCTGGCGACATCAGTGAAAGGGATATAATATTCTATCCCTAGACTGATCTCGCCAGCAATGGCAGCAGCGCTATCCGAAGGCGCCTTCCCTACAAAGCAGCGCTGGCTCCACGGGACGGACGCAAAGTAATCGCGGAGACCGTCCCAGTCTGCCGACGAGTAGTGCCATAGTCGTCGAGTCATTTGTTCAGCACGAGCAGGCGGTGGCACTTGGAAGCTGGCGTGCACCACACAGTGGTCGGATGTGCCCAGTGGGGCGCGTACCGACACACTGTACTCGGCTGGGCGACTCGTCAGCAGTAGATCCAGCAAGGCGGGCGTGTGGTCTGACCTGTCAGGTATCCGGGTGATCCCCCGTACCATCTGGGTCAGCCCGTGGGAGAGAGCGAATGCATGGGCGGTTCGTCCCGCATGATCGGTCCTAAGGGACCCCAGCCACTCAACGTGATGACCGTTAAAGTCCCCCAGGAAAACCAGGTCAGCGTTCGGGAACCGCACCTGCGCATCGTCAGCCATCTCGCTGAGGTATTCGAAAAGCCTTGTTGTCCCAGTGTCCCCTGTGTGGGAGCGGTAGACGCACACGTAGATCTGGCTCATGGAGCCATGATCCACGTGCAGCCAAAGGACGGAGTAGGAGGGGTTCTCCAGACAGCGCAACCGGCGGCAGCAAACATCCGCCCTAACGAACACGCACACCCCGGCTTTATCGCGGAATTGTTCCTCAATAATATAGCCCGGGTAACAGAGGTACGACGTGTCGTCAGGGCGGCGTATCTGTATCTCCGTTAGGAACATCACAGAAGGCCGTGCCGACTCCAGGTGATGGTGGACGGTATCGAGGTTTGCATGGAGTCCGCGGATATTCGCGAACTCCACCTCAAACGAAGTCAACTTTGTGGGGTTTCTAGGGGCCGCTGTGTACCGTCTATTCTCTTGTTGCACTGTCATTGTGAAATATGGGGAAGCGTGAAGACAGGGCGATATTTGGTGCGGCAGTAAGTGACAAAGTGCAGAGGCTAGCTTCGTCTAGAACCGTGTGGTTAGGTCGGAGCCGACCCGCCGGACGGAAGGGCTCCCAAACCCCCCTGATGCAGGGCCGCCGCTACCCCACACCGGTTACCACCCGGAGCGGCGACCCCACAACAGGATTATGCGCAACATGTGGGGCAGCCTACTGGGGTGGTTGGTCCCAGGCGGGCCCCATGACTATGTTGCAGGCGGCCGCGGCAACGCCGTTGCTAAGGGTCTCCCTGGCCGGCGAATCGACCCACACCACCCACACTAGACTCCGCTTCGCCCCCACTGGACCCCTGCCTGCCGCACCATACACCGCCCCGGGCCCGGCAGTGCCGCTGCTGAACCCCTAACGCAACCCAGCCTGGGCTGGGTTACTTGGGGGGCTTTAGCACAGCTGCACGGTGGTACCCCCCCGGACCAACACTGTTGTACCACCTGGTATCCACGTAGGGGCCAAAGCCACCACATGGGTACCGTAATATACGAACCTCGTCCGTTAATCAGCAGGTGCGCCACTAGCAGGTGAGGTCGCTGGGGCCCGATAGATGTAAAAAGGGCCCCTTTGCACCCAAAATATATGATACTGTGGAAGTAGCTGAAGTAGACAAGACGCGCCGTTTTAATGTCTGTAAGTTGTCGGATCTTTTTGACAGCATAGGCTGCTGAACTAAGCCTGGCCGAAATTTTCCCGATATGAGGCCCCCATTGCAATTTGGAGTCTAACGTTATGCCCAGAAATACAGTGTCATCGACCAATTCTATTATATCATCCCTAACCTTAACACTGGTTTTAACAAGTCTTACATTAGGTAAGGTGAATCTTACACATTTAGTTTTATTTTCATTTAATAATAAATTATTAGCACAAAACCAGTGGACTATCCTAGAGAGGGCAATGTTTACATCGTCAAGTTCGCGCTGTCCACGTTTAACTTTAAATATTAAAGAAGTGTCATCAGCAAACAAAACTACCTCGTGGTCGTCTCTTATGAGGTGAGGGAGATCATTAATATATACTAGAAAAAGAAAAGGTCCCAAAATTGAACCCTGCGGTACCCCCATTGCTACAGGAGAACCAGGTGACTGTTTACCATTGATCACTACTTTCTGGACCCTATCACTTAAGTAAGAATTGACGAAATTCAAGGCCGTCCCCCGGATTCCGTAATGATCAAGTTTCTTAATTAAAGTCTGGTGCTGAACGCAATCGAAGGCCTTAGATAAGTCACAGAATACACCATAAGCATCATATGACTCATCCCAGGCCCTGTATATACACTCTAATAATTTAATTCCGGCATCAGTGGTGGACCGACCACGAGTGAAACCGAATTGTTTTGTATGTAATAGTTTATTAACGTTAAAGTGATTTTGCATTTGATTAAGCATAATTTTTTCAAAAATTTTACTAAATGTAGGTAGTACAGAAATAGGACGGAAATTGGACGGATCTGAAGTACTACCCGATTTAAACAGGGGAATTAATTTACTAGATTTCATTAAATCAGGGAACACACCACTATCAACACAATTATTAAATATTATTACTAGTTCAGGAGCAACCATTTCAATAAAAGAATTTTATTAAATACATAGAGATGCCCCAGAGGTCAGCTGTTTTCTTGATATTTAAAGATTTAAAAGTTTTTAAGATAGTGTTTATGTTAACTTTACTGAATTTAAATATAACGTTACAACAAGGAACGTTTGCTTTTAACAAAGATTCTGCAATGGGGGTTGAAGAGCCTAGGGTTTTTGTCAAATCTACAGGAATTCGGGAGAAATTTTTTTCAAATTCGTTAGGGACCTCGAAGTCTGATGTAGTTATTTTACCATTTATATTAAGTTTAAAATGATTATCATTTAATTTTTGTTGACATCTTTCCGCGTTTATAATTTTCCAAGTAGATTTAACTTTGTCTGCACTATTGAGAATTTTATCACTTATATATTTTGATTTAGCTGCTAAACAATCTACTTTAAACTTTTTTTGAATAAGTTTTAACATAATCTAGAAATTCAACTGATCTATTAAGCTGTCTTTCTGAGTATAGTTCATAAAGTTTTTGTCTACTTTTGTGTATACCCTCAGTGGCCCATTCACTGAAAGTAGGACTATCACTAATCATGACCTCCTTAGACTTGAATATGGAGTTGAACTCGTTGTAAAAAGAATCAAAAAATAATTTATACATTACATTTGGATCTAAGCCAGTGTCTAAGAATGGAATTTTATTGCAAAGTCCAACCCTCATACGTTCCAAGCGGTCACCAGTTATTGGTCTACATAATATTTTACGTTTTATAACTTTTTCTTTAGTGATTTTAAAAGATGCTATTTGCCCACAATGGTCTGAATCTAGCTTTTTTATAATACTTTTACTTTCTGGCAACATATCGCTGTATATATTATCCAGGCAAGTGGCTATTGTATTACAATATCTAGTAGGCTCCAAAAATAAGTTTGTAAGATTGTGTGATTTAAATAAATTTAAAATATTATAACTCATAGGCGTATTAACAAGTAAATCGACATTAAAATCACCACATACTATTAGGTACTTATTAGATTTTTCCAAGTGTACATAGAACTTTGTCAATAAGTTCCTCAAATTCGCAAAAGGGTGAGGTTCCAGGTTTATACACGCATACTACTATGAATTGCTCCATTTCCACGCACGACAGTTCGACTTTACACTCTAGAGAAAGAGACACAATATCTTTCCGTTCTTTAAATTTAAGTTGTTTATTTAATAAAATCAAAGATCCCCCAGGTCCCCCGGGTCGGGGGCCCGTGGCATTTTGCCAGCCCTGCCACCCTATCGTTACGTTACTAGTAAGTAATCGGAAGGAGGTTCTTAGGCATTACTTATACGGAATGCGTAGGTATTTATCTGTCGCCCCCCCACACAGTCACGAATCTGCGTCATAGCTTTTCATCAAAGTACGAAGGTACACTTGTATGTAGGTATCTTGTTATTAAATTACATGTGCTGAACGGTCATTGTTCTGTGAACATATCTACTTAACACCTTATCATCTAACCAATGCAACCTTTGCTGAATAGTGGGAATAACTATGAACAAACAATTTAAGTAGGTAGGTACGACGACGTGGACTCAAGATGGTTAAATGTTCTAAGGATTGCGGTCAAGCAAGTAATTATGCTAAATTATTGAAGGTTTTTTTACATGGAAATAAAGTTACCTATATTCTCAATATAATTATGAAGTAAGTATGTAATATGTTGCCTAATAATGTTAATGCAAATCTGTTTATAGGGTAAATAACTCTACTATTGAACTTGGTAAAAAAAAAATTGAGAAAGAGGTGCGAAGTTAACATTTTCATTTTCGACTGTTAATTGTCACTAAAATCATACTTATTATGTTAGATATTGGTACTTAAGTAATTAAAATAACAATATAATCCACCGAACCTTTTCCCAACGTAGTTGGGGCACAGATTAATAAATAGTTACTACGTGTTGGGGTCGGCTTTATTTCACGTGAAGCGACTGCCATCTGACCCCCACAACCCATGGGCGATATTGAAGTTCTGTAGAGACTAGATGTTGCTTAACTTTTGCAATGTGTTAATATTGTCGGTTACCACTAGACCACGAGACCCCCAAGTAACTAAATCATTAGACCGTTAATTTTGAAATGGGAATTCAATAATATATATTATGTTTTTTAAGTATTGCTATTCTTATAATTCTGTGCTATTATTAAACTTTATCTGTGCAAATTTTAACATAATGGTGTCATATCTAGTGGTCAAACAAGTTGCATACCGCCGTGTGGTGGCCGGCAGAATAGAATAGCCCCAACCCATATCCTCCCGTGGATGTCGTACGAGGCGACTAAGGGAGTGTGTGGAAAGTACTGACCCCCTGTAACTTTTCCACACACAGAAGCGGATGTCCCACCTAACCTAACCTAATCAACCAAACCTAAACAACGACCTCTGTCCTTGCATCAACACAATCTCGCAAACCTGTAACCTAACCAAGAAACTCCTTCCTACTCATCATGACCCCACGAACTCCCCACCAACATAATCTCGCAAACCCTCAACCACCTTATTTATAACTGCCCCAGATACACTTAACTCACTCCTCCACCACATCACCTATATCGTAAATCAACTAAAACACTCTAACGGCACATAACATCTAAACACTTCACTAACTAAACAATCAACTTGCAAACGTTTCCAGGAGAAGGCGTATACCATAAGCGCCACTCCTGAAACTAAAACCCAATTGACTCATCAAAAAAAAAAAAAAAAAAAACAAGTTGCATAACTTCGTAAACGTAAGTAGTTAACCTACGTAGGTAGTTATTTACCTGATTAGTATACAATACCAGTTGGTATTGTACAAAATTACGTCGATCAATTACCTATTTACCTACGGGTGGTTCAATATCGATGAGATCATTCGCTCGTTTTATTGACGGGGACCTTGTATTTCACTGATGAGGTGACATCAGTTTTGTTGTAAAATGAATAGGCGCTTACCGTTTTGTGCACCGAATACTTACCTACTGGTAGTAGCTTAAGGGGACAAAGGTTTAATCAAGGTCGTTTTTTGAATACTAGAACACATGTCATGTGTAGGTACTTATTAAATGTTGTAGGTTTTACGTACCTATATTAACTTTAACTTGCTTGTTTTTGTTCACTAAAGGGTATATAGAATACACGGTTTAAAACGATTGTTTAAAACCAACGATGTTCTATTGCACACTGTTGGTATTAAACCGTGTAGCCAGCAAAGCGCTCCTTTTAATACCACGTTTAAAACCGCGTTTGGAATCGTGTATTTATTCTTTAATAAGCATTTTCAATTTAAATTGCATGGTTATAACTCTTGGGTGTCCTGTCTTCTTGAAAGTCGGTGATAAAAATATTACAGATTAGCGCACTGTAGGTACCTACCGACATATTTAAGTTGTCAAGTTCTTTGGTGCGAACTAAGTACACTTACATTGTAGTAGGCAGAGACTTGGGATGCCGCTCGCTTCGCTCCCTTGTATTAGGTGTAGATCGCACTACCAGCTACAAATGCCTTCAAACTTTGAAGGCGTCAGTCACTCCAAGTTTTATCAATTTATCGCCCACGCACATTAACGTCATATCATTAATCGGTCACTTTTTGGCACAGTGCGTGTCTAAATACGTAGGTCACACTATAAGTTTTGCATAACTTAAAAAAACAACATGTTAAAACCAAAATATTATGTTTTTTGCTTTTCAAAATACTCTCCTTTACATTTTAAACATTTTTTCATGCGATCGAACAATTTTTTTAAACAGGAGGACCACAGATCTGAATGCATGTTTTCTACGTGCTGATTGAACGCTATCACTGCCTCTTCGGAGTTGGTAAAAGTGAAACCTCTCATCAAATCTTTGATTTTGTGGAAAATACAGAAATCACAGGGTGCTAGGTCGGGGCTATGTGCAAAATGGGTGACGAGTTGTACTTTTTCGGAAGCTAAAAATGACTTTGTTTTGTTGGCCCTGTGTGAAGAAGCGTTGTCATGATGTAGGAGAACGCAGCTTTTGGGTCGTCTTTCGCGAACTTTTTCTAACACCTTGGGTAAACAAATGGTAGAATACCACTCGGCAGTAACACTCTTATGATCTTCAAGTGGAATTGTACAGATACAACCCGTAGCTGAGAAAAAAACGCGATCAATTTTTTACTAACGTTTCTCGCCTGCCTCACTTTTGTTGGCTTGTTCTCATTTTCAAACACCCATTCACAAGATTGCTGTTTTTTTTCGGGTTCAAAACAATAAATCCACGTTTCGTCTCCTGTGACAATGTCATAAACAGCATTAGAATGTCCGTGGTCGTACTTCAGTAGCATCTGTGAGCACCATTCCACGCGAGCCCGCTTCTGTTCCGATGTCAGTTCATGAGGGATCCAACGACAAAAAAGTTTCCGTACTTTCAATTCTTCGTGTAAAATTTTCTAGATTTGACTCATACCAATCCCCAATAGTCCTCGAATTGTCTCATAGGTAATCCGCGGGTTTTCTTCAATTAACCGCTTAACAGTAGCCACATTATTTTCGTTGACGGCAGTTGAAGGCCGCCCTTCACGAAATTCGTCATGTAAAGAAACTCGACCTCTCTCAAATTCAGCAAACCATTGCCTCACTGTGCTCAAACAAGGTGCTTCTCTCCCAAAAGCATTTTGAAGACGAGCGGCACAGTCTTGCGGAGAGAGAGAACTTTTAAAATCATAAAAAATCATCGCTCTAAAATCTTTTCAACTTAATTCCATTTGCGTTGCATACGTAGAACTTCGATGTGTGATAAAAAACAATTGACAAATGATTTCCCGCCAATTGTTTTTTTTATTACTAAGAAGGTTGCAAAGTTTAAAAAATTATAACATTCGAAATTCAAATAGTTCCGATTAGCTAGAAGTGCAAAACTTTTAGTGTGCCCCATGTATTTGCAAGAATGCATATATAGGTAGGTACATCGTAGGTATAAATTAATATGCTAATCACCTATAAAAGTTCATAGTTTATTTTTATATTGAGCACTTTACATTCCGGATAGCGTGATAGCATTCTGCATGTTAGTTATCAGTATTGCCAGTCTAGCCATTTTATGGCAAAGGAATTCAATTAAATTCAAATAGCTGAATAATTTAAACATCCTAATGCATGCAGACTGGGCGCCTGTTAAATAGTCGATATTAATCTACAGTGTCAAACAACACGAAGTGTCTAATGTGTAACCTATACATATATTTTTATTGTTGTTTTAAATTTGTTCATATTTATACCTACGAGTATAATGGTACCTATATACCTACAGTCGGCATCAACTAGATACCTATTCAATTGCGCTCTCTGATATATTTTTACATGACCAAAACGTCAATATTATTATTATCGTTACATCCATTGAATGTGTCCAATACTCGTGTGTGCTACACACGAATATTGGACACAGTCAATGGCATGATTCCCGAAATTATAATTAACTGGGTCATATCAGTAGGTTAGTGAGAAATATGTGAACGTGCACGAATAATAGGTACCATTACTGCATGGGAACTTGGTAGTATCTAAGATAGACCATGATGTGTAAAGTGCTATGCTAATACCACCGGAAAATTGGTGTAACGTATGCGTACCTATGTACCTAGGTAGGTACCTATCTAAGTACTTACCTAATATAATAATTAAAGGAAGGAGCTAAATAACGAAGTGCCTATCTGCCTATACTTCACCCAGGTTTTATGTGAAACCTACTTAATTTAAGTAGGCAATTAGTACTTAATTCACACTTAACAAAATCCACCTAGTCATAAGCACAAAAGTGTCAATAAACGTTTGTTTTTAAAGGTTATCTCTCAATGTCATTTGGTTAACTTTTGTTACCTACCTTATTCAAATTGACTAACCTACTTGGCACTTGATGTTGGACTTAGATAAATAAGTATCTGCATATACGGGAACATCATAAAATAATAATGTCATGTGGCAGTTGGTTCATTCGCCTTGGCCCCAGCATATTTACAATCTTAATATGTACGGGGTGACTTTGAATTTATACCTACACACTTGTTCAGGTTTTTTATGATGTGGCTTCTATAAATTAATAACTATATATAATTCTATATATAATATATAATAATATAATTCTACCTAATTGTTTTTTTAATCAAGTTTTCGTAGGTTAGTTTTTATGCGGATTTAAGGTCATTTGGGATTTTATGTATAAAATGGTAAAATAAATTAAAATCAGATTAGTACGAGGTTTTTTTAGTTATGTATGATTACTCACAATATGTAAGATGTTCACGCACAATTAGGTACGTACATACTTAATTTATATTATGGGATTTATGCAAATTACTAAACGGTCATTTTATCGTGTGTTGTCTTAAAAAAGAAAGAGGTACTCAATTCGCCGGAATCTTATTTTGTAAGCACAAAATATTAAAGGTAGAGTCGTAAGTACGTTCACCGACACGACGACGCCGACGCGGTGACGCGACGTCTGATTAAACTCCAAAAAACCTGAACCGATTTGTGGAAAACTCTTTTTTATTGTGTCTGACTCATGTGTTACCTAATTAATGTCGAAATGCCACAGTGTAAATTTAAAGATTCGAAAGAACCAACTACGAAGGTTAAAATAAAAAACCGACCAAGAGCGACTCGGACGAAAACGTTCACGTTTGTTGTATGGGAGCCCCCTTAGTATTTGTTGTTATAGAGGCAACAAAAATACATAATATGTGAATATTTCGCTTCGGCTTTAAGGACCCACTAGGCAGACCCACCGGTGGGTCTCAGAATACTGATATGTCTCCAAAGGCCCACTAGTGGGTCCACTGAGATTTTATTATCTTCGAAGACACACTAATGACTACTTCTTTGTCAAGGTTCATAAAGCAGACCCACCGGTGGGTCTCAGAATACTAACATGTCTCCAAAGGCCCACTAGTGGGTCCACTGAGATTTTATTATCTTCGAAGACCCACTAATGTGAAAATAGCGTATAACCTTCTTAAATTAGTACTGGTCGGATGAGAATAATTGAAAATTATATAATTATCCTGTTTGTCACTGTCATGTATCCGTAAAATATTATCTATATAAGTGGTGTATTTCAATCAGTGTAAAATGCTGCGTTGCAATGTAACTGAGAGTTGCTCTTCAGAGTCATCCAATTCAGATATACAAGTATAAATTTACCGGCTCAATAACGATACAGGTACGATATTGAGTTTAAAACTAATCGCACTTATTTTTTTGAAGTTGATATTCTAAGTCTTATAGTCTTAATTTTGCCCTTTTCCAGCATCCTCTTCGTATTCTAAAATCTAATCTCGAGCATCTAGTGTGATTATTTTTTCTTACATTTTACTTCATGGTGGGTATTAGGAGACATACAATTAAAAAAGGCAATGGAGCCTACCCGTCAGTGGGCCTTTAGAGACATGTTAGTATTCTGAGACCCACCGGTGGGTCTGCTTTATGAACCTTGACAAAGAAGTAGTCATTAGTGGGTCTTCGAAGATAATAAAATCTCAGTGGACCCACTAGTGGGTCTTTGGAGACATATCAGTATTCTGAGACCCACCGGTGGGTCTGCTTAGTGGGTCTTTGAAGCCGAAGCGGAATATTTCTACTTTCTAACTATCACGGTTCATGACATACCTACAGCCCAAGACAGACGGACGGACAGCGAAGTCTCAGTAATAGGGTTCCCGTTTTACCCTTTGGGTACGGAACCCTAGAAAGACACTTTCGAGCTCCAAATGATCACACTTGAAGACGTATTTAAAGTACCTAGATGTACTTTTATTGTGCAATTTAATAGTATGTCAATGGATACTAAATGAATGAATGTGAATTCGCAATTTATATTCAACTGTTAGCGACTGTACTTTCATTTAACAACAATGAACGACAAAATGTTGAAATGCAAAACGAAACCAACAAAACACCACAATGTCTGTTGTTTAGTACTTACGTCATCCTAACGAAAATATAACAGTTGAATTAACATAACGTAGATATTGATAACCTGTGTTGTCCAGTGGATCTGACACTGCATAGAAACAGTTATTATTCCCTATTCTATGATAAAGCTATGTAACTACTGGATTTTTTTGGATCTTTTGGACAGTTTGGTCCTTCGATCTCACGACCTCCGCGTGGGTTCGAAGGACCAAACTGTGTGATGAACACGATGGTTTCTATGTATTGTGTCAGGGTGTAATTTATCTGTGATATAGATATATTATGTATTTAGAAGTACTTAGTATGTTTATCAGTATATTAGCTTACTTTGGGCTGGATGGGGTGTACAAAATGTAATAAATATTTATGGTATTATTATTATATTCACAGCTCCACGACATCGTCACAACAAAGCGATAGCAGACAGCTAGCAGAGCCCAGCCATTGGGACAGTCTCAACTCGCCCCTCATCCAGGATGAGGGCGATGGCAAGTCACTCAAACTTCGCTTTGACGTCAGCCAGTACACCCCCGAAGAGATAGTGGTCAAGACAGTAGATAACAAATTATTGGTAAGTAGACTTACTACGAGCCCTCTTTATTTCTCACTAGTGGTTACATGGAAACCTTTTTTTTTGCTTCTACAAGACGCATTTGGGCAAACGGGACCCAAGTACCTTAAAACCTGGAAAGAGATCTAAAATAAATTTAATAAATTTCAATAGATTTCTGTGGGAAAAGGCCAATCCAAACCACGCAACCACACTGAAAGTTAAGTATTCGAAAAAAACAGCTTATTAGGAGGAAGGTCCATACTCAGAATTCAACGACTTCTGCTCGCAGATTGAGAATCGTGGGTTTTAAAGCAATCCTATGTCCAACTCATATATTCTTTATTTCGTGAAGCATATGTGGCATAGGTCTATCTAATAATGAGTTTACCAGTAGATAATAGAAGTAAAAAAATCAATTTGTGATGCCATGGATTTAGAATGCATAATAGATGTTGTAGATAAAGCCTTCCAGCAATATAAATCCAATTCCTTTGTGATGTCTGCATTTACATCACTATGCGCCGTTGTGCCTCATTTAATTTTTAAAACATCATCACTGCTTTTAAGTCGTGTAGATGGGGTTTTATGTATTGTTGAGTACACATCGTTCGATTATAAGTACTTTATTGAGGTCGTGCTCGAACTATCAATTACCGCATACAAATTTTATGTAACTCTTAAAGTTTTATGAAGCATGCTACATTAAGACATTTAGACTAAATTACGAATTATGGCAAAATTCTGCCATTCGTTTTCTTATCGTACGGTTAATGACCCCAGGTCATCTAGCATAGCCAGTGTTGGCTTTTCGAACGACAATTTCAACCTATATGTATGCCACGTATTCTCCATGACTAACATTTTCTGCGATATCAATGACGATCCGTCAGAGTATTAACCGGGATACCTATACCTACCTAAGTAGACGGGCGCGATAGTGCTATAACCGGCTATAACAAACACGTAGCAACTAAATGCTTCAACAGTTCGAGTAATTTGTTTCCATGTAATAAATCGTATAGATATTTCTACATGTCTAGTGGTGTTCGCTTACACAAATATTTGGCAATGTGTGGTTTATATCCGCACAATGTTCGACTTGACGTCATCGCTAAATTACCGAGTCTTATTTTAGCTGTTCTTGGCGGTTTTAATGACTGCAATAACCGTCGAGATGTATAAGTTTAAGTAAATATTTAAAATTCGGTTTTATGGATTGTATGAAATAGCTCCAATTCTTAATAATTTTATATTTTTTCTTGTTACTTTGCTTGAAAATGTCAATACAAAACATCTTTGTCTACGCTGCTTCCAATTTATTTTTTCTCGACTCTAATGAAGACTAATTTATCTAGGAATAATGAAGCGTTTATTTAAAAATATTGTGTAGCCAATGAATAGCGACGGAGTTTCTCAAAGTATAACAGGCAGAATGCCAAAATAGAAGTGCCTACCTAGTAGGTACATACTTAGGTACCTATTCGTTTTGTGCACATAACATTCCGCTTTATATCAGTGTTAATGGATATGTTTACGTAAACGTTACTAAGTCTAACAATGTCCGTCGTAATTGACAAATAACGTTATGTAACTGTTATTTCAGGTCCACGCTAAACACGAAGAAAAGTCCGACACAAAGTCAGTGTACAGAGAGTACAACAGGGAGTTCCTGTTGCCTAAGGGCACCAACCCTGAGGCGATCAAGTCTTCGTTATCCCGGGATGGAGTACTTACAGTGGAAGCGCCGTTGCCACAACTCGCCATCACCGACAGAAACATCCCCATCCAGAAACACTGAGCTATCGGTGATCTTTAAGACTCCAGTTATTCCATAATACTGTTAATAATTTATTTTAATTTACGTTTCTTGTTTAAATTTAAGTGAGCAATTGGCGATATTTATTTAGAATCTTATAGAGAATCTCAAAATTTATTAACACTGATATTATTATAGTCGGTCAATTAGTGGTTTCCAAAATTCCTATATACATTTAATTTTATATTATAAAAATGTGAGCACAGTTTGCGTGATGAATGTGGCTTTAGTGACATTTTGCTTATTGGTGAGTGCTAGATAAATGTATAGCGATAGTTCTGTTTATGTGGTCACAACACGTTTACGATTTGTCCTCGATTTATTTACATAGATCTAAAGTACATACAAAAAATAGCCTACATGAGCTTAAACGTGTTCACAAAATATTGAAAAATATATGAAATAGCTAATTGGCTATTGGTGAATAGGCTATGATGTCAACGATATTAAAAAGTGTTAAATTTATGTAAGTATAGGAGTCCATTTTGCTTAACACTATTTAGATACATAATAATGGCAGCGATAACGAGCACGTTATTAAACACAACAGTTTAACAGCTTTTATATAACACACATTTATATTTTAGTACAAACAGTTGTTACGAATGTTTTAGATGTCAATAAAAATACAAAAAAAAGCATTTGATTTTTTGTTTTAGTATAGTTTTACATGTAACCTTGAGAACACGCTAAGTGAACCGATCAAATTCCTAACATAAACTTGAAAGTAGATGTAAGTTATATAATATCTATCTAGGTATTCCGCCTCCAATTAAATAATATCTACCAAGGTAGTTTGTGGCTTCGTGAGGGTGGCAATGTTAGCGTGTTTGCGTCATAGATACATTGGGAAGGAGGTGACCCTCAACTTTAGATTGATCGAAAGAAACCACAAGGGCATTAAGTGCAAGTGACCTTGTAGTTCTTTTTTTACCCTGACCTTTCAGGTAATATGATAAACTCGATTTTTTTTAAATTAACTGTAGGTACCTACTGAGTACGATGCATGTATATAAGTCCTAAAAGAAGTCCAGTGGACCAAAGATATCTGAATTAAAATAACTTCTAAAGCTACCGATGTCGGCCTTTATTTGGTCAGTGTAAGGATCCTCTTACAGAAACTACCAAATTACGAGTGGTAAGTAAGTAAGTATTTAGGTATAAAGTCAATGCTCTGAGTAGGTATTTACATTTTATGTAAAGTGGAGGAAATGGATGACGAAATGTTATGAGTTTATGAGAAACAGTCCGTTATAATAGCAGTTACGCCAGTTACATAATGCCGGTTGGCTTGCCGTAGTGGCACCATGTTTGGGCAGACGGCAGCCGGATGCTGACTCACGAAACCAATAATTCATTTCGCAACTATTTCAGTAAGAATATAATATATAAGGACATTGTTTATGGGACTGCTGTATAAACATTTCAAGAACGTGTTTATGCATAAAAGAATCATCGAAAACTTTATATTCAGGTCTTTAATTTAGGTTGACTCCTTCGGTGGCGTGGTCGGTAGTGCATCCGCTTTCGCCGCCGGAGTCTCGGGTTCGATTCCCGGTCGGGACAAACTTTGTGTGAAGACAGATACGTTTGTACCTAAGTCTGGATGTTTCCTATGTATAATATATATGTATTTACGTATTTATATCAGTTTATCTAGTACCTACCTACTCATATGACAAGCTCTGTTTAGTTTGAGACTAGATGGCATTGTGTGAATTGTCCTTAGGTATCTACATATTTATTTATTTATTTAAGTACCTACCACTTGTTCACTCCATCGTATTTGATGGATGGATGATACTTAGGTACGGCCAATACAGTAGGTATGTCATAGTAACAAAGGATTGCCTCATGAGGCTCATCATGGCAGTAATGGACAGTAACTAGCAAGACTAATGTAATAAGTAGCGAGGAACTGTAACTAGAGAGGCACACGAACGAATAGTCGAACTAAAATGATTAGGCAAGAATAAGGGGAAAAACCTTTGTTCCACGGCTTTGTTCCAAGGAGGTATAATGGGGCTAAAACCAGTGTAAAAATCATGTCTGTAGTATGTACCTATACTTTAAAACAAATTAAGTTGTTCTGTTTTTTTTTATTAGTAGGTACCTAAGTATTTTTATTACAGCAATAGCGGAATAAGTACTTAAAGCGAAAATTTCAACAGACAGCGAAATCTTAGTAATAGAGTCCCAATTTGCTCTTCGGGTACAGAATCATAAAAACCACATAATCATTCCTCTTATTTGACAGAATATTAATCTCCCGAAAATCTTTTTAATGTTTGGGAGGCCAACTGTTCGTTCATGTGACTAGTGTTTAATTATAGGCCATTACTGTATTAAATTATACCTATGTTATGTAGGTATTTAAGTAGGAACCTATAATTAAAATTGGTAGGTTCCCTTTTGCATTTACCAATCGCAATCAAGTCTATAACGAATTTGATCTGGCACAGTGAGCATTAAATTGAAAGAAGCCATTAATAGTAATAACTCAAGTTAAATAGGACAATAATTCGGTAGGGATTAGAAACTTCCTGCGTTGTTTTGGAGAATGAATCATTGATGTCAAACACTTGTTATATTTTACTATTGTGTATGACTAATCCTATTCTAAATGGTCTCTGAGGCCCAAAAATGACGTAATATCACACAATTACTAAGGAACTGTAGTTATTTTTGGAAGTTACACATGTAGGTACCAATTATAATACCTCATCATCATCTCAGCTCATTTGACGTCCACTGCTGGGCTTAGGTCTCCCCTCAAAGAGAAGAATTCAGCTTGTGTCGAGTTTTCCTTCTCTAACCGTACTTCGATAAACATACTTATATACCTATTTATAAATATGTAGGTAAGTACATACTAAACATAGATAGAAACTACCCAAACTCCTACATAAACATTTGTGGATCACACAAATATTTATTTAGGAGATTCAATCCAGATATCGTACCCGGGACCTCAGGGACAGCAGTCGCATACACATACCACTGCGCCGCCGAGGCAGTTATAATACCCTACCCAGAGACAGACCATACCCTATTTTAATACGTAAGCACACTTTATAATGGTAATTTATTGGTAATGTAATTACTGCTCGTGGGTGGGATTCAAAGTAATTCAAACGTTATAGGTGTTGAATCATAACAGGCGTTAAACCGTTGAATAAAATTAATACGCACTTGTAGTTTGAATGTAGTCATAAGGTTAAATTGGATAAATTGTAATTCCCACCAAGTGGATTTCAGATTTTCACGGGATTAGTGGTAAAAATTAGGTAGATAGAGATCTAAGTTTAAGCCCTTTCAAATTTCATGAAAGCCGGTTCATTTACGTAGGCACGAAACTACGAGTATTTCATTTAAAATGTTTTTGACGTGTGTGATAAGAGATGAAATAGGCATTGTGGAGTGTAGTACCAAATATATCTACCTTCTTTCTACTACCCCGGGTATTGAGCAGTTATGAGTTGACTTCTCTTTTATCGACATATTTTAAACCGAATTTAAAAAAAGAGGAGGTTCTCAATTCGACTGAATTGTTTTATGAATGTTACGTCAGAACTATCGACTGGGTGAATGAATCGTTTTCTTTTTATTTGGGAGTTGGTGTTGGTGCTGGTCCTGTTTTAATTTGGACCAGTTCTTCCGAGTGTGTACATGGGGCGCCCGGCAATAGATGTAGGGGCGGCCGCGGCCTTGGGCAAAAAAGGGCCATAATGCCCGGTGGCTTCTGCCAACAAATCACCACTATCAACTGCGAAAGGGAGACGTTAATTAAATTCTGGCTAGGACGAACCTAATGCAACTCAATACGTTAAAGAAATCATCACGACACAGAATGAATTACTGTACAATTAGTGGCCCAATTAATCACATCGAATTTTAATTATGTTGGCAAAGTTCTAAATGTAGTTTGTGTAATACACCTTTACAAGTGACAAGGACAGACAGAAGTGTCACTATTAATTTAAATAAAGAGGACACATGCAACATTATATGTGTTAACATATGGATCATTACAGGAATGTACCTACCTACGCGTTAATGCATCTAAGGTCGCCCAAGATATTAGGCTAATTTCGTCATGCGCATGGTATGCATCAAATAAATTAGTTTAATAATTATTTATTGAAGATGGGGTGACAGTGGCAATAATATTAGGTATATGCAAGTTGGTATAGACAAAATTATTATTGTCTGAATATTTTATAAAATTGTAGCCTATGAGTTCGGTTTTTGTTGAGCGCATGGCTAGTGTTTTTAGGTCACCTCTGGCTCTCAGCAAAAACAGAGTTCCAGACTCACTTTCAATACCGAATGTTTCCTTGTCGTACACCGGGAACTAGTTCGAAGTAACTAGTTCTTTCTTGACGGGAACTAACACAGTAACAAATCAAGCATTAGGTACCTTTACATTAGCAAAATCATCGATGACGATGGAGCCACGAACCTAAAAGAAGAAGATAAGTGTAACACAACACTTCGGTAATATAAATCGCCGAAGTCCGAAAACCGATCTTCGGCAGGACTCGACCCGAAGTTTTATCTGCATTGTCTTAACGTAAGTAGTATTTTTTTTAACTTTCGCCTTCTTTGTTCATTATACTATTAACGATTTCGGGACTTAAACGCGTAATTTACCTTCTGTTTGGCCTGACGTTTCGACCGAGTTACATCGGGCCGTGGTCACAGGCTGACTGACGTAAGTAATCCCTGGTCGATTCTGAAGCTTATTCAAACTTTCGTAAAGTTAATCTAACTGCCGATTGGTTTGAACTACATACCGTTATCAACCATTTGTTGGTCCAAGTAGCAAAGAACAATGCGGATTTTATGACACATACTCATACAAATTTCCAATCCAAAACTCATATCTACATACTTACAAAACATTTCCCCTGAGAGAAAAAAGGGCAACTTACAAACATGCAAAATTAAAACTAATTGGATATATAACAAAAACAATCTTTATTAGGTACTTTTTTAGTCATAACAAAAAACAACAAAACTACTTTTTAATCAAACCAGTTATCAAGTTTTTTGCATGGTACACTATTAAACCTATGGACGCCACAACAATCGCTTCCGCAAAATAACCTTTTAGTACGTCTTTTAATGTCTTCTCTCTAACTAAGTCGGCGGGCTCGGGGTTGCTTCGGACTACCTACAACGTTTAGAAAAAACATTGGTATACTTACTCACATCATAAAACATACTAATTATTAAAACATAGTACTTATTAAAACATAGTACTTATTAGAACATAGTACTTATTAAAACAAAGTCACTTCCGCTGTCTGTCCATCCCTATGTATGCTTAGATCTTTTCAACTACGCAACGGATTTTGATGCGGTTTTCACTAATGTATAGAGTCGTTATCGAGGAAGGTTTTAGTATATAATTTGTCAAGCGGGCGAAGCCGCGGGTGTCTGCTAGTAGATTATAATCTTCGGGTGTTATTCGAGATTGAAGAAAGTAAGTCGAGGCAGAAGGGAAGTCCACCATGGGTCCAATAAAGGTAACAGGAGGGACATAATGTGGCTATATTACTCGTCATGCTGCCAGATTGTCTTGCCGCTCGTCTTGCCCGGCGAGTGAAGTACTACTCGTGTGCGATAAGTTGAGACTTGCGCTCGAATCACTTTTAGTCATTAATATAAAGTTGCGCTGTTACCGAGAACAATAAAAGCTACAACGAAAAATATGGCAAGTAAAGTAGTCTCGAAATTAAAATTATTGGGAAATTTTATTTGATCACAACACGCCGCTGTTCATCAGTTTTCATCACAGTAGGTCTCAACTTATCGCGCACGAGTTATAGTATCGCAAGTAGGGGAGTGTGAGGGAAAAATGCGAGGCAGTAATGCAAGGCAGTAATGCGAGGAGAAATAATATAAATATAAAAGTTACCGCGGCGAATACCACACAACACGTAGAAAGTAGGAGTTTATAAAACTTTTGCATAAAGAGGGGTATTAGATTACAGGTAGGTTTCTTTATAGTATCCTACGGGTGTTCTTATACCTAATTATGAGCAGTTTTATACACTACTTTATCTAATCCGTTTAGGCGTTTTGAGGCGTTAAACACAAACTTGAAGAAGTTATCGGCAAAACACAACAAGGCGATATGGTCGACAGACTTTAGCCTGTTATTGCTAGTAGACTGTTCTATACTGACTAAAAAGTTACTTTATGATACAGATTTGCAACCCCGGTGTCAACACTGCGAGGTTTTCGAGGACGACACCGCACTCCACACGTTGGTGGAGTGCTCAGCGAGGACAAGTCAGCGCCGGGACCTCGTAGTGGGTCTGGGCGTGGATACCCTCTCGCTGGAGACCATGCTTCAAGCCATGGTGTCCAGCGGGAGAGGGTAGAACGCGGCCGTGTCCTTCTGCGAGCTGCATGAGTACCAGAGACGCCCAGCATCATCGTGTGGCCACTTACTCGCCTCGCCGCACGCCTCGTAACTGGCTACTTATACGTAATAAGATAAGACTTGCGCTTGAACTACTTTTGGTCAGTTGTGCTGTTCTCGAGAATAATTAAAGCTACAACTCAAAAAAGGGAATAAAAAAATCCCCAACGGAAGCTTATTACATTTTTTTTTTTGGATATGTATAGTTACACACTGTTGAGATGACAGCGCTCAGATCTCAACTTATCATACACGAGTTATATTTTATTATATTTGCGGCAACACGAACGGACATCGTTTGACCGCAAAAACAGGCTTTATAATGTCAACTTTTGAAAGATATATATTAAATGTTGATAGTTGATAGTAGATTTCTATTAAATGCACTTTGAGAAGCATTCTGACAGTGCATTTTATGGAACAAATTGTTAATAAATATACGTCAGCAAAACAAAAAAAAATTGTTAACCTTTCAGGAAGTGTTTTATTAAAGAAACAGACAGACATACATCAGGCCTGTATCTCCGAACCATAAAGTGACCGGAAACAACAAAAGACTCGCCCCCTATTACGTGGGACCACCTTTAGCTTTACCTCTTAGGGAAAACAGGCGTGAATGTATGTAAGAGAAGAAGTACACTTCCCTCTTCTGTTTAAGAGCCTGCCTCTTACGTAAGGTAAGTAGGTATAAGAATTTAAAAAACGTAATTTAAGTTAAGGGAGAATTACACTGTTTAAAACGGTTGTTTGAAACTTGAAATCTTAAAATCTTGATACTTAAAATCTTGTAGACAGTTGTCTAAAACCAAATTACGCCATGCTATACATACCTTATTGAGTATTTTCTTCATATTCTTGGTTTCTCTATCTATATTTTTAATATTACTTATTAGTTTCCTTGCCGCTTCCTTCATTTTCACGAGTGAGGGTGAATCAGGCGGTTCAAATTTCATTTGATGTTGAACCCCATGATATTCGCGTAAGGTATATTGTAACGTTGCTTCTAGTATGTAAGTTTGTTGCAGATGAGTTCCCAGAGATGTTAAACATTCTAATACACTGAAAAAAAATGTTTCAAAATATTATAATATAATAAATTTGACTGTAAACATTTAGCAATGGCTCAATTAAACTGAAAAGGCTGAGCCAATTGAGCTTGTATTTGGTATATAGAGCCGTGTTGGGATCTGGCCAGCAAGCTCGCTTTTTGATAGTGGACAACACCATAAATAACATGGAATTGTTTTAAATACTTGATTAAGGGGTATACATATTTTATATCTCATTCTTGAGCTGCATTTCCCCGCTGTAACTGGGTAACAACTAATCTATATTAATATTATAAAAAGAAATGATTTGTTTGTATTAAATAGGCTCCAAAATAACTGAAAGAATTTTGATAGTTCTTTTACTAATATGTACCTACATTATCACCGAGCAAAATTTTACCTATAATTCTGTGACTTCCTTGCATGCAACCCAGCCACAGCGTTCAGCTTCCAACCTCTCTTGTGAAAGTTCCTCAGTCCAATCTTAAGTCTTAGCCTTTCGTACGGCAAGGAGACGCCGATTTTTAACATGTCCGATTCTTGTAACAAAAGGAACGATCTCAGATCCATACCGCAGTTCATAATTAGGGGGGTTAATCTGTCACAGTTCATGCCATAAAGGAGACGTGGAATTTCACTGGTGTAGGTTAGTCTGAAATATTAATAAGTAGGCATGTTTAGTCGAATTCATGTGTCGATTCTCAGCATAGGAATTACATTTTTATGAATTTACTCGCACGATACAGCCTGTGCGTGTGAATATACAATACTGTATCACTACATATGATAAAACAAAGCGCTCCACAGCGGCGGTCTGTCCGCGATAAACTTTAAAAACTACAGCACCGATTTTCATGCTGTTTTCACCAATGAATAGAGAGGTTCTCGGGAAGGTTTTAGTATATATTTTGTCAAACGGGCTAAGCCGCGGCCGTCCGCTAGTTGCTAATAAAGTTTTGCTCAACATTACACAGATTCAGATAACACAAACTAATAACTTCAAGTCATAACTTTATGAGATTGGGAATGGACAATTGAACGCTACTGTACGAGTACATCGTTTTATTAAAAACAAAGTACTATAATATCATACAAATTAGTTGATGAGTTACTTCCCCATGTTTTCAAGTTAATACACACTTTTATATTATCAGTGTTAGGATAACTTGTACCATGAAGGTTTTTGATGTCTTTGAAAAGCAAAGCAGAAATATACCCACAGTTTACGGCAGTTTTTAGTTGGTCCCACGTTATAGGGGGCATGCAGCATGCCTATTGTCTGCACCCAGATTTATGATTGCAGAGCCTTTTGTCCTTTCATCAGCAGGTGCACTACAGGCAAGCGAGGTTGTCTTGGCCCCTAAAGTCTTGGTGACAACCCTATACAACTCAGCTCTTCTAATTATTAAGTTTCTAGAAACAAATTTTGCTCTCGCCTAAAATTTTAAGGGTTTAAAACGCTTTTGTGACAGAATTATTAATTCTATCAATGTTGACAAATGGTTGACAACTACGGTACTAAATGATTACCTGTATCATGAAACACGCAACGACAGCTTTCGTCGACCAAATTACGTCAATACTGAGTAGGAGTGATAAGGACAGAGATAATAATCGCTCGCTATCGCAATGTAACTCAGTAATAGTCCGTTTGTTTACAAAAACTAGTTTCGTTGGCCTTCCTTTAGTTATCTAATAAAGGTATATTTACCTTCCTTGATTAATGCCAGGATAATAATCTTGCCAGGCTGCCACTTCTAAATTATAAGTACTATCTGAGCGTTTGTCTTCGTCAATTGGAAGATGTTCATTTATTATATCGATAATACCCTGGTATTCGTGACACTCGGCAATGTTTAATGGAGTACGGTCATGTCTATCGATATCTTCCAATCTTGCGCCATGTTCAATCAACATATTCAATATATCTGGTTGGTTGTGGTGAATTGCCCAAAACAAAGCCTGCAATAGACTTTGTTATATCAAGTGGTGCTCATTAAATAGTGTTTTTTTAAGGTATGACAAAGAATAGTATTTTTATCTGACTTCTTAATAGATTATCAGAAAGTGATTTTGCACTTTCTAAATCTACTGACATAGTTTAGGTTATAAATTTAGCTTCAAAAACTTTGCACAATGTTTCATTCATGTCATGTATAACTAGAATAGATTAGTAGAAAAGTAGATTCTAAAAATTCACAATTTACGTGGGTTTGCTCTGTACTTACTGTCCATCCCTGCTGGTCACGCATGTCAACATTAACTTTCAATTCTAACAATTTTTCCACTACAGCAACTCTGCCACTGCCTATAGCTCTCATTAAAGGTGTCTGTCCATACTTATCACCAATATTCAAAATGGCTTCCTTTTCTATCAAATTCATAACAATATTGTATATAGCCTCGTCACTGGCACTGCTGTTTGAACAAGCTACCATCACTGGTGTTACTGAGTCTGAAATAATCAAAATTATTTTATGGTTAGTAGGTATATTAGTAGATGAACGAGCGAGTAAAGTGTCTATATTTCGAGATTGGACAATTTTGCTTTCGCTTGTCTGTCTGTCTGTAAACTCTATGAGTGTTCCGGGCTAGCAGCCACAGTTTTTATCCGATAACCACGAAATTTGGCACAAGTATTCCTTGATTTAATGAAATTTTTTTTCGTCATGCACTTTTTTGGATGGGAGGGGAGGAAGGAGAGAGGGATCAAATAATGTTAAGACTTTTAAGTCCGTCTAAATGTTTATTTACTTTGCTTATAATTCTAATATTTGTACTTTGCTTATAAGTCTGTCTAGATGTTTATTTTTTCATGTCTGTAACTCTACCACATGAAGAATCTGGTCTAATATATTTTTAGTGGTTTATTAAATACACACTTATGTTGTGAGTATTTACACACAAGTGTACACACACTTGTATGTACAAGCTTACAGGTCCATTGATTTTAGAATGTCTCATATAATTTAAATACATATAACTGAAAGTATTTGGAGTGTATGAAAACGATTATTGGTTACAAAAATTTACCTGCATGAATATTAGGGTCTGCATTCATATCTAATAAATATTTAACAATTTTATCCTGTGCATGGAAACATGCATGCATCAGTGGAGTCCATCCGCTATCCAGTTTTTCATTAACTGCATGATTCAATTCTGAAATTATTATCAACAAGTTATTAAAAAACAATCACTTTATCATGATGACAAATGCCTCCTATAAAACTCTGCAGAGTGGCTAGATAGCAGAATTTAAAGTCAATGTCACAAAGTGTGTATTCATTAATTTGCAAGGATGCAATCCAGATGGATTGTTGGGAAGATAGATGAGAGTCCAACCTTTTTAGTTGGCTCTGCCTTAACTTTTATTACTGGGAAACATCCTCAGGTGGATAAATCCAGAGTAAGAATAACCCTAGAGTGTCCTACCTAGGATACTAAAACCACTTGCCTTTAGGTTAACTGCTTACAAACATTATAGTAAATCCGAGTTGTGCTCAACATAAATCATTTTACACACATAGCTTATTGAAGAAATTCCTCATACGTGAACTTCTTTTGGAGTATAATCTTTTGCAATTCTAGAAAAATTTGTGTGACTTTTCTATAATAAAGAGGTCTATTATCAAATGAGTAAAATAATGAAAAGTAAAATAGCTTACCTGCAACCACGATCTCTTCAACCTCCTGTATGTTGCCATTTATAATAGCGTCTTGTAAGTTTATTTCAATCTTCTTTTTCTCATTGAGTTGTGGTTGATGATATTTGACTGCCTAGAATGTAACACTTTTATGCAGTTTATTGAATGATTAAATACTTAAATAATAATTGACATACTCAGTTCGGACTTAGTTTGTTATTAATGAATATTTCATCTCAATATTTACCGTCTTTTCAAAGAATCCACAATCATCGCTATCGGTATCCTCATCCGACAGGCCTGCCGGTCGAAATTGGGCCATAATTAGACTCTATTTTTATCCCAAATAATATATTATAAATATGTTAGCAAACAAATAATTTCTACATACACTATGTGTACATGTAAACTGAAAGAGTCTTGTTTTTATTAACGTTTGTAACAAACATTTCATTTATTTCATCAAAACAAAACCGACAAGACAGATATTTCGGATTTCGGGCTCGGCATATCTGACAATTCTGACATAACATTGACTTGACAGTTTTTTTTTTGAGAATTTTTGGCATGGCTTCACAGGCCGTTGAAGGATGAAGTTACCAATACGTAAAATCCTTTTATCACTTTAAAGTTCTAAATAAATTAATTTACAATAAGAATTACAATATACAAAATATACATAATTATAGACTAAAAATATTCGTTTAAAAAATCCTCCGCGTCATTGCCGACTGGGAAGGTTCCCAGAATGCTGGCTGTGTTGCCACGTAGGATGGCGATACTTATTCTTTGGGCCACAAAATAGCCAGCCTTCTGGTTTTGAGAAGCATCGATTAGGCGTTTAGCAATGTCTGTATAAAGGCGGCGAGCACTCGGACCCCATGACCCCAGTGTCGCAATCCCAAACGGCTCAAATATGTAATCACCTGCTAGGTTAGCATATTTACGCCGTTAAGGCCTTCAGCCGATGCAGCAGCAGCGGCGGCACATCCGGATGTGCTTGGAAGGTGTGAAGGTGCTAAGGTGTCAACGCATGTAGCGTCCCACACCAAAGGCATTCCCATCTTCCACGGTAGCAACGACATAACGTCCGGTCTCTTTCCATCGCTTCGTGCTAAACCATTTGGTTCACGTACGGCCGGAAAAACTGCGGTGGAAAGAGCCCTACGAATTGTCGTTTAGAATAACGTGCCGAGGTATACGACCTGCGCTTCTGCTACAAGAAAGGCCATGGTGTCCCAGATTATCGACGGCTATACTCCACAGGTGCAATGATGCGGGGATACACAAGGTGTACCCAGTCGAAGGCAAGTGAACGTAAAATTAAATACTCTTTGGTTGACAAAAGACAATTTCCTGCTTTTAGTTGGTATTTTGTTTAACTCTGTTGACTACCTTTGCACGAAAAACAAGCAAGTCGAATCTTGAAGGTAAACAATGTGCTTCAAGAATCCAAGACCACGAATGAAGCTATCTTCTTCTTCTATTCCATCTTCTTCCAATCTATTGACTGGTCGTGGCGTGGTCGGCTTTCGACTCCGGAGTCTCGAGTTCGATTCCCGGGTTTGTGTCATCCTAATGTTCGTTTCGGAGTTTTGGAGTCGGAGGAGTTTGGGTGTTTAGGTCCTATGGGATACACATAGGTTAGTTAAGGTTAGTTTTGACTAGATGACGTTGTATGACAATGTCCAAAATATTTAGTTAACTTCTATCTACCTAATATTATCTTCTCTCTTTCTTTCTCGTTGTCTTCTTTCATCCACCGAGCCTTTTCCCAACCCAGTTGGAGTCGCCTTTCTACGGTCCCTACCTAACGACTAGTAACAAGTCTAACTGCGATGCGGCTTAACTTCGATATTTTCCATGGAGCAACTGCAATCTGACCTCCACAACCCACGGGCGATATTGAAGTTCTCCGAATATTTTTTTTCTTTTCTTATATTTAGGTAGGTATCTCCTTAAACTTATAAATTATAAAAATCGCGAGGTCTACTGTTCGACAATAGGGCGACCATTAGTTTACTTACTTATAACATATTAGGTAGGTAAGTACCAACGTAAACTAATTAGATAGGTAGGTAAAGCAGATTTCCACTTGATAGGTACAACTTGCTTTTACACTCTCAGGATTTTCATGCATTTTCGCCAATTAAAATTCTAGCGATAATCAAAAGTTGCTTAGCGTCTCTTTTGAGCACTCAAAACGCATAAATATACTGGTGTTCACGTAAAAAGAACGCTGGGCGGTAGTAGAGGGGTGTGTTTGCGCATCGGTACTCTCGCTTTTACCGCCCTAAAGATCGATAAATCGTCTACTGCGCCGCCTGAAGGTCAGCGTTCTTTGTATATGACACGAGGTATACTCATAGTAACCTAGTTTAGTAGATAAAACATCCAGAAAAACCTTGAAACGAGGTAGTTATAATGAATCAGGATTCATTGTACAGTCGGCCCCAAAAGTCGCTGAACACATTCAAACTTCCAAAACATCTGAACACTAAAAATGTCATAAGTCAGTGACGCAACAAGAGAAAAAAATAAACTCAACATACAAAAGGTCCATAAAAAGCTGAGCACTAGTATTCCAAAAGTAGCTGAACACTAGTATTCCAAAAGTAGCTGAACATCATTAACATCATAAGTAGATTAACAAATCATATTTTCAATGTTGTTGCCTGTTAATCTAATTTTGGTGTTCTTGATGTAACACGAATTTTGGTCTTTTGACATGTAGGATAATTTGAGAAAAGTTTTAAAGCTAATATTAATCTCCATTGGTGCAGTGCTCCCTATGCCTAGGTTATGGGCACAGCAGGAAGTACTGCAAGAGTACCGAGCCCACGTGCAGCCACTGCGGCGGCCTTCATGTGAAGGCCAAGTGTCCGGAGCTGTAGGTGGGAACACAGACTTCCTGGGGCCTAAGTCGCGTAATGAACGGAAAACGCCATGCTACTGCTATACTACTACGTTGCAACTGCAATTGGTCAAAAAATTGGTAGCCTGCTAAACTCAAAAGCAACGCGCCAGGATGACGCCAGAAAGGCATCAAACCGAATGACTGAAGAGTACAATCATCATTAGGTTAAATTGGATTTAGTTACTGCCGACATTACCAACTTCCCAGCCTCTATATCCCGGGAACTAAGCTTCCCACCTAAATTCTGGGCAAATTTTTGTTCCCCCTGCAACACCTCCCATCACAAGTTACATTCGCCTGCAAAAAAAATCCCGGGAATTTTCATCCCGCAAACATTCCCAAGATTCCCAGTACCCCAAATCTCGGAAACTAAGCATCCCAGGTAAATTTTGGCCTCATTTTTCCGGCCCATGTAAATATTTGAACGCCATCATTCCGCAAAAATTTTCTTCCCAATTATCATCCCACATTCCACAAAACTTGAAGCCCCTATATCCCGGTAACGGAGCTCCCAGCTCAATTCTGAGCAAATTTTTGTCAATGACTTATGACATTTTTAGTGTTCAGATGTTTTGGAAGTTTGAATGTGTTCAGTTACTTTTGGGGCTGACTGTACCTACCTCAGTTTAAGGTTTTTTTTACGAAGACGCTTGTTGACTATAGATGACAGGTAGCTGGTGGGCTAGCTGCATTGTAAAATAAAAAAAACCTACAAAATACCTATTTGAGTGAAAAAAATACCTATAGGTACCTCTGAAACGTAGATTAAAGATGATCACGTTTTAGTACCTAGTACCTACCTTAGGGGCTCGTGGTCTAGTGGTAACCGACAATGTTAACATATTGCAAAGGTTAAGCAACATCGAGTTAGGCTGGTCTTCGGATGAGTGACCATTTCTTACGAATTTGAGACCCCTCCGTGGCTCGGAGAGCACGTTAAGCCGTCGGTCCCGGTTGTCATAAAAACATCTATGGCAGCCGTTAAGGGTACCTAGTTGGAGCCCAAAATCAAAAATCCGACCGGTCTAACTACAGAATTTCGATATCGCCCATGGGTTGTGGAGGTCAGATGGCGGTCCCTTCACGGAAAATATTGAAGTTCAGCTGAATCGGAGTTAGACTGGAAAAGCCGACCCCAACCGCATTGGGAAAAAAGGCTCGATGGATAATGACCTACCTACTTAGCTACCTACTAGTCTATGTTTGGGGCTCAGGCTATCCTGACCTGCACGTGGTGCGCCTGCTGAATGTCGAAAGAGGCTCTGGCTGATTTTGTCGCCGTCGACGGATACGTCTTGGAGGACATCATCATCAGTCTATGTTTGCGCTAAACACTCATACCTAATCATTAAGAGAAAGATAGCTAGGTAGAAACCTACCTACCTAAGTAAGTACTTAAATCTCAAAACAAAACAATGAAACTCATTCAAATTAGAGAAAGACGAGTAAAATGTCTGAAGTACAATCCACGAGGTTGCCTTGGATGTTGTAGGTACTCTGCGTTGAAAGGTAAGGATAATAGGCAACAGTTCCAATTAGTCGACAAGGGCGTTTGTTAACATTTAATTAACGTTGGGGAGCCATTGTGTCCGTGGCGTGGCAGACACCAGAGACACCGACCTGTGTCGCTATGTCTTGATGAGTTCCAGTCACAATGCCCAATTACAACACTTTTTGTAACACAAGTAGAGCTTTGTACTCTTTGGTAGCCACAACAACAATTTATGATTGAGTTTACTTTTATGGGCAGCGAATAGCAGTTAGCGGTAAGGAGAGATTATGTTAGTATTTTTTACTACCCACTACCAATTAGAGAGGTCATGAATATTTAAGTTCTTTCACGAGGTTCTCTACAGGAATGGTCTGACTTTCTGCAGTCGCATGTGTAGATCTACCTGTATAGAATTATTAGAATATTTGATTGTATCAATAAAAGTTCGCGTTATGTATATACCTACCTAAGTCACACTATATAATTATAAGGTACCTACCTACCTTCATAAGTTTTGGTGGTGGTCGAATAAATGTTTGTGAATGTAATAAGGATTTTTCTTGGCGATGTAGAAGGTAAAAGATTTGATTTATCGTAGTCGGCTGGTGAGGCACTGGGCGCTTCCGCGCTGACCACCCGAAGGCCGCTCGGCCACTAGCCGCCCAGCTGCCCCGCCCGCGCCCAACCGCCGGACGCGTTATTAAACTTTTCCCCATATTAAACATTCCGGAGACGAATACATTTTATTGTTGCCTCGGACCGACGTCAGAGGCCCCTACAAAGCGAAACTCAAAGACGGCAATTGCGAAATAAATTGAAAGCAATTTGATATTGCGTTGTAAGTAATAGCCGTCAGAACCCGCAGCTCTGTTAGAGACATTTTGTATGCAATTTAGAAAAAAATCATCGGGTCATTTGGCTTTTTGGTCCATTGCTGGTCTGTCGGGAGATTTATGATTCGCTTGTAATTGATGAATTTTTAAGCGTTTCTTTTTTGTATGGAAGTTTGTGTACGTACCTAAGTGGGAAATGTAGATAAGTAGGCACCTACACCTGGTACCTACATCGAGATTCCTCTACACTTACCTAATATTTACCCAGAGATTGAATAAAATAGGTACTTACTACTAATTTTCCCAGTAATTATATTATTACCTATATCATACTCATATCAAGTACCGAAATATCGGTATAGGTAATCTAATCTGAAAATTACTTGAATTTTCTTAAAATCATGTCTCTTTCTTTATTCCGATACAGAAGTTACCACAAAGAAATAGGTCTGGACTACGCTTCGTGGAAACGATCGCGATCCTTAATAGGTGTGTTTGTGGGTACTATTTTATTCCCTGTTCTGTGGTGAGGGGCTCCTATTAGTCATACCAGTCAACCATGCACCTAATACAGGTTGCGGAATGGTCATACACTCATCATAATATTAATAAACTAGTGGTCCCGGCGAACTTCGTACCGCCTGAAATTTTGCTTATGAACCTTCCCTGAACCTCCACGAATATTTTAAGACCCAAATTAGCCAAATCGGTCCAGCCGTTCACGCGTGATGTCGTGACCAAGGGAAATAGGGATTCATTTTTATATATAGAGATAACACGTAGGTAGGTACGTCACGTGACACCGTATCTCAAAATGCCCAGAACTAACAACTGTATGTATCCCTCACAGATTCTTCTCTTTTCTAATATTCCTGTTTACAATAGGTAGGTCCTACCGCCGGGGGCCACTGGAAATACCTTTTGCGTGCGAACCAGAGATGCCCGGCTACGGACGTGAGGGCGGCCGCTGTCTTAGGCCGCGGAATTAAAAAAAAAAGGTAGGTACCTACGGCCACACATTACTTTGCTACTACTGATACAGGGTAATCCAATTAGCTAAGTATATAACGTAAACACGTAAATCATTATTAAATACTTACCGGCTTTATAAACTTTTAATTAAAACGAAGTTGTATTTAGAATAGTGCCTATAATAAGGATAAATGGATGCCTGATACTTTGCTTACATAATTCTATTAAATCTAGTGCCTCAACATGTGGTATAATTTTGTACAAAACGGAAGATCGGAGTTCAGTGACTGTGTCATCAAGAACATTGGAATTGATGAATCTCATATCCGAATAGCTTTACAAATCTTATATTATATTAATCTTAACTTTTATTATAGTAGGTAGATCTTAGAAGCCTGAGCCAACGTCATCTGCAAGTGGTGCACCTGGTGAAAAACAAACGAGGCTTCAACAAGGTTCTAGAAATTTATTGTAGAAAATAGGACGTATTAAGTAGGTACCTATGCCTGCCCTTTCAGGGGAACATGCGTGATTATAGTAAGTATTTTGTGTAATTTATGCATAACTACATAGGTACCTATTATACTTACTTCGGTATAATATAAGTAGAGCTTTCTAAATACATGAGTGTGTAATAAATGTACTGCATAAGTTAGCGAGGTCCACCTCTCTTAAGTGATTGGATCGGTCCATTATCTTCTATCTGTTGATTTGTTCAGAGCACTCCAACTCTTTTGATTCACTCTATCCAATGAATGTAAATGCGTGATTTTTATGTATTTGCTGACGGAAAGAGCATCCTGTAGCTTTTACCAAAAATTGTCAGCAGTAAGTATTTACCTAATTGAACGTGGAATATTGTGTACAAGTGAGTTTGTGTTCATAAACTTATAATGTAATCTTTTCTCTCAAAAAGTCTCTCTTTTGACGTCACTTTTATTTAGTGTCAAATCAGTTACTATTTAAATAAACTAGTTATCACGGCGAACTTTGTATAAAAAAAAATATATATAAAATAGGTATAAAGAAAAAAAAAAAAAAATTTAATATTTCATGCAAATGTATGTAAATTGGAAAACGCGACGGACGGACAGACAGACAGACAGACAAATTGTCGTATTAAATATATATAGATAAATAAATAAACACAAGGAAGTTAATTTAATTGAATATTTGAAGTATTCGAATCTTTTGTTGAATAATTTATTTGATAATGACATTTAAATTATTTATTTTAGTCCGAGACGCCCAGGCCTTTAGTTGGCTGTGCCATAGCGGCTGGCACGTAAGATTTTGTTGCCTTTCATCAACATTTCATCGCAAGGCAACGGGTTTAATTTTTTTTTCAAAATTACAGCATAGCTGTTACTTTTAAATAAATTCATTCGGCTATTTTGGACATAACCCATTAGAAATGTGCCCGGTGACGGCAATAGGCTTACCCCCTATTACGTGGGACTAAATATACTGGCAAATTGTGGGTGTGTAATGCACCTCTGCCTACCCCTTCGGAGATATAGGAGTGATATGTGTGTGTGTAGATAGGACACGAAGAACCAAAAACAAATTTAGGTAATCGTTGGTAGGGATATATCCTATGGATATAGCTAATAATGCCTTTAATTAACATGACTGCTTATAATATGGTGTCTTGAGCGGTGCTTCGCGCCGCACTACGCCATAGGTTTTTGGCCTATAACTTTTGACCCCTTAGGGCTAGGTCATATTTTCGAATTTTTTTTGGCTTGCCTCCACCTCCAGATCGAGGGCTATCCATAGAGGGGTCAACCATCATTGGAGCATAAGCAATTCTCTTGAGCTAAGGGGGGACAAAATTACATTCACCATTCACCATTCACCATCTACATATAGATATATATAACATGCTGCTATCCCAGTAGGTACTTAATGGGTCTCCTAGGGAATTGGGAATGAGAATATAATATCTTAAGTAGGGTAACCTATTGAAATCTCGAATTTCTGTCACCCGAATCTTAAAACCCCAAAAACGGTTGGTAGAACTTTTAAAAGACAGATGTAATGAATGACAACTTTTAAAATTTCCCTTTTTAATTTCTCAGATGAATCAATTTCCAGGTGCACTAAAAGCAAATTTTCAAAAAGTTTTTTTTTGTTTCCCATCGTACCATTTTCCAAATAAACTATTGCCAGATTTTCATAATCTTTTTATTTGGTTCCCATACAATCGTGTTCCAGCTAAACTATCGCAATAAATACCTCTTTATTTATATGTAATATCATTGAATAAATATTATTATTTTTTATTTCCCATGCTAACAATTTCCAGAATTATTACCAAACTACCCTACACTATTAACAAAATTTAATAAGCCTCAATTATTTTGTAGGTCTAAATTATATTATTTATCTATCTAAACGTCTATAGTTTTCGTTGAACCAGTATGCTATATCTTTACTATCAGTCAGTCAGTAAATTTATTGTTTTATTTGCCTATTACAGATAGGTTTAAGTGTCAAATTCGACTCACTAGGTTAGGTTAGGTTAGAACTGCGACCACCTGCCAGAAACGACTTGCATTAATAGAAAAAGAGATTGTTTTTAGTAGGTTACCCGGAACTGAACTATTTAGATTAGGTTAATAAATTTCTTCTTTAAACAAAATGGGTAGGTTAGGTTAGGTTAAAACTGTGACCACCTACGCACGAGCCGAGCGAGCGAAGCGAGCGGTGCCGCGGTAGTGGCCGGCGAGTGCCAGAAACGACTTGCATTAATAGAAAATAGAGATTTGTCCCAGGTGAAAGTGACAACTGTGTAATATGATATTTTCATATAAAAAAATCTTGATTTTAAAAATCTGGATATTGTTTTTCTGGATATCAATTAAGTGTATTTCAAAAATTTGTGTTTTAAAAATTGGGCTTTCGTGCATATGGATTACGGTCATCTGGATTTTGTGCATTTAGATTTCGTGTGTCTGGAACTCATTCGTCTGGATTCTAAAACGTCGTACAAATGAATAAATGGGCAAATTAAATTCGGAGTTGCGATGATATGGCAAACAAAACTTCGGAATTTTTAAAAATGGGATTATAAAGAAATGTCCAAACGAGTTCAGGATTATGATATTCGGAATATTAAAATTCTGGATTAAGATACGTAATCCTTAAGTAGGTACTCGGGCAGAACTACGGCTAACAGTTAGTATTAGCACTGATTATTTTATAAATTGGTTCAATTTCAGAGTAGGAATTTCACGGAATTAGGTGCCTTTACCTAAGGTAAAGGCACCTAATTCCGTGGTATTTTCACCAAATCTCGAAAGAACCTCAAAAATTAAGTATTCATTGTGCCTTTTTCTACATAAGGCTATTTTTATTAGAAGTGTAAGCTATCTTATTTTTGAAAAATACCATCAATTTGACTCTAAAAGTTCATTAAAACTGTTAAATTAATAAAAAAATCAAAAAAGTCAGAAGCCACTAATTCCGTGGTAAAAATTCTAATTCCGTGGTATTTGGATTCTAATTCCGTGTGTAAACACTATAAACGAAATGACGTGGAGAGAATAATACATGGTGTTCAAAAAATTAAATGTATTTATTTTAGCTTTGTATTTCAAATCAGTCCCTATCATTTATGTCTAACAAAATAAAATCACAATTGGCAAGCATAGTTATTTGTATTACTTAACTATATATAGAACACTAGTGGTCGCCCGCGACTTCGTCCGCGTGGTAATTTGGATTTTTTCCCGTTCCCGTCGCGCCGCTTCATATTTTGAACAATTCACAAAATATCTTTATAAATTGTAGCCTATGTGTTATTCTGATGTATAAGCCATATTATTGTAAAGTTTCATTAAAATCCATTCAGTATTTTTTACGTGAAAGAGTAACAAACATCCATCCATCCATCCATCCATCCATACATACATACATACATACATACATACATACATACATACATACATACATACATACATACATACATACATACATACATACATACATATATACTCACAAACTTTCGCGTTTATAATAATAGTAGGATAATATTATTATAAAACAGATATAAAATATAATTAACAATGTAATAATCGATATTGATATATTTTTTGTATTCTTTGGTTTTATATTATAACAAGCGGACGCCCGCGGCTCCGCCCGCGTGGAATAGTTTTTCGTTTCCCAATTCCCGCTGGAACACATTCCCGGGATAGAAAGTAGCCTATGTATTATTCTGATATGTAAGCTATAGCTACAGAGAGAGAGAGAGAGAACTACTCTCAATAGTAGGTACTTACATACAAACAATGACGTGAACAGCCGCCGCACGCACACACACAAATAAAAAAACACATTCATAAAAGACACTAGTTGAAACGTATTCCTAGTACATACATATTATTATCTTTTTTTTGGAAAGTGTTGAAAGAACTGGTGGCATTTCTGTGGTCGTCAGAGGCGTCTCGTGACAATTATTTTATGGGTGTTCATAAAAAAACCCAAAACGGTAGCTTATCCAAATCTATACTTAGGTAAGCTACCGTTTTAAATACCCACTAGCCGCCGCTGGTGGTAGTAATATCTTTACAATTTCCTAATAATACTAACACGTCGAGTAAAATAATGAACAGAACGTTTATAACAGGTGTCAATACCACGGAATTGGGCCTCATGTAACCTAATTACCGTTGTAAATACCACGGAATTAGGTTTTATGATACAAAATCAAGTTTTCTAATTCTAAGGTATAAAAAATTAAAGATTTTTTAATATTATACATCTAAGATAACGTTTAATTGCGATATCTTCGACAATATATAAAACATACTCAGGAAAATATCAGAACACATCAAAAATCTCGTTTTCTGCACTTAGTTCTTCCATACAAAAAATTAATAAAGTACCTAAGTATACAATGTTTGACCGGCTATAATTAGTAAATGCGACTCCAAAGTATGCCACGGAACTAGTTTTTTGTATTTATTGGTTATTTAAGTTATCAGAACTGAAATATGAAGTTTGTAATAAAAAATCTACCACTAAAATTTCTAAAAAAGATAAGCTCTATAAAATTGTAATTCCGTGGAATAAAGCGGTAATTAGGAACCCACTAAAATATTTGGCACCTAATGCCACGGTATTTTTAACACTTATTTTCTCCTCAATTTGTTAATAGAATACCCAAATTTAAAGTGTATTCGATACAACGTATTACCCTTTTCAATATCTTACCCAAAACCAAATCTCTTGTAGTATAAAAATATCTTTTAAAACACTATTTAGTAAATGGTAGTACTTACGCGCATAAGGTTCGAAATGTATGGAGCGTGGGTTCGACTCAGGTGGCAGTGACAAATAACCGATTATTTTAAAATATACACACACCAAGGTACTTTTGTGTTTATATAAATATGAACAGATAAATTATTATTTGATTAATGGGTCTTGCAGTCAAAAATAACTAGTAATTTGGTTTATAAAGCTGTTTTTCTAAATACCACGGAATTAGGTGCCAATTTCTGAACCCCACGGAACTAGGTGCCTTTACCTTATACATTGCATACATTTCAAATATGTCATGTACTTATAAGATCATGTTCTATTTTCTATGATTAATTTATGTGCATACTTATTTAGAGTTCACGTAAGTAGCTACCTAAAAATATTGTAAGGAAAATTGTGTGAGCTACGAGGCAGACTTATGGCATCCATTCAGTAGAGAAGAGATAATGCTTGCAGGCAATCACATAAGTGGATCAAATAGCTGTAGTCCATTTGGATAATGAACTAGCGACTGTGTAGCCTCGCCGAGTTCTTTTTATTGTGCACACGTTTATATCTAATACTTATTGGCTATTTATATTTTAGTCTTAGAATATTTAGGTCATTATTTTAAATCTTAAATCATAACATAATACTGTTGTATCCAAAGATTTTATTTCGTGGTTTACATACCTAGTCTAAGATTAATTTTATTGGTCTATTTTACGTCATAATAACTTTGAGATTACAGAGTACCTACATTAGATTTTAGGTATGATGAGTCTATGAATATGTTCTATGTAAGTATGTGTTATAATTATGTTAAACATTTTACGCGCGATTTTATAACAATCATCATGTCTAAATCTCTTTCCCCACAGATATACTCGTAGATACGCTGATCTAGCAGTCAGTATTAGGTCATTACCTAATACTGACTGCTAGATCAGCGTATACTTATATAGATATATAGATGGTAAGTAATAGTCTTTAAAATTATAATTCACCAAGAATTACTACATCTAGGAACACCGGTATTTTGATATTCGAGCGTCAGTCTGTCAATTAATGACAACCAATCACCTTTTCTTTTAAGAACCAGAGTCCGTCCACGCAAGGAGGCCACTAACAATATATATAAATATATTATTGTGTATTGTACATATATATATCTTTTCGTTTTTAGATATTGAAACCATTTTGGGTTGAGACACCAAAAGAATGAGTAACCTACCTACTTATTAGCATTCGTTGCCTACTTAAGGATATCGTTAGAGGCCTGATCGATGCTTCTCAGAACCAGAAGTCAGCCTTTGAATACTTTCACGTTTACAGAATTACTTGGTATTGCCATTCAACGTCAAAATACTGGGAAATTTTCTACTCTGCCATGACACGGAGGATTTTTTCCATGAACCTCTGTAAATATTTATTTAATTAGGTACTTAATTATTTGATTGCGTAATAAATTAACTGTAACTTTAATGGTACCGAATTTCGTCAAAAATGCGAGCAATGTTTAAAGAAATTAGAAATAGAATGGTCTAAACGGGATCTTAGGTCTATAATTATGGTGATGTCCACTGTCAAGGCGTCGTTGATCCATTTGACGCTTTGTTACCTCATTCGGTATCTGATTACCGACTTTAAGTTTGTGGTTGTCAGACAGTACACGTTTCAGCAACAATAAGTAATCTATTTTAAAGTCGTATGTCCACGAACACAGATATGCACTTTACTGACTGCCCTCAGAACAGCGACAATATTAGTTCTCTCTCTGTATGAACTGAAATGCCAAGGTTATTAATATTCCGTGATCTATAAATTTTTGAAGCACTAAATTGATTTATTTATATCTTTTATATTTAGAGAATATTTACGTGTTTATCATCGTCATCATCAGCCTATTGAGGGGCACTGCTGGGCATGGGCCCCAACATTCGCCTACGGTCTTGTGCTGCCTGCATCATGCGGCTTCAATTCATATGAACTAAAAGCGCTTTACACCTAAGTATTTCTTAGCTGTAGTACCATATTATAGTGTCCGGAGGTAACGGGAAGCCTTGCGCCGCTAGCTTAGCACCGAACAATAGCTTCCTTGGCCGCATTCTACCGTATTTACCACGGCGAGTGTTCTGAAGAGCTCTTCAATATGATACCACCCTTTTCCTTCCGATCCCCAATCACGCGTGCCGGGCAGAGATGCCACTCCCACATAGTGGATAGCATGTTCGCGAGAACCGAACGTTTTAAACGTTCGTTTCTCTGCCGAACGATAGTGGACTGGAATGCCCTGCCTGTGCACGTGTTTCCTCCCACATATAATCCTGGGCTCTTTAAGCGGAGCGTGAAGAGGCACATCAGTAGGTCGTCAAGTTGAGGGCCACTGTCTATAGTATTTTGTGCTGTGAGAGTGGCCCACAATCGCTAGACGTCATCACGACTTACCACCAGGCGGTAACTTCGTTGTGGATTAAGCTCAAAGTTTGAATAGTTTCGTTTCAATTTGCCCAATTCTTTGAGGACTATGTAGTCTAAATGCTTTATTTTTATTGCTGTCAACATACCTCTTTATTTTCAACAGTACTAAGTGGTCTTCTTGTAGTCTCAACGGTCTCATGCGTTCGGCCTACGTGGTCAGTGGCCAAAATACTACAAAAGCATTTCACTTATCTCCATTAGTTGATGGTTAGATGAAGATTAGAGCCTTCAACGAAAGGGTTTTGGGACGTTCATAATCTAAAGGGATGACACGACTGAAATACGCTTTCATGAAAACATCTACAGCACTACGGTTACTTATATAAAAAAACCGGCCAAGTGTGAGTCGGACTCGCGCACAATGGGTTCCGTACCAAAACAAAAATACGATTGTTGTATGGGAGCCCCCTTAAATATTTATTATAATATTCTGTTTTTTAGTAAGTATTTGTTGTTATAGAGGCAACAGATATACATCATCTGTGAAAATTTCAACAGCCCAAGACAGACGGACGGACGGACTGCGAAGTCTCAGTAGTAGGGTTCCTATTTTACCCATATGGGTGCGGGAACCCAAAAAGGGCTAAGTATTTGGCACCTCTACAGCTACCAGTATATTCTTGAATCTGAAATCTAATATTTTTGAATGAAAAATAAAATAAAATAATCAGAAAAGTGACAGTTCCCAAACGACTTCCGAAAATGCAGCACGCACGCACCAAGCTCAAACAAAGGATTTTCCTCACGCGAAAGCAGTCGCAGGCATCCGCTAATTATTAAAAAAAATAATGACGCATGAATACTTATGTCCAAAATCAATTATCATATTTCAACTAAGACTCTCTATGCCTACACAGTTTAAGCACATATCCCTTGCCCTTACACTGAATTAACCATCAATATAATATATACCTACCTACGTTAGAACCTAGCTTTACACTAACGCAGTAGCAATGTTTCCTTGATCAAGTCTATTTTGGCGAGATCCATTACCTCGAGAGAGCAAGAAGCAATCTCATTGAATGACCGTCTTTGCCCCCTTCCCTCTCCTATACTGACAGAGTCCCACCCCCCGTGATCCACACCAATCGGTAAATATGCGTGTTAAATATGTATGCGGTGTAAGCCGCTCGTAAGTGTATTAGATTTTGCTTGCTTTTTCATTCTGTCATGTAAGTAAACTAGTCAATGCCGCCGGACGTAAACATCTCCATTCGATTTGTTTACGAATGCGGCACACGCGCCTATTTATTTTCTCGCGAAGACCCGGGTAAAAATATTAGTAACTAGTCTATGGTAATATAATATTTATGTTCGTTTTTTCAAAGTTACTCTAATAATTAAAGAGAAAGTAGGAGAGGTGAGTAGGTAAGTACTTATTTATTTTTTAATTCCATGTTACCTCAAGGATCTCTAGCTAAAATTGGAAGAAGTCCAAGAATGTTTGATTAAAACTTCGAAAGATCCTCATTTACAGTAAACCTATATTTAGTTATCACAATATACTGCACTGTTATGAAATTGTGTAATTAATAGTTATCGAGCGACACCTAAGTAGGTACTCGTACCTTTACTACTTCATGAATACCGAACTTATATAATATTCCCATTAATTCAAATCTATAAGCCGTTAGCATCCAAGGCTAATAACTCCAATCTGGCAAAAGCGAAAACTTGGAATACACTTCGCACGAAGTGACTAGACTTTTCCATTAGGGGCAATTATCAGGCACAACAGAGAACCCTGTGCTTTCACATCTCGGAGTCAACCCCATCCCGATGAGGAAACCTGTTAGAGATAACGTCATAAAGTCGCCGATGCACAGAGCCGGACTAACGTCTTTGCTGCGAGCGACGCCCTCACTTCGGGATAATGGACCGCACCACCCGCGCTCGCACTCACCACCCCATACCTCTTGTTTTCAGAATACAAATTTGAAATATTTATCATCGAGTCCTTTTTATGGGACAGTTTTGAAAGCACAGATATATCGATAATATAAGTTTTGAATTATTATGTAGGTTCGATCCAGCGCCCCTTAGTGAACTCCACTGCGGGTGACGTAACCTACGACAGACTTATTATTTGCGGTTGGTACAGTAATCAGGTCTAGGGATCGAACCGCAAAATTAAGTTTGTTTTTTATTGTATATACTTTTCCGGGATAAAAAGTACCCAGCGTGGTCGGTGCTGGTGGTATTTTTTTTTTATTTTGGTTTATTCAGGACACAAATAGTTATATACTAAAAACGGGTCTCCCTTGTTTGACCGAAAGGAATTTGACAAATGATCACTTCCAAAAATTTTTTTCGCAAAATTTCATTTGCCAAATTATTACTTAGCAAAAAATCTATCCACAAAAAATTGTAACGCAAACCTAATGTTTGGGAAATGAACGTTTAAACTATAACATGTTTACCAACTAGTACTTTTAACATTTTTAATGGGTAATCTCTTTTTTCTATTAATGCAAGTCGTTTCTGGATAGGAGGTCACAGTTTTAACCTAACCTAACCTACCCATTTTGTTTAAATAAGAAATTAACCTAATCTAAATAGTTAAATTCCGGGTAACCTAAAATCATTTGATTAAAGACCAAATGCCATAATGACATTATGCTTGGTAATATTTTGCCAAGTAAAAATTTCACCAAATAAAAATATGCGTACTAAAATCATTCGAAATATTGCAATGGTATTAAAAAAGGTTGCTAAAATTTGTTTGGGTAATGAAATTTTGTCAAAATCTTTTCGGCAAAACGGCAGGCACCCACAAAAAACACATAAAAACAATAGATACTTACAAACTTAGAAGTCCATAACATTCAAATTACATACGGTGTGTTCTTTACGATGAATTTAAATATAGGTAAGTACTTTAACAAAATCTAGTAGTAGTACAGAAGTCGTCCAAAGAATGTAAACAGGAAGAAAGAAATGTAAACAAAAAACAATTAAGTATCTGTCTATTTGGAGGAGCAGATTACGTAACTTTAATTTGAAGGCAGCCAAACTATTATTAAATAAATCCAAGCACCTAAAATCTTCATTGTATGTTGACACATACAATGAAGATTTTACGCAGTGTTGACCCACTGCGTCTCAAGAAGTTGTTACTTGTATAAATCATTCTATAAAAAGGTACCGTTCAATGAACGAGAACCGGACCTAGGTACTCTTAGGTTTATCTTTTCTAGAATGTGAATGTGTCAATGTGGTTATTTTCAAGACAACAAGAACATAGTGTCATTATTCATTAATATAGAGACAATAAGAAACGTGCCAATGGACACATTCTTATATTTTAATAATTTAGCAATTTAAGTTAGATACAAATTACTTATTAGTCTTAAGGCTAGATTGTAATTATAGTTATGAAGTAACATATTATTACTATGTTACGACATAAACACGAGAAAAAAAAAAAAAAAAAAAAGTGGTTATTTAAAATTTTAAATAGGAATACTTGGCCAAACATTATGCGTCGGTCCATCTGACTAGTCATTATTTTCTGGGGTGTCAATCACATGGCAGAGTGAATTTCCAACTTCAGAGTAGTGATAATTTATTTAACAGTTGCCATATTTATTACTAGCTGTTTTATCAGCATCTCTGGGGTTTAATTAACTCAGTCTCAGAAAATCTCGGAAAACATTAGTTAATTTTTCTACAATATAATAACTAAAAAAAAATGTAGACTAAAATTGTAAAGATTTGAGAGGTTATATTTATACTGCCTCTCTAGTACCTACTTATTCTAGAGAAGCAGTTTAAAACTACAACCCAAATCTCTCAGGAGGCAGCACTCAAGGTCACGACGGGTGTTGCTCGAGTCGTGGGTCGGATACGGCAGCTGGGACTGGAGGTGGCCTTGCACAAGTCCGAGGTTCTGTGTTTTCACAGACCTCGGAACGGTCCACCAGAAGGTTCCAGCATAAATGTGGGAGGCGTTAGCATCGGCATCAAGCCCTCGATGAAGTACCTAGGGATCGTACTTGATAGCCGATAGAACTTCGGACCACATTTCCGAAGTTTGGTCCCCAAGGTGACGCAGGCATCGGTCGCGCTTTCGCGACTGATGCCCAACCTAAAGGGACCCAACGCCTCCTGCAGGAGACTGTACCTGGGGATCGTGCGGAGTATGGCCCTATACGGGGCTCCCGTATGGGCGGATAGGTTGGCGGTCAAGGGGAACGTGACTCTGTTAAACAGACCACTTAGAACCTTGGCCGTCAGAACCGTACGGGGGTACCGCACGATCTCCGGAGAGGCTGCATGTCTCCTAGCCGGGACCCCTCCATGGGACCTGGAAGCGAGAGCCCTTGCGTCATTGTTCCAATGGCGCAAGGAGGCGCTGGAGCGGGACCACAGGCCTGCGTCTCGAGAAATCGAGGACCAGCGGTCCCAACTCCGCCAGGATCTCATGGAGTCATGGAGGGTGCGACTTGAGCAACCCAAGGGGGGTGCCATCTTCATCGCGGCGGTGAGACCGATCAGGGACGATTGGCTGCAGAGGCAGCATGGTGGCCTCACGTACCGTGCGACGCAGATGGTTGCCGGGCATGGATGCTTCGGTAGCTATCTGTTTCGCATGCATCGTGAGGTCACACCCCGGTGTCAACACTGCGAGGTTTCCGACGACGACACCGCACTCCACACGTTGGTGGAGTGCTCAGCGTGGGCGAGTCAGCGCCGGGACCTCGTAGTGGGTCTGGGCGTGGATACCCTCTCGCTGGGGACCATGCTTCAAGCCATGGTATCCAGCGGGAGTAGGTGGAACGCGGCCGTGTCCTTCTGCGAGCAAGTCATGCTCGCGAAGGAGGCGGCCGGGAGGGAGAGGGAGCGTACCCTCCCCGCCGAGTTCCGTAGTCGGCGGCCAGGCCGCCCCAGACTACGCGACTACGCCCAAGACTATCGTCCTCCATGATCGAGGCCTGAGGACGGCGGGATGGGTGGCGGGATGGGTGGCGACCCACCGTCCTTACAGAAGCAGGCTAGAAGGGTTGCGTGCTGCGGGGCCTTTGCCCCATAGCACGCAACCAGATTCACTCACTGACGCGGGATAAAACCCGACCCCAATGACGCGGGATTCTCGTCCCGACCAAACACCCGCAGAGACCACAGGGGTGGTCAAAGTCCGCCGGGCGCCACTGGACATACCCTCTGCTAGTAACCAGGGACGCCCGGCAACGGACGTTAGAGCGGCCGCGGCCTTGGGCCGCGGAATTAAAAAAAAAAAAAAAAAAAAAAACCCAAATCTCTACTAACCGAAGAGATCTAATATTCTTTGATAGGTAGGTACACTGGCGCAGTCCTTTGTAAGGAAGGTAAATATTATTATGATTCACTTATATGTATTTATCTCTCAAATTTTCTAACTATGTGTTTTTTTAGTTTTCTTATCCTTCATTCATTGTCTGGTCCCTATTGTAAATAAATTCAAACTAATACAGAAAGTCTGTGAAAATTCACTCCAATTCAATCAATTGATGTTTTAGTTTGAATTTATTTGCAATAGGGACACAAGAATGAAAATTAACAGTAGAAGAAAATACTATTTACACTTACTAAAACTATACTAATATATACATATATATATATATATATATATTAGTATATATATATATATATACATATATATATATATTAGATATTATTATAACATAAACATAAACATAGCATCACGCCTTTTTCCCCGAAAGGGTAGGCAGAGGTGTGCGACACACCCACATCTCGCCAGCTATGTTAGGTCCCATGTAATAGGGGGCGAGCCTATTGCCATTTACCGGGCACAAGTTCCAGACTCTGGGATAATTATCTGGGTAAAATTCTAAAGAGAATTATATATTATCCACCAGACCCGGTAATCGAACCCGAGACCTCGAGCGTGGCAGTCCGTACATAGTACCATTGTGCCACCGAGGTAGTCTATATATATATATGTATATATTAGTATATATATATATATAGTATATATATACTATACTTATATACACTAACATCTACACTATAAACAGGCGTCAAAGATTTCTCTATTAAAATTCAAACACTTTCCTTTGTACTTTTCGTTAATTTTAGGTACATATTATTATCGCATTTCTCTATTATACGAGTACCTACATAATGTACGAGTATAACCGCAAAAACATTCATAGACAAAACAAACACATACCTACTGCTTAAGTAACGTCAACCCACTATTTGACACACCTCTCATACAAACAATAATTATCACAAGCGAGATCCATTAGCTCTTAGAGATGTCCGTGTATAGTGTTGTTAAATAATCCGCTCATGACAAACGTAAGACTGCTAATGAACTAATGGGGTATCAAACATCCCATACTCTTAGCTCACCCGCTCCCCCTACCGGTCGCCGGTCGGCCTCTCTCGGTTAATGGAGCAATGATGGTCCGTCACTCTACATTTGACTAGGTGGCTCTCACTTCACCATTCAGTATTTACCTAATGCTTTTGAAGATATATTATACTACATGTACAGATATGTGCTAAGTGGTTTCATGTTTTGATACCTACAATAAAATAGAAATATGAAAACTCGCTAAGCTTGTGAATATGTAGATTTGTTAGCGTGAGTGAACGATAGCGGCAAAATCAATTTTAATGAAACCTTGATTTAAATTGGTATGAAGCTGACACCTTGTTTTAACCACCATTGGCTTTTTATTCTGGTAATGTGAAAAAAAAACAGACTGGAGTTTCTGATAGACACGCGTCTATAAGAAACTCCAGTCCATCAACCATTAAAATTTAGCCACCATCTATCTAAATAATAAATAAATAAATATGTTAGGACAATTCACACAACGCCATCTAGTCTCAAACTAAGCAGAGCTTGTGATATAAGTACTAGATAAACTGATATAAATACTTATATACATTTTTTTGTAAAAACATTCATATATACATAGGAAACATCCAGACGTCGGTACAAATGTATGTGGAAATTATGTGTCTTCACACAAATTTTGTCCCGACCGGGAATCGAACCCGAGACTCCGGTGTCGAAAGCGGATGCACTACTAACCACGCCACCGAAGCAGTCATAAATCTTCCATGGTTATGAAGCACAAAATACTTACAGGTAGTCTAATTATATTGCTACATTGGATATGGCATATGATCTTACATCAAGTTCAGGATAATTTGTATGAGTACCTACAGCAGTAACAGGTTTGACTAACGAATCAATAACCCGCAATATTCAGGTGATGGACAAATCACTATCAATTTTCTGATTCACAACATTTTGCTGTTTAGAGACATCCAATGGAATCTCAAATAGTAAAATCTTTTTAGGCTTATGTGTAACATTGAGTGGGTCCACAAATGTCGCTAAAAGGCTGGACGTCATTGTTTATCCGGGCAACATTAGGCGGGTAACCGGACACGCGCGCGCTGAGTGCGCTACAAGTATCCGCTTTCAACTCATTACGGTTCGGACGTGGTGCGTAGGCAGCCACCCCCTTACTCCCAACTCCCAACCATCTTTGTCCTCCAATCCCTTGTTCAATCTTCGATCCAATTTCGAATACCCATATATTCGTCTAATGTTGAATTCCGCGTTTGATTAGATGACAACGTTCGGTAAAATGACGCTCTACAATCTATCTGTTTCTTTTTTTATAGTCCTTTAATAATCGTTAGATCGAGAGTGCAGACCAGTAAGTATTTTATTATGAAGTAAGAAACCGGGCAAGTGCGTGTCTGGTCACGTATAGAATAGGGTTCCGTAGAAGCCTCTAGAAATCCACAACCAAAATAATTGTCTGATCCGTAAATAGTTTTAATTAAACTTTAAAGCTCGTTACCTACAATCATTTGATTTAAGAACTTCGTTGGCGTGCTAAATAGGGTACACATATCCGTTCAAAGTTACATATTTCTACCACTAATTCTGTTTGGGAGGAAAACCGAGGACGGACGGACAGACAGATATGACGAAACTCTTATTCTCAGATTTCAAAAATTCTTTCACTTGGAAACCTACCTTTTTCAGTACTTTTAAGTTGAATTGAAATACTTATGAAATTATTTCACGTGAGAGTTAAGCCGGGTGCATAAACTAGTTCACAATTAAAAACATTACAACCTCACATCAGAAATAACCGCAAAATAAAGTGACATAATTCATTATTCAAGAGTCCATTTTGTGGCAATAGAGACTTACTGGAGAACATTTTGTGTAATACTGGACTGGCATCGTTCCGTGTAATAACAGTAACAGCAAATTGAGTCCACAGACTGAAGCTATACGACATTGTAACCGGCTATTAATATACTTTCATGTCGCATTAAATTAGCCATACGTAAATTGTATGAAGTAAAGAGAAAGATGTGGACGTCTTTCAAATTAAAATGCCTGGCACTAATACGTTCATTTAGTTGGATTGACGTGATATAATTGGCGTAATGTGCATCGCAGTTGAATAAACTTCAACTATTTTTTGTGGTCAATGAACCTGTTCCTAAACTTTTACTAAAATGTACATGGCTTCAAATATAAGTACCAACAGAGTTCTATTAAAGTGATTAGTTAGTTAATTAATCAAATTATTGGCCTATTCCAAAATAAATTGAAAATATTCCCAAATTGGCCCAGTGTTTTACATATCAAATCTCTTTATTTGTGGTTAATTAAATAAGCACCTCTATAAAAAAATACTGAAACGTCAATTACGAAAACCAATAAAATAGTTTGCGAAAGTAATTTTATGAGAAAAATCATGTAGCGAGTGTAAGGTCGCAGCGAGCTTACGGGCCGCAATAACATAACCGTTTGGACAAATTGTGGCCCGCTTGGGCCGGGATTAGCGGCTTTATGGAACAATTCGCGCATAGAATAACATCTCTGGCTTCCTGATAATTGATATCAATGCTACCGTCCAACAGAGAAAGGTATTAAGGGCTCATTTATGTGTTTATTTTTATTACTTCGCTTGACTTCACGACTCTAATTGAAGGAATTGGATAGATTGTGAGGATGACTATCAAATTTATGATGCGGACTGCTTGATCTTATTAGTGTTGTATGGATTTTTGTAGTGTATTAAGAAAGTGAAGGCAGTTTCGTTTAAGTAAAATCCCTTAAGTATTTTACCAATTCCGATAGAACCACTCATGAGCTCTTTTTAGGGAACCTGAGTACCTTTTTAGGCGAATGACTTGAAAAATAATATTACTATTATTCTGCAGCATTTAATATGCATATTTCTCTTCTGATAGATTGATTTCTTCTAAAGTACACACTTTCATAGAATAAGTAATTGGTAGGTTCTTTAATACCCGTAATTGTAGAGTTTATTGTACACCCCGGTTATAGGTACACCTTTTAGTTAGTACTTTATTAAACAAAGGGCGCATTCATATTCTATCTACTTCTTCTTTTCTTTCTAAAGAAAATGTTCCAGTTTGCAATCAGCTAATTTCATTTAAATCTCAAATCAGATAAGTCTACCTACACCCAAAAGCGAGCGCAAATTAGTTTTTCTTACACAAGCCATTCTGAATAGTAAACAAAATGAATGGCCCGCCCTAAGCAAAGTTTAATCCGTTTTTATTACGAAGAAAAGAAGTAATTACTCTACCCTTAAAGCTATAGAGGGTTGGAGTCCGAGGTAAAAATTTCCATAGATTTATCATAAGCAAATTAAGTTTATAATTAAAAACAGAAGTTTGTGTAGAAGTAATTTAAATATGGAAATAACAGTTAGCATGTTCCTTCATAACGCCTAGTCCTTTAAGAAAGACAATGGTGGCTTGGAGGAATACACAAGTATTTTTCAAATAATTGATGCGTACCATAGAGTTACCAGCTTTTAGAGCTGTCCTGTCGCAGAATGCTTGCTTAAAAATACTTACTGTGACAAAATCTAAAACTAATGCTGCAGTACTGAGTGTCATTTGATTTTATGTTTTATTAAGTAAGCGATATTACAAAGGAATAATAGATGAATGGATATTATGGAGCCGGGGAGAGGCACGTTCCACCCCCTCAATTATTGTCCCTTCTGCGCCCTAATTATTCCATTAGCTGAGTAAATAATGATAAATCATCTGATTAATAGTTCTGTCAATAATACAAGTAAGCAACTTCATGATTGTTATTTAAGTTCTTATTATTAATGAAACATAAATAATAAATAGGTATACCTAAGTCTTCTCCAGTAGGTACTTATATCGGAAGTTCATTAGTGATGTGATGATAATATATTAATATGTAGGTGGTTACACTGAACCTTTTGCCAAGAAAACCCAGTTGGGGTCGGCTCTCCAGCTTTACTGCGATGCGGCTGAAGTTCAATAATTTCTGTGGAGCGACTGCCAGACCTCCACAATCCATGGGCGATGTCGAAGCTCTGTGATTAGACCATTCAGATTTTATTTATGTACATAGTTGTGAATTTTGATGAAAAATATGGAAGTGCGGAAAATTATAAACGTCCAAAATATAGTGTCAGGTTCGATTGGAAGTTGTAGAGCTATACCTGTACTTAACGGAACAAAAATCTAGATTTCCAAAAAAATAGAACTGCGAGTATAACAATAATGCAAAATTGGTGACTTTTAGTAGCGGCTTTAACTGGGTCCATGCCAATCACTAGTCATTCTTACTTATCTTAGGTTGAGAACGACTTCAAATAAATCTCTGCAGCTCGCATTCTAACAAGTGGTTACGAAGGATCGAAACGCATTTCGGAAGTTCCGTTGGGTCATTCATCCACAGTCAACATTCTCATTCCGACTGACGATTTTATCACTTCATCAAGATACTATAGTGAAATCAATTTAAAGCCCGTAAGGCCGAGCGGACTCACCTAAGAGTCCCTAAAACTCCAGAAGGCGGGCGTCCCTGCCACCCGTCTCGTTCGCCCGTGCCCGTTTATAAACGGTTTTATTGCTTTCGGAGCAACCGAACATTATTAAACTTTTCCAATTTCGATTTATCACGTAGCTGTCGGAATTTAATACCGCCCTACCTTCGGCGAAGGCGATCGCCCGCCGCGTGATTACAATACACGTCGTTAATAATACGAGTAGAGTGTGGTTTTGGTTCGGGCGCAACTCGACTGCTTCAGATGTGACGTGACGGGATCACAGAACCAACCACCCATATCCAGTTCTAAGTATTCGGTCGCCGACATAGAGACAACATCCCTATTACATCACTATATTTTCAGTAGCCATAACTATTTATATTAGACAGTACAACTTGGGTGAGATGGGGTGGTCAAATAATGGGAACCAAGTAATGGTTTTGAGACTTTATTTATTGAATTTGACCAATCTATTTGCTTATTTGAATTCACATTACTTAATTTTTTTTTTCAGACGAAGTTGCATTCTCAGCAAATAACACCACAGTGCAGGTCGGAAATTCGGTTGCTTTGTGATTTAAACTCATTAAGTTGTGCCATACTATTCCCTATTCTGTGATTGTGCTTAGAAGTTTTAAGCACTTTCCAAGTTAGAACGATGCAAACGCATGTAAGTATAATGTACACCCATCTCGGTCGTTATTGATAGAGCAATTTTCACGATTGTCTGTGTAGCTTCGCCTGGGTTTTATTATACACCTTCTTCTAAAAATGAAAGTGATCTCAGTGGGTACATAATAATTTAATAAGCAAAACATATCCGCTTTGCATACCCACATATGGAGTCTAATATCGGCTGGGGTTAAAATTATGAAGCTAAAACTGTTGGTTATTGAAAACGTGATGTACATTTTTACATGGGGTAGTAAATATATGGTTTTATGGACGCAAATACAAAATAGATGGAATATGAAATGATATTAGAAGACATATACCTACAAATTATTAGATATAAGGCAACGGATAGTAAATTAACAGAAATGATAGTGATTCAAGGATTGAACGACATGCATAAGCGGACTCCTAGGTCTATGAGGACATCACTGTCGCCATCGTCATGGGGTTTGTGGAAAATTGCTCCGTGATGACTGAAGGTTTTTTTTTCATCATAATCTTGTATGTATAAATAATGTATGTTTAGATCTTTAAAACTACGAAACGGATTTTGATTTCGTTTTCACCAATGGATACAGTGGTTCTCGAGGAAGGTGTTCTAGTACCTATATAATTTGTCAAGCAGGCGAAGCAGCTGGCATCCGTTAGTTTCTAATAAAACGTATCTACTACAGACAGAATTTTGTTATATCATGCAGGTTTAATTTCATAAATGATTTTCGTATATTCATTTCTTACATTTTCAGGCTTGTTATCTTAACCAATACCTACTACCATGCTACTTTCTATCGTAGCTTATTATGACTTGTTTAACAACTGAACATGTTGTGTATGTACCTAATCATTATGAAAAAATGTGAGTAGTTGCCACTGGGACGACCGCGGCTGGCTGGCACGGTGCAATCTACTCACATTCATAGCGCCAATCAAGCACCGACCCACTACCATCCGCTCCCCTTATCTGCACCCCGGACGGGGCCGTATTCTACGGTCCCAAAATTACAAGAAACAAATATTTACCTACTTTGAAATCTTATCTTAGTTTCTTGTAAAATCACCACTGGAAATTCTTCCTAGTGCTAACATGAGGCATTCGGCAATGGATATAGGAGCGGCCGCGGCCTTAGACCGAGACACTAAAAAAAGCTCCTTGTAAAATGACATGTATGTATTTATACTGCGAAATATTCGAATATTTATGGCTCAGATCACGTGCAAGTTTTACGGTTACAGTTCCCTACTTCTAGTCTTCTTCCAGCTCCTGCTGAATCTACACTGTTCCACAAATACTTTTATTTTTGGTAAACCCTTACCGGTTTTGCCTTATGGCATCATCAGAGGTGTTTACTCATACCCAATCATTCACTTTTGTAACACATTTTACTAACATTATTTACTTTTAAAAGACATATTATGGAGTTCCAGCAGAAATACGGTACCAGTGTCGATACACTTGTCAATAAAGTTTTTGTGATCTGTTTATAATTTCTATCTTAATATTTTAAGACTAGTATAAGCAAACTCATTGCTTTGAAGTAGAAATATATATATAAATATATATATAACATTGTGTATTGACGTAAGCTTTCACAAGCAAAATCGTTGGTAAAAACTGGTATGAGAAAATGAGTATCCATGTTGAGTGAAACTCGTCTCACGAACTTAAATGGAATGTTGATTTGCCTTTAAGTAAATTGCATTTAAATCTCTAAGTTTTAATCTTTTTAATCATTTTCTGGAAACCGGCATTACCCACTCTACGATCTGTTTGTGATTTTAATGAATTTATGTAATGGAATCCCACTAATTTGTAGGAACTAATGAATTCTGATTTGTGGTCTAACAAGCAAAGTTAAAGTCATCTCATTATTATCAACCGACGACGTTAATGAGACTCTTATCTTTGGTAATTTGGCCATGTCACAAGTTGGTTACACACTGATATTTGGAGAATATGGCATTTCAGATTTGTTTTATGCTTTTGATTGAAATGATGATGAATCTATGTTAATTCTATATCCTAAGTAATTAAAATCAATTTCCGCAGCCAAAATGTTGAAAAAGCATCTACGTCCAGATATAAATACTCTTTTATTAAACTTTAATGAGAAAGTACGACTATATAATTTGAAACAGAAAAAAACTAACTTCAACCGTAAACAAAAAAGTTGGGATATGTAACGTTATCTTCAATAGAAATTAATGAAACCCAAACACAACGTAACTGCTGTAAATCGTTAATGAGTTTCCTCGATTGGCTTTTGGCTCCCACATTAGATAGACTCGAAACCTTCATTAAATGGTAGTTCTTTATAATACCTAATAAATACATTAACAAACGCACTAGTCGTCTTTTTTTTTTTTTTTTTTTAATTCCGCGGCCCAAGGCCGCGGCCGCTCTAAGGTCCGTTGCCGGGCGTCTGCACTAGTCGCCCTTACAATTTTGGAAGAAACCCCTCGATTTCTCCCTGATCCGATCATCAGATCCTGGTTTCCTTATAATGGGACCACCTTGGAAATATTCCCTTACCAACAAAAAAAACTATATATTAATAGTTTTTTAGGTTAGGTTCATAAACGAAGAAACTCCGCGAACAAACATAAAAAAGGTGAAATTGAAAAACCTCTATTTTTAAGTCAGTTAAAATTAGGCAATGTTAAAAAATTAACTCCATCTTTTTAACAGACGTCAATTAAATGCAGTTATTAAACCTATACGTGTGGAGCAGGTGACTCGGGTATTCAGTAGAAAGCCTTTAGAGCTCGTGCAATAGGCACTTTGATAAAAACCATCTAAAGTCATAAAACAAAAACACAAATGAGCTATAAAATACACAACGACACCTGAATACGCCCCTGAATCCAGAGCTCACGTACGTCCGCTCGTAAGTTCAATGGAGGTGTTGATTAAAAATATTTCCCATGTGCGGGCGGATAAAGCCCAATTGGGCCGGCAATCAACCTCCCGCGTCCCTCCCGCACCCCGGCGGCCGCTAATCATGCGCGCTACTTGTCCCGCTTATTGCACACAAGCTTTTCTCTCTAGTTCTCTTTATACACAGGTGCTGTGTGGAGACAAAGGAATTGGATATTGGTTCACTTGAAACTGTTTCACGCATACTTTCTGTAAATTACAAAAGTGTACTGAGTAGATTGTGTTTGTGCTGAAGTACCTAATTCTATTGATATTAACGCATTTAAATTCTATCTACGTAGATTGGTACGTTTCAGTTTCAGTCTTAATTCAAGTAGATACCTATTTAGTTTCGTTTGAACCAAACCTGATATTTAAATTTCACTACTATTTGATATTATTAACTTCAAAAGCAAAAAAAAATAGAGTTGAACAATGACATTTCAGCTCTAAAAATATTTCAGAACAAAAAGTTTCTAATGAATGACTATGTTCGAGTCAGTCTCAAATGTTTGCCATTGCCAGAAACATTCGGTATCAACAAAGCGCGTCTGAAGCTGGCAAAAACAACCACTGTCCATTATTGTAGAGCGTTTAATTGATGAGGAATCTTAAGGGTGTTCATGATTCGCATAGAATTTCTCCGACAGCCCGGTTGTGGAGTATGAGATCAAAATGCAGCAGATAAATTCTTGTAAATCCATATTAATAGACGTTATCAAGCACAGCTTTTTTTATGTCAATAATTTTAATATAATGATAACAGTCATCTACAGTCGGGGTACCAATGCCGTATTGGGGACATCTAACTACCAACGATCGTTTTCTTGCACGAATGTTGGCAACACCATTGACATCTGTACAGGACGGATTTCTTTCTTTTTTCCCATTGATCTAAATTCATGAGAGAGCGCACACAGTCGCGTCCGTCGCTTGCGCACAGTACGAATTCCGAGCTTTTTGTGCGCCATACTGTCTAACAAGATTGAAATAACTGCTAGTCTTTGAACAGAGGATTTGATTACCTTGAGGAATGTAACAAGAGTAAGACTAAAAGATGAATTGCGTTAATTGCTATTTATTTTTACTAATTTTATTTTGTCTGCTTATTCGTAGTTTTATTTCAAATTGCGTTTTGGGCTTGCTTAGCTTTTTTAACCTTAATAGTTTCTTAGTCGCCTTGAGTCAACAGATTATCTTCATGAGCTCCTGAAAAATCTAAATTTTTTAATGTAATTTCAGAAGAGAGCTGTTTTCTTGTCATCTCGAGACCAGTTTGATTTAAGGTAGGTATAGTTAGGTAATGTCCAAGTTAATACAACTACGTTCTTTATTAAAATACTTCTTTTAAAAATATGGTTCATAATTTTCCAAAAAATTTAGACCTTATTTAGCTCTATGGATTTGCAACGTATGAGTTCACTATCGTCGTCACATACCTACCTGTTGCAGAGCTGAGGCGATGTAGACTTACGTGATTATGAACCGTTCATTTTATTGTAGACCAATCTTATTGCTGATGCAGACTGTTTTTGTTCATGTTACTTGTCTACTACTATTTTATTGTGGTATTCACCTAATTGAAAACTAGTAACTGGTCCTGTAGAACTGGGGATTCTAGAGACCTTTTAACTTCAACCGAACTCTACAATTGAAAGTGACTTTTGTAACTTTCATCGAATTGAAAAAAATAGCTTTTTAAATCGGTTCACAAGAGAGTGCTAAAGGACTATATCACAGAATAGTAAATAGTACTTACATTCAGAACTTGCACTCAGACGTTAATTAAAGCACATTCTTTTGTTTCAGAGAACATAATTCGAACGTTAGGGTTGTCAGGAAAGTACCAGCATAATTTGACCCATAATTATGACGTTAATGTCTCAATATCAACTCTATGGTCAATGCCGTATCACAAACAAGAGACAACCCTTACTGACTTACAACTTCAAGTTGTCGCAGACGTCAGTATTTTTTGCGATTGTTAGGCGAGTGATATACGCCTGACTAAGTCATTCGCACTCAGATTCTGCACTGCTGACAATTGGAGGAGGAATTGGCATTTGCTCAAAGTTGCAACCCCTATTACATGGGACCCACAAAGGGATTGGCACTGTACGATGTGCATCTGCTGTCAGACGAACCAGCCTGTGGGAAGAGTATTCAAGGTACTGCTTCATATTACTTGGGGCCAACGCAGGGTCACTGGCAAAATATGGGCGTCATTCACTTAGGAAATAACGAGTAGTTTTGTGTGTACACTTGTGTGTAAAATAAAAAGAGAGCTACTTAAGAGATGTTAACCAGCTAAAGTGTTTCGATTTTACAGATTTACTACACATACCATTTATCTAAGAGCTTCTTATTTATGACCAGATACCTACTACTCCGTCTAGACATTGTTACATGATATTCGTTAATTAGCGTTCAAAGATATTCGTGTCAAACTAAATTAGTACCAGAGGTGATATAATAAATAAAGACACATAATAAAGAATTCAGACCTCCTATCCTACTGCTGTTATTCAGCAGGGCTAGCTCAGCCTTCTTCCACTTCAGTCTATAACAAATGATATTAGATCACTACTCTACCGCATTTCTTCCCAAATAAACACTTCATAATAATAGCCACATTTCTTGCGAATATTGTTAGCATTTTAGTAGATAGATAACTATGGGGCGGGGCCCCAAGTGATTTAGTCTACGTCCTCGTCGTCCGCCCTGGACCCCAACCTTGCTTCCGGTAACGCAGTGGCAGGTTGGGTGACCGAACTTCGAAATCGATACTTGAGTGCCAACAGACAGCGATTTTGTTTATTATGAATAAACCCGATGAGACCCCCGGTACTGACACTGCCCTTTTCCAGGCAGTGTCAACCGACGACCCTGCGCTCGAATTACTGACCTCGATGCCTAATGATATGGAGGCTCGCGTCGCGCTGCCCAGTTGCAGCGCATCGTCGACGCCTCTAGGAACTGTTGCTGCTGGGACTGACGGTGGGTCAGCTCCCAGCAGTGTGAAGAGTAAGGGCCCTTCTTCATCGAAGAAGAGGACCCTTGAGAAGGAGGGGCATTCGCGTGACCGGAGCACCGTTGCTCCGGGTGGGGGTCCCTCCTTTCCAGCGACTCGGAGGAGGAGGTGCCGGTCAAGACGGTGCGTACGCGTCTTGACGCCTATAGAATGCGGCCGCCAACTCCCCCTCCGTCCTCAGTACCGTCCCTGCGCAGTCGCAGAGACATCGGTGTGCCGCCCGCGCGGGTAATTATGAGTGTTTTTGCCCGCATGAACGCTGCCATGCGGGGCAACAAAAACATGTCGGGGAGGAAGAAGGTTGTGGCTTCACTGGTGGATGAAGCCCCATCCTCCCTCGACCAGCTCCTCGCGTGGAGCGTCACCAAGGAGGAGGCGAAGCTCCGGAAGCAGGTGGCCAGCCTTGAGGCGGAGCTCGCTGCCTCCCGGAAGCAGATGGACGATCTGCGGCAGGAGGTCGCCGAGTTGACCAGGGTGGTCAAGGCACCTCCAGTTCCCATTCCGCCTCCTTCGACGGCTGGACCGGCGCCGAAGACGGCGCATAGGACCGCGCCCACCACGGCGCCCGGCTCGCCGCCACAGCCTGTGCCGACTACGGTGCAGGTCCTGGCGGCGATCGAGAGGCGCCTCGCGGTCCTGGAGGAGCGGACGTACCGCCCTCCGGTAGCGCGTCCCGCGTTTTCTTACGCGGCGGCTGTTGGCGGTACTCCCGTACCGCCCAGCCCGTCCGCCGCCCAGCTCCGCCCCCGTCCGCTTCGGTGAGCCGGATGCCAGCCGAGACCGCGGCCCAGACGCGGAAGGCCGAGGGGCGCGGCAAGAAGAGTGGCACCCCTGCCGCCTCCTCTTCCTCTATCGTTGCTCCCGCTGCTTCCTTACATCCCTCCAGACGGGAGGGATGTAGTGGGAGCCAAGAAGAGGAAGACGAAGGCCGCAAAGAAAGCGGCCAAAGCCACCGCGGCGATGGCGCCGAAGAGGCCCCGCCCTCCTCGCTCCACCGCCGTCGTCCTGACGGTGACGACGGTAGGTGTGGAGAAGGGGGTGGGGTACGCCGACGTACTGAGGACTGTGAAGTCCTCAGTCAACCTCTCGGCCCTCGATATACAGGGGGGGCTCCAGTGCAAGACGACACGCACCGGGGCTCACCTCCTCGAGGTCTCCGGCGCCTCCAGTGGCCCTAAAGCTGACGCCCTAGCGGCTCAGCTTAGGGACGCGCTGGACGAAGAAGCCGTCCGCGTCACCAGACCCACCAAAGCGCCGCATTGCGCATCACGGGTCTGGATGACGTGGCCACGACGGAGGAAGTTATCTCCGCCGTCGTGGAGGCGGGCGGCTGCCCCCGTGACCAGGTGAAGGCTGGAGATATCTCCTTCGGCTCCACTGGTCACGGGATGACAGTCGTCCAGTGCCCCGTCGCGGTGACACTGAAAGTGGCGGACGGACGAAGCCTCCTCGTAGGGTGCTTCCTAAAGGCGCAGGTGCACCTCCTTCGTGCCCGGGAAACCAGATGTTTCCGGTGCATGGTGGTGGGGCACGTCGGAGTGCAGTGTACAGCGGAAGTCACCGTGGGCGATCGGTGCTTCCGCTGCAGCCGGCCCGGTCACAAGGCAAGTGTCAGTGACGCCCCGCCTCGCTGGTTTAGATGCGATGCGGAGGGCAAGACCGCAGATCACCGGGTCGGCAGCACAACCAGCGCCGCCTCGAGGCCAAAACCTCGTCCGTCCGCTGAGAGCGGTGGGGGTGCCGCCCTTGCGCGGCCAGTTGTTTCGGGGCGGGATGCGGTTTTGGACGTCAATTAATGTCCGCCGCAGACAACTCGCGCCTTGCGATTATTGCAAGGGGCCGCGGGTGTGTTGCGGCGGACTATGATGGGTTGGCAGTCGTGGCCACCTACATCTCGCCGAACATTGACGAGTCTCAGTTTGAGCTATGGCTCACTGAGCTCGACGTCGTCTTCGCTGCGTGCCGTCCTCGTCCTGTCCTGCTCCTGGGAGACTTCATTGCCTGGAGTGAGGCGTGGGGCTCCTGGGAAGCCAGGGACAAGGGGAGGCTTCTTGAGGATTGGACCAGAACACGTGGTCTGGAGGTCCTCAACCGGGGGAATGTCGCTTTTTTTTTCCAGGCATACAGGGAGGATAAAGGTAATCTCCAGGAGACGATAAAGCGGGCCAAGAATGCGGCCCGCGAGGATCTCCTGGAGACCCTGCAGCAGATCTCATGGGGGCGCCCGTATCTACAGGTCAGGGAGAAACTCCCACTTAGGGCGCCCCCACTGACCCAGAGTCTCCAGCCGCAGCAGCTGGAGCGGGCCATGGGCTCCCTGTTTCCGACGAGCGTGGAGTAGCACGTCCCTCCGTGCATGGCTCCGTCTCTGCCCGACGCGGATAGCACCAGCGAAGGAGCTGGTGGGGGAGCTAGGTGCGGCAGTACTCTGGCTTAAACGCCGGAAAATCACTGCCCCCGGACCCGACGGCATTCCTGGCCGTGCATGGGTCCTGGCCCTCAAAGAACTCGGGCCTCGACTGATGGGGCTCTTTAGCGCATGCCTCGAAAGGGGCCAGTTTCCCAAGGTGTGGAGGACGGGGAAACTGGTCCTGATCCGTAAGGCGGGGCGGCCGGTGGACTCACCGTCCGGATACCGGCCGATCGTGTTGCTCGACGAGGTGTGTAAGCTCTTTGAGCGAATTATCGCGGAACGCCTCGTCGAGCATCTCACGAGTGTGGGGCCAGACCTCGCGGATAACCAGTTCGGTTTCCGTCGGGGACGCTCCACCGTGAGCGCGATCATGCGCGTGAAGAGCCTGACGGGGGAAGCAGTCTCGCAGGGCAAGGTGGTGGTGGCGGTGTCTCTTGACATCGTCAACGCGTTCAACACCTTGCCATGGAGCTGCGTTAGGGAGGCGCTCGTGTATCACGAAACGCCTCTCTACCTCCGTCGTATTGTCGGGGCCTATCTCTCGGAGATGGCCATAGCTTTCCCCAGCTGGCTCGGGACAGCTCGGCGAGATGTGTTGTGCGGTGTTCCGCAGGGGTCGGTCCTGGGGCCGCTTCTGTGGAACATCGGCTACGACTGGGTGCTGCGGGGTGCGTTGCCTAGGGGCGTCGGCGTAACGTGCTACGCCGACGATACCCTCGTCACGGCGCGGGGTGCAACGTACCAGGAGGCAGCACTCAAGGTCACGACGGGTGTTGCTCGAGTCGTGGGTCGGATACGGCAGCTGGGACTGGAGGTGGCCTTGCACAAGTCCTGTTTGGTTCTGTGTTTTCACAGACCTCGGAACGGTCCACCCGAAGGTTCCAGCATAAATGTGGGAGGCGTTAGCATCGGCATCAAGCCCTCGATGAAGTACCTAGGGATCGTACTTGATAGCCGATGGAACTTCGGACCACATTTCCGAAGTTTGGTCCCCAAGGTGACGCAGGCATCGGTCGCGCTTTCGCCACTGATGCCCTACCTAAAGGGACCCAACGCTTCCTGCAGGAGACTGTACCTGGGGATCGTGCGGAGTATGGCCCTATACGGGGCTTCCGTATGGGCGGATAGGTTGGCGGTCAAGGGGAACGTGACTCTGTTAAACAGACCACTTCGAACCTTGGCCGTCAGAACCATACGGGGGTACCGCACGATCTCCGGAGAGGCTGCATGTCTCCTAGCCGGGACCCCTCCATGGGACCTGGAAGCGAGAGCCCTTGCGTCATTGTTCCAATGGCGCAAGGAGGCGCTGGAGCGGGACCACAGGCCTGCGTCTCGAGAAATCGAGGACCAGCGGTCCCAACTCCGCCAGGATCTCATGGAGTCATGGACGGTGCGACTTGAGCAATCCAAGTGGGGTGCCACCATCATCGCGGCGGTGAGACCGATCATGGACGATTGGCTGCAGAGGCAGCATGGTGACCTCACGTACCGTGCGACGCAGATCGTTGCCGGGAATGGATGCTTCGGTAGCTATCTGTTTCGCATGCATCGTGAGGTCACACCCCGGTCTCAACACTGCGAGGTTTCCGACGACGACACCGCACTCCACACGTTGGTGGAGTGCTCAGCGTGGGCGAGTCAGCGCCGGGACCTCGTAGTGGGTCTGGGCGTGGATACCCTCTCGCTGGGGACCATGCTTCAAGCCATGGTATCCAGCGGGAGTAGGTGGAACGCGGCCGTGTCCTTCTGCGAGCAAGTCATGCTCGCGAAGGAGGCGGCCGGGAGGGAGAAGGAGCGTACCCTCCCCGCCGAGTTCCGTAGTCGGCGGCCAGGCCGCCCCAGACTACGCGACTACGCCCAAGACTACTATCGACCTCCATGATCGGGGCCTGAGGACGGCGGGATCGCCACCCGCCGTCCTTACAGAAGCAGGCTAGAAGGGTTGCGGGCTGCGGGGCCTTTGCCCCATAGCACGCAACCTGATTCACTCACTGACGCGGGATAAAACCCGACCCCAACGACGGGGGATTCTCGTCCCGACCAAACACCCGCAGAGACCACAGAGGTCAAAGTCCGCCGGGCGCTGGACATGCCCTCTGCTAGTAACCAGACACGCCCGGCAACGGACGTTAGAGCGGCTGCGGAATTAAAAAAAATAAATAGATAACTATGCGCCATGCAGTCGAGTCTACCTTGTACGTTGACTTCAATTTAAAGGTTAGCTTACCCTGTGGGGCTAAGTGGGGTTAAATCTAGACTACCTAAAAAGTCTCGGTCAAAGCGTTCACTCAGCTTCCTTTATATAACTAACTCTCTTACGGAAGTGCTTTAAGACATAGTCATAGAGAGGACCTGACACTGTACTTTTCTTGCCTACTACATTTTAGCAACTGCCTTTTTAAAATTTTTGGGTACGAATAGCTTAACGAATAGCTGTTCTCGTTGAGACAGTCTTGATAATGCCTCGTGAGTAGGTGAAACATATGTCGACGTTTATAATGTCTTCTATTTAGCTAAATCATTGCAATTATTTAAAAATTCAACATCATATTTTCCATTGCTTAACGAATAGTTATCTTATTTCTTTACTCATATTTTTGCGATAATTCCCGGTTGAACCCAAAGTTTCCCTTAAAAGCTTGCTTCTATGTAGTCTTCAACAAGGTTTCTTCATTCAGTTATGTTAACAGCGTCACTGTCATATGTCCTACAAAGAGAGTTTAACAACGTGGTGGTTCCGATACACAGCTAGAGAATTTGCTATAAGTATTATGAGCATATCCATACCAAGCTATACCGCAGCAATACTTTTAATGGATCTTGTGAGTTTTTGCCTTTATTTATAGGTTACGATGTGAGCATCATAGATCAGCAGACAAACACTTAAGGTCTATTCATACGAGAACAGACACAAAGAGATTTAATTTAAAAGTTAATATCTTAGCATATTATATTAACCTTTATTTCTACATGGCAAAAATGATGCGATTGCAAAAATCAATCAGCTATTAATTTATGACCAATGCGTCATGTACCGACATTGTGTCAACAATGTCGACAATTCTCTTAGTTTTAATGAAGTTGACACTTCGATGCGCTATGACTTTGCTCTAGTCAGTAAGTATTGACCTTTATCATTTGGTAGATATGTGATAGGTACCTGTACCTGCTTTATTTTGATTAGTATTTTATTCGATTCGAGGTAGTCATAATAATTAATAGAATGTCTAGCGTCTACACTTTCTCTCGGTTCTACTTATTGCTTAGCGAATCTGGCAGTACATGTAAATATAGAAGCAATGGTATTTTTTATTTTAAGTACTTACTGACGTTTGTAAGAGCCATTAGTGACCTATACAAATAAATAAATCATTTCATTTCATTTAATTTCACTTCCAAAGCCTACCTGATTAATTGAATGATTCTGATTCTTGAATAAATTAGGTATGATTATGTTTTGGACATTAATTTTCGCGAGTTCACGTCAGACAAAACTCTAAAAAATTTTCAAAGGTAACTTTAAGGTACCTTTGTTGGTAGCCTAAAAACAACATTAGCTTTAGTCACGGTTACCATCTATCCGGGTTTCCCCGGATTTGTGCTTCCTTTTACTGTCTGTCAGTCCGTATTATAACTGCGGGACTGTTGTTATAAGTGTAATTTCGTACCTATACCTATTTTGTGATTTATTTTAGTAGGATTAAGAAGACTAACAAGGACTATTGTTTACTTGCAACACCAGATCAATCATAAACACACAACATTATCGTTATTTTCAACCATCAACTAACTTCAAAGACACAGTGGCTAATATAATTAATTAATTTTGTTGACATTGACCACACTTCCAAGTACCACTCATTGTCATTCCTTTTATGTTACCTCGAGATGGTTGCATGGTCCTATAAAAAAACTAGAATGTGCTTTAGTCGTCTAGGACCTGGAGATGACGATACGTCGTACGATGAGTTTCTGAGTATTCCAATCACTGTACATGTCGCGTGTAAAAACAATTAAAGTTGCACAATGAAAGCACATGGTGCAAAGCGCCAACCATTGTGTTGCTTAAGCATTAGTTAGTTGGACGACTAAAGGTGCATTCTGCATGACATGATAATTAATAATTTGAAAACTACTGAGTTAACATTTTGTATTAGCTAATAATAAAAGTAAATTGATCATTATATGATTAAGTAATATGGGGGCAAGATGGGGACAAGAAATCTAGCTGTTTTATTAATGTAATATGGATCATTGGGTGTCAGACCACTTTCCATGCGGTTTTGAGTTCAAACTTTGGATCGTAACTGGTGGTAACATGCGGTGGAATTATAGTACAATAACCTATGGACAATTTTAAGACTAGTTAATAGTGTATACAAGAATTCACATAGAATGGCCATTACCCGATGTTGTGTTGACACTAACTGCAGCCTCAGTCGGATAGGTCCGCCCAAGTGAGTTAATTAACAGGGAGCGTGTAAGGCGACGCTCACGGCCTCTCTAATTGCGCGATTATTCCTCCGCGACGCCTAACTGCTGGATGAAATTTAATTTAAGTTTGTTGTTCAAATAGATTTAATTAAAGTAATGTTGTAGCGAGTGGCGCGCCAACGTCGTCGTCGACGCCGCTCCACGCGGCTCAATCCGCGTGAGTGCTGCGCAACTTTTCTAATTCATTACTTCTGAAAGCGTTCCCGTGATGCCGAGCACTCTTAATAATTTGTATTGTGTAGTTATAGTCGTTCCAGCGGCTCTTAAAGAACATTCGCGACGCTCCAGACCGGACACTTTGATATCCTGTCCGTCTCATGAGTAGCCATCCAATTACACTAATGGATACGTATCTACCATTCCGATATTACACAAATAAAATCGAACTTCGTGACCTAAGCATTAACTAAAGCTATCGTATATAATGCACGGATTGAATTATTCATAAATTAAAATTAAACAAGTAGTAGATATTTATCCATTAGCGAGGCGGTAGTGCTATTGAAAATTACATCGAAATGGTCTCTCGAATACAAATGTATCGTTAAAAGCCACATTAAGATAAAAGCTGTACGCAATAACTATGATTAATTATTAATAGCAATGTCAATTAAGATGGAATAGCGTTCGGAAAACCTGAAAATAGGGAATGTTTATCTATCCAAAAGTAACAATTGTTGCTGCGATTCGCGGCTTTAAGCGAAGAACGATGTTCGTGTCAATTACTGCTAATGGAAAACTTAAATTATGATAAAAGCTAAAGAACCGGGCGGCGGCGGCGGATACTGCGTGTCCAAGGCGACGCTCTTCGATCAGACGTTAATGATGAACTCACCTATTTTTTTCCTTTTCGATGTTAATTAGATGACTTTACACTGCCATTCATGTATACGTAATTAGTTCTCACTCAAGGTGTTTTGAATGATGTATTAATATTGATATTTTAAATGAGTAGTAACTAGAAAAGTTTTCAGCGGTACCTACGTCCTGTTTATTATGTATGTTCAGAGATTAGCTTTTTTTTTAATTCCGCGGCCCAAGGCCGCGGCCGCTCTAACATCCGTTGCCGGGCGTCTCTGGTTAGAAGCAGAACGTATTTCCAATATACCTTCTGGTGCATACCAGAGACACCCGGCAATGAACGTAAAATCTGCGCTTGGCGGACTTATAAAAAAGGTGTTAATATGCAAGTAACTTTGATATTAACGAGTTGGTAGCTGGCTCTACATGTACCACACATTTACTCGTTCATTCACAGTGTCACAGTCAGCGAGCGTTCAGCGTCGACCCACAAAAGCTTTCTGTCGGCCAGCTTTCAGCCGATTACCCGCGACGCAGGCCCTAATTTCATTGTCGCTCGCCATCAATTACTACACGACCGCCCCGCAGCTTTTTATTTACCGTGCAGAGTATTCGTGCGAACTCAAACCTTAGACTCTTTGATTATTTTGCTCTTTAACGTGGTATATTGAACTAAGTGTAGTTTCGACTGTTTTTACTTTGTTGAATCATTTGACTTTATGGCAGATGTTTAGTTCTAATTTTTTTACTAGTTCAAAATAAATACTTACACAAGTAATGGTTTCTAAGATAATGATGTACCCTACAATATATCATACTAAATATGTGACTGCCTAAATACCTAACAAAAATTAAAAGCGTATGTATTTTAATGCTGAGTATTCATACCCACTCACTACAGTTTATTAAATAGGTTAATTATTATCTAAACCCCAAAAGAAAGATTTGATGGGTAGTTAATAAACTCTAAATTTATTTATCTCTCTCTCTCTTAATAAGTAATTATATTAAAGATACCTAATAATTAACTCCTTTCAGCAGAAGATGTGCATCTCATCTGATTCTGGAGCATCCTTCTCAATAGTGTTTAAAAATTTGATGTCAGATGCGCATTTTTTATTGGATAACAAACAGATTGAAATTGGACGTAGGTACGAAAACGCATATGTTTATCCTTTCGCGGAGTAAGTCCTTACTTTCTGTAATTTTCTCAATCTTTTCTTTATAATAACGCAGCTTCATCAATATTAAAAATCTATTTCTATGTTTAAATTCAGCTGTTAAAAACCTTTGACAATACAATTAACTTACTACTACAAACTAATTAAATGCTACATTTACAACGGTCTGTTGACTCGGTGTCAATCAAATCCTTACGACATGGAGCAAAGCATCACTAATGAGAAGCATGTGGGACCATGACGGCCTTTGGAGTACTTTGGCCGAAAATAAGTCTTATTCGTTTTGTCAAGGTACAGTTTTAAAAGGTTTGTGGTTGCCAGTGTCTTTATTAAAGTGTTTCCGTACTGTAGGTATTGTTCTATTCTCCATTTAAGCGATGTTGCAAGTTTACGCATCTCTTTCAAGAGTAAATTGCTTTGCTCCGTCGGAGGAGTCATAAAGAAAATTGCTATACAGTTGATAAATAATTTATTTGAAAGCTCGCCCCAGTCACCGAAACGCGCTCGGGGTAGCACTGCGTCTACTTTTACCTAATATTACTTTCCCTTTGTACAATTTTGCAACAGAGCCGTTCGCACGTTCCCTTACTTTTATGGGCAATAAGTGGAACGCAATTATATTTATGGACAAGAAATGGTTAGAAAACTAATTTTAGTGAGTAATATTTTATGTTACATAAGTTAATCTACCGAGTGAGTGGGTAAGTTATTAACTTCATGAAGTTTTGCAGTTCCGTGAAATCTAAAGAGTGCTTTTATAGATAAGCAATGCTATAATGTAACACTGTACCGACGCATATAGTATTGTTATATATGTGACCGAAGTAAAAATGTAAAAGGAAACTTTTTCCAGCCCGTATGCAATTATATTTTACGCGATTATTGAGATATATCCATACCTCTTTATTACCCGACGTTTCGACCCTGTTACAAGAGCCGTGGTCTTCGTGAAGTGCGGGTTTGTTCAACTGCCCTCACTTCGTCGTCACTAAATATTGTGCTCGGAGAGGCACCACGGCACACCACACTGATAGTATCTACGGTATGCAATTGTTCTGCTTAGTTAGAGTTAGTATAGGTAACTAAAAAAATTATACGTATCTATTTTTTACATTATTCTTGGTTTTAAGGTTAATTTGATGACTCTGATTCTGTAAAATTAAGTTCTTAGGAGGAAACAACTAAACTTTCTCATAAGCCATCGCTTCATATTTATGTTTTCTTAGAACTTCATAACTAACCAACGTCACTTACGACTTACATAGGTATATTCGTAGTAGTAGGTACGTAGTACTATTACCTATTTTGTGTTAGTATGCATCTAGCAAGTCTAATTATAAATTCCGACGAAGAATTATGTCAAGAAATAGACCTTGGACTGGCATGCATAGGTATAGCTCGGTTGAACTGTTATGTAATCGGTAAAGGCGGAACCGCTGTCATCTGTAAGTTTTAAAATAATTATATTAAATCAATATTGCCAATCACTTTGTAATTTAAATCAAGCTGAAGGCAATATCACTTAAATATTGTTGTAACGAACGTGTTGAACGAAGTTGTAGGCAGTAGTACTTATAGGGAAATTCAGTTGATCTAGAGCACTGCTGATGGTCAATTAGTGCGTGAAGCTGTGAGTGTCCTCTCGTTGCTCGTGTTTAATTAACCACACAAGGAAATTTAGGTAATAATGGCGCGCCCTACAACGTTTTGCTAAAAATACATTCGTTATACTCGTATTCACGAAAGGCTAGGTAGTTAAGCTGAGGTATAGGCAAACAAGTAGTCTAGTAGTTGTGACAAAAGTTTCTGTTAGATCGGAAATGAACTGGTATTTTCCTCGGTTGATTGATAAAGTAAGTACCTACCTATCAGTATTTATTTTAAGTTAATTGAATGGTAATCCACATGGTTGTATAGACATAGCTCAGCCTGTATTAGATACCTACAATCGGCCAAAATGATATCTAACTACTACGCTATAAGTTATGTATTTTAACCTCTCAAATGAGGGCATGGAAGTATCGACGTCAACTAGGTAGTTTTTCATAATATTTTTAACCAGCAATTTGAACAATTTTAATATAATAAAGATCTATTTCTTGAGCAAGTAGACACAATCCGTAGATGAAGAACGTTCAAAATGAGTAACTAACACAGTTTATCTTGTAACAGCTTTATGTCACAAGACCACAGATATCCAGAAACTAATCTAGCAACTAGTCGTACAACTCTACCAACTCAACTCAAAGCAATATAGGTATATTACAATAATTGTTAAGCTAACCCCACACGTGGTTGTTTATTCAGCTGTATTAATGAACAGTCAGGTGGATTACAGGGCAGACGAAAGTGTACTAATTAAAGACATGCCTGTCTCACTCGGTAGTTCGCTACCGGCGGACACTGGTAGTTATTCGTTACGCATGCTACATGGTAGTTAGTTAGCCGGTTATCTACCATTTCATTATGTTATCTAATTTGTGGTCGTTAACGTTGATGACGTTAAAATGTATCTAACCTGTCTGCAGTACTTGAGGTTCCGACCACGTAGAATAGTTTTTTCATTCTTAATTCTAAGACCCCATAGTTATATTGTTCCTGTGAGAATTTATTTCCATTTTGCTTGGTCGTTTTCTTACAAAAGCGCAGTACTCTTTATCAATCGAATTTATGCAGAATTGGTCCAGCCTTTTTGAACTATTTAACTGATTGATGATGCTGTTCACAGTATACACTAAAATAATTTGAATCGACCGATATTGCTAGTGCGGAAACATCCCTAATATTTTCTAAGAAATCACCTTTCACGATTTTGCAAAAAAAAGCCTTGAACCGTTCAAATGTCTTACTTGAACTGACATAAATAAACTACTTAGTGATCGCCCAAATGGTCGAACAGTAGACCTTGCGAATATTATTTAGGCTCAAAATATTAAGATAGAAATTAGAAACAGATCACATAAATTAAAAAAATATTTCAAGACTAGTTTAAGCAAACTCATTATGTACTTTGAAATATATTTATCACCCCAATCATAAAGAGCGAACGACGATTTTTTTTAAATCAAGGAACACTTTTGCCAATTTCCAAGCCAGCACATATTTTATAAGATCTCCCACGAATCGGATAACAATTGTGGTAGCTAAGCTTGAATACACATACCGACAGACAGACAAAAGCAAAGGTCTCGAAAATACCATAATTAAAATAGTGTTAGTTCCTGACCCCCCCCCCCTAATCGACACAGAAGCGACGCCCCCGAAACACATAAGGGGCGTCGGACTTCTCAGGGCCATTCGCGTGGATGGCGGGCCTCCCGACCCACCGCCCACGGCCCTATCAGTCGGGGGCTTGGGCGTAGGCAATGCGCCGTCGCCCCCTGACTGGTGCCCGCCGGGGCGGGAGCGTACGGCCTGCACGCTCCCGCTCACGTAGGGCTTCTCTCTTTGCCGCCATCACCTCCCGAGCGAACGAAGCGACGGCGGCCCAACATTGGTCGCTGCCGGCCATAGACTGGATCAAGGCCAGCAGCGAATCCACTCTTCCAATAGTGCCCGTGAGGGCCAACCTCTCTGCGTCCCAGGCGGCGCACACGAAGAGCGTGTGCAATGCCGTGTCCACGGCGCCGCCTGCGCAATGAAGACAAACAGGCTCCGACAGAATCCCCACCACTTCCCACAGGAATTTGGCAAAACAGCCATGACCCGTGAGAAGTTGGGTGAGGAAGTAGGTCGGAGCCCCTTGCGCGTGCTCCACCCACTGGCGGAGCACGGGACCGATGGGAGCCGAACATCTCAAGGCCCATTGCCAGAACAGATCGTCGCGAGCCTGTCGCACCAGGGCGCCCTCGTAGACCCTCTTAAGGACCCCTGCTTCAAAATCCCACGGGGGACTTCGTGCCAACAGGCACGCTGCCCGCATCAAAAGACACTGTGCGGTACGCCCGTGCAGCCCTCTGCGCCGCGATCCGCTGCGGTCGTCGCAGCTGAACCACGTTCGCGGCGCCGAGGGCAAGCTACTTGGAGCGTACCACACCCTCGTAGAGACGGCGGCAAGCACTTCCCGGTCCCCCTTTATTGGGGAGCAGCCTGCCGAGCGCATTGGCGGACGCTACCAGTTTTGGTGACAGCTGCCGGAAATGCTCGACAAACCCCTACCGGCTGTCGAGTAGGAGACCTAGGTATTTCAGGGTCCTCCCGACAGTGATGGAGGTGCCACTCACCACAATTTGGGCATCCCGAGGGGGTCTCATCCGAGGCCTATGGAAGAAAAGGGCCTCGGACGCGCCTGAGGTACCACGGGACGTTGTGGTACCTCAGCGCTTCAGCAATTGTTGGCCAGGGGAGGGTGTTGAAGGCGTTGGCTATATCGAGTGACACAGCCAACACCACCTCCCCCGGCCAACGGCATTCTCGATGCCGTCCCTGAGTCGAGACGCGGCGTCCAGGGTGGACCTCCTGCGACGAAAGTCGTACTGGCCACTACTCAAATTTGGCCCCGCCCCCTCCAGATGCCCGACGAGACGCACAGCGAGCACCCGCTCGAAGAGCTTGCACATCTCGTCCTGCTCGGACGATGGGGCGGTAGACCGACGGCGACTCCGGGGGTCGCCCGTGCTTACGAAGCAGCACGAGCTTCCTCGTCTTCCATCGTCGCGGGACCCTTCCGGACGCCAAACACTCCGACATGAGGGACAGCGTCTCATCTTCGATTTCTGGCATGACGAGGCCGACAACACGCCCAGGAACGCCATCAGGACCAGGGACGCGGTTCCTGAGTTTTAATTTTAGGACCGCCACCCCCAGTTCGACGTCGGATACGGGCGGGACGGCCCCGTCATCCGGCACTTCCCGGCTTGGTGCCATACGGGGAAGGACTCACTCTTCCCGCGCGGGGAAGAGGGAACTGACCACTTCTTCTACAAATGGTGGCTCGAGAGAGGTGGTGAGAGGGGGAGCCCAAGGCTTGAGTTTCCCACTCACAACCTTGTAAGGCTGCCCCCACGGATCCTCATTCAGTCTCTCGAGCCACTCCTTCCAGGCAGCATCCTTGGCGGCCCGGATTGCCGAGCAAAAAACCGCTCGAGCGGCCCGGTACGCGGCATGCAGCACCTCCTCCTGGGCAAGGTCAATAGCCACCTCTCTGGTCAGCTCCCGGTCCAGCGTGTTTAGACGCCACCGGGGTCCCTCCCCTGCAAGGGGGTGATTAGTCACCGCGGGGGTGGCCGAGGGAGCGGCGACAACGTCGAACCATATGTAGCGATGGTCTGACAGGGTCTCCATCCCCTCCATCACTCTTCACCCCCGTATACGGTCCACCAGGGCAGAACTGGCAAACGACAAATCTACGATGGAACTACCCTGGGGCCGCACACAAGTGTGGACCGCCCCCCTGTTCAAAAGCACCACTCGGTTGACACCGCCCAATCCTCTAGAAAGTCAACATCTTGGGGTTCCCCGGCGTTAAAATTGCGTTAAAATCCCCGACGACCAGTGCAGGGGTGGGGCGTACACCCTCCAGCAAGGTCTCGACTTCGGCAAGCACCAGCTCGAACTCGGCGAGGGAAATGTACACCCCAACTACTGCGAAGCCGCCCATCAGGGCCAAAACACAACTACGCCCCCACAGCACCCTGCTGAAGGGGGACGCACCGACCGCACCCTGACGGGCGACTATGGCCACTAGGCCGTCGCGGTCGCCAGCCCAGTCGTCACGATCGCGGACCAAATACGGCTCGCTGACGACGGCGACGGTCACCTGCCACTGTGCCATGGACTGCATTAGGAGATCCTGAGCCGCAAGACAATGGTCGGCGTTGGCCTGCAGTAGTGAGATGGCCATTTATGATTGAGCGGTGTCCATCCTCTCCTCCGTTAGAATTAAAATAGTGTTAGAACAGTTCAATCCAGGTAATCAAACACAATCCTTCACTCTGTTAACTTCTTAATGAGCCAATCGCCGTCACTAAACTCGTCCGCCCACCTCGTACAAACTGATTTCAGAATAGTCCCTGGCGTAACACGATCTACGATTGATTCTAATTAACGATAACAGTATTTATTGGATCGGTTCGCAAACGAAACTAATTGATTTCACTGGTGCGCTGTCAGCTAGCGTGGTTAGACTGGAGACTTCTCTCTGGCTATTGACTGTTAATGTTGCTTACAGTGCTAGTCGATGTTTTATGAGGTAACTAATTGAATAAATTACTAGATAAGAGACTGTTAGATGCTTTTCAGCTCTATGTGAATTTATTTATTCAAGCTTACCATTCTTTTTTTAGAACCCTAAAAAACCCAAATAGTAAAACGGGAACCCTATAACTGAGACTTCGTTGTGCGTCCGTCCGTCCGTCTTGCGCTGTATCTCGTGAACCGTGATATTTAGTTAGAAAGTTGAAATTTTTACATATGATGTATTTCTGTTGCCTCTACAACAAAAAATACTCAAAAACAATATAATAAAGAGTTAAGGGGCTCCCATACCACATACGTATTTTTTTCTTTTTGGTACGGAACCCTTTCTGTGCGAGTCGGGCTGAAACTTGGCCGGTTTTATTTTATTTTGACTGAATTACATTTAAAAACTTTTAAAATTTAATAGCATTATTTTTCGCAGGGTTAAAAGGACAACAAAACGTCGACAATTGTTTCGCCTCTAAACGAGGCATTATCAAGACTGTCTCAAAGAGAACAGCCAATTTAAAAACTGGACCAAATAGTTGTCGGAATGAGACCAAATTGAAATGAGACCACTTCCGAAGTAGTAGCTTTCAATTAAAAAAACATACAGTCGCATTGAGAACCCCATTTTTTGTAAGTCGGTTAAAAAGAATAAGTTTTCAACTGACATGGCGTCTTTATAAATTCAACTCACCTTCATTGCACTGAAATTATACAGTTTCATTAATTATATAGTTAAGTCGTATAAAATTGCTGTTGTTTCATAATTATTTGTATGTGACCCTATTAATGAAATTCCAACTTCTTTATTAAAATTATTTACCTGCGTAGTCTGTGTAACTTATCATTAGGTCACAATGGTAATAATATAATGAATGCTGTTTTTAATAATATTGTAAGTTATTTATTATATGTACTGCCAAGGATGTATAATTAACAAGCGTCTTACGCTTGTTAATTCAACATAAACAACTCCGTCATTCATTCAATCGTCCCCATCTCCATATAATCAACGGTATAGTCGCAGCTGGTTCTGTTACAGTGATCTATGTATCTCCTTTACTGTTTTCGTTACAGTTATACAATGTCACTGGCACAGAATCCTATCACTTCACTATCACTACATAATATTATAAAACAAAGTCGCCCATTCTGTATGTATGAGTAGATCTTTAAAACTACGCAACGGATTTTGATGCGGTTTTCGCCAATGGATTGAGTGGTTCTCGAGGAAGGTTTTTAGTATATAATTTGTCAAAAGCGAAGCCGCAAGACTGGGCCAAATTAGCACTCAGCCCTGTCTGGCCTACATAACATGACATAATCATTTCGATTTTGTCGAAAATCTATGAAACATGATTAAATAGAGGATTATGTAAAGTCACAGGAGTAGATCTACCGTTTATGTACTACGCCTGTGGTATAGTATCTACACTAACTGATTACCGTGGATCTGGCCACGTGATTTAGTTTTCTCGTTCCTAATTCTCACGGAAACTCATTACCTGGATAAAACATCGCACATTTATGGCATTCGGCGATAATCTAGCTACATATCAAGTTGTTCGTGGTGCGTGTGCCGTCGACGGCTCTGGAAACCTTCACCAAAGAAGTCTTGTGGCTGAGGGGTGTGGTGTTCCGGCGGTTCCGGGGCAGGCTGAGAGACAACGCCGATCAAAAGGCACAAAGGAACGTGTCGACATAGATTTAGGTTTTATGTGTTTTAGGTTTAGGTATTTATTATTATGGGCCTTGATGCCTAAGTAATATTTATATTATTATGTATTCTTAGTTTTAAGATATATATCTATGGGCCGTAGATTAGTTTATAAGATCTGTAACTAGTCTAAGTTGCCTGAAATAAAAGTTTAAATAAAAAAAAGTATTAGTGAAAAATCGAATTTTCAAAATCGGTTTAGTAGTTATAGCCTATTCAATGTAAACAAACAAACAAATAAACAAGTTGATGAACTTGTCTACAGACCCGACAATATTATAGGTATTTTCCCATTGCGCATTTGATTAGAAAAGTGGCCTAATTGTGACAAATCGTCCAACACACTAATATCTCACTCAGGGACAGCGCGGTGGTGCAAACAACAATTAATCTTTCGATCTGCATTGATTTGAATACTGATTGGAATTACAGGTAGTAGGTACTACCTATCGTCGAGTCCAATGCAATCGGTTAGTCACGCCTCAAGCGTTTTACACCATGCTTCCAACGACAGCTTTACAACTTTGTATTTAATCTTAATGTCTTTTAATTAATAGTCGCATAAAAAATACTTATAGCTTAAATTGTCGGGAAGGAACCTAGATATTAGGTGTAGATTTATTAAGTTAGTGAAATATTGATGACTTCCCTGTTTTTTTTTTAATTCCGACCGCTCTAACGACCGCTCTAGCGACCGCTATAACGTCCATTGCAGGGCGTCTCTGGTTACAAGCAGAAGGTATTTCCAGTGGCGCCCGGCGGACTTTGACCACCTCTCAGTAAATCTTGGTAGGGAAGTCATCAGAGACTACTCTCTGATGACTTCCCTACCAAGATTTACTCGACTTAAAAAAAGAAATTCTCAATTCGACTGTATTTTTTTAAATAATGTTTGTCTGGGATCTTTCGACTGGGACAACCGATTTTACTGCTTCCGAAGTAGTACCATTTCAATTTGGTCCCATTCCGGTAGGTAATTGGAAGTTGGTTTTGTGTCAATGATTGACGTGTTTTTAACCGACTTCAAAAAAGGAGGAGGTTCTCAATTCGACGGTATGTTTTTGATTGTTATTACCGTTTCAGGAGAAAAGAAATTTCAGTCTAGTTCTGCAAAAAATACACAAAATATTCAACGCAAATCGCAATTTCAAACTCAATTTCATACAAACAAACGATAACATATTATTCATTCTATTTTGGCACAAAAATATTTTATGACGATACGTTAAACTGGTAACACTCGCAATTCCCGACAAGTAATCGAGATGAGACGGGATGGGAAAGCCTTCAGCGTTATCTGTAATTAGGATCGAGTGCCGGAAGTGTTCAACGAGACACTGGGAATCCGCTCACGTATTCCCGGCCCGACATCCAATGTAGCACATTGTAGAAACTAATTAGTCATATACACGAGTTTCGTGATAACAGTGATGAAATAGTTCATTCGGCGAACATTTATTAAACTACGCCGAGAAACTGATGTAGAGTTGGTAATAAAAATATTGGTTATGAATATTACATAGGTACTGTAAAAGTATATTCCAAACGTTAGTTAGAATTTTATACAATTTCAAATGGTAAATATGAATTCTTCGGCGTATACTCCACGCCAACCATTGACCAAGTCAAACTTAAGTGCTATCAGAATCTGGTGTACGAATGGTACGAACCCAGGTTACACATTTGCACCTGTCAACGGTACTAAGCTAGGAGAGAGAGGGGCTCGTGATCTTGTGTTAACCGACAATGTTAACACATTGCAAAGGTTAAGCAACATCGTCCATTTCTTAAGATGACCCCTCCGTGCCTCGGAGAGCACGTTAACCGTCGGTCCCGGTTGTTATACAAATATCTATGTTAGTCATTGGGGTAGTTGGAGCCCTAAATCAAAAATTCGACCGGTCTAACTACAAAACTTCGATTTTTTCGACATTGGTTGTGGAGGACCGATGGCAGTCGCTTCACGGAAAATATCGAAGTTCAGCCGAATCGCAGTTATACTGGAAAGTCGACTCCCGACTGCGTTGGGAAAAGGCTCCGGGGATGATGAACGGTACATACTAAGCTGGGATTTTATTATACTTTGCATTTCTATGAGAAACAAGAAGTTTCATTAGGTAAGTAAGCATAACATGAATCTTAATGAAAATTGTTTTACCGTACCTACATTGGTAGTTAGTAGTATTAGAAGTAGTATTATATGGGCGCATTACAACCTCGGTAGTAACATGGTACCACCCACCCTTTGTCATCGCGTCGAGTGGTAAAACGTGCACAGTAATAAAAAGCAAGTTATTCATTAGTGTTTTGAGAAAAAGTTATTAGTGCCGACAAGTCATGCGAGCCGCTTAGGCACATGCGCTTGCATTTTTGTCCGCAATTTTCTGGATCAAAATGCAGATTTATGAATTTTGCATTCAGTGCACAAGTTCATCGTTATAATAACCTAATAGGGAGATACATATTATGTAGGTTAAAACCATGGTATTGAAGGTTGGCTATAGGAAGTAAACTCATCAATCGTAACCGCTTTATTAACTTATTTTGTTTTGATATAAGACGTACCTTATTACCTACCTATTATAACATATTATAATCTGTGGATATGTGGACGTAGGATTTAAAATAAAATAGAGGCAAATCCGTCTATTCGGAAAGACTGACAGATAAATTAGAGGACTTAGGATAAATTGCCAGGAGCTTTGTCTTCAGCTGGTGCAGGGCCAATTTAACATAGGATGTAGTCTACACAACACAACCAGTACACTTTCATTCACTAATTGACAAATAGCAATTTTAATTAACAAGAGAAATTGCGCGTCCTGTAATGAATTTTATGACCAGTACTAGGAAGCGGTTGTGAGGCAAGCCTTGCAGCTTCATAGTGCAATTTGCAGCCCGTGTTGAGCTTGTATCTAATTAATTAATACTTACCCATATTCTTCGTAATATAAATAATGGGTCTAGCTGCGTAATTATTGGTATTACAAAACTATGAATAACAAATTATGTTTTTATTCAGTTTACTTAAATAAAAAAACGAAACATATATAAATATGTCTAGCAATATAATAATTCTCAACATAGCGTGCCTGACGTGTGCATGGAGTGTTAAGAAAATATGGTCCACACGAAATATGTCAAATATGACAAAACTTACGCTCCTACGTCCATTGCCGAGCACCTCTGGTGAGCAGACAGAAAATTTCTAGTGGTGCCCGGCGGAATTTGGCTACCTGTGTGGCCTCTGTCTGGGGTTTGGTCGGGTTTTATCCTGCGTCGTTGAGGTCGGGTTTTATTCCGCATTGGCGAGGAAATCTGGCTGCGTGCTGCGGGGCCTCACCCTGCAGCGACCCTTCTAGCCTGCTTCTGTAAGGAGGGCAGGTGATGGTACCGCCGTCCTCAGGCCTCGATTTATGATCTTGGGTGTAAATAAGCTCGCCCACACTCAGCACTCCGCCAACGTTTGAACAGTGTCTTCGTCGGAGGCCTCGCAGTGCTGACACTGGATGCGAAGCAGATACTTACCGAAGCATCCGTGCCCGGTAATGATCTGTGACGCGCGATACGTGATGTGAGTTCACCATCCCGCCTCTGCAGCCACTCGTACATGATCGGTCTCAATTGGAAGTGACTAAGGTATATTGGCTTCCAAAATTTTAATTAGGTATTTTTGATTAGATACTACCTTCATATATACGTTTTACCAACATCTCATTAGGTTTCTGTTTTATTCGTAGGTTACTTTCCGAAGCTTTTATATTGAATATTTTTGCAGACGGGCCACTCAGTCCAGCAGTTTCAAATACACATCGGACACGAGAATCAGCTAAGCCACCCGATCATATTATTTGGTTAACGAAGCCAAGGGTATCCCTTGATTATTAAAACGAACTTGGAGCCACCCACGGCGGCGCCTCCCGCGTGTTAATTGGGTCCCCGTAGACAATACTAATAAGCCCCGTCCGCGCCTCTATCTGTCTAATTAAACGCGAAACTTGAGAGTAGCACCCTCGGCGACAAGGGCCTGTTTGCGGAGCCTCCTGAGTACACTGTAATAATACGGGCTAAGCGTATTCTAGTGGCTCTTTTTCGGATCTCTGTAAACCCGCGTTTAATTAGCAGTATTATGCGTCTGAGTGTTGACTACCGGCTTGTGTAATTAAGCTAAGTCAGTAACAACAATCTATTCCTGTAACCGATGCTTTGTTGTCCGTTATTAACAATGTTTGTGTAAATACGAGTACATTATCGATGCTGTTTATTTTAAAAGGGTATTCGGGAAGAATTCATTATGCTGTTGTAATGAAAGTTTCCGTGCAATGGTCAGGTGGCTTACGAGTTGGTTCCGAAATATTCGGCCATTATACTGCTGACGTGAACCAGCTACCTCTTATCACGGCGGCTCAGACTTTCCCTTACTGACCCATATCAATGTATATAAATAACTTTTAGCTCACATACGTTTATTTAGGAATACTGGTACAAACTTTGCTTAGTGATTTCAATTGTTGGGAAGCGTTGTGTTCACCATGGTCTCCTTCTGCGAGCAAGTCATGCACGCGAAGGAGGCGGCCGAGAGGGATTGGGAGCGTTCCCTCCCCGCTGAGTTCCGCAGTCAGCGGCCAGGGCGCCGAAGACCATCGCCATCGCTACGCCCAGGACCATCGACCTCCATGATCGGGGCCTGAAGACGGCGGGATAGCTACCCACCATCCTTACTCACCGACGCGGGATAAAACCCAACCCCAACGACGCGGGATTTTCATTCCGACCAAACCCCTGACGAGGCCACTGGAAATACCTTCTAGTGTCACCAGAGACGCCCGCAGCAATGGACATGGGAGTGGTCGCGGTCTCGCGGAATTAAAAAAAAAGCGTTGTGTTCAATTGTTCTAATATAGATAAGTATTTATTTAACTTCAAACGGAAAGCTCAAAGCTATTTTGATATGTTTAGGAAGTGTACGAAATCCAATTAAGATTTCTACTAAACAAAGATCTCGTGTTTATTTCGTAGTTTGTCTAGGTTTGATTTGACGACGTTCTGTTACCAAGCCGCCAGTTTATATAATTATCCATTTGGATTTAATTCAATGCTTACAACAGTTGTTTTCTTTTGATTATCGCTGAAATAATCTTAATAAGTACCTTATGATACTTCTTAATCATTTTTAAGAACAACTGCATAAACAAACCCAACACGAAGTTAGTGCCTGGACTAATTCAAAGACCATATTGATGCAAGATTTGAAACCAGGGCAATTTGGAAGGTATGGACTATTATAGTTTTGCTTTCGTCTGTCTGTCTGTATGTGTGTTCTGGGCTAGCGGCCACATTTTTTATCCCATATCCACAAAACTTAGAACAAATGTTCCTTAGTTTAACGTTTGGGGGAAATGGAGGCAAAAGGGCAAGGAGCCCAAATACTCAATGCTTGGAGTTTGGACTATGCACATTGTACTTGTGTGACACTACCACGTTTAAAAGTGGTTGCTATGTATCATTCTCCGCATCTTTTGAACGACTGTCAAATCTAGAGTAAGTTAAGTCATCATCATCATCTCAGCCCATTTGTTGCCAGTGTTGGGCATGGGCCTCCTCCAAAGCGGGGGGGATTTCAGCCTACATATACCACGCTAGTCGTACGGGTTGGTGTAGAATTTTGTGTCGAGTTTTCATTCTCTAGGTTTCGTTATTTTGTGACTACTCTTAGTAATACCCTTAGTTTAGTCTTGACGATTGTACCTACTAGGTTATTGATCCTTTAAAATTTTAATGTAAAAAGAATTAAAAAGATGTAGGTAGTACATGTTCTGTTGAATGCTGGTGATTAAATTTGTGGAGCTAGTGAATTAATAACCTAAGTTAGTGGATAAATTTCGCCACACACCGACATGAGCTCGCTTATAATTACACCACAAAGGAGCAATTCTGGGCTTTAAATTACACCTATATCAGATTATGTATTAAAATTAATCACCTACTTATGCAATTAATTTGTAACAAAATTAAAATAGAATGTGTCATACGTATTTGCTAACGATATAATATTACATACATAGATAATTATGGTCACGCCTCTTTCCCATGGAGGTAGGCAGAGACTTATATTACAATAGCGTCAAATATAATATTTATGAAATGAAAGAAAGAATTGTCCTGAATTATCTGTGTGTATATGTATTATGTATTTATAATAATTAGGTCATGTATATCTATATATTTATGTGTATGTATTTATTTATTTTATAATTATGTATAATGTAAGTATAATATGTATGTATATGTTTATCGTATGTATCTATGTATTTCAACCGATCTATGCACACATTAACTTTATTCTACCCATTTCCATCCCCTGACCCACTGGAAGAGATTTCGTTTGAAATAAGTGGTGCCCTTATAGATACTAATGATATTTCTCTATTGTATTCTTCTCGCTCTTATACCGTTATGTGTGTACATAAATAAATAAATAAAAAAATAAAGAAATTAAAATAAGTCATACCCGATAATAAACGCTCAAGACCGAATGTTGTGGCGTTCGTTGGGGGAGGCCATAGGGGGAGGCCTATATATGTCCAACAGAGAGCGTAACTTGGCTGTAATGATGATGATAAAGATAAATGATGAGAGTAAACGGCATAGGTATCAATTTGAGGTCAGTGGTAGATACCTATACCTTAGTATTATAATACTATGAGATTGGCTTTCTATCAGACGGGCGGGTCATATTGACGATCTTCCTATAAAATCGTTATAGTTTGCGAGGCATAACTTGAACTTTGCATTTGTGTCCACGTACGTGAACGTATAATGTGACCTGTTTTAGACACACATTTTTTTATTCCGCGGCCCAAGTCCGCGGCCGCTCTTACGTCCGTTGCGGGGCGTCTCTGGTTCACATGCAGAAGGTATTTCCAGTGGCGCCCGGCGGAAATCTAATATCTAAAGAAAACTCTACGAACAGATCAACAATAAAATTAACGGAAAAGTTATAAGGCTTTCCCTCAAAGTACCAACCCTAATAAATACATGACAACAAACTTTTCTTTCAATGGTTGCCTACAATCCAGTCACAACTGTCTACGACTAAGTGCTCCAAAAAGACCATTACTTTGTTCGCAATCTTTGGCTGTGACGACAGCACTATATGGGGAGCCAGACGGTATGTATTCAACATTAGAAAGCTTCGTTCTGTTGATACGTCACTGACATATTCGTTAATGCTTTTTCCATTTGGCCATCTCTCCTCACCCCTGTATCGTTTGATAGTTTGACCAAATAGCTGCATGGACACGATGCTGATGGGTTTTATTTGTTATAATTTAATTTATTAGGATGTTTTTGTACTAAATAAATCAATAAAAACAACGTTAGAACTTGATTTTAATAAGATTAACTTGAGAATTATAATATACATATTATTATTATTAATTAGTATTCTATGGCTTAGGTAGGTAGGTAGTTACAAACATACCTTTCATTTTACACATTGCTAGCTTTTTATATTCCCATTGAAAACACATTTAATAATAAACGTTTAGCATTTAATAAGAATTGAATACCGAAGTAACTTAAAAGCAGTTGAACATAATTAAATGCAGTCATTTTTAATTTTCTAACTAAACTTCACACACCTGTAACAGGTCGGTAATAACGCAAGTGTAAAGTAGTTGTTGTGTAGCAAAGCAATCAAAAGTGTAATTTACCAAAACGGACAAAAGGAATATGAGGGGAAAGAGTTAGGGAGTTTCACTCCCTAGTTGCATAGCCTGTAGCCCTCGAGTGGTTGCCGCTGCCAGTTGCCCGCTGCCCTTTTGATTGCGCATTATTCGCGTGTTTATACAGTTAGATCGCTTTCTAGATTGTTGCTATTGTGATAACACTTTTATGTTGGCGCGGTTTTGAAGGGGTTTTAATTAAAAATGATTGTTGAAAGACTGAATGGTTTCTTTCTTTTGTTTCCCTTTCTTTTACGATAAATACTAGGTAGGTACCTTAACCTATTGATAATTATAATCAATGAAATTTGTATTGCTATGTGTAACGATGCTTCATTGACTGAGGGAGCGAAGCGAACGAAGTCTCCGTTTCAACTTGCAGACTGGGGAGAATTTATTTCGTCTGTACCTCTACATCTATCTACGGGTTCTGTCAGATCATGTTGACGTCTCGGACTATTATTATAAAGCAGAAGAATGTGTTTGTTTGTTTGTTTGAACGCGCTAATCCCAAGAAGTAGGCACTGGTTCGATTTGAAAAATTCTTACATATTACTAAAAATATTTTATGAAATGAAATTCGTTCGTTCTAGATGTTATTACGGGTGACGAGACGGGAACAATAATTACAAGCGACGGGAACCGGAAACAATCCAAACTATCACGCGGACGAAGTCGCGGGCGACCGCTAGTAAGTAGAAGAAAATTAGAAAGATTTTTTAAATATTAATGATCCCAAGGCAAAAATATACATACCTATTTTAAATTGCCAAAACGATCGCACTGGATAATAAGACGGTTAATATTGTTGAAAGAGCTGGTTTTAGACTGATTATTAGCGCTTTCCGTGGTATACCTAATAATTATACCAAGTCATCCTTACTTTTCATTTCGGTTTTCGGCCGAAAACATAAAAAAGAGCCGAATATCGAATAGTAACCGAATATTCGTTGCAAGCCTACTTATTATTAATTTTGTAACTTTTAAAAGAACAATACCAATTATAAAAAAAATCATATTTACTTACTTTAAAAAGAGAATAGGTACTGTCTCTCAGAAACTTTGAAATTGTAACTTCTTGTTAGAAATGATTGTATAAAAGTTGGTTAATCTAAAATTTGAGGAGACCTGCGGTATCTCGCCCACCCACTACATCCATTCATCTCCCCAGCGCATTTATACATTACTCACGGCTCAAGTATCCGATTATATAACACGCAAAATTTCAATTACAACTTGTAATTAGTTTTTCGAGAGTTTTTCTTTCAGGAAGGGGGAGGTAGAGTCCCTGTGTACAATGAGAGAGTAGGACTATGTCTGTCCTACTCTTTCATTGCACTGCACTAAATAAAACCCACTTTGAATAATGCCCATGGCACTTATGTGATTATTTTTATGCAATCTGCACAGGAAAATGAAAGATTTACATCGTGCATGCGAACGATGTTAATTAATTTAAAAAAGTTTCATTTGCTTTGAACAAATCTGGCTGTGGGGTCATTATTTTTAAAAGTTTTGATTTAAATAATTAAAGAAACTTATGTTTAATTTCGATAAGTAGGTATTAGTTATTCGTTGGAAGTAGATGTTAATATAAACCTACCTATTAATATAAACTGAATACAAGCGTGTCCCTCCAAAAGACCCGTTTGTCTTAGGTTTATAATGGGTACAAAACGCGACAGTTTAGCAGATACTTAATAATATGTTGGGTTTTAAAATACGCTAAATTTAATGAGAAGATTGTCTAAACTCACTTTACATACACGTACCTACTTCGTAGTCAAGTAAAATATACTAACGAATTATGTGCAGACGTTATTTATACCCTATATTTTGTAAAGTTTAAAAGTGCCTTTTATGTCAAATATTCCCTTCCTTTGTAACATAACATCGATTCGCCTTGCAACTTTTATAATACAGACGAACATTTGGAAACTCAAAAGCTATTAAGACAATGCATTTTATTAATTTTAGAAATCATGTTTTGTAGTAATATTAACTACTTAAGACGTTCACAATCGATACCTAAATACAAATAATGTAAGGTTTTTTTTTCAAAATGTTTGTTTCGATTCCTGAGCTAAGTACAAGTTTTTTTAAATCTATGAATGCAGTTTTATGCAAACTAAAATCGATTAAATGGTTCCTTTGACATGGACTTTGCCATACTGACCCATGTGAATGTATATGATAAAGCTCAGTGTTAGTGACATTACTAATAGTAACAACATCATGTCAATCTCTCAAAATGGATGTAGAAGTGGGGCTCGTGGCACTAAAGAGCTCCTAATTATGGATATGGTTATTAGCCAACAGGTACGCCGTAATCGCAAGGATCTGGCGACATGCTGGATAGATTACAAGAAGGTCTATGACTCTGTGCCTCATTCATGGCTTAGGAGGGTGCTGGAGTTGTATAAGATTGATGCAACCCTATGTACCTTCTTAGGGACATGCATGGGGCAATGGAAGACCGTCTTGTGCTATTCAGGATGCCGACAGACTTGTGGTAATGGTGGACCGATAAAGATCGAGCGTGGTATATTTCAGGGCGATAGTCTGAGTCCTTTATGGTTTTGTCTGGCCCTGAATCCTCTCAGCGCTTTGCTGGAGAATTCAGGTCTAGGGTACCGGTTGCGGAAAGATGGCCAGGTTTTGTCTCACCTTCTTTACATGGATGATTTAAAATTACTTGCCCCAAACAGTCACCACTCTGGACATCTGTACATACCTCATTTTCATCTATAAAATATTTTAATATTTTTATCTAAAATATCTTGCCTCAATTTATAAAATTCATACAGATTTCAAAATAATATTAGCAAAAAGTTCATTATATATTATATTCCATAATTTATTACAAGAATCACAACAACAACAAAATCTACAAATATGAAACGTAGCTTTGACAATCGTCAACCATCAATATATCAAAAATTGTTTCGAAAAAATTAACAGGATGAATGATGAATATGGATAAATTTGATAACAAGAGCCAGGAGTGAGAATGCACACCCAACACCCCCGGACTCATCACTTAGCTCCGCCTCGCAAGCGCCGGACCGCACACCTGCGACACAAGTGCTTGCTGAGGCGTCGAGCTCATCGTCAAGTGACGAGTATTTTTCCCCGCCGACGTCGCCAACACCTGTACGCCGGCGAGGGAGAGGCCGGCCGCCGAGCAGTTTGGGGCCCCGAAGCCTACCAGCTTCGAGTAGGGTCCCCACTACCGGCGGTATTGTGCACCGCATGCGATGGACTTCATCCATCAATGAAAATGTCTGGCGGGCATATTATGAGGCTACAGATGGGGAAACCAACCTGACTGCGTACCGTTCAAGGATGCTCCCTTTGTTTCAGGCTCTTGAACCAACAATAACCGTTGCCGTACAACGACTATCGGATCAAGTGCGGGCTATCCAACGATGCAAGTTGTTGGATCAACCTGTGCTTGATCGACTTCGCCTGGCAGTGGTATCTACTCGACCAGCTCCAGCGTTAACGAGTGCACCATCATCTGCTACACACACGGTTGCAACTAGTGCCACTTTAGTTGATACTGTGCTCGACGCGGGAGATGATACGAGTAATATATCTATCCAGGTAAGCGAGCAATTAAGGAGTACTTTGGAGGATGTGATCTCTCAGTATAGGTTTGCACCTAATTCTAGGCCACGGCTACCATGCTTACCCATGCATAGACGAAATCTGGCGTTGATGGGAGCCCTGAATGCGTTGCTAGATCCGTACTTACGGACTAGCAATGATTTGCTAGATACCCACTCGATTTTTTACTGTGGAGCTATTACCGCTTGTCGTGTTGCACGCGTTAAATTCCCTGAATTTAACCGTGCACCACGATCGGGTGGTGTTCCCGTATGGCAGGCAAGAATCGAGCGACGTATCGGCACATTTAGGACTCTCATTGCGAAGCTTATCTGTTTTAGCCGGGGAAATAATCGTCCACGGGTCATGTGTTTCGTGACTCAGGCATTCGCTGGGACCGGTATTAGCTTCCAGCAATACTTAGCTAATGTCACGGAACGTATTGACTTTCTAAAGCAGAAAGTATATGCATGGGCGAGTCGTATTCGTCGCTATAGAGAGCGTGTAGACAGATACTGGCAGAATCGTATCTTCCAAAGTGACCGAAGGAAGGTGTACCGAGAGTGGGAGGGAACTGGACAACGTTTGAGCGACGGACAATGCTCGCGCCATGAATCAATTTTGGCGTGACATATGGTCGATGCCCGTCGAACATTTGGAGGGTGATTGGATCCGTGTTGTCGAGCGTGAATGCGATAACATCGAGCCCATGGAGTCTATTACAATACCGAAGACGTTAGTTGCGCAATACGTACGGCACAGAACTGGAAAAGTCCTGGGCCGGACGGATTGCACAACTTTTGGATCAAGTGGGTTCGAAGCTCGCATGAACGCTTGGCAACACAGTATCAAGAAGCCCTCGAGTCTGGTTCCTTACCCGCTTTTATGACCACTGGCATCACCTTCCTGCTCCATAAATCAGGTAGTACCACGGAACCTAAAAACTATAGACCTATCACTTGCTTACCTACTATCTACAAGCTCCTTACATCTATTCTGAAAACTAAAATAAATTCACATATAATGTCAAATAACATCTTAGATAGTGCTCAGAATGGATGTAGGGCTGGTTCACGTGGTACTAAGGAGCTACTCCTTATTGACATGGCCATTAGCCAACAAGTTAAGCGGAGTAGGGGCGCCCTCTCTACTGCCTGGATTGACTACAAGAAGGCCTATGATTCGGTGCCTCATTCATGGCTGGGGAGGATTTTAGAGTTGTATAAAATTAATCCGACTCTTAAATCCTTCTTAGTCTCATGTATGGGGCAGTGGACCACAGTCCTTCGTCAACCAGGTAGTGGTGAGTGCGCTTCTGGTCCGCATGACTTGATAAGGATTGAGCGTGGTATATTCCAGGGCGACAGTTTGAGTCCATTGTGGTTCTGTTTAGCACTGAATCCACTTAGCACATTGCTGAAGGATTCAGGGCTAGGCTATCGGTTTCGTAGAGGGGGTGAGGTTATTTCTCACCTGATGTATGTGGATGACCTCAAACTGTTCACACTGAAGCACCAAGATTTAGTGACATTACTAAAAACTACGGAAGTTTTTAGTAATGCCATTAAGATGGAGTTCGGTGTTGATAAGTGTGCGGTTATGCATGTACAGCGGGGGAAGGTTGTAAATTCACCGAATTTACAACTTTCTGAGATAATAACTCTCAGATCTCTCTCCGAGACCGAAACATACAGATACCTAGGTATGTCAGAGTCATTGGGTATAGCGGTAGAGGACATTAAGAAATCGGTGAAAGAACGTTTTTTTGGCCGCCTGACAAAAGTTCTTAACAGTTTTTTGTCCGGCGGTAACAAAATGCGGGCTTTCAACGGTTGGGTAATGCCTTTATTGTTGTACTCCTTTGGCATACTTAGGTGGACTCAAACGGAACTAGACGCCCTGGATAGGCGAGTCCGTCAACAACTGACATTGCATCGAATGTTACACCCACGATCTTCTGTCATGAGACTGTACATTCCACGGAAGTTGGCGGGTCGAGGATTTTTAAATGCGAAGGACCTCCATAACCGTGAAGTGTGCAGTCTGAGGAATTACTTCCTACAGAATGGGTGTAGCATTCATTGTGATGTTGTGATGGTTGACAAGGGCCTGACACCTCTTTCCTTGGCTAACGAGAATTGGCGTAAACCAAAGGTGTTTAGTACTGAAGACCGTAAGGACGTATGGAAGAGCAAGGAGCTACACGGGCGGTTCTACCGAGTCTTAACAGGACCCGATGTAGACCTGCCCGCATCGGTGAACTGGCTACGTTTCGTTGACCTCTTTGGGGAAACTGAAGGTTTTGCCTGTGCAATTGCAGATGAAGTTATTACAGACGAACAACTATCGGAAATACATCATGAAGGACGGTGCGGTCGACATTTGTCGAGCATGCCACCGTCCTGGTGAATCACTTCGCCACATTCTTTCCGGTTGTTCGTATCTTGCTAACAGCGAGTACTTGCATAGGCACAATCAAGTAGCCAGGATCATCCATCAGCAACTTGCTCTTCAATACGGCCTTATTGAGTTCGAGGTACCATATTATAAGTACACACCAATGCCAGTTCTCGAGAATGGTCGTGCGTTGCTCTACTGGGACCGATCAATCATCACGGACAGGACTATTGTTGCCAATAGGCCTGATATCGTGTTGGTTGATCGGACCCAGCGTCGGGCAGTGCTCGTCGATATCGCCGTCCCGCATGACGAGAATCTCGTGAAGGCAGAGAAGGACAAACTTAGCAAGTACCTTGATCTGTCCTTCGAGATAACCGCCATGTGTGACGTAGACTCGACGATCATTGTGCCGATGGTCATTTCGGCTAACGGATTAATAGCGAAGAGTCTCGACCAACATCTCAAGAGACTCTCGTTAGATTGTTGGATCAAGAGTCAGATTCAGAAGGCTGTTATCCTCGACACGTGCCGTATTGTTAGGAGGTTTCTCAGTCTGTAGCCTCCACCGCCGGTAGTTTGGGTCCTACTCCGCTACTGGTGGGTCACTATTTTTTATATTTTGAAATGTATTTGTGTTTTTTATAAATCTATTTAAAAATGTATAAAATAAGAATATAAGTGAATAAAAGAAATAATAATAGTAATAATAACTGGCAACTCTGGACATCTGTACATACGTCATTTTCATCAATAAAATATTTTAATATTTTTATCTAAAATATCTTCCTTAATTTTTTAAATGATTACTGATTTCTAAATTATATCACCAAAAAGTCCATAAATATTATATTTCACAATTTATTACAAGAATACCAAAGTCTACAAATATGAAACGAAGTTCTGACAAACGTCAACTATCAAAATATCAGAATGTTACGAGAAAATAAATAGTATAAATGATTATGGATAGCAATGTTAACAAGAGCCAGAAGTAAAAATGCACAGATAACACCCCCCCCCGGACTACTCATACTGATGAGCTAACTGTAGCTCCGCCTCGCAAGCGCTGGACAGCACTCCTGCGACACAAGTGCTTGCTGAGGCGTCGAGCTCATCGTCAAGTGACGAGTATTTTACCCCGCCGACGTCGCCAACACCTGTATGCCGGCGAGGGAGAGGCCGGCCGCCGAGCAGTTTGGGGCCCCAAAGCCTACCAGCTTCGAGTAGGGTCACCACTACCGGTGGTATTGTGCACCGCATGCAATGGACTTCATCCATCAATGAAAACGTCATGCGGGCATATTATGAGGCTACAGAAGGGGAAACCAACCTGACTGCGTACCGTTCAAGGATGCTCCCTTTGTTTCAGGCTCTTGAACCATCAATGACCGTTGCCGTCCAGCGACTATCGGATCAAGTGCGGGCTATCCAACGATGCAAGTTGTTGGATCAACCTGTGCTTGATCGACTACGCCTGGAAGTGTTATCTACTCGACCAGCTCCAGCGTCAACGAGAGCACCGTCACCTGCTACACACACGGTTGCTAGTGCCACTTTAGTTGATACCGTGCTCGACGTGGGAGATGATACGAGTGATATATCTGTCCAGGTAAGCGAGCAATTAAGGAGTACTTTGGAAGATGTGATCTCTCAGTATAGGTTTGCACCTAATTCTAGACCACGGCTACCACGCTTACCCATGCATAGACGAAATCTGGCGTTGATGGGAGCCCTGAATGGGTTGCTAGCTTCGAACTTACGAACTAGCAATGATTTGCTAGACACCCACTCGATTCTTTACTGTGGAGCTATTACCGCTTGTCGTGTTGCATGCGTTAAATTCCCTGAATTTAACCGTGCACCACGATCGGGTGGTGTGTCCGTATGGCAGGCAAGAATCGAGCGACGTATCGGCACATTTAGGACTCTCATTGCGAAGCTTATCTGTTTTAGCCGGGGAAATAGTCGTCCCCGGGTCATGCGTTTCGTGACTCAGGCATTTGTTGGACCTGTATTCGTCCCCAGCAATACTTTGCCAATGTCACGAAACGTATTGACTTTCTGAAACAGAAAGTGTATACATGGGCAAACCGTATCCGTCGTTATAGAGAGCGTGTAAATAGATACTGGCAGAATCGCATCTTCCAAAGTGACCAAAGGAAGGTGTACCGAGAGTGGGAGGGAACTGGACAACGTTTGAGCGACGGATAACTGCCAGATGCTCACACCATGAATCAATTTTGGCGTGACATGTGGTCGGTGCCCGTCGAACATTCGGAGGGCGACTGGATCCGTGTCGTCGAGCGTGAATGCAGTATCATCGAACCCATGGAGTCTATTACCATAGACTCCGTAGATGTTAGTTGTGCAATTCGTACGGCCCCGAACTGGAAAAGTCCTGGGCCGGATGGATTGCACAACTTTTGGATAAAGTGGGTTCAGAGCTCGCATGAACGCTTGGCAACACAGTATCAGGAAGCCCTCGAGTCTGGTTCCTTACCCGGTTTTATGACCACTGGCATCACCTTCCTGCTCCATAAATCAGGTAGTACCACGGAACCTAAAAACTATAGACCTATCACTTGCTTACCTACCATCTACAAGCTCCTTACATCCATTCTGAGAAGTAAATTAAATTCACACATAATGTCTAACAACATTTTAGATAACGCTCAGAATGGATGTAGGGCTGGGTCAGGTGGTACTAAGGAGCTACTCCTTATTGACATGGCCATTAGCCAACAGGTCAAGCGGAGTAGGGGCGCCCTCTTTACTGCCTGGATTGACTACAAGAAGGCCTATGATTCGGTGCCTCATTCATGGCTGAGGAGGATTTTAGAGTTGTATAAAATTAATCCGACTCTTAAATCCTTCTTAGTCTCGTGTATGGGGCAGTGGACCACAGTCCTTCGTCAACCAGGCGGTGGTGGGTACGCCTCTGATTCGCATGACTTGATAAGGATTGAGAGTGGTATATTCCAGGGCGACAGTTTGAGTCCATTGTGGTTTTGTTTAACACTGAATCCACTTAGCACATTGCTGAAGGATTCAGGGCTAGGCTATCGGTTTCGTAGAGGGGGTGAGGTTATTTCTCACCTGATGTATATGGATGACCTCAAACTATTCACACCGAAGCACCAAGATTTAGTGACATAATTAAAAACTACGGAAGTTTTTAGTAATGCCATTAAGATGGAGTTCGGTGTTGATAAGTGTGCGGTTATGCATGTACAGCGGGGGAAGGTTGTAAATTCACCGAATCTACAACTTTCTGAGATAATAACTCTCAGATCTCTCACCGAGACCGAACCATACAAATATCTAGGTATGTCAGAGTCATTGGGTATAGCGGTAGAGGTTAAGAAATCGGTGAAAGAACAACAGTTCTTTGTCCGGTGATAACAAAATGCGGGCTTTCAACGGTTGGGTGATACCTTTATTGTTGTACTCCTTTGGCATACTTAGGTGGACTGAAACGGAACTAGACGCCCTGGATAGGCGAGTCCGTCAACAACTGACATTGCATCGAATTTTACACCCACGATCGTTTGTCATGAGACTGTACATTCCACGGAAGTGGGGGGGTCGAGGCTTTTTGAATGCCAAGAACCTCCACAACCGTGAAGTGTGCAGTCTCAGGGATTACTTCCTACAGATTGGATGTGACATTCATTGCTATGTTGTGAAGTTTGACAAGGGCCTTACACCTCTTTCCTTGGCTAACGAGAACTGGCGTAAACCAAAGGTGTTAAGTACTGAAGACCGTAAGGACGTATGGAAGAGCAAGGAGCTACATGGGCGGTTCTACCGAGTCTTAACAGGACTCGATGTAGACCTGCTCGCATCGGTGAACTGGCTGCGTTTTGGGGACCTCTTTGGGGAAACTGAAGGTTTTGCCTGTGCAATTGCAGATGAGGTTATCAAGACGAACAACTATCGGAAATACATCATGAAGGACGGTACGATCGACATTTGTCGAGCATGCCACCGTCCTGGTGAATCACTTCGCCATATTATTTCCGGTTGTTCGTATCTTGCTAACACCGAGTACTTGCATAGGCACAATCAAGTAGCCAGGATCATCCACCAGCAACTTGCTCTTCAATATGGCCTTATTGAGTCTGAAGTACCGTACTATAAGTATACACCAGTGCCAGTTCTTGAGAATGGTCGTGCATTGCTCTACTGGGACCGATCAATCATCACGGACAGGACTATTGTTGCCAATAGGCCTGATATCGTGTTGGTTGATCGGACCCAGCGTCGGGCAGTGCTCGTCGATATCGCCGTCCCGCATGACGAGAATCTCGTTAAGGCAGAGAAGGACAAACTTAGTAAGTACCTCGATCTGTCCTTCGAGATAACCGCCATGTGGGACGTAGACTCGACGATCATTGTCCCGGTGGTCGTTTCGGCAAACGGATTAATAGCGAAGAGTCTAGACCAACATCTCAAGAGACTCTCGTTAGATTGTTGGATCAAGAGTCAGATTCAGAAGGCTGTTATCCTCGACACGTGCCGTATTGTTAGAAAGTTTCTCAGTCTGTAGCCTCCACCGCCGGTAGTTTGGGTTCTACTCCGCTACTGGTTTTACTCACTATTTTTTATATTTTTAAATGTATTTGTGTTTTTTATAAATCTATTTAAAAATGTATAAAATAAGAATGTTAATGAATAAACGAAATAATACTAACAATATCATCGACAAAGCCATTATAAAAAAATACAAAGAAACTTAACTAACCTTATTAAGACTATAATATATTTTACTTTAACATGGAAATTAACACGAAATACGGCGTAGATATGCATGATTCAAACAGTTTATTGCCTGACGCTAAAAAAAACTTATTAAAATTGTTAAAATGTGTTATTCCAAGGAAAATAAATAGTTGTTGTAACGTTATTCGTACACAAGTGACCCTTCGCGTGGATTGGCAGCCTCATCCAGCCGCTAATGCACGGAAGCGGAGCTACGCGAATTAATGGCAAGAATAATGGCGATCCCATTATGGATTGCCGCCAACATACTTTAGTCATGAAAAGAACCGAAAGTTACATTTGCGATACTCTGAATACTGAACGCTGTCGGACCACCCATCTACCCCACCTTAGGGGCGGCACAACGATCCTACTTGAGTGGTTTTAATAAACTGAGATATTGTTTTGGGTGGTTATACAAATTAAATGTACTTACTTAATACGTTTCCTCATCAAAGTTGTTGCCTGGGATGTAAGATCAAGAAGATTGCGAATACCGATTGCAGATTTAAGGCCAAGGTCTAACAATAGATTAAGCTTGATAAGTTACTCGTTTTATATTTCATGTTTCTGTAATCTTTTTTTAAATTCCACTGTAACGTCAATTGCTGGTTACGCCCTCGGAAGAATATTCTTAAGTATATCCTTTCATTACATAGAGAATACTTAGTTAACGCTATTCAAATTAGACAATTAGTATTGTTTAAAGATTCAAACAAGACTCTCTTTATTCAAGAATACAATTTCTGTTTCTCCATCTACCTTTTAATTCAGTTTACTTACATTTAAAATTAGAACTTTTATATTAGATCTAGAAAGCAACTCGTCAAACATCAGTGTCACGGACGTATTTTAATGACTGTGATTACTTGTCTATGGGGGACCTAGTTATTAATCTTATTAAAACATGTGTTCAGAGATCCATCTTTGAATAGACACATGTTTTAATACATGTGTCTATTCACAATACGGTTAGATAGAATACAATATAAACCTTCAGGTTTATATTGTATTCTATCTAACCGTATTGAATAACCTTTTATGTGTAGAACTATTTGCCACGTGTGATAATGTAACACCTAAGGTACTTCGATCCTCGTCACCCCTTTCTAGACGTTCACCTCGGGGTCGGGGCCCAGCGCGCCTCTAATTGGCAATTTGTTCAATCCTTACATCTGCCATAATGATGCGAGTTCGTTTATTTAAATGAGTCGACGGAAACTTCTTGCTTCTATCAATATATTTTGTTACTACCTTTAGTTGCTTCAGTGAACAATAAAAAGGGATGTAGGTACCTAACTATATGACTCCAGACTTCCATTTGGAAAACTCGTAGTGATAAGTCATCATCATTTACACTTCAGCAGTAAGCCAATTGAGGTTGAGTGTACTCTAAATATTTGACAAAAACCGTTGCCTTTCGAAAACAATACGTATTAAATTGTCAATATAGGGGTCAATGGAAAATAATTAATGTTAATAGCCGGTTTGTTTTTGTTATGAGTTTTCAAGTAACCAATTAATTTATACTCGTATAGTTTATGAAGATTACTTTAAACAGTTACATTAATAATTCATGGAAACAAGAAATTTAAAGCAGCAGTTTGCAATAAAATGGAAAGTTGACATTTAAATTTCATAATGTCATTATTTTTATGGTTTAAGTAACTTAATAAAATTAACTGCTACATTTAATAATTGTACTGAGACGATAACGAAAGAAAAAAAACGGCTATGTTTTATCTTCCTGCTAGTCTGGTAACCCTGATAGTATGTATTTGGGTGTTAGTCAACCACTCAAAAACGGCTGTATCGGTCTATCTATACTATAGTGTCACATAGGAATTAATTAGTATTGTAGAAGAAGGGCCTTCACCCATCTAGATACCAGATGGGACATGTTTCTGATCAAATGTTATGCATTGGCAAACATAATATATATATATATATATATATATATATATATATATATATATATATATATTATGGAAAAGTGTTCATTGCTATTTTTAAATGAATTAATTTGAATCATTTTTCGTTCATCACCTTCATTTCTTTTGACAGCCGAATAAATTTAATCTCAACTGATAGTTTTTACCCCAGAATATGCCTAGGTAGGTTAACTACCTATTTCTTTTCATAGCTACCTGGCAAGTAGATGTAGAAATTTATATCATAAGAAAGGTAATTTTTTTATTTTATTTAATAGGTACAGAAACAGACACCAAATTGTGGAAAAAACAATATAACATTGTATATCTATACTCAACATTTAAAACTAACAACTAATACAATTACAAACCCAGTCGTTATAGGCTTGCTTGCAAAACACCTTATTAGTAAAAAATGGCCTTGACCACTTTTCGAAGGGCAGATTAACATAAGCATGTTTGTGTTTGTAGACGAGTGGTATTTGATAAAAAGTGTGTCCCATCTGGTTACTAGATGGCTGAAAGTCGATATTCTAGGGCTCCTAACCTATAAAGGTAGTAATCAGTATACAGTCTCGGTGTGGACGGAGCCTAACGCCCTCGCTAATATTTTGTTAATTATAATTAGAACTCATAGCAGGAACTTCATAATAATCCATCGGTCGGCTTAATGACCGGCCGTTTGCGGAACGTTTCGGTAATTAAAGGCAAACAAAGACGGCTGACTTCACTACGCTATGATCAAACACATTAGAGGGGATTTGCTAGCACTTAAAGCTATTTCCTCAGAACAAACCTTGTTTAATTCTTTTGTTTGTATCTTTCCAAAAGTATGATTTTTTTCATTGTTTGTGCACACAATATATTGTTACTTTTCTAAATAAATATATCATCAGAAGACAATTGAATAATATGCTAAAAACTACTCTAGTTATTGTTACTCCTACAACTATCTATCATCCTATCATAACAGTATTTAGGTACACTCCCGGGCCCGGGGCGATGTATGGTGCAGCAGGCATGGGACTAGTGGGGTCGAAGCGGAGTTTAGTTTGGGTGGTGTGGGTCGATTCGCCGGCCAGGGAGACCCTTAGCAACGGCGTTGCCGCGGCCGCCCGCAACACAGTCATGGGGCCCGCCTGGGACCAACTACCCCCACCCCAGGAGGCTGCCCCACATATTGCGCATAATCCTGATGTGGGATCGCTGCTCCGGGTGGTAACCGGTGTGGGGTAGCGGTGGCCTTGCATAAGGGGGGTTTGGGAGCCCTTCCGTCCAGGCGGGTCGGCTTCGACCTAACCACACGGTTACAGACGAAGCTAGCCCCTGCGCTGTGTCACTGTCTTCAAACCTATAATGGCAGTGCAACAAAAAAAAGTCGTACCGCCAGTCTTACTCCACAGGAATCGTGCCGGAGGTCTGGAAGGAAGCGAACGTAATCCGATCCCCAAGAAAGGGGATCGCTCTGATCCAGGTAACTATGGACAATAGCTGTCACCTCAGTCATCTGCAAGGTGTTTGAGCTCATCATCAACAAGCAGCTCATGCGATACCTCGTAGATCACTCGCTAATAAATGATCGGCAATACGGCTTCAGGCCAAAACGATCAACGGGTGATCTTCTGGCACTCGTAACGCATGTCTGGGGTGAGGCTATGGAAAGGTACGGCGAGTCCTTGGCGATTAGCCTGGACATCGCCAAAGCCTTCGATAGAGTCTGGCATGCCTTGCTCCTTTTCAAGCTTCCGCATATGGTAAACCTCCTCAACTGCGCGGCTGGATGGCCAGCTTTCTGAACGAACGCCGAATGCGGGTCCTCTGCGATGGCCAGGCTTCTCGCTTTTTGCAAGTGAATGCCGGGGTGCCGCAGGGGTCCGTGCTGTCACCAACTCTCTTCCTTCTGCATATCAATGATATGCTATCCCTCGGGAACATTCATTGCTATGCAGATGACAGCACATTGCACGGGAGCTACTCGGCTCGTCCGGCGGCGGGGCGGTCGGAGATTGAGGAGGATAGACAACAACTTGTGGCTGATCTCGACAACACCGATCTCGATCCGAAAACACAGGCGTGTGCATTTACAGCGAAGAAATCCCCTTTCCTTCCCCTAACCCTCTCTTCAGAATACAATATTACCAATGAAGGACAACCTTGACATCCTTGGCATAGACGTTCGTCGAGAGCTCAATAATAAAAACTACATCGAAAGATGTATAGGGCTAGCTTCGCGGAATAAGGTAAAGTGATTCTTTACACCGCATCAGAGGTGTCTGCTGTACAAGACGCAGATTAGACCCTGCGTCGAATACTGCTCTCACCTCTGGGACGGCTCCGCGAAGTATTTGCTGGACGCTCTCGACGCTATGCAGCGACGCGCTATCCGTATAATAGATTGTCCGGAGGTAACGGGGAACCTTGAGCCGCTAGCTCGGCGCCGAACAATAGCTTCCTTGGCCGCATTCTACGGTATTTACCAAGGCGAGTGTTCTGAAGAGCTCTTCAATCTGATCCCACCCTCTTCCTTCCGATCCTGAACAACGCGTGCTGGGCAGAGATGCCACTCCCACACAGTGGATAGGTGGATAGCATGTTCGCGAGAACCGAACGTTTTAAACGTTCGTTTCTCTGCCGGGAACGCCCTGCATGTGCACGTGTTTCCTCCCACATATAATCCTGGGTTCTTTAAGCGGAGCGTGAAGAGGCACATAAGTAGGTCGTCAAGTTGAGGACCACTCTCTATAGTATTGTGTGATGTGAGAGTGGCCCACAATCGCTAGACGTCGTCACGACTTACCACCAGGCGGGCGGCGTCAATTTGGCGAATCAAATAAAAAAAAAAAACTAGTCCTTTACCTACTAATAAAGCTAGCATACTGTCCAGTTCTTCTATTTACCTACAAGGTAAACCCCTGTAGCATAGAAATTAATGTACCTACCTATTTTAATTAATTTGCCGAACGGTTCCTCTCTGGCTTCGGTCCACTAGCTCCAAAGAGATCCAGTGGCTCACCGTCACGGAATGCAACTCTCCATAAAAGTCAATTACTATGGTCATTAGTCTTCAGAACGCTAACTAATTATAACAACCTTTTGACCAACAGTTTGGTACAAGATTCCTTTCGGTCGATTTGGAGAAAAATTCAAAATTTAATTAAAAAGTTAAGGCGACTTTTCACGGGACGCGAGAATTTGAAATACCTAATTTATTTTTCTTCTGTAACTAAATTCTTTGTGGGTTGCTTTTAGTAATTAACCGATTTTAATTCCGATAAATAAGAGGGTGGGAAGGTACGTTATTTATGAATTTATAGTTTAAATTGTTTAACTAATTCAGCAATGACAGACAAAGTGTAACTAAGCACAGGGTCAACGATTCCCTATTCTGTGACTGAGCGCTGTATAAAGTGTTTATAAGATTTTGCTGTTTTTTATACATCTTCATAACATAATCAGTATAGTATTCTTATGTCTTACTAGTATATATATACTATATCTTACTAGTATAGTATTCTTATATCTGTGACATAATACAAAACAAAGTCGCCTTCGTAAGTGCTTATATACATAGTATACTCTTGATGAAATAAATAAAGAAATAATATTCCCTGTTCTGTCTTTCGCTGTCGGTCCTTCCCTATGTATGCAACGGATGTTGGTGCGGTTTATGCCGATGGATAGCGTGGTCCTCGAGGAAGGTTCTAGTACATAACTTATCAAGCGGGTGTTGCCGCGGTATAAAATATCTCCAGAATAAATACTCAAGTTCTAATTTGTGCGCATAAATTACGTCTTTCTGGATTAGATCAGGTAAAAGATATAACCATATTGTATTTGTTGTATTCATTATATTTGTATCTGTTTTTAATTTAGACACTCGCATTACGTTTCTAACAAGGTGTTTGAAATATTTTTGCCCAATAAACAAGCAAGTTACCGGCGGCGCAATCTTTGTAAATTATAAGATAAGTGTACTTGTAAGTAACGAAAAGAATATGGAAAATGTTTGTCGGTTGAACTGATGATTACTACGTCGGCACTACATCCATGAATACGTGGAACTCCGCACACATTTTTGTGAGTTCATTAAAATTACATTACAGCTCTTATTTAAACAGCAAACAACTAAACGACGCTCGTTAATGCGTCTCGCCGTTGAGGATTTTATGGACATGCCGCCCTGAGTAAACACTACAACATTACGGATAATAACACTCTATACATTGTCTTAAACGAAAGTTATTTTAAAATTAATGAAGCTTACATTTACAGGCTTTTAATCTGATTGTGTCTGATAATTTCTGAATATAATAGGTGTGATTGTGTAAGATTCAAATAAATAATACATACCTATTTGTAAAAGTTAATATAATATTATGTTCGAATCTTGAAATCCTAAAACGCTTATCATCTTACCATATCTAGAACAATCTAGATATACTTCGTGTTTGTTGAGGTTAAGTAACTCTAATCCAATCTAATTTCAAGCTGCTATAAAAAAACATTAAGAATTCAAATAAATACATACTTACAATATTTAATGGTAGATTAAATGTTTAGGTACATACTGATATCATCGCACTTACTGAATTTATAAAATTAAATGAATTTTCGAGCCTATCTATTAACTACGAATCCATACTATTCTACGGGGATTATTTATAAAAAATATACTTTTTGTTACAAAGAGTAATGGGTTTTTAAAAGAGTCTAAGACGATGTTTGTTGTAGTGCTAAGGTTTTCTTTAGCAATTAACGTGCTGTTTATTTATAGAGTTCTGAAGCTCTGAGGTACATTAAGAATCATTAACGTGCCTATATTATGTGTTCATATTTCTTCGGCAATTATCTTAAAAGCTTTTTGAATATTATGGTACCTAAGTAGTTTGTATTTGTTCAATTGGTACTTACCTACATTCAATTGACAGCGATAACTGCAGAGGGGGATACTCATAAAATTAATATAATATGCCGTTTTCCCAAGCCGTTATCCGATTTGACTGCTTCGGTGGCTTGGTCGGTAGTGCATCCACTTTTGATGCCGGGGTCTCGAATGTCGTCGAAACAAATATTTGCGTGATCCACAAATGTTTGTTTTGGAGTTAAGGTGATATATAAGGTTTTTAGTCATCTATCAGTTGTCTGGATCCCATAACAAAAGTTAACTTAGTTAACTTTTGCTATGGGATCGATTAGTCAAAATTAGCTTAGTTTGATCTCGTTGGGGTGTTGTGTGAGAATGAAAAATATTACCTAGAAAACAATAGCAAGTAGGTAGTCTTTCAGTTTATTCATTCGCCTTATCAGCGTGTAGATATATATTCCACTACAACGTATCCTAAGTAAGAACATAGCTCTAACTTCTGTCGATTAACATAGTTATATCACGTCATCACGATCACATTATATTACTGTTTACTAGCTGATCACCGGGGCTTCGCCTGTGTTTGCTCGTTCCCGACTCCCGTGGGAACACATTTTCGGAATAAAAAGTACCCTATGATACTCAGGGATAATGTAGTGACATATTAGTGAAAGAATTTTAATAGGTTCAGTAGTTACGGAGTCAAACAAACAATCAAATCTTTCTTCTTGATAGTATTAGATATAGATTAGTCACGAAATCGTCAAACTCTACGATATCATAGGTTAATTTGATGGATTAAAGTTGCTGCTATGTGAGGTTGATTTCTAAGGGAACTTGAGTTTATACGAGAGAGTACCTAATAATTTGTAGGTGAACACTGTCAAAGATCCTCTAAATCTGTTGTTTAGGAACTTAATCTAAGTAATAATAGTTCAATGAAATCTTCACCTCTTACTGTGATGCAAAAAAAAATTATATTTATACAGGGTTATTTTAAAAGTATCCCAGACCTTTAAGGTACCTTTTCTGCAGGTCATGTGTAGCATTTGCATTGATTTACGAGTTTGCAAAATTTTTAATTATTTTTTCCATACAAAAATTAATAAATCGACATTGGCTCGGCTAGACACGATATTACTACGCGGCGCAGTACATTAATATCGTACAGTTCGTCTATTCTGCCTCTGCTCAACAGAGCCAACTCGGGTGCCATGGAGCCCTATCAACATCCCAAGTCATCCTCACGTGCACGCGGTGCACCTGCTGACACACGGACGAGACTCCCCCTCCGGGGATAAAGATGTGCTTGGTGTGTGTGTGTTTGTGTGTGTGTAAACACGCGTAATTAATGTTTGTTATTGTGTCAGATCGAAGTTGTATAGCATAGCTATGGTGGGGAGCCCGCGATTACTTTTTTGTTTTCTATTTTTTTTTCTTTATTTTGTTGAGGCTTTTGCGCGATTACTTGAATGAACGTTTGTAACATAGAGTTAAGAAGTACTACAGGTTCAATCCAAAACATGAAATGGCTTTCTTAGTATTACTATAACGTTTCGTAAAAAGTGTGATACATATAGGTGTGTAGTAGTATGTCAGGATTTCGCTCACGGAAAGTCTTACTTACTTTTAAAAGAAACCCTGTATATTAAATTGTCAATAAATTACGAGTTTGGAAACTACACTGCGCCAATTGAATCGAATGAATCGATCGTAGCTAGAATTATTAATTCACTGCAATTCAGATCGTGAATAGATTCGATGATATACGATCCATTGCGATCCAAAAGTCGTTTCAAATTAATAATTTCAATCTCTACAACGATGGTCCAGTCAACGTCAAATACTTTGTAGGTAGGTACATACCTAAGAAGATTCGTCATTTGAATTCCGTAAGGTGAAACGTGGTTGTGCACAATAATTGTACTATCATAGAACTGGATAACACATAACCCATGCTTGTATATATAATAAAACAACAAATTAATCATTAAATAAATATATTTATTTACACGTTAACGGCAAAATGAAACAGTTCTGTCGATGTTTATTCTGTTGAGGACATTGTCACCGGCCCCTTGATAGTCTTTAGAATTTAACTTTTAATAACTTTACAAATGTCAGCACTAAGTAATGACAGTTAATTTGTACATAAAAAACATATTTGACACCTGCATTGAAATTATCGCAACTCAGTTTTAGCCGTCATTGCTCATCATCATTAAACGCCACATCTATATTACAAAAATTCCATGGTGTCAGTTTATTCGTAGAAATCTTTATTTTACATTATTCTATATTAGAAAGAATTAGCATTTTATCTACATTCAGGTTCAATTAACTTAACATTAAACAAAGAAAATACTTTAGCCTTACCGTATTTAATTATCGTTATGATGTATGCGCGAACATTCAGTGAAGCTCTGTGGCGGAAATTAAAATAACCACCGCAATAAACGTAGCCTGTCAAACTGTCATGTGGAATAGGAATCTGTATGTTTGATTTCAATTATCCACACTCATTGTTGATTGTATCCACTATGAGCCGCGGTCTACATAGTATGCAGGGCAGTTTTTTTCTGCTTTGTTAGGCTCATTTTAGAAGTAATATTTATCAAAACTAACTGAAACCATGGGTTTAGAGCTAGTAACAGTTAATTGTAGAAAAGCGGATACTGGATTTAGAATTGAAAGCAAACGGGTTTATCACACTTCGATGGTGAAAATTACACTTGATTCCAATATCAAGAGTCAAGTCAAAATAGGTATGCCTGTCTATAAAATCGTGACGTGGAACTAAAAAATATAAGCATTGGCAACAATCATTTGAGTCTCAATGTTAATCTCACTAGTTGTCAACAGTTGTAGTACAACTAGTGAGTTTATAGACAAGGTATACACATAACAATGAACCATGATTATAAGTTCATGAAATGTGGTTCAGATTGAGATACATTGCAATACCAGATACTCGTTATATCCACTAAGTTCTTTCTCCTGAAGAACTTAGTGAAAACCGCAAGATTTATCGTGAACAAACAAGTGTATCGTGGGAGTTCATTTTAATATAGAGAGAAGGGTAAATTTCAAGTAAATCACATACCTAATGAATGCGCGAAAAAAATTTCTATGGGAATAATTGTGTGATCGTTTTGTGCCGTTGACTAATTAAACTTATTTCCAGAAGACACTTTCAAAAATTATTTTTTACAGAAAACTTATCTTTGGTAAAAGTAACATTAACATAATTATACCAATTAAAATATAAACAAAAAGCACTTAAAAGATTACGTTCAATAAAACTTCATACCTTGTATGATAACAATATTTACGTTTAGCAAATGTACATACTTACAATCCATAACAATGAGATCGATTATATCATTTTTAGTTTAGTATCTGGTTTTCAATCGTGCGTTGTAACGATAGACAGTTCAATAGATGAATTACAAACAATTTTTAAAAATAAGGATACAAAGCTGCAAGTAAATTTAAAAGAAAACTTGGCTATATTTAACCTACAAGAGCCCAAATTCTGGTTGTAGTCACTGTTTACTAACCACCTGTCCCAAAAATAAAAGATCGGATTTTCAAAAAGTATCGTGTTACACGTGTTGGACCATGGCATGATCTACGTAGGTAAACGTACGTAAGACACTATTATATTTGTTTTACCTTCTAAAATGATCATCTATAATAACTAACAATTTAGGTAGTAATATAAATTATAGTTTAACGTTACTGAAATACCTAGTACATGTGTAATCTGTGTATCTAACTAAACCACAATACAGATATCGTCACATAAAAAGAACGCTGACCAAGCAAGCATCAAATAACACAACCCGTCCACTCTTTACAACCAACTTCCAAAAAAGGAGGAGGTTCTGAATTCGACTATAGGTTTTTTATGCTTGTTATCTCATATCTTCGGACTGTGTGAGACGATTTTGAAATAATTTTTTACTACCAAGTGGTCTCATTTCAATTTGATCCCATTCCAACAATTATTTGGTCCCATTTCGGTAATTTGAAGTCGGTTGTTGTGTCAATTATTGACGTGTGTTTTCCAGATTTCTTTTTACATGACTCGAGGTATAAACATAGGCTAAACTAATCTAATCAGATCACATTTAAATTGTAGTAGTAGGTATAATAAAATAGAAGTGAGAGCGTGTATCTATAGCCCACGCGTCGCTGGTATCTTAACATGTAAACAAGTGCTCAAATCGTATACATAATGGAAATATCGTGTTCTAACAACGTTATCGCGGCTCATCCCGTACACTTTGTAAAGTGGCCACATATCCACGACTCCCTTCGCCGAGCATAGAACCTTAATGCACTCGCGTTTTCGTTTAAATAATCCCAATGTTTCTCATTATTTACCATTACTAACTTTGTAATGAAATCGAATTTAAAATATTTAGTTAAGTTATCGAATTTCATTTTGGGTAGGTGTCAAAATCGGAATCAGTAATAACAACATTATTAAACTCTACAACAACACATTTACGTTTTTTTTTTAAACTCAAACAAATTGTAAACCTTTCTGATTTATTTGATAGTTTTGATATCGGATGATAGGTATGTAGGTATATAATTATAATATCCAATTAAAAACTTTCATAATTGAACACAATATTGAGATGCAAAATCTTGCTTGTGTTGATAATAAAATGATCTTTGATTTTAATTGATTTTAGAGCTCGTATTACCGGCCACAAGGGCGATATATTTCTTACGCGGCCACAGTAATTAGTGCAATTACAAATAGTTTATGTACTCGTATTATCAACATCAATTTAATTCTTATTGTTTTTATGAACTAATTATAAAAATAAAGCATTACACACTATTCTATTCTATAGTAGGCATTTTTGGGTGATGGCTAGTTTGTGAATTGAAGGAATGGATCACGTTATGTCTATTTTTGTGTATGAAATGTTTGCAGTGGGCCCCAACGCCGAGGACCTCAAGGCCTATGTGCTTCGCCAACACTCAATGGGGTTTTACCTGTGTACAATAAAAGTTAATTTAAGTTGATAATAATAATATTGTTTTACACAGTCTTTCCATTATCCTATTACTATTATATTAGTGCTTTCAGTTTTAGAACGATGCGCGATGTTCATCGTTACAAAATCTATCGTAATATTGAATCCTTGGTTAGGTTAGGTTAGGGTATAAGATTTGAATACGGAGGTGACTAACATATGATATTTTATCTGTACGATATACTACTTACCGCGGTGAGGTGTCGGCGTTGGATTGTCGGTCATCGTGCATCACACACGTCTGGGTCGGGCGGGCTACCGTACCCGCTGGACGCGTCGTCTGCGCCTGCGCATCCTCCGGCATCCTTATCCACCAGTGCCCCAGCTGCCGCAACACCCGCACCACAAGGGCCTACTCCACTGACGTAACCACCGCCCCCGGTTGGTGACTGAACAATATAATTAACATAGTTCAATAAAAGTGTATTACGAGTATTATAAATTATAGGACACAATGACATGAGTTACACTTATGATTAAATCATATTCAGGAATTTGCAGCTAATGAAAATTTTATTTCAGTTAGTATTTTTGGTCTTTGCTTTCATTAAAATTTCGTTTCTACATTCTTACAAACTTTACGACTAGTTCTTCAAAGTCAATAGCTAAGTTCAATGTTTGACGGGAAGAATAATACGTTTGTTATTCTTTATTTTATTGGTAAGCAAATTACTAGAACTTAACGTTTATTACCACCAATCTATCCAACGGAAACTTTTGTGTAAACAGCGAGCGCAACCTAGCAGTTACACAAACTACCTACCTAGCTATCAAACAAATTAGTATGTAATGGAATAATTAATACAATTCCTTTTAAAATTCACTTTATGAGCTCAAGAGTAGACCGTGTACGCAATCAAAAAGTCGATTAGAAATGTCGCGCGGCTGAATGGGCTTCTACACTCGCGCGACTCATAAAATGAAATAGATTCCCCCACATTCGCATTCCGACAAGCGTTCGTACGAGAAAGATTAATGATCACAAAAGAAACATAATAAAGTGAAGATAGAATCTCCCACTAACAGTGTCCTTGTGGGAGTTATTTACTCCGTTGAGTCGACTTTTTCAAGTGCTCTTTATTTGGAGAGACGTTTGAAAAAAATCTATCACGTTCACTTAAGCTGATATGTAGCCACGATTTCACGCACGGAATGAAACAGGAAACATCAGCATAGCAATAGCACGAAGTCTCATAACTTACGAATAAATATGATATAGCTTTGTTCGTGGTAATTGAGACTGTATCAAATCGATAAACGTGTAATATGCAAATTTTAATAGCCGCTTTGGCACAATGCGAGCGCTTACAATAACATTGTTTTGGGATCAATATTATATACCTAGTGCTAGTTCCGAGACAGATACAGTACCTTACACTGCTGCATTTTAAGATAGACAATACCTAAGCTTTGGTTGGTTGCTTGTTCAAATATTGTTGGTCAATCACTTAATCACAGATTACGGCATCTCGGGATGTAATAAATACACATAGTATATTAATATTAACCACGTATTTACTTATTTATAAATAGGTATCTGAATAAGTATTATGTAGTTTGGACTGCAGAGATTAGCTTTTTTAGTGATACGTATCATCTGTCGTGGCTATAGGAATTTTGGTTTGAATTACAGAGTGGTTATGAATCTTCTATAGTGCCCGGGACCAACAAAATTACTGGCAAAGTGCATGCGTTGCCTGTCTGCCCCCCTTCGTGGCGTGATGTATGTCTGTTTGTCTATCCAGTTTTGTAAAATCTTATTTAATTACAAGTTCTTAGAAGTTCTAATAGTTAAAGATGTTATTTATTGTCAGGAATAGCGTAATAACACGTCAGTTTATAAGGGAAATTGAAACGTGGTGCATTCTAAATAGAACACGTAAACCAGACGGTATGGGAACTAAACCGGCTGACCTGCAATATAATTAAAGACTGTATACGACAGCTTCTATTCACAATGACGTAAATAACTGAAAGAATGTCTAATAGGTAGTATTCTGAAAGCTTTTAACTGATTACATCGGTCATGCATGGCCTGCAATCGAAATAAGTACCTCACTACCTATTTGATAGCTTGAAATTTTCTTTGTATAATTTTTACCAAAGATTTTGAAATTTACCCAACGCAATTACGTTTTTTCGAAAAAAAAATTTAAAAAGTACACACACACATATCACGCCTATATCCCCGAAGGGGTAGTCATAGGTGCATTACACACCCACAATTTGCCAGTATTTTTAGTCCCACGTAATAGGGGGCAAGCCTATTAACGTCGCCGGGCACATTTAAAATGGGTTACTTATGTCCAAAATGGCCGAATGAATTCAATAAAAAGTAGCAGCTTTATTGTAATTTTGAAAAAAATTTAAACCCGTTGCCTTGCTATGAAATGTTGATGAAAGGCAACAAAATCTTACGTGCCAGCTGCTATGCACACAGCCGATTACAGTCCTGGGCGTCTCAGACTACATAAAAAGTAATAGGTGTAATAAATAAATTTATATGAAAATACATTTAGGTGTTAAAATAAGTAAGATAGGCCTATATCTGCAGCATGAACGCTTGTAGACTAACGAGTGCTTCTAATTTTATAAATTAGGTCAATCAATAAGCCTTATATAATGGTCTGGCACATATCAGTTCATAATAAAACCAGTCTAGACATTCTGAAATATGTGTGCCATAAATATTCACCTGTAGTCCGCTGACTTGGCGGCGGATATGCGCCAGGCCGCTGGGATTGGCCGCCATACTTGCGAACACGAGCCTCTCCTCGTAGTCGTACTCGCACAGTATCTTGTTATCGCACAAATAGAATCTGTCGCCTACGCAGAACCTGCAACAAATTTATTATTATGCCTTGTTGGTATTCATTTAATTCTTATCAATACATTACCTTGTCGTATAATTTGGTAAGAATGAATTTCAATAAACAGTAATTATTATAATACGGTTAATGAGATGCAGCCGGGTGACGGACGGACGGACGGACAGCGGAGCCTTAGCACCTAGTAATAGGGTTCTGATTAAACCCTTTTTTTTTAATTCCGTGGCCCAAGGCCGCTGCCGCTCTAACGTCCGTTGCCGGGCGTCTCTGGTTACAAGCAGAACGTATTTCCAGTGACGTCCGTTTAACCCATTGAATAGGGCATAAAAATAAGGGCTGTAAACACGTTCCGTAACGGTTCAAATTATTTCGAATACACCCTTCGCTATGCCAAATTTTCAACAGTTATGCCATTCTTTTGTTAAAAACATAACGTTTAAACAACGAGTTCGAGTTGTACACTTTACTGTTTGCAATTAGCGGTACCGCCTTTTCTTTGTAAAAAATTATCACATCCGGTGGAGTTACTTCTAAGCGGACGTAACGTTGTACCAGCTGAGGCATTTCAAGTCAAATAATTATCTAGGTGGCTCAAATCACTTGGAACATTGCAGGCAGACATTATAAACATCGACTTCCAATAACGAATGCAGTATGAACATAAATTGGAAAAGACAACACTCAAACTCAAGCTGTTTTTACTGTAAATGGTAAAAGGAAAAAAAATATTTATAAGGAGAATAGGTCCAAGACACACTCCTTCTTTCAAATCTCTTTCAGATTACCAGCGGTTATATTCTTGTTACTTGTCTAGAAAAAGTTTGTGTAAAGATTGACAGAAAAACGAATGAGATAAAATTTAAAGTTAATGTACTCGTAGCAGCAAGTATTTTTACAAAATAACTTTAGGTACAGAGGTACACGGTGGTACTTTACTAGTAAGTCGTTTTGTCATTCTAGATAAATTCTCATTTAATAGACGTTTAAACATGTGGACCACCTTCTGCAAACAATGACATTTTTCCCTTATGGACCTTCTGATTCGGACTTCGGAGACGAATTTTAGTTATTATGGTCCCGAAAGGGCACGAGTTCGAGTTCGAGTACCTTATGCAAAAGATTCTAATTCGGACGTTAAGAAAAAAGCTATTTTAAATTAATACTTCCAGTCAGTTCTATTATCGAAACTGTGTTTAAAATATTTTTTTCCAAATTGACTATAAATTTAACGTAAGTAGGTACACACATTGACCATACCTGCGTTGGGACTGGGACTCTTTAGATGTTAAAACAATGGGGTAAGATGTTGAATTTTTATATACTCGTAATTGCACTAATTTCGCTAAATACTCATTTCAATAAGAAGACATTACAAACGTCGACATATGTTTCACTCACGAGGCATTCTCAAAACTGTCTCAAAGAGAACAGCTGTTCTCTTTGAGACAATCTTGAGTCCATTGTTTTATCATGGACTTTCGCCATGTAACGTCTGATTCCATTCAATCTTTAGATTTTGTTAAAGTTCAAGCTCACCTATGATTGCACTGTTGACAAGCGAAGCATTCTAAATGGTAAACGAAACTTTTGGCTCGCATAACCATTTCGAAGGCGGGAATGACTTTGTTGCACGCCACACAGTTGCCAGTCGCACCAAATAACCTGTTAAAAATAACAAGCTCGTTAAATACTTACGACTTATAAATATAAAATCCACTTAAGGTTATAGTTTAAATGGAAAATGAGATGATGCTATAAATTTGAGAGATCGTTTTTTCGTTACAGCAAGTTTTAGGTACCTACAGAAGTGATACACTATAAATCGCTTAAGAGATCGATAGCGGTTTTAATTGCAGGCCCGTTTCGCAGAAGATAGTAGGAAGTAAACATTATTACTTATGTATTGTGTGATCGTGTCAATTAATATTAGTCCCTACTTTAACTTATAACGGCCTTTCTGAGGCTGAGGCGGAGAATGAACAGAGGAAGCACCTCTTCTCGTAACATGATTTTATAAAATGATTATCATTGAGCGGAGCGAAGCGAAGCTCTATCTTAGACGACAAGTGTAAATCGTTTGTGTGGCAACTCCTCCGAAACGGCTCGACCGATTTTGACCAAATTTGGCATGCTGGTCGACATCATACCCGGGAGTGCATATCTCTGAATATTTTTTTGTATTTCAAAGCAATGAGTTTTGCTTAAACTATTCTTAAAATATTATCATCGTAGCTCAGTTGGCAGACCAGTCCCCCTGTTAGGGAAAGGCCGTGGGTTCGAATCCCGCCGATGACATCAGTTTTTGTGATCTATTTATAATTTCTTTCTTAATATCATATCTCTGAAGTCATGAAAATAGAGCATAAAAATAATTAAGAAAATTTGCTCCGCTCAACATTTGCAATTGCAACACATGCATTGCATACCTAGTATTACTACGTTTTTGTATATCGTACCTAAGCCTTGTCCTATTAAATTTAACAAGATAATTTGGGTTCTGTTAAATTTAAATATTAAACAAATGACAATTCTTGTTTCATAAGCTTCATAACGTACAATTTGTAATTACATCCAACATGATTATAGTTAACTACTATAAATAAACAACAATAAATTATTAATGTAGTTATGGTCATTTAATTAAATTAATTAATTTTAATGAAATAGTTATAACATTTCACTATGACACATAAATAGAATGACATTATTTTCATTTAATTATTTTTTATACCACTAAGTTAATTCACTTTAATTATGATAATAGACATTTGTCTGCATTTCTTCAGTGTATTTTAATTGGCTGTCTTTGTTCTTAATTACGTATTTAGTAAGTTTAGTGGTAATAATAAAATTTTCTTGCCTAGATTTGTGACGACTGCTGCCGTTGATATACATAATGAAAAAAAATTACAAGTTTTTTGTAAATTTCGCGACTTAATTAGTATGACGTATTTTAACATATATTTTACTTAAATAGGTATTTTCACAGACAAAATTAATGAGCTTAATGAGAAGATAAAGAGATACACAAGGCTTTTTACGAGTATTTAGTGGCTGGGTTGTTTTACCTACGAACAACGCGGAGAGGTTTGTTGTGAAACACAAAAAAGATGAGTACCTTCCTAATGGAAAATCCAGTTCTTGCTTTCAATTAGCATTAATGGGCAATTTACAGAAACTCAAGTTCAACAAGGAATTCAAATCACTTGGAATATTTTCCATAACATTTTGATTGCTCATTAAATAAGGCAGCGGAGTGAACATTATGTCAAGAAACATTTTAGTATGAAACAACAACATTTTTTTTACTTACCTAAGATAGTCTCGTTTGCAAAGCATAAGGTCTGCCTTGTAGTATAATTTAGAGCCAACTTCTCCTAAACGACAGTCGCAGCACCCGCATTTCAAGCAGTCTTCGTGCCAAAACCGTTCCATGGCTTTAAGAAGAAACCTCTCGGTGATAACCTTTCCACATTGCGCGCAGAGTCTTGCACCTCCTGTGTTGCCGGTGACTGCACTAGTCAGGACGTATTTGTTTTCATCCTGTTGACCTGAGGACAAAACAAAAGATTAAAAAATATATTGAAAATATGTAGAAGTTGCACACATTATTATACTAGTACGGTGTCTTGCGCCGTGCTTCGCGCCGCACCACGCCATAGGTTTTGGTCTATAACTTTTGACCCCTTAGGGCTAGGTGAAATTTTCGATTTTTTGGCTTGCCTCCAGATCGAGGGCTATCCATAGAGGGGTCAACCATTATTGAAGCATAAGCAGTTCTCGAGAGCTAAGGAGGGACAAAGTTACATTCCCCATTTGTATATATAGATAATTTTGTCCTGGGAAACTTTGCATCTAAGCTCTTAGAGAGACATGAAATTAAGGAATTGCATTTAGGTGTGTAAATAACTCAATAAATTTTTCTAGAGGTTCCGGAACTATTAGTTCCTTATCCCTTTAACCCTTCCCTATAGCTTTTGTGGTTGTTGAATTTTGTGCCGTGATTCTTGATAAGGTTTTAATTTCGACAATTATAGGTACCTACTATGAATGCTTTATTGAATTGCATAAGAAATAATTATATTCAGAGAATGGAGTAGGTACATTGCATTTCCTGTCATAATTGATAGTAGCAGCATCGTAACAGTTATGATCGTTTTGTAGTTCATAAGAACATCATTAATTCCAGCGGCGAAGCGCCGACTGACTTGCAGCCATTACTCGCTAACGTCATTAAGATGCGCATACACACGCACATTTTTCTCACACCATAAAAAAACTGCAACATTGAAACATGCGCACTCATTATGTGCATTAACAGCACCCAATAAAACTTTATGAAGCATTCACCCCGTAAAAGGCTAAACAACAATTCTTATTTCCTTTTAAACAAATAAAATATTACGTGAATGCGCTCGAATGGCTCTTAAGCATCATTTAAAGCCCACGTCGTATAATATAAATAAACTTCAGTCATTTAGCCAACAATCAGTTCCAATTCATCGGCATCGGTCCATATAATAATCGTACGTACCTACGTCAAACCAATCAAGGATCCAATTGAAGGGGTAACTAGGTAACATAACTCATCTCAATCGATCACTAACGGATCGTTGCCGGCTCGTTGTCAATATGCGACGTTTATTGAGCCCAATGATGCGAATATATGGATAATTGGACCATTATTGACACTTTTTAATAGTAATATAATAAAAATAAGTTAAGATAAAATAATATCCCATTGCACAAGCTTAGTTTGGCTAGATGACGTTGTGTGAGAATGGCAAAAATATTTATATATTTTATTGAAATATGACGATAGCAGTGTAAGGTATTTACGAGTATGTTTAAAAGAATTTTACAATACGGGCCCCATCACTGAAGTTTTTGGGATAAAGGTGAGAATAAATGATGAGAAGATTCATTAATAGAGAATTTTATATTTTGTGGTTCAAAGTTTGGTATTTCTGAATAGTAGGTAATTTTATATAATAATAAATTTACTAACTATCAAACTCATTAAAATCGTTTAACACACATAGCTACGCAAATTCAGCAAAAACTTCCTAACCCTTAAGGTTGCGCTATTTAGCGGCTCAAACTCGTTGATAGGTATTGCTCGGGAGCATGCTGTTTCACCTCACAGCGTGTAAGAAAGAAACAGCATCAGCGATGAGCAGTGCAGACGTATGCGCGCACACGTATAATAGCAGGCTCATGTCACACACGACACAGCACACGCACACATGTTCAAGTTCATTGAAGCGAGCCAGGCGTGCCGCCCGCGTGCGGCCTAACTGCCTACTCTCGCGCGGGATGTATACAATGTTAACCCAAAACGTAAATCACCGAACTCTTTCGATTATCTTTACAACAGAAAAATGTTACCAACCTAACTATACCTATTTATTGTCTAATTACCTGGTTTTATACTTACTTTGAACTTACACTGCGTAGGTAAACTACCTAAAGCGCCTAGCACAGAATTTGGTAGGTAGTTAGGTACTAATTACCTATAGCTAAGTATTCTGTGCTACGAGGTAAGTACTATTATAAATAAGCTTATGTGAAAGTTTATGAAGATGGATGTTTGACTATTTCAAAACTAGGTAGGTACCACCCTAGGTACCTATTCTGTGTTGATGATACATCCAGATTTCGGTTGACTACCAACTACCACACCACCGAACACCGTCTGACCTGCACCTGATAACTTTTCGGGAAGATTGACAGCATCTTACCAGTTTCTCCCACTGCCTCTTTCCAACTGCCGCTACCACTACACCCAGTTCGTGACGCACCTGCCGACCCACTATACCTTCGCACCGGCACTGCTACCCACCGCATGTCTGCTACCTTCACAAATTCTACAGCGTTGTTCTGGCCATATGAAGCACCTGCCGCACACGTCACCTACTGGGCACAGCGGTACAGGGCAGTCTTAATCACCTTCTATATGTAGGTACCTACCGAGTATCATTTACCTTTATACCTACCATGCGATTGCGAACGTACCTAACTACCTACTCACTCACTACCCCGAAAATTTGTGTAATAATACCTAGGTAGGTAATAAACTCTGGTTTGCCAGAGACGCCCGGCAATGGACGTCGTACGAGCGGCCGCATCCGCGCGGACGTTAAAAATAAAAACAAAAGTAGGTAGTTAATAAATATAATATATTATAACGAATATATAAATAATATGTACCTACCTATGCTAACTTTTTCTCATATAATTTTACAATATGAAACACAATAACTATGGTCTTGGCCTGGACTCGAACCAGTGACTGCCTTTCCAGGAAGAGCGTTCTACCCACTGACCAAGACACCACTAGTCACAGGTTTTCTGCTAGAGAAATGTTCCTAGTTATATTAGGGTAAGTACCCCACGCGCACAGATGCCCATACTCCGCCGCGTAGAAGTTTACGTAAATAACTAATAATAACGCAGCGAGAGTCAAAATACAAACGAGCTAAAGAAGCCGCAGCAGCAAACTGAACTCTATTAGAAATATTTTGAGCGTGTGGGTACGTGAGTAGTAAAATAACACAATTGCACATGTGTGCGTGTGAGTGTTCCTCCGACCGCACCCCCCGCACCGCACGGGGGAGAATCGTGTGAATGCGAAGTAGCGATAATTTATCGTAAAACGGGTGTGTAGAAATTCACGAAAGGCCTTTTGATAAAAAGTGTATTCTGAAAAAAGTACTGCATGTATCGATTTGGAATAAAGTTTTCTAAACTCTTCGAGAGTTAAATTTTGTCGTCACGGTTTTAGTTTTTGAGATTTTACACTCCTTATAGCCCTTATTTACACAGAAAGTTGATTAAAAATAAGGCAGAAATTGCTAATGTTTATTGGCTTATATCTTTTTATTGGTTCATAATTATACATTTTTAAAACCGTACCGACACAGTTAATGATTAGGCAAGACGATAAAACTTTAAAATTTGTTTGTAGGATGTCAAATAGATGAGGTATGGACTCCAGAAGTTTCTATGGACAAAGTAGCGGCTAGCTCCGCCTTAAGTCATGAATTGTCTTCAAATAACTAAAAAAGGTAACAAAAGTTATTCAACATAATACGAGTATTCTCAAAGGCTTTAATGAGCATGAAATTAAAAAAATAATAAAGCATGTGTTTTGGTTCAAATTCTGCCAAATGTAAAATTTAATTGCTTCGTGCACATTCAAGAAAAATATGATTGTACTCAATTAGATATGGATGATTTCCTTTACATTCATACAATTTTTCATAGCCACCTGTTTTATTATGTTGGTGGTTGTTATTATTAATTACTCTGTTCTTCTTGTAAGTATCTCCTTTAATGTGTGGTTGTGTGGGTGGATTTACACTTATAAAGTGTGGTTTTGGAGTTACAGCACCTATTTAAATTTTAACATTCTTATGATTGAAGTCGACTTTAACAACCAATCCGCCCTCATTGTTATTATTTATTAGGTATAGCAAAAGTAACTTTAACTTTATAGACATAAAAATAATTGAATGTACACAATTTCCTCCAAGATTTATACTGAAAATACTTCCATCTTATTCATACCAGAATCCATAAACTCGGTCTATGTTCGTTGCTATATTTTTTGCATACAATTAATTGGTTGACCATTTAGTACAATGTGGAGTTTACACATGAAGAGTTTAAAAACACTAGCATATTTCGCAGAATGTCGCAGTAAGGCCATGGCATTCATGCGGTAACTGACATGTTTTATCCATTTGCGGTTCTGCATGCTGCTAATACCATAATTACGATGCACGTCCCTCTAATATCGAGATCTACTTTATCGACTGTAAACTTTTATGTTGCGCCATTTATTTTTAATTTATAGGGTTTTCTTCGTAGTGAGACATCACTAACTTGTCTACGTATTCTGATAATTAATTATAGGTGCCAGTTTTTGCCGTCGAAGACTTGATGTGTCTACATCTATTACGAAATTGTCTACTGTGTTTCAGGTTTTAGAACGAAACTCGGAAACATTTTTGTTACTCTATTACGCGCAAACCTATTCTGAAGAGTAGTTTTGAAATTATTCGTCCTTGTAGCCAAAGTTACATAGTGTTGATGTTATAAGATACACGTCAAAAATTCACAGAACATCTGACTTTTAAAACTAGGTACCTAATTGTTGGAATGGGACCAAATTCAAATGGGACCACTTGGGAAATAGATGCTTTCAGTTAAATAAAAAATTTCAAAATCTGTTCACCTAGTCGAAATATATGATGTAATAATTAAAGAAAAAAAAACATACATAGTCTGTTGAAAATAACAAGTTCCTCGCAAAGTATTCAACTAATATTGATCTAAGAACTAACATCAAAAATTAAGAAATAATATTAGAATTGATTCAGTCTGGTTGCGCTTTTAGCTATGCTTTGTGGCAATCAGTTATGGATGGTTGTATGCAGCATAAACAAGACTACCTATCGTTTGGAAGATGAGATAGCGGTCCCAGTGCCACGTGGGAGCTTGTCGTAAATTACTTACCATGTGGTAAATCGAAAGCGACATCCTCTCTCAGTAATACGTTCATTTTCTAATTTCATCGCGAAATTACATCCAAACACGGCACCTAATAGGAATCCTTAATAGACTTTCGTTCAGAAAATCCTTTCTTACGAAGAAACTCATTTCCGTTTGTTTTCGTAGCTTGTATTTAATGCGAAACATAAGTTATTGCCAGTTTGTATTTCATGAGCATTCGCGTTATTAACTCGCTTTATACTCTGCTATTATTTGCTTAAGATTTTGAAAGTTCAGGAATAATAATAACTTGTTACAAAAAACGGCTACAAATAGCTCGTTATACTTACAACTATTAGGTACAGCATAAAGTTGTTATAACGTTGGCAACGGTAGTAGTATTAACTGTGTCACATACACCAGCATCATTCACCCGGTATTTGGTTCATAATAAGTTGGCTATGACATAAATCAGTTTATCTACTAAGCAACTTGCTAAAAATAACAGAGACTAGTGATACTACAATTCGATAGGAACTACTAAATCAGAAGCTGCCGCACGTTCTCGTTCACGTTCGTGTTCCTCTGCACCATTTTTATGTTCATAACATATTAGTTTAACATCAGGGGTTCCGCTGATCTGGGTCATCCTCGTGGTGCACCCTAGGCAACGGTAGTAGTTACAGCTCCCCTGTCTGATCTGGGAAGCGGTGCTATTCCGGCAAATTCTGGCCGACGACGCGGAAGTATCCCAAAAACTGGAGCAATAATTATTGCTTCGCAGTTAGACTGGAAATTGGACCCAACTGGGTTCACAATACATTGATCGAATAAAAAATATTAATTAGTTAGGAATGTAATGTGTAATAAGTTATAGTAATGTTGAAATAACGTTTATTAACAATGCTCCATAAAGCACAGAAATTCCTTGGCTTTAATTAACACTACGTTATTAGATTCTGTATAATTTACAATCGCTCATTGCATTTTGCAATTAACTAGTCAAACCTAAGTAATAATATTACATGCTTAATCTTAAAATATTCATCATTCTTAAGAAGCTTATAACTAGATGGTATTGTAGGCAAACATAGCAATTTATCCGTACAAATTTATTCATAAATTTTAGGATTTACTCTATTAACCTTCATACAAATGAAAACAGTATCTGATTGCATTGTATACGTGCCAAAATGTGATAATAACATGTACCTATATGTAACACATTTATTCAGCGTCACTCAAGCGCTAAGTTCGCTGTGGTGATTTAGCTTTGTGATCGTGCCAAATACCGTCATAACAAGTGTTATGTAAGTTTGTTGAATTGGTTGGTTATTTAGATTATTTTAAGAAGGATGAAGGAAATAATATTCCGGTTATGTGGTTCCATGGAAATTAGGAATGAGAAACTAACTTGACTGGCTCGGTGGCTCAGTGGTATGAGTATGCGACTGCCGTCTCTGAGGACCCAGGTTCGATTCCGGGTAGAATCAAATTATTTGTGTGCTCCACAAATGTTTGTTTCGGAGTTTGGGTATTTTCTATGTAAACTATGTATTGTATGTATTTAGAAATATTTAAGTAGGTTTATCAGTCGTCTAAATCCCATGACGTGTGAGAAGGTCTAAAAATATTTATTAAAAAAGAAATGCCCGATAGACGCGGTAATCAGCTTAGTTGATATACAATAATTAAATTTAAGCGAACCCTTCCAGCCACCACTCATTTAATTTATTTACGAATTCAAATATATATTATAATCATCGCATAATCTAAAGTACTTTACTAATGGACTTGTATAATGACTGCGGTTGCAGCTCTTCTAAATGGTCACACAATATTATTCAGTTTAAGTCGTCGGTCACTCATTAAACAATGGAGTTGATTGCGTACTCGCGATACAATTATACGGGCACTAATTACATTTAACCAAATACGGGCTTTGCATTTAATAGTTATTAAAACGTAAAAATATAATGAGCAGGATGCTTGCCCTGAATAACATTGTATTCTAGTTTTACTGAACACGTGATTAATCTATTTATCTATCTCTTTCAAAGTTTCAACAGAAATTGTGATAATTATCTACTCGTTAAACTCTAAACTATAATATAACAACTAAGAAGAAATCATAACATAGTGGGTACGTATAAAACAATCACAACAGTCGCTTGCGTTTTGCAACCGTATTATACATAGCTCATTCATTAGGTTAACTTGACAATGTTAAAACGGTCAAAATACTGAGGTAATTCAATGAAACTGTATTTGCGCTAAATCAAGATCAATAATAAGTCACAATGGTTTTTTTTTTTGGCCGCTCTTACGTGCGTTGCGTCTCTGGTTACAAGCAGAACGTATTTCCAGTGGCGGCCGGCGGACTTTGACCACCTCTGTGGTCTCTTGGGTCGGGATGAGAATCCCGCGTCATTGGGGTAGGGTTTTATCCCGCGTCAGTGAGTGAATCTGGTTGCGTGCTATGGGGCAAAGGCCCCGCAGCACGCAACCCTTCTAGCCTGCTTCTGTAAGGACGACGGGTGGCGAACCCGCCGTCCTCAGGCCTCGATCATGGAGGTCGATGGTCTTGGGGGTAGATGAGTCTGTGGCGCCCTCGCCGCTAACTACGGAACTCGGCGGGGAGGGTACGCTCCCTCTCCCTCTCGGCCGCCTCCTTCGCGAGCACGACTTGCTCGTAGAAGGACACGACCGCGTTTCACCTACTCCCGCTGGAGACCATGGCTTGAAGCATGGTCTCCAGCGAGAAGGTATCCACGCCCAGACCCACTACGAGGTCCCGGCGCTGACTCGCCCACGCTGAGCACTCCACCAACGTGTGGAGTGCGGTGTCGTTGTCGGAAACCTCGCAGTGTTGACACCGGGGTGTGACCTCACGACGGATGCGAAACAGATAGCTACCGAAGCATCCATGCCCGGTAACGATCTGCGTCGCACGATACGTGAGGTCACCATGCTGCCTCTGCAGCCAATCGTCCATGATCGGTCTCACCGCCGCGATGATGGTGGTACCCCACTTGGGTTGCTCAAGTCGCACCCTCCATTACTCCGTGAGTTCCTGGCGGAGTTGGGACCGCTGGTCATCGATTTCTCGAGACGCAGGCCTGTGGTCCCGCTCCAGCGCCTCCTTGCGCCATTGGAACAATGACGCAAGGGCTCTCGCTTCCAGGTCCCATGGAGGGGTCCCGGCTAGGAGACATGCAGCCTCTCCGGAGATCGTGCGGTAGCCCCTTATTGTTTTGACGGCCAAGATCCTCAACGGTCTGTTAAGGAGCGTTGAGTTGTTGGCCGTCAACCGCGCCGCCCATACGGGAGCCCCGTATAGGGCCATACTCCGCACGATCCCCAGGTACAGTCTCCGAGTCACAATGGTAAAGTACAATTGGCATCTATTTGAAATTCCCACGCAGGTTATACCCATTGACATCTGAATCGGTGTAACTGAGTACGTTACTGGCAACTTTGTATGTAGGTAATTGAATTATGGAGAAATTGTGTACGCACAGACATAGGTATAAGTTTAATATTCTTGGTTTACACTACTTGAATTACTGTCCCAAATATGATATTCTATTTGCAATGTGCTTCTCTGAGATGTGCTTAAACTGTGTTGTTATTTATTAGAACAATATTAGATCCGGCTCGAAAGACCAAAATGAACCGTAGTCCCAAAAATCCCGTTATCAAATAGTACTTCTAATATTGCTACTGGCCCCATCTAGTGCTTAGTAGGTAGTACAAATTGCTAAATATCGTCCAAACATATCTAAATCCATTTATTAACTTGAGTTTATCGTGATCAGACAGACACGATGTGGGACTTAGTTATATTGATTGTGAACACTATTTCAAAAAGTTAGTTACTACTAACACATAAGTTCAATGGGTTAAATATACCTAAATACCTAAGTGCATTAGTGAGCTACCTAAGTACATTAGTAAGCTACCTAAGTAGTATGATTTGAAGTGAAGCTACACTTAACTTATACTATAGATAGTCAAGCTGAAGTTGACTTTACTTAGGACACAGAATAGGGATGATGATAGGAATGATCATTAATTCACACTCACTGATCCACTAGCTTAACAAATAACAACAAATAATACGTACAAAATTATTTTTAAAATTTATAGATACTTACCATTTAATATGTGTGTTCTCCCACATACTGGTTCAGTGCTAAGAAAAGGTTATTCGAAACTGTCTCCTTGTATACACGGTGCACATGGTGAGTGAATACACCCTCCTCCCTTCTCTTGCCACCATCGTTAACATTTATTAAAAAAGTACGGAAGTTTGTCATCCGAGAAGTTAGTTTTTTTTAATTAAATTTATGAAATTGATATTGCCTTTGCGCCGGTGTATTCGCTTCCCAACTCAACCTTGTGAAAGTTTAAATTAATTTTTGAATTAAGCCTAATGGCAGTGGTAAACGTTTTCTAAGGAAAGAGTTTTCAGCAATTAAAATTTCAATTATTTGATGGCATAAAACCGTATCTTAATTGCTTTTCATTACTTGAATAAAAATATACGAGTTTGAATTTGCAATTAAGAAGATTAATCAGCTTCTACATGATATTATCATCAAAGGAACAGAGAGAAAGATGGCTAGGCTTCAACGGTAAACGTAATTAGATTTAATAAGTACTTCAACATTGGCGTAGAGTATAAAGTTTCACTTATATTATTTTTAAGTGACTTTATTCACACTTATTACTTTTTATTTTTACTATGTGAGACAGGCGAAAAGTGAGTGTATTTAATTTCTGACAAACTAGTAAAAAAAATCCCCTGTTACGGAAAGGCCGTGGGTTCGAGTCCTGCCGATGACATGAGTTTTGATCTATTTTATATGATCTATTTATAATTTCTCCTTAATATTTTAAAAACTAGTAAAAATCATGCTCTATGTTATAACATCACATCACCTATGACAATATTTTAAACAATTCTGTACTAAGTCACAGAATAATAAATAGTTACTACGTAACAGATACATCACTCCCATACAAAAGCGAAAACACCTACTCTATATTAACCTACAAAATTTTAATAATAATACCTGCTGCACAGAACGAGAAGAATTGTACCTTAAACACGCCTTAATAGAGGCGAGACTGTGTTGCCCGCCGTGCGAGTGACGCCATCGTCAGAATGCGCTAGGGTTGTAACTTGTACCTATGATGAGTATTGTATTTTATTATTGTTGTATACATATGTATATTATTGTATAAAACGAATGTTACGAATCAACCATTTTTTTTATTAGTCAATCAAATATGTTTTAGTTTTATATAATGATTTATATTTTTTTTTGAGAGCTCTTCAGAACACTCGCCGTGGTAAATACGGTAGAATGCGGCCAAGGAAGCTATTGTTCGGCGCTGAGCTAGCGGCTCGAGGTTTCCCGTTACCTCCGGACAATCTATAATACGGATAGCCCGTCGCTGCATAGCGTCGAGATCGTCCAATATTTCGCGGAGCCATCACGGAGGTGAGAGCAGTACTCGACGTAGGGTCTAATCTGCGTCTTGTACAGCAGACACCTCTGGTCCGATGTAAAGAATCGCTTTACCTTATTCAGTATTCCTAGTTTCCGCGAAGCTAGCCCTATACATCTTTCGATGTAGTTTTTATTATTGAGCTCTCGACGAATGTCTATGCCAAGGATATCAAGGTTGTCTTTCATTGGTAATAATGCATTCTGAAGAGAGGGTAGGGGAAGGAAAGGGGATTTCTTCACAGTAAATGCACACGCCTGTGTTTTGCGGGCATTGAACTCGACCAGGTTCTCGGTACCCCATTGAATGATACTGTCGAGGTTACGGTCGAGATCAGCCACGAGTCGTCGTCTCTCCTCCTCAATCTCAGATCGTCCCGCCGTCGGACGAACCGAGTAACGCCCGTGCAGTGTGCTGTCATCTGCATAGCAATGAATGTTCCCGAGGGATAGCATATCAGTGATATGCAGAAGAAAGAGAGTTGGTGATAGTACGGACCCCTGCGGTACCCGGGCATTCACTTGTAAGAAGCGAGAAGCCTGGCCATCGCAGAGGACCCGCACTCGGCGCTCGTTTAAAAAGCTGGCAATCCAGCTGCACAGTTGAGAAGGTAGACCATATGCCGGAAGCTTGGAAAGGAGCGAAGCATCCCAGACCCTATCGAAAGCTTTGGCGATGTCCAGTCTAATAGCCAAGGACTCGCCGTTCCATAGCCCCACCCCAGACATGCGCTACGAATGCCAGAAGATCACCCGTTGATCGTTTTGGCCTAAAGCCGTATTGTCGATCATTGATTAGCGAGTGATTCTCTAGGTATCCCATGAGCTGCTTATTTATAAGGAGCTCAAGCACCTTGCAAATGACTGAGGTGACAGCTATGGGTCGATAGTTGCCTGTATCGGATCGATCCCCTTTCTTGGGGATCGGTTGTAGGTTCGCCTCCTTCCAGACGTCCGGCACGAGTCCTGTAGAGTATGACAGGCGGTACAGACGCGTTAATACTGGAGACAACTCAGCTGCACATTTTCGTAGCACCACCGCCGGAATGCCGTCAGGGCCACTGGCTTTCCGCGTGTCGAGTGACCGCAGCACTGACCGTACATCACATTACCTGATAACAGTATCAGGCATAGTGTGGCCACAGTTGGCGATGGCAGGGGGCTGCAGGCCACGGTTGTCGACCCGGAAATTAGCTGCAAAGAGGTCTGCGAGCATATCCGCTTTCTCTTGGGCTTTGTGAGCCAGTGTTCCATCTGGGTAACGCAGCGGTGGCAGCGAGGGCTGACAAAAGTTAGATTGCACGGCTTTGGCCAGTTGCCAGAATCCACGGCTGCCCGTGGGATGGGAAGTGCGCTCCTGACCAAGCCGCGCGACGCGCTGGGCATCCGCTCTCTTAAAGGCCCTCTTACTGGATTTTGTGGCCCGGTTGTACGCTGCTTTGAGGTGGCCCACGTTTGGGTCGCGCACAGGCCGGGCCCTGATCTAGGCGCAATATGCTGACTGTTTTTGTCGAACAGCTTTGATCCAGCAGAGCGGGCGCGTGATCTGACCTGTCTTGTATCCGGGTGATCCCGCATACCATCTGGGTCAGACCGTGGGAGAGAGCGAACGCATGGGCGGCCCTACCCGCATGATCAGTCTTGAGGGACCCCAGCCATTTAATGTGATGGCCGTTGAAGTCCCCCAGAAATATTAGGTCAGCGTTCGGGAACCGCACCTGCGCTTCATCAGCCGTCTCGCTGAGGTACTGGAAGAGCTTTGTTGTCTCAGAATCCCCTGTGTGGGAACGGTTGACGCACACGTAGATCTGACTCATAGAGCCATGGTCTACGTGCAGCCAAAGGACGGAGTTAGAGGGGTTCTCTAGGCAGCGCAACCGACGGCAGCAAACATCCGCCCTAACGAACACGCACACCCCAGCTTTGTCTCGAAATTGTTCCTCGATGACATAGCCGGGGTAACACAGGTAAGACGTGTCTTCAGGGCGGCGTATTTGTGTCTCCGTGAGGAAGATCACAGCGGGCTGTGCCGTCTCAAGTGATGGTGGACGGCATCGAGGTTCGCATGGAGTCCACGGATGTTAGTGAACTCCACCTCGAAAAGTGAAGTTGTGGGGTTTCCTGGGGCCGCTGTGGAACGTTTACATTTTTTTTGTTGCACTGCCATAATGTATATGAAGAAGAAGCGTGAAGACAGGGCGACATTGGGTGCAGCAGTAAGTGACAAAGCGCAGGGGCTAGCTTTGTCTAGAACCGTGTGGTTAGGTCGGAGCCGACTCGCTGGACGGAAGGGCTCCCAAACCCAACTGATGCAAGGCCGCCGCTACCCCACACTGGTTACCACCCGGAGCGGCGATCCCACAACAAGATTAAGCGCAACGTGTGGGGCAGCCTCAGGAGGCTGCGCAACACTGTCATGGGGCCCGCCTGGGACTAACCACCCCCTGGGGTGCAATGACTGTGTTGCGGGCGGCCGTAGGGTAAGGGTCTCCTTGGCCGGCGAATCGACCCAAACCTCCCACACTAGACTCCGTTTCGCCTCCACTGCTCCCATGCCTGCTGCACCATACATCGCCCCGGGGCCAGCGGTACAGCTGCTGAACCCCTAACGCAACCCAGCCTGGGCTGGGTTACTTGGGGGGCTTTAGCACAGCTGCCCGGTGGTAGCCCCCCGGACCAACACTGTTGTACCGCCTAGTACCCACGTAGGGGCCGAAGCCACTCCATAGGTACCGTAAATTAACGAGGCTCGTCCGTTGATCAGCAGGTGTTACACTAGCAGGTGAGGTCGCTGGGGCCCTAAAGATGTTGGTAGAGCCCCTTTGCACCCAAATATCTATGGATAGGTCATCAAAAATGATATTGAGTGTTCTAATATCATTTTTTTTCTAAACTGAATAGTTTGCGCGAGAGACCCTTCCAAAGTGGTATAATGTGTCCGCCCCCACCTCTAACTTCTAAAATAAGAGAAAGATAAAACAAAAATATACCATACAAATTTCTACCGTAAATTGGTTTGAATGAGATCTAGTAAGTAGTTTTTTTAATACGTCATAAAACGTAAAAATTAAAATATGAAGTTACTTGCTGCTACGGAACTCTTCATGGGCGAGTCTGACTCGCACTTGGCCACTTTTTTTGTTAGCCAAACATAACGTAATCCCGGTGCACGAAAAACAAAAATAAATGTAAGTAAATGAAACCCGAGTTAAAAATGCATTTTGTTATTATTAAAATAGTGCATACCCTTTGCATACGTACTATGATCCGCACAATAATTACGTGGTTTCTGCATTTCGAAGCGTAAGCGCGGGAAATGTGCAGTGCGGTATAGCACCGCGCGCGCAGGCGGGCGTTCGGCAGCCCTCTGCCAGTTTGTATCGTCGACGGTACGCCGAGCGGTAGGTACTCGTATATAGCGCGCGGCCTTGAGCGAGCGACGGAGGCCTGCTTAAGTACTCTTTCCATAAAGAAGAACTAGGTATAATAACACAGGATAAAATAAACGAATCCGAGACGCCCATGATTTTAATTGGCTGTGCCATAGCGGCTGGCACGTGAGATTTTGTTACCTTTCATCAACATCTCATCGCAAGGCAACGAGTTTTAATTTTTTTTTTTTTCATAATTATAATATCTGCTACTGTTATTAAATTTATTCTGCCATTTTGGATATAACCCATGATATGTGTGCCCGGTGACGGCAATAGGCTTGCCTCCTATTACGTGGGACTGAAAATACTGGCAAATTTTGGGTGTGTAATGCACCTCTGCCTACCCCTTCGGGCATATATGTGTATGTATAAAATGAACCTACTATGATCCTACTATTATCTTTAGAATGATAGATAAGTAATAGTAACTATCTAAACAGGACTAACAACGCTTATATTAAAGTGCACCTTTAATATTAAGTCCGTTCTAACATTAAAAATTATGAAAGTTTAAATATTATTATAATAGTAAGTAGGTAATGTGGGACACAAACGAGAATCTACTGTCCGCAGCTCTGTACACTTCTAAATCATTTCACAAGGTGTGTTGTAGGTAATATTTAAATCTGATTAAACCAATAGTCACCGACGTTATATGGTAATTAATGCCACTGCGGTTAACAGCGGTAATAATGTCACAATAAAGATCTCGTAAGTCTCACAACTTGCGGTTAGGAACGTTTTAAAACTGGTTTCATGAAATCAGCTGATTTGCCTCGTTTTTCCTCTCATTTTCGATCAACATCAAAGGTAGCTTCGAGATAAAATATATTTTTACACCATATCAAAGTATAAACAGAGCTTGTGCTATATATTCACAGCTATACAACATAATAGGGTAGGTGACTATCAAATCAAGTCACCTTCTTTTTATTAAATGTCAAAACGATACGCCTCATCAAAATTTGTATGAAAACTCAACAATGACGTCACTCGTCAATTGATGATTTAAATAAATAAAGTAAAGATGAAAAGATTGAATACAATATACGTACATACTTTGAGATTCTTTATAGAGTATAGTAAATACATTTCAATTACTTTTTTAGTTCTAGTCATCTACCCTATTGTAAATGTATATGCAAAAAATATCCGAAGTTTGAAAAAAAAATCTTATTTGACTCGATCCGGGAATCGAGTCCGAGACCTCTGAGAGCCATAGTCTTACCACAGGTCGTACGTACTCGTTACTCGTATCTTTTACAGTAGGTAATTGTTTCAAGAATAATTTTATCAGTGAATTAAACATAAAAATAATTGTATCTGAGATATTGTCAATTAAGCAACTAATCATTTTATAAAATAATTGACAGTTTAAACTTATCGCGGCAAGTTATAGGTTTCCACATAAACATCATTGTGGACTTAATTAACTGCAAAGTGGGCCGTTATACTTTGTAGTTAATGATACGAGTATGAAGTGGGGCATACATAATAGTTTTGGTTGTTAAGTGGCCACGAAGCTGGTCGTTTGTTGAAATGAGGTACTTGATTATAGACAAATCTTTGACCTTTAGTTCCGATGGCTGTTTTCAATAAACACAATAATAAGGAAATTTCAAAAAACCTAGCTAATTACCGCAGCTCCGCTCGATAGGAATAGCTTATAATCATTACGATAACATTTTCCTGCCATTTGATTTTAATAAAGGACCCGCACACTTTGTCAGTAACATTCCCATCCCAAGTAACTAGCCTATCCGCTATTCGAGTACTTTTCTGTATTCCAGGGCCTCGTCATTTATTCGGCAGGTGCACCCTCTAGGTGAGGTTGTAATTTGGTGGAACACAGTGGGAACAATATAAATCAATAGGTACTTAATTAAAGATCAAAAAAAAGTAAAGATAATAGCTTGAAGTAAAAACATCAACATCAACTGCTCCATCATCTACATCACTATTTAATAGATCGTATCATGAAACGACAATCAAACGTATACAAAGTCGAGACAATCTACGTCATAAATTATTTTCTCAGAGAAAGGCCCCGGGCGAAACTTAAGCCTGACATAAGTGGGCAATAAACTTCAGCCAATTTGGAGATTCGCATCTGGAGGCTCTTATTAAAGCCCGAAAGTTAGTCCTTTTCATCCATCACTCGTAATACGTATGTGAGTTATTGTATGAAAAATTGAAGAATAAATTGAGTCGCTGCAGCAGCGGCGAGACATAAATCCCAACTGAGCCCTCAATATTGTTTTAAAGGGGAAGTGGCCATAAATTTTATCAGGGCCGCCCAGCCAGAGTCGCTGCGGGCGCTGTACCATGCCGCACCGCACTCACCACGCTGCGCTGCCGCCGCGCACCCGCAACTACCCACAACTCCGCAACCAAAGTGTCTCGGCAATTTTCCGCTAGTGCTCTTACTGCATTTGATGCCCATATTTACGCTCATGTGAATTTGTTTTGTTATTTCAGAAGAAATTGAAATCTTCCTCATGGATAACTACGGTATCGTGAAATATGAGGTAATATCCCACGTATATGAAATTGGCTGAAACGACAATCTTCCAGTGCACAGCTGGTAATAAATTCAACACTGAATTTGCTCAGTTCGTTTCTCGAAAGAGCAGTTAGTAACATTATCAGGATTCTTAGAAACTGGGATATTTCCATAGGGACTCTAAATCGTCATCCACATCTCGAAACGAGGATTATAGTAATAGGACAATTTACTCATGTATCTAAAACATGACGATGTTTGAATTTCTACTTTTCCACTGATATTTATAAAGTAAAGTGTAAATATTAATAATAATAAATAATAAATATTTTGGACATTCTCACACAACGTCATCTAGCCCAAACTAAGTTATAAAGCTTGTGCTATGGGATCTAGACAACTGATAAACATACTTATATATTTCTAAATACATACACAATATACATAATAAATACCCAAACTCCGAAACAAACATTTGTGGATCACACAAATAGTATTTGATTCGATCCAGAAATCCAACCGAAAGCCGACGCACAACCGACCACGCTACCGAAGCAGTTCTATATTTACCTACCATGGTCATTTCAGCACCATGGTCATTTCAGCATCATGGTCATTTCAGCACCATGGTCATTACAGCACTTCGGTCATAACGCCCCGAAAGGCCTACGAGTACTATAGCTACCCTTTTTTCGACAATTTAAATGACAGAGCATCGTTTAACTTTGAGATTGGTCGAAACCAACCTAAATGATGTAAGCAATAGCATCAGACTCATATTCTGATTGATGGTATTAGTTTATTCTGATTAATTGTCTATTTGATGTTCAATTTATATTCCGCTCATAAACCTTAGACTACAATCAGCAATACGGTACAAAAACATAGTAGCGGTACAAGTTTGTGGGCCACAATAAAAAATCGCTTATTTTTATCAATACGATCTGGTGTCGGACATTTCGCATAAATGTGATATTGCAATATCGTTCGTCCCCTTTTTAATATCGCGACGGACGGCACTGGGCGGTTTATGGCACAACCCTTCCCGAGTTTTATTCGCGACCTGTTTGTCCTAATATTATGAAAAAATTGACGTTGGCAAAACGAAAACGTCTCGACTGCTTACATTTCTTTTGTTCTTTGATTTACTTATTGTGTTGTAGGATTCATAAGTTATGGCCTTCCGTTTTTATATGCGGAAACTGCCAAGAACTTCAAATCACCGCGAGCTTCCGCTTTATTGGGTGAAATTAAAGACACAATCCAAATGTTTGATTTTCCTCTTCTTATCCGTCTTGACTTCTAAAGATGGGCTTTAATTTTTACGATTTAATCGATCGAATAAAATTCTAAACAAAAATATACAAATTCGTTTGACAAATTAGTTTACGAGTAACTCTATGTTAATTGGCTTGAACCTACAGGCGAAAAATGTAGGTACAGTTACGTATGTAACTGAAATGATAATAAACCGCGGTCACCGTAAAATTGTAAATGAATAAAGTCTACACGATTGTTTCTAGGAAGGTGAGTGAAAACAACAAACAATAATCGACATTTTAACAAATTTGTATTGGATAAATGAATAATAGATACGACAAATACCATAACTTTTGATAAAGTAACTACATTCACTACTTAGAACGTAAATAATTCAGTGCTTACTGTTTGCGTTGTCAGGCTTATGCATGGCCGGAGGATCTCGAATCATGGTGAGCTCGTCACTCGCGCATCACACAGTAGGTAACACTTGCACCTGTGACAATAAAAATTTATAGGTATTAAGATTATGCGTTATAAACGTTACTGTTTACCCTTTCAGGGATATAGACGTGATTTGTTTTGTCCTGTCTAGCCCAGTTAATTTGAGAAATAACATATTCATTGAGTGGCAAACAGTCTTAAAACGTAATTGCAATATTACACATAGCCTACCATAATGGTTAGTTCCTCAATTGCTGATAGATGGCGCTGTGTAGCGACACCGTAAGTCGCACACTGATACAATCACAATACTCGTATTAAAGATTTGGGCTAGTGGTGTCTTGGTCGGTTGTTAGAACGTTCCTTCTGGAAAGGGAACAGTTGCTGGTTCATGCCTAGCCCAATACTATAGTTTTTGCGATTCTTATTGTAAATTTTATTCTAATGCCCACACTTACATACCTATATGATTTATTTTACAAATTCATACTTATGTTACAGTATACAAGTTGTGTGAACCAGAGACGCCCGGCAACGGACGTTAGACAGGCCGCGGAATTAAAAAAAAACAGTACCTATACAAGTTGCCAAAAAACCTTTCCAGGTTTGTCTTGACAACAGACAGACATTCAACACCGGTACACTAGGACGTATGCAATGCATGCTGCTAATTGCAAATGTTGAGCGGAGCAAATGTTTTTATTACATATCAGAATCAGAATCGAATACTTAAATTAATTAATCGAATGAAAAAAAAATCTATTTTCATTGTTGACGCACGTGTTTCCATGGCAACCATTTAATCATCTGGTTATTAAAATCGGGCGAGCCGTTTCGGAGGAGTAGGCACACAAATGATTTACACTTGTCGCCTAAGATTGAGCTCCGCTTCGCTCCGCTCAACTAGGTACTTGAACAAAACAATATCCCTCGGCCTACAAATCACACAGTTTAACTTGAACATTGCCTGTAAAAAGCTTCGAACGATCTATATTTTCTTAGAAAGTTAGAAATAAGTAAACCTTCTGGATTGTACACCTGAAGTTGATTTTTGCTCTGTTTTGTATGTGAAAGTTACTGAATACGAACCTATAGGTACACCAATCAAACATGTCCATGTCTAACGTAAAAGAGTATTTACTTAGAAAGAATTCAATCCAAAGCTGGCGGTACATAATACGCTGAGAAGGACAGAAACCGCACGCGACTCGCAACGAAACCTCATTAGAATAAACGATATCCTCTCCTTACGTCCACTCCGTGAGACCTTATTACTACGACAAACTACCGTCAAACGACAAACGGTTGCAACCAAGGGTAACACACCGATACTAAAATAGATCTTATAGTCTCTGCCTTACATTTAAATTGCCTTAGCAAAATGTACATGCTCAATAAGAAATTTGTGTCGTAATAAAATGTGTTAGAGTTTGATATTAAATGTAGTACGGATAACAAACTCACACTAACTGATAGTTGGTGTTATTCTGAAGGTTGAGACGTCCAAGCAAAGCTGTAAATTGAAACTTGGCACTAATATCTCTTGTGACTTGTTTCGTATGCATATTGAATATCATCAATTTTGTAACTAGATCAGCTCACATGTGAACGCATTAGTTTAGAAGTTACTTGTTTCTCACCTTTAACTTCTTCAGCTAAGTTAAAATCTTAAAAAAAATAAAAAGGAGTTTCGGGTTCACGTCATTGCTTTCGATAGGGTTAAATATCACATCGTCAAAATGCAAGACCACCGCCTTAAGTACCAGACTACAGTTGTGTGTGTTTCTTTTTGTATGTAGGTAGGAAATGGGTAGGAAGGTAGGTACTTATTTATAAGTATACTAGTGGTCGCCCTATGATCAACAGTAGACCTCGCGAATATTAAAATCTTTCCCCCCCCCTCCCCTCCTCCACTCCTCCCCCCACCCCTCCTCCACTCCTCCCCTCCAGCTTTTCCCCCATTTTCCCCCTAATCCAAAAAAGGTCACGATGAAAAAAATTGTGAAATCAAGGAACACTTGTGCCAAGTTTTGTGAAGATCGGATGAAAACTGTGACTGCTAGCCCGGAACACACCGACAGACACACGGACGAAATTAAAATTGTCCAATCTCGAAATGTCGACTTTGCTCGCTCGGCCAATAAACATTTATATCAATTTAAATTAGTTAGAAAGCAAACCCCTGACGTCATTATAATGAATGACATAGGTATGGAATATCTTTAGAAGTAAATACCGCTATTCTACGCTTAACCCTCAGCATGCCTGGTGACCAAAAGTTACACGGTATGCCTTGTAGGGTCACACGGACCCAGACTATTAACCCCCTATACACATGTAGTAGCTAGTGTATTAAATTAATTGATAAGCTAGCAGTATAATATGCTACAGTATGTAATAAAAATAATCCAGTATCAATATGTTTTGTTATTTATTCTTATAGTTAAACATAAGCAGCGATTTTAACAAAAGCGTAAGCGTAGCGTTTTACTTTGCATGCATCATGCGTTGTACTTAAATAACAGGTACACGCGCACTTAAATCACATCTTTGTTCTAAACAACCGTACCCTGGACTGAAATGACAGGTGTCCGACGTCTAGAGACTCATAACGGTCAGCTACTGAGGACGGTTGCGTGCAAAATTAAAATTTGAATGAACTGCAGAAATTTATGTTTAGTGGTGGGTCTGTGAGACCCTATCAGGCATGCCAAGGGTTAATAAACACGTTAACTAACTGAAGTAATTACACACACATAAATAGATCGGAAACACTCTTTATCACAAGGGACTGTGGTGAAGTGACCCATCTTTGCGATACTTTGAATCGATTTATAGACATCCGGTGACGCCGGCGCTTTTCATATTGCGAGAGTTGGCAAAGAGAGCCACGTTGTTAAATATTCCCCTTGCCTACGCTAAAATTCAGTCGGTTAGCCTCGGTTCAGCCTTTTAAGCGATGCCTAAACAAAAAGACACTAAGAAAAAAAGTAATAGTAAACTTTTAATTTTTTTTTATTTTAATTTTATGTGCCGAAAGTACTTAAGTTATCCTACCTAACTAATGTTGTAAATCAGAAAGGATGTTTATTTGTTTGTTTGTACCCTCTTCACGATCAAACAACTGGACGGATTTGGATGAAAATTGGCATAGGAATAGTTTAGTAACGAAGAAGAAAATATGATACTTTAAACCTGCGTGAATGACACACATCTTAATTGTATGTATTTGCATTCAAACAAAAATATTACATATTATATTACATAGGGTAGGTAGATGCATAAATTTTAAGTAAATGGACGTATTTGTAGGAAATGGTTCCCACCAGGTATCCGACTGGATCCTAATCTCGTGTTGGAATTTTCTTTCTGTGCACATGCAATAAATTAATTTTGGTAAGAACTACTTAGACCCAAACAAAATTTTAAAATAGTCCAGATAAGTTCACTATTCTTGGCAAGGCTTTGACTGCCTGAGGTTGCATCGATCTTAAAGTTACTCTTATTTGAGACCGATCAACTTTAAATAATGTTCGAACCAGTTCCCTCTCTTGAGGCTTGTCTGTGCCATATCCTGAACGTTCCGAAGCTCAAGTCGACAAGTATACTCTATATATTTGAAAAAGGCATGACATTCGAATCGGAAATCGTGTCGTGAAGACTAAGCAAAACATATTGTTGCAATCGTTGCAATGAATGCAGTTGATTCATTGCAACGATTGCAACAATAGGTTGGTAAGTAATATTGTCAATTAGGGTACCTACATTATCTCCAAATCATCCTTTGTTGCAGATTGTCAAGGCTCTGACAAATAAAGATTTCTGGTAACGACAATAGACTCTACAACTAAGTATATAAATAAATATTTTAAGACATTCTCACACAACGTCATCTAGCCCAAACCAAGCTATAATCTTGCGCTATGGGATCTAGACAACTGATAAACATACTCATATACTTACTAGGTATTCGCCGGAACGCAGGCGGTTACGTCGAAATAAATAAGACGGAGAACGTAATTAATAACTCAAAAACTATAAAAGCCACATATACCAAACACTATACAGCAAAGTACGTTTAGAAAAGACTCCGCTACCCTCCGTCTTAATAAATACATACATAATATACATAGAAAACACCCAAACTCCGGAACAAACATTTGTGGATCACACATTATTTCATTCGACCTGGGAATCGAACACGAGACTCCGGAGTCGAAAGCCGATGCTTTCCGACCACGCCAATTACTCATGAATGAGGAATTGTGGGTATAAAACAACTCTGTCTACTCTATTCTGGGATAGACATGGTATGATTTTCTGTCCTTATATTGGTATTTAGTCAATTTGAGGCCTTCTAGGCAATAAAATTTATTTCAAAACATTTAACACCTCAATGCCGTATTCCAGCAGTGGTATTATTAATCGTGTATTACTTAACTATCAGTGTTATCTAATTAATTATATTTATAATGCCACACATGTTTTTATTACGAGTGTCTGTTAATTAACGAGCTCTGTATATTATTATTTTAATGATATATGACCTCCTTTATTATTTGTAGTTGTTTGCATCAACATTTAGGTATTTACATATTATTTACAAGTTTGAACTCTCATTTTATATTAACGTCAATAAGCTAAAATGAAAATGTCATTTGTCAAAGATATCGATACTCTACGTAAGGATAAAATGGAAACAGAATATGGTGTCAAAGTCGAGTGGAATGAAAATTTTTTATAACCGCATCGAAACTCCCATCAGCACCTGTTACAAAGGCGGCTATCAAATTACCCGCGACATATCCGCGGAGAGCGGCGAAGCGAGCGCGCCTCCATCCATAAATACGGTATTCGTTATGCATTTCTCATATTCATGAATCCGTTTTATTGGCCTCAATAAAATATGAACATCTCAGAATGGATATGAGAGAACGGGCAAATCTAATATGGATTGCTGTGCGCCGGATTCGGTCCGATCAGCGGGTGGGGACGGACAGCTGTGCCGCTGCGGGCCTCCAGGCCACAATAAGTCCGTATCACACCAGTTATCTCTTTATATCTTACTATTCATCTTAAATTATATTGGAGTTACATTTTCACACGACATAAATATTTTAATTCCAAATTGCTTAGTTTCATTACTATCCAATCCTATCATAAGGAAATACAACCGGTTATAAATAACGCCAATTAATTCAAAGCTTATCTACTAGTAAAACAATGGTAAATATGATGTTAAATTTAATGTAATAGCATAATTTCGCACAATAAGGACATTACATATGTTTCACCTCTCCACGAGGCATTATCAAGACTGTCTCAAAGAGAACAGCAAATTGTAAAGCAAGAACATAGCTGCTTTTAAGGTACGAGTAAGCAAATCTCGCTAGCGCGATGTAGGATGTGTCAATTACAAGAACTTTCAGTTGAACATTATACTCGTATTAACGTGATTCATACCTACCACAAAACAAAAAACGGGGGTAGAAATATTAAAAGTGGTTCCGTAAGTAATAATACGTATTTTTTTAAACAAAAAGTATCTCTTTAATTATCAGAAACATGGTGCCAAATATACATCAAACCAACAAAAACTACTGTGGTTGACTTTCCACGAACAACTTAAGCAAAGGAGACGTATGGAAGTCAGTCTGCTCATTGAGTAGGTATCCACATCCAGCTTAACTATTTCCAAGCGCTCCCAGACACACAATTTGAACCCCTTATCACCCAACTTCAAAATCTCAAAAGTGTTATTGTTCAAGGTGTGACCTGTATCAAGAACATGCTTAGCAAAATGGGACTTCTCTGGACAGCCGTTACGGAAAGCCCCTACAAATGCTCCCTAAATCTGACCTCAAAAGATCTACCAGTTTGACCGACATACCTCGTATCACAAGTGTCGCAATGCAACAAATAAACTCCCGACTTTTTTGACACAGGCACTAAATCCTTACCATTACATAATTCCCTCAAGGTGTTTTGGACTCTGAAAGCCGGAAATATACTGTTATCCCTCAGGATTTTGGCAACACTCGGCGATACGGAACCCAAATACGGCAAACAGGCAGTGTACTTCTTGATAGAGCCCGGGGCAGGGTGCAATAAACGACAACTAATCTGTCTACGCTTTTTATATAGCATCAAATACACCATATCCACACTGTAACCATTGGCCTGAGCTACTTACTTACTTACCTGAGCTTATATGATTGTTGGCTCATAGGTACTCCCAACATCCTGTTCAATAAACTATGGAAGGCCGCCATCTTGTGCTGCCAAGGGTGGTTAGAAGAATAGGGAATTACCACATCTGTACAAGTTGGTTTTCTATAAATACAAAACTCATGGACATCACCCCTCCTAGAGATTGACAGATCCAGAAAATTAAGGGTGAAATCCTCTTCCACTTCCAATGAAAATTCTATCCTAGGGTGTTCTGAGTTAAGATTAGAAACCAAACTGCTAAGCTGACGTTTCGTACCCGTCCAACAAATTATAACATCATCCACATATCTGAAGTAATACAAAATATGACTGTTTTTAACTATGTGTTTTGTCTCAAAGGAATCCATGAATATATCCGCCATTAAGGGGCTCAGCGGAGACCCCATGGCTAACCCATCTTTTTGTAAATAATACTGATTGTCGAATTGAAAATAGTTTTGTGTCATGCATAATTTTGTTAATTTTAATATTTCCTCAATTTTATTGATATGAATTCTATTAATTTTCAACTTATTCCTTATGATTTCTAGGTATTCAGTATAGGGAACGTTTGTGAACAAACTCTTCACGTCCAGAGACGCTAGTTGAGCGTTGGAAGGTAGTTTGATATTTTTTATTTTATTAATCAAGTCACTGCTGTTTTGCAATGAAAATTTAGGTTTAAAATTAATGGTTTTCTTAATAAGTGTATTTAAATATTTTGACAACTTGTAAGCCGGTGCCCCCCTATATGCCACAACAGGGCGTACTGGGCAATCTTCCTTGTGTATTTTAGGAAGACCATATTATTATAACATAGGACATCTCGGGTTCATGTATAACAGTGTTTTGTACAAAGAAGAATTCTCAGGAAACAAATAAGAGGTGGATTTTATTGAAAGTTTGAGTACAGCCTGAAACCTTGCGGTCGGGTTCACAGTAAGATGTTGAAAATCATCAGATAAAAAGCTGTTATTGACCTTAGTTATGTAGTCTGCCCGAGGGATCAGAACCACGGTATTACCCTTGTCAGCCTTGCTTAAAGCTTGGCAGCCTTATCTACTAGTCTCGTGAAAAATATGAAAGAATGTGCACCAATAACCCATGCCACTGTAAATCCATGCCACTGGCATCTTATTGAGTTGTTTATTATCATGCGTAGGTAAAAACTGATAGGTACTAGATAATACAATACATTTGATTAGTCCGAGACGCCCAGGACTTTAATTGGCTGTGCCATAGCGGCTGGCACGTAAGATTCTGTTGCCTTTAATCAACACATTTCATCGCAAGGCAACGGGTTTAAAAATTTTTCAAAGTTCCAATATAGCTGCTACTTTTTATTAAATTCATTTGGCCATTTTGGACATAACCCATTATATCCGTGTCCGGTGACGGCAATAGGCTTGCCCCTATTACGTGGGAAAATACTGGCAAATTGTGGGTGTATAATGCACCTCTGCCTACCCCTTCGGGATATAGGCGTGATATGTGTCAGTGCGTGTACATTTGATTAAGTACCTATTTGATTTTGGTTTTGTAAATAGGCGTAGAATCCATAACTTGTTATTTTGTGCCCAGAACATGTTAAATAATGAATCCACGACCATTTCCTATAGTAAATAATTATATTGTAACAAAGTTACCAAGTAATTGAACTCTATACCGGTTAGTCTTATTACTTTCCTCGCCTTTCACGTAAAGTGTACTAATAATAAATAACTAGTTAATAATTTAAGTAAGTAAGTTACATCAAGGTTTATAAAACGTAGCAGGGAACATAACATAAACTAAAATTACGTCGTAAAAGACTCTTCATTGTAGCTAATACAAAAGAACCGTGTCAGCTTATGTCAGATCTATCACACATATAAAGAATTCTGTCTGACGCTGCTAGCAGTGTGAGACTGAAAAACGACATCAGCCCTAAAGCCCAACAACTAATACGAATTTAAAAGGCTTGGGTCCACTAAACTACCTGAAAGAATAGACCAGTACTGCGACGAACGTGTCAAAAATTCAACAGAGGCGGGATAAGTGGAATGGATGGCGGGCGAACGTAGTCCCTGGTAAAAAATTCTCCATCAAATCATACGTCACAGGCTCCCGACTTGTTCTCGCCTTGAGTACTTCGCCGAAATCGATTATTTATTCGCTTTTATATTGGCTATAACTTTTGCGATTTCCATTTATCAGTGTGACAGTACTCAACGAAGCTCTCTTTCTTAAATTAAGAATCTACCTCCTACCTAATGAATGCTTCGCAAAGCCTTTAAATAACACTGAAAACTCGTTGCTACGATATTTTGTTGGTGACAGTAAACACAAACGCATCAATCAAAATAAAAGTTACTAGGGCAGAGCTTCTTAACTCTTTCTCGATCTCTATAGAAAGAATAGTTAAAAATCACCAGGTAGGTCCATTATAATTATGTTATCAACGCGATCAATTAGGTAGCATTACGTTAAAATTCACCCCAGCCATCAATTACATGCCAGCCAGCCCGTCGCGTCATTCGACACGACGTTAGCAAAATGTGGATATGCCGTAATCTACATTGTTCATTCACAAACAAGTGGAACATAAATTGAACAGTAAAGAGAACGGTTAGGTATACCTACCATTTATTCAAATGTGAAGTATTCTATTAGATACCCTTTTCTGATTATACACTGATCGAATTCATTATTCACCGGAGGAGAGCAATTAAACCTCCACTAATCAATCTCAAACTTCAGGCTGAGCTGAACTCTAATCAAGAAAACTCCTATTCTGTGAAAGCTTTTCGAACAAAATTTAACTTAATTAAAAATGTAAATTAAATTCCTAGTCGCTTCCACAAGCATGACGTCGGACCAGAGCCGCTCCCCGCACCGAGCGCTCTGGGCTTTTGATTGCAGCTAAAAGGTTTGGGATTAGTGCGCGAAAGAGCTTTCAGTGCATTTGTAGAGCTTTTAAGTGGGAAGCTTTCGCTTAAGACACTTATGTACAATGTAACTGTATATACAAACCCATTTCGTTAAAGTTTCTTGACTAATTTTTAAACTTATTCCGGAACTTTAACTTATTTATCTTTTAAAAACAAATACGTGATAAGTGATCTATTAAAAAGTCAATATTCGTAAGCATTGTTTGTAGGTGGATTTATCTTAAGATAACCGAAGGGGTTGTGGGGTGTTCGGGGAGGCACGCGGAGGGAGCTCGGGTTTGACCAAGGAAGTTCGGTGTCCGGAAATAAACCGCCCGTAAAATTGTCAATTCCGAGGAAACGCCCGGCGCCTGGGCTCGACAATTTTGAAGCGTGTGGTCCGAACGTGGCCCGTTGATCTCTGTCTTGATTCAGTACTGGTGTTCACTGCTTAGAAATCATCTCAAGTTAGGGTTCTATTTTTATTTAATGTCCTTTATTTTATTTTGTTTGGAAAATTAAGGTTTATTCGGTAAAATTAAGTTACCTACTTGCAAAGAATCGAGGAAAAATTATACAACATACATGTCAAAAAAATGTTTGAAGTACCTACCCGATTTTCTCCAAAATATAACTAAAATAGCTTTGTGTGTCACACTATGTAACTCACATGCTAAACATCAGCAAAATGTGCATTGCCATCTGGGTGTACGCCAAAACAATCACTGCTATACAGCACTTAAATGTACTATTCATTAAATTACACAACATAGTTTCACAGTCATTAACTCAGCGATGTTTAGATTAAAATTTAATAATACTTAACTGTCGTTATACAGTATTATCTGATAAAAGGGAAGATTGAAATAATAATACAGCTAAATGTTCGTAGAATAGAACCGACTAAAGAAAATTGGACTAGATATATCACGAGAAGCACTCGCAGATTACACACGCATAACCCATTCAATCAAGAGGACCAGCGAGCAGAAAGCTTATTATCGGGACGCAGCGTTGCGTCACCGGGTAATGAGAAGAGCGAGGCGCGATCCTTTTGCGGAACGGACCCGAGATGGACCGGGACTAGTGAACTACAGAAAACTGCAAGTGTGCACTGATCGAACAAACCCTCGCGCTTTGGAACTGAGATCATCGCGACACTCATCCGTGAAATTGATTCTCGAGAAAAGGAAAGACTAAAAGATAAATAAAAAAGAAATAGGAAAACACAAGCTAAGATTTGGCGTGAAATTGTTTTTCAGCACCCTACCACCGCCGACGCGGCTACAGTGGGCGGACCGGCTCGGGAATTTCCCAATTACTGAGTGTGAATGTATCTACTTGATTACATAATGGATACTTTAAGCGCCTGACTTGGTATGGAGTGCTATTATATTTTACGTAGGGATTAGGACTTACTTCATGGCCTTATCGCTACAATTCGCTTTTTTAACGTTACTTAATTTAAGATATTATCATAACCTGCACGTGGTTTACCTGCTGGAATCACGCCTCGTCCGATTTACATTGGACTAACAAAATGATTGGCAAAATAAATATTGGGTATATAGAATTATCATTAGACGTTCAAATATAAGTAGACTATATCTAACGGATCGGTCAAATTGGGATCTTAAAACACTGTGACATCTCATCCACTACGTGATCCATTTGCCGAAGTAAGAAGCAATCTCATTCAATACCCGCTGTCGCCCCACCCAGTGTATCTAGGGTTGGCACTATAACTAACAATGCTGTACGGATCACAGAACGCAATAAAACTTTTCTCTTTAACTACTTTCCTTTAGTTAGCAGTGCAAAATGGGGTATAATAGTTTCTTCTTTGAATGTCTCTATGTTAGTTTATATAGAGTTCTCGTAGAACTGAACTTTAATTTACTTTAAAAGTGGGCTACATATTTAAAAAAAAATTAATTACTTGAATACTATTTGGTAAATGTGTTATGATGATGTCGGTCATCGCAGCTCAGTAGTCAAAACATTTCTCTTGTTAGAGAAAGGCCATGGGTTTGAGTAGTTCGAGTCCTGCCTATGATATTTCTATTTTTGTGATTTATTTTCAATTTAAATATTTAATTACTTCTAGTTAAACATAGGTATAGTATGTAACTAAATTAATTGTCATTTATTCATGACGGTAAAAAGCGGTGATGCCAACTAAATATCTAATATTGCCAACCCTAAGGTGCGAGAGAGTATCGCTTTCCCCGATTGTATTAGATTCAGCTGCCCTTTTCATCTACATGTCGTTCTCTCTTTACCTCTCAAGAGGGTAGCTAGACTAGTGGATACGACACGGACCTACCTACGTTTACTAAAAATCTACAGATTATTTTAACGTCAAATTACCTACTTGTACTTGCTTTAGTTTTCCCGTTAATCTTAACCACGGGAATAAATTAATTAGTATTAATCCAGATAATAGATTCTCAGTATATATTAATTAGGATCTCAAACTATTCTACTATTCTATGTGATACTTAAACAAATAAACTATACGAAGAATTCAATCATGGATTAGATCTTACACAATTAAATACTTCACTAGCGGACGCCCACGATTATTTACCAAACCCGATTATATGCCCATGACAAATTTTATACCAAAACCTTTCTCGAGAGCCACTCTATCTAATAGTGAAATCATCATGAAATCAGTGGAGTTGTTTTCGAGTTTATCGCCAATATTATTGTAGAAAGTGTGCGGTTTTAGTCAACACATTTACTTACATAATCAAATGAATATCCTTCTGGGTAGTATAATCTAAAAGTAAATCGCAGTATCAACATAGGTGAGGTTTATATGTATAATGAAGAAGGGCGGTGAGTGACAATATTGTTCATATCACGTCGCTGTCAACGTGTCAACGTGTAAAAACTATTTTCATCTAAAAACTCATCTATATTTTGTCGAAAAACTATGAATATGATTATCCACACCATTCCAAAGGCTATCATCCAATAAACCTCGTAGGTACCAAAGGTATCAAATCTTTTTCGTCCGTAGTGAAATTGAATATTTATCCGGATAGTATCTCTATTCCGGAACAATTTTTATGTAGGGAGAATACAATCTCAAGATATTCGGGAGGGCCACTCTACAGAGATATTGGCAAATACCTTGTATACATTACCTTTATTGCCTCGCGACGTTGCGTGCCCGAATTGATCGTATCTATGATTATTCCCGTATTATTCAATGTTTCTAAATGTTATTCCACTTGAAGTATAATTCGTTATTCATGATCTCAAGCAGAGAGTAAAAGCTTTACAATCATTACTCGTTTTGTTAGTAATGCACGACTCAGTACGACCATTCATGTTTATTGGTACATATCTGACTTACATAAGTATACCTACCTATTTTATGTCGAATAATTACAAAGAATTAATTAAAATATACATAGAAAAATAAAATATTTTAAATAGTTTTACAGAACAGAAAAGTTTACTTTTATTTTTGTCGCAAATATTGAGCTTACCACCAATTGCATATTATATTATATCTAATATTTTATATAAAAGTGATACATCTTCGGAAATAAATAGGGAAGGAATATGTAGATTTAACGACAGAAAAACAAAACTATACAAATATTCCTAAACTTCAAAGTCGTGTCTTGTTAATTGTGGTAAACAGCTTGCTAATTTGCACTTGATAATTCAACCATCCGAAACTACGATTACCTACAAAACAAATTGTCCCAAACATTTTAGTACTTCTGACGTCTACCTACATAGAGCCAATATTACATCATATATGTATCTGAATATTGAAATTTCATATCTCTGAAAAAGTAAAAGAAAAAAGTGTTTTATTTTGCTCTTGAAATAATATCGATGACACTTTTATCTAATGAAATCAAACAATATATTGGGGTAGAGACGCTGGGACCTTGGGATCCGAGTGCTCGCGGCTTGTTCAAAAATTTATCTAAAGTCATGATCGACACTTCTCAAGACCAGAAGGCTGGTTACTATTTGGCACAATGAATAAGCATTTCCATACAACGTGGCAATGCTGCCAGTCTTCTCGGAACATTGCCAGTCGGCGACGAGGCCGAGGAATTATTTGCCGCATGTTAGAATTTAGATTTAATCTTATTATATTTTAGATTTAAAACTAGAATAGGTAATATACATATTTTGTTAATTTCAATTGTTTTTTTTTATGTCAAATAATAACATATAAAATTATAAAATGACAAAAGATTAACATCCCTCTATATATGTATATTGTACAATAATAATTACCCGAACTTTTGAGAGCGACTGTCCCACGCCCCGAGAAGCTATTACAATTTGTCAATTGACAAATAGTTAATTGATTTCTGTATTATTGTAATTTGTAACCCGCATACGTATTGAGTTATAAATTATTGTAATTCGTATAAATCCTGTCCTTTGAATTTACATAAAGATAATTTACTGTAAATTACGTATTCTAATCGAGTTCCTTTACACAGCTACGATTATCACCCACACTAAAGAAACAATTATAGTGTGACTGTACCAAATTGGATGTTCTTTAATCTACCCACGAAATGGTGACGCGCGAAACCACCGGTTGAAATGTAATTTGTGTAAATTAACTCAGATGTTATGCATAATTTAACACATAATATTTGCCGCCGTATAGCTGTACTTCACCGGACATTTATAATTAGGTAACCGGACACAGCAGTCTGTTTCATTAATGTAGAGTGAACGGTACCATTGATTAGCTGCCATGTTAAAATTTAATATGGAAGGCCACAGATAATGATATTAAGATATTCGATCTGATGTCTTATTTTATCTTATTTTATGTGTTTTATATTAGAATAGCGTATTTAACTTTTTATTAATATACTTTCGTAATACTTTTTTTTTTTTTTTTTTTTTTTTTTTAGTTCCGCGACCAAGGCCGCGGCCGCTTTAACGTCCGTTGCCGGGCGTCTCTGGTTACAAGCAGAACGTATTTCCAGTGGCGCCCGGCGGACTTTGACCACCTCTGTGGTCTCTGCGGGGGGTTGGATCGGGATGACAATCCCGCGTCGTTGGGGTAGGGTTTTATCCCGCGTCAATGAGTGAATCTGGTTGCGTGCTATGGGGCAAAGGCCCCGCAGCACGGAACCCTTCTAGCCTGCTTCTGTAAGGACGACGGGTGGCGATCCCGCCGTCCTCAGGCCCCGATCATGGAGGTCGATGGTCTCGGGCGTAGATGAGTCTGCGGCGGCCTCGCCGCTGACTACAGAACTCGGCGGGGAGGGCACGCTCCCTCTCCCTCTCGGCCGCCTCCTTCGCGAGCACGACTTGCTCGCAGAAGGACACGGCCGCGTTCCACCTACTCCCGCTGGAGACCATGGCTTGAAGCATGGTCTCCAGCGAGAGGGTATCCACGCCCAGACCCACTACGAGGTCCCGGCGCTGACTCGCCCACGCTGAGCACTCCACCAACGTGTGGAGTGCGGTGTCGTCGTCGGAAACCTCGCAGTGTTGACACAGGGGTGTGACCTCACGATGGATGCGAAACAGATAGCTACCGAAGCATCCATGCCCGGTAACGATCTGCGTCGCACGATACGTGAGGTCACCATGCTGCCTCTGCAGCCAATCGTCCATGATCGGTCTCACCGCCGCGATGATGGTGGCACCCCACTTGGGTTGCTCAAGTCGCACCCTCCATGACTCCATGAGATCCTGGCGGAGTTGGGACCGCCGGTCATCGATTTCTCGAGACGCAGGCCTGTGGTCCCGCTCCAGCGCCTCCTTGCGCCATTGGAACAATGACGCAAGGGCTCTCGCTTCCAGGTCCCATTGAGGGGTCCCGGCTAGGAGACATGCAGCCTCTCCGGAGATCGTGCGGTAGCCCCTTATTGTTTTGACGGCGAAGGTCCTCAACGGTCTGTTAAGGAGCGTTGAGTTGTTGGCCGTCAACCGCGCCGCCCATACGGGAGCCCCGTATAGGGCCATACTCCGCACGATCCCCAGGTACAGTCTCCTGCAGGAAGCGTTGGGTCCCTTTAGGTTGGGCATCAGTCGCGAAAGCGCGACCGATGCCTGTGTCACCTTGGGGACCAAACTTCGGAAATGTGGTCCGAAGTTCCATCGGCTATCAAGTACGATCCCTAGATACTTCATCGAGGGCTTGATGCCGATGCTAACGCCTCCCACATTTATGCTGGAACCTTCAGGTGGACCGTTCCGAGGTCTGTGAAAACACAGAACCTCGGACTTGTGCAAGGCCACCTCCAGTCCCAGCCGCCGTATCCGACCCACGACTTGAGCAACACCCGTCGTGACCTTGAGTGCTGCCTCCTGGTACGTTGCACCCCGCGCCGTGACGAGGGTATCGTCGGCGTAGCACGTTACGCCGACGCCCTCAGGCAACGCACCCCGCAGCACCCAGTCGTAGCCGATGTTCCACAGAAGCGGCCCCAGGACCGACCCCTGCGGAACACCGCACGACACATCTCGCCGAGCTGGCCCGAGCCAGCTGGGGAAAGCTATGGCCCTCCCCGAGAGATAGGCCCCGACAATACGACGGAGGTAGAGAGGCGTTTCGTGATACACGAGCGCCTCCCTAACGCAGCTCCATGGCAAGGTGTTGAACGCGTTGGCGATGTCTAGAGACACCGCCACCACCACCTTGCCCTGTGAGACTGCTTCCTCCGTCAGGCTCTTGACGCGCATGATCGCGCTCACGGTGGAGCGTCCCCGACGGAAACCGTACTGGTTGTCCGCCAGGTCTGGCCCCACCGTCGAGAGATGCTCGACGAGGCGTTCCGCGATAATTCGCTCAAAGAGCTTACACACCTCGTCGAGCAACACGATCGGCCGGTATCCGGACGGTGAGTCCACCGGCCGCCCCGCCTTACGAATCAGGACCAGTTTCCCCGTCCTCCACACCTTGGGAAACTGGCCCCTTTCGAGGCATGCGCTAAAGAGCCCCATCAGTCGAGGCCCGAGTTCTCCGAGGGCCAGGACCCATGCACGGCCAGGAATGCCGTCGGGTCCGGGGGCAGTGATTTTCCGGCGTTTAAGCCGGAGTACTGCCGCCCCTAGCTCCCCCACCCTGACTTCGGGTACGTCGTCTTCGCCGGTGCTATCCGCGTCGGGCAGAGACGGAGCCATGCGCGGAGGGACGTGCTCCTCCGCGCTCGTCGGAAACAGGGAGCCCATGACCCGCTCCAGCTGCTGCGGCTGGAGACTCTGGGTCAGTGGGGGCGCCCTAGGTCGGAGTTTCTCCCTGACCTGTAGGTACGGGCGCCCCCATGGGTTCTGCTGCAGGGTCTCCAGGAGCTCCTCGCGGGCCGCCGTCTTGGCCCGCTTTATTGTCTCCTGGAGATTACCTTTAGCCTCCCTGTAAGCCTGATAAAGCTCCGCCTCTCGGGTTGCCGCGTCGTCTGGGCGGCGATGCCTCCGGCGAAACCTGGTGTACCGGCGGCGGGCGGAGATGCATGCTGCGCGCAGCTGTGCAATCTCCGGCGACCACCAGTACACCTGCTTCCTTGCCGGTCTGGGTGTAACCCTAGGCATCGCCGCATCACAGATTTGCGACATGGCTCTCCTGAACCACTCCGCCTCGGCATCCACATCGGCAGGCCGGTCTGGTGCCGGAATCCAGGCCTGCACGATGGAAGCCTCCAGGAGAGCCTCCCGATCCAGATGGTGAAGTGCCCAGCGCGGATCCGGGGGATTTTCTACCGGCTGTGGGAGGTCAGGTGGGGGGACGACATCGAATCGGATGTACCGATGGTCTGAGTGCGTCTCCTCACCCTCCTCCACGTGCCAGCCAGTAATACGGGCGGCGAGGGCAGAGGTCGCGAACGATACGTCCACGACCGAGCTGGTCCCCCGCCGCCAGAAGGTGGCGACATTCCCCCGGTTGAGGACCTCCAGACCACGTGTTCTGGTCCAGTCCTCAAGAAGCCTCCCCTTGTCCCTGGTTTCCCGGGAGCCCCACGCCTCACTCCTGGCGTTGAAGTCTCCCAGGAGCAGGACAGGGCGAGGACGGCACGCAGCGAAGACGACGTCGAGCTCAGTGAGCCATAGCTCAAACTGAGTCTCGTCCAGTGTCGGCGAGATGTAGGTGGCCACGACTGCCAACCCATCATATTCCGCCGCAACACACCCGCGGCCCCTTGCAATGATAGCAAGGCGCGAGTTGTCTGCGGCGGACCCCCCGAAGATAAAACAGGCCGAGCCGTCCTCGTCCACCGGGCTTCCCGGGTGGACGTAGTACGGCTCGGCGACCACGGCCAAGTTTATGGACCACTGCCGGATGCTCTGGTACAGAAGATCCTGAGCAGCGCGGCAGCGGTTCAAATTCACTTGCAGGATGCGGATATGGGCGTCAGACATTAATGGACGTCCATATCAGCATCCCGCCGAGAAACATCTGGCCGTGCAGTAGCGGCACCCCCACCGCTCTCAGCGGACGGACGAGGCTTCGGCCTCGAGGCGGCGCAGGTTGTGCTGCCGACCCGGTGGTCCGCAGTTTTGCCCTCCGCCTCGCATCTAAAGCAGCGATGCGGGGCATCACAGGCACTTGCCTTGTGACCGGGCCGGCTGCAGCGGAAGCACCGATCGCCCACGGTGACTTCCGCTGTGCACTGCACTCCGACGTGCCCCACCACCATGCACCGGAAACATCTGGTTTCCCGGGCACGAAGGAGGTGCACCTGCGCCTTTAGGAAGCCCCCTACGAGGAGGCTTCGTCCGTCCGTCACTTTCAGTGCCGCCGCGACGGGGCACTGGACGACTGTCATCCCATGACCAGTGGACCCGAAGGAGATGTCTCCAGCCTTAACCTGGTCACGGGGGCAGCCGCCCGCCTCCACGACGGCAGAGATTACTTCCTCCGTCGTGGCCGCGTCATCCAGACCCGTGATGCGCAATGCAGCGCATTTGGTGGGCCTGGTGACGCGGACGGCTTCTGCGTCCAGCGCGTCCCTAAGCTGCGCTGCTAGGGCGTCAGCTTTAGGGCCGCTGGAGGCGCCGGAGACCTCGAGGAGGCGAGCCCCGGTGCGTGTCGTCTTGCACCGGAGACCTCCCTGGATATCGAGGGCTGAGAGGTTGACTGAGGACTTCACGGTCCTCAGGACATCAGCGTACCCCACACCCCTCTCCACACCCTCCGTCGTCACCGTAAGGACGACGGCTGTGGAGCGAGGAGCGCGGGGCCTCTTCGGCGCCTTCGCCGCGGCGGCTTTGGCCACTTTCTTGGCCGCTTTCTTGGCGGCCTTCGTCTTCCTCTTCTTGGCCCCCACTACCTCCCATCCCTCCCGTCCGGAGGGATGTAAAGGAGCAGCGGGAGCGTTAGAGGAAGAGGAGGCGGCAGGGGTGCCGCTCTTCTTGCCGCGCCCCTTCGCCTTCCGCGCCTGGGCCGCGGTCTCGGCCGGCAACCGGTACGCTGGAGCGGACTGGGGCGGAGCGGGGCGGCGGACAGCGGGTGTGCCGCTTGGTCCTGGAGCGGGAGAACCGCTAACAGCCGCCGCGTATGAGAACGCGGGACGTGCTAGCGGAGGGCGGTACGCCCGGTCCTCCAGGACCGCGAGGCGCCTCTCGATCGCCGTCAGGACCTGTACCATAGTCGGCACAGGCTGTGGCGGCGATCCGGGCGCCGTGTTGGGCACCGTGGTGGGCGCCATGGTGGGCGCCGTGGTGGGCGCCTTTTTGGACGCCGTGGTTGGCGCCGTCGTGGGCGCCTTGGTGGGCGCTGTGGTGGGTGGTGCCGTCTTCGGCGCTGGTCCAGCCGTCGGAGGAGGAGGCGGCAGCATGGGACCGGGAGGCGCCTTGACCACCTTGGTCAAGTCAGCGACCTCCCGCCACAGGTCATCCATCTGCTTCCTGGAAGCAGCGAGCTCCGCCTCCAGGCTCGTCACCTGCTTCCGGAGCCTCGCCTCCTCCTTAGTGACGCTCCGCGCGAGGAGCTTGTTGAGGGAAGATTGGGCTTCATCCACCAGTGAAGCCACAATCTTCTTCCTCCCCGCCACGTTTCTGTTGCCCCGCATGGCCGCGTTCATGCGGGCAAAAACGCTCATCAGCTCCCGCGCGGGCGGCCCACCGATTTCCCGGCGACTTCGCTGGGACAGTTGGACCGAGGACGGAGGAGGAGTTGGCGGCCGCCTTCTGTACGCGTCGAGACGCGTACGCACCGTCTTGACCGGCACCTCCTCCTCCGAATCGGAGGAGAGGAGGGACCCCCACCCGGAGCAGCTGGTGCTACGGTCGCGCGGCGGCCCCCCCTTCTCCTCGAGGGTCCTCTTCTTCGTCGCAGTAGAGTGGCCCTTCTTCTTCACACTGCTGGGAGCTGACCCATCGTCAGTCCCAGCAGCATCAGTTCCTTGGGGCGTCGACATCGCGCTGCGACTAGGCAGCGCGGCGCGAGCCCCCAAATCGATAGGCATCGGAGTCATTTGTTCGTGCATAAGATCGTCGGCCGACACCGCCCGGGATAGGGCAGTGTCGGGACCGGGGGTCTCTACAGGATTATTCATTGTAATAATAAAATCGCTTTTAATGGTCACAAGTAAGGATTAAGACGTTCGGTCACCCAACCTGCCACTGCGTTACCGTGGTCAAGTTGGGGTCCAGGGCGGACGGCGAGGACGTAGAATTAATCACTTGGGGCCCCGCCCCACTTTCGTAATACTAGTAAAACTGAAGATACTCTTTGATTTCTTCGCCGTATGAGTTCATTTGTTGTAAACTTATTCCATTACCTTAGACATAAATATGTTGTACATAATTATGTACAAATTAGGTAAATGATGTATTTATATTAGGTATATGGCAATAAACACGAGCTAATGAACGATTTGGACTGGATTTTTAATGGACTACCTCGGTGGCACAATGCTACTATGTACGGACTGCCACGCTCGAGGTCTCGAGGTCTGGTGGATAATGTATAATTCTCTTTAGAATTTTACCCAGATAATTATCCCAGAGTCTGGAACTTGTGCCCGGTAAATGGCAATAGGCTCGCCCCCTATTACATGGGACCTAACATAGCTGGCGAGATGTGGGTGTGTTTGCACACCTCTGCCTACCCCTTCGGGGAAAAAAGGCGTGATGCTATGTTATGTAATGTAATGAACGATTTAACCATTATTTTAATGAGTTTCAAGTATAGCAATGCAAAACGTTATCAAACACGTTTAATACTAAGAATCGTGACGACATTTATAATTTGTGGCAAAATAGCTTTAGTGGCTATCAAAATTAGTAATTTTAAGTTTAAACCACTTAAATAAGACCTCTACATGACTGTGTAGTTTACTAAGTACTCTACGTCAAAAAAAAAAAAATCATTCACCCGTTCCCTCGTGCCGTGATTTGCGTTTACCCATGGATATAAGAATACTATACTTGTAGGTTTAAGTAAGTGTTTCTATAGTTAGATACAATTCCATTATATTTATATACGTTTGTAAATAAATAAACTTAAAAATAGATAGATAAATCAACAACCTAATATCATATTATGTAAATCGAAACAAATCAACTCTCTACAGATGAATATTATGTACAACTCAATTGAGTAAATTTTACTCTAATAAACCATGATGATTTGCAATATTGGTTACAACACTGAGATATACTAACGCTTAGCTTACACGTTAAAGAATAATTGACGTTTAAACTTTCAATTGTAGGCGCTAGGTGGAACCTATAGTAATACACACACACGCCTATATCCCCGAAGGGGTAGGCAGAGGTGCATTACACGCCCACAATTTGCTAGTATTTTTAGTCCCACGTAATAAGGGGCAAGCCTTTTGCCGTCACCGGGTACATTTATAATGGGTCTATAAAGTAGCCGCTATATTGTAATTTTGAAAAAAAAAAATTGAAACCGTTGCCTTGTGATGAAATGTTGATGAAAGGCTAAAAAATCTTATGTGCCAGCCGCTGTGGCACAGCCAATTAAAGTCCTGGGCGTCTCGGAGTATAGTAAAACATTATGAACAAACAGATTTGTAAACTACTTATTCCATAACTTTATTTTATTTATTTTCAGCGACCGGTTTCAGCTTTTCAGCATTATCAAAGGTGTTTTATTTCACTGTCTTGTCTTGTGAGACAGTGAAGTAAAACAACTACAAATAAATCAAATAAAGTTGTAGAATAGTGTACAAGTGTGTTTGTTCATCATGTATTATAGAATAATTGGTTTCTATACTTAATTTAAACTCTTGTATATTACGCAGAAATACAGTACGTACGATATAATGTCCTTTATCGCATTCGGTACAATTACTCCACATAATTGTCATTGTTACACGTCCCGTAGATTCAGCGATAATGTAGTTAATTAGACGAGCGGAGGGTTTTACGTTCCGTTGACTTGGTTGCAATAAGTTAAACCGAGTTCACACATTCGTAACTTTACTGAGGTGAGTCAGTAATACGAGTATTTGTTTTGTACAGGTAGTTAAAGAATAAGTGAGTGATTTTTTAGGAAATTGCAAGAGTTTTCAAAACATTTTAACAAGTACGTAGGCTTGTAGGGAATTTCTACCTAAAATTTTATTAATATTTTAAATAATGTTAAATGCTTGTTATGTGTCGACGAGTCCATACTTTTATCACTAAATAAACTACTTACATTAAAAAAGCAGTCAATTCCATTGCAGGCAGAGAACACTAGATTACAAAGATAGATTATTTTAAGAGATTTCAATGTTCAACTAGATGTACCTCAACAATAACAATCGTGTGAATCAACCTTTAGAATACCACTGCAATAAATAAGTATTCGTGATCGTCGCCTAAGTATTTTAATGAGATTTAATAGCAACGGTCTGTCGGCTGGCGACTGACTCTGGCATAAGTAACGTTATCGGCTGGCAACCTTAATTGGTTCCGTACATGTATAATCCGTATAGGTGTTTTGTCGAACCGCTTAGACAAGGTCCGGTTTGATAGAGATAATTCTTAGTGATGTGGAACCAAGTATATTGACAGTGTTGCTTATAGGTACTCTTATTGTAAATCAAACTTAGGTCATGTACTGCACATGTTTTAAATTAGATACCGCACAATTAAATAGAATGCTTGATAAATAACTTGAACAGAGTATAATATTAAAAATAGCTACAAAGGCCCTCTGAAACCGAAACAAATAAACAATATACTTAAATGCTTCCTTGGATAGGTCCAGTTGATAGTTATTAATCATCATTACTTATAAACATAAAACTGTTGTGTTCATAGTTGTCTGAACGGAAGGCGCATAAATTTGAGGAGCGAGTGTCGGGTTGACACCTGTGATTGCATTTACATTGCTAATTCACAGCTGAATAACACGTCATCTACGACCACGTTTCATATTTTCACAACCGTCGTTGACACGCCTATAACATTCTACCGTGCCTTAGTAAGTACCTTGTAACTACAATCTAATTCCCACTGATATCATTAAATTGCTTCGGTGGCGTGGTGGAGTTTTCGAGACCGGAGTCTCGGGTTCCATTCTCGGGTCGAATCAAATGTTTGTTTCAGAGTTTGGGTCTTTTTTTTATGCATATTACGTATGTATTTAGAATTATAATAAGTTTGTTTATCAGTTGTCTAGATCCCATAGCTCTTTGGGCTAGATGACTTTGTGTGAGAATGTCATAAAAAAAATTATTCGCTACATAGGTACGCATCTTGTCATAGTTTAAAGACACAACAAAGCATTGTCGCCTCACAAACTCACAAGCAATACAACTTGTGTGTTCAGCAGAAACCTAACTTTCTTAAAAATCAATTCAAAAAGTATTATATACTGTTTCTATAAACCGTTTTAACTTTTCTAAGACATAAATCCTTTCAACCGGTTTAAGAATTAATAATCTTATGATTTAAGGAACATTGACAATTCTGTAACCCGTTCAAAGAAGAATTTTATAAAAGTAATACCACAGAATAGTTAAGTTTAAAATTGTCGTATAATAGTGGTCCCTGCTAACTTCGTACCGCCTCAACTTAAGCTTTTAAACCTTCCCTGAATTGGTACGAATATTTTAAGACCAAAATTAGCTAAATCTTTCCAGCCGTTATAGCGAGACAAACGAACGGCGTTACATTTTTATTTATATAGATGTCCAATGGTCAGCTATTAACCTAAATGTGTAGTTATAAAGTTATAACTAAACATAAAATATAAATAATACTCGTATTCACAGATAGGTATGATATCAAACTGATATTATGTCACGTTTAGGGTAAAAACATAACACAGGTAAAATGGTCCGCGACAACATAATATCCGATATTGACACAAAACGTGGAAATGATTGATGATTTAAATTCATTATTAAAAAGATAAAACGGGGAGTGGGTCGTTACACGGCGAGATAAGCCGACGGATAAGCGACCGCAATCCATTATCGAGCAGTTAATTAATAATTACTTTCTTCCATTACACCGAACGAAAAACGTGGTGATTAACTCCGAATCGCATTAACGAGCACAATGGGTCGGCGTTCAATTAAAAACCCTTGTCGAATGTCGACGGCTTCGTAGAAAAGAGGAATCGACGTCGACGCTGACTCAATCTGGTATACATGGAATAAGGAATTACTCGCGTGCGGAAAGTTTTTAATTAAATATTCACCCATTTTGTAATTAAAACGCGTTTTAATTGAATACAATGGTCCTCAAACCAGCGTGTTAAAGAAAGGAGACAATTTTTAACGTTTCAATTTAATATCCGCTCACAGACACCTCTACATACGTTTTATTCTCGTTGCTTATTAATTAACGTGTGTTCTGAAGCGTGATTTGTTTAATCTGTTATATTACGTTTAGCTTCTAGTAAAACTGGTAGGTTTTATGATATATAATAATTAAGATAACGCCTCTGTTTAGGAAGGTAAATTTTATATACGTGGTATATAAAAAAAAATGAATGTAAGCCACGCGGATTAGTTTTATGTGCCTACTATAAGATACAGTGTTTTACCAATGAGCAACAAATTGACATGCTTGACATTTTTTAGGTTAGATGGACGTAGGAGCGGCTTCACACGCGCGGAGTTTAAAAAAAACACATGTAGTGGTGCGTAACAGCGTAACTCATCGTTTTTTTGACCGAAATATTATATTATATTAGGTACTTAATAATACTTACACACGTGTTTCATTGTGTATTTTTAAATAATATGTAAAGATCAATTTTATTTTTCGGTGTCATAGGTACCGATAAAATAGTTAGAAAATGCTAAACCTAATATAATGTATAAGAAATAACGAAGAAACGAGATAACAAAGCAAGAGCTGACTAGTAGCAGTATTTTATTCTTTAAATAAATTTTGAATAGCTTTTTTAATTGTAAGAAATATCAATTAAGTTATAGGTAACGGAAGTTGTTACTCACAACGCACTCGTTTAACTATTGACGCGGTTCACTTAAAAATCGAAAAGCGATGACTATGATGGATTGACATGCAATTTCAACCAAAACGAAACCCCGATGTCAGGAAACTAATCTCATCTGATTTATGATTGCAATCAAACTTTCATCAAAAATCAAGTCAACTGAAACTTTGGACGTAAAAATTGTCTTTCCTTAAACTGTAAATTATATTTCCTATTAAATGATCAGCTAAAACTGATAAAACATAAAATTTAATAAAAGTTTCTTAAAGTAGTTCAATAAACGTCGTAGTTATCTCTGTGTAATCCCCAAACGACCCAACTGGTAATCCCGTAGACGTTTAATTTCGCCATTTTAAATGAATCGCAGATCTCATATCCCATCCCGAAATCCTTGCTGCGATTGGTTCGTTCATCGGCGCGTATAAATTCTTAAGGAAAATCATCTACAGAATTCCAATAGTTGGCTGGGTGATGTCCAAAGTCGTGATATATCGTAGCTTGAATCGTTTCTGGGAGCCTATTTATGAGATATTTCATAACGTGCATAATTCTTTGATCGTCTATCATAGGCGATTTTATATTGACCAGGAATATACCTAATGCCGTATTTGTTGACAACTTAAGTTATGGTTTTTAAATCAAGTATTATGAAACTACCAATGAGATTATGACGAAAAAGTACTGGATATAAGTGCGTAATAAATAAGTACGTTCAACAGAATGTCATCTTGACCAAATAAATATTTCTTAATAACATGCTAATAAACCATACAATATGAAATGAAGTTGCTAATGAAGTAGTTTCGCCCAAAAGTACAAACGATGTCATCGGCTTTTAACGCCTTCGTGCAAATTGTATGAACTACTTAAAACAACGAAAATCTCGTTTGATTGACACACATGAGACATATTTTTTGTGCCGGACATTATCTGTAAGAACGTCAATTAATTGCAAAACTGTCATATTTAAATGAAGGTCATCCTAATATAGAGCGTTAGGTCTTTCGTTGATATAAAGCCAGCGAAATGATTAGTTAGGTTAGTATATATCAACGAATCCTTCCTGCAAATTGTTAGTTACGTACATTACACACCTTAAATGACTTAATACGAAGATGAGTTTCGAAACGTGTTGTGACATTACACCCTGTGGTCAGTAGGAGGTTAGTTGACATAATTATCATGTCAGTTTCTATGAAATTACCAATGAACGATGTTGTCATGGAGCCACGTGATCGGCGCGGGTGTCGGACGCGGGCCCGTCCGCGCTCGCGCACGTCAGTTCACTTGCTCCATAAACAGGTTCCCGTATTTTTCAATCAGAGAGCTGTCAAAGCGTTCTGACACCCTCATCCCGTCGACTCGCACTCGCCGAGCACCGAAATTGGTTTTCTACATTCAATCCATACAAAGTTTAATGTTATTCGTTCGCGATATCACCGGGATGCTGCCGATGTTTACCGACGCGCCAAATCATATTGGATTTGCAAACTTTTGTTTGCGGACTTTATTTCATTTCAATGTTAGTTCAGGCCGATAGAATGTAATTTTAGATATTGTACTCATCTGTTATGAATGCGTATTTATTGTATAACAATTTTCTTCGTAGTCTTTAAAAATGCGGTAAATTGGAAACCGTTACGCGTCGTAATGCTAACGAAAAGTGTGAATTACAAATTAATAGAACATGCTACCACGTTCCTGAGAAGAGAGCAGTATACCAATAGACGCGGCTGAAGTGTACCCGCAAGCGTTTATAAATTGAAGGGCTAGTACCTGCGGCTTAATACACCGCCGTTTCCGGTTCATTTCCGGACGGCGCGCGCGGCGCCGGATATTGCTTTTAAGGTTGTGCCGCACGCCATCGTAACACAGACTCACGTACTACTTATACGCCACGCTAACCGCTACGCTACACGCTTTTTTACTTACAACCCCAGCTAGTGCTTGATTTATAGTAATTAATGCATATTATGCAATTACGATTATTTAATGCAAATTCATTATCGAGAAATGCTAATTAAATCTACATTTAATTAACGCATTTTCATGCATTCATATTGAGAGAACGTAAATACAAAATGCAATGTTATACTAATTTAATAACGATTGAAGCAGACAACCGCTATATAAACTGTGCATTAAACAGTGCCGACATTATTGCAAATAAAAATACGAGAAACGTAATCCCTTGGAGCTGCTCCGGAAATTAAATTTTCCTTTAAGCTTAAACTTCAATTAACTAAAATCACGCGAGTGCATAGTGGGCAGTGTTGTAGTCGAGAGAGAAAGGCGAGTCAACACCGTCCGCATGCAGTCCCGGGGATACTCGATTTGATGGACAGTCAATTTAAGAGCGATGCAAAACAGTAACTACACGTTGTGCTTAATTTGTACGCGACCGACGAGTATATTGGGTTGAGCTGTGGTTTTATTTCGTAAGTTAATTGCAGGTGACTGGTTTTTTAAATAATCTCTAAAGCTCATTAATGTAATATCTGTCGTTAAAACCTACATAATTGACAGTATGTCACAAAAAGTTAATGAGAAACATGAAAAAAAATACTGCAATAATTTAAGTTCAACAATAACAAACTTCCTTAAGTTACGACATTTTACAAGGAGAAAATATACTTCAAAAATGGAACACGTATAAGTATTTATAAATAAATAAAAATGACATTCAGTATGTTAATACCTTCACTAATTAACGAGTTTCTTTTTATTTGAATTTTATTATAGGTTGCAGAGTGATATTGCCATTAAAGTTTTGTAAGTAGATATGAACTATCCGCAGTAAAATCGTTTTGTACAAATAATAGCGAGGCAATGGAAATAAACAATAACGCATTTTTAATCTACTAAGCTAGAACTTAGAAAAACCGACCAAGTGCGACTCGGACTCGCGCACAAAGAGTGCACGTTTGTTGTATGGGAGCCCCCTTAAATCTTTATTATATTCTGTTTTTTATTTGTTGTTATAGAGGTAACAGAAATACATCTGTGAAAATTTCAACTTTCTAACTATCACGGTTCATGAGATATCCTAAGACGGACGGACAGCGAAGTCTCAGTAGTAGGGCTCCCGTTTTACCCTTTGGGTACGGAACCCAAAAAAATACTACGATAGCAGAACCACGAGCATTAGCTAATATTACAAATATGTTCACACTATATTATACTACCACGGTAAATTTTCTGATAGATACGCCCCAAAAGGAGTCATAGGATACTTTTCATGTCGGGAATAATATTTTCCCGTGGGATAACAGCACGGGAGATAAGATAGTATAATAGATAAGAATGTAAATTATCGTGACGATATCGTCACGATAATATACATTCTTACCTTAAAGTTACTGCTGCTTACGATATCGTCCCGATATCGTGTGTTTTTATCGTGCAACGTGAAAACGCCCAATATTGTTATTCCGTTGATAAAAGGTTGATATAGCAATGTAACAGCACAAAACCTAACCTATTACATTTAATGATGTGTGAATTTAATAAATCGTCTAATGGATGATTCGTGTATTAATTTTTCGGCCAGTATCTAATGACTAACATATGGTGATAGACAAAAACGTTTGAATATTGTTCTGTGTGACTGGTGAACGTATAAACATGCGGTTTCAATTATAGTCGGGTATTACGAAACATTGTAGAGTAATTACATTTTTTTACTGGCAATACTTAGTTATACAGTGTGTTCTTTTATAGCGTGTTTGTTAAAACAACGCGAGTTGAACACGTAACATGGATTTTGTTCTTTTTACGTTAATTAATGATTAATGATTAGGATATCTAAATACCTACCTATAATTTCGCCTGTTTCAGCAGGCAAATTATTATAATTGCTTTCGAAAGTAAAGTTAAATCATAGGTCCCACGTAAGTAGGTATCCCAATCCTAATCAGAAGAAATGTCTCACTAGGTGAGTCCATTTCTTCTGATTGGGAAATTTTATCATTTTAGTAGAACAGAGATGAAGAATAATAAAATATTTACCAAATGGTTTATTTAATGTGTCTCAAACTTGTCAACCCTACCAAAATAGTTAACAATTTCGAACGTTCTTTTGAAGTTTTGTCTCTGTACCCTTTGGTAACTTATGTGGTTTTCTTTTCGTCCGTTGATCGATAAGTGCACTATACTGCAAGCGAGGTTGTCCTGGACCTTTAAGATACTCCAAGCGAGGTTGTCTTACAATATCTTAGAGATCCAGTATCTTACACCTATGCACCAATTCTTTGACGTTTAATTTGTTTGATCTTTATGCGAGCAATAATTTTAATAGTATTGATTTTGCACAAAAAAAATTTGTCACACAGGCCTTCCTGTATATTTCTACTAAAATTATGTTTTAACATAAACAATTTATGTAGAAGTAGTACATAGCGATATCACTGGCTTTAATTGAGATGCCTCATACTAGTAAGTCGTGAAGCAACTACTCGTATTAAGCAGACTACCTAAATCATTTTGACGAGCTACAAATAAAAACTAGTTTAAATAAATGTGTTTTCATTACTTCTAATATTATCTTATCTTAATTTACTTTTCATTACATATACAAGACAGGTTATTTATTACTTTTTTCTTCACAACAATCACATTACAAAATCAGGACAGAGCACTTTAAAAATTAATATCTATTTGTAAACATTAGTAAGGCAACGGCTCTCTTATCGTCATCCGTGATTCGGTTGCATTAAACCGTTTGTCGTTTCCATTACTTTAAGTAGAATTCGATGTTTATGTCAAATGTGTCGACGATATTATCGCAATTTATTTTATTAACACTTTCAGTCTAATGGAGAGGCAGGTAGGATAATATTAATAGTCGCACGGATTATTTCTGTTCATGACATGACTAGGTAAGTATGTATTTTAGTTTAAAATGTTTTTGTATACTCGTACTTGTCTGATCGTTTCACCGTTGATATTAACTAGTGGTGATGGTCGAACAGTAAGCCCGCGAGCATTAAAAACATTATTTGAGCTTTTTCCACCCAATCCAAAAAAGCTCACGATGAAAAAAATCAAGGAACAATGTCAAGTTTCGTGAAGAACGGATACAAACTGTGGCTGCTAGCCCGGAACACACATACAGACAGACGGGTTTGACGCAGAATGCGCACTTCGCAAAATAAGCACTCGACGAAAAATGTGCATTACGCGGAAGGAGCACTTCTCACAAGGGGCATTTCTCATAATGTGCATTTCGCATAATGAGCACTTCGCAAAATGAGCACTTTTCTAGGGTATGGGTCAGCCCCCATGGTGGGTCAGTTAGTCACAAAATAAAAATGATACGACTTGTATTTAAAATAAAATAAACACTTTTACAATGTAATCATTTATTCATTTATTCAAAAAATAATAAGTCTAGACTTAGTTTTCATATATTGTCAGTTAAATAACTAAATAATTAAAAAACTAAGGAAAAATAAGAAATAGGTACTGTGCAAAAAATTGGGTAGGTAGTTAACACAACGTTCTTTATCTTTTAATAGTAGAAAGGGAAGTAGGTACATAAAGTTCGATACACTCATATCAGTGAAGCCCAAAGGAGTTAGATTTACGATCGGATGATGAGAAAACAATGGTAAATATGATGTTTAATTTTTAAATAATAGCATAATTTCGCTCAAAAGAAGACATTACAAACGTCGACATAACAAAGACAAAGAGAGAACAGCCAGTTCTGTTCTCTCTTTGAGACAGTCTTGAGAATGCCTCGTGAAGAGGTGAAACATATGTCGACGTTTGTAATGTCTTCTTTTGAGCGAAATTATGCTATTATTTAAAAATTAAACATCATATATTTACCATTGTTTTATCATGGACTTTCGCCAGGTAACGCCTGACTCCATTCAGTATCGGATGATGAGAGTTTGAATCCATTGCACTATTGGATACCAATAAGGTATACTAGTGTTCACGTAAAAATAACGCTTTTTTATATATCACGGACGGATAATACTATAGAACTTATTTATTTACTTACTAGCTGCGGCTCGACCCACAGCAGTAGCACCCGCGTGGCATTTTTTCAACCCCCGACGGAAACCCGAACGGGGTGTTATAAGTTTGACGTGTGTGTGGGTGTGTGTGTGTGTGTGTTTTTCAGTCAGTCTGTGGCATCGTAGCTCCCAAACGGATGAACCGATTTTGATTCTGTTTCTTTTGTTTGAAAGATGTGTTAGGGGAGAGTGTTCTTAGCTATGTTTTATAAAAATCGGTTAAGCCATTTCCAAGATATGAGGGGTGAAAGTGGTGATGAAAAATTGAATGTGTTCAAATATAGGGTATGAAAGGTCATAACTTATGCATGGGGCACACTAAAAGTTTTGCACTTCTAGCTAATTGGAACTATTTGAATTACGAATGTTATATTTTTTAAGTCTAGACTTATTATTTTTTGAATAAATGAATAAATGATTACATTGTAAAAGTGTTTATTTTATTTTAAATACAAGTCATATCATTTTTATTTTGTGACTAACTGACCCACCATGGGGGCTGACCCATACCCTAGAAAAGTGCTCATTTTGCAAAGATCTCATTTTGCGAAGTGCACATTTTGCGAAGTGCTCATTACGCGAAATGCACATTATGAGAAATGCCCCTTGTGAGAAGTGCTCCTTCCGCGTAATGCACGTTTTGCGTCGAGTGCTCATTTTGCGAAGTGCGCATTCTGCGTCAAACCCAGACAGACGGACGACAGAAAAATTGTCCTATCTCGAAATGTAGACGTTTCGCTCGCTACGCTCGCTCGGTCAATTAATTATTAATACACATAAATAATATATCTTCAATATATATTTATATATATATATATATTATTTATGTATATTATATTATTATTATAGTATTCAATTAAAATTATTAGTAGATCAAATTACACATCTATACGAAATCTATTTAAAACGCTCGAACAGAAAAATTGTTTTAAAATAACTACCGCTAAAGAGACTAACAACTCAACAATATTTTGGTTGGTCCAGTACTAGCTGTAAAAATTTCAATCAAAGGTATTTGTTCCCACGATTAACTCGTTACGAACGTACAATGTATCGAGTGTCAAAAAAAAAAAGAGATTGTATCTATTTCTTTACTAATTAATCATAGTGTAACTTAATCGATATTGATATTATTTTCTGATTGAAGTTTAGATTTTTATGTAAGTATATGGTTACTAATTTTAATAAAAAACGTCATATCATGTTAAACTTAAACCTAACTTTTAATCTGGTGATTCTGGAACGTGTTCAGCTAGGATCTCAAAGGTACATTATCCGTAAAACAAGCCGGATAAAATCCGGATAAAATTTCTACAGTCCTGAACAATTATGTTATGAACATTCAATCGGTAGGATTCCATGCAATTGTTATTGGTGGGTATTCTTCTTTAACTAGGATATGTTCAGGCTATTTGAATCAGTCACTGCGACCATAGATCTATCATTTTAACTCGGGTAGATGTATTTAATATAATGGGCATTACCCTCTCATTATATTAACATCAGGCTATTGAAAAAAAAAGGATAAAGGTATTAACCTACAATAATTCCACCACCAAATCCAAGATCTTACACTTTCTTTCGGAATAAGTATAACCCTTACAATCCCTTTTAATACCATAATATGCCCTCTATCTTTCGTCTGCAGTCACATACGACCCTCGTGTGCTAATTGAATTTAAGGTATAAAATCCAATCGCCCCGATTCTTTATTATTCAAGATCCAATTTGGATAAGGTCTGATCGGACGGAGGGGTGAGGGCCGCCGCCCGAGAGGGGCAGTCGAGAATAAAATTGGTTTGTCACTCAAAACATAAGGTTATCAGTTTTGATATGAATATTGTATCATTCTATTCTGATATTATAATTCTATTCGAGTGTACATTTATCTGTGTTATCTCTTTTTCTATTAGACATGTAGGAAGTTCATTTACTGGTAAGGAATCTTATTAGGGATAAGAGTAATTTTTGACATTTCCTACATAGGTATTTACTTTATGGCAACCTATACTTGGATATCAGTATTGTATTAAGTAGGTATTACCTGTGTCAATTTTGAACTTAGAATTCTTCACAATCCATATTTAAGGTATGTAAGGTACCTAGGTATCTGTGCCATACGTAGGGATACCTATTTATGGGTATAGAACGATAAGTGCATCAAAAAATTACAATATTAGGTAAGTAAGTACCTACACATTTAGGATAATTTTACATTTACATTTGAGATTAATTCAAAGCAAATCTAAATAAAGAACATTCTATACATACAATATACGTTTATTCAGAAAATAATATTCCTTAACTAACCTACCCCAATGTTCGTCGATGTTGACGTTGATACACAGAACCGAGAGGGGTGTGATAATCTACAAATATTATTTGCGGAGCATCGCGCGTCGAAGAATGTAGACCGATTTTCTGATATGGCTGATGACACAATGTTATCGCGGAAGAACAGAAACCTCATCCTTTTAGAACCCCACGTTTTATAAATAACATAGTAAGGATTTGGTAAGTACAAATTACACGACAATTCAAATGTAAAAAGGTTGTAGGATAAAAAAAATACAGAGGTAGGTAAGTAATAGTTTTATAGCAAATACTTAATTAAAAAAGAAAAAGCACTCGATTGATATTGATATCATTTGGTACGAATATAGTTTGAAACACTGAGTTGATATAAAACTACGTTTTTTTTTCAAAATAACAAGATCCCGCGGGAATTGGAAAGGAGAAAACTAATCCACATAGGCGGAGCCTCTGGCAATATCTAGTTTAATATGACGGCCAGGGCTCTATGTTTATATTACTCTATGTTAACGTTACGTGACTGCGTTCATGAAATTAATAGCAAACAAACAAAGACGTGCATTAGTGTACGACGACGCACTGATCACAATCGCGCAAGATGGATTGGGGTAAAATTCACCCCACAATGCAGTTTACTCTTTCTCTGTACTATTAATAACGAATTCAGATGTTTGTAAAATAGTACTTTGAAAAGGGTATTATAAGGTCGAAATTCTTATAGGTACAGCCAGTAGAAGTAATATCCTTCATTGAATGTCAATCTGTATTACGTTGAGGATTATTAGGTCACAAGTTTTACCTCTTTTACAATCCAGTGGAAGTAGATATACCTAGGTATGTTAGGGCGGAAAACAACTAAATAACTGAATACAAATACTATGTATATTTTTTGGTAATACTCACATAGACTCCTGCCAAACCTCAGTACAAACATTTTCACGGATCACACAACCTCTTGTTCCTGAGATCAAAGGCTTGATTTGAACGCCTCAGGGGTTCACACAGCCGACTACGTTATCAAAACCATTATTCTTAGTAATTTAGGCTACATTTTATCCCAGGAATATATTCCTGTGGGAATTGGAAACTGACAAAGTAGTTTCAACTTGAGTATCAGCTTGTACGACATAAAAGCAATATGAAGCAAAATAAGAACTACAGACGAAAGACGTTCGTAACGAATGCATTTAAGTTTGAGTGCGTTTCATGTGGCGTGCAGGAAGTCAGTTTTGTAAAATGAATATGTTTCAACACTTTATATTGTGTAAATGTAAAGTACATGCATGTAATAACAATATAAATTGGCACGATATTTTCCATTGTATTTCTACAATGAAATAAATGCTAAGTAATTAAACAAAATTGCACGATCTCTAGACTCTTCATATCGGTACATATACATACGATTTATTATGTTGATCAAAATTAAAATAGATAAATCACAAACACTTAAATGGCACCAGCAGGACTCGAATCTACGGCCTTTCCCTTACCAGGCGAATGCTCTGGCTGCATGACCACTGAACTACGATGAGCATGACGAGTGAATGGTGAAAATTTATTTCAAATAAAAGAAAAATAAACCGACCTCTTTAAGAAAAAATATAAAGTCTACACTGGTTTTGGTACAGGTACTTTCCCAGCTCGATTTAAGTCACTAATCCATCAAACACCTTCAATACATTCAAGTGTGAGCTCGGTACCTGACAAGAGTTATAGTACACTTGAATATGAAACGATCATTGAAGGCACGGAAATTAAATAGCCTCTCATATCCGGGACTGTGAAGCGTCTAGTCGAGCCTGTATGACACCAAGCGTTTGCATGCACTCAACACTTTACCATTATATTAAGCATCGAACTCTTTTCAGAGGAGAAAGGCTTTTAGTTAAAAAAAATAGTGTGGATAAACCTGAAGTATTTTTGAAAATGGGAGTTTCAATACAATTGACGTCTCTGGATAGTAAAACAGATCCTCTCATCATCGACATATTTCAGCTTATTTGACGCCCAGTGGTGGGCATAGGCTTCCCCTAAAGAAGGAGGAATTCAGCCTACACATATACTTACCACGCTGGCCAGACGGGTTGGTAAAGGGTTTTGTGTCAAGTGTTCCTTCTCTATAAGTAGAACAGATGTAATGATCTAATTAGGACAATATAATCTGTGTGTGTTTTGCGGTGGACAGAGAGAACAGCTACGGAAAACTCTCAAGTTCAAGAAACTTTACCTTTCTTGGCTTTCTTGGCAGTGTCGAATCCGTGACATGTAGTTTCGTGTTGCATAACGGAATAATGACGCTTCAAGAATCTAGCAATCGCTGCTCAAAATGAGATGCAGAATACTAAGAATCGTCATCAATATCTTACCTGACTTTTTACGATGTGATCAAATTTCACAACAATATATAAAATCAACGTCCTTAATGATTAAATGATTAAATGATTAATCTCACGAATGGCAAACCTAAACAACTCGATATCGCTTGATAATTTATTTTGTATTCTTACGAGTAGGTATATTCATAACAATAAATTCTTAAGCACAATAATTATAAACTTCGCTTTAATTTATTTTTTCTGTTGTCAGTACCTTACTAGTTATACAATGCGTCATAAAAATTCCTAATTTAAATTACAACTTCTTAAATATATTTTAGTGATTTCAGATAAATAATCATTCATTAGGTTAGTAGGACAAAAGAAAGTCTATTGAAAACCAAATAGGTAAGTATTTCAGGAAATGAGATAGACTGCGTTTTGGACCTTTCGTAACCTTTCATACCCAATTTGGTCTGGTCCCCGACGGCGACGGAGAAGACCTCTGAATGTATTGAGAGAAAAGGCTTTTGAATGAAAAATGCTATGGAAATTTTATCGTCCTGACAACATCCTTGACTAATTCGTCAGATCACTGAAGGTAATACGACTATTTAAAGTGAAAACAATGGAATGACTTATAAATACTCATTGTAGAAATATTAATCTTCTACGTTTCGAGCCGCACCAAGTGTATTCAATTCCTGAAAGTTAATATATGACTAATTTTTAAATAATTGATATGACATCAGATGTTCCTTAAAACCAGGTTCATCGTCATTACATAAATATACGGATTATCCATATATTTATGTAATGACGATGAGTACACATTTTGAAACGGAGGCTCCTGTTAGTGTGAACGAGTCAATTAGGAATGTTGGAGCATCAGAGAACCCGTACTCCCCTGACATTCCTCGCCCCTCGACTGTCCAATTAAACTCACTCTCGCCGCTGACGACGGCGTACCCGCCAGCGCCGGAACCGAGCACCAGCTCGTAATTGCGTAAGCCACTTCAAAACAAACCTTTAGTTTTTGCACTGACGCTAACAATGGAGTCATATGAAACAACATAAGAACACCCCGCCATTCTATTCTTCCACCGTGCACTTATTGAGTTGTTAATTAAATTCACGCAACATAATACACGGTCGAACATGCTACAGCCGCAATCCCTTAATGCCTCCACATAAAAGTTATTTCAGCTTAAATTGTGTTTAGAGATCCGTACCGATGTAGCTTCTTGGTTAATTACAACAATAGTGGCCCCTAATGAGAGTTTGCGCTAATAAGCACAGCAGAATGTAATCAACATGCTTCGTCGGTCTAATGAGTCGAGTTCCTGTGCAAAAACAAGTAACGTCGACATTTTACTGAAGATTAATTAGGCGTTCTACATATACGGCTGTAGATATAACAAGCTACATTGTAGGCCTCTGTTTCTAATTAGTTACACCTTACGTATTTTTCTTAGAAAGCGCAGCATCAAAAGGCAAATCGTAGTTGAGGACCATGTATGCATGTTATGGGCAAGAGCATTTAATCATTGCGAATCAAAGTAGTTAGTATGCCGTATATGAGAAACGCCATGTACCATATCCGCCATTAAACACCTTCTATTGACAACAAAGTAGGTACCGAGCGCTGGTAAACGTCGTTAACTTAAATAAGTACGTTTGATTACGTCGAAGCTAGCTACCCCATTAAAACTTAACGAGGGGCAACCCTGGGGAAAATAACTAACCCAATTTCCTTTTGCCGGGAAATCATTAAAAGTCTTAAAAGGGTCTTTTCATATATTTTTTTACCCTGAAGCGTACGTGCAAATAAACACATTTTTACATACTCGAACAAACAATTCTCCTAACGAGGCAGGAGAGTAACGAGCTCGCGGAGCGGGCGGTGACCAGCGGCCCGGGCGCGGCCCCGGCGCCCGCACAGCGTGCTAATTGGAAGGATACGTCGGGAAATGTGTCTCGTTACAGGCGCCTCGCCTACCTGCTGCCGGTCCTTACAACCCGGACCACAACTACCCGCTGCTCACCTAACGACACCCCTGATTTATTTGCACCAATACATTCAAATTGACAACTGAAACTCGCCAACGGTGTCGGTCACGCAGTCGTACCAATAATCACTTTATGCAGTATTATATTACTAATGGAAATTTCCTCGCTAAAAGACTAATTTAAACGACATTTTAAATTTCAAATAAACCTGTTGGTTTCGAATATTGTGACATTAGCGAGTCACTCCAATAATGTGGGCGCCACTTTCTCAATTCACACGATAATGGAATAAGGAACCGTCTTGATGGCTAAATTAATGACTTTTTATAATAGGTATTATTATTTCTCATAATGTATTTTATTACACAATAATATGTAAATCTGTTGAATATTATTGCGAAACTAATTGAGGTTTGTCCGTTGGTAGGTAGTAAATATAACAAGCGGTGGGCTAATAGCAGTGGTTTATTAAGTATCCTGTATGCATGATGCACTAATAGGTAATTTAATTAATAGAGTTCCCAATTAGTGTTCCCTTTATAATTAATGGATGTGTGTTGAATTAGCGTCGAATACAATCTGAATCGAGACTCGTCGGCAATTACTGACTGCTACAAAATACGTCGAATTCCGCGTAATTGGTGAGAATATTACGGCAGTGAACTTAATTGTTCTCGACTTAATTAATTAAGCTTTTGTTTGAAACTAACAGCAAAGTGTAGACTTGGCAATTCTAAATTGGATCTTGTAATTACCTTACCCTCCCTTCTCCTGAAACTGTATACCTACTTACAATTATGGGCCAAGCTTCGTTAATGAAATCAATTATAATTGTGATACAATGAAAGGAATTCTATTTGCTGTTGTACTTAGCTGCAATCGACTTTACTCTATATCTATATAGATCGCCGCAGCTCCGCCCGCGTGATTTAGTGTACTCGTTCCCGATTTCCGTGGGAACACATTACCGGGATAAAAATCCTATGTTACTCAGGGTGAATGTAGCTTTCCAATGGTGAAAGAATTTTTGAAATCGGCACAGTAGTTCTTGAGTTTATTCATTACAAACATATACAAATCTTTCCTCTTTATAATAGTAGTATAGATAAACTTTAATAATGAATATCATCAAATCTTGTACGAGTATGAAAACAAATAGATTTAGGGGTGGTGCGGTGTACATTTCATCTCACTTTGAGTGAGTTGAGTAGATATTGCTGTCTTCATTATGGAGAGATTGCCATTACGTGGGACGGCAGTGAATCATTACAGTGCAGATATCTCTAATGAGCATCTCCTGTACTGTATATATATATCTCATAATAATTGGCATTCATATTTCTAAGTCTGTTCTAACATTAATACATACTTCTATATTTTTAAAGAGGATGCTAAGGGTCCCTATCTACCCATTTCCTGGATCCAAGTCATCATCACCTGTACACGGTGCACACCCTGATAACCTGATGAGGCTCTGGCATAACGGTAATACCCTCTATTACGTGGGACCAACACATAGTTACTAATGATAGGCGTAATATATTTATTAAATCTCTGTCTACCCTTTTGGCGATAAAGACGTGATCTGTAAGATTTCTAAAGAGGGTTTTGTCAGTTTCGTGGTTCAGGTGTGAGTAAATTTTGATCATTTGAGAAACATACATTTTCTTATTAACTTACTAGCGAAGGCCCGCACCTTCGCCCGCTTTTCAAATTTTATACAAAAACCTTCCTCGAGAACCACTCAATCTATAGGTGAAAACCGCATCAAAATCCGTTGCGTAGATTTAAAGATCTAACATACAAAGATCTACATAGGGACGGTCAGACTTTGTTTAATACTATTTTATGATAATGATTCCTTTTTCATTAATTTACTGTCAATAAAATATAATTCTTTTATGTAATATTTTCTAACATACAGTCGTGCGTATACAATAATTATACGCACTCAATGAGCACAGGTTTAATTAAGAGATACTTTTAACTAAGCTTCAATTAATTAACATGTGCTAATTAACAAGAATTTAATGTCAATTTATATTTCCGTGTGTCAGTTTGCAATCATTTGTAACTCGTATTTAGACCGTATGCTAATTTCTATAAATATATTTAAATTAATCATAATCATTCTAAATTACATGTGACGGATTAGCATTTTAATTAATTTTCTTACATTAATTAACTAAATGCATACTGATTTTGTTATGCCAAGTACAAAACATGTATTAACTGCTGGTAATTAAGTAAAAATTTTATGAAAATTATGTTTTTCGAGAGTCATATGTCTCTACGTTTCTGCGAAAAATAAGTTACAAAATTTACAATTCAAATAAGAGCGTGATTATAATTAATGTCATAAATATTTTCAAAGAATGAAAGATATTAGTAACGCTGTGGGTGTTCCGTGTAAGATCGTTTGAGTAATGAGAAGTTTGGAATAAATAAATAATGATTTATTAATTATATTACGACACAGTTTGAAAAGTTGGCCTATTGATATAATATTTTCTATGAGTATAATTATGTACCACGTCCAACCATGTAGGAGACAGTAGGTCAAAAAAATCATATTGCTGTTTATGATTCTTCTACTCTACGCCAGCTTTTTGATAAAATTGGTCTTGGTAAAGTAGGTATACTTTTTTATATTAAATACATACATACCTAGATTATTTTTACGTATCCCGGAAAATAAATAAGTAAGTTCATATAAAGAGGAATTTCCATACTGCTGGTATAATTTCCTTTTTCTTTTCGCCAAAGATTAAACATAAAGCATATGTTAGGGGATTGTACGCGCCACTGGACATACCCTCTGCTAGTAACCAGGGACGCCCGGCAACGGACGTTAGAGCGGCCGCGGCCTTGGGCCGCGGAATTAAAAAAAAAAAAAAAAAAAAAAAGGGGATTGTACGAGATATCAATTGTCAAAAGAAACAAGTTTACCAACCGTAACCGAACCATGTTAGAGCGTGTTATAAAATTACTATTGTTGTTTAATCGAGCGTTGTTTTAGTTAAAGGAAGGTATTTTATGTTATTATTTCCATTGTTAAGTACCACTCGGAGGGCCCAATTTCACAGAGAGTGACTCTTTCTATCAATTAGCACACAGTCAACATGCGGCTGTGTTGAGCACCCACGAGCCGGCTCAAGCAAAATCACATTTTAACTAGTTTTTGTGATAAAAATTGCCATATTTTAAATAAATATGACATTAACAACCAAATATATTTGTTCATTATAATCCTCAAAATGTTAATGTCAATTGTATTTCAGTTTTATTAAATATACAAAATAGGTAACGCCTCACAAAACTATACTATCAAAACTACTACTAGTTTTCCCTGTGTACCTTCGTTCGGTTACGGATAATAGACCTGATTATTTTTACTCTTGATTTCTCACATTGTCTCCTAAACTCCTAATATATCACCTAGGTTTCATTTCTGACGAAAGGAAAAACATAAATTATACCAATATTGGTAATTGGCCTTTGGACATATTTTCTTCATAATTAACCAAATGTTGTATTAATCAGAATTTGTGGGTATTTGAAAATAATGTTAAAATAATTATAACAATTAATAAACCTCTGTGAATTATTTTGGGATTGACCCTACAAGACTACTTTGGCAAGTATGTAAAACACCTCCGGGTAAGCATTTTAGGGGTAAATTTTATGTATTTTTTAACCCCCGAAGGAAACCCGAACGGGGTGTTATAAGTTTGACGTGTGTGTGGGTGTTCTTCCAAACGGATGAACCGATTTTGATTCTGTTTCTTTTGTTTGAAAGATGGGTTAGGGGAGAGGGTTCTTAGCTATGTTTTATAAAAATCGGTTAAGCCATTTCAAAGATATGAGGGGTGAAAGTGGTGATGAAAAATTGAATGTGTTCAAATATGCCCGTGTTGGGTATCAAATTAAAGGTCATAACTTATACATCACGATACCGCATTAAGTTTTATGAAAATCGGTTAAGCCATTCGAAGGCCATGAGGAGTGGAATGTATTTCTAATTCTGTAACCACACTCCGCGCAATTCGCATTAGCTCTGAATAATTGTTGATAGACTATACTTATGTTGATATTAAATAATGAATTATGTGAGTCGGGGGTTTTTTAAATTTTTAATTTAATTTACTTGTTGAAGAAAGTACTCGATTCTTATTCACTCTCGACCCTTGAAATTTTGTTGACATCTCTTCCATGTACCTATTTAATTATTACCTAAATAAAAGACTAATTGAATCACATACGATTCAATTAGTCTTTTATTTAGGTAATAACTAAATATGAAACTAATTGAATCACATACGATTCAATTAGTCTTTTATTTAGGTAATAACTAAATATGAAACTAATTGAATCACATACGATTCAATTAGTCTTTTATTTAGGTAATAATTAAATAGGTACATGGAAGAGATGTCCACAAAATTTCCAGGGTCGAGAGTGAATAAGAATCGAGTACTTATTTGAATTTAGGTTAGTGCACTTAATTAAAAGATTGAACATGCTAAAGTAGTTTTTAAATTCTTGAAAGCTATAGAGGTCAGTTTCGCAAGTTACAACAAGCTATAAAAGTATGAGAGGGAGTGAAAGGGGTAGAAGGAGGTTGATATTAAATAATGAATTATGTGAGTCGGGGGTTTTTTAAATTTTTAATTTAATTTACTTGTTGAAGAAAGTACTCGATTCTTATTCACTCTCGACCCTTGAAATTTTGTTGACATCTCTTCCATGTACCTATTTAATTATTACCTAAATAAAAGACTAATTGAATCACATACGATTCAATTAGTCTTTTATTTAGGTAATAACTAAATATGAAACTAATTGAATCACATACGATTCAATTAGTCTTTTATTTAGGTAATAACTAAATATGAAACTAATTGAATCACATACGATTCAATTAGTCTTTTATTTAGGTAATAATTAAATAGGTACATGGAAGAGATGTCCACAAAATTTCCAGGGTCGAGAGTGAATAAGAATCGAGTACTTATTTGAATTTAGGTTAGTGCACTTAATAAAAAGATTGAACATGCTAAAGTAGTTTTTAAATTCTTGAAAGCTATAGAGGTCAGTTTCGCAAGTTACAACAAGCTATAAAAGTATGAGAGGGAGTGAAAGGGGTAGAAGGAGGCACGAAGGCTCTACAAACTTTAATTAAGACACAATAATTAAAATAACAAGCAGCGGGCCCGGCGCCCGCCATCAGTATGCGACTCGTGGAGGCGCATATACATACATTATATAACTTCAATATTATTAAGAGTACACTGAACGTCATTTTACAGCTTCAAGAAGATTTAGTCATATATAAAAGAATATAATAGGTACTAGTACAAATTGAAGAAGAAGAAATTAGGCCGTTCTTACGTTGACTTATTTTATGGCTCGAATATTTTCGTAGCCTATTGTTAATTGCTTGAAAATACGTATAGATGTAGTAGATGTCTTTGAACAAAATATACTTACATTTTATTTAGCAGTCACCATAAATTCCAATTCCATTTTTAAAGTTCCCGATGGACTCCCAGTGATTTTGTTATGACCAAATAATCTAAAGCATGTAAAAGTCAATTCTAAAGTGGTCAACTGATTCTAGATGTAAATTCAACGAATAATAATGTAAATAGATAAATAATGAAAAGGTAAGTGGTTTTGTTATTATTTGCATCTACTGTTTTGCGATTTGCTGGTTAATAAGATTGAATAATAAATATTGTTGGACATTCTCACACAACGTCATCTAGCCCAAACTAAGCTATAAGCTTGTGCTATGGGATCTAGACTACTGATAGCATACATAACATACATAGAAAACACCCAAACTCCGAAACAAACATTTGTGGATCACACAAATATTGCATACGACGCGGGAATCGAACCCGAGAACCGGAGTCGAAAGCCGATGCACTACCGACCACGACACCGAAGCAGTCAAATTAAAGTGTTGCATTATTAGCTATTTATAGGTACATAATAGGTTAATAGTGTGCTTGTACGAGTGTATCTATACTCTTAAATATACGAATTGATTTTCTAACTTGTTTGCAAAATATTCTTACAGTGACGTTATTTGAAATAAATAAATTGACTTTTGTATTTTTCATTCTATGGCTGATGGAATATTAAATAACAATCATAACTAATCTTATTATTATATTATTCATTTTTATTGCCTAATTGTACTGACAGTCTATCGAACCGGCGCGGTTTCCAATTATCAATGGGCACGCGTTCAGCTGCCCAAAATACAACTCGTTCATTAACAGAACGCGAAGGCAGTGTAAACAAGAAATTATTGAATGAGTTCCCTCAGGCTACACTGATAAGTGAGAGACAATGATTTAATAAGATTTATGTTAGGATTGAGTATTTTTTTTTTATCTACACAACTAGATACTTCTATATAATATTTTACATTTAAACTATCTATGTTTTGGTAGCAAACATCATAACATCATAGTATAAAACAAAGTCACTTCCGTGTATGTATGCTTAGATCTTTAAAACTACTCAACGGATTTTGACTCGGTTTTCACCAATGAATAGAGTGGTTCTTGAGAAAGGTTTTTGTGTACCTATATAATTTGTCAAGCGTGCGAAGCCTTTGGCGTCCGCTAGTAAAATATAAATACTGTACTTAATAATTCTAACTGAAAAAAGATTTTAACATAATAAGTAGTTAAAATAATAACAACGTGAATGAAATTACAATTGTGTACATACCTTTATTTCGTGTTTTCCAATGTTGTCAGTAAACAAATCATGTATTTCCAATAGAAACAAATCCACAGTCTAAATAATATACCACTAACATAAAACTTGTGCAGTTTCTCACTTAAATAAATGTCACTTTAATTTAGTTTATAATAAATTTGCTGTCTCTATGCGGCAAGTCCAGGTATGTATGGTTGTCACTAGACAGTCTCGTTAGACTAACAAGGGCCAATAAAATGATTTATGAAACTTGTAATTAACAAGGGAACGTTTACAGCAGCGAGTAACACAGCTCGAGTAAAGTTTGCACCTCGGAGGAGGGAACACCGACACGTGTAGAGTCGAAGAGGACTCGCGGCGAAGTGAGGCACTCGCTCCGTCCGCGGACACGAATGATGCGGGTGCCGCGCCACCGCGCCGCCTCTGGCCCGCAATCGCACCCCTACCCGGGGTGGAATGGAACAACACTCTAATATAATGACAGGGTCGGAACACTTTAATACTCTAATTGAAAAAGTAAACTCCGACAGCTTTTAAGTGTAATTAAGGTTACGCTTCCACATTGCGACTTTACTCTCACAAATACTCACTCTAGTGATTGGTTTTGAAATATCTAGGTGAGTGATTTTTTTCTTGTATTCTTTTTTGCTTTTTGACATAATTAAATTAAATAAATCTAACTACTTTGCAATATTCCGCCACATGCAAATTACCCAACTCTCGTATTTATTCATGCACAAGTCCGCCCTCCAAACCCACTTAGGCCGAAAGAATAGAGAAATAATTTTGAAAATAGAATAAATATGAGAGTTGTGTTATCGTGCAAAAAATAATAAAAACCTCGACACGTGTTTCGCCCCCAACCAGGGGCATCATCAGGACTTGTGCATGAATAAATACGAGAGTTGGGTAATTTGCATGTGGCGGAATATTGCAAAGTAGTTAGATTTATTTAATTTAACTATGGACTTCCGAAAAGTAACGCCTGATAGTATTAACTTTTGACATAATCATTTATTTAAACATGACTTCTTTTTCAACGTTTATTAGTTCAAAATTTAGTAAACTAGAGCCTTGCGTTGATCTTTTCAATCGTGATTTTTAGCTAATATAGAGCAAGCTTCGGTTCTATTTACGATTCCTTTTTAGTACATATATAAGAATTATTTGTCACTTTCCGTGAGATTTGTAGGTACGGTTTGTTTTTCATTTGTTTGAAGATTGAGTCCGGAGTCACCCACTCCGGACTCAATCTTCATATTTTAATCAGTGTCCAAACTGGTTTGCTGAGGATCAGAATTTCCTGCCCCTGAGAACTACACTTACTGCACTATGCAAATCTCCATAAAGTTGACATGTCTTTAAAACCGTCCAACCAATTTCGGTTTTGAGAAACATAAAAATATATCCGGTATCTTCGAATAATAAGTGAATATACATAAAAAAAAAACTGAAATATTCAGAACCTTCTTCGTTTTAAAACGAAGGCATTCGCTGTATGTTTGTAAGGTTTTCAAAAAGTTATTTAAGGTAAAAAGTGAATTTTCATATAACACCAACATGAAGTGACCGTGGGTGACTAGTATAATATAACAATAATATTATGATTGCGTGAACTATATTGATACGATATAAGACACAAACACGCCTTAAATATTGTTAAAATACCTACCTACGATCAATAGATCAAAGTCGTGACTTTATAGTTATTTCTATAAATAAAAAATATAATAAATAAATAAACAGCAATGATAGAATACAATTAAAATCTCTGAAAAAAACATGTTTCGATGAACGCGCTTTACCTATGTAACAAAGTATGTATATATAGTGAACACATAGCTTGTACTACAAGCTATGTGTTCACTTGAATATATGCACTGGTGTGCCCTTAGATATTAACCACCAACTCAATACAATACATATTATACTTAGCACACGCGTTACGCCAACATCATATTAAACGGTCCTTACAAATCGATACCTAATAAATGTAATCGGCAAGAGCGTCACGTTCTACTGCCGCCACGTAGGTAAGAAATATCACAAATACAACCTCACTACTCAATTCCCTCCTAAATTCAATTCCACCCCTTTTCGCAGTGTTCGCATAGGAAAGCAATCTTCTTTACATTCCTTTCCATCGCGATAAATTTATACACAACCCTATATTTTGGGAGTCAGGTGATAGCTGATGATGATCAGGCAACATGAAAGCAAGAGACTAACAAATTATTAAAGCAAACGGCACTTGCAATGAAGCTGGTAATTAACAAAACGCAGTGTTTTGTCTGAGTAAGGTAAAGGAACCCGACAGGATCACTATAGTATCCTAGTGGTATCGCAAATAAGTGGAATAGTACCTACCTACCATTCGCGAACGGGACCAATCGCGCCTAAAGGGTTAGAACTAACTCGCAAAGAAACTGTTAGTGTATGTCGAGTGACCGCAACGTCGTTGAGAATTTAATTTCAAATGGCCGCCCGCCTTCGTCGCCATTGTCAACCCAGTATTTCATTACGGCTGGAGCTTTTCTATTAATAAATCACTCTTCGCCTGCGCTGTTTAATTACGTCCCGGATCCGACCAACGTCTGATTACACTTTCATCGAACATCTAATTAGGAGTGCAGCGGAGCCGTGACGGGGTGGGAACGTATGTGTATTCTTTGTTCGTGAGATATTACACTCGGCCTATATTACACCGCGAAGCCTCTCGAGCTAAGTTCGAAATGAACGAACTTTGATTAAAATCGACCACTCGCCTTGCTGCTACGGTATTAATTTAAATGTTTGTAACGTTTTAGGATTCTGTTCTCATATAAGCTACTTAAAGGTTTCAGACAGTTCAAAAATGTACATATCGGTTGTCCTGTGTACAAGATTTACCGAAAATCAATAGATCTAAAAGATTGTAGCCGAAGCTGTTATTCGTGCTCAATTTAATCCCGTTACATTATTAAAAATTACTAAGAGGAAAATTGATTCTCGTTCAAGATAGCTTTGCGCTGAAAGCTTTTCGTTGTGTACTTACAAAAATATTCTTTCAGAAGATAAAGAAGAAATAAGTCATTGAAATAAATATGGAAATAAAGATACTGTTTATTTATGGTCGTATTATAATAAGAGTTGTTCGTATGTTTGAAAGTGAAAGTTGTAGTGGCAAATCGCACGGTTGTGTGGCTCAAGACGTTTTTTTTAATTTCCTGAAGCGGACGGCGGGCGGACGCGGGCGCGGGCCTCACCGGCCCGCCGCGCCCGGCCCGTTTAACTTATTGCCACGGTTAACGAGAATTCGCCGTTGTGTGCCGGCGAAATTGAAGGATTTACTCCCCGTCCCTCCTTTATTAAACGTATTGCACACTAGCCCATCGGCCATGTGTGAGTGTTCCTGTACAAGCAGTATGCCGAAATTACATTTCACATGAGTCGTAATAACAAGGGCGGCGTAAATCACTAACATTATTAGTTTCTCTTGTTACCCGTGCCATTTGTCATTTTATATTGATGCAGGAATGGTTGAAGAAAAGTTCATAACAATATAACATCACACGACACGGAACTATGTAAGTATCTACCTCTTCTACGTTAATATTATTTGAGGTCTACTACAATAATTTTGGCCTAAAATGTATGAATACCTTAACAAATTTGTTATTATTTAGGTATTAAACTAAATATCGAGTCTACGTGTTTTGCAATTATTTCCAACGAAGATATATCTAACACCACAGCAGATAGTTTAAAGCAAATATATGTATTTTATTTATTTCTATAGACTAAAAAGAAAGGGCGGAGATCGTAGCACATCCGTGGTAATGTCGTGCCGAGAGCTCCACGCTCAAGATCCTCCGCCGGACTTCCTGAAAGCTGAGCGTATCGCTACGCTTAAAGTTTCGCAATATACGTGCACCGAGCCCGTCCTTTATTAAAAACTATTCTCACATTTTTAATTAAAACTTGTGTTCCCCCACTAAAACTTTATTTAAGCAATAAAGGCGGCGCAATTAGCGGCTCTGTCCCCGACGGCGACTTCACCTACTTTTCCTTTGCCTTTAATGACTGTTTTTTTAATAAAGCCGGAGACTGGTGCAAGTTTATTAATTTAGGTTAACTCATGTCACGGCAGGGCAGTGAATCACTTACCTTGTTGCCTTGCCCTAACTTGCCATGGCAAGTGTGGTCTTATAGCATGCTATAAGACCACACTTTTTAATTTAACGCACCAGTCTCTGCTATATTTATATTAGGTATTTACTCCATATGAAGACGTTTCTGGTGTTACATAAGACATCTTTATCTTACAATACATTACACCTTAATGATACTAGTATTCCTAACATTAACTTAAACTCCTATTTGTAAAAGATCACTATTAGTTTGTCCATGCCTTAAATAAAGGTGTTACAGGCTTCTGCTCACTGATAGCCCCTCGACTCTCTTGCCTTCGTTTATCATTAATTATTAGGTTCCTGATATAAGCCTTGGACGTTAGAGAACCCATTAAAGCCAGATTTGATCGAAGCACATAAGTACTACGTCACGAAAACTTTTTACTTGGTCCCTTTTCGGAAATATCGTATGCGTCCAAAGTAGCGATCGTTGTCGAGCAACGAACTAAAAGCTTGAATGACGGGTAACCCCCCGTTGCAACCCCACCCCTCAAGTGTTCCGGCCATAATTACATTCCCGTGTCTAACAAATGGAGAATCGGTGTTGATTTGTGTTTAGCCGAGTCCGTGATCCGCGGCCCGGGTGGACGGTGCGACGAGGTAGCTAATGGCCATCTATTTCACACTATTAGATTGCATGTTAAATGTCTTTTATAATTATCTAACGTAGACAGAATATTTATAGCATGTGGTTGGGATACATTACACAGAGGACCGAAAACAGTTCCTTGAGGGGACCTACATGTTAAAGGGACTTTATATTACATGCAGTTATTAAAACCCTCAGACTAAAAGAATAATCTTTTAGTCTGAGTTAAAACCAGGTTAAATCTCAGCCACCTATGTTAACTAATTCTGAACACATCCTACTAATATTATAAACGCGAAAGTTTGTGAGTGTGTAAGTATGTAAGTATGTATGGATGGATGGATGTTTGTTACTCTTTCACGTAAAAACTACTGAATGGATATTAATGAAACTTTACAATAATATAGCTTATACATCAGAATAACACATAGGCTACAATTTATAAAGATATTGTGTAAATTGTTCAAAATATGACGCGTCGCGACGGGAACGGGAAAAAATCCAAATTACCACGCGGACGAAGTCGCGGGCGACCACTAGTTATACATAATTTAAAACGTTACTTACCGTAGTCACCTGCGTAGGCACTAGATATATGTAAGTATAATTATAATAACACTTTATTAGGTAAAAAAATTAAAATAATTGCCACAAATTCTTATTTGATTCTGTGCAGTTACTTAAAGATTACCTACCCTTAACAATTCGTGTCAAGCAGGTAATTGTGAATCGTCGATTATGTGAAAAACTAATCTCGTCAACCAGCCTAAAAGCTGCGCGATAGATTGCATCAGCACACGGCTTTTCCATTACTCGCTAGTTTTTTATTAAAAGCTTTGAGAACGGCATTAAGGTCATGCTTTAACTGGCTATTTTAATTAAATAAAAGGTCGTAAACTTTACGCATTCAAGTTTGCACAGTCGATAAAAGTTAGTGTGCGGACACTCTTACTAGAATTTTACCGAAATCTTATTAAATTCCTAAAGGAGACCTACTTACGGGTTCCTCCAAGATCTTCCCTCCTAGCCTGCAACTAGTGCAACTGCCATTAAACGAGCGAGAGTCTGGCATACACAAAAATGGCTGGTTAGCGGCAATAAGTACGGCCCTTATTATTTGAGACCGCTTTAACTACAAACGTAATTAATGTGTCAAAGGATAGGCAAAGCAACAGGGACTCCCGAGTGCGTCCATCAATTCACTTACAGAGTTTGTTAGAAAGCCCCGGCATTAGACTTTCCAATCAAACTGCGATGCGGCTGAAGTACGACATTTTCCCAGTTTCTTATTCCCACATAATAGAAGGCGAGCCTATTGGTACCAGGAATTCCTAAGTTGTAATAAAAATTCACTGTTTCAAACAAAAAAGAACAGTCTGTTTTAAAAGGTACACATTGGTAGTTAGAGGGTTGGATAGTGTCGAGTCCCACTGTCGGGACGAGGTTTTTTGAGAAATGGTTCGCACAAACCAGGCAAGGAGTCGTTAAGGCGCTCGTATATCCTCAGATAGCCGCGAATATTGGCCGCGCTAACAATGTGCGTCTTTATAAGTTTTTAACGAGCTCGGACGATATAAATTATGTGTGCGGCGGGCAGTGGGTCTCGTTATCTCGCTAACGGCCGCACTAGCGGAAGCTTAATGTACCGAGAGCTTTATTGTAGCCACTTACGAGCGCACTGCAACTCCAACTAGTTGTACGCTATTGTCCTTTCGCTATATTACTTCTACGAACTACTAAAAGTAACAATGTAGCGCATTATGCAATTCTTTTGAAAGTTGGTTAGTCTGAAAATGGTTGCATTGCATTTATAGATGTACACCTACATAATAATATAGGCTCTTGGTCTTGGTGAAGTCAAAGCGTGTGTAAGTAATTAATATCTAGTAACACCATTACAGGCAACGTCCAAGAACATGTGAGAAGACTGGGCAGGCAGAACTAAGAGGTACGTGTATTATTACATGTACAAACTAAATACAAACTGGTTCCTTTACTCCAAACTTCACATTATTCTCATTAATAATAGAAACATAGGAAATTATAATTACAATTTCAAATCTACACTTCACTCAGTTCTAATACGGAAGCCATTAAGGGTGGTTGAAAGTTAATAAGTAATAAGAACATTAATTGGTTAGCAGGGCCGCATTTAACTCCTTTCAAAACATGTTTCTTACAATCAATAGCGAATAAAGCGGATTAATTTTATGTCGTCCATTAAAATTTGATTTTATACGAGGAAATGTTAATTCCAAGATCAATGTGATAGAAATATAATCTTTAAAGCAGAGTCGATTTACCAATAAAAATTTACTGGCTGAGCGAACTTAAAAAAATGTTGTAAAGGGGTTCCTTTTTTTCTTTAAGAGACAGGCAGAAGTAGGTACTGCAGATCTCATTAGTGTAACAATTTTCACATGTAAAAATTGGTATAAGATAACATTGCACGGGCTTGCAATAAAGAGACCACTGTTTGTCAATCAGCTGGTTCATGGTGACATGGGTTTGCAAAATATAGATCAGTATCTGGGTCTGTAGTATAGCCAAATTTGCTGGCAATGGCAAGCCGTATTCCATGTATCATCATTCATTTCAATTATAAATACACCGAACAGATTTCTCTCTGTCTGATGCAGAAACAATATATTTTTGTTTGAAATTGTGCCAACAATAAACCACTGCAGACACTTTGAATGCGGCCCTGGTCGGTCCCTAGCGGGTTTCACGACGAAATGAAGGTCATCTACCCCACAATTAGTGCTTTACGGTATTAATAAAGAAATCCCTTAATTCTTCCTTAATAAAAGAAATTCTGAACGTATTTGCTGCCGAGAAAATTCATTAGCATACCTTAACTTTCCCTGGCTTGTGTTATTAATATTTGAAAACGAGTACACATAAGATCCTATAATCTGTAATGTACATAATGATATTACTTAGGTTGCTTCAAAGGCATTATATTTTTAATATTACTCATCGCAAATAACGGTTTGACAATTTTACTTGATACTACTGTAATTTTATCGGCAAAGTAAGCTGAAAATTATGATAGGTGAAGGAGAGATTAGACCGAGCTCTAACACTAATGGCAGGTTTCGTGTTCATGATTTGCAACCAAACTGCAGGATTGTCACTTTCACTGATACTGGCACATCTTGCAGCAGCATATCATGGGTACCCACTTAACTTAAGAACATGGTTGAAGAAGTAGGTCTTGGAACTGCTACTTTACTTTTCAACCACTTAGAACAATAAACGTATTACTGAAAAGTGTTTAGTGTTAGTACGTTTGACTATTCTGATGATCAAAAGTAGGATTTCGTAATGGAGATATAATATCAGGAAAAACGCATCCAATGGGCGTTTTCACATTGCACGATATCGTCACGATAATTTACATTTTTACCTTAAAGTTACTGCTCCTGCTTACGATATTATCACGATATCGTCACGATATAGTTTGTCGTTATCGAGCAATGTGAAAACGCCCAATGGACGAAGTGCTTGTTTTCACCTGGCATCACGCGTTTCAACGGCTACATACGGACGACGTTCTATCACAGAATAGGGAATAGTACTTACATACAGAACTTGCACTCCGATGTTAATTAAAGCACATTCTTTTGTTTACAGAGAACATAATTAGGGTCGTCAGGAAAGTGCCAGCATAATTTGACCAATAATTGCCTCAATATCAACTCTATGGTCAATGCCGTATCACAAACAAGAGACAAACAACCCTTACTGACTTACAACTTCAAGTTGTCGCTGACGTCACGTATTTTTTGCGATTGTTAGACGAATGACATTATTATTATACCGTTTATTCGTTCTTAAAACATCGGGGGGCATGGCAGTGCCCCCGCCAATATTATTTACAGTTTTAAATAAATCTATAAAAAAATACAAACATATTTAAAAATATAAAAAATAGTGACCCACCAGCAGCGGAGTAGAACCCAAACTACCGGCGGTGGAAGCTACAGGCTGAGAAACCTCCTAACAATGCGGCACGTGTCAAGGATAACAGCCTTCTGAATCTGACACTTGATCCAACAATCTAACGAGAGTCACTTGAGGTGTTGATCGAAACTCTTAGCTATTAGTCCGTTTGCCGAAACGACCATCAGGACAATGATCGTCGAGTCTACGTCCCACATGGCGGTTATCTCGAAGGACAGATCAAGGTACTTGGTAAGTTTGTCCTTCTCTGCCTTCACGAGATTCTCGTCATGTGGAACGGCGACATCGACGAGCACTGCCCGACGCTGAGTCCGATCAACCAACACGATATCAGGCCTATTGGCAATAATAGTCCTGTCCGTGATCATTGATCGGTCCTAGTAGAGCAACGCACGACCATTCTCGAGAACTGGCACACTGGTGTGTACTTATAGTACGGTACTTCAAACTCAATAAGGCCATATTGAAGAGCAAGTTGCTGGTGAATGATCCTGGCTACTTGATTGTGCCTATGCAAGTACTCGGTGTTAGCAAGATACGAACAACCGGAAATAATATGGCGAAGTGATTCACCAGGACGGTGGCATGCTCGACAAATGTCGACCGTACCGTCCTTCATGATGTATTTCCGATAGTTGTTCGTCTTGAAAACCTCATCTGCAATTGCACAGGCAAACCTTCAGTTTCCCCAAAGAGGGCCCCAAAACGCAGCCAGTTCACCGATGCGAGCAGGTCTACATCGAGTCCTGTTAAGACTCGGTAGAACCGCCCGTGTAGCTCCTTGCTCTTCCATACGTCCTTAGGGTCTTCAGTACTTAACACCTTTGGTTTACGCCAGTTCTCGTTAGCCAAGGAAAGAGGTGTCAGACTCTTGTCAACCTTCACAACATCGCAATGAATATCACACCCATTCTGTAGAAAGTAATCTCTCAGACTGCACACTTCACGGTTGTGGAAGTTCTTGGCATTCAAAAAGCCTCGACCCCCCACTTCCGCGGAATGTACAGTCTCATGACAGAAGATCTTGGGTGTAACATTCGATGCATGTCAGTTGTTGACGGACTCGCCTATCCAGGGCGTCTAGTTCCGTTTGAGTCTACCTAAGCATGCCAAAGGAGTATAACAATAAAGGTATCACCCAACCGTTGAAGAACTTTTGTCAGGCGGCCGAAAAAACGTTCTTTCACCGATTTCTTAATATCCTCTACCACTATACCCAATGACTCTGACATTAGACGTATTTGTATGTTTCGGTCTCGGAGAGAACTCTGAGAGTTATTTTCTCAGAAAGTTGTAAATTCGGTGAATTTACAACCTTGCCCCGTTGTACATGCATAAGCGCACACTTATCAACACCAAACTCCATCTTAATGGCATTACTAAAAACTTCCGTAGTTTTTAATAATGTCACTAAATCTTGGTGCTTCAGTGTGAACAGTTTGAGGTCATCCATGTACATCAGATGAGATATAACCTCACCCCCTCTACGAAACCGATAGCCTAGCCCTGAATCCTTCAGCAATGTGCTAAGTGGATTCAGTGCTAAACAAAACCACAATGGACTCAAACTGTTGCCCTGGAATATACCTCGTTCGATCCTTATCAAGCCTTGCGGATCAGAGGCATACCCCCCACTGCCTGGTTGACGAAGGGCTGTGGTCCATCGCCCCATACACGAGACTAAGAAGGATTTAAGAGTCGGATTAATTTTATACAACTCTAAAATCCTCTTCAGCCATGAATGAGGCACTGAATCATGGGCCTTCTTGTAGTCAATCCAGGCAGTAGAGAGGGCGCCCCTACTTCGCTTGACCTGTTGGCTAATGGCCATATCAATGAGGAGTAGCTCCTAAGTACCACGGGACCCAGCCCTACATCCATTCTGAGCGGTATCTAAGATATTATTAGATAATGATATGTGCGAGTTTATTTTACTTCTCAGAATAGATGTAAGGAGCTTGTAGATGGTAAGCAAGTGATGGGTCTATAGTTTTTAGGTTCTGTGGTACTACCTGATTTATGGAGCAGGAAGGTGATGCCAGTGGTCATGAAAGCGGGTAAGGAACCAGACTCAAGGGCTTCTTTATACTGTGTTGCCAAGCGTTCATGCGAGCTCTGAACCCATTTTATTCAAAAGTTGTGCAATCCATCCGGCCCAGGACTTTTCCAGTTTGGGGCTGTACGAATTGCACAAATAACGTCTTCGGAGTCTGTGGTAATAGACTCCATGGGTTTGATGGTACTGCATTCACGCTCGACGACACGGATCCAGTCGCCCTCCGAATGTTGGACGGGCACCGACCATATGTCACGCCAAAATTGATTCATGGCGTGAGTATATGGCAGTTGTTCGTCGCTCAAACGTTGTCTAGTTCCCTCCCACTCTCGGTACACCTTCCTTTGGTCACTTTGGAAGATGCGATTCTGCCAGTATCTATTTACACTCTCTCTATAACGACGGATACGGCTTGCCCATGCATACACTTTCTGTTTCAGAAAGTCAATACGTTCCGTGACATTGGCTAAGTATTGCTGGGAACGAATACCGGTCCCAGCAAATGCCTGAGTCACGAAACGCATGACCCGGGGACGACTATTTCCCCGCCTGAAAGAGTTATATAAGCTTTGCAATGAGAGTCCTAAATGTGCCGATACATCGCTCGATTCTGGCCTGCCATACGGGAACACCATCCAGTCGTGGTGCACGGTTAACTTCGGGGAATTTAACGCGTGCAACACGACAAGCGGCAATGGCTCCACAGTAAAGAATCGAATGAGTATCAAGCAAATCACTGCTAGTCCGTAAGTACGGCTCTAGCAATGCATTCAGGGCTCCCATCAACGCCAGATTTCGCTTATGCATTGGGAAGCGTGGTAGCCGCGGTCTAGAATTAGGTATAAACCTATACTGCGAGATCACATCTTCCAAAGTACTCCTCAATTGCTCGCTTACCTGGATAGATGTATCACTCGTATCATTTCCCGCGTCGAGTGCGGGCTCCGCTAACGTCGCACTTGTTGCAACCGTCTGTGTCACAGGTGACGGTGCTCTCGTTGACACTGGAGCTGTACGAGTGGATAATACTTCCAAAGGGAAAGGGCTCAGCGGGCTGTGCTAAAAGTTATTAATTTTAAACCACGCTACTACCCTACAGATATATTGTACTCAGAATGTAATGTCCTGACGGTTAGAAAACTTTACATTCTAAAATCCATTATCCGCAAACACTCAAAAATTATGTACGATGAGCAGCTTGTCAGTCGGCGGCGTCGTGGCTTCCCGATATGTCCAATTTATCCGTGCAGAACTGCTTACGCGCTAGGCTTTATAATAATGCCCACGGGCACTCATACATCTACGCCTTGTCTAGGTGTGAAATAAAACACAAGCTTAAAACCTGGCTACAGACATTGACATACGATGAAACCGAGCAGCTTCTGACCACTGCACAGTGATGGAGATAAGAAACACCCTAAACACCCACATTCATACAAACACCCACATTCACACACACACACACACACACACACACACACACACACACACACAAATACACACTAAACCTTGAAACATGAAAATAGCAACAACAGCAATCATCCATTAATATATTTTGTTTTACTTAAGTACACTGATCGCCTACCGCAAGAACCAGATTTTTTGTAACCGCTGTGAGACTTGCTATGTATGGACGCCTCACCCAAGATACAGACTGGTTTCCTGCCTAGTTTGGGGGAGGAGTTCTGCCATGACCTTTTTATTGATGTACTGTAAAAATAAAATAAAATGTAATATAACGTTTATTATCTTTGAAATTTTCAGAAAATTATTTAGATTCGTCAGAAGTTGGTGTGACTCTACCGAGGGTTCCAAAATGCAACGAGACTGAGAAGAGCCCTCAAGAAACTCAGCTCGGCTTTTTTCAAAATATTTCATCTTAAATCTAATACAGAGTTATTTAGAAAGGAGCAATTCGTTACGTTGTTACAACCAGGCCGCCTTGTCATCTAAGAAATCATTAATACTATAATAAGCTTTATGGCACAATTTACTTTTTATTAGTTTTTTAAATTTATTGACAGATAAATTTGCTATTTCGGTTGGCAATGTATTGTACATTCGAATAAAGTTCCCCGCAAAAGAATTACTCACTTTATGAAGCCTAAATTTAGGAACAGCCAGTTTATCCTTATTTCTTAAGTTTAGATTATGATTATCACTATTTTTCACAAATTTACTTTTGTTCTTGTGGGTATACAATAAAATTTCATAAATATACTGTGCATACACTGTAAGGATGTTAATATGCTTAAACTTATCTCTTAATGACTCCCGAGACCCCATTCCATAGATAGTCCGGATAGCCCTCTTCTGCAACACAAAGATGCATTCAATATCGGCAGCGTTACCCCACAGTAGTATGCCATATGTCATGATACTGTGGAAGTAGCTGAAGTAGACAAGACGCGCCGTTTTAATGTCTGTAAGTTGTCGGATCTTTTTGACAGCATAGGCTGCTGAACTAAGCCTGGCCGAAATTTTCCCGATATGAGGCCCCCATTGCAATTTGGAGTCTAACGTTATGCCCAGAAAGACAGTGTCATCGACCAATTCTATTATATCATCCCTAACCTTAACACTGGTTTTAACAAGTCTTACATTAGGTAAGGTGAATCTTACACATTTAGTTTTATTTTCATTTAATAATAAATTATTAGCACAAAACCAGTGGACTATCCTAGAGAGGGCAATGTTTACATCGTCAAGTTCGCGCTGTCCACGTTTAACTTTAAATATTAAAGAAGTGTCATCAGCAAACAAAACTACCTCGTGGTCGTCTCTTATGAGGTGAGGGAGATCATTAATATATACTAGAAAAAGAAAAGGTCCCAAAATTGAACCCTGCGGTACCCCCATTGCTACAGGAGAACCAGGTGACTGTTTACCATTGATCACTACTTTCTGGACCCTATCACTTAAGTAAGAATTGACGAAATTCAAGGCCGTCCCCCGGATTCCGTAATGATCAAGTTTCTTAATTAAGGTCTGGTGCTGAACGCAATCGAAGGCCTTAGATAAGTCACAGAATACACCATAAGCATCATATGAATCATCCCAGGCCCTGTATATACACTCTAATAATTTAATACCGGCATCAGTGGTGGACCGACCACGAGTGAAACCGAATTGTTTTGGTTTCCTTTATCTCATTAATGTATTATATAAGCTAGGATAACGCTGTGTAATAATCATGTACAAACCACTTGAATTGAATAAATTATTAATATTACTTCCAGGCGTAGTCGATCAAGCACAGATTGATCCAACAACTTTATAGTTAACTTGATAGTCGTTGGACGGCAACGGTCATTGTTGGTTCAAGAGCCTGAAACAAAGGAAGCATCCTTGAACGGTACGCAGTCAGGTTGGTTTCCCCATCTGTAGCCTCATAATATGCCCGCATGACGTTTTCATTGATGGATGAAGTCCATCGCATGCGGTGCACAATACCACCGGTAGAGGGGACCCTATTCGAAACCGGTAGGCTTCGGGGCCCCAAACTGCTCGGCGGCCGGCCTCTCCCTCGCCGGCGTACAGGTGGTGGCGACGACGGCGGTGAGAAATACTCGTCACTTGAAGAGCTCGACGCCTCAGCGAGCACCTGTGTCAGCGATGTGCGGTCCGGTGCCTGCGAGGCGGAGTTTAGTGACGAGTCCGGGGGTGTTAATAGCGCATTTCTGCTTCTGGCTCTTGTTTGCATCTTTCAATCACTTCATATTGTTTATATAATATTGAATGTAATACATATTGTTGATATTTTTTGTATTCATTAAATGACATGTGTCAAATCTTCTCTGCATATTTTGTAGACTTTGTTTATAGTTCTAAAATATTATAAAATCCTTTATTTACATATGTATCGACTTTTTGCTGATATTATTTTGAAATCTGAAGTAATTGTTTTTTAGGGAATAATATGTAAATAAAAATATTAAAATATTTTAAGAATGATGTATGAGATGTTCAGAGTTGCCAGTAGTTTTTTTTTTCGTTTATTTAAATTATATTCTTAACATACATTTTTTTACAATATTTATATTAAAAGTTACATATAATATTATGAAAAAATCCATGTCAGACCACCATCAGTAGCGGAGGAGGGCCCAAACTACCAGCGGTTGAGGTCACAGACTGAGAAACCTCCTAACGATGCGTGCCGTGTCGAGGACGACAGCCTTCTGTATCTGACCCTTGATTCAACAGTCTAGCGAGTCTCTTGAGATGTTGATCAAGATTCGCTATTTATTTTTATATTATTATTCCATTTATTCAAATTATTTTCTTAACATACATTTTTTCACAATATTTATATAAAAAGTTATTATTGTTATTATTATTTCCAACGGGGTCGCCGGTAACCGGACGGACGATCCACCCGCGATGCTTACGGGCCATTTCGTCCATTTCCCCAGTTCTCCCCTTGGGGAGAGTGTGGTTGATCCAGCTTACGGCGCCCCGTCGAACCTTACCGTGTCCTTTATGAATCTTATCATCTGTTCCACCTTCAGATTGTTTATATCTTCTTCGTTCAGTCTATCCGACCCCAGGATTTCCCATCTGATCAGTGAATACATTGGGCATTCAACCAGCAGGTGGAAGCTTGTTTCTTCGCTGTCCATGCACTCTGGGCATTTGGGGTCGGTTCTTACTCCTATCACTGTCAGATGTCTGTTCAGTCGACAGTGTCCTGTTATCACTTCTATGGCGAGCCTCAAGTTTCCTCTTGGGAGTTTCATGAAATGACTTGTCCATTCCCTTGATGAAGATTTTCGACTGTCTCATTCCAGTCGAGGTTCTCCATCTTTGGTTGATTTCTGCTTTAGTTCTGTGACTGATTACTCCTTTGGTGATTTTGTGCGCTATGGGCAGCCTAGGCTCCGCTCCCACCAAGTTTTCGTCAGCACCTTCTCTGGCGAGTGACATAGGCCTATTTCTATCAACTATAATATCAGTTAGGCTCTGAATTATAATATCGGAGACAAGAGTAAACAATATCAGTTCCTGACAACGACAAAAGGTTTGTATCCCAATAATATTGACCGAAATGTGGTCATCCGAAAAGTCTCTGTTGACTCGTAATTGCTTATTATGTGATTTTATGTGTTTAAAATACTAAGCGTCTTTACCACAATTAATAATTATCATGGTAGACCTATCAGTTGAAGACCGAGGTCATATTAATTATATTAAAAACTTAATAAACTCATAACTCTAAAATTGTTCTGAAAATTTATTATTATTTAAGTGGAACCACAGACGGAGCACGTCTAAATACCTCCCAAGAAACATCCCGTGGCTACGAAGGTTTGATTAAAAATACCAATTAAGATTACGAGGTTTTTATTCCACTTGTAATCAAGCAGTTAATTAGGATTTAGCGGGAGCAGCTCTCTACCCATCCCGAATCTTTCTGCTTTAGCTACTCAACAACATTTTTATAATTATAAAGTTAATCTGTATTAAAGAATTGCTCCTAATCGCTAAGAAAATTTACGTGGGTAAAATAATCAGATACGACGTCATTTGTCGCTAATGATCTCTGTTGACCTGCCCAATGAGCATGGCATCGGAAGTGTTTGTCCACCGTTCCGCGACCAAGGCCGCGGCCGCTCTAACGTCCGTTGCCGGGCGTCTCTGGTTACAAGCAGAACGTATTTCCAGTGGCGCCCGGCGGACTTTGACCACCTCTGTGGTCTCTGCGGGGGTTGGGTCGGGATGAGAATCCCGCGTCGTTGGGGTAGGGTTTTATCCCGCGTCAGTGAGTGAATCTGGTTGCGTGCTATGGGGCAAAGGCCCCGCAGCACGCAACCCTTCTAGCCTGCTTCTGTAAGGACGACGGGTGGCGATCCCGCCGTCCTCAGGCCCCGATCATGGAGGTCGATGGTCTTGGGCGTAGATGAGTCCGCGGCGCCCTCGCCGCTGACTACGAAACTCGGCGGGGAGGGTACGCTCCCTCTCCCTCTCGGCCGCCTCCTTCGCGAGCACGACTTGCTCGCAGAAGGACACGGCCCGGTTCCACCTACTCCCGCTGGAGACCATGGCTTGAAGTATGGTCTCCAGCGAGAGGGTATCCACGCCCAGACCCACTACTAGGTCGCGGCGCTGACTCGCCCACGCTGAGACCTCCACCAACGTGTGGAGTGCGGTGTCGTCGTCGGAAACCTCGCAGTGTTGACACCGGGGTGTGACCTCACGATGGATGCGAAACAGATAAGCTACCGAAGCATCCATGCCCGGTCGTTACCGGACGCAGATCGTTATCTGCGTCGCACGATACGTGAGGTCACCATGCTGCCTCTGCAGCCAATCGTCCATGATCGGTCTCACCGCCGCGATGATGGTGGCACCCCACTTGGGTTGCTCAAGTCGCACCCTCCATGACTCCATGGGATCCTGTCGGAGTTGGGACCGCCGGTCATCGATTTCTCGAGACGCAGGCCTGTGGTCCCGCTCCAGCGCCTCCTTGCGCCATTGGAACAATGTCGCAAGGGCTCTCGCTTCCAGGTCCCATGGAGGGGTCCCGTCTAGGAGACATGCAGCCTCTCCGGAGATCGTGCGGTAGCCCCTTATTGTTTTGACGGCCAAGGTCCTCAACGGTCTCTTAAGGAGCGTTGAGTTGTTGGCCGTCAACCGCGCCACCCATACGGGAGCCCCGTATAGGGCCATACTCCGCACGATCCCCAGGTACAGTCTCCTGCAGGAAGCGTTGGGTCCCTTTAGGTTGGGCATCAGTCGCGAAAGCGCGACCGATGCCTGTGTCACCTTGGGGACCAAACTTCGGAAATGTGGTCCGAAATTGTGGAGCGTCCCCGACGGAAACCGTACTGGTTGTCCGCCAGGTCTGGCCCCACCGTCGAGAGATGCTCGACGAGGCGTTCCGCGATAATTCGCTCAAAGAGCTTACACACCTCGTCGAGCAACACGATCGGCCGGTATCCGGACGGTGAGTCCACCGGCCGCCCTGCCTTACGAATCAGGACCAGTTTCCCCGTCCTCCACACCTTGGGAAACTGGCCCCTTTCGAGGCATGCGCTAAAGAGCCCCATCAGTCGAGGCCCGAGTTCTTCGAGGGCCAGGACCCATGCACGGCCAGGAATGCCGTCGGGTCCGGGGGCAGTGATTTTCCGGCGTTTAAGCCGGAGTACTGCCGCACCTAGCTCCCCCACCCTGACTTCGGGTACGTCGTCTTCACTGATGCTATCCGCGTCGGGCAGAGACGGAGCCATGCGCGGAGGGACGTGCGCCTCCGCGCTCGTCGGAAACAGGGAGCCCATGACCCGCTCCAGCTGCTGCGGCTGGAGACTCTGGGTCAGTGGGGGCGCCCTAGGTCGGAGTTTCTCCCTGACCTGTAGGTACGGGCGCCCCCATGGGTTCTGCTGCAGGGTCTCCAGGAGCTCTTCGCGGGCCGCCGTCTTGGCCCGCTTTATTGTCTCCTGGAGATTACCTTTAGTCTCCCTGTAAGCCTGATAAAGCTCCGCCTCTCGGGTTGCCGCGTCCTCTGGGCGGCGATGCCTCCGGCGAAACCTGGTGTACTGGCGGCGGGCGGAGATGCATGCTGCGCGCAGCTGAGCAATCTCCGGCGACCACCAGTACACCTGCTTCCTTGCCGGTCTGGGTGTAACCCTAGGCATCGCCGCATCACAGATTTGCGACATGGCTCTCCTGAACCACGCCGCCTCGGCATCCACATCGGCAGGCCGGTCCGGTGCCGGAATCCAGGCCTGCACGATGGATGCCTCCAGGAGAGCCTTCCGATCCAGATGGTGAAGTGCCCAACGCGGATCCGGGGGATTTTCTACCGGCTGTGGGAGGTCAGGTGGGGGGACGACATCGAATCGGATGTACCGATGGTCCGAGTGCGTCTCCTCACCCTCCTCCACGTGCCAGACAGTAATACGGGCGGCGAGGGCAGAGGTCGCATACGAACGATACGTCCACGACCGAGCTGGTCCCCCGCCGCCAGAAGGTGGCGACATTCCCCCGGTTGAGGACCTCCAGACCACGTGTTCTGGTCCAGTCCTCAAGAAGCCTCCCCTTGTCCCTGGTTTCCCGGGAGCCCCACGCCTTACTCCAGGCGTTGAAGTCTCCCAGGAGCAGGACAGGGCGAGGACGGCACGCAGCGAAGATGACGTCGAGCTCAGTGAGCCATAGCTCAAACTGAGTCTCGTCCAGTGTCGGCGAGATGTAGGTGACCACGACTGCCAACCCATCATATTCCGCCGCAACACACCCGCGGCCCCTTGCAATGATAGTAAGGCGCGAGTTGTCTGCGGCGGACCCCCCGAAGATAAAACAGGCCGAGCCGTCCTCGTCCACCGGGCTTCCCGGGTGTACCTAGTACGGCTCGGCGACCACGGCCAAGTTTATGGACCACTGCCGGATGCTCTGGTACAGAAGATCCTGAGCAGCGCGGCAGCGGTTCAAATTCACTTGCAGGATGCGGATATGGGCGTCAGACATTAATGGACGTCCATATCAGCATCCCGCCGAGAAACATCTGGCCATGCAGTAGCGGCACCCCCACCCCTCTCTCCGGACGGACGAGGCTTTGGCCTTGAGGCGGCGCAGGTTGTGCTGCCGACCCGGTGGTCCGCAGTTTTGCCCTCCGCCTCGCATCTAAAGCAGCGAGGCGGGGCATCACAGGCACTTGCCTTGTGACCGGGCCGGCTGCAGCGGACGCACCGATCGCCCACGGTGACTTCCACTGTGCACTGCACTCCGACGTGCCCCACCACCATGCACCGGAAACATCTGGTTTCCCGGGCACGAAGGAGGTGCACCTGCGCCTTTAGGAAGCCCCCTACGAGGAGGCTTCCTCCGTCCGTCACTTTCAGTGCCGCCGCGACGGGGCACTGGACGACTGTCATCCCATGCCTTCACCTGGTCACGGGGGCAGCCGCCCGCCTCCACGACGGCGGAGATTACTTCCTCCGTCGTGGCCGCGTCATCCAGACCCGTGATGCGCAATGCAGCGCATTTGGAGGGTCTGGTGACGCAGTCGGCTTCTGCGTCCAGCGCGTCACTAAGCTGCGCTGCTAGGGCGTCAGCTTTAGGGCCACTGGAGGCGCCGGAGACCTCGAGGAGGCGAGCTTCGGTGCGTGTCGTCTTGCACCGGAGACCCCCCTGGATATCGAGGGCTGAGAGGTTGACTGAGGACTTCACGGTCCTCAGGACATCAGCGTACCCCACACCCCTCTCCACACCCTCCGAGCGAGGAGCGCGGGACCTCTTCGGCGCCTTCGCCGCGGTGGCTTTGGCCACTTTCTTGGCCGCTTTCTTGGCGGCCTTCGTCTTCCTCTTCTTGGCCCCCACTACCTCCCATCCCTCCCGTCCGGAGGGATGTAAAGAAGCAGCGGGAGCGTTAGAGGAAGAGGAGGCGGCAGGGGTGCCGCTCTTCTTGCCGCGCCCCTTCGCCTTCCGCGCCTGGGCCGCGGTCTCGGCCGGCAACCGGTACGCTGGAGCGGACTGGGGCGGAGCGGGGCGGCGGACAGCGGGTGTGCCGCTTGGTCCTGGAGCGGGAGAACCGCCAACAGCCGCCGCGTATGAGAACGTGGGACGTGCTAGCGGAAGGCGGTACGCCCGGTCCTCCAGGACCGCGAGGCGCCTCTCGATCGCCGTCAGGACCTGTACCATAGTCGGCACAGGCTGTGGCGGCAATCCGGGCGCCGTGTTGGGCGCCGTGGTGGGCGCCATGGTGGGCGCCTTGGTGGACGCCGTGGTTGGCGCCGTGGTGGGCGCCTTGGTGGGCGCCGTGGGTGGCGCCGTCTTCGGCGCTGGTCCAGCCGTCGGAGGAGGAGGCGGCAGCATGGGACCGGGAGGCGCCTTGACCACCTTGGTCAAGTCAGCGACCTCCCGCCACAGGTCATCCATCTGCTTCCTGGAAGCAGCGAGCTCCGCCTCCAGGCTCGTCACCTGCTTCCGGAGCCTCGCCTCCTCCTTGGTGACGCTCCGCGCGAGGAGCTTGTTGAGGGAAGATTGGGCTTCATCCACCAGTGAAGCCACAATCTTCTTCCTCCCCGCCACGTTCCTGTTGCCCCGCATGGCCGCGTTCATGCGGGCAAAAACGCTCATCAACTCCCGCGCGGGCGGCCCACCGATTTCCCGGCGACTTCGCTGGGACAGTTGGACCGAGGACGGAGGAGGAGTTGGCGGCCGCCTTCTGCGTCGAGACGCGTACGCACCGTCTTGACCGGCACCTCCTCCTCCGAATCGCTGGAGAGGAGGGACCCCCACCCGGAGCAGCTGGTGCTACGGTCGCGCGGCGGCCCCCCCTTCTCCTCGAGGGTCCTCTTCTTCGTCGCAGAAGAGCGGCCCTTCTTCTTCACACTGCTGGGAGCTGACCCATCGAGCATCAGTTCCTTGGGGCGTCGATATCGCGCTGCAGCTAGGCGGCGCGGCGCGAGCCCCCAATTCAATTTGCATCGGAGTCCGTGATGGATGCGTAAAGTCGTCGGTTGATACTGCCCGGGAAAGGGCAGTATCAGGACCGGGGGTATCTTCGGGTTCACTCATATTGAGCATAATCACAATTTTTTGGCAACGAGTTCAGATTAGGACGTTCGGTCACCCAACGAGCCACTGCGTTACCGTGGTCAAGTTGGGGTCCAGGGCGGACGGCGAGGACGTAGTCACTAATCACTTGGGGCCCCGCCCCACCAATGATACCTCAGTTAATTTCAATAAAATGTGTTAATTAGATCACGTGGTCGACAATTTTTGCAATATAATTTCGGTTATCGACAAACTCTTCCCATACTCATACTGCTGGCAGTATAAGACTGCAAAAATAAAGTGAAAGCTGGGCTCTGAAGTAGAGGGGGGTAGACTAGATGTTCATACTGATAGATGGAACGAATGGATTCTTAACTCAGAACAGATTTAAGAAGTATCTTATATTGACTGACTGCTGGCTTCGGTGGCGTGGTCGGTAGTGCATTGGCTTTCGACTCCGGAGTCTCGGGTTCGATTCCCGAGTCGAATCCAATATTTGTGTGATCCACAAATGTTTGTTTCGGAGTTTGGGTGTTTTCTATGTATGTTTATCAGTTGTCTAGTTCCCATAGCACAAGCTTATAGGTTGGTTTGGGCTAGCTGACGTTGTGTGAGCATGTCCAACAATATTTATTTATTTATTTAGTTTAGTTTATTAATACAAAACATTATTAAGTTACCAGCACTGCAGGCCATTATGTATGTCATATTAAACTGATAACCGACATTTGAAATTTTTTTTAAAGATACGTATCAGGAATTTATTTATATGCAATCGTTGAGTTTCCTTCTTATTCCTTCTCGTTCGAGTCTTCCTTGAGATATTTTGCGACTGCCTCGGTGGCTCAGTGGTATGAGTATGTGACTGCCGCCCCTGAGGTCCCAGGTTCGATTCCGGGTCGAATCGAATTATTTGTGTGATCCACAAATGTTTGTTTCGGAGTTTGGGTATTTTCTATGTATAATATGTATGTATTTAGAAATATATAAGTATGTTTATCAGTCGTCTAGATCCCATAACACAAGCTTATATTAGCTTAATTTGGGTTAGATGACGTTGTGTGAAAATGTCCAAAAATATTAAAAAAAAAAAAAATGTCCAAAATATATAATGGTAAAATATCGCATAGGTACCGAACGAGTACAATATACACATTCTAAAGAAGTGTTGATCTATCGATCTTAAACATATTATAAAGTTCGTATAATGCAGATACCTACTTACTATAAAACAGATATAAATGGGTCACCTGAGATAGGTACTACATAATATTCGGGGAGACAATAACGTCTACTTGTTTTAAATATAGGAACGAACGTGAAAGCCAAGACATATATCTCGCATTTTAGGAGCGGCGAAGTAACAAATCAATATTTGGAGTGAGTGCTTTTTCGTGCTATGGAGAAGCTTTTATCTGGACAACGGTCGGATGGCAGCACAAATAATCGAAGGACAGAAACATTCACTTAAATATAAAGTGCTACGTCTATCGTCACTTCGGTTTTTTTTACTTTCACTCATTCCGCTATAACTTTAATTAGGAATAACTTTATAACGTTACATATTGTGCAACTCCAGGGTTCTTATAACCCTCACCTGTATGTGATGTTTTTCTGAATGTCAGACGAGGCTCTAGCAAAAATAAGGACCTAACGATCCCGAAAACGGGACTAGACTAGTGCGTGGGAACATCAATATGCACAGCGAATTGTGGGCTTATGAATTGCCTTAGTAGGCAGAAACCTATTATTAGGTATATGTGATAAGGAGCACTCTGAGTGACTGAGACACCAAGTCAGCTTGAGATAAATAGTTTTGGGTTCTAAAATACCCACAGCTCGGCTCACTAGGACTCGTTTAGAGGTGCATAGGAAGACTTAACACATTTAGGTAATAAGAAACCCGACAAATCATAACCTAATTCCACCACATATCATTCATATAACTCTTCATAGTCACGTTCAATCTTTGATAACAGTGTAAAGGGAGCGGAAAAACATTTAATTAACATTGCCATTGGTACAGTGAGGTTTAACCAATACAGACTAAGTGGAACTCTACCGCAAGCGTTAATTATTATCTACGAGAAGTGCTCTTTGTTTAGTTGCTAACTCTAAATTAGTTTTCGAAATGGATCATTCACACCCCGGCAATCTCCCACATCTCCCCACCGACCCAACCCCCGCTTGTAGTAATTGGAACGTTCTGAGATGACACCACTCGGCTGACTCTAATCAGTTAACGAAACTCGCTACTCACGCTATTGTTGATCCGTCAACATATGACTCGTCATAAGACTCCTCTTCCAACAGAGCGGTTAAGGTACGCCTCAGTGAAATACTTGTAGCGGACTTCATTGTATACCTGTCTAAAGACAGTGCAGGAAGATCCCTTACAAGGGTAGATTAGATATGTAAACAATATACCTACACGGCGGCGCAAAGGTATTATATAATCAGCCCTACATACATAATTGTATGGAGATCTACTCTCATCATATTATAGTAGATTATACTACAAGTGAAAAAAAGAAAATTTAATTCGAGTTACGAAGTTGGATCCCGAGAGTAGAGAAGGATTCTAGAATAGAATTCCGAGCGTAGCGAGGGATTCTAAAGTAGAATCCTGAGCGGAGCGAGGGATACAAGGAACGAGATATTTTTTTTTCACGAGTAGTCTACTCTACTTTAGGTATACCATTGACTGCGAGAAAATAAGGTAAAGGTTTCCAACATCTACTTACATTGTCTGATAGATAATTGCTACTTTCGAACGAAATGATTCCGGAGTAAGCGCTCATTTTCATCACTGGAAGAACTAATTTTATTAGTTATTTTAAATTTTCCAATGAAACACTATGATCTAAAATTGGCGGGTTGTGTTTGTTTTTTATACCATTGCCCCTTTTATTTTTTTTTGTCAATGGAATGACTTCATTCAGCCTGCCAGTAGTTACGTTCAGCTTTCTTTTTTTTTTTGTAGTAATTCGTCTATTGAAGCTCGTTCCAAATTCACTTGTGAGTAAATGAGCGTTTTATTCACTGTTATCGATGAATCAAGTTCACTTTTTCGAGGGACAATGGTTATATTTACAATGTGTACCTAAAGAGTACTACAACGTAATTTTAAAGAATCAGTATGCCACACAATATGCTATCTACGTATTGTATTACACCAATTACGATTCGACTCGAATTGTGATAATTGTAAAGAATATAATTTCAAGAAAGTAATTTTCTATCATGCATGAGTATAATTTGATCTATTATTATATAAATATTATAGAAATATGTATAAGGTATCATTTCATACCTATTCCTCACAGTTGTATCGAAAGGGGTAGTGTCTTGGTTCCTCGTAAGCCTACCTAATACAAGGCAAGTCTATTGCTGTTACCAAGCTCTTGCAGCATAGAAATAGTACCTTTTTTAAATACAAGTATCCTACTCCATTATAGTCCTCATAGGCAAAGTGCCGTTCTAATAATTAATAGAGACTCGGTTTTGGTTTTTTACACATTTAACCACGCCCAGTGTAAGAGCCAAACTATCAAAACATCAATTTGTGATTTCAGAAAAAAAGTTTGATCGTAATCCAGTGGTTCACTTAGACTTCACTGAGTGTTCATGATGAGTGCATCAGTCTAACGTAGTGCGCTCATAGTAACTAATATTCACTTTACTTAATTGCGGCTGTTAATTACCACCGATCTTGACGGTTCAAATTACGTACTCTAAAACACATTAGCGGCTGACAGCTGGAGATTATCCGTCTAAGCGGCGTCGGCGTCGCGTCGCCGGTCCGGCCGCCCCCGCAATGCGCGGGCCACTCCAGCTCCACTAATGAAATTTAATGAGCCTTAATTGTTGACGACTTAATGTACCTAGTACTGTAAAGATGTTCTTACTTACACCCCTCACTAGACAAATGAAACAAAACAGCTAAGATCCTTGTGCATAGTACACAAGATTCATTTGATCCCCACTGCCATTTCAGCTATATTATACAGGTTGCTCTTGAAACTCAGCAATATGCTTTTGAATTGGTTTGAATTGAAAAAGGTTGTACGTACTTAATAAAAAAATAAATAGAACCGGTGGTTTTCTGCTTTTACAAGTATAAGACGTTTCAGTTTACCAATAAAATGTAATCTAAGTGAAGATACACACGAGACTAGAGTGAAGGCTTTGTCACTTCAATTTTGTGTTAAAAGTAAGTGTGCGCGCTTAGAGTAACCCGGAGGCAGGGGTAATGTATTCCCATATATACATAAGTGAAAACATTTTAAGAAGCTCCACGGACCCACTGCATCACCCCCGGGGTTAGGGCCTAAAAGCACTATCTCGGAGCCAAAGCCTTACAACTCTTCGCAAATTCAACTTACTTTGCTCTGTGTAGAGGTGCCCGAATGGATTTTTATACTTCGCCTAAATATTCTTGAGACACTGCATTATTATATTACCTATATTTCAATTAAGTATAGTTGAAAACTAGCAACCCTTAGCGCAAACTGCGCAAGTAATTTTTTTTTATATTTTTGTCTAATTTCTAATCTTATCGCACCACTTGAGACCACGACCTTTCCAACGGTGTGCCACACTTGACTGTGCGACTCTTAGTTTAGGAGGAGAAGCGGCTTCACTGGCGTATTATATATATAGGGGTGCAAAGGGGCCCTTCTTACATCTATCGGGCCCCAGCGACCTCACCTGCTAGTGGCGCACCTGCTGATTAACGGACGAGGTTCGTATATTACGGTACCCATGTGGTGGCTTTGGCCCCTACGTGGATACCAGGTGGTACAACAGTGTTGGTCCGGGGGGGTACCACCGTGCAGCTGTGCTAAAGCCCCCCAAGTAACCCAGCCCAGGCTGGGTTGCGTTAGGGGTTCAGCAGCGGCACTGCCGGGCCCGGGGCGGTGTATGGTGCGGCAGGCAGGGGTCCAGTGGGGGCGAAGCGGAGTCTAGTGTGGGTGGTGTGGGTCGATTCGCCGGCCAGGGAGACCCTTAGCAACGGCGTTGCCGCGGCCGCCCGCAACATAGTCATGGGGCCCGCCTGGGACCAACCACCCCAGTAGGCTGCCCCACATGTTGCGCATAATCCTGTTGTGGGGTCGCCGCTCCGGGTGGTAACCGGTGTGGGGTAGCGGCGGCCTTGCATCAGGGGGGTTTGGGAGCCCTTCCGTCCGGCGGGTCGGCTCCGACCTAACCACACGGTTCTAGACGAAGCTAGCCTCTGCACTTTGTCACTTACTGCCGCACCAAATATCGCCCTGTCTTCACGCTTCCCCATATTTCACAATGACAGTGCAACAAGAGAATAGACGGTACACAGCGGCCCCTAGAAACCCCACAAAGTTGACTTCGTTTGAGGTGGAGTTCGCGAATATCCGCGGACTCCATGCAAACCTCGATACCGTCCACCATCACCTGGAGTCGGCACGACCTTCTGTGATGTTCCTAACGGAGACACAGATACGCCGCCCTGACGACACGTCGTACCTCTGTTACCCGGGCTATATTATTGAGGAACAATTCCGCGATAAAGCCGGGGTGTGCGTGTTCGTTAGGGCGGATGTTTGCTGCCGCCGGTTGCGCTGTCTGGAGAACCCCTCCTACTCCGTCCTTTGGCTGCACGTGGATCATGGCTCCATGAGCCAGATCTACGTGTGCGTCTACCGCTCCCACACAGGGGACACTGGGACAACAAGGCTTTTCGAATACCTCAGCGAGATGGCTGACGATGCGCAGGTGCGGTTCCCGAACGCTGACCTGGTTTTCCTGGGGGACTTTAACGGTCATCACGTTGAGTGGCTGGGGTCCCTTAGGACCGATCATGCGGGACGAACCGCCCATGCATTCGCTCTCTCCCACGGGCTGACCCAGATGGTACGGGGGATCACCCGGATACCTGACAGGTCAGACCACACGCCCGCCTTGCTGGATCTACTGCTGACGAGTCGCCCAGCCGAGTACAGTGTGTCGGTACGCGCCCCACTGGGCACATCCGACCACTGTGTGGTGCACGCCAGCTTCCAAGTGCCACCGCCTGCTCGTGCTGAACAAATGACTCGACGACTATGGCACTACTCGTCGGCAGACTGGGACGGTCTCCGCGATTACTTTGCGTCCGTCCCGTGGAGCCAGCGCTGCTTTGTAGGGAAGGCGCCTTCGGATAGCGCTGCTGCCATTGCTGGCGAGATCAGTCTAGGGATAGAATATTATATCCCTTTCACTGATGTCGCCAGCATCCGTAAAGCTCGCCCCTGGTTCGGGCGTGAATGTGCCGAGGCTGTCCAGAAAAAACAGTCGGCATATCGCGCCTGGGTCAGGGCTCGGGCGGCACGTGACCCGAACGTGAACCGCCTCAAAGCAGCGTACAATCGGGCCACTAGGTTCAGCAAGAGGGCCTTCAAGAGAGCGGATGCCCAGCGCATCGCGCGGCTTGGTCAGGAGCTCACATCCCATCCCACGGGCAGCCGTGGATACTGGCAACTGGCCAAAGCCGTACAGTCAAATTTTTGTCAACCCTCGCTGCCACCACTGCGTTTTCCTGATGGATCACTGGCTCACAAAGCCCAAGAGAAGGCGGACATGCTCGCAGACCTCTTTGCGCCTAATTCCCGGGTCGATGACCGTGGCCTGCAGCCCCCCGCCATCGCCAACTGTGGCCACACTATGCCTGATATTGTTATCAGGCAATGTGATGTACGGGCAGTGCTGCGGTCACTCGACACGCGGAAAGCCAGTGGCCCTGACGGCATTCCGGCGGTGGTGCTACGAAAATGTGCTGCTGAGTTGTCTCCAGTATTAACGCGTCTGTACCGCCTGTCATACTCTACAGGCCTCGTGCCGGAGGCCTGGAAGGAGGCGAACGTACAACCGATCCCCAAGAAAGGGGATCGATCCGATCCAGGCAACTATCGACCCATAGCTGTCACCTCAGTCATTTGCAAGGTGCTCGAGCTTCTTATTAATAAGCAGCTCATGCGATACCTGGAGGATCACTCGCTAATCAATGATCGGCAATATGGCTTCAGGCCAAAACGATCAACGGGTGACCTCCTGGCATTCGTCACGCATGCTGTTAGCCTGGACATCGCCAAAGCTTTCGATAGGGTCTGGCATGCTTCGCTCCTTTCCAAGCTTCCGGCATATGGTCTACCTCCTCAACTGTGCAGCTGGATTGCCAGTTTTTTAAACGAGCGCCGAGTGCGGGTCCTCTGCGATGGCCAGGCTTCTCGCTTTTTGCAAGTGAATGCCGGGGTACCGCAGGGGTCCGTACTGTCACCAACTCTCTTTCTTCTGCATATCAATGAAATGCTTTCCCTCGGGAACATTCATTGCTATGCAGATGACAGTACATTGCACGGGAGTTACTCGGTTCGTCCGACGGCGGGGCGATCTGTGATAGAGGAGGAGAGACGACATCTCGTGGGTGATCTCGACCGAAACCTCGATAGTATCTCCCAATGGGGTGCCGAGAACTTGGTCGAGTTCAATGCCCACAAAACACAGGCGTGTGCATTTACAGCGAAAAAATCCCCTTTCCTTCCCCTACCCACTCTTCAGAATGCAATATTACCAATGAAGGACAATCTAGACATCCTTGGCATAGACGTTCGTCGAGAGCTCAATAACACAAAATACATTGAGAGATGTATTGGGCTAGCTTCGCGGAAACTAGGAATACTGAACAAGGTAAAGCGATTCTTTACACCGCACCAGAGGTGTCTGCTGTACAAAACGCAGATTAGACCCTGCGTTGAATACTGCTCTCACCTCTGGGACGGCTCCGCGAAGTATTTGCTGGACGCACTCGACGCTATGCAGCGACGCGCTGTTCGCATTATAGACTGTCCGGAGGTAACGGGAAGCCTTCAACCTGATCCCACCCTCTCCCTTCCGATCCCGAACAACGCGTGCCGGGCAGAGATGTCACCCTCATACCGTGGAAACCGTCTTCGCGAGAACCGAGCGTTTTAAACGATCGTTTCTCTGCCGAACGATGGTGGCTTGGAACGCCCTGCCTGCGCACGTGTTTCCTCCAACATATAACCCTGGGCTCTTTAAGCGAAGCGTGAAGAGGCACATTACAGGGTCGTCAAGTTGAGGGCCACTCTCTATAGTATTCCTGTGTACTGTGAGAGTCACCCTCAATTGCCAGACGTCGCCTCAGCTTACCATCAGGCGAGTGGCGTCAATTTGTCGACCTAAATATAAAAAAAAAAAAAAAAAAAAAAAATTATTGAAGTCTTTTTTTTATTATAAACATAATATACAATCCTACAATAGATTTATGGTAAGTATACTTGTACATAGGTACATAAACTTTTACTTAATATTAAGAAACATTTAATAGTTTTCAAAGAGTTTTAGAAACAAACGAGTTTTTAATGTGCTCCTTCTTCTCCCTGAACTATGTGGCAAAGTTATTTTTGCCCTTATTTGCCAGTTAATTTTGGTAAGTACCTATTTAAATTATCATGGTAGTTAACATTTCTATTAGAATAATCGGAATATTTACCATGTACCGTTGTTTTGAGCTTCCAATATTTCGGCATTGTTGCATGTGGCCATGATCACGAAGGAACTCAAACCAACGTTTCATGGTAAATATCCAAACTATTCTAGAAGAAAAGCCAGTTAATTTTTTTCGGCTCGAGTGGTTAGGTAGGTACCTACTTTGTAACATCATAAATTCACTACTCTCCAAAATGCAAACACATTTGTTTTGATGGAATGATTGTCATTAGTGTCAGTGGATATCGAATTGTCAGCTACAGACGGGAGTAAGGCAGGTACACATGATACAGCGTTGTACTCTTTGAATGGCGGTTCTCAATCGGACTGAGTGAGAATTTGGCGAAAGTGCTCGCTTGCCATATCAGAAATTTGCTCTTAAGAATGTATCTGTCTGTGGTAGTGAGTAGTTGTCATCGGTCGCTGGGATTTCCGGCTGGCAACAGTTTAGCTTTGTCGGATGTGGATAAAATATGGGGTATGATAGGCATGGAATGAAATCACAATAACAGGTTATGAATCATATGATTTCACCAATCATAGATCACGGCAGCGACTGGACTGGGAACTCACGGCGATTGTGATTGTAAACAGTAATTCGTATCGTATCGCAGTTCACACCGTTCTTCGATGACTGAACAGTGATTCGTATCGTATCGCAGTTCACACCGTTCTTCGGTGACTGTGAAGTGAACAGTGAACACTAATGAACAGTGATTTGTATCGATATCGTATGTATCGCAGTTACCGTTCTTCAGTGACCGTTAATGCGTAACAGCTGAGGAACTTAACCACATTTTTAGATGGTCTTGCATACTTGTGCTATTTTAAACGTTAACTGATTATTTTAGTTTTTTTGTTCGATTTGGTTGATTGTATTGTCATGGACAAACGATTGATTTGGTTGACTGTATTGTTGTTATATGAATAAAGACTTTTTACGATGACTTTTAGAGGTTTAGTTATTCGAGATCACATGGCTACGGTGTTCAGTTTTTCGAGGTAGCGTGCATTCGTTATTAAGTGTTTCGAAAAAGTGAATTAGAGATTTAGTTTTTCGAGATCGCATTGCTACGGTGTTACGTTTTTCGTGGTAGCGTGCATTCATTGTTAAGTGTTTCGTGTTCGTAAACTTACGGGGACGTGTTATTCGGTGTTACACTTTTCTAAGTCACGTATCACACTCTAAAATATGGTGCAGCGCAGACGGTACACTTTTTGTGTGATCGACAAAATGTCTGCATGGCGCGCAACAAGTCAGTCGCGGATTTTTCACAGACTCAACGCACACCACGCACATCTTCGATCATTCTGTCGGCAGAACTGTAGGGACGTAGACGCTATGGAAATCGTGCAGAGATCGCGAAGTATTATTTTGTACTTGAAGTACAGAAAAAGAAGAAGAAATAGAGAAATTTGGGCAATAGATCGCGTACGCTACGCCCACCCCTACGAATGCAGATTGCAGACTAAAGTGTGCGCCGTCTGCGTTAGCGCGCGTTGAATACAACGTTCAATATTTTTCGCACACTTTTTGTGCGGTGCTGCGCGGCGCGGCACGGCACGGTCTGTCCGAAGTACGGATTTTGTGTGCGCCGGACTTTTTGCGCGTCGTGTACGTTACTGCATATAATTGCATAGGTTCTATGTTCACAGACTAAAAAGTGCGTCACGGATAGTCTTTCGTCTGCGCTGCACCTAAAACTAGTTATTGGCTTGTAGATAATTCTAGAACATTTCGTGAGTTAATAAAAAGCTACTGCACGTAGTCGCAGGGCTCTTTTACCTCTCTTTACCTCTTTTGATACACTCGTCTCAAGCTAGAACACTATACTTTTGGCACGCAGTATTGTTCTCATATCAAGAAATTCCACGTGCAATCAGTTTTTTGCCGTGATCTTTTAATCGGTTGAAACTTGAATAAATTCAGTGGACATCCACTATACAATATTTGGACTACGTGGCGATAGGGAGGTTCTTCTTTTTTTAGGCAGCTGAGGGCGTGGAGGCTCTCTTGAGGAATCCCTAATATCTTGGCGCCGGAATTCTGGGGTTTGTTGGAGTCTCTGGATCATTATAAAGGCAAGCTGTTAGACGTCGCGGAATATACGTTGTGGATTGAATGACCAAGGGCGAGGTGAATAGACGAACGTTTAACCTTGGGCCATCAAGACGAGCAGTTTGCAGGTCAAACTGCTATCAACAGCTGACTTCGCAGACCGTGTCACTAAGTTAAGTACTTGTACAACCTCCTTTTTTTTTAATTCCGCAGCCCAAGGCCGCGGCCCCTCTAACGTCCGTTGCCGGGCGTCTCTGGTGACAAGCAGAACGTATTTCCATTGGCGCCCGGTGGACTTTGACCACCTCTGTGGTCTCTGAGGGGGTTTGGTCCGGATGAGAATCCCACGTCGTTGGGGTAGGGTTTTATCCCGCGTCAGTGAGTGAATCTGGTTGCGTGCTTTAGGGCAAAGGCCCCACAGCACGCAACCCTTCTAGCCTGCTTCTGTAAGGACGGCGGGTGGCAATCCCGCCGTCTTCAGGCCCCGATCATGGAGGTCGATGGTCTTGGGCGTAGATGAGTCTGCGGCGCCCTCGCCGCTGACTACGGAACTCGGCGGGGAGGGTACGCTCCCTCTCCCTCTCGGCCGCCTCCTTTGCGAGCATGACTTGCTCGCAGAAGGACACGGCCGTGTTCCACCTACTCCTGCTGGAGACCATGGCTTGAAGCATGGTCTCCAGCGAGAGGGTATCCACGCCCAGACCCACTACGAGATCCCGGCGCTGACTCGCCCTCGCTGAGCACTCCACCAACGTGTGGAGTGCGGTGTCGTCGTCGGAAACCTCGCAGTGTTGACACCGGGGTGTGACCTCACGATAGATGCAAAACAGATAGCTACCGAAGCATCCATGCCCGGTAACGATCTGCGTCGCACGATACGTGAGGTCACCATGATGCCTCTGCAGCCAATCGTCCATGATCGGTCTCACCGCCGCGACGATGGTGGTTGGGTTGCTCAAGTCGCACCCTCCATGACTCGTGGTCCTTCTCCAGCGCCTCCTTGCACAACCCCCTAATCTGTAATCTGTAAGTGTGCCTTATTGAATCTCCTGACATCACACACACACTGTTCATGTATGAACTGGCGCGCTGAGGTAGGTACAAGATCTCATAAGCCTCTCCGACGATCCAGCTGGTGGGTGAGGCTGAATTACAGCGTTACAACTTCCGTTAAGGGACGAGCCTATACTATCCATTACTTAAGGTGCTATTTACAAATATATCTAATACCAGTCTTTATGGTGAGGTAGACATGGGTCCCGGAGCACTTAATGGGCAATTTACGACTTTAAAATTTTACATAATGATTTTTTAAAGTATCAAGTTTGCTTATAAAAAATATAGCATCGTGTCGCACGTAACCAATACTTTTATCTCGCAGGGCGCAAATCTAAAAGCTGAGTTTGTACTTGACTGTCTAACTGACCACGGTTGTATCACAACTTCGGTGGTCAAGTCAAGCCCGTCTACTTTCGTATTCCTATTCTGTTGACGTCTTACAAAACTCCACTTAACCCGCTTCTTCGCCACAAAGCCCGGATAAATGACACAAAGTTCGCTTTCTTCACATTACCAATACGGCTATGCTCGATTTCATATAAAATAAATTGAAAAGTTTTCAAGTTTAATTCCGTTCTTCAAGCCGCCATCAGGAGCTCGCGGCGGTGCGCGTGACGGAAGCGAATCTCGATGTTTTGTAATGGAGCTTTTTAAAATGGAAGTCGAACTTTTGTCAGACACTTTTAGCCGCGCCGGAGATACATTTAAGCTTTTTAACTTTTCCACTCCGGTAATGTATCCCACACTTTCCTACGTCTGTAGTGGGAATGTCGTTTACGTTTATTTTTTTAACTGAGTAGAAAGATGAAGACAACTTTTTATGTGACTTCACTCGTACCGAGTGGCTTACAATAATCCTAGCAAAGAGTTTATCTCTATCCGACAGGACGACGCTTGTTCTTTTCGTGTTCGCGCATAGGGACGTTCCATTAAGTAAGATATTATGCTCTCCGACCGCAACTCGGTACTACTGCATTAATATTGCATTTCGAACTCCTTCGTTCTGTCCATTTACACCATGATTGCGATTCAATGGGCCACTTTAACACCATGACACCAAGATAGTGGACAACGTTTCACTTGATCCTGTAGCTAAATGTAGTGTAGCTGCATTGGATATGGACCAAGTGAAACCAATCTAGCTGGCGTGGATTAGCTAAAAGGGTTTCTGAGACGTCACGAAAGACGAGACTATACACACATCTGCTAATTCTGTAAAGCAAAATAACACTTGCGCTGCATACCTCCTACTGTCCCTGACTACTTAGTCATCCAATATCGATATCCCTAGAAGTTCATTTTTTAAGAACAATCTTGTGGCCTTGTTACTCAATTGGCAATAGGAAAAAATAAACAAAAGTAAACACAACTCCGTTAAAAGACAGCGAGCGTACATTTCTTACAAATTATATCAATCTCTCAAAATCAATAAGTGTTTGTAGCTAATGTAAGCGCTTAACGAGCCGCGAGCGGGACTCCTGAGCGGATCAGCAAATGGAGTGCTTCATGCATAATGTAGCTCGGGCTGAGTGTTGTTTTGAAAAGCGTTCTGAATTTGTTATTTTCGTCACACCAGGTGATGCTCAGGCACCTCATGAAACATTTAACGACATATCGATGTACATAATTTGCTCAAAGAGCGCGACAACCGATTAAACTAAAGTGCACCTAACCAAGCTAGCATTATGGGTGACACTGGCTTTATAAAAGAACTATATTCATTGTTTACACGAGCCTGCTTACTGCTTTATATATTCAAATATGGACCTAAAAACACCTTCAGTAATTGGTTGACGTCTGTGAGCAGAAACAAATTTATTATTGTCATAAACTAGAATAATTTCAATATAATTATTAAGAAATTGTTTTGAAAAACCGTGGAATATTATTTGCATACCAGCTAACGGTACCAGTATATATAGTAATACAAAAATATATGGATTTGGTAAGGATTCATCTAAAAAATTTGTTTTTAAATATTGTTGTAACACGATACACTGGTACCGTTAGTTCGGTACAACCGCGGTAGGTGGATCCAACGCTAACCTTAATAGATATGAAGCAAAAAATTCGATGTTGTCGGTAGTGGTCATCGTAGCTGAGTTGGTCAGAGGACTCCCCCTGTTAGGTAAAGGCCGTGGGTTCGAGTTCCGCCGATTACATCAGTTTTTGTGATCTATTTATAATCTCTTTCTTAATATTTTAAGAATAGTTTAAGTCTTCTAGTTTGTTCAGAGACGACGACACGGCTAGAATGAGTAGGTACAGAGATAAATTGAGAACCTGGGCCGATATTCGGTTAATTTAACCTGATAAAAGGTAGCCGTGGGGTCTGGGGATCGGGAACGCGAAAGATATTACACGCAAGCAGAGCGGTCCGCCGGGCGCCACTCGGCGCCACTGGGCCGCCGGGCGCCACTGGAAATACGTTCTGCTTGTAACCAGAGACGCCTGGCAACCGGCGATAGAGCGGCCGCGGCCCCGGGCCGCGGAATTAAAAAAAACGCAAGCAGAGCAGCGGGTGTCCGCTAGTACCTACATAAATCTTTCACAATTGTAATTAGCAGGTATGGAGCTAACACTAAGTCATAATCTCAACCATATTTAAGCCAAATTTCTATATCCTTACGTAACTTTATTAAATGATAACAGAAGATAACAGGCACCTCAGAATTAATTAATCCACTCAGAGATTGCATCTAAAAGCCCCCGCTGCCCCGCGCACCCGATCCCCACCCTGGGTCGATCCGTTTCCAGCCACTTAAACTTCACGCGGCGCGCTTCCAGCTTCCGTTTTAATTACAAAATTAATTCAAAATGTAATTAAAGTTAACAATAAGGCTGCAAACAATTGAAGTTATTTATGTTAGTTTATGCTTTATGGCGACTAGGTACTTGGAAATGCGATTTACTCAACAGTTGAGTCGATTTTAATAAAATGTCGTTTCAGTTAAATAATGGACAATTGGTATATCCTTCTATTGGCTCCTATCACCCTAATACCCAGTTTTAAGTAACAACAAATAATAGGTAATTGAATTCCATTAAATGAGGGAAGTACGTAGGTCACACTATAGGGGATCTCAGCTCAGAGCGGCCATTGAAGGCAAAGCGGCCACCATTTTTTTTTCGGTTATTTGAAATGAAAGCGCGACTTTGCCATTTTGCACGCATAACAAACCTCCCGCCCCGCGCTGGTCAGTCAATTCGGTAGCGGAGGGAGCAAACGCGTGGCACCCGTGACGAAGGATACGTTTTCGCGCGTTTTGTTAAAATATCACAAGGTGAGTTTTACCTGTTTTGATCAAACCTCTTTAATTTTAAATGCTGGGATTAGCCGTGTATTGTTACTTATTTATTTGACTTTGTTTATTTCGTATTGGCTCTAAAATTGAATAAATAATGTGTGAGTAGTTAATTTTTATAACAAAATGGACGATAAAGGCAAAGCGGCCCGGGCAAAGCGGCCAGGTGGCCGCGCTGCGCTTTTTTTTTCAATCTAAATATAACACTAAAGTTAGATTAAACTATTTTATGACTAATTTTATGCATAAAACATGTGATTATTACATTGTAAACATGTTTGATAATAATAAATAATGTTTTGATGTTTTTTATTGGAGTTTTTATTTGGTCTAAAACGAATATATTACACCAAAAAAGTAGTATTATTTTGGTGGCCACTATCGATTAATAGGTTTTTCTTTAACTTAAAGTTAAGGTGGCAGCTTTGAGCTTACCTCCCCTAAGTTTTGCGTAACTTAAAAAAACAACATGTTAAAACCAAAATATTATGTTTATTGCTTTTCAAAATACTCTCCTTTACATTTTAAACATTTTTTCATGCGATCAAACCATTTTTTAAAACAGGAGGACCACAGATCTGAAGGCATGTTTTCTACGTGCTGATTGAACGCTATCACTGCCTCTTCGGAGTTGGTAAAAGTGAAACCTCTCATCAAATATTTGATTTTGGGGAAATACAGAAATCACAGGGTGCTAGGTCGGGGCTATGCGCAGGATGGGTTGTACTTTTTCGGAAGCTAAAAATGACTTTGTTTTGTTGACCGTGTGTGAAGAAGCGTTGTCATGATGTAGGAGAACGCGGCTTTTGGGTCGTCTTTCGCGAACTTTTTCAAACACCCTGGGTAAACTAATGGTAGAATACCACTCGGCATTAACACTCTTATGATCTTCAAGTGGAATTGTACAGATGGGACCCGTAGCTGAGAAAAAAAACGCGATAATTTTTTTACCAACGTTTCTCGCCTGCCGCACTTTTGTTGGCTTGTTCTCATTTTCAAACACCCATTCACAAGATTGCTGTTTTTTTTTCGGGATCAAAACAATAAATCCACGTTTCGTCTCCTGTGACAATGTCATAAACAGCATTAGAATGTCCGTGGTCGTACTTCAGTAGCATCTGTGAGCACCATTCCACGCGAGCCCGCATCTGCTCCTCTGTCAGTTCATGAGGGATCCAACGACAACAAAGTTTCCAAACTTTCAATTCTTCGTGTAAAATTTTCTGGATTTGACTCATACCAATCCCCAATAGTCCTCGAATTGTCTCATAGGTAATCCGCGGGTTTTCTTCAATTAACCGCCTAACAGTAGCCACATTATTTTCGTTGACGGCAGTTAAAGGCCGCCTTTCAAGAAATTCGTCATGTAAAGAAACTCGACCTCTCTCAAATTCAGTAAACCATCGCCTCACGGTGCCCAAACAAGGTGCTTCTCTCCCAAAAGCATTTTGAAGACGAGCGGCACAGTCTTGCGGAGAGAGAGAACTTTTAAAATGATAAAAAATCATCGCTCTAAAATCTTTTCGACCTAATTCCATTTTCGTTGCATACGTAGAACTTTGATGCAAAGAGAATACAATACTACGTAAGAAGAGACGGGACTCCCATAGTGCAAAATAATCTTACAAAATGTCAAATCAGGGATAACGTTATGTAGCCAACCTAACAAATGTTACACATACAGAGTCGCCAACATAAGGGAAAAATAGAGATGTGCCACTTAATATTATTTTATATATCACTTAAATGCCACTGCATTTATCGATATCGATAAACGCAGTACGTTTTACGTACTTTTTTTAAATAATTTTATATTTTCGCAGACGCTATACTCCATTTTTCAACTAAAGTACTGCGTCATACAAGTTACATGTTAAAAATGAATAAGCGTTCAATTTCCCGGAGGCAGTACATTTAATTAAAAAACGGAGTATAGGCTCAGTTTGGGTTTTAAAATGATAAGTTCATGAAATTAAATATTTATTTAAAAACATAACATGTATATTAAAAATATTTGTAATTTCTTCTTCAATCACTATTCTGCAGCTTGTAGTATTGGTGACTGTGTAACATTATGACCCTTTTTATTTAAAACTCACTTTAGTAGGCTAGAAGGTTTTATATAATCTACAATCTGCTTCGCTTCTATTGTGTAATGATGATCCGGTTATCTGAGCCTCCAATACATCCTTAGTCCATAGCACCCAACAGTCCCTCTTGTTCTCCTTTCTGTAAGTATAAATTAGAGCTCAAGCAACCATTGTCACTCGTCTAAGTATCCTACATTCTAAACTATGGTAAACCTGGTTTCATCTTTTCTTTAGGTAAAAGGAAGGGTTAGGCTTTTCTCTTTCGCATACAATTGTATGAACCAGGGAATGATTTATCTAAGGGCAAGTAAGTTACTATACTCACTTTATACTCTACACAATGGTCAGACGGTCCTGGTGGATCATCGGAGGCCGTCTACACTTTACTGTACAACTCTTTCACTCTACTCAGTGGTCGGACTGCCCTGCTGTGGATTCAATACATCACATCAGAGGAAGCCGTCCGTACTCTACTTTGAGGACGTCTCCTCACTCTGATCTGGCGGTCCTGATGGGGGTCACATACACCCCGTCACAGGAAGCCGCTCACTTTACTTTAGGGACGTCCCCAACACTCTTTAAGGACGTCCCTCATCTCTTTACTTGGCGCCTAGATGAACATAGGATGTCTCAATCCATCCCCAATTAAGTAAGTTACATGAAACCAATACAAAGGATATCAACGTCCCGGCATCTGTCTGGTGTGTCACTCACACTCTCTTTCTTTAGTCTCTTTACAATTCTATTAGTCTCAACAGGTTACTCAATTCAGTATCACTTTAACGGGTCAAACTTACTTTCACGGTTGGATGGTGGTTACTTTCCATCCATCCGTACAACATCATGAGAATGAGCTAGAAAGGTTATTGCAATGTGCTGACAAGTAAATTATCAGAGCAATAGCTTTAAATTACAAGTCAACCTACCCCGCAACTTTATCATCAAGCTTCTACCAACTATAACATGCAGCTAAGACACTAAACAGAACTCATTTGATATACTTAGCTTATAGATCGACAGGAATCAGGTCAACTTTGCATCTTTATAATTACACTTGAACAATTCGCGGCTTCGTTGGCTCGTGTCATTGTTGAAAATTGAATTATATTTTTTAGAGGTTAGGTAGGGTTCTCCGTCTTAATTATTTGGATGTAACCGCCCGCATTCCAGCGATTACCTAGTTATGAAGATGAGGTTTTACATCACGTTCGAACACAAAAACACATTTATCAAATGTTTTGAGCGATAATTTGTCTTTCCATCATTCTTTCATGCTATGTAGTTATATATTTTGTTATCTTCCGGTATTATTGTTCTCATCCATAGGAAATCTGGCCATGAAAATCCGTTTTGTGCCGTCCTTTCTTCCAGATTTTAAACTACATATTTCACACTTTCTATACATACTTCATATTCGATTTTAATAAACAACGTATAAAACAGTCTTTTCTAGAGAACGGTCTTACAAAAATTTTAATAAAATTCAGTTATTCTCCCAATTATTTCACTAATTACATTCAAAGAAAAACATTATTATTGAAATTGAAAATAACGATTAGACATCCACACCGACAGACAGACACCGACAGACCGACAGACAGACTCATGACATTTCATCAAGGAACGAGCGAGACAGATAGAGAAATTGAGTGAGACAAATATTGAGCCATTAAAATTTATCCCCGTTTCATAATAGTTTTTTTTTGTATGTAGTTGCGACAGACTGCTTTGATGTGTGATAAAAAACAATTGACAAATGATTTCCCGCTAATTGTTTTTTTTTATTACTAAGAACCTACAGTACAGAAACATATAGGTAGCCTACCATTCATAGTCAATCCAAAAGTTGTCTGGGTAGAACACGCTTTTAGGGGTAAACCCGCCCCTTGTGCTTGCTATATGTATGTCACCGTAGGATTGTAAAAACCGTAAGAGTAATCACATTCGTAATGATTAACATCAACAAATCCAACCTATTCAAAGTTAAATAAGCTAAGGTCGGAGAACGGCTTTCCGGTATACATCCATCCGGTATACATTGTTAACCAAGGGATGAAAGCATCCCATTTCTGACGAGATATTTTGGCCAATAGTTTGAGGCAGAAATGGGTGTTTTCACCCTAGTTAAACACTCTACTTTTCATTTCGAATACGAGGAAAGCAAATATCGACAGATTTAAAAAAATATATATCAATGGAGATTAATCACGTATTAATCAAGTACCTATTGTACTTTACACCAATTTTTTATTTATTTTTTTTCACTGGAAATACGTACGTTCTGCTTGTAACTAGAGACGCCCGGCAAAGGACGTTAGAGCGGCCGCAGACATGGGCCGCGGAATTTTAAAAAAAAACCATTTTTTTTACTTTTGTTTTTCATTCGCGCTTTTTTCAGCCAGCAGTCTTTTGATCATACCGCCTTGTCATTAGTTATATTTTTCCATGCAAAATAGTCTTCAGTTGTTTTAATTTGTTCAATTAATTTTTCACGCATTTACTTTTGAAAGCGCGAGTTTTTTTATGATTTTACGCGTTACGGCAGGCGATTTAGTCAGGTTTAGTTGGAGTCTCCACCTTAAAATACTGAGTAAAATATTCAATACTTTACGGTATAACTGTCCAAATAATTATTGTTTGTGCTATTTGCGTTTTATTTACTGTAGGTAACTCAACTTTTTTTTGTTTATGACCATTCAAAAACCAGAATGTTGTATTGAATTAATCGAACTTTGGCTGTATACGTTTTTGCCATCGCCTCAAGACCTACTGTTTTTTTTTTACTTTTTCGCCTTAGGGCTGAAATGTATCACTTGTAACCCGTATATCAGGTAAGCAATGACCCACTTTCAGAGCATGAGAGATGAAAAAGTATATTTTTCATAATTTTCTTTAAGCACTTTGTCAAAGTAGTAAATACACATATCCATGCAAGTTTCATGTTTCTAGCACTCACCGTTTAGGAGGAAAGCCGTAGATAGGACGGACGGACATTACGAAACTATTAGGGTTTCGAAACTTGAACTATTACGGAACCCTAAAAAGAATTATTCATCTATATCACATGTGCTGGTTTCGAGATATAGATGTGCGTACGGACGGACAGACAGCAAAAAAGTATGGTCTCCCTTTTGGAGACAATTAGATAGGTGTACTACAGGACCTGAAAGAAGAATGAGAAGGATTTTTGACCTATAGGTACGTAGCTAGAGCTATCGCGGCTACCCTTACTTTCTGATCTGCTGACCACTGGACATGAAGACAGTTCAGTTTGATGTCAGAAACCAGTATACTTACTTATTTAAATAACAATAACAAATGCTTCGATTCAGGACCGCTCCTTTTTCTTCCATTTCGATTTGCTAAAAGGTTTTATAATTTGCCATAATGGAAAGGTTGTGTTTGTTTATAGAATGGTAAATGGTCTGAATCAATCCTGTTAAGTGGTTTTCAACTGAGCTTTATTGCCTGTATTACAATGTAGAATGGAGGCGTCGAACTTGAAGCTCATCTCGTGTTAGATACCTAGGTAGGTAGGTTAGTTAAAGTACCACCTAGGTACTTAGTATTTTGTATAAACATTTTGTAACTTTAATGAAATTCTCCACGTGCTAAAGATGTTGCTTTATTTCTACCTACCTAAGTTGTTTGTGGTTACATAGGTAACTAGGTAGGTAAATATTAACTATCGAATTTGTTCATTTAGCAGAACCTGATGTGATAACCAATTGATCCAGATTTATCATGGAGACCTAGGTCTGCATTATACGTCTTTAAACCGCTAGCCCAGAACGGTCCTAAATACATACAGATAAACAGACAGACAGTATTGAACCTACCTATACCTATACATTATACGCTACAGCAAAGAAAACCTAAACTGGGTTGGGAATTGGCTCAGTGGATCAGAGATAGATAGATAACTCTTTATTGTACACGAACATGATAATAGCTAATAACAATACATACGTTATCAAACAAATAAATCTGTCATACTACTTATAATTAAAACTACTTATAAATAGTACCCCTAACTGGTACAAACACTTCTTATAATTGTATCTACTTAGTGACCTGATCGTCCATGTAGTGTACTGGGAATATTAGTTCTCGCTTCAATTATTTCTAAAAGTTTTGGAGCCACATTGTCATAGGACATTGTCTACAATTTCTTGATGATGGGCGATTTAATATGGCTGGTGCTGTCCTAAAATATTCAATCATGCGGTACATGGCGAGTATAATGGAACTATTTACTACTATTACAGGTGGACAGATTCCTGCTGAACATCTTCAGGATCTTGAAAGAGTTATCCTGATCTATAATCTTAAACTTAGGCATATTTCAAGAGCGTATCCAGTTCCGGTTCCGTTGGTTGTTCGTTTAAGAACTATACGGCTGGACAACAAAAGCTTTAGCTTTTACCAATATAAAAAAAATATAATAATTAATAACTGTCAATGTCAGATGTCTTTGTCAATTTTAGGCGGGGCGAACGGGAAACGGGGAAACCGGCGCCGGCCGGCGAATTGGTTACGGTCGCACGCACTATCTGTAATCTGTATATTATTTCTTTGGTTTGTTGTTTATATTCGTTTCTCATCTATAATTAAAACGAATTTTTAACTATAAGCTAAACTCACGCCTAGATTACACTATTTACTTTCATTTGTCCATGATTTAAAGAAGTAAATCAACATTAATTCTATGTTAGAGCGATTTTATACAAAGGACAATGCGCGCAACCAGGAAGAAAGTTATTAAAACAATTTACAAAAATGACAGCAGCGAAGAAGAGAATGGTGATTTTAGTGACTCTGGTTCAGAGGCCGTTATATCTGAAGCATCCAGTTCGGATGATATAGACAACGATTTATCGTCTGAGGATGAACAGAATGATAGTCAAGTCTTTAAGTCTCTGAAACTGAAATGCCCTCCAAAGAAGTCCACGAAACCTTTCATTAGAAATAAAAAAATAAAAAGAAAGTCAGGGAACAATTTAAAGGAAGATGTTTACGCTAGTATTTACTCTATTAGGAATCTTAGTAAAGCCAACCAATTGCTACCAAGTCTGAACTTGTCTGAAAGTGGTAAGTTTCGTTTCCTATAAATCACAAACCTACCTGTTACAGATACATCTGGTATGGTATTGGTAGGTCATTTATAGTACCTATAGTAACACTAAATAAATGGTAAGAATAAAACACATTCCTTATTGCTAAGAAACAATCTCTTCCAGGCAACCTTTGGATGGAAATACATATATGACGCCTATATCCCGAAGGGGGTTAGGCAGAGGTGCATTACACACCCACAATTAGCCAGTCTCACTTAATAGGGGGCAAGCCTATTGCTATTACCGGACACTACAGAATATTTAAAACCATTCTGTAATTGAAAACCACTCTGTAATTCGAAACAAAATTCCCACAGCCAGGACACATGTTACATACCACTCATTAGAATCTCTGCAGTCCGAATGAATGGATGGAAACAGAAATTATATAATTTTGTATATTTCAGACTTTAAAATTAACTACAGTGAGGACATCAATATTGTAATAGGCAATAAGTTCAGATGTTGCATAGATTGTTGCCGAGTTATGAAACACTATTTCAATAATTTATTACATGATCATCATATCAGCCCACTGCAGGGCATAGCCTTACCCTAACAAACACCACAACATTCGCTTCCCGCATCCAGTGGCTTCCTGCAACCTTTACGATGGTTTTTTTTTTCAACACAACGTCTCTCTAGTCTATCTAGCCATAAATTAAGCTAATATAAGCTTGTGCTATGGGATCTAGACGACTGATAAACTCACTTATATATTTCTAAATACATACTTAATAAATATAACACACAAACTCTGAAGCAAATATTTTGTGGGCACACAAATATATGATTTGGCCCAGAATCAAACCTAGGACCTCGGGGATGGCAGTCGCATACACATACTACTGCACCACCAAGGTTTTAAGTCCACCTTGTGGCTTTTATTACAATACTAATTTAACTACCTCGGTGGCACAATGGTACTATGTACGCACTGCCACACTCGAGGTCTCGGGTTCGATTCCCGGGTCTGGTGGATAACGTATCTCTTTAGAATTTTTTCCAGATAATTATCCCAGTCTGGACCTTGTGCCCGGTAAATGGCAATAGGCTCGCCCCTTATTACATGGGACCTAACATAGCAGGCGAGATGTGGGTGTGTTTGTACACCTCTGCCTACCCCTTCGGGGAAAAAGGCGTGATGTTATGTTTCTAATTTAAATCATGTTTCAGGTAGCAGTGATGAAGAATCTCCAATACTTATTAATGGAAGTAGTAAATCTATCCAACTTGCTGAGTCAACAGAGAAAACCACTCAAAACAATGATGATAACACAGACTATAAGAATGTAAGATGTAGACCATTAAGATGTTCTAAGCAGTTTCACTTACCTATAAGTACTAATAACATAATAAAAAGGTACTTAACCTATTTATAATGTAATTAGTACTTGTGTGGTTGAAGGGGTAATCTACAGATCGATTCTGAAAATTCTTTCACTAATATAAATATACAGATGTGTTATCCTTGAGTGCTTTATGCTACTTTTATCTCACTAATGTTTTCATGTAGGTTTAGGGAATGAGAACCCAGTAGTTTTTAGTAGTATTGTAGTAAAACTAGGAATTACTGCCCAGTGCCTGCTGGTGCCTGTGTATCAACACCATGTACAATATTCATTACAAGTGGCCTTCACTTGTTTCTAAGGTGTGGTCAGACATCAATAGCTTACAAGATGAGAGTGAAGAAATTGCCAAAAAAACCTTCTTGGAACTTCAACTACACAATTCAATAATTGAGGAAACTAAGGTTGCTTTAGATAACTATACACTAAACGCAACTGGATATGAACCAAATGTAAGAGACTTGTTAGCAGTTGGTGAAGAAACATTAGAATTAGAAGTTACTGAAAACAAAAAAATTGTGTCAAGAAAACGCAAGTATGTGTCTGACTCTGAAGCAGAAGACTGGGAAGAGGTTGCAGGTGAAATTATTTTAAATTCTAGTTATATTTATCATCATGTAATCACACCTGTTTCCCAAAATCTGTAGGCCAAAATGTAAATGATGTAATATATACTTAATCATTAACTTTACGTAACGAGATATATTTATGTCAGTACAAATTTACTAATTTGGAAAATCATAAATTTTCCAGAAGTAATACCTCAACAAGGTATACAGTTGCTGGTTGAACTTCCTGATGCTACTCGTAAGAAAACCAAAAAGATTGATATTGAAATGATGATGAAGAGGAAAATAAATAGGGTCAAAAAAGAATGTCAAGTTCATATGCATAAGGTACATGTTCTATGTTGGTTGGGTCACGGCAACTATATAAATGGGATTCTCAATAACAGGGAACTAATGGCAGCTGTATTATCTTTAGTCCCATCTGATGGACGTCGACCACAAAAGAAAACAGGTATAAAATATGTAAAACATATTACAACATGTTTCAAAAATTCTGTCACTGTAAAACTTGATAAAAAAGAAGTTCAATTTAAATCAAAATCACCATGTCTCAAGACTGTATTAAGGGATTTAATTGAGACCAAAGTTGTGAACTCAAATAAAAATCTTGTGTTAATATTTGTTCTGCTACTGCGGGCTTTAGGTCTCAATTGTCGTATCATGTTTAACTTTGTTACACTCCCTTTAAGACCACCTGCTACTGAGTTGTATTCTCTCTCAACAAAAGATGCAAATAGCCCACCGAATAAGAAACAATCAATAGAAAAAGATACAACATTAACCCTTAATAACCTGGGATCTGAACCAAGTACCAACCATCGAGTAGAACCTAAATTGATTTCTAAATCAAAGTTGAAAACCAAGAAAATATCTCAGTTAGATGGAAATTGTGATGATATATCTGATGATGAAATTACGGATGAAAATAGTATTGATGGCTTTCTAAATATAATACAACTTGATGGTGCAGATGATGGTCCTCGCACTAGAAGAACAAGATCAAACAAAAGACCCATAGTTGATGCTCTGAGTAACATTAAGGACGAAAATATATCACCTAAAATAGCCAAAACAAATTCTATAGGTAGTAAGAGACAAAAAAAAGATATAAGCTCACCTAAAAACAAAACAACACTTAAAGCTGAATGTAGTTGCAGTTTTAAAGAACTTACAAATATTAAAGAACGTGTAGCAGAAAAGTCACCTTTGACTGTGCCACGAAAAAGTCCAAGATGCCGTAGCCAAAAGATAGATTCGGAGCAAAATAAATATATAAATACGAGGACCAAACGAACTTTAAGGACATCAGGTAGCAGCGATGATTTTGCTACTAGCAATCGTATTTTACGAACACCGACTGCTGAAGTAACTTCTTTAAAAGTATCTAGAAAAGGCCGTAGTGTCTTAAAACCGCTCACCGAATGTAACTACAGTGAAAAGGTTGACAATACGATTGAGGTTAAAAGGACCCAAAAGAAAAAAGATAATAAATCTTTTAATACAAATGTTAATGATAATACTCACACTCGTCGTAATGAAATTGGAGCGAAAACTGTGATTAATGAAGCGCAAAAGCTCACAAGAGACGCACCACCTTCTAAAACGCGTAGAAAAAGTTTAAGACTATCAATTTTAAAATCGAATGTTGATTATAATCAAATCGAATCAGTATCAGCGCCTACTAAGTTTCCTCAGTCAATCAGAACTAGAAATCAGACAGGAATAAAAAGTAATTCACGGAAGACAAATAACTCAAAACCTAACGAAATTAAAAGTAGCGCGAGCAGAAAGCAATCAAAAATTACAAATATTGCTGTAAAGGCTGTACTGAAAAGGCGAGATGTTAAAGAAAAGTCAGTTGCAATAAACCCTACAAACAAAATAGAACTAAATATCTCCTTGGAAGATAAATTAAGTTGTGAAACAACTCAAAACGACACTAAGAAAATGACTAAAGGCTCAGTCAAGGCAATAAAAAAAGCCTCGGTAAATCGTAAATCTGTTTCAAAAACTAGTGATTTTCAAAGACAAGAAAGTACCGAAAACTCTGTGAGTGATAATAAACTTACTAAATCGAAGTTGCCTGCAAGAAAAAGAACTAGAGGAGGTAAATGATTAACTGAAATGCTTCCATGTGGCTATAACGCATAATCGTATTCTCATTGATGCCTTTTACACGCTTATTTCATTATTTGTGCCGCAAATACTTGCTATAAAAGTTAAAATCAATTTCTTTTTAAGCCTTACATTAATTGATTTTCCAGGGAAAGTCAAAGAGGAGATTGATAAAGAGGTCGAATATTCTCCAATAGACTATATACACGAAGATCAGGATTCCGATAGTGATGATATTTTCCAATCTACAAAATTAAAGACTACACCTAAATCACGAAACGATGATCGCCGAAAGTCTTCTCTATTCAAGAACGAAGTCTCTAATCATAACAAAGTGGATATTTGGTGCGAAATATTTGATGAAGAGCTAAGGCAGTGGATGACTGTTGATGTCATAAACGGAATAGTAACGTCTACTAAGGAAGTCTATGTGAGTATGTCAAGTGTTACTTTAAGTCCAAACAAGACCCTTCCATAATGTTTTTTACTATAACTCTTTCGTTATAACTGCATTGATTTCTTCACTATTATGTTCTTTTAATACATAAGTTCAAATAAATATTTTTTTTTTTAATGCAGCCGTCTTATAAGAAGGTCAGTAGAGTAGATGACTGTCAAATTAAATCACCTTTTCAACCGACTTCTAAAAAAGGAGGAGGTTCTCAATTAATCTGTATGTTTTTTTTTATTAGAAATTATTTAATAATAAAACTGTGACGTCATTTATTTGTACTGTCAGTTCAGTCAGTATAGTCATTCAATTGATGATCTATAAATAAAAAGAAATGTTGCTAAGCAAATCCCTAGAATGGCTCAACCAAATTTAGCTAATTTTTGTTTCGTATGTTTCTTAAGGTCCAAGAAGGGCCCACAATCGCTAGACGTCGCCACGACCTACCCCCAGGCGGGCAGCGTCAATTTGGCGAACCCAATATAAGAAAAATTCACTTTCAGTCTAATGCAAGTCACCCAGTGTGCTATGTGGTGGGTTGGGACAACAACAATTACCTGAAGGACTTGACTCGCAAGTACGTGCCGCACTACAACACGGACACGCGCAAGCTTCGAGTCGACCCGGCATGGTGGGACCAAGCTGTACGACCATATCTTGGACCCAATACTCTACGAGATAAGGAGGAAAATGAATACCTGGCAAAAATACAGTTTGAAGCTCCTATGCCTACCACCATTGGAGAGTTAGTATTAGATTTTCTTTATATCATCGTAAAATCGTTAGGTAATATATTCTAGAAAAAGTTAGCATACTTCATTGCTTATAAAACATAACTAGTTATCCCAGCGAACTTTGTATCGCATCAAATATAAAAAAAAAAAAAATTGATATTTCATGCAAATGTTATTATTAATTATAATTGAAAAACGCGACGGACGGACAGACAAATTGTCGTAATAAATATATAGATATGTTCATTGGTTGGCATCAGAGCCATCTAGCTGTGTCTAAACGTAATTGCATCATTACGCACAGCCTACCATTGTAGTTAGTTCCTCAACTACCGGTAGATGGCGCTCTGGCGACGACGTAAGTCGCGGTATTAACAATATGATCACAACCTTTGATTATATATGTCTAGTCTAGATACCTAGTCCGGCCGTCAAAAGAGTGATTCACAAGACGCAAAACTGCACAATAGCTGCGCGCGGCTCGTTAGTACGGTTGAAGTTTCAAATGCCAATTGTGCTCTTGACATTTTATATTTATAATGGCGTGTTGTGCAATAAAATAAAGTAAAATATATCTGAAAAAGAAAGATAAACCGAGGAAGGTTACATTCCACCAGTAAGTATTATGTTTTATTGATTCCATATCAACGAAATCACTTTTGTAAAAACAATTTTACTTCAAAGAGATTTAGTCAAAAGTGTTGCCACTTGAATGAATAAGATTTCCCAATTGACGGCATCTGTGTATTTTGGATGTATAATATTAATCTAACATTTTCACATAGTTCTTACCAGATTTAAATTGTTGATAACATTTTGGTTCTGAAACTAATGAGTTTGTTTTATTTATTCACTTGTGTTGATCACAATTTTTTCTAAAAGTAGATGTCTTACGATTTACGAATATATTGGACTGAATTCATTCATGGCAACTAAATTTTTGGTTAATTTTATTTAGGTTCCCCGAAGATCCGATATTAGCCAGTAAATTGTCTATCCATTTACTGGCTAAATAGTAAGGCAGAGGAGGAAAGAACCATGGTGGAAACCAAAAACTAGAACATGTATTTGTTCCGAACATTTCTTTAAAAGTAATATAATTATACATCATCTTTCAGGTCGAACACTTAAGGCTTGGGCAAACCAAAAGTAGTTGCAGTGCAGGAGCAGTGCGGTAGCAGTGCGTCTACGTTAGTAAATAGTGTAGTTATATGAGGGATGACACACTGAACAAACGCGGGCCCGCTGAACCTACCTGCTCCGCCACTGCGCCGCGCACGCACTGCTTTTCGACAAAACATTATTTGATTAAAATGTAATTCGTAACAATACTTTATACTTTAAACAATACTTTAACTATTGAAGTATCAAATAAAACTAGGTTTTAATATAAATAACCAATAGATTTTTATCAATGAGGTATCGCAACATAATATATGACGTGTTGACAAACATGGCAATTAAAGATTTCGTTGGTTTTTTTTGGAGTAGGTTTATACAGGGTGTTACGAAAGGGTTATATCAACCCGAAGCCAGTCCTATCAGCTGGTCGACCATAACCCGTTTCGATATATGGCGACCGCCAAAGAAGAAAAAAAAAGTTCATCAGAAAATTTAAAAAGATATTTCAAATCAAAATAAACGTGTCCCTACGCTACGGTTTGACGTAGCTACTACAGTACTACTAGACAATGATCGCGTGGTACGTATGGGTACGTATGTACAATGCCCTTGGCGGTGGCGCGGGCGTCGCGGCGGTGTGGGCGTCCTTAAAGAATTATTTTTGTTTATGTAAACTAGGTAAAGCTACGCTACTGTAAACAGTGCGCGGCTTCGTATTGAGCGAAGCGTTTTTTTTATTTAAATTGAATATTTGAGCTTCGTCACGACCTTAATTGAAATCAGCTATTAATTTAGGTGAAAAAAATTTAACTATCGGTCAAAAGGTTGCTGAGAAACGAACATCCGAACATTTTACATTTAACCTGCTCCATGGGACAATAAAATTTTGACCAACACATAGTTATGTTTACCCAGATCCTCGCCCGTGGTTCGACAGGTGCATCACGTGCAAGTGATAGTTATTAGAAAGCAGATTAGAAGAATCTTACCTGTTTACAGGAAAGGTTAATTTCTTGTGTAACAGTGCTAAATGCGGCTTCGACTCGACTGCGTACACAGTATTTTTAGGTATCAATGTTCACGGTACAACTCCCGGGCAGCGCTCAAATTGCCTTCTGATGCTCCTACACAAAGCATCATCTCGTAATACTCTTCGTTACTCAGAGCCATTACTACACAACACAATCACTATCACACACAACTTGACACAACTCACAAATTAACACACTAAACAACTATTTATTATTATTATTTAGAACTGACCTGTGACCTTGCTAAATGATTTTAAATAAAATTCTAAGAAATTCAAACGGCGACCGACTGCCGACCGAGCTTCGTGCGGCATCGCTTGATGCGAAACAGAGACAAAATGTTCCTACCAGGAGTGAGACGGAAGGCTTTTCACAGGCGCGCATTATTTGTACCTATTATTTGTACCTATTTGATGTCGATGACCGAAGCAGCTGATTTTAGCTAGTGTTGTTTAAACAAGTGTGTATTTTATTCGGTAATAATGTTTATTTTATGATTTTTTTTTTCTTCTCGGGCGGTCGCCACATATCGAAACGGGTTCTGGTCGACCAGCTGATGGAGCTGGCTTCGGGTTGATATAACGTAACAGCCAGTATAATCATATTTAATAAAAAATATTTGAGCAACTATGATTAACACTGATTTTTAGTACTACCAATTTCATAGATGCCACACAATTTTTGGTGCTATGATAATCACATAACATAACATAACATAGCATCACGCCTTTTTCCCCGAAGGGGTAGGCAGAGGTGTGCAAACACACCCACATCTCGCCAGCTATGTTAGGTCCCATGTAATAGGGGGCGAGCCTATTGCCATCTACCGGGCACAAGTTCCAGACTCTGGGATAATTATCTGGATAAAATTCTAAAGAGAATTATACATTATCCACCAGACCCGGGAATCGAACCCGAGACCTCGAGTGTGGCAGTCCGTACATAGTACCATTGTGCCACCGAGGTAGTCACCCGTATGTATAATTACGTTGTAGGTACTTCCTTAACTATATTGTTATGACTTGAATATGCGTCCTTTCTGACAAATGAATAAATATTTTGATTCTTTGAACATGTCTAACGGATCGCAACCCTTCAAGCGCGATCCCAGATGACCGATTTTTTGTACCTATGCTTATGTTATTTTAACTGTTTAAATTAATTTTTTAAATAAATATAAAGAACACTTGGATGATGATGGTGATTTTTATTATTACCTACCTCCCATACAACAATACCTAATTACCTAAAACCAGAAAACTTGATTCCTATATATTTGGGGAAATTTTTTGTGGTGGCCTTCTTGGCCACGCGCACACTAATGTAGCCCTGGTACGTAATATTATCGCGGGTGACGTTTGTCACTCACACGTGAATAAACAACAGGACCACTTTTGACAACTCGCATTGTACTAAACACGGTATCTAGACATATATATATATAATCAAAGATCACAACAGCTCTTGGAACGTTTAGTGTTTTGACCATAGACAACCATTTTGAATACTTACTATTTTGCGCTTTTGACTTATCTATAAGAGCTAATCCAATCGAAAGCTATCCTCGACATTTTTCAAGAGATCACCATTGCTATAAGGTGAAAATTAGAACATAGAACTTACTTCCTAGTTCATGTTAAGTTCATATTTAGTACTTACTTAACAATTTCGTTTTATCCCTAGGTACAAAAATCATCCTTTATATGCTTTAAAGAGGCATTTGCTAAAATTCGAAGCAATATACCCGCCGGATGCCGCAGTATTGGGTTTTGTACGTAACGAGCCCGTGTATGCGAGGGAATGCGTGTACACGTGTCGGGCCAGACATATTTGGTACAGGGATCATGCAAAAGCCGTTAAAGTTGGTGAAAAACCGTACAAAATTGTACGATCTCGACCTCGTTGGGATAAGGTAAATGATTATTTTCAGTATCTTGTGATTCATAGGGGTTTCGTCCTCAATGAAGTTGTAAGGCAAGACTCAAAAATTTTGTGTGACACGTCGAGCGATAGATGTATAATCCTGAGAATATTATGTATTTTATCTAAGCAAATTGAAAGCATGCAATTTTTTTATTTAATAATATATATAATATGAATCCCAAAAACTATAGTCTCTGGGTGGATTTAAACCAACAGGTATTCCTCCAGGAACGCTCATACCACCAGATCAAGATACCACCCTAACTTTGCATTCATACCTATCTATCTATCATAGATATACAATATCGCGACTGGTGTCGCTTCAGAGGCGCAATCTATCACATCCTAGCATAGTTAGTATAAACTGTGATAGATGGCGCCTCTGAAGCGACACCTTGAATCGCGATACTGATAATATCCATCACCAGTTCATAAAGTTATATGCAACCGTTAGTTTTTGTGGTGTCTTGCCATTGATCTGTCAGTATAATCCAGTGTCTACGTCTAGCCAATCGATAATAAAAGTTTTCGTTGTGTTTTTGGAATAGTGATAATTTTGAAATAAAATAAACGCCTTCAACCATAAACTAGAAAACCAGATTTGGGATAATGTAAAGTTCTCTTCAATACAAATGAATCAAACCCAGACACAACGTAACTGTTGTAAATCGTTGACGAGTTCCCTCGACTTGCTTTCGGGAGCCGAAATCAACATTATCAGATCAACTCAATCTTCATTAAATGGTAGTCGCCCTAACAATTTTTGATGGTTCCCTCTCGATTTCTCCGGGATCTAATCATCAGATCCTGGTTTTCTTATAATGGGACCACCTTGGAAATATCACCTGTCCAACAAAAAGGAAAGTAATAAAATCGATTTATAAACAGCGAAGTTATCCGCGAACAAACATAAAAAAATAAACGGTCGAATTGTGAAACCACTTTTTTTGAAGTCGGTTAAAAATGATTCTTAAATGTTAAGAATTATTTATAGAATAAATACATGTCACTTACAATCTTTCGGTTATTTATAATAACTTGTACTAATAATCCAATATGTTGTAGACAAACAGGAAAGTAATTTATGATGATCCACCTATGGAGATATTTGGGCCATGGCAGGTGGATGACTACGAACCACCGACGGCAGAAAATGGCATTGTTCCGCGAAATGAATATGGAAATGTGGAACTTTTCAAACAATGCATGTTGCCCAAAGGAACTGTGCATCTCAGATGTAAGTAGTATTCTATCTACCCACAAATATACTATAGAGATTGATTTGGGGTTCATAAACTGACTTCTGACTGCTAAAGCAGAGGTTATTTGCGCATAATACGAGTATATGTATGTTTACGGGGCTCGTGGTCTAGTAGTAACTGAAAATGTTAACACATTGCAAAGATTAAGAAACATCTAGTCAAGCCAATCTCAGGATGGGTGACCATTTCTTAAGACATTGAGACCTCTCCGTGCCTCAGACAGCACGTTAAGCGTCGATCCCGGTTGTCATACAAACATAAGGCAGTCGTTAGGAGTAGTTGGAATCCTAAGTCAAAAATCCGACCGGTCTAACTACAGAACTTCGACACCACCCATTGGTTGTGGAGGTCAGATGGCTTAGTCGCTTCATGGAAAATATCGAAGTTCAGTTGAATCGCAGTTAGACTAGAAAGCCGACTCCAACTTTTAAATTGCTTTGTGTGTCCAATGTTCTACATGTGTTTTTTTTAATGTTTCCTCTTTTTTATTTTTCCAGTACCTAACCTGAACAAAGTCGCGAAGAAACTAAGCATAGACTGTGCAACGGCTATAACTGGATTCGAATTGGTGAACGGTTTTGTTCGCCCCGTGTATGACGGGTTCGTTGTGTGTACGGAATTCGAGGATATCATTACTGAGGCGTGGACAGATGTTAGTACTTATAATAACAATTTTATACACAACACAAAAATATTATATTATTCCCGATTACATTTCGCCACAGGGGGCAAGCCTATTGTCGTTTTATACCATTCAAATGTGCTCACATTTTGGACGCACATGATTTTATTAAAACACACTAAGGGCAAGACAGCGCAGCGACTTAAAATGAGTTTTGGCGTCACCTCGTGTGATACAGGTCTTATTCCGTGTGGTACAGAACCCATTTTACGCGACGTAGTCTAAAAATTTAAAGCACTTTAATCATTATTACGTAGATAACTATATCACTTGACTGATTTTGACAAGAGTTATCTATATATTTAATACGACAATTTGTCTGTCTGTCTGTCCGTCAGTCGCGTTTTTCAATTTACATACATTTGCATGAAACATTATAATATATATATTTTTTTTTTTATTTGAGGCGAGACAAAGTTCGTTGGGATAACTAGTTACTACTTATTACAGAATAACTCTTGTAATAGCTCTTCCATTCCTCCAAGCTGCCTTCGAAGCTCTTACGTTCTGTTCCCCTTTGGAATATCATTTACCATAATTATACTACTCAAGTTATAATAAAAAAACCACTAAGGCTACGTCGTCCGTTAGTGGGAAGACTTCAAATGCTTGTATGATCCACAAATGTTAGTTTTGGAGTTGGGGTGTTTTCTATGTATATAATATGTTTATATCTATGTATTTAGAAATATATAAGTATGTTTATAAGTCGTCTAGATCCCATAGCACAAGCTTATGGCTTAGTTTGGGCTAGATGACGTTGTGTGAGAATGTCCAAAAAAAAAAAAAATTATACGCTAACTACTAACCTTGCAGGATCAACAAGATCAAGAGCGAAAGATGCAAGAAAAAACAGAAGTCAGAGTATATGGCCACTGGAAGCGTTTTGTCAAAGGGTTGCTCATTAGAGAACGTCTTAATCATAAATATGGATTTGACGACGCCTCGGTATCTACAGTAACCAAGGGTAAATCAAAAGAAGAAAATATCGTCACTACGAGAAATAAAAGGAAAGGAAAAAAGAAAGTGGATAGAAAATAAATAAAGCATATTTCATGCATTATACAAAAAATTGTGTTTACAAAAATTGTTACCATTAAACATATTGTTATTTTAGGTACATACCTGTTTAGAATATCATAGTATTTAAGTGTAACGTAGGCAAGCTTAATTTGTCTTAAAGCAGTAACATTTAGGAGATAGAAATAGATTGCATGAAATATTGGCGTAAATTTTTGATACAATTAGACTAGTTATTGCATAGAAGACACTGGGAAATTAGTTTGTGGGTACTTGGTAATTAGATAAGTACGTTACGATGCTCTGTTGAACAGAGTTAAATCATGTTATGAAATAAACTTCGTCATTATACATTTGAATCTCTTCGTTAATTTTTTTATTGTTTAAAATATTGTTGCCTTGCAAATCACGTCTAATGTTTTTAAATTTATCTGCGACATTTTATAATTAAACCATGTTTGAAATTTTACTGAGTACCTAATTTGTTTTCTTTATAAAAAATATATGTACATTGGTTTTAAACAACGTACAACCAATCAGGACCAATGCTAGTAGGTACTAATCCTAGCAGTCTACACACCGACAGATGAGATGCAGCAGGCTCAGATCGTTAAGGCCCTTCGCTGCGTTAAGCGGGTTCCCGTCGCGGGAGTCCGCTCCGCGCGCTTGATTCATGTAATTTCAAGAGCAGCGCTGCGTGAGGTGTGTACGCGCGACGGAGCACGCGAGCGGGTCTGTTTCTACAAAATCATTGAGCGCTGCTCCGTTATCCGTGTCGCACGCGCCGTGCTGGTACAGTCTTTGAAATAAGTTGATTACAAATTCTCCACACAACAGTCTAGACGTGACATATGGGCTGATTGGCTGACGCCTTTGTTCACGTATTTCGACTACACCCGCGTGATCAAAATTATACTAGCGTCGCTGCGATAGACGGGAGCCCGTCCATGGACCCGCGCCGGGCAGGCGGGCGCACGGCTCGGACATCCGCGTCGGGCACCCGCGACGGGCACCCGCTTAACGCAGCGAAGGGCCTTAGACGGGTTTATTTGTTTGATTTTAAACCTAATCAACTAACTTCCGGAGCCAATCGATAGCTTATCAACCGTCTGATCTATCTGAGACTATAGTGGACTGTTGTGTGAGTCCCTTTACGACACGAAGGAAATCTGTGTCACTGCGTAGGTAGGTAATCTACGAGAGGAATTTATGCTCGTGATGACTTAGTCCAGTCAAGATAATGAAGCTGCAAAAATTTCACCAAAAGCTAAAAAATTGTATGAATATTCGGAAGATACAAGAGGTAAGTATATTACTTATTTATAATTTAATGAATTTTGAAAAGTAAAAGTCATTTGCTTGTGTTGGGGCTGGTGAGACCAAAGAGTATATAATCACTACGTTTAGGTGTGCCTACCATACAGTGATACAGTGAGGCAACACAACGCGCCGGCTTTTACCGCTAGCATTTGCTGTAGAAAGCCGGGGATACAGTACGGCGCTACTACGATAAAGCGAACGAAGGAGCGAATGCCGGTGGGTTCTGTATGCGGCAATGCCGGCGGCTTTCTGAGCCGCGAGCAGAGCGCGGCTTTTGCCACGACACGTTGTGGCAGCCTAAACACTTTAAAACTGAATCGAGCATGGTCGCTAGTCCATCTATATAAATATAAAGAAAGATGAATAATTCGTTTGTTTCGTTGAATTGGAGCGAATTGAAATGATGATCACTGACCAAAAAATAGAAAGCCATTTTATTCGGATCCACTTTGCAAGCCAAGTTGACTCGCTACTGTCCGATTGGTTTACACCACTGTCCTTGTTCACTGTACTTGGCTACTATGCTAAACACTTGACCAATGTAAATCGGCCTGAGTCAGTATTACTTATCCAATTATTTGAAAATGTGATCCAATCAACGATAACGATAATAAACGATTGGCAATATCGCTTCAGGCCAAAACGATCAACGGGATTCATAAGGCGTGTATGGTGGGGTAAGGCTATGGAAAGGTATGTACGGCAAGTCCTTGACTATTAGCCTGGACATCCCAAAGCCTTCGATAAAGTCTGGCATAATTCACTCCTTTCCAAGCTTCCGACACATATTCCACTTCCTGCTGGCTGTCAACTTGAAAGCCACTTTCGATAGTACTGTGTGCTGTGAGAGCGGCCTTCATTCGCTAGATCATATTATATTATAATACTCTATGTGCTGGATGTATGTAGTCTTTTTAAATTATCATCGTGACTCCAAAATAAAAAGTTGATACACTGAAAATCTCTTTGAGTTTCTCTACTCAAAGGAAAATCTGAAAATTCATGGCTGTCAGTTGTCATCTGTCACTGTACTGTCATGCATGTCGCTACTCGCTTGTGTTAACCTACAAATCGTAAATGTCACCGTCGCTGTAAATAAAATAAAGAAACCGCCGATTTACTTAAACTGAATGAAACTGGTTTCTAATTGGAGATATTTAAACTAGAGTAACATAACAATACAGTACCAGGGCAGTTCGTTTTATTATTAAGTAGACAAGAATTAAGTAGGTAAACGTAATTATTGAAGAAACTATTGTACTCTTGCAGTTTGCATTAGTTGGTTTTTACTTGGTAAATAGAGACACGAATCACTAATGCCTACTACAAGAAAAAAGACTATCAAAACTGTATATAAAGATGAAAGTGGTGATGAGGAAACAGGGAAGGATTTCAGTGACTCAGGATCTGACGCTAAAATATCTGGAGCTTCCAGTTCAGAGCAGGATGAAATTGAATCAGAACATTCGTCTGGTGAAGACTTCCATCACAAATCCAAGAAAGTAGTACGTAAAATTGATTGTAAAACACCACGGAAGAAACCAAAGCTTGTTAAAGATCTTATTAAAAAAATAAACAAGCAGACTTCAAGACTTGGTGACAGTGAGAATTCTGACAAGCCCGTTACACTTTTCTCAATTAAGGATCTCACTGAAGCTGATAAATTGTTGCCTGCTGTTCTAAATTTATCTGAAAGTGGTAAGTTGAATGAGTTAAGAACTATATAATGAACAAACATTAAGTACCCATTCAATAGGCTAGAGCATGATGTGTGCGTTTTAATCTCAGAGTTATTATTTTAGACACTGTATAGGTGTGTTGTTAACTTGGTGATTCCTTTCTTTTCAGATAGCAGTGATGATGAATCTCTACAAACTATCAAAAAGAGCAGTACAATGTTACAACACATTTCAGAGAATGAAGCTGACAGTGATAATGAAACTGTGGCAGAATACAAAGATGTTAGTAGTGGTTCACTTCTTTGTTTTACATGTAAGCAATATGCTTGTCCACCCAAAGTCTACCTGGTAGATATCGATCTTTGTATTTAGATGTGTCGATTGTTTATAAAATCAACTAGCTGATTGCTGCGGCTCCCCCTGCGTGAAATAGTTTTCTCATTCCCATGGGATCACATTACCGGAATAAAATGCCTATGTTACTCAGGGATAATATAGCTACATATCAATGAAAGAATTTCCAAAATCAGATACTAATCTTCTTCTTTTCCCTGGCCTTAGTCCCATTTCAATTGGGGTCGGCCTTCCTCGTACGACTATGCCACAGTATCCTATTCTGTGTTGTCTCTGTTTCCACACTCACTGCCTTTAGGTCCTTCTGGATGGTGCTCTGCCAGGTGGCAGCCGGCTGTCCTCGGCTTCTCTTCCCCTCCCCTATCTCCAATACAGATCTGGTCATATGATCATCACATCGTCACATAACATGACCGCAAGCGGTTTTCCCTCAACTGGTCCTCTATAACGGCCCCCTTGAACGTGCCCCTAATGTGTTCGTTTCTAACCCTGTCCAGTCTTGTGACCCCTCCGGCCCAATGCAGCATTTTCATTTCTGTGACATGCAGTTTCTTTTCGTCTATTTTTCTCATTGGCCAGCATTCCGATCCGTACATTAGTGATGGTCTGACTGCCTGTTTGAAGACTTGGCCTTTGGTTCTAATAGGCATTCTGGCATCGCATAGGACACCGGACAGTGCTCTCCATTTGAGCCAAGCAGTCGTTATTCGATGCTGGATGTCTTTCTCCGTACTGCCGAATGGGGCCACAATTGAATTGGAGGTACTTAAAGTGGTCTACTTTCTTTAGCGAAATTAAAAAAAAAAAAACAAAATCAGATACTAATCTGATTTTGAAAATTCTTTCATTGATATATAGCAATGTGAATAGGCTCCATAACTACTAAGTTATGGAGCCTATTCGCTTCAATCTTTGCTGCAAACAAACAATCTAATCTTTCTTCTTTATAATATTAGTATTAGATTAAATTTTACACCTTTTGTCATGTTTAAAAATAACCATCATAGAGTTTGTGTAATACCAAGACATTATAATAAAATCTGATTTTAAAGAATAACTTTCGCCATTTCAAGGTATGGTCAAGCAACATGCAAATACAGGACAATAGTGAAGAAATAGCAAAAAAGACATTCTTGGAACTTGAACAACACAAGTCCAAAGTGGAAGAGGCTAAAGTTTCTATACAAAGCTACACTTTAAAAACGCAGGGTCAAGAATCGGATGTAAAAGATTTGTTAGCGTTAGGTGAAGAAGTCTCCCTAGTACAAAAAGTTGGTATAATTAGTAAGAAACCAAAGTTCAAACGTCGAAAAAATGATAGTGATTCTGAATTGGAAGACTGGGAGGAAGTAAAAGGTAATATTTCTGCCATTAACTTATATTCTCTTATATTCCCTAAATGCCTAGAGTGCATGGACAGCAAAGAAACAAGCTTCCACCTGCTGGCTGAATGCGCCATGTAGTCATTGATCAGATGGAAACTCCTGGGGTCGGACAGACTAAACGTGGAAGACAGGATATAGGAAGATTCAATGGGGGGCCGTGAGACCTGAGTCGACCACACTCCTCAAGGGGAGAATTGAGGAAATGGACGAAATGGCCCCCAAAAATCGCGGGTGGATCGTCCGTCCGGCTGCCGGGCGGCGTCCCCGTTGGAAATAAAAATAAAAAAAAAATCTTTGACACTGTTTAGCGCTTACGGTTGTAGTGCAGTTGTAGGGTATGTAGTTAAGGCATTGAAGAATCATATTTCTCTAGGTTTTATTTAATCATTATTTGAATTTACGGAAAAGATGAAGCAAATTTTTTTTAAAGTTAATGATAAGGTGTTCCAAAGATGAACATGATAAAAACATTTTTTTGCTATGGAAATATAGTTTTCTCATTTTTTTATATTTATTTTCAGACACAAAAACAATACCCCAGCAGGGCCTACAATTGTTTGTTGAATTCCCTGATGCTGGCCATAGGAAATCAAAAAAGATAGATGTTGAAATGATGATGAAAAGAAAAATGAACAGAGTCAAGAAAGAATATCAAGTTTACATGCACAAGGTACATGTACTGTGTTGGTTGGGTCATGGAAATTATATTAGCCGAGTTTTAAATGATCAGGAAGTTATGGCAGCTGCATTATCCTTGGTACCATCTAAAGAATGCTATCCAGGCGACAGAGTAGACATGAAGTATGTAGAACAGATCACAGCATGGTACAAAGATAAATTGACCCTGAAACAAGATAAAAACGAAGATAAATTTAAACCTAATGCTCCACCATTAAAAACTATATTACTAGATATAATAAAAAAGAGAATTGTGACTACAAAGAAATACTTGGCTTTTATTTTTGTGGCCATGTTGCGAGCACTCGGTCTACAATGTCGCGTTATGTTTAATTTTGTTACATTACCTTTGAAACCACCTGCTTCTGAGTTATGCTCTCTTTCCATTAAAGGGAAAGAAGAAAAGTCTGTTAGCAAAAATGTTAAAAGTGGTACAAATGTAAATTTCACAAAAGACAAACAACAAGGCAAAGCAGAGCCAAAACCAAGTACTAGTAAAGCAAATATTGGTAAACAAAAATTATCTCAAGTAGATGGTACTTGTGATAGCAGTTCTGAAAATGAAAGCATGGAAATTGACTGGAATGAAGATCGTATTGAATACATAATGCAAGTTGATGGTGGGGATGATAGTGTAAGTCCTAAAAGGACAAGGTCGTCCAAAAGGCCTAAAGCACCTATTTCAGAAAAGGTTGAGGAAGATGTGTCACCTCCTAAAATAGTAAAGAAAAGTGGGCGTGCATCGCCAAAGCCAGATGTTACACGTGGTAAAAAGAAAACTGTCGAAGAAACCAGTAGTTACTTAGAAGTTAAAATAGAAACTAATAAAAAAACGAATTCAAAAAATAATTCTGTTGGTGATAGTAATGTTAAAGAAGCTGCTAAGACGACACGTCGAAAGAAATCAGACAACACTGAAGTAGAAAAGAATAGTAAAGGAAATAGTAAAACAGTTTCTAATATCACTTCTAATAATAAATCTGGAATCAGTAGTGTTAAAGGTAATGTTAATAACAGTAAGGTAAATATACCCAACATTAAGGTATCTGATGAGAATAATAAACGTGTAGCAAGCAAATATTTCGAAGATACAAAACCTATAACAGTACCCCAGACACGAAAACGATCACAAACAACAAAGCCTACCTCATCAACAAGTACGAGTGAACTAGTAGTAAAAGAAACGGTAAAAGTTAAAGGAAGGACAAAAAGCGCTCCTGGTACTGTTGTAGAAAAGAGCAAGTACTTCACAAATGATAAATCTAAACAAAAGTTAACCAAAGTAGAAGAAGAATTAAAAGATGATAAACAAAGAGTCAGTCATAGAGATCTTACAAAGAAAAGTCCTAAAGGAAAATCAAATGTTACTGAAGATTTGGTGGATATTATTAAAAGTAGAATCAAAGAAGCCAAATTTGAATCAAGAAAAAAAATTGTCAAAGGTAAGCCTACGTTATAATATCTATACAAAGCTCACTACTATAACATTTTTATTTACGAATGATTGCTTAATGTTCAGAATAGGTGGCCACGTAAACCCCGTTCAATAATTAGGTGCTAAATAACAGGAATCTCTTTTCTTAAATAAAATTTAAAGACTGGCTAGACTCATAAATAAAAATATAAAGATTTTGAGTTTATAATCACGCTTATATCCTTGAGGGAGCAGGCAAGGTGCATTACACATGCACATGTTGTCAATAAAGTTTATCCTACTGCCACTAACCAAACATAAATCCTAACAGCTAGATCAATCTCTGCAATCCGGGTTTGACATAGAAACCTCAATTTATTATTAAACAGATGAAATTAAATACAACACGTATTTAATTTCATCTGTTTAATAATAAATTGATGAAAAAACTCGATCAAATCAACGAAACAAGATTAGATAGGTTTTGTCACAAGTGATTTAGAATTAATGTATGTAGGTTGCCAACCTTGCAGCTATGGAGCCCTTCTTACTATTTATTCTGCATTCTACTCGTATATATTCTCTCTACATCGATTAGTTGTCGTTTAAAAAAATGCGCTTTAAAGTTAAATATCATGCAAACGGATATATTAATCAAAAAACCGTCTAAGCAACCTCCCATTTTTTTTTAAAAGACCTATCTAATGATACCCGACGCAATGGAGTAGATGCGAGAAAAAAAACATCTCACTTTACGTATAGGGGAAGTACACCAAAAAGATTTTTCGTATTTTCTTTTAGCACTTTATCGGCGTAGAACTACGGAACCCTAAAAAAATCATGTTGCTACAAAACAAAACTCGAGAGAACGGCTCAACCAGTTCGCGTTTTTTTTCCTATAATCCTTAAGGTCCATGGAAGGTTACTTTCTTAATTATGCAAACTAACGTCCAAACTAACGTCCAAACTAATATCTCCATTACAATAAAACTTATGGGACGCAACCTGCGCCGATACTCTAGCCGTGTCCTACCTCCGGGCTACTAGTAAACAAGCCGGCGCGGCGGCCGATAAGCGCGAACAAATAAAGTGCAAGCAAATATAGTAGTTTCAGCACACAATATGAGTTCGTTGCATTTGGTTTCGAAATGCATCAGCTCTTCACGGAACTCAGCAAGCGTCTGAGGGAAGAGACTGGAGACCCGCGCAAAGACTCTCATTGGCAATCCAGCGCGGGAATGCTGCCTGAGTCTGAGTTATGGGTGGTACTCTACCTAAGACTCCCTCTTTCAAGTATTTATGTTAGTTTTTAGTTTTATATAGTCTGTAATTTGTTTTAAGTTTTTCGTCATTGGTTTTTTTCTGTTCCTTGTATAGTAATAAACTAGTTATGCAATGCATGCTGCTGTTGCAAAAAACTGAGCGAAGTGTTAAATTTTCGAACGACAACGCTTATTTTTTTTATGTCCAAACTTGTATGACAAACAATGTATAGATGAGTCGCCTAATATTAAGCTTCGCTCAATTCGCTCAATAATAAACTTATATTTATTATTTAGGAAAAATCAAACAAGAGTCAGATGAGGACAGTGATTATTTGCCAGTTGAAGAACTTAAACGTCCCAGTTCAGCGAGTGGCGATGATTTTAAACCTAAAAAGATCAGCCCGAAACCTAGTACCAGTCGTCGAATAGACCGTCGGGTATTATCGTCGTCTTCTTCAGAAAAAGCGATACCCAAGGCTAATAGGATTGATGTTTGGTGTGAAATATTTGTTGAGGAGTTAGAACAATGGATTTGTGTGGATGTTGTTAAAGGGAAAATACATTCGACTAAGGATATATACGTGAGTTACACTGCATTGTTTATTTTACATTTTAATGTACGGATTGTTTTATTTGCAAACGTTTTCTTAGACCAAATGGTTTCATTCTGACATATAAGTTGTTTTATTACTCTCATAATAATATAGGTATGTCTCTAAATCAAACTTGAGAATGTTCCAATGATCCTTGTTAACACTTGTTGCAACTAGGATGTAAATATTTTTATTGCCACTGAACTGACATAGCTGAAATTAGATCCTCAAGTAGAAGAAAGAAGAAGAAATAGAATATTATGTAAGGTGACCATTAATACTTTTTATGCAAGGATACTGTTTTTATGGGAGAATATATAGGTAAACTGAACTATGACGACAAAGCAATACAAGAATATCTCAAATTGCTTCCAGTCTAATGCAAGTCACCCAGTGTGCTACGTCGTGGGTTGGGACAACAACAATTACCTGAAGGACTTGACTCGCAAGTACGTGCCGCACTACAACACGGACACGCGCAAGCTTCGAGTCGACCCGGCATGGTGGGACCAAGCTGTACGACCATATCTGGGACCTAACACTGCTCGGAATAGAGAAGAAGATGAATATTTGGACCAAATGCAATTAGAAGCACCATTGCCGAAAAGTATTGGCGAGTGAGTTGGTTCAAAGTTTAAAGGATATTGTGTAATGTATCATACTACTATGCGCTAACGCCATGAAGCTTGTGTAATCTATTCATGCAAATTATTGTTGATGTTGATGCACATAATTGACCAATAGTGTGAAGCGTCTACATTTCAAGACTGGGTAATTTTCGTTTCGTCTGTCTGTTGTACATATGTGTGTTCCGGGCTAGCGGCCACATATTGTATCCAATCTACACGAAACTCTTCAAAAGTGTACCTTCTTTTAAAACATATTTATCATCATGAATTTTTTTTATTTCGTGGGGAAATTTATCTAGCATAATATAAATTAAAATTATAAAACTTAATTCTGTCTTAATTTGCATGTGTCTCTCTGGACTATGCGACCTATCTTAGCTATATATTAAAATGATACTATCAATTCTATTTTCTAGATACAAGAATCATCCATTATATGCATTGAAGAGACACCTTCTGAAATTCGAAGCATTATACCCGCCCGACGCGGCCGTCCTAGGTTTTATCCGGAATGAACCGGTTTATGCCCGGGAATGTGTGTACATCTGTCGATCTAGAGACACTTGGCTTAAAGAAGCCAAAGTAGTGAAACTCGGAGAGAAGCCATACAAAATTGTTAAAGCGCGACCGAAGTGGGATAAGGTAAGAATTAGTTATGTCCTTTCTTTTGTATTCTAGCTAAGAGGTGCTAAGGGGCCTCACCAACATCGCCAAGGATCAAGTGATCCTCACCTTCTCGTGTTGCAACTGCTGACACATGGAGGAGGTTCTGAAATTATACTTCTTGGAAACGACAATAGGCTCTGCACCCATTACTTGGTGGTTAACAAATTGGCGAAATGTCGTCTTCTATTCTAGCATAGTGTTGACTACCTTGGTGACGCAGTGGTATGAGTATGCGACTGCCGGCCCTGAGGTCCCAGGTTCGATTCCGGGTCGAATCAAATTATTTGTGTGATCTACAAATGAGGAGGTTATTTTCAAACCGCATCATTTCCAACTTTTAATATTTTTAATTTTATCGCGTCATCCGATTCTTAATACTAAATTCTATAGTCTAAAACAAAGATTTTTTTGTTTCGGAGTATGGGTGTTTTCTATGTAAAATATGAATGTATTTAGAAATACATAAGTATGTTTATCAGTCGTCTAGATCTCTGTGCTATGGAGCACAAGTTTATTATTAGCTTAATTTGGGCTAGATGACGTCGTGTGAGAATGTCCAAAAATTCATTTATTTTATAGTTGTCAGAGGTTGAAGATATATGAGTATTGTCCATAGATTTCTTGTATTATTTGCTTGTTTTAACTTAATTATGGTCAATTAAAGGTGACTATGACAGACGAAAAGAAAACTGGCACTCTTATTCCACTAATTTTATTATACCTGAACGGTTTCACCTCACGGCATTAAGGTAGGAGGCACGAAGGTATGGGGAAACCGGTCAGATTTACATAAAGTCAGTGGCATAAGGGTATAAATGAGTTTGTTCATAATCCATCACTAGGTTCCACCAAGTGATGAAAATCGAAAGCATAAACTATACACCACTATATTTTAACTACTGCTATATTTCAAAGGTCACACAGCAAAGTCATACCTATCATGGTACCTAAATATTTCTATCTACGATTTGAATTGACAAAGTTATGGCTGTTCAAAAATCTGAAATATCCTGCATAGTTTTGAAACACCATGACTAATGGATAGTTTTACATTTCCAGTTGTCTAATCAATTGATAACCGACAAACCTTTGGAAGTATTTGGACCGTGGCAAGTACAAGACTACGAACCGCCTGTGGCTGAGAATGGCGTAGTTCCGCGAAACGCGTACGGAAATGTTGAACTTTTTAAAGAATGCATGCTACCTACAGGCACTGTACATATCAAATGTAAGTATCCGGCCACATGGAGGAGTTTTCTTGTTACCAATTCTCACGGGTGCATACCAAGCGTTAATCCTGTGTGTGCTGAAAATACATATAACTTTCGTCTTCATAACAATAGTGTTGTAAATGAAGTTCGATCCTCGGTCACCACACTACTGACGTGATATAATTCCTTACACAAGCACTTTTAGTTTAGCTGTAGCTATATAGTGTAAGATCCCGCTGCAGAATTAGTGCATGGACATACTCATAGACATGTGAGGCAGTCAGGTATAATTTTTTTGAAAGAGATGAGGAGTAGTATTCTTTTTTTTAAGTCCGCGGTCTAATCTCCCTCCTAGGTCCATTGCCAGGCGTCTCTGGTGGTACCAGGAGGTATTTCCAATGGCGCCGGCGGTAGAAGTACTAGATAACGCTGCAGAATTAGTGGTTGTATTGATTTTTCACTATATTGACATTATCATTATTTATTATCACCTTTGTTCCCAGTGCCTGGTTTAAACAGAGTAGCGAGGAAATTGAACATAGATTGTGCCCCGGCGATGACAGGTTTTGATTTCAACGGGGGCTGGTCTCATCCAGTTTATGATGGCTTTGTTGTATGTAAGGAGTTTGAAGAAATCATTACAGACGCGTGGGTTAAAGTAAGTACAAAATACCATTGTACGAGTACGATACAGGTCTTGTATAAGTAATTTATTTTAATTAAATACTAATGAAAATTGTGTCTCAAAACATGAACATGGTAAATTTTATTGCTTTAAATATTTAGATAGGAATTATAAATCACAAAAACTGAAATGTCATCGGCAGGACTCGAACCCGCGGCCCTAACAAGAGGTATACCATACCGATTTTATTGCTTTAATATTCACTATGTAATTTTTCGTAGTTATTGGTAACACAGTACCAATCTACCTTTCTTCTAACACATTAAATGACGCGGTTTCTACACTATCACTGTTTTCATTTTCATCACAAACTCGATCATGATTCAAGACGAGTAAATGTCCCAAATGTCAAAAAGATACCATGTCAGTTTAAAAACTACTAGTTATCCCAGCGAACTTTGTACTCAAAAAAAAAAAAAAAAGAATATTTTAATATTCCATACAAATGTATGTATTATTAATTATAATTTAAAAACGCGATGGACGGACATTCAGACAAATTGTCCGTATTAAATATATAGATGTCTATAAAATTATGTTTTATTATACTGAAGATATTTTTCTCCTCGATTTCCTCTTGAACTTTATATTATTTACTAGCGAACACCCGCGACTTCGCCCGCCTGAAAAATGATATACTAAAACCTTCCTCGAGAACAACTCTATCCGTTGGTGAAAACTGCATGAAAATCCGTTGTGTTGTTTTAAAGATCTAAGCATACATAGGGACGGACAGACACCGAAAACAACTTTGTTTTATACTATGTTATGATGAATTTTCAGGACCAAGAGGAACAAGAACGTAAAGAACGTGAAAAGATAGAACTTCGAGTTTATGGTAACTGGAAGCGATTGATTAAAGGCCTGTTCATTCGCGAACGTCTCAAAAATAAGTACGGTTTTGAGGAGCTTAAGCCGTCAACCTCTGCTAAGGGTAAAGCGAAAGGTCCAAAGCTAGTTGTTAAGAAAACATCTTGAATGCATATTGTAAATATATAACTACATTATAGTGTTTTTCATATAGGAAGCGCCCGGTGACGTTTGCCGAAGACTGTACTATGTTCGAGGAGCGCCCTAGTAGCGCACCACGGCTAAACCTTGGTATTTGACGTTACTTAGCTTATGTCGCGGCTACACAATACTCGTCACATCATATTCTGTGATTAATTACTGGTGAAAACACAGTGACTGTACATAGATTTAATCATGATACAGTACCTGGCGATAAATATTGCACATCGACCTTTGGAAAGAGACAATCGGCTAATTTCGGCTTCGTAGAGCATTATCTCTGTCGCACGAAATAAACAGTCCGGTATCTATTAGGAGCTGTTAAAACAATTATGATTTGCTTCTTTTAATAATTCTTTAGGTTCGGGTAAAATAAAAAAACATGTACACATTATGACTGACCAAAAGTCACATAGGTAGTGTGCGACAGAGATAATGCTCTACGAAGCTGAAATTAGCCGATTGTCTCTTTCCAACGGTCGATGTGCAATATTTATCGCCGGGTACTGTAATTATTTCAGAGTAGACGTAAGACGAATTACGACTACTATCAAAAGTCCCCGGACGCTTCCTATGTGAAATAGAGTATAGGTACTAAACTGTTGATTGATGGCGCTAAGTGAAACTTGCTACAAATGTTGAACAAAAACATAATACTTTTTCACTGGTTTTACTCACACTATGACCGGTTTCACCATGCCGTACTCAAATTGTAAGTATTAAATAATTATAATTGCAAAAGTGCGGGTTTACATTACAAAAAAAAAAAACAAATCGTCTGTTTATATGTCAAACGTATGACAGTTTAGGGTGTGGTGGAAGTAAATGCGGTCCTGTCCCATTTTAGCGTGTTTCACTAGTTGTTGCATATACTGTGTACTTAATTAATCATTACATTTTTAATTAAGCTTTGTGATACCTTTTTATTAGTTGTAGGTCCATTACAGGGCCATTATACAGGTAATGAATGTATTCTTATTTTATTACCTGTCAGTTAAAGTTGTGATACATAAGGTACATAATTGCAGTGGCCAGAAACAGAGGCATTGGTGGACGAACATGTGTAAAGAAACGTGTTCTCAATAAACCTCTATGTGCCAACCTTCATGTTTCGGAGTAAAAGATCGTTCCATTGTTAAATTACGGGATTATATTATTTTACAGTAATTTTTTTTTTTTTGGACTGTGAAACACGGCAGATTTTATGCAGCTTTTGCTAACCGCTGCTGAAATGCGCAAAGCATGTTTGAGAAAAATAGATGATCATCAATAAGCCGCCCGCCGCTACCTTATGTTCATAATAATTACAGTAGTGACATCTAGCGGCAAATACCGGTAATAATTCACAATTTTTTTTTCATAGTTGAACCAAACTAGAAACGTAGAAAGCCTTATTATGTCTTTGGATATAGGTATTTAGTTTTTATTATCACACCTTAGTGTAGTGTAACCTGTGATGATGTTTTACAAATTAACAAAAATTATATAAATATTATACATAAATCTAGTGACCGTCACTCGTTAAATGGGTAAAGCACCGTTCACACGCTCATTGGCCGGTTCCTGAATCTACCAATGAGATTTTTGCGACTGAGTAGACTGAGTAGCTGATTTGAGAATCCGCCAATGAGAGTTCGCAAGTCTACTGTCTATGCGCGGACATGCGCGTAGTTTGAACAGACTTTCAAGCAATCTCCATGAATCGGTTCAATCTTATCAAGTACCTATGTAATATATTATAATCTAATTATTAATAATACCTTTTTTTAAGATACATTCTAAGCACCATTACTACGTGTTCGTCAGAATGGCGGGTGGGAGTGGGAAGTCATGAAATCGAATGAAACGTGCTCTATTATTTAATAGTGTTTTTTTATTTAGTAGCTAAGCAAAAATATTTAGTAGTATTACCAATACGATATGAAACGAAAAATAAATTCCGCCGCCAAACTGATGTCTGGTTGGCGGGTGGTTTAATTAAATAGCGTAAAATGCTTTAGATTTTTATATGTCAGATTTTAGTAGTCTATTGGTAGGTAAATAAAATAACATTAAATCTTATCTACGTGCTAACAGTTTACCAATCAAAGGCATCACTTTGCATCGAGTACGCCTACGCATATTATCACAGCAATGTTACTTATGAGTGTCATTGTTATTAATCTGGAGGAGTATTTATATTGTATGTTAACGTTGATAAACACTAATCTCTACTAATATTATAAATATGAAAGTAACTATGTCCGTCTGTCTGTTACGCTTTCACGCCCAAACGGCTGGAGCGATTTCATGATTTCGTTTCATTCGATTTCATGACTTCCCACCCGCCATTCTGACGAACACCATTACTACCTCACTATTCATATTTGCCATACTTAATATTTTAACCTATTTTATTGCAATTATAATTAATAAATTGAATCTACTACATATCATGTTTTAATTTCGATAATATTTGTGAACTATTTCGATTGTTCAACAGGTTCTCGATTTTTATTGTTCTTTTTTTATTGATAATGGAAAATAAATTGTTTTTTTAATAATATCTGGGTATTATTTACAATAACCTCTGTTGGTACCTTGGATTTCGAAAACATATTGATAGTAACATATTTGTGCCTGTCCCTATACTTAGTCGGAATTGTGCGTGGCAATATAAAAAATAAAACAAGTTTGTCGAAAATTTATTTAATAAAAATTCTAGCTTATACAAAGTTTGTTCATTATTATCAACTTATGCAATAAGCGGTTTTATATCTTTACATTTTCCTCATTTTGTGTGATTGTTAAATAAATATCATAGCAAAAGCTTATAAGCGTAATATACATAAATAGTTAGAATTTATTATGGCACGTGGGCACGTGCCCATTATTTTACAGAATTATGTACAAAAATCTTTGGTGTGTAAATATAATTATGTATAGACACTTCAGATCTTGTACATCAAGATCTGGTCGCTCGAAACGATTGCAATATAATTTGCAATCTTATCCGCGTTTACAGGATAGTTTACGCACATTATATACCTTATTATCACATGATAAATTAAAAGGTATATGAACCACAATGCCGTTTTTTTTTTCTTTTTTATATTTTTAGTACATAAAAATTTTATTCTTATAAATTTTAATCTTACATACTTACCTACTTAAGTCTATTTGTATAACTTATCGTTCTACAATATTTTAAAACGAACATCTAAACTAAGGGCCCAGACACATTCACCACAATTTGTACAATATTATTATGAAAGGAATGTAACCTTTAATTTAAACTTTCGTATCAAAATATTTTTGTGCTCGGTGTCGCTATGACCGTTTAATTTCTTAGTCTTAGAAATAATTCGGTATCAACCATTACTAAAACCAGTTTAATAAATGGTATGATAAATCGATTAAATTCCTTTCACACTACCATTTAACCTAAATGGTTCCTATGAAGACCAGCTTCATTACTTATGCCATGGTTAATGTGCCTGCACCCATACCGAATCCTACACCCTTAGGGCCAAAATTGCGGCCGTAACAACTTCTGCAGTATATTTCACCGTTGGGTCCATCATTTAAGTTGGTTGAATCCTGAAAAATAAGATTTTGAATCAGACCAAAGGCCCCATATTCAAATTTAAAGAGCGCGGTTCATAGCCTTTGCATTCTTTGTGTTTTCCGTCCCTTTCTACGTAGACATTTAGACAGAGATAAAGCACTATTGGAATGGAATGACGTGTACTAAGCTGTAAGCTGTGTTGGTAGCTGTCAATAGTGCCAAGCAAGCTAAATTACTGTCAAAGTCAAAAGTGGTCGCTGAGTGTGGTCAAGTCGTCGAATCAAAACTAATTTTACGCACTATATTATTGTGCACAATCTAAACACAACTATGGGATCTTTAATTTTATTTGTGCTATTTTCGTTGTTCTGTGTTCAAAACAGCCAATCGGAATTCTCCACTGAAGACTGTGCTTCACTGGGTTTTATCAAAGCAAATCTTCTATGTTCCTCTTGCGATCAACTAAAAGATTTCGCTTTAGACCAACTTGTAAACCACTGTAAGGAATGCTGTCATCATGACGAAACAGCACCAAAAGAGAAAAAATACGCTCGAGCTGTATTGGAGGTGTGCACTTGTAAATTCCCGGCATATCCACAAATTCAGGCGTTCGTGAAGAGCGACAGGCCGGCAAAATTCCCAAATCTTCAGATCAAATATGTGAGAGGTTTAGATCCCATTATCAAGCTTATGGACAAGGATGGAGTTGTGAAAGACACAGTGGCAATTGAAAAGTGGAATACAGATTCTGTAGAAGAATTTTTAAAAGCGCATTTAGAGAACAAACAAGATGATGAACCTGATTATTTAAAAACGAATCAAATTTAAGTGTAAATAAATAGGTTAAAATGTCCTTTTTTCTGTTATTTTCTATTACCATTATGTTTAAACTTCAAAGTATAAATTTATGGTACTTACAAGAGATCTATGGCATTCTGCACATGAGAAGCATCGTTTATGCCAGATTCCATTCTTGGAGTTCATTTGTTCAGCAGCATAGACTGGGAATCCACAACGTGGGCAACCTTGACCTTTAGTTGCCTTCTGGCCAGTGAACGGAAGCTGTTCATTGCTGTAAAATATCAGTTGCATAAACGTTCCTATATTATTTGATAATTTATAGTTAGCAAAATAGGGGTCTTGCACAAAAAGTAGTTAAGTTTATGAATAACATGCATATCGTCAGTGAAGTTCTAACATTGCGTAAGTCATAAATTACCATTTTACAGGAGGGCAAAATAACTGTGTAAAATTTTAGATATTTGATTAGGGGTATAACATTATTCGGAAAAAGTATTTCAAATCAACCTACTGAAGATATAAAATACGTTTTATATGAAAATAATGTATTTTTAAAAAGTTACCGTGACTTCCGCAGTGTTGATGAAAAATCGTTTGGACTTACGTTATGTTTCTGAGGAGCTGGTCATTATTGAAAGCCGTTATTAACTTTATATTATTTTTAATAAAGAAACAGAGAACAATAATATCAATTGCACAAGTCATACTCGTACCTAGTTATAACAAAATTAGAAAAAAATAGTAAATTTCTTTTACCTACGAAACTATTAATCTTAATTTTAATCAGTCCAATCTTATTGCCATTTTTTGCCTATACCCACTAGTAATAAAAATTATATTGAGATCAAAAATATTGGTCAATAATAATTATTGACCGAGCGAACGAAGTGAGCGAAGCGTCTACGGAGGGCTTAAAAACGTTTTAATGTTCGCGAGTTCTAGTAATTATTAATGGGGTAGGGAGTCATAATAACTGTGGCAGTCAAAAGGAATGACTGCTTTCAGGTCTTGCAAGTGGCGCCATTTGCTTTCAGCAAATTTTATTGTACTTTGGTAAAGATTTGGTCTGCTAGGTTGGTTGTTTTCAGGAGGCATTCTGCGACGAGTTCTACCGCGTGGCAACTCTTGATAATCTGCGTCATAAGTTAGTTTGTACCGTATGATACCGTCAGGGTTATATTGCAGCACTTTCAAATCTGTGACTGTAGGGTCGTTGGTGGTGCGACCTGGACGAATTGAGTCATACATAACGAATTGCTTTTGACTGTAGTCCTCGAAGAACTCGTAACTCAAATACTCCACTATGTAAGGCTGCTTAGGTCTAGCCTCCTTGGAGACGGCTGCATACTGAGAGGGCAGGAAGATCTCTTTATTTTTAGTTTTTTGCTCGATTGAACTGTGCACAGCGTCACACTCCATCTGCGTATGGCCCTTTTCTAAGATCTTTTGTTCGATCACTATATTTTTTTCGATCGCTAATTGTAAGAGTGCATTAGCAATGAATACATTCCTATTTTGTGCCGTACAGCCGTCAGAATAAAGAATTATAGGAACACATTTTTGCTCTAACGTTCTTCTAAGTATGTGTATGATACATGAAATAAATACGGATGCAGTTAAACCAGCGTTAGTTTCATCGAACCAATAGCAGTAGACATCTTTAGATGCTAGATTATACATAGTGAAATTATGTACACATAGTTTAGTTTTAAAATAAAGAGCACTAGCCTGTAACTGAGGGCACAACTTGACAGCTTGTAAATCATGCGTGAAAACGTGTACATCTCCTAACTTTTCAGCTCTTTCTTTATCCTTGACTTTTTCATTTCTGGCCATGTCTTTTGATCGTATATGAGCGTTATACAAATCGTCAGATAAATTGCCGACTTTGTGTGAACAACACGTGTCACACTGATCTTTTTTAGGTGTAAACAGGCTCAGGTTTAGCTCATCAAAAACTCTGCACAGTGTCCAACGGCTCAGTGCGACTTTTTCAGCTTTTAGACACTCCATGGCGTATAGTTTGTATAATGCGGTCTTACCTTCAATTATGGGTTCTAAATATTGTTTAGATGTACTGGCTCTGCAATAATGCGATGGCATTTTAGGCAACGAAGCAAAAAACTGTTTTAGAAAAGCCATGTCATCTTTCTTGTAGACACGTTCTTCATTAACGTGATTATTAGATGTGTTTGCTATCCCATGCTCCGCTGAAGCCACCCAGCATTTAACAGTAGACTCTTACAACCCTAAAGTTTTTAAAAATGTCTGCATACACACCTGAATTCGTCCAATAGATGTACTCAGAAAGTATTGTTTGCTATCAGTTCTTCTAGAATTTTCCGTATTTTTAACTTGTTTTTTCTCGCACAACAAGACGTTAGACACAACATACTGTTTCCTTTGCTCCCATGTCATATCTTTCCAGAACTTAGAAAATATTTTCTGCCTTTCATCGTCAGTCAAGTTTGGACAACCACGGATCTTAGACTTTGTACAAAATGTAGAGGTGCACCTAGGACCCATTTCACGTGCTGGACGAGGTATATCATGAAGGACCTTGAATTTCTCATTTCCTGAAACTTTCCTATCTCTACGATATCCTAAATACTCTTCTCCTTTCATCCGTTTATTTTTTGTTATAGATTTGTCCCATTTTTTAGAGTCTCCGAACCCCATTTATGCTTCGTTTTCTATTAGAATTGAAATCTCCATATTCATCATTCGTAGGTTGCGTCTCTAACGAAGGAGCAGTATTTGGAGTAGTCGTTAACACAGATGGCTCTTCAATTGAATATGCAGCGGTCTCCTGCGGTAGTGGTTGCGTTTCTAACGAAAAAGAAGGATTTGTAACTGTGGATGATGCAGACTGCTGCTCACAATCTGAATATGGAGCTGTCTCCTGAGGCAGTGACTGAGGAGCTGGATCGTGTTGCACTACATTAATTTTTTGCGGCAGTTCTTCCAATGAAGGTGGAACAGATTTTTGTGACAGTTCTTGAATATAATGTTGAGAAATTTCTTCTATCTCAGCTACGAGTGGCGTAAATTCAGGTAGTATTTGGATAGGCAAATTATTGATATCTATATTTTCTAACTCCGAAACGGATACATTTCTTAGCTTCTGTTTTTTTAAAGGAACTTTAATCTTCAACTCTTTACATAATTCCAAAATGTCTTCATTATCACTATCACTCGTAGAATCCATAACGTTAGTCCTGAAAGATAAAAGTTATATTAACACTGCGTAACTCATATCGAAACACTACGTAAGTCAAACAATTCTCAAATCTCAGGGATTTATTATAGTATAATTGCAAAAAAAGAAATCAATTTTTATGTTAAATAGCTTAAAAACTAAATAAAAAACAAAGTTATTACAATAAAACCACTTAATAGTGCAATATTTACCTTTTTCAAAGAATAAATCTCGCGCATCACTTAGCGGGTAATGAATTTGTATGCGACTGGCTGACTTCCGCTGTGTTGGCACTTCAAGTTTACTTACGCGGTGTCAGTTTTATCGAAATAATGCAGCGCTATTGGCTAGCTATCTCATTTCTGATTGGTCGGTACAAAGCACGCGGCCTTTTTTCGTCGAATGGCATCAAAATGTTTGAATCGTCAAAAATGACTTACGCACTGTTAGAACTTCACTGACGATATGACATTTGTATAGCTAGTATACGAGTAGTCTGCAATACCACGGAGGATTTTTTAAACAATATTTTGTCAATATTTTTAGTATATAATTATGTATATTGTAATTCTTATTGTAAATAAATGATTCTTTTATGTATACTATCCAACAATTTGATTTCTTAATTTTACTCCTGGATGATCATACTACTGTTTACTTTTTTAAATTTTTTCACTTGAATGTATAGGTACGGCATTTTAGGAGGTGCCTGCACCATGCTCAAGCCAGACACTTTTATCGTTACGGTAATCAATTGTTTTATAATATCCTATTTAGAGGATAAACAGCACCTAATATTACATTCAATCATTAGAGTTAGTTATGATGTTGGTGGATCATAATGTATGTTATTCCTTTACCTACACAGATACAATAATTTAAAATTCATAAAATAATATCAGACAAAACACAAATCATACTCATACTAAAAAATTTTTTGATTGATTACCTACCTACTAAGACTACTCTGGGTGCTATAAATCCAAAAGAAACTTACTAGGTAACTGCTGGTTCAGCATCGCAGGACACTAGGGTAGGGGCGTGGCCATAACCGAATCCTTTGGGCCCGAATAGCTTAGCATAACAGGCGCGGCAATGAACCTCTTTGTCGGGGCCGTCGCACGCCAGCATCGAGTCCAAAGGCCGGTGACATTCGGCGCAATTGAAGCACTTCTTATGCCACATCTGAAAAACAAAAAAATAAATTATACAAGTAGGTATATATGTTTATCAGTAGTTACATCCCATAGCCCAAGCTAAAGCTTAGTTTGGACGCGTGATGTGGTGTAAGAACGTCTAGAAATATTTATTTATTATGGTTTCTAATGATCTCAGATTTCATGGGTACTTACAGTGCCCTTAGCTAGTTGTTGCTCAGCAGCAAAGACCATGCCGCCACAACGAGGGCAGCCCTGGCCTTTAGGCGCCTTGATGGAGGTGGTATCGGGGTTGTAGAACGGGCGACTTGCAGAGATTTGATCCTCACTGAAAGAAATAAATTATAATATGAATAGGTATATTCGTAACTAGGTATCTATGATCTTAAACTTACATTGTTGAGAAAATGTAGGTATGTAGATACTTACGTTAAACCGTCGGTCTGAAGGAAACCAGAACCGCAAGCGAAACCGTAACCGTGAGGGCCCCATTTCTTGCCGTAGCATGTCTTGCAGTAGACCTCAGAGTTGGGTCCGTCGCAAGCAATAATAGAGTCCAAGGTTTTTGTGCAGTCACGGCACTTGAAGCACTTGCGATGCCATTCACGGCCCTTAGCGAGGACTAGCTCAGCGGCGAATACAACACCACCACAACGGGGGCAGCCTTTGCCTGGTGGGGCTTGAATTGATGCCGTATCTATCAACGTGGTCTTTGGTGCCTGTTCACTGTTAAACAAATTAATAAGATTTACAGGTTTCGCGGCTGAGTTGTTAAAAAAAATCTTAATAGGAAAATATTAGCACATTCTTACTAACTACTTACCTACTTACTAAATGATAGGTATTACAATGTAGGTACATTTTCTACTAATTCTCTACGTACTTCTAAGTATAATTTTGTTTAGTATGTACCTACCTAAAGTAATGCTTATTTATTTGACTATACAACAATAGGTCCTACCTGTCCGGATATAAAACTCTTTGGTCCTACCTACCTACAACAGTGTAGGTACATAGGTTGTATTGTTTTATTTTCGCGGCGCTATTACGTATACACGAACGTGTGGAGTGCCGTGTCTTCGCGGAAAGCATCCGTGCCCGGTAATGATCTGCAACGCGCTATGCGTGAGGTTACCGTGCCGCCTCTGCAGCTACTCGGCCATGATCGGTCTAACCGCCGCGCCGCGATGGTGGTGGTTCCCCACCTTGGTTGCTCAAGGCACCTCCCATATTTCCATGAGATCTTGGCGGAGTTGGGACCGCTGTGTCTCGATTTCTCGAGACTATGGTCCTGCTCCAATGCCTCCATAAGCCATTGAAACAAAGACGCAAAGGCTCTTGCTTCCAGGTCACATGGAAGGGTCCCGGCTAAGAGACATGCAGCCTCTACGGAGATCGTGCCGTACCCCCCTTATTATCCTTTTTCAACAGTCTGTTTAAAACAGACACGTTGTTGGCCGATAGTCTCGCCGCCCATAAGGGAACCCTGTGTATAAGGCCATGCATGCTCCGAACGAACCCCCAGGTACAGTCTCCTGCAGGGACCTTTAGGTCCCCTCAAGTTAGACATTAGTCGCGAAAGCGCGGCTGCTGCCCTTGTCACGTTGGAGACCAAACTTCGGAAATGCATTCTGAAGTTCCACCGTCACCGGAGTACGAGCCCCAAATACTTCATCGAGAGAAGTAGGTTATATGCACAGAATTCTAATTACTTAAGTACTCAGGTATAATATTATTTTCTGTGACGTAAGTGCCACGAAGATTGCATTATGATTAGATACCTACCTAATATGACTTCGTTATATTTTTTATTTATATCGTCTTAACTTTCATCTTCATAAATCAATAAGAAATTCATTGCCGCAAAAGGGAGAGCTTCTACTCTCTTTATCTTACTCGTGTTGGCAGCTCCTTACATAATCGTTGCATACCAACTACTTAACGCGTGCGCGTGCTCTACATTTCATGAGATCTATAAATAATCTATTAGATAGTGTAAATTCGTATCCATCCAAATACACGTTGAATTTTTAAACCGCGTGGATCGTCTCACCAATATTAAAATTAGTTCAATCGAGAGCCGAGAACGTGTTCTATTTTCATGTTGGCCCGATGCCATCTCTCGTTTGTATTATAAGCTGTTTTTATGAAAGTGACTATACGATGGAAATAACCTAAACCTGTCATGTAACCTGAGAAGTATGAGTATTATTACAGATGCTACCGGCGAAAATTAAATAAAACAAATGAAACACGGGATTAAATAATGATGGGCGAAAGTTAGTTATATTATATAATACGAATACTCAAACATAAGGACAGTATCTAACTAAATAACTATTTGCTAAAGCATTCTATAAGCAAATTCTAAATGAATTGATTAATCATGGTAACTGAGGGAAAAAACATAATAAGGACCTACAAACCCTTCTGGGTCTTGTAGACATAACAATCATGTACCTTTGCCATTCTATGTCCTTTATATCACACATAAGACCCAGGCTTGACATGCCCCCGTGGCCAATACCTCTGGGGCCAAATCTTTGTGCGTAGCATCCTACAGCAAAAGCAAAGCGTTATTATTGCACCTGAGGAGCACACAGCGCGGCACTTCAAAATATCACAAAGTGTATATCTGTACAGGGTGTCAAAAGCTGTGCCCTCGCCAGATGAGTCACATGACCACAAGCGGTTCTTACCCATTGGCGTAAGGGTCACTCTGCAAGACACCAGCTCCTTTTCCGTAACCATATCCCCTAGGACCAAACTTCTTCCCATAACATACTACAGAGAAAAAGAGTTTGATTAAAACAACAAAACAATGGACATGTTCATGCAATTAATTGTAATCACTCTCATAATTATGTATTAATAATTATGCGGGTAGGTGTAATTGAAGAGAATAATAAGTATGTAAATGAATAAGTAGTTGGTATTATAATGTTTGGAAAAGAGACAAACCTTTGCAGTAAATGTCTTTATCTGGGCCCTCGCAACAGTTTGTGGAGTCCAGCCGTTTAAAACACTCTCCGCATTTGAAGCACTCCCTGTGCCACCCCTGGACATACAGTGAACAGTGAGGAAACGTTGAATCATGCAAGAATGTTATTTTAAAGGATGGGGGAACACTCGCGTTAACACAATGTTACATGTTGTTATTGACTTACTGTAGGTAGGTACATGTATTGCAGGTTAGGGATATTAACCAATAATGGACATGTCAACAGGTAATAAGCATACCTCTGCAGTATATATCTAAATCTGGTCCGTCACAATGCATCATTGAGTCAAGGGTCCTGTTGCAATTTAAGCATTTGAAGCATCGCCTGTGATAACCCTAATGTACAATAAGTAGTAATTTTTTAAATTAACTATCAGAAATCTGTTAAAATTACTAGTAAATGTTTAAATGTATATGACTTTGTAATTCTGAATTTTATTAAAACATGGGAATTTATTCCCATATTTTAATAAAATTCAGAATTAAGAGATCTTCTAAATTGAACTTTAACCAAGCAAATGCAACTGCAAAAGCATTTAAATATCAAGTCAAAAGCCAAGTAGTCAAATGAATGTAAAGATAAATGAAATTAATTTTAAAGGGTTCCTCACCTTTCCTCTTGCTAACATTTGCTCGGCGGCGTAGACGTATCCACCGCATCGTGGGCACCCTTCTCCCGGAGGCGCCTTGGCGATATGCCGAGACTCTAGACAAGCGCCGTTCGTCTTTACACCCCTGTGCAGACATCGCAAATCAATAATAGTCCGACATTGTGTAGGCTAAGCAATGTATAGATATAGAAAAGAACAGTTAAAAGCCTCTCAGGCATCGGAGAATCCGTCTGCCCCTACTCTAGTACTGGTCACACGGGTCGCGGCTAAGCAGTAGCCGGCGGTGCACCTCCGCCGTAATGGGAGAAGGTAAGGGCTCCCAGCCGCCCGCTCCGCATCGGCCTCGCTATAGCACTACACATATCGACATAGAGGGCGCTTTCCTTATCCCATCACAGGTATTTGTTATGTATCATTTGAAGCTAAGACTGAAGCGTTAGACAATGGGTTAGATATTGGGTGAGTAGCGGAAAAAGTTAATTACAACAGACATCTTCGGTGCATGCCATCTAGGTGCGTCTGGAGCTGCGTTGCTAAGCCAAGGCTTTACAATACTGGTTTCTCACCGTGACTTCTTCGGTTCGGGTCGCCCCGTTGGGGAGGAAAGGATCGGTCAGGGCGGGAGCGCGCTCAAGCCGGTGTGCGCTCGACTGCGACATGACGGGCGGACGCCGGCTTCGACCGCGCTCCGCGTCAAAACATTTAACTAACTCAAGGTTGGTAGTCGACTCTTTAATTGTTTTGTATGAATATAATTAATACCGATGAACAAATTAAATTAAGCGATAGCGAATAATACCCTAACTATAGTAATTTAAAGTAAAGTATGGCGTGCGTTCGAGAGGCATCGCTGATTGGCCGAGATGTGTGTCGGCGATCCGCAAGTAGTGCTGGACGGCTGCTCGCTCAATTCCTGTTGCGACATAAATGGAGACTGGTCATGCACATGTCAGGCGGCGCGTAATGTACAGCCAGCGCGCGCTTTCTACTTTAGGTATACGTATGAGTTTTTATGTACACGCTGTTAATGTTGTTACGCACGGGCCCGAAGGCCGGTCGGTTGCGACCTTAGATAAGGAAAGGCCCTCAGTGGCGCGGGCGGCGGGACTGCGTAGAGGGGTGGTACTTACGTGTCTGCCTTCAGGTGATCGCCAGCGTCCATGGACAGGCAGCCAGCACCACCGCCGAAGCCGTAACCTTTGGGTCCGAACTTGCGCGCATGGCACATCTTGCAGAACAGTTCACCTTCGTGTTCTGAGCAGTTGGTGGAGTCCAACAACTTCTGGCACAGGCCTGTATGACATCTACCATTTAGTCGAACACTTTTAATGGTATTTACATAAATTTTAGTTATGAAAACTTTACATCAGTAAAAACGAAAATTCATTTATCATAAGTACTTAAGTAGTTTTATATCAGATAGATTGACAAGAAACTAAATAAATGTTGAGCTGAAATCGGTTGAAATACGAGTTTGAGATGATATTTAAACTCACATTCTTCATTTCACATTGTTGATTGAATTGTCGGACTAATGAATTCTTTTCAAGTCTGGCTCCAGATGGACCACCAACCACTTTCCAAGACAAAGGGGTATCAGATTGTTGAGGTATCTAGGTCTAATCCAACAGGAAAACCAGCAATTAAATGGAGAAACGGAATTAACGAAACTCTTAAAAACTGCCCTTCCCTAGCACCTCCCTGATGTCACGTCATGCGTAAACGTTGATGTTTATCGACTAGATCGTCAATAGTTTGGTAGCTGACATTTGACCTCTTGATCGTAAGTTGAATGAGTTAAAAGGTTTCGTAATGAATATCCTATTAAATATTTTACATTATAAATGGGAAAAACGAAAGTCTGAGGCTAGATTTGAACCAGCACCAGTTCCTCTTTCTTGAGAATGGTTTGACCAACTGAGGTACCAAAACCACAGTCGATCACCTCGAAAGTGCGATCCATATTTTAGGTAATATCCTGTAGAATAGAGTTTTTCTTTTGTAAAAGGAAAATAATATTGTTCCATTAGACTTAGGTTCCCTTATTTTACTTTACACACACACACACACACACACACACACACACACACACATCAATCCTATATCCCCGAAAGGGTAGGCAGAGGCATTACACACCCACAATTTGTCAGTATTTTTAGTCCCACGTAATAGGAGGCAAGCCTATTGCCGTCACCGGGCACACATATACCTAATGGGTTATGTCCAAGATGGCTGAATTACTGTTATAAAAAGTAGCAGCTATATTGTTTTTTTGAAAAAATATTTGAAACCCGTTGCCTTGCGATGAAAAGTTGATGAAAGGCAACAAAATCTTACGTGCCAGCCGCTATGGCACAGCCAATTAAAGTCCTGGGTGTCTCGGACTATAATGTGTTGTGGTTAAATATTGATACACACGATTTTATTGCTGTTGTGGTTAATGTGACATACCTACCTACTTGTAAATCAAAAGTTAATTTTTAGTCATATATCATTGTAATAAAAAAACACCTATTATTTGTATGTCGCAAGGTAAGATCTAATGTAAGCCGTAAACCCGTATTTTTTATGATTTGTAATGAAATTGGTCACGTCATTATTGTAATAAGTGGCCGGACTTCATTACAAAAATTAGAACATCGAAACCATCTTTTTTTTTGTGGGTTGTCTACGTCTCGTAGCACTGTAGTACTCGTAGAGAATTTGGGCGGTTGCTAAATATTTAAAACGAATCTTTTTTTGTTTTGCAATTTGATTTGCAAATGATAAATAATACAACTGTTGAATTTATGTATGCTTTATTTTAAAAACAAAATGAGTTTACAAAATTTTCAACAGTCTTTTTGTATGAAAAATCATACAAAACTGATTACTTGTTTTGATTTAAAAGAAATGGAATGATAAAAAAATTAAGATTATTCTTTACCTACCGCTATTTAGGCCAGTGGTACTGGCGCGAATATAGAAAAGTTAAGACTTTTTTGATATAGCTAGATATAGGTGACGATCGTCTAAATCAAACAGTCTCCAGCTGACAAGCCATGCAACAAAATTGCCCGATCAAATTGTGAAAGTAGTATTTATTATTTTTTATTATAGGCAAGGTCCTGGGACAACCAAGGGTATGGTTTATCGCTCTTGCTAGCAATCAACGAAGACGGCACCCTTAAGACCTATCAAGGCTATTGTGGCACCTCATCAGAACAATAATGTATACTAACATAAAACATGCGTACAAAAACATCACATCACAACTTACCACACTTGAAGCACATTTTGTGCCATTTGAGTCCGCCAGCGACTCTCTCCTCCGCTGCGTATACTGATTTGCCGCATTTTGGGCACTTTGGGTTATCTGCTGGTTTGAAAGGCATTGTGCTCGCTTAACTTATCCTGTAACAAAACGGTTTTACTTCAGTTTCCCTCCTAGTTTCATTAACTTACTTTTAATGGGGCCGCGAGCAGTTGCAGGTTACTTTTCAATTTCGATCAACCAGTATCATTAAAACCTCAAACCACTTAAGTGAATGCACTATTATCGTCTTTTTAAATTCACTGTCACTATAAACGAAGTAACACAGTTTATTCACACAAGAACATTTTTTGATACGTTGTCAAATTTTATTCTAAATGCAACAGTCGTTGGCCGAAATCCAAGTCGCCTGCACTGCATCAATCGTATTACAACTGACACTTATTGCTCAACAAACACGTATCCCAATGATATATTTGCTGCGAGTGTATCCTGTGAATGCAGCAGCTGGTTAGGAAAGAATGTTACAAAATATGGAACGTAAGGAGGGCAACGTCGCGTGGGCGTGCCGGCTGCGCGCCTAATTTGGGGCGTTCAGGTAAAGTTACGTGCTGGAACGAGCCGCTGCATCTCTAATAATAGTTCACAGGATGATGCCGTAATATCACTCGCGTCTGTTATGTTATTAGAGAGAAGGTTAAATATCACTTTCACTGGAATAAGGACCTGTTCGTCGAAGTCGCTGCGGGATGAAGCTCCCGTACGCGTTTACAGTACAGGGCGGAGATGCCGAGACTGCGGTGCGCGGTGTTCGAATGATGCGCGAGGGCATCGTGCGACCGTAGTCTATGCGCGGGTTGCACACGGCCCCAGTAGGGGGGAACGTGAACCGCCCTCACCACACCCTCGACCACATCACCACCAACCCCTAGAGTTACCTAGAGGTATCTTTCATTGAACTTCGAGTATCACATCCCACTAAAGCATCCCGGTTCTTCCTTACACCCCTGTATAGTTTAAATGAACGCGGTTTTATCAGGAAAAACTGTAGTAAACACTACTAGGGGTATTGACAACAAAATTATTGGAGACTGTTGAATTATTGTAGAATCGTAGAGCAGACTAAACAATAATAATCATGAATAACTTCGTTAAATAACTACAAGGTAAGGGCCAACTTTAACTTCACTGTGATAAGAGTACTTAGTGGTTCAAATGTATCCCATTTGGTTAGTAGTTACCTTTCTCACTCACAGTCTAGGATTTACCTGAAGTCGCCATTTTAGACTTGCAGTTACCAGGCACGTAATTACGAGAGTAGGTATGTCACGGCACCTTTTGCTAATCTAACAGTTAGCTTCTGTTCAAAATGCGCGACGGTTTCCACCGCGAGGTAGCCAGATTTTATAGTAACCCCATGTATCTAATAGGTACCTCTTCCTACTAAATAACCTTTTTCTCCGTTTAAAATTCTTTCTTTGTACTTTTATACTTCTAGTATGTTTATTAAGAGGTATTTCTGTGTAAGTTCGTATGTTCGGGGTACTCTTTGAAATTAGTGAAGCAATTCTAGTTTTTTATACTAATACCTACCTAGCACAGTATAGGGAATAGTACGAAAGTGCTAATAGGTAGGATGTAGCTTAAATATTCCAGAGTGCTCTAATCTACTTTTTACAATATATGTTCCCATGGGAATTGTTAATAAGTAAACTATTCCACAAATGTAGATCCTCGGGGATCAGCTGTGTTAAATAAACATAAAATCGAAGAAGTTTCGTTTATTTTCTTGTTTATATACCTATTCTACGTAATTATTTTCAATCAGGTTAAGAATTCTCAGAATATATTTCTGTATTTGAAAGCAATGAGTTTGCTTCTTCTATTCTTTATATATTTACATGACTACTGAATTGTTTAACAGTACGATCTAGAAATTATAATATGAAATAAAAATTGGATTATGTGGATTTTGGTCATCGTAGCTCAGTGGTGAGAGCATTACCCTTGTGACATTTCAGTTATGGAAAATTCTTAGAATATCTAGATGATTTGATAGAATAATGATGTTGCTAAAAAGATATAGTTCAATATATTAGTAACATTATAAATAGCAAATGCAATGACAGTTGTACGGAAATAACCAGCTGTTACACAAATAATTTAGGAACACTTGATTCCAAATTGGGTGGCATTGAACACAAATACAGCATATGAATCATAGGCAAAGAAACTTCTGTCCATATCTGAATCAGCAATGATCAAGGACCATAGAAATAAACAAATTGTTGTATTATTATATCATATACTAGCTGACGCTCGAGAACCACTCTATCCATTGGTGAAAACCGCATCAAAATCAGTCGCGCAGTTTTAAAGATCTAAGCGTACATAGGGACGCACAGAATTTGTTTTATACTGTGTTATGATAACGTCATGTAACTTAGCTTGTGCTATGAGATCTAGAGAACTGATGAACATACTTATAAATATTTTAAATAAATAGGTACATAATACATGGAAAACATCCCAACCGGAAAATCAAACCCTCCAGAGTCGATGCACTACCGACCACGCCACCGAAGCAGTCGATCACACTCACCAGCGATGGTGCTGATTGACGGATGAAATTCAGGCATTTCCAAAGCTTACGAAGTTTGCAATAGACTCACTTAAAACGGCTAAAGAAATGCTTGCGTAGGTATAACGCACCCCTGCTGACCTTTTCGAGGAGAAACTCGTAACCATGTATGTACGTATGTGACATTTACTAGCAGATAGCTGGTGTCATAGGGAGTAACTTAGGCTACTTTTTATCCCTGGAATATTTTCCCGTGGTAATTGGGTACAACAAAACTGTTCCACACGGACGAAGCCGCGGACGTCTGCTAGTAATAAATCATTACGACTGTGTTTACTACGTCCAGAGTGTCACATTATGGCTATACTCTTGCCAAATTGTACTCACACCTGTCCGGGTATTAATAATTGTTATTAAAAATAACTTATTTCGATATAGAAATTATCCACAATGACATAATTATCTACCTATATTGATGATTGCTTAATATAGGGAGATAATTGTGTCAGCACGTTAAGCCGTCGGTCCCGGTTGTCAGACGAACATCTATGGCAGTCGTTAGGGGTAGTTGGAGCCCTAAATCAAAAATCCGACCGGTCTAACTACAGAACTTCGATATCGCCCATGGGTTGTGGAGGTCAGATGGCAGTCGCTTCACGTAAAATATCGAAGTTCAGCCGAATCGCAGTTAGACTGGAAAGCCGACCCCAACTGAGTTGGGAAAAGGCTCGGTGAATGATGGTGATTGATGATTGCTTAATGTCCGTTGGTGGATTGGACTCACTAGCGAGTTCGAATTAGGAAAATGGAATCACAGTGCTAATGGGAATCCATTTCTAATACGAGCTTTTTTTAGCATAATACAATACAATACAAATACTCTTTATTGTACACATCAAGGAAACATACATTTAGGAGAATAACACGCCTATATCCCCGAAGGGGTAGGCAGAGGTGCATTACACACCCACAAATTTCCAGTATTTTTTGTCCCACGTAATGGGGGGCAAACCTATTGCCGTACCGGGAAATTCATTCGGCCATTTTGGACATAACCCATTATATGTAATGGGTTATGTCCAAAATGGCCGAATGAATTTAATAAAAAGGAGCGGCGAAATAGAAATTTTGAAAAAAATTGGAAACCCGTTGCCTTTCGATGAAATGTTGACATAACTTAAAGACACTACAAAAGGCGGCCATATCGCAAGAGTACAATTCATGAAAGAGAAAAGAAAAATAAAGCTTAGTAAATAATAAAATAAAGATAAGACAGAGTAGGATAACAATATAACTTTATGTATTAGCGGGTTTGACAGTAGATATTATAATTAAGTAGGTAGGAACTTATCTATCTAGAAAAACTGAAAAATACAATAAATACAAACCCTTCAAAACTACTAAAATATTATTGCATCTTTAAATTGTATTAAATAACATTTAAATTAAATAGGTAGAGACATTTTATAATGTAAGTACCTACTTAATTTTTGTGTAAATAAATAAATATAAAGTTATATGATATATTAGTTCATAAAGTGTTTTTGTTTTATTTATTTATGCTTTATTGTACGCCAATATTGTATTAATGTATACACAGCTTACTATATCTAAGAGCAGTACAATGGGTGGCCTTATCGCTTAAAGCGATTTCTGCCAGGCAGCGAAATGCTAGTGTAGTAGAACAACTTACTTTTAATTATAATATAATTATTACAAATTAAATTCAGTGGCTATAATTGTGGTAAAGTAGTAGTACGAAATAGATACATTAGGTGGGTGTGAAAGGAAAGGCCGGTAAGGGTCGACCTTGGCCCTAGGTGAACGTACTTCAACAAATCAGAGATATTTTGTCGTAGGCCAGGTTAAGAGTACCTGTAACCAAAGAAGCATGAAAATAGTAATAAAAGTGGGAAAAGCGAAAGAAGTGCCTTAATCGTACTAAGTGCACACTTTTGGTAAAACAAGAAAACTCAAAACAGTTACATAATTAATATTTTATTGTTAAAAATGTATACGAATAATTCGAATTTGGAATTCAAAATTTTGAATAAAAGAAGTATATAATAATAGGCTACATTTTTTAGACCATACAGCCATTATATATATTAATTACAAGCAGACGCTCGCGGCTTCGTCCGCTAAACGAATTATATACACAAAAACTTCCTCCAGAACCACTATATCTGTTAGTGAAAACCGCATGAAATTCCGTTTCGATATTTTAAAGATCTAAGCATACATACAGACCGAGCGACTTTATTTTATACTATGTTATGATTATGAAGCTAAATAAAGCTACTTACGAAAAATGAGCTTGATGGGAGTTCATTTTATATCACCAATTAGTACTACAACTTTTGATCGTCGCACTCGGATAACCTACCAGACAAATTGGAAGACAAAGTGACTGTTAAACTATATAAATATTAAATAACCGACAGTAAAAAAATCAGCTTACTGATAATCATAATTATGGCCTCGTAATCCATACATGTTTGGAGCGGGGGACTCTTGTACCATACCACATATTTGGTAGGACAAATAAATATTTCGATAATGTTAATGATTCTTTCACATATAATAAAGATCTCACTGTAGTTAATATTTTTTTTGGAATCGTCAAGTCATCATACTTAAGCCCTATTATCTCCCTTAGCTACCCGAATTGAAACTTCTCGTATCGATATATGAGGGAGAAAATGAGCTGGATGGGAGTTCATTTTATATCACCAATTAGTATTACAACTTTTGATCGTCGGACTCGGATAACCTACCCGACAAATTGGAAGACAAAGTGACTGTTAAATTATAAAAATGTTAAATAACCAACAGTACAAAAATCTTGCTGGTAAATATATTTTATGACCTCGTAATCCATACATGTTCGGAGCGGGGGACTCTTGTACAGTCAGCGTCTAATAGTTAGTTACAGTCAAGGTACTCTAATCTATAGGCGCAACCAAATAGTCAATGATATCGGTACAAACAAAGTTTCCTTATTGTTGACAACAATGTAGTCGCTCCAAAGGGCGAGACGTTTAAAGTGTCACATAGATAGGTTCAGTCAAAGTGTTTAAAAATATCGTAACATGCTAAATGAGACATCAAATGCGCACGCATACTTGTCTCTTTCATTTCGAACATGACGTCGTAGACTGGTTTTTGTTTATAGGTATAAAAGTACCAATGTTACGTCTGTCGTTCAATTCAGAGGCACTAATATAGACATTGGACAAATATCTTGAGCGTCAACATTGAGCGGAAACGCAAAACTCTTTTTATTGTAGTTCGACCATTGTAAGAATGGTGTCATAAAAAACTATTATTTATTTATTATTATTCATTCTTCCTCCAACCTCCACTAGCTCTCCTGGTCCGCTTTGAGTCATCCATCCCCCAAATCCTAAGGTGATTCGACCACTGCGATTATTAGGGAGGACATTTCTTTCATCATATCTTGTGTTCAATGTCCGGTATAGAGATAAGCGTCTCTGGGCAGAAGAACAAAAAACTTTTTATCTACAAAGATCACATTATCAAAATTATTTTTTTTAAAAAATCGTGCGAACTGTAAACGCTGCGCTTTATGCCTCGGTGTTAATATAGGTTTTTGAGCAGGAATACGATGGCGTAACCCATGTTCCCGCAGGCGTCGTCTTATTGTGCTCTGTGATATGACAAATTCCACCGACATACTCCTGGAGTTTATAAATCGATTGCTAACTCAGCTCGCTGCACTATGTTTCTGTCTTCATCTGTATTTGTTTGACGTGGACGACCAAACGAAACATGGTTTCGCAAAGCACCTTCATTTTGCCATCTCTCTATCCAACGGTATACTGTGTTTCTCTAAATTAAAAAAACAAAATATATCAGTTATTTATGAATAAAAATTAGTAAGATAGGTAACTAATCTAATTCTAATGTGAAACTTACGGATATTCCCAGTTCATTTGAAATATCTGTTATGGAGACACCTTCCTCTCTCAAACATATTATTTCTAGTTGGTTTTATTGCACTTGACATTTATATGACTTATATGACTAATAAATAAAATAAATATGCAATAAATACTAGACTATATTGTCTAAAGAGGTTTTTATCTAGGGAAACCATTTAAGTTTTAGTTGGTTGGTTTATGGTTTACTTCTATAACAACACATGCTATGATCCTTTATTTACAACTGTTTTAAACAAAAACCAGTCTACGACGTCATGTTCGAAATGAAAGAGACAAGTATGCGTGCGCATTTGATGTCTCATTTAGCATGTTACGATCATTTTAAACACTTTGACTGAACCTATCTATGTGACAGTTTAAACGCCTCGCCCTTTGGAGCGACTACATTGTTGTCAATAATAAGGAAACTTTGTTTGTACCGATATCATTGACTATTTGGTTGCGCCGAGTACCTTGACTGTAACTAACTATTAGACGCTGACTGTACCATACCACGTATTTGGTCGGACAAATAAACATTTCAATAATGTTAATGATTCTCTTCACATATAATAAAAATCTCACTATTGGTAATAATTTTTTTGGGATCGTCAAGTCAACATACTTAACCCCTATTATCTCCCTTAGCTACCCGAATTGAAACTTCTCGTATCGATATATGTGGGAGACTCGGCAAAATAAAGCTACTTACGAAAAATGTGCCTGCTGTTAATCAATATGTTTCAATGTTCTACGGCCTGCGTACTATGATACTTATTACCTACATTGAACATATTTTAAGTGACGTTGTAATATCTGCTAAGTAAATAATATTTTGTTTCTAATTTAGCGACTAAGATTACATCCCTAATGGTAAATATGGTGATTCTGTACCTACCTACTGTTTCTAACATTTAGGCTTCTGCCATCGTACCTTAATTATGTTTTTCTGTTCAACCATAGATTAATGTTTTATGTAAGCCACAAACCTAATTAAAATTGTTAATAATGGACCAGTAATTACTCATAACTTTCACATTAATCACATTTTCCGTAACACACACAAAACAAATTTGGCTCCAACACTCGTAAAAAGTGATGAGCCAAAGGCTGTTTATTGTATGTTAAAAACACTTGACTGATGGTTAATATCTTGCATTTTGAATATACATAGCCTATCTGTAAAATCTAAGGGGACATAATACCTATATTGAGAAATATACTTAATTAAGTATCCTGATTGGAGCAAAGTTATTGTACTCGGATGGTCAAATTTTCATACAGAGAGAGTTATTATATTATTCTACTATACACGCTGATTTTATCATCGTCAGCAGTCGAAAGGGTTCGCTCTCGGAATAATATTTGGATTCCTTTTTTAACATCTAAATTACTGTACTGATAATAATAAAAAAAATAGTCATTTCTGTATTTCTTCTCACTCGATCAAGTTTAACATTAGTAGCAGTACGATATTTCATTGATGAATTGACGCGGACGGGCGCGGCGCCCTCGCCAGGCTCAAGGCTGCACGTCTCGCACACACACATCCATCCTTCGAGCGCTTCTAAGTACCGCGCAAATCATGTGTTAGGGAGCAATGACCCCTCGCAGCCACTATGGCCAGTATCACTACGAAACATACCTACTTGAACATAAAATACACACTCTAATTTCTCCTTCGTACTTTACACGGGCTTAGGACCGTTATAATACCTACTTTATTATTAACAATAGCGACTTAATGACTTTTGAACTATGTAATAATAATAATAAAAATACACTGAACTACAACTGACTGCGAGCTATTTGCAAATAAAATCAAACTTACATACCTATTTACAGTTTATTTACACTAATTTACAGTTCTCTGTACCGAAGTAACTCCTCGATATGGAGTCCTTTCCTTTCGATACACAAACGTGCACGTGTTAATTGATTGTCTTTCAACTTGTTCGATGTGTCTCTATCACTTTTCACAATATCAAAAGCGTCCACTATCGCACTGCGTAGTTCTTCGCGGGTTTGATGACTTTCATTTGGGAATAATCATTCAAACTTCCTCGGGCTTGTGCATGTAACGGTGTCCGGAACTGTCCGTGGTCGAGTAAGCGCTGGGTTGCAGCCAAGATGGTCCCGCGTGTCGGCACTTGAGGATCACTGACTCCTCGTAGCCGTAACGCATTTAAGTGCTCCGGCTGGGAGTACAATTGCCTAGCCTCTTGTAGGTTGTGGTTAGCAATGGCATACAATTGTACCATTGCTAGATACTCCACGTTCGAATATTCGTACTGACGACTCATTTTACTCACTGACACACACGATTACGCAACAGACACCGGCGCTGTCACGAGGTGTACTGGACAGGCGAGCCGCAGCCCGCAGTGTCGGCGAGGTGGGGGCCGGCGGCGATGTACGCTTGCTTTGTGCCAGCGCATTGTTGAATGAAAACGAACTGTACCGTAACTACCGTTGTAAAACTTAAGTATTTAAGAGAGTGAGTCCACTACAACGGGTTCTCATTTGATGTCTAGAAACTAAATATATTTTTTTAGATTTCTAAAAAAAATGTGTTTGTTTTTCAAAGTAATGCTGCCAGTTGGTTCAAAACTTATTCCGAAAGCGAACCCTTGCGTAGTGCTGACGGTAATAAAATCAACGTGTGTATATAGTCTACTGGTGCTCCAGTCTCTACTGTTTCTTTGTTTATGTGACGTGAAAATAAATTAGGTAAGTACGTAGTGAGGTGAGGCGAAGAAAAACTATTTAGTACTGATATTGCTCATTGTCCGAGGCGCCCAGGACTTTAATTGGCTGTGCCATAGCGGCTGGCACGTAAGATTTTGTGGCCTTTCATCAACATATTATAATTGCAAGGTTTCAATTTTTTTTCAAAATTACAACATAGCTGCTATTTTATTAAATTCATTCTGCCATTTTAGACATAACTCATTATATGTGTGCCCGGTGACGGCAATAGGCTTGCCCCCTATTACGTGGGGCTAAAAATACTGGCAAATTGTGGGTGTGTAATGCACCTCTCCCTACACTTTCGGGGATATAGGCGAGATATGTGTGTATGTGATTGCTTATTGTGTGCCTAAGAAGCCATATTAATATGTCTAAGGTCACCTTACCTACGCGCGGTGCACCTTCTGACAGAAAGACGAGTCTCTGGCAAATATAGATACCTACCTTAAGCTCCCGGTAACGACAATAAACTCTCCTCCTCTACATATTACCTTCAAAGTGGCTGGCGAAGTGTGGGAGTCATATACACTGCTGTCTACCCTTTCGGGGCTAAATACTGGATTTTGCGTGTGCAATTCAAGCCGTTCTTGTCAGCTGAAGTAGGTTATACCTTAGGACTTATCATAATGATAACTCAATGGTACTTTCCTTTGAAGTCAGTGTTTCTTAGCAAAACAAAAATAACATTAGCTCGTCATATAGCCATGTTGCCATGCACACATGCCAGGAATATAAAGCTGAGTTTGTTTATAAACTTGCGAATACAACTGGATTATTACGATTTGGACTTAGTAAAATCGTTTTAATTGGTTTCCTTGATATTACGTGGGTACCTATGTCACTCAGATAAACATACTTGAGTCATAGAAATACCTAAATCAATTTCCACATATAGTATAGGTACTTCTCGGTTTTGAAGTCAGGGTTAAGTCCATATAGGATTGTAAGGGTCAGTGCTAAGGAACATATGGTCGACGTCTCTACTTTATAAAACTTAAATTAAACCTGTATATAATTCATACAGACAGGAGTTTGATAGTTTTATATACTGTGACCTTTAAACTTGCCCATGTTATTCCTGTTACCTTTCTATGTTGCTATTTGCATCAAACCGGCGGCGGCAGCGTTATCATTTAAAAATACGGATAGCAAAACAAAACACTGTAGGCAAGGCAAATAGTAGGTTCTTGTGACCCTACCTAGTAATGAGACCCTACGTGAAAAAACTATAAGTACCTAACATGCATATTTCAATCCGAATAACGATTATTAATCCACTAAGTAACACCTGTGTATAATAATTGTAAATTATTTCAGAACGGAACATTAGGTCGATAGATGCAGGTAACACATTATCAAATTTTTCAAACGTGGGGTTGAGAGCATCGCTATTTTTACAAAACTTTATCACAAATAACATAAATTTTATGACCTTGAAAAGTCTTCAAAAATGTCTAACGGAAAAATTCTGCGTTGGCACGTTATCAAACCTGTCTATGTATCAATAACTCGACATGCCCCCTCGTCCCGGTCTATCTTGAGTGACATAAATATCAATTGGAAATCATAATTGGTTCCCAACTTTGGAGTGCAAGGCAATATATTAGAGTTGTCATGTCGGGGCCTAAGCGATCTTGTTGCAAAGATAGTGTTGAGGTGACTTTGGCACCAGTCATTCTGCGCGATCATCATACATCCTAAATTAATAATAATAAAACGAACCTCCATATTTCCATATAGAACTAAGTTCTACTCGTAGCCTCATTACACTAGTCATCTCAAAACACATTTCATTAAAGTGGGACCCATATTGGCTCACATAAATTTTTTAATCCTATTCTTTTTCTTACTACCGATTTGTGTTCATAATCATCACTCTTCATAATTTTATTTTTCATACTTTTTTATTCATACTTTTTGATTACTATCATCGGAACTCAACAACAGTTAGTGATTATAGTTTTTTTATTAATACTGTTACTACCAAGAACCAATTTAAATCCATTTTTTTTCAGATCTTTTTTCTTCATAACATTCTATTATCATATTGCTTTAATTAATAATGTTGTTACTACGAACATACTTCAACTCATAACGTCGTTGTTCAGAATAGCTGAACTAAGGGAGTGTGTGGAAAGTACTGACCCCCTGTAACTTTTCCACACACAAAAGCGGATGTCCCACCTAACCTAACCTAATCAACTAAACCTAAACAACGATCTCTGTCCTTGCACCAACACAATCTCGCAAACTTTTAACCTAACCAAGCAACTCCTTCCTACTCATCGCGACCCCACGAACTTCCCACCAACATAATCTCGCAATCTCGCCTTATTTACAACTGCCCCAGATAAACTTAACTCACTTCTCCACCACATCACCTATATCGTAAATAAACTAAAACACTCTACCGGCACATAACATCTAAACACTTCACTAACTAAACAATCAACTTACAAACGGTTCCAGGAGAAGGCGTATACCATTAGCGCCACTCCTGAAACCAAAAACCAATAGACTCTCGTTATTTTTTAAAAAAAACCTACCTAACCTACTTGTCTGGTAGCATCTCGTTTCTGGTAGCAATTTGATTTTCACTGGAATATAGACATTATATTATGGATGAAAAAACTTATGATTAAGAAATTTATAAAAACAAATATTAGAATAAAACACATTTATAAATATTATAGTTATTTATTCGAATGATTATGAGTTTCGATCATTAGTATAAACAAATATATTTTTAACAAATATTAGTAAAAACTAGTGTATGAGTGTATGAGTTGTGATATTATGAATTTCTTATTATTAGGTTTTTTTAATATTTAGTTGTAATTTTTTTTATGAATAACGATCATTATAATTTTAAATGGTGTGAGAAACAATTTCGGACCTCCGATGATAGGAGTTGAAAAGTTATGTAAGACAATGGGCACCCCATTAAAGTTACACTCTACCTACCTACTGACTCTCAACGAGTCTTATCCGTCGATGCTGTATCATTTTATATTACATGGAATGTTCTAAACCTGGGATTGTGTAACATTTCAGGTGTTTATGAGTCAATTCGTGGCGGCAGGTGTGGATGCTCTCCATGGAGCATTCGTGTGGGACGTGGCGAAAATAAAATGTTAGCAATAGGAGCCACATGCGTTACTCACGCAACAGAACTCACCTACGGCTAGCATTACTCATGTTCTAAGCCACCCACGCCATATTAAAATTTCATAGCCACGAACAGTTTTAGACGGAGTTTCACTGAAATACTATCTATACAATGTCTCTGCGGGTGAATTTTAAGTGGACTTAATATTAACTAGAACTTTATTTACAATAAGAATTACAATAATAATATACATAATTATATACTAAAAATATTTACATTACAAAATATCGTTTAAAAAATCCTCCGCGTCATTGCGACTGGGAATGTTCCCAGAATGCTGGTTGTGTTGCCACGTTGGATGGCGATACTTATTCTTTGGGCCAGAAAATAGCCTCTGATAGCGATCTGGTCCTGAGAAGCATCGATTAAACGTTTAGCAATGTCTCTATAAAGGCGGCGAGCACTCGGACCCCATGTCTCAACCCCCAAACGGCTCAAATATGTAACCTGACTAATTCTTCGGTGCAATGGACGGGCGACAGAAATGCTGGCAGACTGACATCCGTGACTCTACGAATACCTAGCCCGCCCAAGCGAACTGGGAGAGACGCTTGGACCCAGGCTTGGTCATTAATATTTACATTTAAAATTTTACACAAAGAATTTTGTATTAAGTTGTCTAGTCTGCCCAAAATTTCTACATTTTTCCAAAATTGTCCTGAACGGAGAGCATGTGTAAATTTGGGTACGAAAAGACAAAAACGAAGAATAGTGAAACCTGAATGAATACTGATATTACATAGACTATCAATAACCTGATCAAAATTTTGAATTTTTTCCTCGGTAAAAGAGGAAAAGCTATGTTCTAAAATCGGGGACCCCAGGAGGCGTAGGGAAGTTTTGTCTAAAACTTTCATGTTGGGAGCCAGACAGTTAAATTTAGATTTATCTGTGTTTTCAGATATAAAAAACTCACATTTATTCGGGTTCAGTTCTAAGCCAATTGACTGTAACTCGTTCTTTATGAGAGCTAAATCTTGTAAAACTGTCTCTACTTTTCCCCCTAAGTCCCGTCATCTAGGTACAAAATGTTGAATTTTGGTTTTATTTTTTGTATGATTGGACTAATGGCCAAACTGAAGATGACTGGTCCCAACGGATCACCTTGCTGACATCCAACGGCTGAATTCAAAAGGTGGTCTTTATAAATTAATTTTGTTGGCTGACTATAGCATTGCCAAAGGAAGTTAAAAATTTTGGGGGTTTCTAGTTAGGCCTGTGTCAGCAAGGTGTCCCTGTTTACAGAGTTAAAGGCGTTTTTCAGGTCAACTTTCAGTTTTTCAGGTCAACTTTCAAGATGACCTCTCCATCTTCGCTACTGTCAAGGTACGTTGCAAGCGCATGGATTGCGGTCTCACAACCTCCTTTTGAACCAAAACCTAATTGAAAGGGCTGAAATTTGGTAGTAAGCTCCGTACTATAAAAACGACAACAAATTTTGGCTGCCAAACGCCGCAAAGTGCTGCCTACGGCAATGGGACGAATGCCACCATCCTTCTTGTGCAGGGCACATAAATTGGCCCCATACAAAATATCTGTGATGCCACTGTCCTCATTGCCTGAGAGCATGAGGTTGACTAGAGCTGTTAGCTCCCTCAGAAGTGCATCACCAGTTTCCCCAGCGCTCGGACACAACAGATTTTTAAGGTGCTGTGGTGTCAGACCGTCAAGTCCACCAGCTGATCCAAAACGAAAGGAGTCAACAGCTGTGCGCACATCCTTGGCAGTTATTGAGCGAAGCGAGCCGAAGGCGAGCGGAGCTCTCAACGGGTGACTCAAATTATTTTTCAAACGATTTATGTTAAATTGTTTCTCGGCGAATACTCAGCCGATATCGGATTTTCTTGCACTCATCAAAAGCTTACAGAATTACCCAGGTTATTACGATGTCAGAATTTTGAATTTAAACTCGCTTCGCTCAAATATATGCTGCAGCGTAACGGTACGTTTCGCGACTGCGGCGACCTAGTTACATAAGTACCTAAGTAAATAAAATAATTACTTTAGTTCAGGTGGTATAAGAGATTAGATAATCACCTGAATATGTAATTACAATTATAACAACCTATAAGAATTTCATTTCGCTATGGTTTCCCAGGTAAAATGTAGGTATTTAATGAACAGCATTAAACACGGCAAAAAACAATTCAATTCTTTCGTACCTATAGCATGACAGTTTGACGGAAATACTTCAAGTGGTAAATAGGTGACAAGAAATTATATTTTTATTGACTCATCTATGCAGCATTGTTGACTCCTGAGAGTTGGCACGTTTACCTCATCGTAAAATCTTTAGAACATAGTATTTAGCACTTGCTTTTAAAAATAAACAAATGTAAATACGAGCAGGTAAGTAGGTTTTGTGCATACCTACGAGTATATCATCATCTTTTCTATAACCGTCAAGGATTTGTCGTATTTTTTGCTCTCCAGCAAGAGTGCTGAAATTAACTTACAGTTTATTTTTATATATAACATCTGAAGTTTGAGACTTCCTGGCTTTTCTAAATTGAGGGGACCTTCCTTCGGTTGCATGTGATCAGCGTAGTATGTAGTTACAATGAGGTAAAACTACCCCGACAGCACGGCTAAATAGACTGATGTCTCTGGAAGCTTTTCCGCCAATCACTCACTATAATTTGTAGGAGTGAGTATTGTTTCCGTGTTTTCATTGGTCAACAGACACCAGTCTATACATCTGTAATTCTGTATGTATATGTAGCCTTTCAAACAATGTACTTCTATTGACATAACTTGCTGGGTCTGACTGGTTCCACAAATAGGTAGGTTAGTACCTATAAATAGAGGTAATATACCAAATATTGAATTAGAAGATTAGAACTGCATTAAGTTGGACAGTCAAGTCTAAATTCAGTGCTCCACCGCTATGATCACTTTCCTTGTATTTGGCCCATTTGATGAAACATTCTATTCGTGTAATCACAAGAATAGAACATTTCATCAATACGACATTTCCTGTTGTTCTAACACAAAATATGAGTAGTACCTACCTAGCTACCTACATTTGAATCTCTATTTGTTGGAATAACATTGCAATGTAATTTAATTATAGAATAAGTAGATATAGTAAAATAATTATTTTTAAATGTCTTGAAGATATGTTAGACAGTGAAGTAAAACATCTTTGATAATGCTTAAAAGCGATACCGGTCGGTGAAAATAAATCAAATAAAGTTGTGGAATAGTGTATAACGGTGTTTATTCATCATATATTAGTAAAAGAATAATGTGTTGCTTTGTGTGCATTGCAGTTAACTAGGAAGATCACTGACCAATTTATTCTACTCTTGCTGATTACCGCGGCTCCGCCCGCGTGATTGAGTTTTCTCGTTGTCAATTTGCACGGTAACACATTACCGGGATAAAATAACCCCATTTTACTAAGGGATATTGTACATATCAGTGAAAGAGTTTTCAAAATCTATCCTAGTTTAATTCAAAACAAATAATCAAACCTTCCTCTCTAAAATACTTATTTTTATGTTCTACTGGTTCATAAGTACTTTGATGTTCCGACTATCCTTCTAATTAAGCTCTTATGTATTAGTCCTATGTAACAATACACTGGTCCGAACGCATTTCGCAACGTATAAACGTGCAAAATTTTTTCGGAGCAGTGTTGAAAAGAGTAAAAACACCACCATGATAACAATTTAAACAAACCATTTTTATTATCAAAGTGTTGAAAAATACTTAGCACACTGTAAGCTAACATTAAGAACTTGTCCAGTATAGACGTGTTTTAAGGGAGGGGCAAAATTATCCTTCACATGCGATGTACACCACGCATCATGACATCCGAATAGGATTTGGCTTATACAATTTGTATGGTAACGAACACACTGGTCATTCACCACGCTATCTTACGCGTCACCGCGCCAGATTCGCGTGTTCCCATGCTATTCCACGCGTACGACGCTGTCACACACGCTTAAAATGTCATAGCGCGTAGAAAAAAATGTAAACGTCAACTTAAAATAGTAAAAGATGTAAACGTCAGATAGGAGATTGTTTGTTAGGTTTATATGTACCTACCGTAAATTGTTTTCTTAAGCGGAGCGAAGCGAAGCTCTATCTTAGACGACAAGTGTAAATCGTTTGTGTGTCAACTCCTCCGCAATGGCTCGACCGATTTTAACCAAATTTGGCATGCTGGTCGACATCATCATACCCGGGAGTGCATATCTCTGAAATCATGAAAATAGAGCATAAATTAATTAAGAAAATTTGCGCCGCTCAACATTTGCAATTAGTGGCATAAATTGCATACCTAGTTTTATACTTAATGTGCAGATATAGAAAAAGAAACATAATTCATATTGGTACAGTTCGCGAGGGATACGCGGAGCTTTGCATTTGTGTGGGTGACCTCGAAAAGTAGAAATTGAAATTGAAATTATTTATTTATTTGTATAGGTCAATAAATGGCTCTTACAAACGTCAGTAAGTACTTAAAATAAAAAATGTCATTGCTTCTATATTTACATGTACTGCCAGATTCGCAAAGCAATAAGTAGAACCGAGAGAAAGAACCTGGCAATAAAACTCTCGGTCACTCTTTTCAAATAATTGACTCATTTACACATTTTCTTAAGACTAAATGTGGACGAATGTACATTGGTCTCGTGTCAAAATCAAAAAGAGTGTATAATACAACAAAAAAATTATTATAGTCGCCTAAGTACAATATGCTACAATTACGGCATTTTAGGAGGCGCCTGCACCATGCTCAAGCCAGACACTTTTATCATTAAGGTAATCAACTGTCTTATAATATGCTTTTTGACATAAAGTGGTCTTTATAAAGTTTTTAAATTTATTGTCGGGCATACAAAGGACCGATTCAGGCAATTTATTATAAAAGCGTATACCTTCCCCCTTGAAAGAATGACTAACCTTGCCAAGTCGATAACACGGAGGGAGTAGTTTATTTTTATTACGTAGATTTCTGTCTGTAACGTCACTTACTTTAGTATAGCTAGATATATTTTTCCTGACATACAGTATGTTATCAATTATATATTGGGACGCTACAGTTAAAATATTAATACCTTTAAATCGCTCCCTAAGAGAATCTCTTTTACCTAAACAATAAATGGCACGGACTGCCCTCTTTTGTAATATAAAAATTGTTTCTATATCTGCTGCATTTCCCCAAAGTAGTATTCCATAGGACATCAAGCTATGGAAGTAACCAAAGTAAACTAGCCTAGCAGTAGCTACATCTGTCAACTGCCTAATCCGTCTCACAGCATACGCAGCAGAGCTAAGCTTATTAGCTAAAATGGTGATATGGTCACCCCATTGTAATTTAGAATCTATTGTTATTCCTAAAAAGGTAGTGTTATTTACAAATTCTAACCTTTGGCTACCCAGCACGACATGGACGTTTGCTTGTCTGACATTGGGCATTGTAAATTTAACGCATTTAGTCTTTTCTGCATTCAACAATAGGTTGTTTGTAGAAAACCAATTTGAAATATCATTTAAAATATTATTAACATTATTCGCATCTGTACTATGCCGATTTTTTTAGAGTAAAAACTGTTTTTTTGTAGCTGTGTGTACAACACATGTGTGTGTAAAAGTACTCACGTATACTGCGTCTCTCGCGAACTGTATCATTGTTAATCTTTAGGTTACCTAGTTGCGGATGGTACTTTCTGAGTGTACGAAACTCGCTAATATTTCGGTAGGTAGTAGCACCATGAGACTGAGCGGCTTGCCGACTCAAGTTATTTCTGTTCGGAGAATGTGCGGGCGTCAGTCGCCACTGGAACAGTATCGTTTCTAGGAAAATCCAGATTAAAACACCGATATTAATTTGGTAAGAGTGTCCAGCCAAACTCTATAAGAACTGTGCTGAAAAAGTTATTTACAGTACTCTACCAGCTGAGCACTTTAGCGAAGCTGTGGATTAGTTCATGATTGAGAAAAACATATTAGTTTGGGCGAGGCAATTGCAAATATTGGTGAGATCAATAGCATAGAAACAGTGTGTCCTCGTCGGATTCGTAGACAATTCGTAAAAAGCCACGATTACCTAGGGATTAGAATGGTCATCTATTCTTCAAAAGAATTCCAAAATAGAACCTCCTCCTTTTGTTATGCATTCTTTTTTTGTTATCTTTGAACTGGGTGTTTGAATTTGATTTTTTTTTAAATGAAAGCGCTACAACTTTCCAAATGGTCCCATATCAGTTAAGTCCCATTCTGACAATTATGTGGTGGCATTTGGGTAATTTGAAGTCGATTGTTGTGTCAATTTTGACGTGTATTTTATAATGACCTTAACTTCACTGACACCTGACTTAAATTTACGTTACATTTCGGCAGCCACTTTGTTGTTCTCGGAGATTCTGTTAAAGCCCCTTAGCACCCCACAGAGATCGTCATGGAAAATAGTTATATCCAATATTAAACAAACGAGTTCATTGACAGTAGGTACCTGGATGACGCAGCTGGATTCCTGCCGAGTGCGTCAACTTTAAATTTTAGTTTATATCTATTAGACGAGTAAGAAAATTACGTGTTTTGAAAACCGCGCCAACAATAACGCCCGTGAACAAGAATATTGATGATTTCATTTTGTATTGTTGTACTCGTATGACAATATGTTATATATAAGTAATGTAGGTAGACATTACTCATATCACAGGTCGAAGGCACAAATAAATAGCTAAACAACAGAAAAACGTCATGTTTCATGCAAAACATTTGTATAAATGATACAACGTTCAAGTGGCTACATAGCAATTTGAATTCTACTAGCACTCGTTTCTACGAGTATTATAAAGATCCGAAACTCGTTTCTTTAAAACCTACTCGTGTTCTAATAACCTCTCTTTATGTAGGTAACTGTTTTAAAAACAACTAGGTATCATGTTGTTCAATTTAATTCATGTAGGCAGATAATGTAATAATAATATTGTGATTATATTATATTTTTTCTTTTATTATTTTGTCTTTTTTTGTGGTGAATATTCGTGGTTTTAACAATAGTCATGTAAAATGTTTTCCTGCCTTATCAATACTTATCATTCATTCGTTGGTACCTAACACTATTTCAAAATATAATTTTATGGTTCTGTTAACTTTTAACCATTTTAATGCCTATATTTAATGGAATTAGTGATTTCTATAAAAAACTAAACTTAATAAAAATATTATATAAACGCAAAAGTTTTATGGATGTCACGCTCATAAATCAGATTAATACATAGCCTATAATGTATAGATTTAATTACCCAAAATATACCTAGTAATATATATCACTGAAGTCGGAAAAAACCATGTAGAAAAGAACGGCAATCCACCGGCAATCCGATACCAAAAGATCCTGTGGGTGTATCTAAGTTATTATGTAGTTATTATAATGTAGACTTCTATTTATTTACAATAAGAATTACAATTTACATAATTATATACTAAAATAATTTACATTACAAAATATCGTTTAAAAAATCCTCCGCGTCATTGCCGACTGGGAAGGTTCCCAGAATGCTGGCTGTGTTGCCAAGTTGGCTGGCGATACTTATTCTTTGGGCCAGAAAATAGCCAGCCTTCTGTTCCTGAGAAGCATCGATTAAGCGTTTAGCAATTTCTCTATTAAGGCGGCGAGCACGTGGACCCCATGATCCCAGTGTCACAACCCCAAATGGCTAAAATATGTAATCACCTACTAGGTTAGTATATTTACGCCGTTTGAGGCATTCAGCCGATGCAGCAGCAGCGCCGGCACATCCGTATTATAATTATATTTATTTTTTATAAAAGCATTTTTTTATTGCTCTGTTATTGAGCTGCAGTCAACAAAGTTCTAAAAACTTACATCATCACAACCGTTGCAAACAAAAACGATCAGATTAAATTATTTATGTTCACATAAAATAATTAAATTTGCAATTCCAGAAATACTGCTTTACAATATTTAGCGATTGTATCATCCGCTCACAGAAATGTTTATTTATCTACGTTCGGAATACGGAATTCCTCGAAAAAACTATTCTTCTCTAATCTGGCAATTGCAAATTACCAATTGAACTAATGTGAGTCACAAAGAGTACTTTTTATATAAGCACAGATATAAGAATACTAATATTGGTAAGCCACCATGGAGGCCAAAGCAATCTGAAAGTTGGTGCCACATTTTCTACCGTGATATGTCAAAAGGGGCTTGGTTGCCGGTCTTAAAGGATCAGTGTTAAATAACGGTTTGGATTTTAGGGTTTCGTGTACACCGGTGTACACCAGCTTAACATAATGATGAGTTAAACCCCTATGATATAGTTTCGAGGTATCGTGAGTGAAACTGCTACATCTACGTTCTAAATTAACATCGACGCACGTGTACAATATTCCACACAACAAGTTCTTACAAAACTAGTTCAAAATATGGATTACAGACTATTATGTGGATCAGGAAAGGTTAAAAATAGAAATACCAAAATAATATACTTACTTACTTATAAGTAGCGTAATCTAGTGTCAGAATTTGTGAAGCTCAGTTATGAGATGCAGGGCCATCTGTCGAAATATAGCGGAATCATTTTCACAGCCGCCCGTCTGGCTTATAAAACAGAATGATGTGAAAGTTTGCACTGTTGCCGCCAGACTGAGCCTTCAAAACTAAGCAAATAAACTTTTTCATCTGGTTCTATTAATATGCATCTACACAGCTGTAATGGCTAAGGTTCTACGCTGATAAAATTTACGATACCAATTAAATGGCATAATTTTTCGCGTCGTTTACCGTTCTGGACGACAGATGGCGTACTACTGTAAATAGATCTGTTGTAGAGTACTTAATGACGAACGCTAACTACGAGTATTTGGGTTGATAACTTTATTGAAAACTTGATTATGAACATTTTTTAATAACTACATACTTTTACTTACTTAGGTAGGTACCTATTCAATATTTCAGGTCCTTTGAGCCTTTGGCACCGTATCCCTTTTTCTTAAGTTTCAGTGGACTCCCGTGACTCTACTTAACTGGAGTAGGTATTTGTCTTGTTTGTACACCAACACAAACCTATTATTAATAGATCTCAGTATATCTCCACGGCTCCACCCGTCTTTGTGTGACACCCGAACTACAAAGTGCAATTTTAAATTAAAAAGAGAAGATGCAGTCATTTATTCCTATTATTAAAAAATAATCATAACAGTTAACTAGAGATTCCTTTAGTTGTTATTTATGAAATTGTTCCTAAAAGCGAGCGGCATCCCAAGTCTCTGGTTCCTACAGAATCTAGGCCCTGGTAAGCTTGCTTAGTGACAAATTGTCGCTTTTTTCACTCTGCAATGAGTGCTTGCTCTTGACTATGGTATCCATAATAATGAAACAAACAGAGACTCCTTTGATTTATCTAGACTTATTGGAATCCACAGGGCAAAAAAGTTCGGTACGGTCATAAAGTACGTGGCGTGTTGCTAATCATCTAGGTTATATTTGAAATATAAGTGTAACCTGGGTGTAAAGGGACTCTACCAACATCTTTAGGGCCCCAGCGACCTCACCTGCTAGTGGCGCACCTGCTGATCAACGGACGAGGCTCGTTAATTTACGGTACCTATGGAGTGGCTTCGGCCCCTACGTGGGTACCAGGTGGTACAACAGTGTTGGTCCGGGGGGGTACCACCGTGCAGCTGTGCTAAAGCCCCCCAAGTAACCCAGACCAGGCTGGGTTGCGTTAGGGGTTCAGCAGCTGCACCGCCGGGCCCGGGGCGATGTATGGTGCAGCAGGTATGGGACCAGTGGGGGCGAAGTGCAGTCTAGTGTGGGTGGTGTGGGTCGATTCGCCGGCCAGGGAGACCCTTAGCAACGGCGTTGCCGCGGCCGCCCGCAACACAGTCATGGGGCCCGCCTGGGACCAACCACCCCAGGAGGCTGCCCCACATGTTGCGCATAATCCTGATGTGGGATCGCCGCTCCGGGTGGTAACCGGTGTGGGGTAGCGGCGGCCTTGCATCAGGGGGGTTTGGGAGCCCTTCCGTCCGGCGGGTCGGCTCCGACCTAACCACACGGTTCTAGACAAAGCTAGCCCCTGCACTTTGTCACTTACTGCTGCACCAAATGTCGCCCTGTCTTCACGCTTCTTCTTCATATACATTATGGCAGTGCAACATAAAAAACGTAGGTGGAGTTCACTAACATCCGTGGACTCCATGCGAACCTCGATGCCGTCCACCATCACCTTGAGACGGCACGGCCCGCTGTGATGTTCCTCACGGAGACACAAATACACCGCCCTGAAGACACGTCTTACCTGTGTTGCCCCGGCTATGTCATCGAGGAACAATTTCGAGATAAAGCCGGGGTGTGCATGTTCGTTAGGGCGGATGTTTGCTGCCGCCGGTTGCGCTGCCTAGAGAACCCCTTCAACTCTGTCCTTTGGCTGCACGTAGACCATGGCTCTATGAGCCAGATCTACATGTGGGTCTACCGCTCCCACTCAGGGGATTCTGAGACAACAAAACTCAGTACCTCAGCGAGACGGCTGATGAAGCGCAGGTGCGGTTCCCGAACGCTGACCTAGTATTTCTGGGGGATTTCAATGGTCATCACATTCAATGGCTGGGGTCCCTCAAGACTGATCATGCGGGTAGGGCCGTCCATGCGTTCGCTCTCTCCCACGGTCTGACCCAGGTGGTATGCGGGATCACCCGGATACTAGACAGGTCATATCACCCGCCTGCTCTGCTGGATCTACTGCTGACGAGTCGCCCAGTCATATACAGTGTTTCGGTAGGAGCCCCCATTGGGTAGCTCCGACCACTGTGTTGTTCACGCTGGCATGAAGGTGTCACCTCCTGCACGTCCTGTACAAACGTCACGACGACTATGGCACTACTCGTCAGAGGATTGGGACGGTCTACGCGATTATTATGCGTCCGTCCCTTGGAGCCAGCGCTGCTTTGTAGGAAGGGCTCCTTCGGATAGCGCTTCTGCGATTGCTGGCGAGATCAGTTTAGGGATGGATTATTACATCCCTTTCACCGATGTCGCCAGATCCGCCAGGTCCGCAGAGCCCGTCCCTGGTTTCGGACGAGATTGTGCCAAAGCTGTTCGACAAAAACAGTCGGCATATCGCGCCTGGATCAGGGCCCGGGCTGTGCGCGACCCAAACGTGGGCCATCAAAGCAGCGTACAACCGGGCCACAAAGTCCAGTAAGAGGGCCTTTAAGAGAGCGGATGCCCAGCGCATTCGGTGGCTTGGTCAGGAGCTCACCTCCCATCCCACGGGCAGCTGTGGATTCTGGCAACTGGTCAAAGCCGTGCAATCTAACTTTTGTGCCCTCGCTGCCACCGCTGCGTTACCCAGATGGAACACTGGCTCACAAAGCCCAAGAGAAAGCGGGAATGCTCGCAGACCTCTTTGCGGCTAATTCCCGGGTCGACGACCGTGGCCTGCAGCCCCCCGCCATCGCCAACTGTGGCCACACTATGCCTGATATTGTTATCAGGCAATGTGATGTACGGGCAGTGCTGCGGTCACTCGACACGCGGAAAGCCAGTGGCCCTGACGGCATTCCGGCGGTGGTGCTACGAAAATGTGCAGCTGAGTGGTCTCCAGTATTAACGCGTCTGTACCGCCTGTCATACTCTTCAGGGCTCGTGCCGGAGGTCTGGAAGGAGGCGAACGTGCAACCGATCCCCAAGAAAGGGGATCGATCCGATCCAGGCAACTATCGACTCATAGCTGTCACCTCAGTCATTTGCAAGGTGCTTGAGCTCCTTATAAATAAGCAGCTCATGCGATACCTAAAGGATCACTCGCTAATCAATGATCGACAATACGGCTTCAGGCCAAAACGATCAACGGGTGATCTTCTTCATTCGTAACGCATGTCTGGGGTGGGGCTATGGAAAGGCACGGCGAGTCCTTGGCTATTAGCCTGTACATCGCCAAAGCATTCGATAGGGTCTGGCATGCTTCGCTCCTTTCCAAGCTTCCGGCATATGGTCTACCTCCCCAACTGTGCAGCTGGATTGCCAGTTTTTTAAACGAGCGCCGAGTGCGGGTCCTCTGCGATGGCCAGGCTTCTCGCTTCTTGCAAGTGAATGCCGGGGTACCGCAGGGGTCCGTACTATCACCAACTCTCTTTCTTCTGCATATCAATGATATGCTATCCCTCGGGAACAGTCATTGCTATGCAGATGACAGCACACTGCACGGGAGTTACTCGGTTCGTCCGACGGCGGGGCGATCTGAGATTGAGGAGGAGAGACGACGACTCGTGGCTGATCTCGACCGTAACCTCGACAGTATCTCTCAACCGAGAACCTGGTCGAGTTCAATGCCCGCAAAACACAGGCGTGTGCAGTTACTGCGAAGAAATCCCCTTTCCTTCCCCTACCCTCTCTTCAGAATGTATTATTACCAATGAAGGACAACCTTGATATCCTTGGCATAGACGTTCGTCGAGAGCTCAATAATAAAAACTACATCGAAAGATGTATAGGGCTAGCTTCGCGGAAACTAGGAATACTGAATAAGGTAAAGCGATTCTTTACACCGGACCAGAGGTGTCTGCTGTATAAGACGCAGATTAGACCCTGCGTCGAATACTGCTCTCACCTCTGGGACGGCTCCGCGAAGTATCTGCTGGACGCTGTCGACGCTATGCAGCGACGGGCTATCCGTATTATAGATTGTCCGGAGGTAACGGGAAGCCTTGAGCCGCTAGCTCAGCGCCGAACAATAGCTTCCTTGACCGCATTCTACCGTATTTACCACGGCGAGTGTTCTGAATAGCTCTTCAATCTGATCCCAGCCTCTTCCTTCCGATCCCGAACAACGCGTGCCGTGCAGAGATGCCACTCCCACACAGTGGATAGCATGTTCGCGAGAACCGAACGTTTTAAACGTTCGTTTCTCTGCCGAACGATAGTGGCCTGGAACGCCCTGCCTGTGCACGTGTTTCCTCCCACATATAATCCTGGGTTCTTTAAGCGGAGCGTAGGAGGCACATCAGTAGGTCGTCAAGTTGAGGGCCACTCTCTATAGTATTGTGTGCTGTGAGAGTGGCCCACAATCGCTAGACGTCGTCACGACTTACCACCAGGCGGGCGGCGTCAATTTGGCGAACCAAACAAAAAAATAAAAATTAGTATGTAAGTAGGTAGATATGTAATTGATGATATTCTCAAAATCCCGGTATTTTACATATATTATTCCAGATCAATAATTATGTATACTAACACTTTCTTGATATTTTTTGATTCACAACTGCACTGGGTATCCACGTAGAATAAAAAACAGGAGCATGGCACAGAATAGGGACTAGTACTTACATAACTATGGTAACAACATCGCACTAAGTTCACTGACAAAATTTGAAAGATATTAGTCTGCCGCTTGGGGCGTAAAAAGATATCTATTCGTAATGGTAAGTAAGATATTCAAACTTTTTAAAATAATTGCATCATTCTCGCAAAAAATATAAGACATTCTCAAGACTGTCTCAGAAAGAACTGCTTGGCTGTTCTCTCTGAGACAGTCTTGAGAATGCCTCGTTTTGAGGTGAAACATTTGTCGACGTTTTAATGTCTTATATTTTTGCGAGAATGATGCAATTATTTTTAAAAGTTTGAACATCTTACTTACCATTACTTTGTCATGGATTTTCGCCAGGTAACGCCTGATTCTATCCAATATTTGATATCTATTCGTTCTGCTGTATGATTTATGCTGCTGCTGCGCCGGGTAAGGATGGAGTTACGGCTGAGCTTCTAAAAGCAGGCGGTAAACCGGTCTTAAAGGGCTTCTGAGGCTATTTGACTCTGCCATACTCGATATTAAAACTCCACAGGCATGGCACGAAAGTGTGGTAGAGTTGCTCTCTTTTATACTTCAAAGTTAAGTACAAGTTGTTTTCCAGAGTCGTTTCGTCTCGCTCGTTTGAGCTCCTAGGTTTGAGGACTTCCAGTCTCAGAAACAAGCCGGTTTCCGAAAAGGCTTTTGTACCATAGACCACATCCATACGCTGCGGCAGTTTATACAAAAAACCGAAGAATATTACCGGCTTCTATGGCTGGCGTTTATGGACTATGAGAAGGCCTTCGATGCTAACGAGAAGTGTTAAAATGCTTGTACGAAAACGCTACTATTTCAGCCCGAATACAAAACCATACCTCGAACCTATCCACCTGCAGAACGTGTGAGACAGGAAGACGGCTGCGCTGGAAGATTTAAGATTCTAGACTGCAAAGGACTCGGCATCAACGTAAACGGACATCTCCCACCTTTGGTTTGCCAACTATATAATGGTCATGGCTGAGACACTAGAGGAACTCAACACAAAGATCAGTGACTTTAGTAAAGTGTCTGAACGTGTAGGGCTTAAAATGAACATGGACACGACAAAAATCATGTCGAACGTCCATGTTGTGCCCACTCCAATTGTGATTTTACAGTCTACGCTCGAAGTTATTGACGATTATTGTACTCAGGACAAACAATCCAATTAGGTAAGTCCAACTTGGAGTAAGAGGTCAATCGTCGAATCCTACTTGACTGGGCAGCATTCGGTAAGGTAGGTACGTAACATGCCGGAAGCTCAAGACTGAATGTTTTGGCGTTCGTTGGGGAGAGGCCTATGGCCAGCAGTTTGCGTCAATTAGCTGATGATGATGATGATGATAAATTTTATATGATTTATTTATTTATTGCCCTAATATATGTACAGGTACACCTAATGCGATAAGGTACTCATCATCTACCTGCCCTTATCCCAATTATTTGGGGTCGGCGCAACAAGGTCTTTCTCCTCCACACATCCCTGTCAGACGTTATCTCTTCAGTCACTCCTCGTCTTGTCATGTCCTCTTTCACACATTCCATCCATCTTTTCTTTGGCCTACCTCTACTTCTTAAACCCTCTACAGTCATACTTTGCACCTTTCTTACGACATTACTTTTCTCTCTTCTCATAACATGTCCATACCATGACAGCCGCTCGCTTCTCAATTTTTAGTTCACTGGTGCAACTTTCAAACTTCCTCTAATATACTTGTTCCTTACCCTATCCATTCTTGTCACACCACACATCCATCTTAACATCCGCATCTTCGCTACATGCAGTTGTCTTTCATCCGTCGCTTTTAAGGCCAAACATGACAGTCCATACAGGACGGCAGGTCTGACGACAGTCTTGTAAATTATCCCTTTAAGTTTTGGGGGAAATAGAGGGTCGCAAATAGTTCCTTTGACCTGCCGCCATTTCCGATCGATTTCCCCATCATCCTGGATAAGAGAGCCGAGGTACCGGAAACTGAAGCACACTGGTATTGGTGCGCCGTCTAGCACTATGGGTGTAGAACTGGAGAGACAGCCGAAATCAGAGAATATGTACTCAGTTTGGTTCTACTGATTTTCAAGCCTACACTCTCCAGTTTACACTGCCATTTTTCCAATCTACTCTGCACCTCAGGCACGTCTTCACCGAGGAGTACAAATTCATCGGCAAATAGCATACAGCAGGGGGTCTCTTCCTGTATCTCCGATGTCAAAGCAATTATCAACAGGAAGAGATATGGGCTTAGCGCCAAGCCCTGATGTAAGCCTACCGCCACACTGAACTCGTCGGTGTTGCCAGTAGCAGTTCGTACGTAGGTTTTCGATCGACAATACATCGCACAGATTAACTCTATATACTTCCCAGGCACACCTTTCTCTTTCAAGGCCCACCCACAAGAACGTTCTGGGTACCCGGTCGTATGCCTTCTCGAGATCTACAAACACCATGTGCAAGTTTTTATGTGCACGCCTATAGTTTTCACACAGCTGGCGTAGTGCAAATATGGCGTCTATAGTCCCGCAACCAGGCATAAGCCCAAACTGGTTTTGGGTAATCTCGCTTTCCTCTCGCACTCGTTTCTCCATAACTTTCTCCCAAACTTTCATACTGTGTGACATCAGCTTCATTCCTCGGTAGGTGCCGCAGTCCTGCAGATCACCCTCATTATTAAAAATTGGCACTAGATAACTATTGCACCATTCATCGGAGATCGTCACCTCATAACACCACTTATTGAAGAACGAAGGTCGAAGGTCAGCCACGCATATCCATCTTCTTCCATTATCTTCCACGCTTCCACTGAAATGCCGTCGGGCCCTACGGCTTTCCCATTCTTCATATTTCGTACTGCCTTTCTTATTTCATCTCTATTAATCTCCTTCACTAAACCTACATTCACTCTTCCCTCTTCTAAATTTCCACTCCATGCATTCTCTTCATTCATAAGTTTTTCGAAATACACCTTCCATCGATTTTTTACTTCATCTTCTATTATTAAAATCTTACCCTTCTCATCTTTTATACATCTCACATGTCTTACGTCTTTCGTTCTATCATCTCTGTCTTTCGCTAAGCGGTACTTAGATTTCTTTTTGGCCCTTAGTTCCATCAAGAGCATTGTATAGTTGCTCTTGGGCCTGAGATTTAGCTATTGCTACCGCTTTTTTCGCCTTTTTGCTCCATCCCTTATACTTCTCCATTTTTTCTTCTTTTTCACTTTCATTCCCTTTTTCTTTCTGCCATTCCTTAAAAGTATTCTTTTTTTCTTTAATTACCTTTTGTACTGGCCTGTTCCACCACCATGTATCAAGTAGGTACACCTTTATCTTTCGTTTCTCCAAACACTTATTTTGCTACTTTCCTGATGCAACTTGCCATTTCATTCCAACATTCATTCACTGATTTATCCACCATATCTCTCATTTCTATAATTTTATTCACCACTCGTTATCGACTATGCGATAAAGTACTAACTATAATCTAAATACCAATTACCATAAATATCTAACTTAAATCCTAAGTTCCTAACTTAACATCCTATAAGTATGGTCACTTATAGGATTGTTAAATTATAAAATCAATATTATCGGCAACCGCATTGAGTGCTTACAGCTCTAGCGTCAATGATGACAATTACTTCAGCAGATTAGTGGGAGCTGTCGGCACTCTCAGCAATGGTGGCCTTCCCCTTCTTCCTATGAAACCATTCCGGGACCTTGCATTGCTTGCAGAAGAGTTGGATGGTGCAGTTTGCCACGTAAAATCTTGAATGAGTAGTTAGTGAGAGCTACTTGTCTTCTTGATACATCATAGGTACACCATATCGTATCACCTCGTACGTTTTTAGAAGTAAGAAGTCGGTTCAGAAATCCTTTCGGTACCTATTCATAAACTGGTGATCAAGGAATACAGTCATAAGCTTGACACAATCTTCAGAGTTCCAAGTCAGTTGGACAAGTTATAAAGTGAAAGTCTTTGAATCTACAAAATGTTCACGTATATTTTTTTTATAAAATTATATGACGTAATGGAAATAAATAAACATAATTTGTAACTTAATCCTAACCACTTATGTACAAAATCATTGGTGCTATAAGGAGTGCTTATCAATTAAGGTATACAATCAAATACACAAGGTGGGTAACTACATTTGCTACAGTAAACATTATTATGTCACGTTTCACTAGATATTATGGCTACCAGTCTCACATAAGCATCCGTAATCTCTTAGTTTTGTACAAAAATATCTTATTATATAATATCACTTTGAGGGAAGCGTATGTTGCTCACTTGCCGAGCAGAATTTTACGGCCAGCACCCATGTTTTGTCCAGCTTGAGTGGCGCCCTTGTTTGATCCAGCTTGAAGACCGATCACGGTCTTACCGGCTTGTAGGACTTCGTCAGAGAAGTCACGCTTGCACTCTTCAGAGGGCTTGGGGCCGAGGTAAGGGCCGCTCCATTCAGCGTGTCTGTAAGTCTGCCAACAAAATAAACCAAAATAACTATTGTGGTTATACTGTCACTGCTAATTACTATGTTACTGTCGTAAATATATAGGTTAGGTTTCCTTCGTGGTATTTTTACCCGACTGCCAAGGAACGCTGCTCAACGACGAATCTAACGATATTTAATAAACATATCGTTAAATTCATCTTGGTAACCCAAGTGTTCTTAGATAGGTGAACGGGAAAATGAAGACCAACATGAGACGCAATAATTTAGGGTAAATAAAGAGCAAGAGCTCGTCATGACGATTTCAAAAGGTTTACGACTGACCGTCGCACTATTTTGTTACACCAGTGTGGAACAGAAGAATTTTTTTCTTCACCGTCACACTAGTGTGATACTCGAGATTTTTTTTCTTCACAGTCATACTATCATCTTTACATGTAGGATTTGCATTTATATGCACCTACTTATGCAATTATTTTTTTTTTTATTTATTTATTAATTTATGTCCACACAAAACGGTTTAAGAGCGAGAATAATACAATACAGAAATATCATTAGTACCAGGGCACCACTTATTTCAAATGAAATCTCTTCCAGTGGGCCAGGGGATGGAAATGCTAGGTCTATTGAGCCTGGCCACTTATAGTTTCCTAAATGTAAGTATGTATATTAGGTATATCATCATGGTTATATGTTGTTTATAATTATTACTAAAAAGAGCATAATATAAAATAGATTTAAAATGAAAATTGTACAATCTATAACTGTGGTATTTCACTGGTAGTATAGGAGATCAATCTGAAATTATTTATTTCCAAACAAAATTTACAATTTAGAAATTGGGTTGAGTATCGACTGTAATGGTCCGAACAATGGTGAACTGATAACCGTATTTTTATTTCTCAAAGTCATTTTATCCCACCTACTCAAGAAAGAAGTTAATTTAAAATATTCCACACTCAGCGTCCAGCAAACAAAGTGACCTTGGATATTTATGAAAACTGAGGTAATGTTGCAAGATGTATGCTCGTTAAAATTTGTTGAACTTGGCATCACGCCAACTCCTTAAATTCTAAACGTATTCCATACAATCTGCGATCCCATTTTTAATTCGACGCCTGAGTGGAGTCTAAATTCCTGTATCTGACTCGTACTTGATACTCGTATTTTAAATATTACGGCAATAATGATGCAAATCGTAATAAAACTTTCAAGTAATTTACGTAGTAACTAATTTCTCACAGCTTGTTTATAATTTGGAACTACATTAAGGTGTAAACGACAAATTACGAGACTTATTGCGCTTATACGAATTATACGAGACTCCTAAAGCATTATTGCGCTTATTATGAAAACTGTAGTGTAGGTCGGGGCTCACCTCACGGCCGAGAGCGAACAGTGTGTTGGTGACTTGTGCAATATCTTTCTTCTCCCATAAATCGACGGTCTGGAACACATCGATGTCAACGACACCGTACGCTTTTATGGCTGCCTGGAAGCTATAAAAATAAATACATTCTTCTTAATATTGAGACCTTTTGACTTGCTTAGTATTTTTCTCTTTGTCCTTCTCTCTTAGTCGCAGAGTCGTATATAATACACCATACGTACACAATGTAAGTATTGTTATATCGGTTTTTACATTCTTTTATGGTGTATCGTTGAATTTGGAACTTACTTGGTAATGTTCTCCATCATTTTGAACTGTCCACCAGATGTGTTGATCTTGGCAACGGAGCCAGGCTTCAGCTTGTTGATGAGTTGGCAGAGAACTGTGCCATCCTTGAGGACTTCTTCGAAAGCTTCATTAGGAGGGAATTTGGCCCCAAGAATAGTTTCAATCCATTCCTGGGCTTCCTTCTCCTGTTCGATGTTGCGCTTTGAGGCCAACTATAAAGAATAATTATGTCATTAGAAATTCTTTCCTATTTATTAAAATTTTTCCACATTTATAAACTTTAGATGTAAATATTAGAAAAAGAAACTTGATGCAAAATATAGTTAAATTTGAATCTAACTTTAAACTGTCACTTTCTTTTTTTAGAAACGCAGTAAAAACTCTAGTATACATTCTTATCACAAATAAATAATGTATCCACTTCCAAAATATTCTAAATTAAATTTCCTTTCCACGAACAAGTTACCCTATATCTGTGCCCTAACTTACATTAGCAAATTGTTAAAACTGGCCAGGCAATGAAAACAATTTTCTATGTATTTTGAATGGGTATTTTACAAATTTGACTACAAAAGAATTCGACGATAATAGCCAAATTTGTAAAATATCAAAGGAAAACCTTTTTTTTTTGACATTGTGAAGTTTTTAGTTTCAAATAAAATATATTTGTAAAAGCTAACCTTGGCGCGGACTTGACGCTCCAGAGACATGTTGTGTGTGTTATGTGTGTCGGCTGAGTGGAGTTGTTACGCCGTACAAAGCACCGCTAGACTGAACTCCTGAAAGCTGAAGCCACGTATTTATAGAGCCGTGCGGTCAGGCTGCGCCCTTCTGGAAACCTCGCCAGCGAAGCGCCATCGGCACCCGCTGATACAACAGCACGAAATAGCGTGCTGACTCAATCTATTTTCCAGTAACTTAAGAACAATCCATATGTTTTAAAAATACTTACTTTTAAACGTGGTATGAGTTACCGATATACCTATTTAATATGTTTACATCAGGAAAATTCTAAAAAGATACACAAAAATTTAAAGAGTTGAAACGAATGCTTTCTGACCACCAAATCCAATGGGCGATATCGAAGTTCTGTGGTTAGACCAGTCGGATTTTATGGGGTTCCATTATCCTTCACGAATGCCATACGAGTAGATGTTCGTATTGTAAGCGGGACCGACGTGCTCACCGAAAAGCGAAGAGGGTTTCAGTGTCTTAAAAAATGGTCACTCATCCTAAGATCGACCGGGATATGTGTTGACGACCGGTTACCACTTAGTTACGAAATGTTATTACTGGTACCCCTTCATATTTTACTGTGAAGTCTGTTTTAGCCAGCATAAGTTACTTGACCGAACAGGTACCTAGGTACTTACTGCTTGCTTACCTACCGATAATAGGTATTGTGACCTTCCACCCCTGAAGGTCCAGATGCACGGCAACAGTCCATTTGGATCATAAATAAAATACACCTAAACATTACTTACGAAAAGCATAGGTTAATTTGAGTGCTGTCATTTTATGTGTCGCCCTTCTAACTTCAATGTATCTATCGACAAAACTTTGTACCACGATTAAGCTTAATATTGACACACACTTAAGTAAAAGTCATTTATTTTTCTCATTTTCTGCTAACAACAAGCGACCTGAAATACATATTGCATGTTTTGCATAATTAATTGTATAGTATTCCCTTAAATGGCTTTAATACGAGTAGCACTTAGAGACGCGTGATACGAACACGCGCCCACTCCTGCGCACGTCATTGAGACGAGAATGAGATCCGTTGAGTTATCATTGTCACCGTTGCCTACGCTTCAAGCTTCACAAAAATATGAAAGTTTCAGTTAATACTTCGACGGAGGCGTTTTTTTCCAACATTCTTATTCTAATGATGTCAAGTGCAATTCATATTTAATTTTCCTAGCATGACTAAGCAACCATATGGTTGTTTTTCGGTAATTTTTACAAGAATGGTGAACTGTTTCATGTCATTATTCTGTGTTTGTGTTTAGAGACTTCAAAGTACCCATTGAAATGCAAGCTTAGGGTAAGGAGTGATGGAAAAGTAACAACCTTAATGGTGAAATATATATTTATTAATATTTAAGTAGGTATTTCTGAACATAAGATGGCTTTTTTAACATTAATACATTTTCTTATATATTCTTCGATCTAACAACGTGATCTTACACGTGAAGATATAACACATAAATAGATCATAACATAACTCTAAATATAAACTATCATAAATCATGTAAAATTAACCAACATTTAACGCAGTTATTTTTTGTGGTATCTGCGTGTGTTCCAATATTTACCTAGAGCTGTCTGCGAATTATTACTTTGAAGGTGTAGTGCCACTCATGTTTGAAAATATCTTTTTTTCTACTCCCACAGTCGCGCAGTCGGTTAAACGTTCGATCTGCTTGAGACTGGTAAATCAGCGGTCCTAGGTTCTTCTAGTATCTCCAGGTTGGGTTAAAAGTTGACGACCTGCAAACATCTGGATGCGGAGTTGATATTAAGTGAAAAATATACAAATATGTACCAAATTATTAGTTTCAGTTAAATTAATACCTAATTACTTAGTTTGAGACTGTGTCCAATTGTCCTAACGTACCTATTTATTTTATTATTTTATAATTTAATCTCGTAACTGATAGAAACGTTACTCCATCTTCTTCTCTTTCTTGTTGTCTAGTTAGAGGTACATGGTACCTCTTGAGCGGAGTGGTGTCACACAAATGAACCCAGCTTGACCTAAAGATATCGGTCAGTAGAATACACAGGTTCACACAAATGAAGTAAATACCTTTTTGCTGATACGTGCATCGTATTTTTATAGTTCTAGGACCTAGGATATCGCTGTTAGTTTTTTTTGTCTAGAAGCTATTATTTGAATCGTTGTCTGAAGTAAGCTCTGAATACAGCCAGGGGCCCAAGTCGCGTAAATTAACGTAAAACGCTATGTTACTGCTATAGGTACTACTTCGTTACAACTGCAATTGGTAAAAAAATCGGTATTCATTCACAAGCAAAAGGTGGCGTCAGAAAGGCTCCAAACCGAATGACTGCAGAGTACATTCATTATTAGTTTAAATCTGTCAAATATTAGGAGATAGGAGACTACGCACGCGAACAGCCACTAGCGCGCTAGCAGGCAGACGCACGTTCGCCACTGGACTACGTTTGTGTTAGTAGACTACGAAAACTGTAAAAATTTGCCTTCGACGTGCAAATACGAATTACGATACTGCTTTGCTAGAATACAAATACGCGACAAGTCGCGGCACCCAGGACTAAATCTCAACAAGAACTTATTTGTAGTTTCTATTTCACGCCACAGATCATCAAGGAGCTTGGACTTGAGAGCAGCAATGTTTTTCGCGTGAATATGTAAATATTCAACTAAATAATCTTAATTTTGATTGAATTAAAAGCTCTTTTATTAACTCTTGGAATTTATTAATTTTGTTCAGAGTGCGACGGCCCTGCTTATACCAAGGTCGATCTATACTGAGACTCAAGGCAATCATTACAACACATTGTTATGACACATTATTAATAGGTTTATCTTTGTATAACATGAAATATTCTTGTGGATTCTTTACAGTGTGCTCATTAAGTAATTATAAAGTATATGAAGGCTTCTTTAAAGTTGTAAAAAGCATCAAAATAAAAAATTATTATTGTATACTAGTCCGTAGGCTAGTCCGTATCTTCACGTAGATCGTTCATTTACAACCAGTCCTTAGTCATACAGGTGACATTTGTTATGTTGTTACCTAATGTCATTTAGATTAATTGCTTGATTGATTAATTGAACAGACATTTATGAGTTTATAAGAAAAGGATAGATAACATTAAAGTCGGAAAATGTAGATACAAAGCGAAAGCGATCGAATTTAACATATTTTTACAAGCTTCTTTCACCTATCCCAATGTCCGTTTATAATCAAATCTTGCAAGTTAAATTTAAAACCCGGTTTCGGATTGAGCTGACACCTTGCCCGCGTATGTAAGTCGCATCACAATGCAATATTATGATGATAAAAGCTTGATTAAATTTTTTTATTGATTATTATTTATGAAAAATACTGAACAACAATGTGCTGTTGCCCCTTTTATGTTATCTTTTTTTATCACCGCGGCTACGGCAACAGCCGCGGCCGCCCTGATACATAGCTGGACGTTCTGAGTAAGCGGCGCTTGTTACGAAGAATTCTAAAGAGCCCCACTTTTTAGAATTCTTCCAAAGTAACTGTAACTTTCAAAATTAATAACCATTAAAGCAATTACATAGTCTGTAAGCAATGCTTTTATTTTATGAAATTGGAAAATTGGGACAGGCGATAAAGCTATTGCTAAACAAAAGGAAAGTTTTCATACATTGTAGGTACGCGTAAGAGCAAAGAAACAATTTAGATTTATATTTGGTTTTATTAAAACACCCTCCAAAAACTCATCGATAATTACATACACTCGGGTACACCACTATTATAACTAGTATTTACATATATTTTTATTACATATTTACATTCGTTGAAACTAACTCACATTTGACATAAGTATTGACTATAATAAACTATCTAATAATAAGTAAATAAAGATCTTAAAATAACAGTAAAACTGATGACTAGGCAAAATATTACACATCAACTGTTCATATTTTAATTAGATTAACACGCTCTGTAATTAATTTGGTAAAAGGGTTGTTTCAAATTACCGAAATGGGGTCAAATAATTGTCGGAATGGGACCAAATGGAAAGGGAACCACTAGGGTACTATTAGCTTTCATTAAAAAAAAACGGTTAACCCAGTCTAGAGATATGAGGTAACAAACATAAAAAAACATACAGTCGAATTGAGAACCTCCTCCTTTTTTGGAAGTCGGTTGAAAATACTAAGACTTTCCCGTTTTAAGGTTTTTAACTACCTACCATTTCATATTTTGAAACAACCTATGATAAACATCCTATTACTTTATTTACTTAAACATTTCAAATTAATATTCATATAATATTTGAATTCTTCGCAGAATTTGAGTATACTTCTAGCGTATACATTACATACAACATTCGGTACATTATTTACAGGGATATCACAAAACATGTTTCTCATAGTTCTCGCGAGTCAGTCATGGGCGCAATTCTAATGAGATCTACTTAAAAAATATATATAGCTAACTCATTAACTAAAAACAAAACTTTCTGAATATTATTAACATATAAATAAATCACAAAAATTTAAATGTCATCGGTAGGACTCGAAACCACGGCCTTTCCCTTACACTGACCTACCATGACTGATGCTACGGTGATTTCTATATAATCTCTTGTTAACCTGTCAACTCACGCGAAAAAACTTAAAAAAAACGGGAGCACGGGCGGGTGATGGGTGACATCGTGATGTTGTCTTACAATCTCGTAGAAAAATGAAATATCTCTACAACCAAACCATATTTTACGATTCTGTAAACGGCAATAGGTTTATTGATATATATTTGATGATCAAGCCCCAAAAAATGAAAAATAATGCAAACAAATTATTTATTATATATTAGTCCAAAATTTGGAAACCAAGATTTCTTTGGAATATTGGATAGAAACAGGCGTTACTTGGCGAAAATCCATGACAAAACAATGGTAAGTAAAAATTTTTTTAAGAAAAAACCGTTTAGCATTAATTAATAGCATTAATTTTTTTTTGCTATTAATTAATGCTAAAAATTTTTTAACTTACCATTATTTTTTTGGAATTCAAGAATTCAAATGAATTTCAAGAAAATTCAAATATGACCTAGGTAGATTATATTTGAATTTTCTGACCATCAACAGGTGTTGATGGTCATTAGTGATACAACTACGAGTAGCTCGCTTTGAATTAGGGAGCTTACCGCGTGATAATTTAATGGACACTTTCATATTAGGTACGTTACCTGCCTGGATTCAACGTATTTGTAATAATGCAATGTAATTAAGTGAATCAGGCCCGTGAGGTTCGTGACGTGCGTAGGTATATACCACATTTAAAACTAAAAATGTGTACACATGCATGTACTTTGTATAATTTACAAATGACAATACCTTTAATGGACACGATTTGGCACTTGGAATGTCGCACAAATGCTAATTAAATATAATAGTCTTGTATTACACTGGCATCGTGGTCACTCTTTACAGTACCTATAATTCAATACTACACTCTGTAAAGTGTAGAAAAGTATTATACAAGTTGTTTTCTAATAAATCGTCGCAAGCCGGACGGTGTGGTCAAGGCGACGGGATTACACCCATTAGAAAAGATGGTTATTAGTTTTGGCCAGAGTTCCGAGATGGTCGGAGAGTAGATAATTAGGTGGTGCGACGCCGAGTAGAGGGAATCCTGAAGGTTGACGCAGTAGCCCGCATCCCCCAGCCCACTTGCCACCGCTGCTACTCACAGGTGGCAAACCCAAGTCACTACCGACGCCGTTGAGTTCCTCGCATAGTTTATTATCTGTGGAAACAAACAATATGTCATTAAGCAATTGTATGTGCCAACAAGTCATAAATGAATATCAGTGTAGTAATTTCTAGCCGATTGAATATTATTGTCGCTGTACTAAGGACATAAATCTCGTTTAACCGTAGTTAACAACTCAAATCAGGTAGTAAATACGTAGGACTTCTATGATTAGATAAGGTATAAAGGGATAATAAGTAGGTCTGCAATCCAATTCAAACTTCTTCAATGACGATATGGGTTACGTAATCCCCTTGGCCCTTCGGCGGTAGGTACTTAATTGGTAGAAGTGGGCATTTGATTTGCATGCCTCTAGGAATTTCCATAAAATTCACAGCCAATTCTTGCCACTATTGCTTGTTATTGTATAAAATCCTTAAACCATCAATATGCTATATTTTTAGAACTTTAAAGCAACTATCGACTTTAATTTTCAATAACTTTATTTAAATAACATTGCATAAACGTTCTCAAAAGTTTCTAAGCCGATATAAACATGTGAAACAAAAGTTTTGCACACAAATCTGCTCGTATATGAAATCAGACTGCAGCTCGAGCGGTGAATATGAAATAATCGTGGTAACGCAATTAGGCGCTAATCACCTAATCCTAGCTGTGCTGCTCCGTTGTTTATTCAAGCCTGAGTGACAATCCCGCGAACAATTAGCGCAAATGAGCCGAAGTGAAAATCTGGCGGCGGCAGGCAGTGGTGCCGGTACTGCCGGCTAATGTGATTAATACGACCACAAGTCTACATTAGCTGGTCACTGGTGAACCACCGCACGAGTTAGAACCATGTGTGACGCTAATCTACCCTATCTTATACATAAGTAATACACCAAACGTGTGAAAGTATTCTAGGTTTAAGTTTACTTTCTGAGCATTGACGTCCGCACAGGTAGATAACAATGACAATTCATATACCTACCAAATAACTAATTTCTAATAGCCGCCGCACCCACACCCTGAAGAGTGTTTTCAGATCTTGATAATCATTGGAAATTAAACTGTTTGCTTCGAGGGAACCAAATAGCATCTATCTACGCATTAATAATTTATTGACTGGCCTCAAGAATATTTTAAATTCAGAATTTGAATTCGGCGCTCGGTACAAACCTATATACTATAACTATATACCTACAAATACTAACCGGTCAGAGAAAAACAGAAGTTATTGTAATCAAATTAAATTATTCGAACAATAGAACCCTCGAATATTACGAGTATTTGAGCTTTTTACCCTCATTTCCCCCAATCACAGATTGATCCAAGTAGCGTCAAGTCAACACACGTACCCACCTACACACAGACAGATAAGAGAAGAGAGAGAAGAGAAAGTAAAATTGTCCAGTCTCGAAATGTAGACGCTTTGATTCTATAAGAACTTTCGCTAACGCAAATGTTATCATATAAGTACAATTCTCAAGAATTCTAGTGTCAAGAATGTCTCACACACAATACATGTACACAATACAACTATGAGTACCTATTCTATATTTAAAAACCACTAATTCGAAGAGTCGTATTAAATTTGGTATAAAGTAGCCTTGTTGTGTGAGCCCACGCAAACATGTGAGCTGAAATAGTGCGTAAAGCTCTGCTATTGGTCGGGAGAGATGACTCACTCGGCTATAATCTCGACGATCAAAGTAACATTGGTAAGACATGATGGCTAAAAATATTAAAAGAAACAAGTATGACATCACGATAGGGATGAAAATACTGCATCGGAATGTGAAGAAATCGTAAATACTGTTCAAAAATCGATATTTCTTGAACTAATTCAATCCCTGTTTGTTTTATATTTTCAAAATAATTTATCTTTTTTACATACATTTATTTAAGTCATGTCAGTAATTTGTGCCTCAGGTTGACGTCTCATTACTTCCCGAAAATTCAACACGTTTTGTCGACTTGTAAATACGATCATTTTTCATATCCATCATCAATTCATATATTTGGCCAATGAGTTTATTATTATACATAAATTTGTATTGTGCTAGTTCCGAAGACATAGTTACCTACAATTTATTTTAAAAGTATATTTGTAACTAGTTTAAATCATCTAGTTACAAATAAGAGGTTTTGTACAGATAAAAGAATTATGTATTGATAATTTTATATCAAGTACCTTGCAATGGAATTGGAGATTGAATAGGGTGAAAGCTTGTCAATAAAGTTGTAATAAGACCTTAAAATCCCGCCACTGAAAATACCTCCGAGACGCCCGGCAATGGACATTGGGGAAAAAAGACATTAATATTTATATCAAGATTACCAGGTCCTCCAGACACGTATTGCAGCTGTCTATAGACATATGAGGCTCATACTCAAATTTCCTGGCACCAGCAATAGACTCAACACCGTTACGTATAAGCTACAAAATGGTCGTATAAAATACCATACTTCTACTCCTTCTGGAAAATCACGTGTTTCCCGGTATTTAAATTTACAAACATCCAAGATGAATGCTCAAGATTAAATAATTGTTTATACCTTCTATTATTAACTGGTGTTGAACAGGAATATACAGGATTGATGAGTATTTGATAAAGGGCGCTAAAATAATTATTTAAAATTGCATTAGGTTTTGGGTATCTGTAACAATACCTAGCCAGACCTTACAACGGTTGTGGAGCTAGAAGCAATCTAAGTGAATTCTGATCCCGTAAAATTTATGAAAGATTTAGCTAATTATTTTAAATGTTGGTCACGGTTGGAATTTAAATAGTGAACCTATGCACACAACAAACTTATTCCACCGAGCATTTCCTTCCCCTGGCCCACTGGAAGAGATTTCTTTTGAAATAAGAGGTGCCTTTGTACTGTAACTCTATCCTTGTTTGTTATTCTTCTCGCTCTTTTATCTTCTTGTGTGTACATAAATACATAAATTTATTATTTATTTATCTAATATTATAAGTAATAATAGCACTCTATCTTTTTTAGTATTCAACGTTCTTAAAAATCGCTGTGCAATATTTAAAAATGATCCACTATTACCCAACCCACCACTCACATATTATCTAAACCTATTAAATCGTTTCGACGATATTATTATAACATGCTTATGTAATGTTAAATATAAAAGTTGATAGTCAACAGTAATTCTGTCTGCGTTTTCTACGCAAATGGTTGATTAAATGTGACTTAGCGTTGTTTTCAGCTAAATGCGGCGATGACGTAACAGACTCCGCTGCTAAGGTAAACATTGAGTTGGTATCGTGTGGAAATTGATACTCAGAAAGATTACTCTAAGGATTGAGAACCACCTTTAGGCAAGTAATAATTGTTTCTTTTCTTTTCGATATCTGAAAACGTTGCCTGAAGAACCACTTATCTATAGGTTGAATTTTCCGGGAGCAAAAATTGCGTGGTATCGATGAAATTGGTACTAAAAATAATAGAAGTAATGCTTTCATTTATTTCTGGTTAGGTGAAATACTAATCTATGTGTAACGCTAAATATTTTATTAAATAGGGTTAAAGGTTCTTAAAAAAAATAATCATCGAAATCTTTAATTGCCGAGTTTGTCCACACCTCAGCTAATGTGTGACGCGATACCTCATTGATCAAATCTATTAGTTATTTATATTAAAACCTAAGTAGTTTTATTTGATACGTGAATAGTTGAAGTATTGTTACGAAATACATTTATTCAAATTATTTCAAATATTCAAACAAAACAACGGATGGGTAATCAAAAGTCATTTGTCCCAGAGTAACCTTTCATCGCTGTGATCTAAACATTTTTAAGAATATTGTTTTATCTAACGACAAGTATACTCCCTCCTATGCGCTAAACGTTGCATATTTGTGCCGCCTAAGTGCTCGACGTGGAAGGAAGTAGACACGTGCCTGCGTTTTGGCACCATAAATTTAAGTATCCCATTTTTATGTTACTGGAAATTTTACTTTCATTGCCATAGGCATAACTTCTGTTTGAATAAATTTGACCTCTTGATTAAACATTCGCTAGAAAGCCATTTCTTATGTTTTTTTGTGAAGTGTTTATTTTACTTCGAACAATTAATAGCTTTTTATTTTATTTATTTTATTTATTTATTTTTGTACACACACAGTAAATAAAACAGTAAATGCATACAAACTAAACATGTATACAATGGCGCCACTTATCTCTAAAGAGATCTCTTCCAGTGGGCCTAAGAGAGGAGATCGTGATGCAAACAGTTCCTGATGTGTGTGCAGCTTAATAAACTTACATAAACTATAACTACATAAATACACAAATACATACATAAAAAGATATATAACCATACATAGACGTACAATAATTAAGATAAGGAAGCGAGATAGTGTTCCTTGACTCTCTTCTTGAAGCCATCAGACACAGTTCTGCAGTTCCTTATATCGGTTGGAAGAGCGTTCCACAGTCAGTTTTTTGTTATTTTGCCTTGTTTTTCATCGTCATGCTATCATTTCCGTGGTCAAAATTTGCTATGGCAATGAAAAAATCATGAAAGTAAAAAAAATCATTACAATGCCTTGTCGTGGCCAGGTGTCTCATTTCCGTGACTTGTGTTATCATCGCCATGGTATGATTAGGCAACACAAACATCTATAAAGGTAGTACCGAAACTGACATTACAGGACTCCTCAAGTTAACCTTCTGCAATACGATGAAATACTTGATGTGTTTTATACTGTACAGTCAAAACAAAAAGATGTTTCATGTTAACCAGGATGCCAAGATGACTATACCAATATTACCTGAAACAGTTATTTTATTGCCGTGGATACTTATATCATTGCTGTGTATGCATGCTTCATTGCCGTGGCACGTAATTTTTAATCTTGTATATCTCACTAGTTTCTTTAGTTATCGGTTACATATTAAGCAAGAATACATTATCAAAAAGTTTAATAACCGCGAATTATTTTTTTTATAACCCTTAAGAAAAAAATATCCACGGAATGAAGATTTTAATGGACATGTTGAAATCCATCCTATAGTTTGCGATCATTGAGGATATAAAGTGCTCGTGCTGTGGTACATGTGACCAGTGACATACTTATTACTCCTATTTACTATATTATATACCTCTAAAAGGAGTAAATCGGGCCAACGATAGGCTTTGTTAGGTTCCCTTCCCATTGTACATTCTACTGCTATGAATAGAACTACGATATACGATGCTTTCATGCCGGAACTAATGAAAATAGTAACGGAAAAATCTAACAAGGCGGTAAAGTTTCTAGATGTAGTAGGTTCTAGTAGTAAAAACTAATAATTTAATAATACAATGTAACTTACGATATTTACCTGCCGAGGTGATCGGCTTCAGGTCTGGCGGAGATAAGTGTGGCAGAGCATGATGCGCTGGCTGAGGAGCTGGTGCACTTGGGGGATGTGGTGACGGTGAAGGTGACGATGGCTTGTCCCGCTTGCCTTCAGCTTTTACCGGTACTTCACCCGCCTTTTGTTGAGCTAAACGCTCTTGTTTGCGGAACTTTGCGCGACGATTTTGAAACCATACCTGAAAATATAGGGAAACGATGTTAGAACATTCGGAATATTCTGGAAATAGCTATAGACTCATCTTCTATTACGTGGCACAAAATGACTGGAGAAATGTAATGTGAGAAAGTAAGGTGATTGTGTGTGAGGAAATTCACTTAGGTACTAGTTTTGTAGACTAATAAAAGCTGTTATACTCGTAATATAAAATAAAAGAATAGCAAACCAGAGAACTGTTAACCGGAGTAAAACTATGTTTAGTAAATTAAAATTCGAACGTCAAATAAAATGAAAGCATCGTAAACAGAAGCGAATAAACAAAAATTAAAACAACAGAAATGGACATGGACTTCAATGAGCAAACAAAGTTAACGCTCAACCCGGCTAATGGGAACGCATCCCGTGCATCGAGCGCCAAATTTTAATGCAAACCGTTTTATATTCGTTCGGATGCGCACAAATCCGAATTGATCATAATTCGATTTGGTACGAAAGATAATTGCAACTGCCACTGGCGCTGATTGAGCACGACTACGAGTTACGAGCAAAAAAATTCTGTTCGGTTCATACGTTTGGCCCGAGTGCACAATGTCGACCATCGCGCTCGGTCGGATACTCGCAACCTATACAATCACACGCACCATTGTTTGTTCATGTTCCGCGCTGATGATGTTTGCTTACCTTTATACCTACATATTTCTTCATTCGATTGTCATCATTGAGAGTTTCACATAGAATGGCAATTACCTAATAGGCTATTAATGAACGTGTAGAGCTTAATTAGCTAAGTACATCATTACGCGCCAACTTAACATAATTAAATAGGCACGTCGCTACTTATTAAGAGTTTAATTCTAGTGTTTAGTGAGTTGGCGGCTGTACAATGATGTTGTACCAATAAAATGTAAATAAATAATTGTAAAGACATACGAAAGGGTCATTAAAATGGTTTTGGTGTGAAAATAGGTTATCATGGGAGTTGATATTAAAAGCCGAGTTCTTTGAACTATTCAGGATTAAATTTCATAAATTTAGCATCGTTACATTTTGATATTTACATCATTGGTGTTGTACTATGAAAGATTATTTAGAAGATGAGACAATGAGCTTAGACAAATATTAATTGTCACTGACGCCTACATATGTCTACGTAAATCTTCCTTGGCAGTGGTCCTGCTAACGTTAATGACCTGCTTGTATTCTGAAAAGCTTTCCTACATTGGGAATTGTATGAGTCTTTTGAAATTCTACTTAGTAATTATGAGATATGAGATCTAGAGGTCTCCCTGTCTCCGAGCTCTGTCTCAACAGTTGGAAATCTCCGAAGCAAAATACATTGTTGCTAAATTGGTAACATTAAATGTTTTCCTAGCTGTTTTCAAGGGACTGGTCAAGCAACACTACCTGGATTCTTGAAGTAGCTTGTAAATATTTTGTATGTACCTATATATTATACTAGGTATGCAATGCATGCTACCAATTGCAAATGTTGAGCGGAGCAAATTTTCTTAATTTTTTTTATGCTCTATTTTCATGATTTTAGAGATATGCACTCCCGGGTATGATGTCGACCAGCATGCTAAATTTGGTCAAAATCGGTAGAGCCGTTTCGGAGGAGTTGGCACACAAACGATTTACAATAATTGTCGTCTAAGATTGAGCTACGCTTCGCTCCGTTCAATAATTTCCACTTAATATTATGTACTGAACTATTCTTATGTAACTTATATCGTACCTGCATTATACATATACTAGCAACCCTTAGCGCAAACTGCGCAAGTAATAATTTTTTTTTTTTTTTACTTTTTGTCAAATTTCTAATGTTATCGCACCACTTGAGACCACGACCTTTCCAACGGTGTGCCACACTTGACTGTGCGACTCTTAGTTTAGGAGGAGAAGCGGCTTCACTGGCGTATTATATATATAGAAGATAGATAGATTTGTAATACGTATCTAGATTTATTATAATTATTGTATAGTTTTAATAGTTTATTTATTAAAATTTATTTGTAATATTTGGCACCAATATTTTACCCACCTTAAAGTTTCTCTCTAAATACCTGTCCATCCTAAGGTTGCCTGTAAGATATTGCTTGCGTACATCCTGTATTTTTTGTATCCTATGATTTTTTTAATTGTTGTACATTGAAGTTTATTCAATTCAATTCAACATTAAATGTGTTTTGTTAAATGTGTAACATTGTTTATAGTGTGTATTTGGTGATAGGTTATATCTGTTAACAAACTTATGAAGGTTTCAAATGATTTTAATAATAGTAATCATCCTTTATTAACTAATATTCATCACTCATTAGTAACTTACGTACAGGCAAATAAATCCTGAGACTGAGTCACCTCGATTCCAAAGCTATGCTATTTTTGCATTAAAGTAATGGTGACAACTAATTTTCCCCTGATTTAATTTCTTAAAACATTTTCTTGCATAAAATAAATGATGTGAGTCAATATTTTCGCAGGAAAATATAACAAACTAAATATTTTTCATAAAATTTAACTAATGAGCACCTAGTCATCAGCGGAAGTCAAACAACATTTTTAGGAATTCGCAGAAATGATATAATGCCACCTGGCTTTACCTACGTCTTTTTTCGTTTTTTTTTATTTTGTATCTGTCTATTTTTAGGGTTCCGTAGAACCCTTATAGTTCCGTTCGTCCGTCCGTCCGTCCGTCTTCGACTCTCAAACAGTTAGTGCTAGAAAGATGAAATTTTGCACGAATATGTGTTAACTTAATTACTATTCCGACAAAGTGCTACAATAAAATTATGAAATATATTTTTTTCTGGGCTACCTCCCCTACAAGTAAAGTGGGGATCATATTTTTTCTCGCGTCAACCCCATCGTGTGGGATATCATTAGATAGGTATTTGTAAAACATTGGGACGTTGCTAAGACAATTTTTGATTTAGGTGTCTGTTTGCCAGATATTCAAAATTAAAGCGCATTTTTTTGTTAAAACATAATGCCCCCCCGTCTAAAATCTAAACGGCTAGCTCGAAGTATCTGAAAAAAATCATGATAGTTAGTCCAGTAAAACTTTTCGACAGGTTGGTATAATTACTAATATAGTTTTTATCGTACGTTTTTTCTACTCATAATATATATAACGTTTTGAACTTGTCATAGGTAAATTAATCTGAAATCTACTTAGAATACACACAGCTGAAATTGAATTTTTTTCTGTCATGTGTCGACAAAAACAACACAAGGAGAGACAGGTGTGTCTTATGTCTCCAGACAGGTATACCTACAACTAACTGTATATACATTGACATTGCACTAAGATATATTGACGCTACTTTTGTATCGCGTAGGTAGTTCTATGTTCGAGCTGGCACAGTTACTACTGCATGCTGTGCATCCGCATGCTCATATACCATCAATACACTAACAACTTTGTGTCAAAAATATGAGATATTGTTGCCCCTTGATCCAGATATAGCCCACTAATGTCATGATGCTACCCACGTGCACTCAAACGGGGTGTCATTGCTATTCATTATGATTAAGTACTTATTGAGCTTCTTCTTCTTCTCGTGTCGATGGACAACACTACAATTTGTTTTTATATTGTCTTGGCGCAGTGCTCTGCAACGCGTATTGCATTTGGTCTTGCCTCGTACAGGTCCTCTAAAGTCCCTGGGTAGCCTGTACACGACATCATGTGGCTCATGGTTTTTGGAGAAAAACCATCTGATTTACTTAGTATTTGCGCCAAAAGCTCGTTCAGACCATTGATACAAGTAAATTGATGAATTGTTCTTATCAGTAAGTAGTTTATTTAGGTACTTTTCATTTGTTGAACTGTAAAGTAACCTTGTACTTCTTGCAAAAGGTTGCATGCATTTATCTTTGCATGCAACCTTTTAGTTTTAGAAATAAGAATAAAATATGATTACCTACTTAACAAAAGAAAAGAATGTAAAAATTTCGTGGTAGATTTGTTGAGCAAATCCACTCGAAGATTGGAGAAGTTCATAATTTTATTGAATCTAAGACAAAATCAGTGCTGCCGGGTGGAAAGGTCCCACGTAGATACGTGCCCGGTTTAACCAAGCGGCTAACTCGCCGGCGACTAACGAACATACTGGCTCGGCTGATTGGACTCGGAGTCACGATGTACCGATCGCCCCTAGCTCCACGCTTTTCGGATTACTTCCGAATTTGGAAAATCAAAGCCTCCACATCGTATGCGGCCTCAGTAAACAAACAAATAATATAAAAGGCGCCGCCAATACAAATGAGTACCGATATGACGGTGAGCGGAATGTGAAGTCGAAGCGAAGCCGAGCGTGTGCCCGAGGCAAATAAACGTCCTCGGATGTGTTTGTAGGAATTCGTTGCGATGTTTATCGAATGTGATGCGTGCTTGTTAATGTAAATACTTTACAGAATTTCACCACTAATTCAACGTAAGATATTATATGTTATGCGATATTTAATCTAAGTAAATCTTGGTTACATCTGTAGTCTGCACTCTCTGTTTCGGAGTATAGGGTTTCCTTACGCCTCCATATCCATGAAAAAGTTCAACTCTCCTCACTCACTCATCGTCTTGTCATTATGACTAGTGTCTATTCATAGACTTTGTGACGTTCAATGTACAGTGCCAGAGAAATGTGCAAACAGTAATAAATATTAAGTATCAAAGCAATTACGGGCAGGGTCGCGCACAGCATCGAAATGCACTTTGCAAATGAACCAAATTGGCCGATGAGGGCGGCGCGCACGATGGCCTAATCGACGAAATGTAATATAATTAAGCACAAGAGCACCCATACTGCAGATGTGATAACCATAAGACACGTGATCATGCGTTGTCTCTAAATTGCAATGAAATGACGAGTTTAATTATGTAATTGGTAATTAACTCACTCGAAGTACATGTCAAACTACAATGCAATCCATATCCCTCTGAAAGCTTTAACAAATGTAACTTGTTTTGTAAGTTTCGACATAATGAAGTTTTTGTTGAAGATGAAACGAAGCACTTTTAATATCAGAAGATAAACTCGAACGGGTTCCGCAGATCGTAATGGCGCTAAAGAGTTTACAAAATATTTATAAGCTCCAATAAATATAACGTTATCAAGTTTGTAACATACTTATTTTATTGAATTCATTCAAATCCGTAAGGGTAGCTGTACACAGTTCCCTCAATAAACACTGCAAGCAACAATGGTTGAGTATTAAAATAAACAGAGAAACGTCGCCATGTGGCGCTTTGCGGAGTGCAAACACAAAACAGACTAATATATTCACAGGTTGGGTTGCACATACAATTGTACATCCTGAAACCTCCTTCAACGTCGCTTATATTCAAACGAGTTACTTTGATTTTCTAATTAACGTATGACGTGCATAACTACGCTTGCATTCTCTCAACCATCAAACGCTTATTTCCATTGTATCTTTGGATCATTTTTCATGTAGTTAGCTAGGGGGAGCTCCGAGTCATCTGTTAAGCCCATTATTTGACGCTTCAATGTAAAAAACATAAAGCAAACGGAGTGAAAACTAAAACGATTAAATAAGTGTATTGGCGTGAATGCTAATCTCCGGAACAAATGGCAACAGTTTACGTTCTAGTTTAGAAGAGAGTTTTAAAATACCTAATAGGCGTGTGGGCTACTGAAACCGCTCGCTGATGAGTCGCTGGTTCGAGTCCTATCGTAGCACGTTGCTGCGATTAATATTGTAAAATTATTTAAGAAGAGTAAGCATTCTTCTTGTCTTAAAAATATTGTAAGTATTCATATAATAAAAGTTCTATTGTTTACAAACTCCAATAACGCGTCCCTCTGATTTAGCTGTGTCCAGCGTTAACTAGTCGGAGTAGTTCGCTATTAAAATTAAACTTAAGTAATTATTTATAAAAATAAACAACACTTCAAAGAGAAACGTAAATAGTAACTAACAGGTCGAATACGGTGTGTAAAACTTTGACATAAAGGCGACAAGTTGACAGTGCGGTAATGTTTACATATTCAACTAACATTATGTGCAAAGGTTCGTCTTTATTTGACACGTTGTCAGGGGGCAGACCCCGAGGCGTATGAAAAACGTGAGGTCGCGTGGAATGATCTAATTGTATTCATTAGCCGGGCCAGGGCGGGCAAATATTGACTGGAGCTGGGGACAAGCTTCGAGCGAGAGATGGCCCGTTACCACTAGACTCATGCTCGCTTCCATCATAACCTATAGTTATGATATGGCTATGTAAATCCCTATGTTATGTATCTCGTGTCTTTGCTATATAATTAATTACAGTACTTTTTAAATTGGATTATATGAAAGAAGATTACGATTATTGAAATTTTATGTCTCCAAAACAAATCATTCTACCAAAAGTTTTTAAAAAGAATACTAAGAAAATTATGATACCCACTAGCATCACAAGAATTGTTTTTATGGAATCCCTACTTAGATTTTTTTCGCATTTGTGGTTATTCTATGTAACAAATATGAAAGTTTAAAAATATTAGATTGTTGCTTAATTTCGTAACCATTCTGTGACGTAACGTTAACAGTGTCCATTCTAATAGTGAGGTGTTTAAAATAAAATAAAAAAACAAATGTGGTAAAAGAGTGAAACAATATTAACAATAAACTTGGGTTCCGTAAAGCTAATACGAAATAAATCAATCGACGAACCGCGCGGTCGAGCGCGACCAAACATCGCGAACACACCCCACTGTTTATACTTAGCAGATGAAAAGGCAACACCGAACGCCCCGGAATAATATTAGCTACCATCAATAAACCCATGAAATCTATGAACCATTACCTATCAAATGAAACTGAGCTTTATGTAGATGGTTTGGAGTTTAGTATAGATTATGTAGGAAAGGTGTTGGGATGTTTGCGAATTATAGTCGTTTTTTTTAGTAACTGGTAACATGTGTTAACATTTGATGATAATCCTGGATTAACACATCATAATAAAGAGATGAATGCATCGTTTATTCAGACCGTATGTCGGCTATTCGACAGTGTTTAGTGAATGACAGGTGTGCCGACGCAACTCATCATGTTTGATTGGGTACAGTTTAATTTAACCTACTTATTTGTTGGTTAATATATTATAAGCTTCTGCCGTGTTGTGTATTGCTAGTTTTCGATGGAATAATGATGTATCACAACTTAAGTGCCTATAATATGGTTTTCTATAACGATTATCAGTGAACAGAATTAATATTTACTTTGTATTATGAGTTAGTTCAGTCAAGGAGGCCTAAAGAACAAATCGTCAAAAAAAACTTGTTACCAGGAAAAGCACAATAATCTTACCTAATTTATAAATCCTACATTAAGTGTAACGAGATCATCTATTAACATAAGGAGGCAATTTCGATCGGAGCCGTTAATAATATTTTTAATTCGTGACTAAGTAACGGTTTTAAATAATGAAATATGCTGGACAGGTAAAAATAATAAAAACATCTACTTAGTACCTACAACAAAGAAAAAAGTAACTTCATTAGATTAACATTGCAGTGATAACATTTTTAAACTGCAATCAAGACTATCTGGCGACACAATCATACAGAGCGACAGATGTGGTTCTGCGCACGGTCCATTAAATAACGCGGCTCCCATCATCGAGCATGCTTTGTAAACAACAACTATTAACTTAATACCTTCTTAAATAAATTACAATTCCATAGACTAGACCTGCATCAGCATAATGATACGTTTATTTGAATTTATTGCATTAATTAGCTATCGTACCTACTTGTAGCGCTTCATGAGCTCATGAGAAATACGAAATCTTGGCTGTCTGGATTCAATAAATCACAATTACAGCTGTGAAACTAATTTTTAATATTGTACGTAATTAATCGTTTAATTAGGATTCATACACTTTTATGCAATAACTCAATGATTGCGAAAAATACTATATTTAGTTCTGACTAAATATAGTTACTACTACTGTCTGCAGTAAGTAAGTTATAGTTATACCTTTTCAAACATGTGGAACATAATATATTATATACCTAAGTACTTTAGCCTGTCACTGGTTATGGAAAATGTAGATGTGTCAAACTCGTACCAAAATCAAAGATAATTATTCCCTTGAACGCAGGACATCAAAGACAGTAAACTTAAGGGATAAATACACGAAACGCGGTATTAAACCGAGTGCTTTACTGGCTACACGGTTTAAAACCAACCGTTGGTTTTTTAACAGCCGTTTTAAACCGTGTATTGGATGCTATAGACTACTTGTTGACTATGCCAATTACTGCTTCACAGAAAGAAGATTGTAATCAGAATAATATATTTATCAATAAATACGGTACCAAAACCACCAGTCCAAATAGGTAAAATTAATCATTTATAACTGTTATCTGACTTTCCTAATCCATTGAATTGGTTCCCCACTGAGTTTTTCAATTAAAACCGTAACAGATTTGAATCGATTTTGACGAATCACCATGATTGGTCAGAGGCATTGCTCGACGCTTCCGCGAGACAATGCCGCTAATCAGTTTGATCGAGACACGCGACACGACAAATCGCTGATAGTAATCGGCAGATGCTTAGCTTTATAATTGTCCCTACGTTTGATTGGTTTTAGCAGAATTAGAACTCAATTTTTTTTTATTGTATATAGAGTATGAGTTTGTGTACTCAGTAATTTGGAGTGGCTGTTTTTTGTTTGGCAAAACCTCGCCTGTTGCTCGACAGATGCACTTTCAGGTAAGGGCTTGGATCTCCAAGACCTTGGTGTTTTAGTACCGAAAATAGAATTTATACTGCTTCGGTGGCGTCGTCGGTAGTGCATCGGCTTTCGACTCTGGATTCTCGGGTTCGATTCCCGGGTCGAATCCAATATTTGTGTGATCCACAAATGTTTTGTTCGGAGTTTGGGTGTTTTTATGTATATTATGTATGTTTTTAGAAATATATAAGTATGTTTATCAGTTGTCTAGATCCCATAGCACAAGCTTATAGCTTAGTTTGGGCTAGATGACTTTGTGTGAGAATGTCCAACAATATTAAAAAAAATATTAAATCACAAAAACTATAGTCCCGGCCTGGACTCTAACCAGCGACTGTTCTCTTTCCAGGAGGAGCGTTCCTGGAGAACAATGGCTGATTCGAGTCCAGCGCAAGACTATAGTTTTTCTTTTCTTTCTTTCTTTCTTTCTTTTTTTTCTATATACTTTACAATCATCATACTAATGTCTGATTAATATTAAGAACATTAGTAAAATAAAACAAATAGCAACACTGCCACGTAAAGCCGTGACCGTGTCAGGGCAATTTGCCAGTTCAACTCATTAAAATAACAAACACAAATTCACCGGCAACTAAAAGTTATATTTGGCCAATGGAATTGTACAAAATAATGTTGCTATATATTTTAATTAGTAATGCTTATTTTACGAGTGGTAAGTCCGGTGTTTTGCAGAGAAAGGCTGGGTAGGTCACATATGTATATGTACAGCTGTGTTAATCAGCGTTTCAAAAATGTGACCACTTGCCCAATTCGAGTTCCCCATAGTTCTCTCAAATATTAATATAGTAGTCCTCTCCAAACTCTACATCAAACGACAAAACGCTTCGAGAAAAGGTAGATAGTGCCCTGCGCTTTGCTGTCTAGATGTATGTGTGTGTGTGTGTGTGTGTGTGTGTGTGTGTGTGTGTGTGTGTTAGATCAATTACTTTAAAACTGACATCTCTGTTATCTTGGTTATGTTGATGTCTTAGATAACTCCAACTTAACAATCAATTAAAATATAAATCAATCAATATTGATTTATGGGTAAAGATTACATCACCAAACAAGTTACAAATTCATGACGAAGTAATGTAACAATGTACTTCTATACCTTACTCAATAAAACTAACAGAGTTAATGAGTTGCATTTTTCGAATGTTAATGTGTAAAGGAAGGGGGCCGTAGAAAAATATATGAAATAAACTAAAGTTAATGCACAGTCAATGAAGTCACTTGTCTCTCTCTAGATGTTAAATGGCTCGTGAATCTCGGGCACCGCTGTGATGGGTTCACCAAATATGGGGCGTTTTGACTTACTGTCATTTTAGTTAGTCGTGATATTGTGACTAGTACCACAACTATCACAGACTGATAATCGTGGTTCTACCCGCGTGTTATAGTTTTCTCGTTCCCGATTACCGTGGCTACGTAGCTACGGTGCCCATTCAATTCAAACATACAAACAAACAATCAAATCTTTCCTCTTTATTATTTTAGTTTAGATATAGATAAATAAACATACTTTTCAATATCTGATGTAAAGAAATAATAACTAACCCCCTTATTCATAAGGAGTTTTCAGAGGTTTAAATACCGTTAAAATGGGTCTTATTCATAATTAATGAGTTATAAGAGGTTTAAAATAATGCCGATTGTTAAAAAAGAAGGGGACACAATCTGTTCTCTTGTACACGTGACAGAGACAGATGAGTCTCTTGATCTCTTCTGGATCTTAACATAGTAATTTTAATTAATAAGGGTTTTAACTAGTAATTTTTAATAATAACGTTTTAGTATGAACAAGGGAGTAAGCATTTAAATTTAACAGCACTGCTTAGAGGTGCTTGCAAAGCTCCTAGAATACATATTCAATCCGAAACAAGGAGTAATTACTGCGTACTGTACAAGCAATATCAGTACCACGTTAATATCCATTGTATGTAAAGAAATGTTTTAGAAACCCTGATGCTGAAGTCTTTCTTGTCCTGCTATTTAATGTCTTTGCCATCTGTGATTTAGAAAAAATCAGGTTGTGTAATCAATTCGATGACAAACATGAACAAAGAGAAAAGAGTAAAAAATGTAGACATAAAGACACAGTTCATAGTAGTTCCCCTACATGATGTGCCATTTTCTAGCCAGCACATTCGAGAATGGAGCTCCGGTTATGATAACTATATATTGTGTGACGGTGGATAGTTTGTGACAGCCCTCCTATGCTCCCCTGCCCAACTTGTGCGAGCAAATCGACTAAAAATGAACATCCCACTTGGAAATGTTATATATTCATTGATATTGAGGATAGTTTGTGAGCATGTTTCATGGAATCTTATTTATTGTCTGATACTACTGTTTAAAGATTATTAAAGATAAAGCTACGTTTTTGTATTTGTCTGATTTTTATACAATTCAACAACATCAGTAGGTTTTCAATTGTGAGTCTAAAGTATCTAATGCTACAACATAATTTGTCTGAAAAGAAGGGAAATGCACAGAGGAGAAAGGAAGTTAATGCCCGGACCGCAGATATTCTATTTAGTTGCAAAGTTGTGTAACATCTGCTCTGGCTTGGTTGTTAGAATTTTGGTTTGAATTACAGAATGGTCACGCCGCGGCAGCTGCGGTAACGGCAATAGGCTTGCCCTCTATTACGTAGGACCAACAAAATGACTGGCAAAGTACCTATGGGTAAGTAGCGCACCTTTGTCCCCTTTTGGGTATATAGGTATAACTGTAATATTATGAAGAAGGTCAATAGAAAGAGTTACAATCATTTACCCTCATTAAATGTGACAGAAACACCAAAACTAACATTATCCAAATTACAAATCCCAAGACAGTTTTGCTTGTCCCCTTTGTACCATATAACAATATTTTCACTTTTAATTCAAAAGCAATAGTTCTCTTGATCCCACGACGTCCCAAAGGACACACAACAAGCAGCGAGCTAAATGAAATATAATTGTACGAAACTGACAAAGGGTAACTGAGGGTGACAGAGATATCGAAATCACTTGTGAGAGAAGTAGATGACTATATATTTTGGCGCAAGTGCAAAACGTACTGTAGAGTACTAAATGTTTTGTAATACTCAGTGGGCAAACTCTGGTACCTTTGGGACATTTAATGTGAGAACTATAGAAAAACATTTTCACACATTCCGCGATAGTAGCAGTAAACATGAAATAATAAATCACAATATTTTTGTATTTCAAAGCAATGAGTTTGCTTAAACTATTCTTAAAATTATTTTTTTATTCATATTAAGAAAGAAATTATAAATAGATCACAAAAACTGATGTCATCGGCGGGATTCGAACCCACGGCCTTTCCCTATCAGGGAGACTGCTCTGCCAACTGAGCTACGATGACCACTACCGACAACTTCGAATTTTTGCTTCATATCATATTCTTAATTTCTACATCGCGCTATTAAGGTTAGCGTTGGAATTTCTTTCTTAATATTTTAAGAATAGTTTAAGCAAACTCATTGCTTTAAAAATACAAAAATAAACTTAAAAATTCGATGTTGTCGGTAGTGGTCATCGTAGCTCAGTTGGCAGAGCAGTCCCCCTGTTAGGGAAAGGCCGTGGGTTCGAATCCCGCCGATGACATCAGTTTTTGTGATCTATTTATAATTTCTTTCTTAATATTTTAATAAATCACAATCTTGTAAATATCATCACAACGTGATTCCTAAAAAGGCATAAACATTTTAATGTCCATACCAACAAACCCAAGCTTACCTGAATTGCATATCATATAGATCTAATTGCACATCAAGTAGATGCATACACATACGCAGCATACCTAGTAAAGGACAATGCCATAAAATATATAGACCAAAAACCCAGAGTCGATTAAAATAATTCATGTACATTGACATAGTAGGCCAAATATAGTATGTTACAAGTTTTTATACGGTACATCCCCTACTCGAGTGGGTTTGATTTTTTACAACCCCATTGTGTGGGGTACCATTAGATAGGTATTTTAAAAACATTGAGAGGTTTGTAAGAGATTTTTTTGATTTAAGTATTAGTTTGCCAGATATTTTATTATCAAAACAGGGCAAATATGTGCCACACTTAGCCGGTTTTTTAACACTTGGGGATTGTTTAGGGCCAATCGAATATGATATTTATAACATACTATATTTGGCCTATCTCACTTCGTTCATCAATTATTTTAATCGACTTTGGGTTCATCAATTATTTTAATTGACTTTTTAGCAATGTCCTTTGATGTGCATATGATTCGTCATAGTCTGAAACACCCAGGACTTTAATTGGCTGTGCTATAGCGACGGGCAGGTAAGATTTTGTTGCCTTTCATCAACATTTCATCGCAATTACAATATTGCTGCTACTTTTTTTAAATTTATTCGGCCATTATTGGACATAATCCATTATATGTGTGCCCGGTGATGGCAATAGGCTTGCCCCCTATTACGTGGGACTAAAATACAGGCAAACTGTGGGTGTGTAATGCACCTCTGCTAACCGCATGGGCATATCCGCACACACACACACGGTGTGAAAAAAGTATTTTAAACCTTCCCTGGGTTTGTACAAATTATTTAAGACCAAAATTAGCCAAATCGGTTCTCCCATTCCAGAGTTTTAGCGAGACACGAACGGCGATTCGTTTTTATTTAAGATTTATTAAAGTTCCATGATGCAAATACATCAGCTCAAATACAAACGTGGCCCGTAGCGCGTCGAGTGCTACATCGCATCGCATCGGCTACGAGTGTATACATCGCTTGTCTACTATTAGGGCACTTTTTAATCGCTTAAGTGTTTTTCTACGATTGCCTTTCGTAAATGTTATTTACAGTGTTATTTACAGCGACTGAACAAAAAAACATGGAAAAATAACATGATTTATACATTAGTGATTAAATTTTATTAAGATTAATATTTTCAGCGATTGCATTATAAGAAAAATATGATATCAATACCGGAAGAATGCGTATAGTGTATTTTGCATTTAATATATTATCTGTAAAGTAAGTAATAATTTCTTCATTAACACATATTAATGAAAAAATAAGAAGAGTCCTGTCGACGACATTTCAGTTTTTGTGATCTATATTTTCTATTTAAATAACATGTAATCGGTTTGACTTAGGATCACAGTAGGAGCATACGGATCATTTTGATGATTGAGACATTCGTGTGAAACAGAATTACGTACTCGTAGATGTTAATCAATTAGACAGGCAGATTAGATCAGCCGCCGCGCCGTGGGACTCGAGCGAGAGTCAGCGATACGGTGCGCGGGCGCAATCGGCCGGACACTTCCCACGAGTATGCTCGCTTATGATCTGCCCTTGTCACTGTATCAAATGTCACGCCCTATCGTGATGTCACAAACGAGAGGTCAGGAGAGCGAAATGTTAATAAATGTGTAACTACAACATTTAAGTAGGTATCGTGAAAATTGTAAGTTACAAAATGCAACTTTATGCTTTGGCAATTTTGGTACTTGGTGAAAAATGTAGTAAATATTACATTAAGAACAAACAAAAGTGTTAAACATTAATACGGTAGTATATGCTACGTGACTTCTGTATTGTGCTACCAACTGATTTTAGAAGGACAAATGCGTTTATTACGTCCTAATTTCGCCACTTTCCCAGCTCAGTCAGTCACTTTATCTGGGCACTTTACGACGAATTCCAGAGGTTTGTCCACTTGACATCCGTTGCGATGCGTACTTGTGAAGATGACAAGGTCCTTTATTACCCTTCATAACGTATTCGAACTAATAATTGAAATAATATTCTTTAAAACTAGAAATCAAAATGTCACGAGACACAAACACACAACTCCCCTTAGTGCACCAATGGTGGCATGAATCTGTAGACAAGGGCGTCCCGCCACTAAGTGATTACTTAATCAGCTTTTATCGTAGCAACCGAAGCAATCAACACGATTAAGTAAGGGTTAACACTAAACCGGGCCATTATTTAACGCTCTTCATTTAGATACTAAGCACAGGACCATATTGAAGATATAGCATTAGCGAATGCTTAAAGTTATACATTATAGTCTCTGAAGTCCTCTGAAGTATCAAACTGGAGGAGGTTCATTTCTGACTTAAGTTGACATTTTTTTACTGTTGGAAAACTTATTTAACGAACTATGCGACCACTAGTAGCGATGAGGATATGAAAAATTTTGAAGTCGTGGTTGCCAATATGTGGTTCTGACGGGAATATTCAACAACAACAACTGCCTCATAAAATGTCATGATAAAGTACTAAATTAAATTCCTTATAGATGTTAATACCTACTAAATATTGAATTTCGTGAGATATCGTTAAACAGATAATTACATTATGGTTATATCGCGCCATAAAACTTAATCAAACAATAGTAGTTTTATTCCCCATTTGAAGTGCAGTGAGCGACAAACATTTGTGGCAAGTGTATCCAATCAACGAGCTGTGGGAAGAATAGAAGCGCGTGTGTGGCGCGTGTTAAGCGCGTGGCACACCTGCGCGAGCGTCGCGCCGGTCACGAAGAGGGTCGGTATTTATACAGTCGCTGTAACATGCAAATCTGTGTTTAAACAACATCAAGTGATTTTGTCAATGATCAACTATCGTAGGCATAAAAATGTGCGTTGAAATAACAAGATCTTTTTAAGTGCCCCTGACAAAATAGTTTACTTTCAAATATATGGGTCGGGGTGTTACAGTTTATTTGGACTGTCATCTATTATATTAATAAACGAGGTAATGAATACAGAAACAGTTTTGAAGCCAAAGTACTATGCTTGAGAGAACTATGCTTACCTATTTATCTATCAAAGTTTATGAAACGCAATGCAGTTTGTTAACTCACGAAATATCAATATGTTACGAGTTTTTCAAACATGTTTTTAATAAACATAAAATAAAGAAAAACACTCCAATCTTTAGCTTTTATATTAACCTAACGGATGCACGTGGCTTCGCCCGCTTGACAAATTATATAGACAAAAACCTTTCTTGAGAACCACTCTATACATTAGTGAAAACCGCATTAAAATCCGTTACGTAGTTTTAAAGATCTAAGTATACTACGAACGGAAGCGACTTTGTTTTATAATATGTAGTGGTAGTGATGAAGTTGTAAAAAGCCTTCATCAAAGTATAAAGCGCTGTAACATACAATCAGTAACTCGGAAGATGCTCCACGATGTACTATGAGGTCCCCATGGAACGTAAGCGCAAGATCTAAGATCGAGAGCTGGATTGACATTTTGTTGGCTCGTCCCTTGCGGCTGCACGTCAATCTTTATTGCTCATCACACGAGCTGAGCTCGACCGCTGTCAGGTGTCCTCTGGACTTTGTGCAATAACAGTGAGATAGCTCTAAAACACTTAATAAATCATGACCATTTTAACTGTCAATCATTTTATGAGAAGTATTTTAGGGTAGGTTAGATAATAATGGTGTGAGTTTAAGAAGTTTTTTATTGCTACTCTTTATTACTTTTTAAGTTGGTTTCATTATTCCGTTTCCAATCCGTTCACTTTCAAATACAACTTGCGAAACTAAAGATATTTTTGAATCAATAAACTAGAATTTTATTAACAATATTTCACAATAAACAACCACATATCGTCTCAACTCGAACTAATCTCTCGCATTACACAAGTCTAACAATAAAACCAAAATCGTCTGTGATAATATAGAATTTATAGTCTCGAACGCTACCGTGCAACATCGTTTGATGGATTAAATTGCCCTATCCCTATGACAACGTTGGCACAGAAAAAATACGCTCAGTATTAAAAAGCAGCTGGTCATTTTTCAAGGGATTTTGCTCTAACATCCGTTGGCCGACTTTTTGTTTCTATCTGGGCGGGTTGGCTTACGGCAATTTGTGCGTTTGCTTAACATTTTCGCCGACGACCACTGTTTGCTCACCGCCTCTGATGAATTTGGGTACCAGCCTTGTTGAATTAGGACACGTTCGCATCACTCCTGGTGGTGCTCCTTTTCATGTAAATTTAAAATTGACCACCGCGTGTTTTTGTCGTATTCTTAGTACTTAATTTTGAAAAGAAAAAGTTAATGTTCCTACATCTGAAATGAACTGTGTGAAGCACACAATTTACTTAACAAACGAATCAACTCGTACAATTTACTTTAGTGATCTGTCGTTGCCTGTACTGGTGGCTGAAATTTAAATCGCGCCGCGGTTTAATAATAAATATAAAATACAATGCAGCACAAAATTGATATTTGTTTATTTACCGAAAAACAACCCGCTCGTTGCATTTATCCCGTTTTAATTGTAATATGTGAATTCGTATTTTCCAGGCGAGTTTTAATTATCAGGAGTCGCGCGGGCTTGAGTTACGCGACCGCCTGCTATATTTATGGCGGCACCCCACCATTCCAATACACTTTTTAACGTAATGAGCGCTCGTTGCCGCGGGAGGGTGCCACCCGCTTGTATATAAACGTGGTTGTTTATATATTACCTAGTAGGTGCCTAAATACCTACAGCAACGAACCTTATTTACTTGAAAATTATAGATAATTATACATATCTACACAAATTGAACGCTGGAACATAGATTTACAAAAAAAATATGATATAAAAAGAAAGAAAACAGTAAAATGTAGATCTGTTGCTTGGACAATAAGCGGGTCGGTTGCGCCGAGGGCACCATATCCCAGAATACATGATCAGGTCACGCGAGTCACTGGCGCTTATACGTGATCAGATAACTATAACACCGAGGCAGACGGTGCTCTCTCGATTCTGAATTACATTAAACATTCAGAAGGAGCACACAGCACATGTCATGATTCTTGCTCACATAAAAATGAACGCTTATTATGAAATTAACTTGAGCTAACCGCACAATGTCTGCTCGTTTTTTTCACGTAGGCGCCGCCGCTGGCCCGTCAGCCGCGCTCGAATTACTAGACTCTAATTGGACTGTGGAAATGTGACGGGCGGTGTGGCACATCAATTTTTTGTTCAGGCCTGCTGAATCTTGAGAGAATAATCCCTGAATGTATGTTTATGTTTTTATTTTGCTTTTGTGAGTGATCAATCAAAGCTAAATCATAATATCGAGACTGACAAATGACCACTTTGACTTCACCCAGTCAACAGAGACATGAATAGCACAAGTATGAGTAAAATCTCTTAATGGTGATTTGTTTGGTAAATACGAGTAGTTAACTAGGTCAAACTTAAAAGTAGAAATGTCTAAAGAAAGCAATAATTTCCATAAATTAAGATATAAACTAACCTGTACTCTCGCTTCAGTGAGATCAATTTTCATAGCAATTTCTTCTCTAGTGTATATGTCGGGGTAGTGTGTTTCTTGGAAGGCTCTTTCTAACTCCTTAAGCTGTGCTGAAGTGAACGTTGTTCGGATCCGTCGTTGCTTCCTTTTTTCAGTCAGTGAGCCCTCATGACCTCCGTACACCTTGTATGGTAGACCCGCTGTGAACAATATACATTTTGTAATAGCTATAGTATCATAAGTCCTATTGGATCAAGAGATAAATATCATCATAGTTGTGTGATTCAAAGTAATAAAGTTCCAACTTTCATGCTTAAAGTTCACTTAAATGTTAATACGTTCAGTGGTTTTAATACAACGGTTTTGCATCAGAACAATAATTAAAAAGATATTGCAATTACTAAAATACATAATGTAAAGTAAGTATGTATAGATGTTAACCGTTTTATAACAGAAACACTTGACTCCGCTAGATGTGTTCGACGGAAGCTTCGCAAGTTAACCTGAACACACACACACCTATCACGCTTATATCCCTGAAAGGGTAGGCAGAGGGGCATTACACACCCACAATTTGCCAGTATTTTTAGTCCCACTTAACAGGGGGTAAGCCTATTGCCGTCACAGGGCACATTTATAATGGGTTATGTTCAAAATGGCCGAATGAATTTAATAAAAAAAGCAGCAATATTGTAATTTTGAAAAAAAAAAACTTGGAACCCGTTGCCTCGCGATGAAATGTTGATGAAAGGCAACAAAATTTTACGTGCCAGTCGCTATGGCACAGCCAATTAAAGTCCTAGCCGCCTCGGACTATGTTAAACTGAAGGGTTGCAAAAAATACTAGCTCAAACTTTAGGGTGGCATATTATCTATATAGCATACAACATATAATCACGCGTCTTTCCCATTGGGATACTTCTTTCGCTTCTCCCAGTTTCATACCAATTTTCGTCCTTCCTATATAAAGTTATACTTTAATAATTCAAAGTAAAGAAACTCCTCTGTTCGTTAATATTTTATAAATTTATTTAAATGTCAAGTGTATTGTAAGTTTGGAAACAGTCAAAATAAGCCTGCAGTGTTCATTGTTCCAAGCTTTGCAAACCGACCGCTGCCTGTAAGATAGATAATCTGAATTAATTATTGTGGCAGACAAGGAGCTATAGGCGAACTTACTGTATTAAGATAATAAGTGTTTCTACATTACTAGGCTGTCATTCGTTTAGCCAGTCACTTTATTTAGTCTACTATTAAGTATTTCTCTTTTTTAATCTATCTACCTATCTACCTTTTCGTCCTAAAGATCTATCCATCAAAAGGTTGCCTGGCAGAAATTGGTATATGCAATAAGGCCGCTCATTGTACTGCTACTAGAATTTTAAGCTCCTTGTATGATTTAATACTTTATTGGCGTACAATAACGCATATAAAAATAAATAAATAATATTGATTCCCAAGAGACAATATCAATAGTGGGAAGAGGAAACTTGCTCTTTAATGAGATATTCACTTCCGAAAATATTGTTTTAATAGTATTTTTACAAGTTTCTAACAAGTAACTAATATTTTAAAACTAGCGGACTATTCAACTGCAACTTAGCTGCGTTGAATTTTTAAATTCCGATCCCTTCAGGAACCTATTAAGTATACTAAAACAAGCCTAATATCTGCTTAGCTTCTCTGTCTATCATACCACCATATTTCATTAAGATCTACCTGTTTTTCGTGATGTCCAAACAAACATATAACCCTGGGTTCTTTAAGCGGAGCGTGAAGAGGCACATCAGTAGGTTGTCAAGTCGATAGCCACTCTCTATAGTATTGTGTGCTGTAAAAGTAGCTTATATAAAAAAATAACACACAAAGTAAGTTTTATATATTAAAGGAACATGTGTGAGTATGGTTCTTATTTACTCTCATATTCATTTTACACAATGCAGTGTGTTTTCTCTCTGTACAGTTTCATATACCATTTGTAGAGCATAGTAACAAGGGGGGATACTAACTGAAAACCAATAAGCAATGGGATTATGGATGTAACCTATACTTATATCAATGCTAAGCAGTTCAAACATACTGAAATACATAATTTTAATTAATAAACCTTTCAATGGTCATACAATCAAAATGAGTTACTCTTATAATTTAATGTGAAATTAAAGTTGGTTGTAAGAGCGAGTTGCAGGTTCAGTCGGCCATTTTTGTCTCCCCTTGAGGTGACGCCTCCCCTTCAGTACCTACACTCGGTGCAACGTTCATACCTATAGCTAGTCATGTTGCCTTCGTTTGCGGGGTACACATTTTTCGTCCCTTCTCTCCAATATGTAATTGCTATGTGGTTAGAAGAGTTTACGAAATGTTTTATCATGAATGTAACTCTATAGGTAAGTACCTACTTTACAGTGTGTTAAAGTTTAGAGTCAAATTCGTGAAGTATGTTTGATACCTAATTACGCGTACACCATTTAATTGATTTGGATGATATCTATACTAATGTTATAAAAAGGAAAGATTTGATTGTTTGTTTGAATTGAATAGACGCCGTAATTACTGAACCGATTTTGAAAATTCTTGTAGTTCTGAGTAAAATAGGCTACGTTTTATGCCGGTAATGTGTTCCCACGGGAATCGGAAACCAAAAAATCTACATCGCGGTTCGTTCGGCGTTCGTCGCGCCCTAGTGAGTAGTTTATAAGTTCGATTGCCGGCACTTGGTGGAACCTATAGTAATACATTATGAACTATACACATTTGTACTCTTATTTCACTAGTTTATTACGAAAACCTGAACGCTTTTGCATTTGCATTTTCAAAAGATCTATACACTTACGAATCTTCGAGAAATTTCTATTACTACTACTATATTTAGAGATAAATTAGCTCATTGAAAGCATTAACACTTTTTACAATTTATTACATCCTGAAGTCTGTCCAAAATACCGATGTCTTATACAGATATACATGACGGGATCAAATTTTGTTAAGTATACCGGGTGTCCCAAGACTATGCTACAAGAAGGGAAAGTCCCCTGAATATTGTACTCGTATTTAGACAAATTTACCAAAAGCAGGTTTTATTTTATTTCTTAAAACAATTCAGAGGACGTTTTTTGCTTTTGAAAGTGCGGGTGCACTTTCAAAATTTGTACCAAAAAGGTATGAAACGTGGATTTAATAAATGTTACATTTCAAAATCAAAATCAAAATATCTTTATTCATGTAGGTCACAAAGTAACACTTATGAACGTCAAAAAAAGAAAATGCTTCTACATTTACATTTACCGCCAGATTTGCAAGGCAATAGGTAGAGCCTGTGAGGAAAGAACCTGGCAAGAAAAACTCACGGTCACTCTTTTTATTCGCCATTATTTCATGACCTTGCTTGTATTTAAGATGCTAAGTTTCTTAGCCTTTTGATCGGTGTCATAAAATAACAGATTTTTTTACCATTTGGTCGGTTCGATTCACAGTTCACACAGGTGATTTTTCAAATATCTATGAATGCTGTTAAAATTGTTTTTAAAAATAAAATAAAGAGTCCTTTCAATAAAATTGTCTATCTAGAATATTTAAGGCGCTTTTCCTCCATGTAGCATGGTCTTGGCACACACTTTATATGGTTTGTGTAAGTGCTTTTTGAGTTAAAAAAAAATATTATTTATTTATTATTAAAACTTTTTATACCCGTAAGGTGTGTATCTGGCTTTCGCATAGTGCAATTGTGCTTATTTATAAAAAGTATAAATAAAAATCTCACATACACACACATATCACGCCTACATCCCCGAAGGGGTAGGCAGAGGTGCATTAAACACACCCACAATTTGCCAGTATTTTTTGTCCCATGTAATAGGGGGCAAGCCTATTGCCGTCACGGGGCACATTTATAATGGGTTATGTCCAAAATGGCCGAATGAATTTAATAAAAAGTAGCAGCTATATTGTAATTTTGAAAAAAATATTGAAAACCGTTGCCTTGTGATGAAATGTTGATAAAAGGCAACAAAATCTTACGTGCCAGCCGCTATGGCACAGCCAATTAAAGTTCTGGGCGTCTCGGGCTACAGCATTGTTATTATGCTTAATTTTACTTACATTAAACCGATGAAACCACGTTGCCGAGTCATAAATAAAGAGCAGAACCTTAACGACTCGCTTAGTGATAGTTTATCCTATAAACTTGTTGTTTTCTGATTTCGCTATGCCTGGTAACGGCAATAGGCTTACCCCCATTACGTGCGACCAACAAAATTACTGGCAAAGTGTGGGTGTGCAACGCAACTCTGACAACTCTTTGGGGGGTATAGGCGTGATGTATGTCTGTCTGTGTTCGAGGACGTACGGGAATAATAAGAAATTAAGATAGTTTGTAGGTGAAATTATGTTAATTTATTGTTACTAAAAATAGTTCTAAATTACTATAAAGGTAAAAAATGTTATAAATGTCAATTGAGCGGAGCGAAGCGAATCTCAATCTTAGACGACAAGTGTAAATCGTTTGCGTGCCAACTCCTCCGAAACGGCTCGACCGATTTTGACTAAATTTGGCATGCTGGTCGACATACCCGGGAGTGCATATCTCTGAAATCATGAAAATAGAGCAAAAAGAAAATTTGCTCCGCTCAACATTTGCAATTAGTAGCATGCATTGCATACCTAGTTACTAATTATGTTTGGGAAGAATAATGTTAAAGTAATAAAATGTTAAGAGTGCACTCGCGATGGTATAAAATGTTTACTGTTGACCCGATCGCGACGATATTTTGTTGGACACTAAATTAAAAATACTCAATTAATTAAAAAATTATCTCGGCTTAAATAATTAAATGCGGCGTTGCAAATGCAAATGCCCTGATTTGGGTTGCACGTGTTCTGTGTCAGCATTACACCAAACAGTCTGTCTTTCTTATTCGTTTACTAAACACATGCGTTATTGCCTATATATTGCCTTATCAAAACAATACATTCACGTTTTAAATAGGTACTCTGGGATATGATACAGATATTTCTGCGTCCACATCTCGTCAGTTACCTCACAATTCGTTTACAAAAGGAATCATAATTAGATAACTGTAATTACTGCAAATTGAATATTCCTGACGAATTCAATCCTTTCTACGAGTATCTCATATTAAAATTTAACTAAGAACGTTATACATTATATACACACTATATTATAGTTTCAGACGTACACTACAAAGTGAGGAACATAAGATTGTATAAAAAGATAGGTAAGAAAACAGTGAGCGGCAGGTTGTCGCGTGGCTTATGTATCGATCGAGTTGGAGCTACGCCGTAGAACCCTCTACGAACGTTGGACTTATTTTTATTTTGGTTCGCGTTGAACTTTGAACAGTTTTAGATTACTTTACTTTGTGATCAAGACGATAATTATATATTTGAATATAAATTGTGTATATTTACTTGAGTGAAACCTAATCAACATCCTTCAGTAAAGTAATTCGCATCTATAATAAGAGGATATAATTTTCGAGAAGACGGTAATTGATTAACGTAATTTAAAGGTTGACTTTTAGACTGTAATAAATGTTGAAGACAACAACAGAAGAATAATGATTTTTTATTTGGATGGCATCAAGTAAGTAAGAAGTTTAACTCGTTTAATAGAGGCTATAAAATATAATTCCCAGAAACCATAACCCTAACAGGCTTTAGACATTAGACGAAGCAGACACCACGCTGGGCAGACCGCAGACCGCACGCGCGCAGCGACAATTACCTCAAATGAACCGGAATTAATCGAGACTCGCTTCTTGGCCGAGCTGCGGTCTCATTTGCATTATTAATAGAGGCTGGAGCAAGTGGAGCGGGATGAGGGGCAAGGCAGGGTGGTATACACGTCGTGTCACTGCCCCCGCGAACCGCACCCCGCGCAATTTGCGGGACCTAATGAAGAGGATCTTTGCAAGATGTTTCTGTTCATAAGATGTTTAATTTGAGTTTGCAGTTCGTGGGCCGTGGGCCGTGGGTCAGGCAGACGGGTGCTCATTGTTATTACAAGCGTTATGTTTTATTGGGTGAGGAGAGCGGTGCGCCGCGCCGTCGCTGTGCTTGCGGAAATATCTTTCAAACCTTTTTCAGAACATGATCGTGGTTTGTGTTACAAATCATAACGGGAACATTCTTTTGAATATTTATTTACTATACCTATTTATGAGATAAATAAGTTAAGTGTTGCGGTTTAATGTAGCTGCTTTATGTTGTTTAATGTAGCTGCTTTATGTTATTTAAAGATAAGTTGGACTTGCTGTTTTCATTGTGCTCAAATGTAAAAACTTGTATATCGCAATACAATTTGTCGAACGCGGTTCAAGTTCTAGTTTTGTTAGGTTTTCTACAATTCACTTTATCTATTATTTGTCGCCATTCATATGGCGAAAAATAATATAAGCAAGAAGGTACCTATGGGTTCCATAAAAACTATAGGTGAACGAACAGCGAAGCAGATAGTAGAAGGGAGGTTTACACTCGCGAATCACGTGGCCCTAATTAATCGTCACGGCACGATTAATTCACAGGTGATATGATCCGTGCCCCCACACGAGGTGAACGAGTCGGCGTCGCGGCATCGTACACGGTACTCCACCTGTTAATTACTAGACGGCGAGACTGCTTGAAGGGCGCTAAGGATTTATCAGACGCGAGTTTGTATGTTACTAGAAAATCTTATGATATACTCACAGATCAGTAACAAAACATAAAAAAATTCGATTCAGCCGCATAGATTTTAGAAAAAAGGGGTACACCTTGTATTTACAAAAAAATAATTGCTTGAAACTTTAATATCTGACAAATACATACTTAAATCAAAAAATCACTGTAACAACCTCGTAATATTTTTAAAATACCTATCTAATGATACCCCATACTATGTGGTAGACGTAAAAAAAAGCATCCCCCAATTTACGTGTAGGGGTGGTCCCCAAACAAATGTTTTTCAAAGTTTTCTTTTAGCAGTTTGTCGACGTGGTAAATACACACACTTAGCCATGCAAAGTTCCATCTTTCTAACATCAACCGTTTACATAAATATCAGTCAGTTTACATAAATATAATTTTGGGATTAAAGCCGAGGACGGACAGATGGGCAGACGGACGGACGGACGGTGAACTATGGAACCCTAAAACCGGCCAAGAGTGAGTTAGACGCGTGCTTGAAGGGTTCCGTACCATTATATCCATAAAGTATGACGGTAAGGAGGTATTTTGAAAAAATCCGAAAAATATCGTGTCTCTTGTATAGAAGCCCCTTAAATATTTATATTTATTTTATTATATTATTTATTTTATTCTGTATTTTAGTATTTCATGTTACAACGGCGACCGAAATACATAAAACGCTATAGTTAGTAAAATAACCAGCTATTTATTTATTAAGATACACATATAAACTAACATTAAGTAGACGACGAAAATCTCCCTACCAGCTGGGATTTACCCAGTAAATTATATCGCGATCCATCTCTAAGTGAGCCGTGGTTCATTTTTCTCGCGTCACGCGAAAAGTTCGCTAACATTCATAATGCAGGCAATGTCGGCGCGTCATCGCGGCATATTGCGCTACCATGTACCCCGCACCCCCTGGTACCTCCAACATCTGCCTGTTCTCGTGGCAAGGGTTACAGACTACAGCTTTAGATTAATGAATACTGCCCCGCGACCGTGTTACACAGCTTCCACACGCCTTCACTCGCCCATATATCAGCCTCACGAGACTTGAAACTTTTAGATACATGAAATCGAATCGAAAAGTTTCCCTAAATTGCCTAGTTCAGTTTTCATACTAGTATTGTTAATTTAAGAAATAAGAGTAGTAGAATTTTGTTTAGCTGTACATATTTTAATTGCAAGGTATTTAGTTAATATTTTAAGTTTTAGTAATTATGTTTACGCCTAACTCGCACAATCAGAAACACTTTTGTGGGTTAGGGAGTTCATATTTGTGTCCATAATAATACAGAAGGCTTACTTAGGGAAGACTTGGAGCGAAATAAAGCGTGAAGCTCAAGATCGTACGGTATGGCGACGCAATGTGGTCGCCCTCTGCCCCATCTATGTATTTACAAACATGTTGAGATTTAGCGATCATATTTTGTAATTTCTCATATTAATGATATGGGTATGGGAACCATCCTACCAACCAACACAACACAATAGAAGAAAACAAAATTTCAGTTACGTACAGTGTACACACGCACATGACAAATATTTATTATAATAAAACAAAACTAGGACCACATTTAAGCGTCGAAATATTCTTTACCATCGTGTTATCATTTGCATCATAAACAAATATGGATAGCAACCCATTATGTTTAATTGGAGAACAGAGATGTACATATTCGTAATATGTAGCAGCAATATACTTTATATTGCAAATAAACATGTGGGTAAATTTCCGTAATAGCGGCAGTAAAATGGAAACACTTTTGCGTGAAGCTAAATAAAATTGTAGGAGCGGGTTTACGTGGCGTCAGTTTACATAAATATAAGCATGTCACTGAATGCATACTTTGTATTTGCGACATTTCATATTTCCTGCGATTGTTTAGAGACACGTGAATCTGCAATATCTTTGACGCCAAGTTTTATTATACTCGTATTTATTATCTCCAAAGTTCATGTAAGTACAATAGATTAGTCTTCAACAAAATAATTAAAATCAAATGCAACTTTAAGATTACTCGAATAGATTTCAGAACATAGTATATACTATGTTATGAAATCTATTCGAGTAATCTTAACAGAGTCGCTTCGGTTCCATATTTATGATTAGATCTTCAAAACTGCTCAGCGGGATTTGATGCGGTTTTCACCATTGGACCTTCAAAATGTCTGTATTAGATTTATATTTGGCCTACGCAAGTATGATCATGTGTCTGAGTTCCGGAAAACGCTCAAGTGGCTCCCAATTCGCCTTCGCCGAAATACACACATTCTTTCACTGCTATATAGTATACTCTTCAATCCTCGCACTCCCCAATATCTTAAAGAACGGTTTAGGTTCCTTCATGACACACATTTAAGATCTTTGAGGTCATCGGCAAATTTGATACTGGAAATGCCAGCACACTGGTCTATTTCCGCAGACAAATCTTTCACGGTCAGGGCGGTTCGTTTGTGGAATGCTTTGCCACTTCACATCAGACGTGCGCAGTCTCTTACTTCTTTCAAAAATATGTTAAATGATTACTATCTTTCTCTAACCTATATTTAGAATATTTATGTATTTTGTGTATTTTAAGTATTTATGTAAGTGTTTTTTCTTTTCCTATGATATCATTACTACCTGGGTAAGTTTATTAGTTCATTTTTATTGTTATCCTACTCTGTCTTATCTTTATTTTATTATTAACTAAGCTTTATTTTTCTTTTCTCTTTCATGTATTGTACACTACCCTTTTAATTTCTTTAACTCGCTATCCATCCAAAGGTTGTCTGGAAGAGATCGCTTTTAGCGATAAGGCCGCCTTTTGTACTATCTTTAGGTTAAGTACAATTAGGAGACCTAATTATATGTTTTCTTTTTTGTGTAGGTACAATAAAGAGTATTTGAATTTGAATTGAATTGAATTGGATAGAAAGGTTCTTGAGGAAGGTTAATTTAATAGTTAATTTGTCAAGCGGCCGAAGTCGCAGGCGTCCGCTAGTTTATAATAAAACAGAAACTTACAAAGATATAAAATACACCATTAAACTCAAATTACTTCGAATTAGTTGCTCAAAAGTATTCACTTAAAAAGTAAGTACGTAGAAGCCTTCCGAAGTTTGGTCCCCAAGGTGACGCAGGCATCGGTCGCGCTTTCGCGACTGATGCCTAACCTAAAGGGACCCAACGCCTCCTGCAGGAGCCTGTACCTGGGGATCGTGCGGAGTATGGCCCTATACTCCCGTATGGGCGGATAGGTTGGCGGTCAAGGGGGACGTGACTCTGTTAAACAGACCACTTAGAACCTTGGCCGTCAGAACCGTACGGGGGTACCGCACGATCTCCGGAGAGGCTGCATGTCTCCTAGCCGGGACCCCTCCATGGGACCTGGAAGCGAGAGCCCTTGCGTCATTGTTCCAATGGCGCAAGGAGGCGCTGGAGCGGGACCACAGGCCTGCGTCTCGAGAAATCGAGGACCAGCGGTCCCAACTCCGCCAGGATCTCATGGAGTCATGGAGGGTGCGACTTGAGCAACCCAAGGGGGGTGCCATCTTCATCGCGGCGGTAAGACCGATCATGGACGATTGGCTGCAGAGGCAGCATGGTGACCTCACGTACCGTGCGACGCAGATGGTTGCCGGGCATGGATGCTTCGGTAGCTATCTGTTTCGCATGCATCGTGAGGTCACACCCCGGTGTCAACACTGCGAGGTTTCCGACGACGACACCGCACTCCACACGTTGGTAGAGTGCTCAGCGTGGGCGAGTCAGCGCCGGGACCTCGTAGTGGGTCTGGGCGTGGATACCCATTGCTGGGGACCATGCTTCAAGCCATGGTCCAGCGGGAGTAGGTGGAACGCGGCCGTGTCCTTCTGCGAGCAAGTCATGCTCGCGAAGGAGGCGGCCGGGAGGGAGAGGGAGCGTACCCTCCCCACCGAGTTCCGTAGTCGGCGGCCAGGCCGCCCCAGAATACGCGACTACGCCCAAGACTATCGTCCTCCATGATCGGGGCCTGAGGACGGCGGGATCGCCACCCACCGTCCTTACAGAAGCAGGCTAGAAGGGTTGCGTGCTGCGGGGCCTTTGCCCCATAGCACGCAACCAGATTCACTCACTGACGCGGGATAAAACCCGACCCCAATGACGCGGGATTCTCGTCCCGACCAAACACCCGCAGAGACCACAGAGGTGGTCAAAGTCCGCCGGGCGCCACTGGACATACCCTCTGCTAGTATCCAGAGACGCCCGGCAACGGACGCTAGAGCGGCCGCGGCCTTGGGCCGCGGAATTAAAAAAAAAAAAAAAAAAAATTAAAAAAAATTAAAAATAAATAAATAAATAAAGTACGTAGAAGCCAAGATCTGTGTTCCAAGTTCAATGACATAGATACTCGTACGTAGGGACAGTACATACCTACTCGTAAAAGAGATGTAAGTATGTCTAAACAAACGCATGTATAATGTATTCACATTTGTAAGAAAACAATAATTTCTTTCTAAAAATAAAAGTCAGCTCCCTTGCCGAGTGAGCCGCAGTAACATTGTAGAAGTTACGATCGCGGCTCCCGACGCAGCTCAACTGTGAGATATTGCCTTTTTTATGACCCACTCTACTATACTGTACTATAGTATACTGGGACAGAATAGATCACATGATACGATAAAATATTGCCCTCGGTCCTCGTACCAAATCGAATTAACCCGTCCACTTGCATACAAAGACGACATGAGAATAGAAATAGTGATATCGAGTTAGGATACCGAACTGTTTTTCATCTTCACAACTCTCAAATGCTCACTTTCGTGAACGTGGGACGAAGGCTGAACACATAAAATGTTTGCCTTACCGCACATATTCCGAATAGAAATTAAGTTCACATCTGCAATTGAAACCCTGATTTGAATATTCTTCAGTGCTATAACACAGTGTATTGCTTATTATTTAATATTAGTTTACTGATAAAGTTAGAAGATTTCTAATAACTGGGTTTTACATACCTACTATGGGTCAAAGTTCTAATGAATTGATTCACAACACAGCCATACACATGAATGTGCAGTTTCAGCAAATTCGAAGTGAAAAGATACTGACTTAATTTTCCACCGTAAGAAGATGACGATAAATTTGTGATATTTTTGTATTTTTTTCTCTACCATCATTGTTTATTAATGTATGAACCAATTAACTATAATCTACTCTAAGATAAACCTACCGAAGTCTTAATCGAACGCGTTTTTGGTTAGAAGTGAAAAAAATCTGTATTGGATAGCTCATTTGTCGAGGAAGGTTCGACGTTAAAACCACGGCGAACTACTAGTATGTTATAGAGCCTACCTACATCCTACATACATATTTTATTGATATCTTGAGTGTTGAATATAATTACAACGTATACAACACAAATGGAATCACCGCGATCTTAACCCAGTAATTCATGTAATTGTACTACAATTAATACGCAAACTTGTAATTAATTTCCGTGTGATTAACGGGTATAATCCGGAGTTACTCGAGATTATGTGAGAGTTGCCGCCCGAGGTAAGTTATTGTGTTGCGTGGGCGTCGGCGGGGGGCGGGATGACGGAGGGGTTCCCGGGAGGGGAGGTAGTCGGTCCACGCAGAGTCAAGAGCCGCAACATGCAGAGAAGACTCGCTCGAGCTTCGCCTGTCCTCCGTCCTCCCCTTAAGATTCTCGCGGACGCCGTTGCCAATTAGGGACGCAATCGCTCACGCGGCGAGAACTCCCCCGCTCAAGGGGCGGCCCACCCTGAACACTACTCTTTGTTACGTGACCGACGTCGGCGTCGGCGACGCAACCTACCGTCCCGCCACGCCACTTGTTCACCAAATGAATACGGTTTCACTTTGGTATTACTAAGAGTAAAAGCAATAAAGATAAAGTTTAAGAAAGGTTTTCCACCTTTTCTCGCTTTGGTTTTCTAAGTTTGTTTTACCTTACAAGAATATAATATTAATACGGAGAGTAAATTAGAAAGCAGTTAAACATTAAAGGCATTTGAATTTACGTTTCATTAGTAACTATGCACTTTCAATAGCATTATCAAAACGGTTTGCTGCTGCCAGTTTTCCAGTTTTAGAGTAGTGTTTTAGATTTTTTAGCGCAATACTTACATACACACTTAAAGAGTAGATCGTGCCCTACAGTGAAAACTTTTAGAAGTTGAGTGATGATACTTATTTTTTAATTGCGATGATTTTAAATAGTAATGGCAGCCCCCGGTGGATATACTTTTAAATTATTTTATCCTTTTTCAATTAATGTATGACCGCGTAGAAGGGTGTTTAATTATTTTAGTATTACCTATTTTTTTAATTTAGAGAGCATTTATTTATTTATTTAATTATTTATGTCAACAAAAGAAGGAAGAGCGAGATAAGAACAGTAGTATAGAGTTTTAGTATAAAGGCATTTATATATTATGTACATAATATAAAATGAACCATATTACTCCTGTCCTTACTCTTATCATACACCTTTTTTTTTTTTTATTCCGCGTCCCAATGCCGCAGCCGCTCTAACGTCCGTTGCCGGGCGTCTCTGGTTACAAGCAGAACGTATTTCCAGTAGCGCCCGGCGAACTATGACCACCTCTCTGTGGTCTCTGCGGGGGATATCATCCACCTTACTTAACCATTACTTATTATCCAACTGTTTACCGTCCTTATGTTATCCCGCTTTCCAAAGTCCCTAATCCTACTTCACTCTCCCAATTCTATCCCATTTCCATTCTTCCTATCCTGTCCAAGGTTCTAAAGAGTGTTGTACACAATCAACTGTCTTGCTATCTTTCTTCTAAATTCCTGCTAAGCCCTTTCAATCTGGATTTCGTCGTGGCCATAGCACCGTAACACGTGGACATTAGGCTGGCCATGGAACGCAAACAGTTCACCATAGTCGTACTATTGGACTACGGCAGCGCTTTCAATTCTGTTGATTTCGACATACCCTTGAGAATCTTAAAATCCTTAAATGTATCCACGGCCACTTTAACCGCCTGGTTCCTCAGGGTGGTGTACTGTCTCGTCTCTTTTTCTCTGTTTTTATAAACGAGATCACACACATATTGACTTCAAATTATCATCCCTATGCAGACGACTTGCAGTTATACCGACATTTTAAGGTTGACGAGGTGGATGTTTCTGTGGCCGCCATCAACAAAAAAACTTTGTTAAAAAACAACACAACTTATCGAGCTTGGACTCATTTGATTCTTCTTAGCGATTCATATACTTTAATTGTCTGTACCTACATGGAATCCAAGGTATTAAGTATAGGTGCAGGAACTGTAACATAACGACGCAACCCCATCGAAATTAGACACGTTTGACTAGTCTTGAAATTTTTAGTAACAATATCTACAAATAAGTAAATAAATACTAAAAACCGGTCAAGTGCGTGTCCAGCCACGCATTAGATAGGGTTCCGTAGTTACCCATAAAAGCCTTTATAACTCCAGAACTAAAATAGTTATACCATCCGTTATAGTTTTCCAAATGGACTATCATCATGATTATTTTTAAGGGAGACAGAAATGTTCCAATGGCGCAAGGAGGCGCTGGAGCGGGACCACAGGCCTACGTCTCGAGAAATTGAGGACCAGCGGTCCCAACTCCACCAGGATCTCATGGAGTCATGGAAGGTGCGACTTGAGCAACCCAGGTGGGGTAGGTACTACCAGTATCGCGGCGGTGAGACCGATCATGGACAATTGGCTGCAGAGGCAGCATGGTGACCTCACGTATCGTGCGACGCAGATCGTTACCGGGCATGGTTGCTTCGGTAGCTATCTGTTTCGCATCCATCGTGAGGTCACACCCCGGTGTCAACACTGCGAGGTTTCCGACGACGACAAATCAAATCAAATCTCTATCCTTATTCATGTAGGTCACAAAGTAACACTTATGAACGTCAAAAAAAGAAAATGCTTCTACATTTACATTTACCGCCAGATTCTCAAGGCAATAGGTAGAGCCTGTGAGGAAAGAACCTGGCAAGAAAAACTCACGGCCACTCTTTTTATTCGCCAGTAAATACAATGATTCTGTTACAACAATAAAAAGAGGGCAAGGGCAGTACGTGACCATGTGTGGACCAAGTGAACTTAAAAATTATGAATCTCTGTTATTCACAAAAAAAAAGTCAAATACTAGTTAAAGGTGCCACATAATCTCAAAGTACCCATACCTTACAATATCATAATAATAATAATTTTTTTTTTTTTTTTTTTTTTTTTTTTTTATTTTTTTTTATTTTTTTTTTTATTTTATGGCTCACATTACACATTACAAGCATGGCAAAAGTATACATGAAATATTTTTTATAATACTGAACTGGCTTGCAACGTAAACTATGTGCGCTCAGCTAAACCATTCATTGGCTAAAAACAAGTAACAATTAAACTGAAATTAAGTAAACACTCAAACAAATGTTAAGTACCTTTACAAAAAAAGACTTAAATTAACTAAAACTGCTTTATGTGTCTGTAAGCTGCTTATAAAAATTTGCGTTCAAAACTGAATGTCAGGAGAAGGATATCCTTTAAAGCTCTGATAAATGACGGCAACTTAACAAATATGTCCAACTCATTGTTGGCTACCATCAGCTCGTTATACTGTCTGCACATCCTTGTTAACGGGTTAAAATACGATGTGTTGTTCTTATATACACGTAAACTAAAAACTCTAATTTGATTCGATCTACGGGCACTATATGTAATATTAAAAGATATCTGAGACAATAGATTGGATGTGTCCACCACACTGTGGAGTATCTTGTGCAAGTACACCAAGTCGAAGTAAATACGACGCGTCTCTAATGCCTGAACATTATATTTGACCAATCTGTCCTCGTAATGAAGGTCTGAGCGTCCGGGCCGTTGCCGGCAAGTTAAAAATCTCAGGCACTTCTTCTGCACCCTCTCAATTGCATCGATGTGCACCCTATAATTCGGAGACCATATTGGTGCACCATACTCAAGTACACTTCTGACCAAAGCAAAGTAGAGGTACAAAAAACTATAAGGATCTCTAAATCCTTTGGTTGACCTTATTACAAAACCAAGCATCCGAGTAGCTCTGGACAAAATATTCTCATAGTGTGTTTTGAAAGATAGCTTGTCGTCAAAAAGAATACCTAAATCCTTAGCGATGCCGGATCGGTTAAGGACCCTGCCATCAATGTAATAGTCATGAACCACCTTATTACGTTTATTTGTGAAGGATATTATGAAGCATTTGTCAATGTTTAAGTGCATTTGGTTATCCTTACACCATTCGACGACAGTATCCAGATCCCTTTGCAAAACTAGACAGTCTGACTCGTCAGAAATTAGTTTAAAAATTTTTAGGTCATCAGCGTATAAAAGGCAGTTGGAGGACACTTTCTCGATCAAGTCGTTGATAAATAAAATAAAGAAAAGGGGCCCTAGATGCGATCCTTGGGGAACGCCCGAAGAGATGGTTACTGGCGTTGAAGTATAGCCCCCCAATGCCACCAACTGACTCCTGCTCTCAAGATATGAGCAGATCCAGCGGAACAGGCATCCATGAATACCATAAGAGAGGAGCTTATGACAGAGTATACGGTGGCAGACTTTATCAAATGCCTTTGAAAAATCGGTGTATATAGAGTCTACCTGGCCACCAACAGCAAAGGAACTACACAAAAATTGTTTGTATTCTAAAAGATTGGTAACTGTGGACCGATTCTTTATGAAACCATGCTGTTGGTCAGCAAGTACCGGCCTTATATGGCCATAAAGATGAACGTACACCAAAGATTCGAAAAGCTTCGCAAAACAAGACAATATGCTAATAGGCCTATAATTCTCGCAACAGGATCTGTCACCACTTTTGTAAATCGGTATAATGTGGGCGGACTTCCAACGTTTAGGGAATATTCCAGATTCGAGCGATTTATTGAATAGGATGTTTAGTGGGGTCGACAGTTCAGCTGCGCAAGACTTTACGAAAAAGGGAGGTACCTGATCAGGCCCCGGACCCTTGCTGCCATCCAGTAGTTTAATTTTCAGTAAGACGTCGTGAGCATTAAAAGAGACTGTGGTGAGCGAAAATGCAACCCGTTCGTCAATCTCTGACATGAGATCCCGATTACTGTGCGAGTTGACGGTAGAGTCCCCAACAAAAACCGAGGCAAAATAACACGAGAAGAGTTCAGTCACGCCAGGTCCGCTTGAAGAACTGTCGCCGAATGTCATGGTATTAGGGATTGATGTTTGTCCTCTCTTATTTCCAATAAATCTCCAGAACGATTTAATGTCATTTCGGATGGCCTCCTCTGTGGACTGTATGTATTTTCCATAGCAATCCTTAGCCATGACCTTGCATCGACTGCGCAGCATGGAAAAGGTATCATAGTCGCGAGGGTTACCAAACTTTTTAAAGAGTTTATGATACTTGTTCTTCTCCCTAGTGCACCCAACAAGCGCTCCACTATACCAGACGGGAAATGAATTAAATTTGGGTGACGTCATAGGTGTATGTTTTCTAATTATTTCGAACAAAGTAGCATAAAAGGTGTCAGTACAGTGATCTACGTCGCGTGAGTCCAAAATACCACACCAATCAACAGAGTTAAGCTCACTTTTAATTTGGATAAGATCGCACTTAAAGAAATTAAGGCGACTACAATTACGGTGCTTTAGATTTAAGACGATACTCAGTGGGCTTATACTGACCAAAATAGCCGGATGAGGTTTGTCCAAACGACTCAGACACGTGACCTCGCTGACAGAGACAGTATCCAAATTTGACAACACCAAATCAAGAATCCTATTATTGTCGTTTGTGATATAATTATATTGATTTAAGTTACATAGTGCCATAAATTCATTAAGTAAACTTAACTTTTTACCCAGGGATCCCGACTGAAGGGGGCCCATAAATTGAGCCACAGAACCGGCAGCGGCGGCGGCGGCGTCCCCATATGTTGCCCAGTAGTCAGGGTGGTTAAAGTCGCCTATCAATAAAAACAATTCATTTGGACATTCGTTCACAATTATTCTTTGACAGTGAGTGTAGAACTCATCCAATCTACCGTAACCCAAGTCGGGTGGTAAGTAACAAACACATAGATTCAACCGAGTGCAGCCGCGATCATCAAGTAAAATACTTATCCAGACATCCTCCATGTCGCTTTCCCAGGATGGCTGACGGACAACTTGGTATCTATTTTGTATTGCAACTAAAACTCCACCTCCGTCCTTTTTCTGAGAACAAGAGTCTTTACGATCTCTTCTGAAAACAACATAACGAGAGTCAATAATTTCACCATCGAAAACAGATTCATTGAGATTAGTTTCCGTCAGACATACCAGATCATAATTACTAGTTAACAGGTTCAAGTAAAAATCATCCAATTTGCTACGAATTCTGTTGACATTTTGGTAATAAATTGAGACCATTACCCAAAATTTTATCCTATATGTTATAAGTATGACAAGTTAATAAATGTAAAAAAAAAAGAAAATAACAGAGGTTTATTACAAATTAATTACTCAGTGCTTAATTTTCTAAGAGTTTCACTACTTTTAATAGTAACGGGTCGCGATTCAACTGACTTACGTACAAATATTTGACCAAAACGGACCCAGACAAATTGATAATTGTTCTCTTTACAGAACCTTCTGGTTATGTTATGAAGCTCTTTAGTTTCAGGGGAGAGATGTTCGGAGACAAATATTCTAGATACAGCGCCGCCAATGCCGATATGGCAGGTACCAAGCCTGTTGTTCGGGTTGGCTTTGTTGAACCGAGTAACCGACGATATAAGTAGATCACGCTGCCGCTGAGACGATAAGGAGACGAGAATATTCCTCGGTCTTTTGGAGTCAGGGTTGATTTTCGCCACACGTCGACAGACTCTAACGTCCGCGTCACAGATGTCGACCTTCAAGCTATCACACAGTTTTTTAAATAATTCAGAAAGGTTCTCGTTCCTGTTCTCAGGTACCTCGTGGAGCTCGATATTCAGGTCACGGGATATCTTCTCGACAGTGTGGACACGCCTTTGAAGTACTTTCAACGATTCTTCAGTCCTGACAAGCTGTGATTCAAGAGATTTAATCGTTTTATCTTTATTAGTTAGTTCCAACCTTATGTCGAGGTGTTCCGCCGAGATAAAGTCAGTTGTGGCCGAGAAATCAGACTTAATCCGCTCAACAGCACGACCAACCTCAGTAGCCACCATCACTTCCATATCCTTTTTAAGCGAGGAGCGTAAGTTAGCCATAAACGAAGAATCAGGCGCAAGCTTTATGTCAAGCAGCTTGCTAATGCCCTCCAAGGTTACAGGGCCGTCAAGGAACTGGGTGCACCCAGAACTCATGGACGCAGCCGTATTAGCGCCCGACGTGACTTGTGTGAATGCACCGCTAGAGCTATCCTTTGTGGTGGATTGTTTACGAACGAAAATAGAACGAAAATAGAACGTAAATTTAACAATAATAAGTGAGTTTCAGCAATAAAACAACATTTCAAACAGAAGTAGCCTCTATGTAGCTCGAGTGATGAGCAAGCAAATCATAGCCATTTCTCTGTATCGTTTAGATAATCTTTAATAGTATAATATGCCTTTTTTAGGAGGTGTGTCTTAACAGCCACTTTGAATTTATTCAAAGGAAGGTTCATAATGTTTAGAGGAATTTTGTTATAAAAACGCACACCAAATCCTGCAAAGGAGTCATGAACCTTCTGTAAACGATAATACGTCCCAACCAATTGATGCTTATTTCTAGTATTTATTGCATGTATGTCACTGTTCACACTGTATAAATGTATATTCTGTTTAACGAACATAATATTCGCATATATATGCAACTGTTAAAATGCCTATTTCTTTAAATCTTTCTCTAAGAGAAATTCGTGCATTCAGTTTATAAATCGCACGTATAGCTTGCTTTTGGAGTATAAAAATGATCTCTATATCAGCTGCCTTGCCCCACAGTAAAATTTCATACGACATGACACTGTGAAAATAGCTAAAATAAACCAGCCTGGCAGTTTCTACATCCGTGAGCTGTCTGACTTTACTAATAGCAAAAGCCGCAGAGCTAAGTTTCCCTGCAAGACCCGATATTTGGGCGTTCCACTGTAATTTACTGTCTAGAGTAATACCCAAAAATACGGTTGATTCTACAAGATTAAGGGTTCACCGTTCAAAATAATTTTAGTACCGTAGTTCTGAACATTAGGCATACTAAATCTAACACACTTCGTCTTTTTTGCGTTCAGAAGTAAATTGTTGGTTGTAAACAAATCCAGAACTAGTGCAAGTGAACTATTTACTTTGTCAAAATTCCTCAGCTTGCATCATCGGCGAATAGAACAATGTCGCACAAGTTCTGTATATAGAACGGTAGATCATTAATGTAAACTAAAAATAGAAACGGACCTAGAATTGAACCTTGTGGCACGCCCATAGCTACAGAAGCCCCTAAAGACCGACTACCATTGATATCAACATGTTGTATTCTATCACTGAGGTATGAGGCAACTAGGTCCAGTCCCGAATCTCTGATACCATAATAATTGAGTTTCCGTAATAGGGTATTATGTTCAACGCAATCAAAAGCTTTGGAGAGATCGCAAAATATACCAATGGCATCTTGCTTATTCTCCCAGGCATTGAAAATATGCTTCAGAAGCGTTACCCCTGCGTGAATGGTAGAACGACCTCTTGTGAATCCATACTGCTCATTATGAAGTAGCATATTTGAATTAAAATGTGATTGTAATTGCTGCAATATAATTTTTTCAAAAATTTTACTAATGGCAGGTAGTATTGAAATTGGTCTAAAATTACCAGGGTCGCTTTTTGATCCAGTTTTAAATGAAGGTATCACTTTACTGTATTTCATGAGATCAGGAAACACTCCACTATTGGCACATTTATTAAATATTGCAGCTAGATGTGGAGATATATTCAAAATAATGGACTGAAGCAATTTTACAGAAATACCCCACAAGTCAGCTGTCTTTTTTGAGTTAAGCGACTTGAATACTTTTATAATATCATTGGGGTTTACATATTCAAAGCTAAATGAGACATGACACTGATTCATGCCGCTTTCCAGCATACGTTGAGCTTTAACTGGGCAAGAATTCAAGGAGCTAGTTATATTCGCGGGTATGTCTATAAAAAAATTATTAAAGGATTGTGCTTCATCTGGTTCTTTGTTATTGACTTTATTATCAATAATTAATTCAAAGTCATTGTCACGGGGCTTTAGGCGACCGGTTTCAGCATTAATTATTTTCCAAGTCGTTTTGACTTTATTGTTGGACTGTTTAATCTTATTACTCAAATATAATGACTTGGCAGCAACACACGCTTTTCTGAAAGTTTTGGAATAATCTTTAACATACTGAATAAAATCAGGATTAAAATTATATTGCTTCATACCACTTATACCACTTATACTATAATTCATACAACTTAGCTCTACTTTTGTAGATGCCAGTGGTTGCCCAGTCACAGAACTGGAGGTTTCCATTTTTATACATTCCATTGGTATCCTTTAATGAATTCAGACAATATTGATATTTTTTGTATTACAGAACATATGCGTAAGTCGTATGAGCTCATGTTCAATTTCAGTAATCACCGGGTTGGTAGTGCATTCTGCAGGGTGACCACAGTACGGGGGGGATCTTTGATTTTATGTTATGATATGATGTTTTAAACAACTTAAATTTAAAGAACGGAAAGATATTGTGTCTCTTTCTCTAGAGTGTGAAGTCGAACTGTCGTGCGTGGAAATGGAGCAATTCATAGTAGTATGCGTGTATAAACCTGGAACCTCACCCTTTTGCGAATTTGAGGAACTTATTGACAAAGTTCTATGTAAACTTGGAAAAACTAATAAGTACCTAATAGTATGTGGTGATTTTAATGTCGATTTACTTGTTAATACGCCTATGAGTTATAATATTTTAAATTTATTTAAATCACACAATCTTACAAACTTATTTTTGGAGCCTACTAGATATTGTAATACAATAGCCACTTGCCTGGATAATATATACAGCGATATGTTGCCAGAAAGTAAAAGTATTATAAAAAAGCTAGATTCAGACCATTGTGGGCAAATAGCATCTTTTAAAATCACTGAAGAAAAAGTTATAAAACGTAAAATATTATGTAGACCAATAACTGGTGACCGCTTGGAACGTATGAGGGTTGGACTTTGCAATAAAATTCCATTCTTAGACACTGGCTTAGATCCAAATGTAATGTATAAATTATTTTTTGATTCTTTTTACAACGAGTTCAACTCCATATTCAAGTCTAAGGAGGTCATGATTAGTGATAGTCCTACTTTCAGTGAATGGGCCACTGAGGGTATACACAAAAGTAGACAAAAACTTTATGAACTATACTCAGAAAGACAGCTTAATAGATCAGTTGAATTTCTAGATTATGTTAAAACTTATTCAAAAAAGTTTAAAGCAGATTGTTTAGCAGCTAAATCAAAATATATAAGTGATAAAATTCTCAATAGTGCAGACAAAGTTAAATCTACTTGGAAAATTATAAACGCGGAAAGAGGTCAACAAAAATTAAATGATAATCATTTTAAACTTAATATAAATGGTAAAATAACTACATCAGACTTCGAGGTCGCTAACGAATTTGAAAATTTTTTCTCCCGAATTCCTGTAGATTTGACAAAAACCCTAGGCTCTTCAACCCCCATTGCAGAATCTTTGTTAAAAGCAAACGTTCCTTGTTGTAACGTTATATTTAAATTCAGTAAAGTTAACATAAACACTATCTTAAAAACTTTTAAATCTTTAAATATCAAGAAAACAGCGGACCTCTGGGGCATCTCTGTGTATTTAGTAAATTCTTTTATTGAAATGGTTGCTCCTGAACTAGTAATAATATTTAATAATTGTGTTGATAGTGGTGTGTTCCCTGATTTAATGAAATCTAGTAAATTAATTCCCCTGTTTAAATCGGGTAGTACTTCAGATCCGTCCAATTTCCGTCCCATTTCTGTACTACCTACATTTAGTAAAATTTTTGAAAAAATTATGCTTAATCAAATGCAAAATCACTTTAACGTTAATAAACTATTACATACAAAACAATTCGGTTTCACTCGTGGTCGGTCCACCACTGATGCCGGAATTAAATTATTAGAGTGTATATACAGGGCCTGGGATGAGTCATATGATGCTTATGGTGTATTCTGTGACTTATCTAAGGCCTTCGATTGCGTTCAGCACCAGACTTTAATTAAGAAACTTGATCATTACGGAATCCGGGGGACGGCCTTGAATTTCGTCAATTCTTACTTAAGTGATAGGGTCCAGAAAGTAGTGATCAATGGTAAACAGTCACCTGGTTCTCCTGTAGCAATGGGGGTACCGCAGGGTTCAATTTTGGGACCTTTTCTTTTTCTAGTATATATTAATGATCTCCCTCACCTCATAAGAGACGACCACGAGGTAGTTTTGTTTGCTGATGACACTTCTTTAATATTTAAAGTTAAACGTGGACAGCGCGAACTTGACGATGTAAACATTGCCCTCTCTAGGATAGTCCACTGGTTTTGTGCTAATAATTTATTATTAAATGAAAATAAAACTAAATGTGTAAGATTCACCTTACCTAATGTAAGACTTGTTAAAACCAGTGTTAAGGTTAGGGATGATATAATAGAATTGGTCGATGACACTGTCTTTCTGGGCATAACGTTAGACTCCAAATTGCAATGGGGGCCTCATATCGGGAAAATTTCGGCCAGGCTTAGTTCAGCAGCCTATGCTGTCAAAAAGATCCGACAACTTACAGACATTAAAACGGCGCGTCTTGTCTACTTCAGCTACTTCCACAATATCATGACATATGGCATACTACTGTGGGGTAACGCTGCCGATATTGAATGCATCTTTGTGTTGCAGAAGAGGGCTATCCGGACTATCTACGGAATGGGGTCTCGGGAGTCATTAAGAAATAAGTTTAAGCATATTAACATCCTTACAGTGTATTCACAGTATATTTATGAAATTTTATTGTATACCCACAAGAACAAAAGTAAATTTGTGAAAAATAGTTTTTTTTTTTTTTTTTTTATATTTAGGTCGACAAATTGACGCCACTCGCCTGATGGTAAGCTGAGGCGACGTCTGGCAATTGAGGGCGACTCTCACAGTACACAGGAATACTATAGAGAGTGGCCCTCAACTTGTAACCCTTTAATGGACCCTTGGACCCTGTAATGTGCCTCTTCACGCTTCGCTTAAAGAGCCCAGGGTTATATGTTGGAGGAAACACGTGCGCAGGCAGGGCGTTCCAAGTTACCATCGTTCGGCAGAGAAACGATCGTTTAAAACGCTCGGTTCTCGCGAAGACGGTTTCCACGGTATGAGGGTGACATCTCTGCCCGGCACGCGTTGTTCGGGATCGGAAGGGAGAGGGTGGGAAGGTTGAAGAGCTCTTCAGAACACTCACCGTGGTAAATACGGTAGAACGCGGCCAAGGAAGCAATTGTTCGGCGCTGGGCTAGCGGCTCAAAGCTTCCCGTTACCTCCGGACAGTCTATAATGCGAACAGCGCGTCGCTGCATAGCGTCGAGTGCGTCCAGCAAATACTTCGCGGAGCCGTCCCAGAGGTGAGAGCAGTATTCAACGCAGGGTCTAATCTGCGTTTTGTACAGCAGACACCTCTGGTGCGGTGTAAAGAATCGCTTTACCTTGTTCAGTATTCCTAGTTTCCGCGAAGCTAGCCCAATACATCTCTCAATGTATTTTGTGTTATTGAGCTCTCGACGAACGTCTATACCAAGGATGTCTAGATTGTCCTTCATTGGTAATATTGCATTCTGAAGAGTGGGTAGGGGAAGGAAAGGGGATTTTTTCGCTGTAAATGCACACGCCTGTGTTTTGTGGGCATTGAACTCGACCAAGTTCTCGGCACCCCATTGGGAGATACTGTCGAGGTTTCGGTCGAGATCACCCACGAGATGTCGTCTCTCCTCCTCTATCACAGATCGCCCCGCCGTCGGACGAACCGAGTAACTCCCGTGCAATGTACTGTCATCTGCATAGCAATGAATGTTCCCGAGGGAAAGCATATCATTGATATGCAGAAGAAAGAGAGTTGGTGACAGTACGGACCCCTGCGGTACCCCGGCATTCACTTGCAAAAAGCGAGAAGCCTGGCCATCGCAGAGGACCCGCACTCGGCGCTCGTTTAAAAAACTGGCAATCCAGCTGCACAGTTGAGGAGGTAGACCATATGCCGGAAGCTTGGAAAGGAGCGAAGCATGCCAGACCCTATCGAAAGCTTTGGCGATGTCCAGGCTAATAGCCAAGGACTCGCCGAACTTTTCCATAGCCTCACCCCATACATGCGTGACGAATGCCAGGAGGTCACCCGTTGATCGTTTTGGCCTGAAGCCATATTGCCGATCATTGATTAGCGAGTGATCCTCCAGGTATCGCATGAGCTGCTTATTAATAAGAAGCTCGAGCACCTTGCAAATGACTGAGGTGACAGCTATGGGTCGATAGTTGCCTGGATCGGATCGATCCCCTTTCTTGGGGATCAGTTGTACGTTCGCCTCCTTCCAGGCCTCCGGCACGAGGCCTGTAGAGTATGACAGGCGGTACAGACGCGTTAATACTGGAGACAACTCAGCAGCACATTTTCGTAGCACCACCGCCGGAATGCCGTCAGGGCCACTGGCTTTCCGCGTGTCGAGTGACCGCAGCACTGCCCGTACATCACATTGCCTGATAACAATATCAGGCATAGTGTGGCCACAGTTGGCGATGGCGGGGGGCTGCAGGCCACGGTCATCGACCCGGGAATTAGCCGCAAAGAGGTCTGCGAGCATGTCCGCCTTCTCTTGGGCTTTGTGAGCCAGTGATCCATCAGGAAAACGCAGTGGTGGCAGCGAGGGTTGACAAAAATTTGACAAAAATTTGCTTTGGCCAGTTGCCAGTATCCACGGCTGCCCGTGGGATGGGATGTGAGCTCCTGACCAAGCCGCGCGACGCGCTGGGCATCCGCTCTCTTGAAGGCCCTCTTGCTGAACCTAGTGGCCCGATTGTACGCTGCTTTGAGGCGGTTCACGTTCGGGTCACGTGCCGCCCGAGCCCTGACCCAGGCGCGATATGCCGACTGTTTTTTCTGGACAGCCTCGGCACATTCACGCCCAAACCAGGGGCGAGCTTTGCGGATGCTGGCGACATCAGTGAAAGGGATATAATATTCTATCCCTAGACTGATCTCGCCAGCAATGGCAGCAGCGCTATCCGAAGGCGCCTTCCCTACAAAGCAGCGCTGGCTCCACGGGACGGACGCAAAGTAATCGCGGAGACCGTCCCAGTCTGCCGACGAGTAGTGCCATAGTCGTCGAGTCATTTGTTCAGCACGAGCAGGCGGTGGCACTTGGAAGCTGGCGTGCACCACACAGTGGTCGGATGTGCCCAGTGGGGCGCGTACCGACACACTGTACTCGGCTGGGCGACTCGTCAGCAGTAGATCTAGCAAGGCGGGCGTGTGGTCTGACCTGTCAGGTATCCGGGTGATCCCCCGTACCATCTGGGTCAGCCCGTGGGAGAGAGCGAATGCATGGGCGGTTCGTCCCGCATGATCGGTCCTAAGGGACCCCAGCCACTCAACGTGATGACCGTTAAAGTCCCCTAGGAAAACCAGGTCAGCGTTCGGGAACCGCACCTGCGCATCGTCAGCCATCTCGCTGAGGTATTCGAAAAGCCTTGTTGTCCCAGTGTCCCCTGTGTGGGAGCGGTAGACGCACACGTAGATCTGGCTCATGGAGCCATGATCCACGTGCAGCCAAAGGACGGAGTAGGAGGGGTTCTCCAGACAGCGCAACCGGCGGCAGCAAACATCCGCCCTAACGAACACGCACACCCCGGCTTTATCGCGGAATTGTTCCTCAATGATATAGCCCGGGTAACAGAGGTACGACGTGTCGTCAGGGCGGCGTATCTGTGTCTCCGTTAGGAACATCACAGAAGGCCGTGCCGACTCCAGGTGATGGTGGACGGTATCGAGGTTTGCATGGAGTCCGCGGATATTCGCGAACTCCACCTCAAACGAAGTCAACTTTGTGGGGTTTCTAGGGGCCGCTGTGTACCGTCTATTCTCTTGTTGCACTGTCATTGTGAAATATGGGGAAGCGTGAAGACAGGGCGATATTTGGTGCGGCAGTAAGTGACAAAGTGCAGAGGCTAGCTTTGTCTAGAACCGTGTGGTTAGGTCGGAGCCGACCCGCCGGACGGAAGGGCTCCCAAACCCCCCTGATGCAAGGCCGCCGCTACCCCACACCGGTTACCACCCGGAGCGGCGACCCCACAACAGGATTATGCGCAACATGTGGGGCAGCCTACTGGGGTGGTTGGTCCCAGGCGGGCCCCATGACTATGTTGCGGGCGGCCGCGGCAACGCCGTTGCTAAGGGTCTCCCTGGCCGGCGAATCGACCCACACCACCCACACTAGACTCCGCTTCGCCCCCACTGGACCCCTGCCTGCCGCACCATACACCGCCCCGGGCCCGGCAGTGCAGCTGCTGAACCCCTAACGCAACCCAGCCTGGGCTGGGTTACTTGGGGGGCTTTAGCACAGCTGCACGGTGGTACCCCCCCGGACCAACACTGTTGTACCACCTGGTATCCACGTAGGGGCCAAAGCCACCACATGGGTACCGTAATATACGAACCTCGTCCGTTAATCAGCAGGTGCGCCACTAGCAGGTGAGGTCGCTGGGGCCCGATAGATGTAAGAAGGGTCTAAACTTAAGAAATAAGGATAAACTGGCTGTTCCTAAATTTAGGCTTCATAAAGTGAGTAATTCTTTTGCGGGGAACTTTATTCGAATGTACAATACATTGCCAACCGAAATAGCAAATTTATCTGTCAATAAATTTAAAAAACGAATAAAAAGTAAATTGTGCCATAAAGCTTATTATAGTATTAATGATTTCTTAGATGACAAGGCGGCCTGGTTGTAACAACGTAACGAATTGCTCCTTTCTAAATAACTCTGTATTAGATTTAAGATGAAATATTTTGAAAAAAGCCGAGCTGTGTTTCTTGAGGGCTCTTCTCAGTCTCGTTGCATTTTGGAACCCTCGGTAGAGTCACACCAACTTCTGATGAATCTAAATAATTTTCTGAAAATTTCAAAGATAATAAACGTTATTTTATTTATTTTATTTTATTTTATATTTTTATAAAAAGTTCTTGATTTAAATATATTATCGAACTCAGATTTAATTGTATTAAACAAGGACTCATATAAGTTATTTGGATCAACCTGGTTAAAGTCAATACTAGCAACTTTTGCAGAAACGCTTTCATTAAATCGTTCTAGGCGATATGTACTCATTGGCCTACATGATTTTTTTTTCCTTTAGCCGTGATATTGATGGGAAATACGACCTTCTGCCCCAGATGGTCAGATTTGAAGTTACTTAATACCTCCTTTGTCAGGAGTTCACAGTTGCAAAATATATTATCTATCTATCTATCTATCTCTGCGACACCGCACTCTACACGTTGGTGGAGTGCTCTGCGTGGGCGAGTCAGCGCCGGGACCTCGTAGTGGGTCTGGGCGTGGATACCCTCTCGCTGGAGACCATGCTTCAAGCCATGGTCTCCAGCAGGAGTAGGTGGAACGCGGCCGTGTCTTTCTGCGAGCAAGTTATGCTCGCGAAGGAGGCGGCCGAGAGGGAGAGGGAGCGTACCCTCCCCGCCGAGTTCCGTAGTCAGCGGCGAGGGCGCCGCAGACTCATCTACGCCCAAGACCATCGACCCCCATGATCGGGGCTTGAGGACGGCGGGATTGCCACCCGCCGTTCTTACAGAGCAGGCTAGAAGGGTTGCGTGCTGCGGGGCCTTTGCCCCATAGCACGCAACCAGATTCACTCACTGACGCGAGATAAAACCCTACCCCAACGACGCGGGATTCTCATCCCGACCTAACCCCCGCAGAGACCACAGAGGTGGTCGAAGTCCGCCGGGCGCCACTGGAAATACGTTTTGCTTGTAACCAGAGACGCCCGGCAGCGGACGTTAGAGCGGCCGCGGCCTTAGACCGCGGAATAAAAAAGAATAAAAAATAAAAAAAAGTGAGACAGAAATACCTCATCTGTTTTGAGCACGAAACCCTAAAAAGGAAAAATAAAATGAAAGACAAAATATTTTTTTTAAACCAAGCTTTTTGATAAAATGAACTAAAAAGTGAACAATTATTTAATTCTGATATATGCAATTTTTAGGTACATTTTAAAACCAATGCTTTGAAAGGAAATACAAGTAGTTGCTTTATTTCTCATGTCGTCGAAATGCAACACTCTTCTACTTATAGGTATTTAGTTTATAGTGCTAAAAAAGCTAGACCGCGCTTTTATTTTAAAATATGGATTATTATAATGTACGTATAAAATGGCATATTTATTTTTAGAAATAAAATTTCATTTTAGTTCATTTTATATAACAGCTGGTTTTAAAATCCACATTTTTTCTTTTTTTCGGTTAAAAATTGAAGTTAAGTTATGCATGTTGTGTATCAATATGACAAGGTCAAATACAAAGTAAAAAGTGTCATGTAACGTCTATATAGCACTATTCTCATTTATTGTAAGTGATTAACATTGAGCTTTGTCTTTTCATATTATCAACTGAAAAACCGACCCCAACTGGGTTGGGAAAGGCCCAGCGGATGATGATGATTAGGTTAGCAAATTGAAGCATCTCCAGTGTGCAACTTAGTGTTGTAATCAGAGACTTGGGATGCCGCTCGCTTTGCTCCCTTAATAGACCAACAGAGTCATCATAGTTCATAGTCATCATAGTTCGAACATTGCCTATGAGTAATAAAGATAGAAGATGAGGCACTTTTATATATGTGTGTCAGTGTCAGTGGACAAGAATTTTCCGTAGTTTTCCAAATTGCAAAAATAGCGTTTAACTTGATAACTGGCGAATATTAGATTTCTAAAATATCAGCGAATCCTTGTGTTGTTTACAGTAAAACTGTTTATAAGAACCATGGTGTCTTATTCTTCAAGTAATTGTAATGTGACTAAAGCAGACAATCCAAATGATTTACACGTTTTACAGGTAAATACAAAATTTTCCAACAATTCTTAGATAACAGATATGTGTTTATGTCTTGGATTTATGAAATAATTAAAAAGATCTAATCATAGTATATTGATTACCCTTGCATTGTGCAGTAATTATTTCCTTTCACAAAGAAGAATTGTTCTTAAATAACGTAAAATAGGAGACTATCCTTTTACGATAGGGCTTGACCACCTGATGACGTCACGATTATCGATGTATCGATAACCCATGGCAATATGAAGTATAATGTTTTACTTAAACGCTTGTTTTTCGGAATGATTGTTTTAGATTAGATCACATATTTATTTACAATAAGAATTACAATATTCATAATTATATATAAAAAATATTTAGATTACAAAATATCGTTTAAAAAATACTCCGCGTTATTGCTGATTGGGAAGGTTCCCAGAGAAATTATATAAGAAAAAAAAAATATTTGATTTCATAAAATCATAACATAGTTTAAAACAAAGTCGGTCCGTTCCTATGTATGCATAGATCTTTAAAACTACGCAACGGATTTTGATGCGGTTTTCACCAAGCTGAACTATTTCATGGTTACGTTATTTAGTAAAAAAAAAACGTTTGAATATAATAATATCCTAAATGCTAAACTAACTTAAAGAAACATAGTTTTGTCATGTCAGTTCGGCCGTCTGTCCATTCTCGGCTTTCCTCCTAAACGGTTAAAGCTAGAAAAAATTAACTTTGCAAAAATATGTGTATTTATAACGGTGACCAAGAGCTACAATAAAATAATGAAAACATTGTTTTTTGGGTTGCCTCCCGGGTGAATTTTTGAAAAGGGCTTGGATGGCCAAATCCGAAACTATAAGGAATAGCGAAAAATGCTCAAAGGAGTCACAAGCCCGATTTTGATGAAACTTAAAACCTCATCATTAGATTTTTGAAAAACCAATAATCCTAGCCGGGAATCGACCCCGTTGATTTTGAAAAAAAAACACACCCTTTATTATTACACCATACGATAGTGTCGCTGTTAAGGATCAAATTCTGAGAAGTAATGATATACGGCAAACTAAAGGAAAGAGCTCATCTTTAACAAAATACATTTTATTTTTCTTACGTTAACTGATTAATTGTTCAAAATGTAGACCATTGTTTTCAATACATAGCTGGATTCGAGACCTCAAGGATCGTACTGCATTCAATATTATTGATATTTCAACTCACAGAATTTATATTACAAAATATTTCTCTTAATAAACAAAAACAAAGTACGAAAAGAATCTAAATTATTGGCGCCAATATGCATTTCGTTCTAATTTCAATTTTTTTTCTTATACACTTTAAGAAAAAAGAATTGAAATTAGAACGATATTAAAAGCAAGATTATGTTCTACTTTAAAATTTTACCGCCTGCTAGAATCATTCAGAACATAATTTAAAACACGGAATAGTTACGATCTTTTCTGGGATTTCGAACGAAACAAATTATGATACAAAATTTAGGTACATGATAAAATAAAATAAAATAAAATAACGTTTATTATCTTTGAAATTTTTAGAAAATTATTTAGATTCGTCAAAAGTTGGTGGGACTCTACCGAGGGTTCCAAAATGCAACGAGACTGAGAAGAGCCCTCAAGAAACTCAGTTCGGCTTTTTTCAAAATATTTCATCTTAAATCTGATACAGAGTTATTTAGAAAGGAGCAATTCGTGATACAACCAGGCAGTCTTGTCATCTAAGAAATCATTAATACTATAATACTCTCAACGGGTGACTCAAATTATTTTTCAAACGATTTGTGTTAAATTGTTTCTCGGCGAATACTCGGCCGATTTCGGATTTTCTGGCACTCAGCAATAGCTTACAGAATTACCCAGGTTATTACGATGCCAGAATTTTGAATTTAAACTCGCTTCGCTCAAATATATGCTGCAGCGTAACGGTACGTTTCGCGACTGCTGCGACCTAGTAAGCTTTATGGCACAATTTACTTTTTATTAGTGTTTTAAATTTATTGACAGATAGATTTGCTATTTCGGTTGGCAATGTATTGTACATTCGAATAAAGTACCCCGCAAAGGAATTACTCACTTTATGAAGCCTAAATTTAGGAACAGCCAGTTTATCCTTATTTCTTAAGTTTAGATTATGATTATCACTATTTTTCATAAATTTACTTTTGTTCTTGTGGGTATACAATAAAATTTCACAAATATACTGTGAATACACTGTAAGGATGTTAATATGCTTAAACTTATATCTTAATGACTCCCGAGACCCCATACCATAGATAGTCCGGACAGCCCTCTTCTGCAACACAAAGATGCATTCAATGTCGGCAGCGTTACCCCACAGTAGTATGCCATATGTCGTGATACTGTGGAAGTAGCTGAAGTAGACAAGACGCGCCGGTTTAATGTCTGTAAGTTGTCGGATCTTTTTGACAGCATAGGCTGCAGAACTAAGCCTGGCCGAAATTTTCCCGATATGAGGCCCCCATTGCAATTTGGAGTCTAACGTTATACCCAGAAAGACAGTGTCATCGACCAATTCTATTATATCATCCCTAACCTTAACACTTATTTTAACAAGTCTTACATTAGGTAAGCTGAATCTCACACATTTAGTTTTATTTTCATTTAATAATAAATTAATAGCACAAAACCAGTGGACTATCCTAGAGAGGGCAATGTTTACATCGTCAAGTTCGCGCTGCCCACGAAATATGAATTTTATTAAAATTCCAAATTTTCCTTAAATATGCCGTATATCATTATGTAATAATAAAGGGTGTGTTTTTTTTTCAAATCAACGGGTTCGATCCCCAGCTAGGATTATTGGTTTTCCAAAAATCTAATGATGAGGTTTTAAGTTTCATCAAAATCGGGCTCGTGATTCCTATTATTCCTTATAGTATCGGATTTGGCCATCCAAGCCCTTTTCAAAAATTCATCCAGTGAAAATGACTTTTTCTCTCTTTGATTTTTAGTTCAGGCTATTATAACATGACTATGGCACTTGGCTGTTTTTTTTTAACTAATGCCAGTGCGAAAAGGATAGGTAACCGAAAAGTATAACGGATTAGTGAAATTATATTGTATTACCCAGAAATAACACTCAACCTATGATTATGACATATATATAATCAAAGCACTCAACGATATTTTGCGTATTTCATAGTGTACACAAGACTAGTTCAGCCACACATTTGCATTTTGATTTTGGTATCGCCTCTGAAATGACTTTGTGTATCTTTCTACATACTATATAATATATGGTTGTAATTCGCTTTGATAGATGACATTTCAAGTTGCCATTCAGTGTAGTCGTCATTGCGACGTTGCTAAAGTGATTTTTTAATATAAGTAGGTATCCGTTTGCGAGATATTTATATCCCCTCCTCTAAAATCTAAATGGCTGGTGTGAAGAACATTTTCATGATGGTAGTCCATGTAATGAACTTTAAAGGATGGTATGACTCTGTCAGTTTAGTAGTTATAGAGGTTTTCATGGGTAAACCCTATCTTTATGCGTTGCCCGACACGCACATGGCCGGTATTTTTCATGTGCATTTAGTTAAATTTTAATAAATAACTTTTGTATATTTTGTAGATACTTAAATAATAATACCTCTTTACGTCTATCAGTCTATCTAAATGTGATAAACTCCAAAATCAGATGTTCACAAGTTTTCCACAAACGCATAATTATGAATTTATGATGAGTACATTATGATTTATTTTATTTGTTCTGTCTGTCTTAGGAATCCAAAGCCACGGTTTAATTTCTGGAAAGAAGAACTAAAATCATTGCACCTCTATTACTAGATCATTAAATTTAAGCGTACAATATACCCCTGTCTAACCCTTCGGGGAACCGGCTTGATTGTAGAGATATGTATTTCGTAACTTTATTTTATTAAATTTAGAACCGTTGTACTTGAAAATAGGGTTTTCTTTTATGTAGGAAACATACGAATGTTATAATACATTAGTTGAACATCTGTACAAGGTGAATATTTATTTACAATAAGAATTACAATATTCATAATTATATACTAAAAATATTTACATTACAAAATATCGTTTAAAAAGTCCTCCGCGTCATTGCCGACTGGGAAGGTTCCCAGAATGCTGGCTGTGTTGCCACGTTGGATGGCGATACTTATTCTTTGGGCAAAAAAATAGCCAGCCTTCTGGGCCTGAGAAGCATCGATTAAGCGTTTAGCAATGTCTCAAGTTAATACATGTTTTAAACGTCTACGAAACTTCTACGGAATTGGATTACCGTAGCGATATGGACGCTACGAACATTTCATAATTCCGTAGGCGGTTACATTTTATTTGGAGTAAAAACATCAGTAAAGTCAGCTGTAGGGAAATATAATTAATACCAAAGAGATATTACTTACGTTGTAAATTCATTGACGGTGGAAATATATGGTGGTTTCTCATCGCAGCGTCCTGCGGCCTCGCGCACTGCGGCGGCGGTGGCTGATAGCGCATACCTTGGTACCGGTAGGCAGCCTGGGACATCTGACCACATGATGCCAATTCACCCCAAGAAAGTTCACCACCACCTGTACCAAGACACCCTGCGTCGAAACCACCACCGGCGCCACTCAGGTAACCGTACTCCATGCTGTCAGCAACCACTAGCTATCTAACTGAATTACAACCGGACATGTGCCCAAACCGGAGTTGTAATTAAAAAAATCGTTTAAAACAATAACAAATAAGCGGCGAGAACGCCACGCCGCACGGGGCGTGCGTCTTTATGTCGGAAGGCAGCGCGCGGAGGATCACAGCGACATAATTGGATGAGCCGCAAGTATATTGAATTATGCCGATTACAGATGGTATCGGATCCCCGTGATAGTTTTTGCGCGGAGAACCGTGCGCTCGCCCCACTTGAAATCGAATGATAAGCCTAATTCAATAAGGACGAGCCTCGAGGACGGGGCGGGGCGCTCACCCCCGGCGACAGACCAATGGTCGCTGTTCCTGGCGCTACCGCCGCACCCCATTGGTTGGCTGCCACCCCCTCTCCGTGTCGAGACAACGGGGGTGCGTGTCACGACACTTGTCTACTTTTCTTTTCGCCGACAGTTCCTTTGTCATTGAGGAAAATAAAAAAGTTGTAATTAACGAGCCAGGTAGGTACCTACTTAACGAATTACTCTAAGGATCTCGATACCTTTGATTACAATATTAATTAAACTTAGCTAACGAATATTGGGTTTTATTTCTTATTTTCACTATGCTTTAATTATAAAATTAATAAGCACATAATTACTAACCTGTTTGGTTTTTGAAAATCGTTTGGTTATGGTAATCTAATATTAATATTAACTTACTTAATTAATGAACATTTAATTTTATTTGTATTGTTGCTTTACATTGTCACATTACCAGATTACTTATATTAAAAACGTTAGTGTATGTCGTAAAGTTTTCTTATATGTATATGTTGTAGGTAGGTATATGTTTCGCGGAAAATTTCTTAAAAACTTTCATACTGAATATTCCACAACAAAAAAGGAATAGGTATCGAAATTGTGTCCAACCATTCTCGCAGGATACTATGACCAAGGGAAATTGGGATTCATTTTTATTTACTTCCATATTATAGAGATAGATTTTAAAATTACAAATCATTTTATTTTTATTTATCACATTTCACAATGAATTAACGTCTACATTTATCTAAGTATATTATTTATATTTTCATGTAAAATTAAGTCACGCAATTAATTGTTTCACTACACGGTAATTCACATCTAATAGGTGTCTTCACACAGTTAAACATACAAACATATTCTCATTAAAAAAACAGAATAATTTAAGTAAATGAAACATGAAGTTAGAGCAATCTGTAAGTCAGGGTTTCAATAAAACGGAATCATTTCATTTAGTTCGGGTTCTCGGGGGATAACTCGATAACTGATAAAGGAACTTTATGAGAGATTCTCGCAGCCTCAAAGATCAGCCGCCCGTTACGGTTGCGTACCATGAATAAGTAAATATCGGCGTAGCCAAAATACGAATTAAACTGAAATTCTACGCATAGACAAAATCTAATAACTTACTCATTCCCATCATTTGTTGAAACCGTTCGTCCCACGTAATAGACAGACCTAAGTACTGTTTGACAAAATCAGACTTCTAGCAACCGTGTCAGGATGAGGCCTCGGCGTTCTTCGTGGTACCGTTTAGTCTCCCAAGTTCGAGAATTAGAATTAACCAGTACCAATTAGTTCATATTTGATTTACAACATTGTCATCTTACCTTATATGACGTTGGGTTAAAATGTTCAAAAATATTAGTTTAAAGGGAGGTAAGCTTTCATCCTAAAAAATAAAACAACACAAATAAACATAGATAAATACAACAAAGATAGATACAAAAAAGAAAAAAAGATAAGTTTAGTTATGCCACCAGAACTCATCTTAAGATAAAAAAAGTATGTAGCTTAGTAGCACCCACTTACATTGATTTAATTAGGTAGGTGCATACGTGGAGAGCTTGTTACGTGAAATATCGTTCTATTTAACAAGTTCTCTCTAACAAAATCTTCAACCCCGGGTTCCAAACAGAATTTGATCAACACTCTGATATTGATAACTTAAAAAATATGAACGGTTAAAACGAGATTCTCGACATTTTTAACAGCATGAAACATCGCTTGACATGACATAAATTGTCGCAAATAATCACAAAGTCATAAAAGTAGAAGCCAGCGGGTAGCAAACTGCCAAGTGCACAGGGGTATTCGGTTCGTGTGAGAAAATGACGCGTATAATATTCACAATATTGAAATTACAGCGGAGATACCCATGGGACACCGCACGCGGCCGCGCCCGCTCCGTGCGACACTCTACCCTGTACCCACCACTTTATTTATTATTTATATTAATTACACACTCGCTACAGCATTATTTTATGTTATTTTTTATAACGTTTCCTTTCTAGTTTTGTTACAATGTAAACTATATCTGATGATGATTTAATTACTTTACCTTACATGGTATTTTCTGAGTGCGACGAGTACTTGTCTATACTCTGCTAACCTTCAATGTTTTGAACTAAGCTACTCCGTAAAGTACCTATAGGTGTGTGTTCTCGTTCCTGCTTTCTACGGGAATCTGTTATAGTAGCCTAACATTTCCTAAAGATCTTATTCTACCGCCTTACTAATTTTCGTCAAAATCAGTAGATACAGGTTTTTACGTGACACTTGAACAAAAAAACAAACTTTACAATACCTATAGCGATTATATATACCTTTGTTCCTGAGTAGTAATAATATATCCGTGGCACAAGTCATCCTCAGCTGCACGTAGTGTAACTACTGACAGACGGACGACGGCTCTGGCAAATTATCTGAATTAGGTGCCCGAGAAACGGCAATATGCTCCCCCTCTATTTACGTGGGACCTACAAAGTGACTGACGAAATCTAGGTGTAATTATTAAATGCCTTTATCTATCACTTACATAGAGACGGGATGTTATGTGTGTGTGATATTTTTATTTATTTTATTTTATTTATTTATTTATTTATGTACACATAATAAGGTAACAAAGCGAGAAGAATAATAGTAAGAATAGAGTACAACACATATAGTACAATGGCACCACTTATATCAAAAGAAATCTCTTCCAGTGGGCCAGGGGAAGGAAATGCTTGGTAGAAAAAGCGTGAAGTGTGCGTACCTACGCACACTTCAAGCTAACTGTATAATACAGCAAATAAAAAACTAGTGGTTACGTGAACAGTAACCCTCGCGTTATTTTCGCATTTTCCCCCTTCATTTCTCCCCCATTTTCCCCCCAATCGAACACTTGGTCCAAAGTTCATGAAAATCGGCTAAAAAATGCATTTTCCCCCCCTTTCTCCCCCCTTTTTCCCCCAATCGAAAAATCCCGTCGACAAAAGTTGCGCCTTGCAACAAAGAACACTTGTGCCAAATTTCATGAAAATCGGCGGAAAAATGCGGCCTGTAGACCGGAACTGACACACATACCAACAACGCCAAATCGGCCAGTCCTCGAGTTAAAACTGAGACACTTCGCTCGCTCGGTCAATAAATACATAGGTACTCATACTACGAATGCACCTACATATACATACATGATACTACAAATAATAGATTATATATACAATACATACTCATACAAACATTCAATATAATATAAATATACCTACACATATAAAATAAATAATTAATTTATTTGTTTTGAAAAGTTTTAACATCTTACTTACCATTACTTTAATTAATTTACTATTATTACTAATTTAATTTTATGTAAAAATCTGTGCTACTTAATTGTGCTACATACTCGTATTAAACATTAAAAAGTTCGGACGTCAACGGCCCCTTTAAACAAACAACTCGACGTCTATGTACGGTACGTAGCAAACATTGATATCTCAAAGAACGTTGCCATTAGAGATCCAAAGAGCTTAAATGTCACTAGAGGAGTAAATTGGGGTACAGTATCCTGTGTCTCGCGGGATGAAAAACACGGCGTCTCCGCGATAAAATATGTGATCACTTAGCAACCTGCAATCAAACAAAGACTACGCTTAGCTTAGTTCATTCGCTGTCGACAAATTTATATTTTTTGCTTTAGATGATATTTAAAAATAGCTTTGGGTGGGGTGACAGCAAACTGGATTGTTTTTGAGATTATTTATATGCAACATAGCGGATTTTTTTTAATGTTTGTTTTCCGCGTGGAATACATTTTTTTTTATATTGTGTTCGCCAAATCGACGCCGCCCGCCTGGTGGTAAGTCGTGACGACGTCAAGCGATTGTGTAGCTTCAAGTTGCCAATTTCATTACTTAGCTATTTTCAATCGTTAAAACCCATTTGATAGTTTTTTCCGTCAAATAGTAAAAACATCGAGACAAACTCTCCCTTTTATATTAGCAGGATCAATGTATGTGGACAACTAACTATTCTTATTTAAATTAATGAAAATTTTATCGTTACTGAGTACTATTCCCTATTCTGTGGTTACGGCTTCTGAAGGCGGTTGCTCTTGAGTGGTAATTATTTTAAGCTTTGTTCTATAATCTTACCTAATAACACGCTTGTTACTGCAATACTTACATAAGTGGGTATTAATACCTTACTGCCGTTATTCCAGATTCTATGGCTGCCTAAGTTTGAATAAAACAGATGTTCTGTGCATGACATCAGAGCATGATAGAGCAGCAAATAAACCAATTACATAGAATAAAATCACACCTTTTTCTCACTGGGGTAGACAGATACCACGGATTTCTAGTGTTTGTATTAAGATCGCGGCCCACAGCTGCGGCCGCCCCTACGTCCATTGCCGGACACCCCAGGTACGCACTCAATACGGAAGTATACCCTGTGGCGCCGGCGGAAGTTGACACCGAGGTGTGACCTCACGATGTATGCGAAACAGATAGCTACCGAAGCATCCATGCCCGTTTACGGTCTGCGTCGCACGATTTTTGAGGTCACCATGCTACCTCTGCAGCCACTCGTCCATGATCGGTCTCACCACCGCGATGACGGTGGTTCCCCACTTTGGTTGCTCAAGTCGCACCCTCCATGTCTCCATGAGATTCTGGCGGAGTTGGTACCGCTGGTCCTCGATTTCTCGAGACACAGGCCTGGTTTAAAATACCTGTTATAATTTGAACGACCTTGACATAAAATCACTTCAAGACAAACATGAGCACCGCGCGCCTGTGTTTGTGTTCTCAGATCACAAGTCGCATAGTCGTGAAGCTAATCGGATAATGCGTGGGTTATGGTCGGTATGCGTACGCCATTCTCCACTTACCCTCCGCTAATTCAATTGAAGCCCTCTGTGCCACATGCCGCGCTGCACTGCCACTGTCCCTATACTCATTGTTATATTTTTAATTAACGTTCTTATAAAAATCCAAGTGATGTTACTTTTATATTTATATGAATTGTTTGTTTTCTAATAAGCAACATTTACGCATTATAATTATGATTTTTTTGTAAGCCTAGGTATTTAAGTCCAACAATCAGACAGGTTTTAAACTTTGTGCAATGTAGAGTTGAAAAACACTGTTTACCACTTGATGGTACCTATACATCAAGAACTTTTATTATTCTTGATTATGAGTAGGCATTACCTAATTATTACTGCGGCTAGTTTTATTGTTTCCAATATCACAGAATAGGGAATAGTATATCAGTAGATACTTAATACCCACTAATCTAGAACAATTAAATGAAAACAAACAAGCAATCAAATCTTTCCTTTATTGACCGAGCGAGCGAAGCGAACGAAGCGTCTATATATATATCGAGATTGGACAATTTTGCTTTCGTCCGTCTGTCTGTCTGTATGTGTCTTCCGGGCTTGCAGCCACAGTTTGTATCAGATCTTCATGAAACTTGGCAGACGTGTTCCTTGATTTAATTTTTTTTTTCCTTATGAGCATTTTTGGATTGAGGGGAAAATGGGGTAAAGATGGTTAAATAACGTTTTAATGTTTTTCACGAAACATGGTACAAGTATTCCTTTTCTAGAAACATTATTCTTAGTGGAGTTTTTTATTGGGGAAAGGGGGGAGGGGGGAAATCCCAAAAAAAAAATTTAAATGTTCGCGTGGTCTACTGTTCGACCATAGGGCGACCACTTAGTTAGGATAACGTACCGGATGTTTTATAGTGATGCAATGGCTCTACAATTTCAGTCTACGTAAAAAGCTGCCATCATTTTCACATGCCATAGTTTATCTCGTTTTAAGATTAAAAATAGCCTACCTTGTTATTCTGATCTATGAGCTATTATTATTGTAAAGTTTCATTAAAATTGAAAGGTAACAAACATCTATGTAAAACACATTATGAAATAACGCACTTGTACAGATATTCCACAAATTCTTTATTTGTATTGACCGTCAGGTCTCGATTTCGGTCTATGGCATTTTCAAAGGTATTCACTAAATTCACTTCACATTTATAATATATTATTTATCCATTACATTCATTGTGAGGCTAACACAGACCTGCATACTTAAGTCAGGTCTGTGTGGTATTTATATGTTCCACCAAGTTCCGACAATCGAAAGCATAAATTATATCTATGCAAAATTTCGCGTTATATTAGTAGTAGAATATAAAAATAGATGCAGCATAATTGGTCGATCTAAAATGTTTCCCCTTCTATGACTTTATAATTTTATAGATCCGACAGTTATAATTGAAGAGTGAACGCGAGGCCTTTTGACTCTGCAGTGCAGACGAGGGCAGGCCCAGGGGCGGCGCCGCGGAGAGGAGGCACTTGCTGCACCTGTGCCCGTGATTGATGACTGTTCACCCATCGCCATGATTGCCAGCCTCCACGCCATTAGCTAAGATCTTGTGTCTCTGACGAGCTCTGAAGTTTCGGAAACAAACTATCCAAATATCTAAATGTGAATAGTTTAGATGTAGCATAGAAACTTACTTAGGTAGGTTACTTAGAATTTAACAAAACATTGGCTCGAGGGAGGATTGGTATAGTTTATTTTTTAACCACTGCGTTTTTACATAGATCTAGGAACCCGCTTAGCACATTCTAAATCTATGGTTGCAATAAAAACGCGTTCGGGTGGAATCTTGCAACTAAATTTTTAAGCAATTTCCTTAACCGATTGAGCTGAAATTTTGTATACTCATTCGGTTTGGATGATAATACATGGTTAACTGTGACAGTGTGTCGTACTTCTAAATCCAACATAGCGGCACATACAAGATGGCGGACTAATTATATTTAATTTAAAATTTGAACAGCGACACTTTTATAACATTTACAATTTGTGTAATGACGATATAAATTGATAGTTAAAGTTAAAGTTTATTTTTGTCTTTTTAGTGCATTAGTTTAATAAAAGCTTGTTTTAAAAAAAAAAATTCCACATATTATCACGCGTATATCCCTAAAAATGTAGGGAGAGGTGCATTACACACGCAAATTTTGTACTGTGTGGTGTTTAGTTACTGCATTTCGTTGGTCCCAAGTTATAGGAGGCAAGGCTATTGCCGTTACCTGGCACTATAGAAAATCTATAACCACTATGTAGCTTAAACCAAAATACTAACTGCCAGGATAGGAGTTACATGATACCACTAAATATAATCGCTACTGTTCGAGCATATTTATATTTTTTTTTTTACATTTTCACACGACGTCATCTAGCCCAAATTAAGCTAATTATAAGCCTGTGCTATGGGATCTAGACGACTGATAAACATAGGTACTTATATATTTCTAACCACATACTTACATTATTATATGTGGCGAATACCTTATCTCTGACGTCATACGTCTAGATACTACAAGAAGGCGCGCCCAGAACTTTCGAGTACCTACCATAATATTCCACCAATACCTAGATGCGCACACGCACTTCAACAAGTACACAACTCGTAGGTACAACATAAGTAGAGGTATTTAAACTTGTTACTATTGTCTAAGCCACGCCTACCTAAACCAGTTTGTATCATCGGGAATATTCTAGTACTATAGGTACTTGTATACATTATTATAGAAGCGAATGCATTTCAACAATAAATATTAATTCATCCACATACTGTGTTACTGTAAACGTTTCAATATACCTCCCAACAACCACTACATTTACATAGAAAATACCTAAACTCCGAAACAAACATTTGTGGATCTCACAAATAATTTGATTCGATCCGGAATCGAAACTAGGACCTCAGGGACGGTAGTCGCATACTCATACCACTGCGCCACCGAGAGAGTCTATATATGCATAAAGTGAAAACATGAAATCTATAAAATGTATATCTGACAGTAACCTAGTTAATTTCCGTAGGTTTACATAAACGACTGTACCTACAAAGATCCCAGCGTTTGTCTAATAAAACAAACCGCGTATTTACCATCTGCACTGCCGATAGCTCTTTATAGTTAACGTTAGATCAGTGAAGGGGAAGATCGGGCAAGGAGAGACTAGAGGCGAGTACTGGCGCGAGTGCGACGCTTGTCAAAGTGGCCGCCGGCGTATTTGTACAACTAATGAGCGGGTCCCCGGAGACGGTGTGTTTACTCTGAACGCCCCGAGCGCTCGCCTGGGTTTTTCCTGTAAACGCCTGGGTTTGCTGAGGTCTCCGGGTCTCTGTGTACTGTCTGCCCCCTCTCCTCTGTACAACAATCTTGTTTGTCCTTCAGTTTCGGTAGCATTGTGCTTTCGAGTGTATGCTGAATTATTTTCACTATCAAATCCCGTGTATTAATTGTATAACAACAACCAACGATAAATTGCGTAACTTTGATGTATTAATTTTATTTTATAAATTTATTGAAACTTTCTGCACTAATATTGTACTACCAGTCAACCTTCATGAACTTTCCTTGAATTCCTCCTAGCGGCTAAACCGATTTTAACCAAATTTATAGTGTATGTTCAGGTGGATTTCAAAATGGTTTAAGTTTACAATTGAACCCGGTAGGTAGCGCTACTGTCCTGCGACCATCGGACTGCCACAGCAGTGCCACCTTATGACTCTAATTGTAAATCTAATCTATTCTCAAATCCACTTGAATATAAAATATAGATTTCATTAAAATCGGTCCAGTCGTTTTGGAAAAAGTCAGTGACAAACAAATTTATAAATGGCTGGACTGATTTTGATGCAATTTATAGGGCAAATTGCATCAAAATTAAGTAGATTCGAGAATGGTTTAGATTTACAATTAGACCCTATAGGTGGCGCTTCTCACACGGTTTGAAGTTCGCCGGGACATAAGCACCACCAACCAGGTCTAAATGTGAATCTTAAACATGCCCGAGTCCACTAAACACACACACATTATAAATTTCATCAAAGTCGGTCTAGCCGTTTAGGAGAAGTTCAGAAACATTTCTTTTTTTTTGGCGATAAAAAAAGTTCGCGCGTTTTGTTTTTTTTTCGGTTGGATTACTATGAAAGATTCATGTTCAAAATTCAAACCTCATTAAAAAGTCTCTAACCAAAAAAGAGCTACTTTAGGTGCACTTATATGTAGGAACAAAACGCCACTTTTTGAATAGTACCTCACATGTATTATTAAGTATAATCAGAGGATTACTATGCGAAGTTTATTATATTATGTCAGACTACAAGCAAAAGTAATTATGCCGCGGCTACACATCTTTACATATTATAATTATAAAACAAAGTCCTCCGCCACGCCTGTCTGTCTGTTGGCGATAAACTCAAAAACTACTGCACCGATTTTCTTAAGTAGGTACTGTTTTCATCAATGAATGGATACAGTGGTTCTCGAGAGGAAGGTTTTGGGCTATATTACTAATTCACGCGGGCAAAGCCACGGCCGTCTGCTAGTTGGTTATATTTATAATTGAAAACTAAAATAGTTGCTAATTAAAGGACCGCTACTGCCATCTACTATCATCACATAGAACTGCTAAATGTATAGTTCGATCAGTTTCAAAAACATTAAGGCCCCTCGGGAACTTACGTAGTTCACAGCCTACCGTACAGATGGCAGGGCGTATGCCAAAATGCATGGCGGCATGCATACATTAAAACGCGTCTATCTAATGATATTTATACAAGTATATAGCTAGTGTGTCTATTCTTAAGTCCCTGATATTAAAGACAACCTAAAAGTAAATGAAGGGCTTTCATTACGAAATCTTGTTTTTTTATACCACGTGGGTAACAGCTAGTCTACGAGTAGATAGTAGATTATAGGTATTTAAACTATCATGGTCATTAACATTACGATTAGAATGTTTGGGATATTTACCATGTAACATTATTTTATCGAGTCTCCGATATTTCGACGTTGTTACAAGCGCCATGATCGCGGAAGAACTTCTTAAAGTTTCTTCCGCGCTTGCAACAGCGTCGAAATATCGGAGACTCGATAAAATAATGTTACATGGTAAATATCCCGAACATTCTAATCGTAAGATAGTAGATTGTAAAGAGGGCATGTCGTGGATGTAAGGTACAAGTAAATTAAACAGAAACCTGGAGTTAGAGTTTTGCTGAGCGCGTGGCTGGTGGCTTTTTAGGTTACCTCTGGTGCTCCGCAATAATCGGGTTCCCAGACCCGTACTTATACCGAAGAAAGTTTCTTATATTGTCCTGCACCTCGGGCTAGTTCGGAATAACTAGTTCTTCTGTGTGTGTATCAAGCATTACCTTGACATTGGTGAAATCATCTATAATAACGATGGAGCCACGTTTTTAAAAAAAGAAGAAGAAGAACAAAAAACCATGATAGACATAATAGGTACGTCTCATACTACTAGGAGTGACTGGCAAATGTGGATGCAATATGAACCCCTCCAACTACTTCTTTATTATGTTATCCGCAATGGGTAGACACAGGGTTCATTACGTTTACATTTCGCCAGACACTTTGATTGATCCACGTGCAATAGGCTCTCTACTTATTGCAGTTCCCGGACACTTACGGTATTAAAGCCAGGGACTCGTCCATCTGTTAGCAGGTGCACCGCGTGACGTGGCTCTGAGATGTGTGTAAATGTTCGTTCATCATTTCATCGGATTTCTACTGGGCATAGGCTAACGAACGCAACGCATCCAGTGAATTCCCGCGGCCATTCCGATGTCTTCAGTCCACCTCGTGGCAGGCCTACCCACGCTGCGTATCTCAGCACAGATTACTAAATTGATCTCAGTAGGTACGCGGTCGCTATCGGTATCGGCCATTCGGTCCTACGAGCAATGTGTCACTACCACTTAAGCTTGGATGGTCAAGAGTGGTCTTAGGGCTATTGTTGGTTAATTGACTTTTAAATATTTCATTTTAGTGTTACTGTATACAGTGTGCAGCAAACAAACATAGCAGGATAATAAGCACAGTTGTCAACACTCATTGGCGTCGGCTTTCCAGTCAACACTGCAATAATTATTAGTAAACGAGCAGGTAGTTAAGCCCCTTGATACATAGCACTGTGTTATGACAAAAACAAGCCAAAGTCCCGAATTCTCAATGATAATAGCTTTCTTTAGTTAGAGCCCAGCGGTAATTACAGAAAGACAAACCCGAGTCCTTTTGTGTCAGTCAAAATCATTTGGTAAGACATGTTTGACAGTTTAACCCTAAATAACTAATACATGACACCCGCGGTTCCATATCTTCGTTCTAGAACGGTAACGGAAAAAGTAACCTATTAACATACAGAATTTCATCAAAAAGAGCAGACATTACGTGATGCCCGCACTATGCAGCAAAAGAGCTGAACTCCCCTATGCAAATTCTCCCGACTACTTTAAAAAAAAATACGTACTGTTAAAAATACTGCGGAATATTGTCCCATGTATTATTAGCAATTGAAATAGGACAATATTCTCATATTGTCCTGTTTCATTTACCTCAAGAACTTAACGTGCAGACGTTAAATCAGGATCATTATACTTAGCTGTAATCTTCAAACGCAGCGCTGCAATTCATCTGATTTTTTTGTATTGTCTCTCGGTAAATTGCAGGCTATACCTGCAATTTACCGAGAGTTTAGTTGACTTTTACGATAATATACATTTAATATGATTTACCTATCTAAAGCTGCGTTTACACGGGCCATTAGTGGAGCAATATTGCTCGGCAACACCATTAGTTAGATCAATCTGGAGCAATTAAACTTCATTTACGGCAACGTTAGATACCATTCCCTCAATTTTTAGTAACAACAATATGTCTCCGAATCAGAAAGTCCATAAGGGAAAAATGTCATTGTTTGCAGAAGATCCACATGTTTAAACGTCTATTAAATGAGAATTTCTTGAGTGACAACACGACTTACAAGTAAAACGTCCAAAATGTGAAAATGTCAATAACTACAATTACTCCACTAATTGCTTCTTACTTTTTCATTCGTGTTGTCCATCAATATTGCTCTAAGTTTAAATAATGCCCGCCCGTATGAGAGAAGAGCACCTTAAGAAAGTGAATTCACTACCAAGGTCTGCGATAGCTATGATAAGCTAAATAGGGAACGTTCGATAATGATGACGAGATAGTAACAGTCACGTTACTATTATATCATCATCATAGTATTGGAACCATGAATTATCCCAAACCCATGATTACCTGCTCCCCAGTTACTAACATGATGGTAGACACTTGCGTAATGAAACATGGTATTTTTCGTGTTGGATTTATTTTTAAACTATACATTTATAGTCGACCTATAAAATAGGCGGTATATTTTTTTACAGTATGCATAATTTAGTACCTAAACACAATCTTATGCTACAGACATATTTAACAAATCGGAGAATTAAAAAAAAAAAAGAAAAACTTTTACAACTTTTTAAAAGAAAGCACTAACATGTATTGTAAATTAATTAATAGTATTTGCTTCTGATTTTGATTGGTGTACAAATTTAAATGAAAAAGAAATTGGTTTGATTTGAGTTGTTAAGCATCGGTGTTAAGGTCGATATTACGAGTACATCAACTTTTATTACAATCTGTGATTATTATCTACATGTAGTTTAGGTACTGCTTTTGCTTCGTATAATGATACCTTGTAACCAAATAATAAACAGAAAGATTCCCATATTAATAACAGCAATAAAACGAATTCAAATGTTGAAAAAATTCATTAAACATGGAATAAGATCAATAGATACTACACTACTCACAGACTATTATTTTTTCAAGCTGTATAATTTCAATTTCAAGTTATTTTAATAAGCATTATGCGGCTGCATGAACATATTTTTTTAAACTAATATGAAAGCTCCTTCGGTCGAAACGGAATAGAGAGGAACTTGAAAGCTTGCCCATTAATTTATTACAATTAGTATAATGAACATAGCGTAACGTAACGCTCGTCGACTCCACGCCGCGCCTCTTTACCACTTCCAGCGTGGCTGGCTACACTGTGGCACTACTCTACAGCACAGCTCGGCCAAGTTCCTCCCTCACTCCGACCTCCTGCCACTCCATAAATACAGTTACATACTAATTACACGCGAGGAAATTCAATCTACTACACCTTATCTAACAATACAAACGCTATGGTCTCGCTTGTGAGTATTATGTCGTTTGCACTAACAATATTTCCCAAACGTACTAACCTAACATAACTTAAACGATAATTATAATAGTTAATACTATACATCTAAAATCTAAAACATTAAGTTTGGTCGATAACAGGAATGTGTAAAACGTTTGACTAGAATTTACTAAAACTTAACATCGACCTAAATATAATAATACATTATTTAACATTTTCACTCATTTATCAGCTACCAAACACACATCCCTCTACAAAAAGGGATTTAATTACGTCTATTACAAAATGAGATCTTATATTTAGTTATACAGTGACACACAAAACTATAAACACAAATATACACAGTATCAATGGTCTAATCTTTAGATTTGTTTTAGCTAAATTTGGTGGTTCCTTCGTCACCACTGGTGACACTTTGTTGTAAAAACACGATATTGATTTTCAGTCTTTTCAAAACATTTGGAATTAACGGAGATCAAAGATTCGTTCATATTTTCTGTCGAACAAATATCCACCTAGCTTTACAAATAACTAACATAAACGGATTTATTTTTACAATAAATAACATTATTCTACTTTAATGTTAATATTTCGATAAATAATTTGAGATCAATGAACAATCAATTATCCTACACAACTCACCTCACATTTGTACAAACCTTTTGACATCGTTGTTTTTGTTAAAGATACGTTTTTTTTGCCATTTCGGTCTTTTCTTACAGGAACCAGGTGCGTGATGTAAAAAAATATTTAAAAAAGTACAATCCACACTTCATTGTAAACATTGCTTCCAAAGATCATTTCATTTGGATTATATTGCTGTGTTTTAACACATTTGCAATTTTTGCTATAATGTATACGGTAGGTACTCCTACTAACATTATGAACGTGAAAGCTTTTAAGCAATTGTTGTTTTTTGTATGCTGTTATATATTTTCTTGAAAGAATTAAAAATGAACAGCTTGGACATCGGTAGGTGTGTTTGAAAGTTGTGTTTGTTCCGGGGTTGTTTGCTTGAAGGGTTGTGTATGCCTCGTTTTAGGTTCCTGTGGCTGGGTTTCTCTGGCGAGAACTCGCTCTACATGCCGAGCTACCAACTCGGCAGCCGCCGCCGGAGTTCTTGTGAGAGCACACAGCTCGTTCACTGACATGATGACACGCAATCCTCGAGCAGCCGCCGTGATACACGCAGCAGCAATTAAAGATGGTGGTACCAGAAGAAATTCAGTTTCTGTCAACAAGCAAAAGTACTTATTATTGTTATGAAAGAAACATAATTGAGTTAAGATAATACGAACAAGGTTAATTTTGAAACTGGTTTGTTTTATGCTATGTTTTTATATTCGTACACGACAATCGAGGTCGGATACGCAGGTAGAGAGGTTCGCATCTGTTGTGAGATAATTACCTCAGAGTTCGGACAGGTGGTTCGGGCCGGGCACCTTGCAATGCATACCAATATTCTTTACGAACCAATGTGATGTTACTGCGTACATTATATACATCTTATAAGTTATGATTTTGATGATGAGTTTCTCGTCTATATTTCATTTAGAGATAACTCGAATCATAGTAAATCCTATAAGTCACTGAGCAAAAAAAAATGTTTCCATCTCAGACGACAGGGGTTTACAAAAGTCGCGTTACATTTTGCACAATACGAGAACTCTTTTGTTATAATTTGAGAATAAGGAAGGAGAATAGAACAGCTGCCCGTTTTGTGCATTCCGTCCCCGTCTGCATCTTTGTGTGTACCTACTCCGGGACAATAGACTGGGAATAATGGCAATTTACATCTTAAGTCGTCTAGGTAAGGGCGCAGCTGCATTTCATTTGTAAGAACCTCCTAGTGCGATTTCAAAATTTGTAACATCGATCACAAAATCACGGCCAAATATTCCAACGTGGATGCATATAACGTTTAGCTTTTAAATAGTTCTGTTTTTAAATTAGTAGAATTGTCGTTAGGTATAATATTATTTAGCAAGGTATAATAATTTATTGTATAGACAATAAATTATTATACCTTGAAGAATTAGAAGGTAGTATTAAATTCTAGCTAACGGTGAAATCATCGGAGCGTCACCAGTCAATACTACACTTAATATAAATATTTAAGTCGCTTTGGAAGTACAACATCGTTGAGGACGGCAGCCGAAGACGGCAGATGTGAGGGCACCTGGCGCGACCCTTCCGCTCGCACCTCCGCAACGGGAGCATAGTACTACGTAGGGTCACTGCCCACCTACAACATGCACCCTTCTTTACTTCATCGTGTCCTTAATACGTTTGTATTTCTTCGAGAAAAACTGTATCGCTACACGCGAGCGCGTCATAATTTAACTAGAAAAAGTGTTCATACTTTAATTAAAGCTGATGTAATGCTAGCTTAATGCTCGTGTAGGTAAGTATTAAGTCAATGTAAGTTATCTACATACGGTTATTTTATGTATAAATAGAATTTTATGTGAGTAACATTAAAATAACTTTACAAACTTATATCAACATCACACAGTACAAACATTCAGCTTATTAAAAATCAAAAGCTTTCGTGAGTAGTGTATCAGTTTAGATCAGATCAGCGTGAGCAGCGGTGCGTCACAATCCGTTGCGCGACAGGTTGCCCGTCAGTTGCAGGCGACATCTGCTGACCCGGCGACCAGGGTACACGACCCACGTGACTATCGACCCCAAGACCTCACACCCCCGCGTCTTACCTTTATGTCTCTAATTACTAGAAGTAATGACACGCATTGAACAGACATGGAGAACCGTTATGTCCGTTTGAGAAACCTGTCTGTCCCATAGTTCCACCCCAATAGTGAATCCTAACCGAACACGAAATTGAATGCAAAAACGCAGGGGTTGCAAATATTTCGTTTAATTGTGCGTTAAACTTGTTGTCAACTTTATTGCGAATATAATTTTATTTCGCTTTAAACAAGCTTTCAAAAGACATAAAAAATTATACGATTGATACACAATCCTTTACTTATAACTTCTTTCAGTTCATCCAGTGTAATGTTGAATATTAAAAAAGTAGGTAAGGTATCCGGTTGTTAGTTTAGAGATCGGATGTTGAAAAACGGAAGCCCAAATCTGGCAAGATAATACCGTACGATTGTTTGGTAGTGACGTGATCGTCTAAGTTTTTTGGTAGATAGGGTGGTGTATCGCCAGGTGCGCGTCGAGACGGCTTTTGTGGAGACTTTGGGACAGGATCGGGTGCGAAACAATGGCCGCGGGACGTCTTCGTGTATTGTCCCCGAGTCAGCTGTCGCGGTACGGTCTCTCCCCTGTACGCAACGACTAGTCTCATAAGTCACCGTAACCATGACACGACTCCTTGAAATTTGTTCGGTCAACATTTATGTTCAAGTTCGGTAGAAACTCGATCACTTTTAATAATATCTAACAATAATTTAAAATGCTTATGAGATAACTTTTCAAGCCAACCACGTTTTTAAATTGAGTTTCTGATCACGATAATCGAACTTTAAATTTTTTTGACCATAATCTTATAGGTAGAAACTTATTTTCTCACATTATGTTTGTAATACAATCGCGTTATATTTCTTTGATTATGATAAGCGTTAATTGTGAGCAGTTAAACACCCTAATAAAAGAAGAAGAAGGAAGTTTAGGGGTCAAGTAATGTTATTAACCCTTTCACACCTCGAGTAATGTACCTACGATCAGTTACCGGCAATTATAACACTTCCGGCGACACAGACCGAACCTTTACGCCCATCTTACAAGAAATAGTTTTGTTTACAATACAATAGTAAATAACTGTAAGTTGTAACTGATACTCGAAGTTGATCCGATGTTTTGTATTAAAACAATCTGCATAATAAACCCTAAAATGCATCTCAGTACGAATACGTCAGACTATTACTCGTATTATCTACTAGCTGTTGCCCGCAGCTCCGCCTGCGTGTTACTTTAGATCTACATAACTTTTTTATTTATGAACCGATTGAAAACCAAACCTGTTATGTTAAGTTGAATAAACCACAACCCATTACTGTTACTGAAAACCGGAAATTCAAATCGGTTAAGCCGTTTCTGAGATTAGCGTGTTCAAACATTCAGACAAACAGACAAAAGTTCTAAAAATCATGGTTTTGGGTTTTATTGCGTTCATAAAGCCCCCCTACAACAGTTTCATCTTCTATTATATTCTCTATTAAGTATACCATACAAATTCATTAAGATTCGAAAATATGAAATATTATTTATTATCTTCGTCGTGTGTATAGTCCATTAAATTGTAGGGTTGTTCATCAACTCGCAGGTGAGAAACTGGTGCGCACCCGCGAGTTAGCACCTTCTGATTTTACCACTTTTCTTGTCATCAACTCGTGCGCGCGTGATATTAGATTAAAATAAGTACAGTTGACTACAACATTTTTAAAACGTATATATATATTTTACCTACTTAGTTTAAATGTATTGGATTCTTCTCTGCCTACCCCAATTGTATGACGTATTATATGCATACCTATATTTGTTAAGATATTTGATATAGTTAGAGATTACAATGGGTGGTACATACCTATAATATAACTATGTACCTACTATATGTATAAGTTATATAATTATGTAGAAGATTCTTGCTATAAAAATAACATATATCTACATGATTACTTAACAAAGCGTAACGATAGCATACTAACTATATCACTTTTGAACACAGCCATCAAAATACAAACAGTCTTTAGTGCTTTTGGTTTAAAGCATTCTGTATATGAATGTACTATAAACGGGCGCACGAGTTGATGACAAGAAAAGTAGGTAAAATTAGAAGGTGCTAACTCGCGGGTGCGCACCAGTTTCTCACCTGCGAGTTGACGAATGACCCGAATTGTATGGCGAGCGATAATGTATCTTAAGATAAAATATTATAGTATCTTAGCCGTGTGCGCCCCTTAGTAAACTCCGCTGCGGGTGAAGCAACATACGACAAACTTATTATTTGCGGTTGGTACAGTGATCGAGTGTAGGGATCGAACCGCAAAATTAAGTTTGTCTTTTTATTGTAAGTACTTTTCCGGGATTAAAAGTACCCAGTAGGTACCCAGGGTTTTAAAGAATAATTATACCAAGTTTCATCGTAATCGAGCCGGTAGTTATTGCGTGATGCCTGAACAAATAGACAGACAGACAAAAATTTTTTCAATCACAGTTTTGGGTTCGGTGTCGGTCTAGTAACACCCCCTGCCATTTATTTTTTTGATAAATTTGATGTACAGAATTTTCACTTCTACAGATTTATTATAAGTATAGATATAGATATAGATGATGGGTAATATTATATAAGTGTCGTGGGTATTTTCTTCTTATCTTATTTTCCTGAGGTTAGAACTTAAGCTTTTCAATATAAAATTAGGTCGCCTAAACATTAGTGTTTTAAAAAACCTATTCTTACACTGAAAGAAATGCATTTCTAAAGTTAGAATCCTACTCTATTTGACCATTTTGAATCAAGTTTACCTACTTTGTGTTAGTCATAATAAGTAAACCTATACATTTAGAACAAGTTTTCAACCGCAGCTGTCCAAATCCCCAACATCTGTTGAATGTATGAAGAAGTAGGTACCTACGTATAGCTGGACATCGAGTTTAGACTTTATCCCCGGAGGGGTAGGCAGAGGTGCATTACAACCCACACTTTGCCAGTAATTTAACATCGAGTTGACCGCATTTGTTTTACCTTAATCTAAGTACAGTTCGCGAGGGATAAGCGGAGCTTTGCATTTGAGTAGGTAAGTGACCACTAAAAGTAAAGTAAAAACTCTTTTTGTAGCTGTGTGTACAACACATGTGTGTGTAAAAGAGGTCACATATACGAGTACGTTCACGTACACTGTACACTCGCGAACTCTACCTAAGTACAAATTTATTTTTTCATGCCAAGACTGCAGAAGTCGGAATTTAGGTTCGAATTACAAAATGCATCGGCTGAAGGCCTTAAACGGCGTAAATATGCTAACCTAGCAGGTGATTAGATATTTGAGCCGTTTGGGGTTGAGACACTGGGGTCATGGGGTCCGAGTGCTCGCCGCCTTTATAGAGACATTGCTAAACGCCTAATCGATGTTTCTCAGGACCAGAAGGCTGGCTATTTTCTGGCCCAAAGTATAAGTATCGCCATCCAACGTGGCAACACAGCCAGCATTCTGAGAACCTTCCCAGTCGGCAATGACGCGGAGGATTTTTTAAACGATATTTTGTCATGTAAATATTTTTAGTCTATAATTATGTTTATTTTGTATATTGTAATTCTTATTGTAAATAAATAATTATAAAAGTGTGAAAATGGATATTTATTTCACATAATTCACGGTAACCGCAATAGGCTACTGGGCATGGGCTACGTTTTATCCCTTTAATGTGTTCTCATGGGAATTGGGAAAGAGAAAACTATATCATGCGGGCAGAGCCACGGTAATCAGGTAGGTACTTATATTAAGTCCGTTAAATTAAAGACAAACTTTCTCTGAATATTAAGAAAGAAATTATAAATATATCACAAAAACTGATGTCATCGGCGGGACTCGAACCCACGGCCTTTCCCTAACAGGGGGAGTGCTCTGACCAACTGAGCTACGATGACCACTACCGACAACATCGAATTTTTGCTTCATATTATATTCATAATTTCTAGATCGCGCTATTAAGGTTAGCGTTGGAATTTCTTTCTTAATATTTTAAGAATAGTTTAAGCAAACTCATTGCTTTAAAAATACAAAAATAAACTTTCTCTGATGATATTTTCGTCCGAAAGTTTAAAATTTAAAGTCAACGCCTGGACCAACGACCGGCGACAGAGGGGAAGCGACCACTGCTTGGCTATAAATAATGTTCTTATCGGGATTCAATGGACCATAGGGGCGGACAGGGTTAACTCCATATCACAATTCCCTTACATGTTTACCTAAATAAAAGTAATAAAAAAATAATACCATTAGAAGCTTTAAATTTAAGTGGAATAAATTGTATTTTTTAAACCTACTTGACGAACGGAGGATATGGCTCAATTCACATGTCATTGTGTGTTATTTATTAACAGATATATTAACAGATTTTGATGATATTTTTGCTCGAAAAGAAGATTATGCCGAAGCGGTTTGATTTAAAATAAAAATCTGATTGAGTACAACTTTCGATATTAAACATATTGGCATTGGCACGTATAATAAGTTAGCACTAAAATCTTTTAAAAATTAATTGTTGTTTGTGTCTCTTGCAAAAACTCGAGAACGGCTGGACGGATATGGCTATTTTTTGGTCTTTAAATTTTCGTAGATGTTCAGGGAAGGAATAAGAGGTTTTCTTCCAGGACAACTAGTGTTAGAAACATTGATTTTTTTTTAGAGTGTCATGTAATACACAAGCCATCACCTGCCAATGAGTTTAATTCTTCATATTCTAAGGCAACAAACGGAAACACCAACGGATATATTTTTTACCTCCAAAGGTCAGACTGGTGTTAGTATTATAGGGTTATTTATAGTCTAGTAAATGTAACTAACGAGCTATACACATATATTTCCACAGGTTTTTTTCTGTGTTCAGTGATCGGGAAAACTCAACAGTTTGCAGGAAGATAATGTCATGGGGTTACTGTTGGTCACTGATTATACAGTACAAATAAACGAAGTACTTATAAAAATATAAACCTAATTACGACTATGTTAAGAGATTATTAAAATTTCACTAATCTAATTACAGACCAAGATAAGTTAAATACACACTAGACAATATGATCTCTTTCCTAATTATACACAAGTATATCTTTCAAACAATTAACAATAATAAGTAATTATTACAGGGCACATAAAGGTTTTACGATTTACGGGCAATAAAACAAACGGGCGGTGGGTATAGTACCTACCTACTTATCGCGAACCACGTGTATGCATAAATTTATATATTTTTAACTAAATTTACTCATAAACCAGTTTTAAATAAAAAATCGTGGCATTAATATTTTATGGCATACTTAATTTAAAAAGTTTAAAATAATATAAGGTCACTGGAGTGTATTTACAATGGGAGTGCGACAGGGTCAGTATGCGAGGGGTGCGCAGGCGCAAGGTGTGCATGTTATCACTGCGCAAACGGCATGTGCGCGTTCCGATACACGCGTCCACTGCCCCACACAACACCCTCCCTACACGTGCGTGTATAGATATGTCATGTCCACTACAATCACATTTACAAACAAAGGGATGCTCTCACAACCATTAAAACTAAAACCAAACAAATTAGTGAAAAAGTAATTGACAGTAGGTACCGCTTTTATCGATCGAAAATTTGTACAGGAAGAAGATTGGCCCGCATGTTAGGTACCTACTTACCTGTATAAAAAAATTACGACTGCTAAATTACCTACAATTAACACTACACTGTCATACCTACCTCAAGAATAATTTTAATACCCTATGAATCATAAACTCGATTGTATTTGATACTTATCATCAATAACTTGTCACTACAAACACCAATAATTTACAGTTGCAGCCGTTACATGTACATTTCTATCAATTAGAGTTTCATTAAAAACTAAATATGTAAGTACCTACCAGTGTAACATACAGAGGTGAGTGTGAGCGCATGTGTCCTGACCAGAGGGTTACCACGACCCCAAGGTACTCGCGCCAAGAACGGCTCCACGAAGTCGAACGCCGTAGCAATAGACAACTGCCAGTTCAACCGTTGAAGAAGCAATAGTTCCCATTGCTGTAACAAGGCAACAAAATATTTTTGTTAGGTCGCTTTTGAAATTTAGCTAAAGGGCATGACCCCATGAGAATATTAGTTTACTTGGGTTCATACAATAAAAAGAGAGGGATGTGCGACCTATTCTTAACAATTCGTACGTAACCGTCATACTTGATGAGTTAGGCGGAAACCGCAAAAAGTAGCGAATCACGTTACAATTATCTACTGTAGAAATGTCATAAGAAAATAAGTAGTAGGGACATATGTAGATACTACAAGCGAGGTCTTTAAACGGCCACTGATATAATAAGGGGAGTGACTTAATACATCCCTTGTGTCAATACAAAAGAAAAACTATAAATTAGATAAGACAGAAATAAAGACCATCATCTATGACCACCCTACGAAGCTATCGTTGTTTTAAGTTCGTTAAACTTTTAATAATACTTAGGTAGGTACTCTCTATAGCCAAGCAAGCGGGCAAAGCTTATCTACTCGTGTTTATGGTACATGCATGCAACTGTATAACTCAGTAATAACATCATACATTGTAAGAAACGATCATCAAAATCCTTACAATGTTATAGTTACGCAAAAGAGACATTCTTTAATTAATGCAATTTAAATGTTTCACTAATTAATTTACATTCTGTTGTCCCAAAACTCTTAAACATTTCGTGGGAAACAGTTAATATGTAAATAATTTGGCCTTATGTCTTCGTTCAATGGGAAAGTACGAGTGCCCGACCCCGTAGGTACCATATGACGGCATCAAGTATGCGCGATGCGCTCATATCGCGATCATCGAATGAATTTAATTGCAAGGAAGTGCCACCATTCGGCGGTGTCATACACTACTCGTATAAAGACTCCCAAACATTCTCACGGTTCCGTTAAAATTAAACAGATGGTTTAGCATAATGTAATAAATAGTTATAATTATACCTGCATTAATTTTATTCTAAGTTCCTCACTAGAGAACCTATTACTACTTAATACCTTTATACTGTAGTAAAATTATGAGTCTTTGAGGTAAATGCGAGTATTGTATAAAAGTAACTTATTATGATAATATACTGAGAGTAATTTAATTAGAATAGTACCTAAATAAGTAAGTAAAGTCGTAGTGTCGGTGTGTCTTTGGTTTGCCAATAAATATTGTCGTCTAAAATCCCATCAAGGACGTCAACTCTAATCAGATTAGATGAAGGTAACGTAGAACAAAATGACTGTGACAGAACCAAGAGTTTAAAATCTGCAAAATACTACGTATGGAGGTAGGTCCTTATTTGAAACATACTAAGAATTTATGGTAATCAGATCATCAATATGAAATACCTTCAACGAATTTCTGTCATTGGTAAGTCTAGCAACGTTAAAAAGGTGATAGTGTAAGCGTGAATATAATAGTCGCTAAAGGCGTGAGAAAATGGTGACAAAGTCAAAATTGATTACAAAGGGCAACCAACAAACTAATCGCACCTGTCTGTACGGGTGTGAACGATTATGACAATTGTGTCATTACGACCACGTTGTGGGAATTTATACAATATTTTGAATGTCTCTAATATTTTTAAATACATCTGCAGTGCAACAACCTCATTTAATTTAAAGACTCCTTAAATTGGTTCTAATTTAAGCCTGGCATTGTACCGTATCCTAAACCCACATTTCCGTCGGAAGCAAGTGGGCAATAACTTGGTGCCTTACTTCGTCACAGGCTGTAGCTTGCATAAGAAGGGTGACAAAGTCTTAGTAGTCATCAGCAGGGTCTTGAGGAAGGAGTAATTACCGGAAACTTGTATGTTCTGAGGAAACAGTACTGTGGGGTGGAGAAAGGACAATTGACCCGGCCAATCGAGCTCATTCAGTGTACAATCAAAGCAACTATTAAGTGATAACCACCACAGGATGTGTCACCGGACGTAAGCCAGTGATAGAGCCACTTGACTTATTCTTTAGGATATAAATGGAGAAGTTAATTTGTATACAGGTGACTTTTGACAGGTTAATCAGAACCTTATAATGACAATAATTTATTGAGAACATAATTCTTTAAAGTTTTCTTTTGTTATCAATTCGCAAAAGACCTAGTCAAATTAAAAACCACGTGGATGAAGCTTCATATTTCGGTAAACGGCAATTTGTTTAATATGTTATCCACAAGAGTTATGTTGGTACAATCAAAAACCACAAAATTTGCAAAAACATTATTATGCACCCTTAGATACTTGTTAATTTTCCAATGAAAAAGGGGGTAAGTAAATTTGATACTCATATGGAAGCCAAACGTGTGAGATTTGTTAATGAAAAAAGTAGATGAAACCACAACAGATTCTGTGATGTGGGATGCAGACATTGTACCCAGAATCTAGTTCATTATAATTATGTTGCTACGTTAGGTTTTAAAAAAAATATAATTAAGTATATTCGCGGATTAAACAGGGGTTCACCGGTAAATATTACTAACCCTGTTAAGTAGTACATTTCAAACTTAGTGCGAATAAAAAGGATGCATTAACTTATTTACTCATTGGCTATAAAAATAAATACAATGAAAGTAAATAAATATTTTGGACAATCTAGGTCAAACTAAGCTATAAGCTTGTGGTATGGGATCTAGACGACTGATAAACATAGTTACTTAAATATATCTAAATACATACATAATATACATAGAAAACACAACATAACAAACATTTGTGCGCCACTCAAATACTTGATTCGGGATTCGAACCCAAGAATCAAAGCCTCCATCTGCTTTAGACTCCAAACCACGTCCGACGAACCACGCCACCGAAGTGACTAATGTTAGGTAAATATACATAAGAAACTAGGTACCTATGTAATGCATGCTGTTAATTGCAAATGTTGAGCGGAGCAAATGCAACTTTTTCGTCGATGTCCAGGACATTTTCGGTGATTATTCGTCAGTGGTCAGCTCTACTTTCATGATTTCAAATATATGCACTCCCGGGTATGATGTCGACCAGCATACAAAATTTGGTCAAAATCGGTCGAGCCGTTTCGGAGGAGTAATCGCACAAACGATTTACACTTGTCGCCTAAGATTGAGCTCCGCTCAACAAGAAGTTAAAAACAGTGCACTTACCCTGACTTCATGTGGGAACACAGAATTATCTGTGTAAGCACAAAGCAGGTCCACAGAGAGCGGATGACACTGACGGAACTTGGCGGCGAGCAGCAAGGATGTGACGGCAAGAAGTTGCAGCTGTTGCCGGGAGATTGCGCGATGTGCCAAGAACCGGTCCATGTAGCTGACGGCCAGGGGAAACACCTGCTCTTCGCATTGCTGCTCCTCGCATACCTGCGATTTGTAAATCACGATTCTTAATTTATATCCTAATATCATGTCCAATCAAAAGCCAAAAAAGGACTAAGGACATAATCCTACATCATCCAAAGCTACTTAATCCCTTTTTTAAATTATACTCTGTACTTTCTCTATAATATTCGTAATGTTTCGGTCTATGCCTCACCGTAGGATAGATTAAGCTCTCACAGTTACGTCATGACGGAGTGATGGTTTGGGGTCATTGTCATCGGTGCGTAAATTAGTGGCCCTCCGAGGAGTTTCAAGGACTGGAATATTTTACTTCTGTTTTCTTTTAAATATTGTGTAACAATAGTGACAAGTGCTTTCTATAGAATATAATTATTTTGGAAAGGTTTAACATTCTGACTAGTAATTTGATGGATTTTTTTTAACGTAGTTGTACCTGGCCCTGGAGCAGGTAATAGGTAATTTGTTATAAGCAGTTATAAAAACTACACCTTAAGCATCGAAAAGCACGGTTGCAAACGTAGTTGTAAACAAAGCGCTTTGATGGCTACACGGTTTAAAACCACATTGTTCAATAGAACGTTCGTATGGTTTGCAACCGCGTTTGCAATTGTGTATTCCATGCTCTAATGTGTCTGTAGGCCCCTTAAATGCGCATCTAATATTGTGTCTATCTACCCACTTATAAAACAGTAAAAATGATTATAGGAATAGTAATTTTGGTGAGAGCGCCAATACTTCGAGGTAGAAATGGGTTAATAAATGCGTATTAATTAGGATTGTTATGGTTCGTATAGAACGTAAGAGTATTAGGTAAATAACTGGTTTCATTACAATACGAGTATACGGCCACAAATGACCAGCTTGGGGCCACAATGGCATATAATCGAAATTAATGAGAGCGTTCAATCTAATCAGCTGTTCAGCATAATCGCGCGCAAGTTTTACAAATGCTCGTAATCGATGCAACGACATGATTAATTTCTATTTCACAAAGAAAGTAGGAGTATAATAGGATACCTCCTCCTTTTGTTAAACTTACCTCCAACATCCATGTTGTCACCACTTTACGCATGAATGGCTGGATATCCACTTGAACAGTTTGAAAGTAGTCTGTGTGAAGTGCGTGTGACCTCTCCAAGGCCAACAGGTTTGGAAGAATTCGAGGATCCCGGTCCAAGGCTCGGTCTGGACCTGCGACACACATGTCTACTGTTCTTCCACTGCCAGTGTTGCCCGAATTCTGCATATTCTCTTCACAGGATAAATCCATAGTACGCACTTAACACTTAGTTCGGCACTAATTGATTGTATGAAAGTTCAGGTAATAGTCACTTGATTTAATTAAAAAAATATAAGGTCACAGAAAATAAAGGGTTATTTACGAAGTTAATCGGTAGCACGAGGTATATATGCGTACGCGCACCGTAGCACACAGCCGCTCGAGCAGCAGCCTATAAACAGAGTAAATAGGACTGTATCGGAACGCAACTACACTCCGCACCTCAAGCACCCCACTACTGATTGCCTTGATACTTTATGTAGCCCTTCAGTCTTTGTGCGGGTCCTTGTTTGGGTTTACTATAACAATACATTTGACTTTCTAAAGTAAGTAGGTAGGTACTCATTGATAATTAAGTATTTTAAATAATATTATTATTTGAAAAAAGAATAGGTACCTACAATAACTAAAGTTCTTTCATTGTTTATCTTTAGCTAATAATGTTTTCTGTTTTAGAACGACGCTTTATTTCAAATGCAAGTCTCACGACACAAGTTGTATGCAAGTTGCAAACATGGGTGTACCTAGGTTACCCTAGGATTAGGAGTCTAGGGATTGGAAGGGGGCAAGTCAGATTTTTAGCTCAGATCATCCGCGGCTGTTTTGTCATACAAGAAGACAACATTGGCACTTTGGGACCAACTACCCCAGAAAGCTACTCCATCAGCATCCGCGCATCAATCCTGATGTGGGTCGTCGTGGCAGCCAGTGACCAGAGTGGTTCCCTGCGAGCATGCATTTAGGGGGGTTTGGGAGCTGTTCCGTCCGGCGGCGGGTCAGCTCCCACCAAACCATACGGAAATAGGCAAAGCTAACCCCTGCGACTTGTCATTTACTGCTGCAGCAGACGTCATCCCGTCTTTACGCTCTCTCTTGTTTATGGAACATTTGTGCCACATAAAAGGTACCGTGTCGCAGAGACCTACTGAAACCCCATCAATTCTGCTTTCCTGAATCTGAACTTGGCTGCCTATAATAGGGCTACTAGATCCAGCAAGAGGGCCTTACTTATTAAGGATACGGATTTTTTTTTATTATTTACCTAAGAAGATACCTATGTAGCAATGTTTTCCGAAACATCACTAATTAAAGGTACCATCCACCTACGTTCGTCGGCCTGATGCCAATTGAAGTCCACACAATAATAAAATACATTTTATTATTATATACTTAGGTACAAGACTACTTAGAGAAAACTGTAATTATCGAATCAAAAAGTAGGTATGTTTATCTCAAATTGACGACCTCTTTTGCGCTTCTCTCCTCTTGTGCTGATCAGTATGCGTCCAATGATTATGACTCTTTTTAAAAACCTGGTAATAACTAACTCACTCAAAGTTTTACAATAGGTATCAAAAAAGGATTGAAATAATAGTAGATAGTCATGTAGGGTAACCATACATTTATTTTTATTATTTAATTCTTCTTGAAAAATTGGTACAGTTACCTCCTGTAGAATACACAATACAATTACAATAAAACATGAAAGAAATATAATGTTAATTCGGAGGGCGCACCTCTGTGGAGGCACGGAGGAGGGCCGACAGCTGCGCGTGCGCCGCCGGCTGCGCACGATCCGGTTGACATTTTATTACAAATCCAGCCACACCTGATCACTGAGACCACTCATTATTGTAATTCCATTCATTTTTCCAGATTCTATTGTGCGCGCGTGCCCCAAAATATCCACTGTAAATTTGAATAAAGCTTAATATTTTCATTTTCATTTTAAATAGGTACCTACTGCTAATAAGTAGTAATAGATACTCACACTGAGAATCACATCAATGATACGGATACCTAATACCTATAACCATCAAGGCTCGGCTGGCGGAGGAACAGTGTCCACCGGTGTTATGTGCAGTGCTAGCCGACTACCTCAGCGAGAGGAGGGCACGAGTGAGGTACGGGGGCTGCGAATACGTCGGGGAAACCACCAAGGGTTGTGTGCAGGGCTCCATCGGAGGCCCTATCCTCTGGAATCTCCTCCTCGATCCCCTATTGAAAGGTCTCACGGAGAGAGGCGACTATTGTCAGGCTTTTGCCGACGACGTAGTCGTCGTCTTTTCCGGAGACACTGCAATGGAGATTTTATTTTATTTTATTTATTTTTATTTTGGGGTGTCATGAACAAGCTGAGGTTTGCACCGCACAAAACGTGCGCTATGGTGCTTACCAATAAGCTTGATTATGACACCCCACGCCTGAGCATGGGCGGGGTCGACATTGCAATGGCGGAGGAAATCAAGTTGCTGGGGCTGACGATCGACCGGCGGTTGACGTTCAATGCCCACGTCGCAAACGTGTGCGAACGGGCATTGGGCGTCTACAAGCGGGTGTCGTCAGTCGCCAGATCCAGCTGGGGCCTCCATACGGAGATAATCCGGATTATCTACAACGCTACAGTGGAGCCCATCACCACCTATGCAGCAGCAGCTTGGGCGCCGGCGACAGAAAATAACGCAATACAGAAGACACTCAATATGGTGTAACGCGGTTTCGCACAAAAGCTGTGCCGGGCCTACCGGACGGTGTCTCTCAATGCCGCGTTGGCATTGGCCGGCCTGCTCCCCTTGGACATTCGGATCAGGGAAAATGCTTCCCTGTACGAATCGAAAAGGGGGGTAGGGCGACCAGTGCTGGCCAACCGGGATGTAGAGACATCGTTCCCATTCAGCCAGAGACCTCATCCAGCTGACCATATTAGCAGGCAATTCATGCACCTCACCTCCTAGAGTGATGTGGCAGATCTGGTAGGCGATGCAATACGTATTTTTACAGACGGCAGCAAGATTGATGGCAAGGTTGGAGCCGCTCTGTCGATCTGGGAACGACAGACAGAAACCAGAGCCATCAAACTTGGACTGTCGCCCTACTGCACCGTCTACCAGGCCGAATTGCTTGCCGGGCTACGAGGCTCGCGGATGAAAGGCCCGTAACACGCAATTCGCAATTATCAGCGACTCCCGATCGGCCCTCGAATCCGTTAACAACCACGCTTCCACCCACCGCCAGGCCGTTGAGGCCAGGGCCAACATCAGGGCCGGCGAGGTCCAGGGCAGGGAAATATCCCTGTTCTGAGTCAAAGCGCACGCCGGGCTGGAGGGTAACGAGAGGGCCAATGAGCTGGCGAAGAGTGCCGCGTTGAGTCTGAAAACCCGACCCTCCTACGATAAAGTGCCGGTATCATTCGTCAAACGAATTCACCGTGAGAAGTTGGTTGGCGAATGGAATCGGCGTTACACAGAGGGCGGAGTCGCCGGCGTGACCAAGTTGTTTTTCCCTGACGTACGCGCAGCCCACAAAATCGTCGTCAAAGTAGGTACTGGGTACCTACTCACACAGATACTCACAGGGCACAGTGGGTTCGCCTCGTACTTGCATCGTTTCAAGTGCAGGGCGAGTCCTGTGTGCCTGTGACGCCACCGTCGACGAAACCGTGCTTCACCTCCTGTTCGAGTGTCCTATCTTTGGGGTACAACGGTATGAACTGGAGATGTCCCTGGCCACAGATTTTAGTTTAGATAGTGTAGGGCGACTTTTATTAGATAAAAAGTTAGGGGGAAGGTCATCGCCTACCTCACTTATTGTGGTAGGTGCGGTGCGGTGGAGAGAAACAGGACCTAGGAACCCCCGGAACATCTATGATAGGCTTCGGCCGCTAGCATAAATTGCTCTCAGCCGGGAAGTTAACCGCAAGGTCCTGCTTCTACCCACCGCACCATACAGATTTAGATACTGTGGTGTTAAGTTAATTGTTTTATTTAGGTAATTTTATTATATGGAATTAGGATTTATACACATTTGAAATTTTTTATCATGAATTATTGAAGTAATATTTTATCGACAATTTTAAATTAATTTGTTTGACAATTTTATTTTTATTTTCTGTCATGCTGTATTGCCGAGTTATTTGCATTTTAATGTATGCACCACTTATACACCCATCATTATTATCAGTTGCTCAAATTATATTTATACACTATTTCTTAACCCCTTAATATAAGTTAGTTTTAAGACTGTAACATTATGAAGAATTAGCAGGAATAAATAAATAAAGCCTTACTTATGGTAGGGAAACTTTCGCGGGCCATGCCACAGCGCCTGGACTAAAAAAAAATACATGAGGAACACTAAAAGTTTTGCACTTCTAGCTAATCGGAACTATTTGAATTTCGAATGTTATATTTTTTTAAACGTTGCAACCTTCTTAGTAAGAAAAAAAAACAATTGGCGGGAAATCATTTGTCAATTGTTTTTTATCACACATCAAAGTTCTACGTATGCAACGAAAATCGAATTAAATCGAAAAGATTTTAGAGCGATTATTTATGATTTTAAAAGTTCTCTCTCTCCGCAAGACTGTGCCGCTCGTCTTCAAAATGCTTTTGGGAGCACCTTGTTTGAGCACCGTGAGGCGATGGTTTGCTGAATTTGAGAGAGGTCGAGTTTCTTTACATGACGAAATTCGTGAAGGGCGGCCTTCAACTGCCGTCAACGAAAATAATGTGGTTACTGTTAAGCGGTTAATTGAAGAAAACCCGCGGATTACCTATGAGACAATTCGAGGACTATTGGGGATGGTATGAGTCAAATCCAGAAAATTTTACACGAAGAATTGAAACTTTGCTGTCGTTGGATCCCTCATGAACTGACAGCGGAGCAGAAGCGGGCTCGCGTGGAATGGTGCTCACAGATGCTACTGAAGTACGACCACGGACATTCTAATGCTGTTTATGATATTGTCACAGCAGACTAAACGTGGATTTATTGTTTTGAACCCGAAAAAAAACAGCAATCTTGTGAATGGGCGTTTGAAAATGAGAACAAGCCAACAAAAGTGAGGCAGGCGAGAAACTCAGCTACGGGTCCCATCTGTACAATTCCACTTGAAGATCAAAAGAGTGTTAATGCCGAGTGGTATTCTACCATTTGTTTACCCAGAGTGTTAGAAAAAGTTTGCGAAAGACGACCCAAAAGCCGTGTTTTCCTACATCATGACAACGCTTCTTCACACACGGCCAACAAAACAAAGTCATTTTTAGCTTTCGAAAAAGTACAACTCGTCACCCATCCTGCGCATCCCCGACCTAGCACCCTGTGATTTCTGTATTTTCCCCAAAATCAAAGATTTTGTTTTCCCTTTTACCAACTCCGAAGAGGCAGTGATAGCGTTCAATCAGCACGTAGAAAACATGCCTACAGATCTGTGGTCCTCCTGTTTTAAAAAATGGTTCGATCGCAGGTAAAAATGTTTAAAATGTAAAGAAGAGTATTTTGAAAAGCAATAAACATAATATTTTGGTTTTAATATGTTGTTTTTTTATGCTACGTAAAACTTATAGTGTGACCTACGTAACCAACATATTTCGCTAGCGCCACTGGGAATACCTACTTCCGAGTGCGCACCTGAAGCGCCAGGCAATGAACCTGGGTGGATTTTAAAAAAAACCAAATATTTAACTTACCTACTTAGTAAATAGATCACTCGTTTTTCATTTTTTTCAATATGTTGCGGTTAAAGAATGGAATATACGAGCAAACTGGCTTCCACTCCGTTAAATACAGCCCTATACAACATACACTGGCTCCGTAAGATAATGCAGAATACGTGAACCCAGATACTTGTTCTATGAATTTTTTACTGAACACCATGATCGGTTAAACGATCCTTTAGTGATTTTATATAGTTCGCACTGAAAATAAAAATGAACTTATGTTCTAAGATACTCGTACTTTATGTAATTTTCTATTCAACTCAATGATTTTTGTCAATACAGTTTACAAAATGTCGTCACGATGAGACTATGAGACTGGGTTTGTCAGATCACAGAGCATCACAGAGTAGCTTTGTGTCTATTATATGTGAATAGGTAGGTACTCACGGTAGGTACCATAGACTAGGTCCATGGTAGGTACCTATACATACTTTTTATTTAGATTTTTACAGCGGACTTATTTCCCGTTTAACCTTTTTTTGACTGCTAATTATGATATTTTGGTATTTACCGATATTCTCAGATATTCTCAGGTACTCACGGTAGGTACCATAGACTAGGTCCATGGTAGGTACCTACGTAGTATTGTATTCTCTTTGGGTACCTATACCTACTTTTTTATTTAGATTTTTACAGCGGACTTATTTCGCGTTTAACCTTTTTTTGACTACTAATTATGATATTTTGATATTTATCGATATTCTCAGATATTCTCAGGTACTCACGGTAGGTATCATAGACTAGGTCCATGGTAGATACCTACACCTACTTTTTTATTTAGATTTTTACAGCGGACTTATTTCGCGTTTAACCTTTTTTTGACTACTAATTATGATATTTTGATATTTACCGATATTCTCAGATATTCTACTCCGGTCCTATTCTAGTTCGGTATTCTGTGGGTCTATCGAATTTAAGTCAAGAGCGAATCGTGAATAAAATTTAATTTGTCCCAGAGTTACCTATCATCGCTGTTTTTTAAGATTATTATTTTATCTAACGACTTGCGTCCTCCATTCTATGCGCTAAACGTTGCATATTACTGCTGCCTAAGTGCTCGACCTGAAGACGATGATGTTATAATACGTGGGACCAATCATTGAGTTACGTGGTCCCAGGCGCGGGTCGGAGTACATACCTTAGCCAAATAAAGAAAAATCGTTTACACAATTACGTGATGTCTGGAATATGTCAATTAAAAAACTAATAGCGTGTCGGGCTACGCATAGAATAGGGTCCTTAGTCACACATAATAACCTCCATAACTCCTGAACTAACAGAGTTATCGGATCCGTTATAGTCTTCCTTGAATGTTCATTACATGGACTACCATCACAAATAAAAGTATTTTCAGTATTTTCGAGCCAGCGAGCCATTTAAATTTGGGGGGGACGCTCTGTTTTACCAAAATAATGAGCTATAAAGTTATATCTTATTTGAAAATCGTCTAAGCAACTCCTCAATGTTTTTAAAAGACCTATCTTATGACAGATACCCCACTCCTTTGATTATATATATGTCTAGATACCGTGTATAGTACAATGCGAGTTGTCAAAAGTGGTCCTGTTGTTTATTCACGTGTGAGTGACAAACGTCACCCGCGATAATATTACATACCAGGGTTACATTAGTGTGCGCGTGGCCAAGAAGGCCACCACAAAATTTTTCCCCAAATATATGGGAATCAAATTTTCTGGTTTTAAGTAATTAGGTATTGTTGTATGGGAGGTAGGTAATAATAAAAATCACCATCATCATCCAAGTGTTCTTTATATTTATTTAAAAAATTATTTTAAGAGTTAAAATAACAAGCATAGGTACAAAAAATCGGTCTTCTGGGATCGCGCGCGAAGGGTTGCGATCCGTTAGACAAGTTCAAAGAATCAAAATATATATTCATTTATGTCAGAAAGGACGCATATGCAAGTCATTACAATATAGTTAAGGAAGAAATACCTACAACGTAATTATACATACGGGTGATTATCCAGGCACCAAAAATTGCGTGGCATCTATGAAATCGATAGATACTAAAAATAAAAGTTAATCATAGTTGCTCAAATTTTTTTTTTGTGGTAGGTGATATAAAAAAATATATGTGTAGCACTAAATAGTTTATTAAATATGATTACATGAACCTACTCAAAAAAAACAACGAAATCTTTAATTGCCATGTTTGTCAACACGTCACATATTGTGTTGCGATACCTCATTGATAAAAATCTATTGGTTATTTATATTATAACCTAGTTTTATTTGATACTTCAATAGTTAAAGTATTGTTCCGAACTACATTTAATTTCATCAAATATTTAAACAATTCAGTGAATCGTTAATAAAATTTAATTTGTCCCAGAGTTACCTTTTATCGCTGTTTTTTAAGATTATTCTTTTATCTAACGACTTGCGTCCTCCATTCTATGCGCTAAACGTTGCATATTAGTGCTGCCTAAGTGCTCGACCTGAAAGAAGATGATGTATTATACTCGTATCACTTTTAAATAAATGTTCGGAACAAATACACAAATTCTTCCATGCTGGTCTGGGAGCGAAGGAAAAACTTAGAATGGTCCAGCCCTTACACAACCCGGGGTGGGTAACCTATTGAAATCTCGAATTTCTGTTACCCGAATCTTAAAATCCCGAAAACGGTTGGTAGAACTTTTAGAAGACAGATGTAATGAATTACAACTTTTTAAAATTCCCTTTTTAATATCCCAGATGAATCAATTTCCAGGTGCACTGTACACTGTAGGTAAACCAAATTTTCAAAAAGTATACGGCGCGTGCCAGAACCGACTCGCTATTGTTTTACTTGCCCATTACACATAGGTCAAATTTGACTCAGTAGGTTAGGTTAGGTTAGAACTGCATTTATGCATTTACAGATTTAACAAATTGTGATTAAAATCTTTTAAAAATCCTGTTTTTTTATTTTAATCAGGCTCGGGTCGGGTAGTCGATGCAGCGTACTATCGATTTGGTGTACTGTCGATGTAGCGTACCGTCGTTTTAGTGTACTGTCGATATAGCGTACTATCTTTTTGGTGTACTGTCGATGTAGCGTCGATGGTACGCTACATCGACAGTACACCAAAAAGATTTGGTGTACTGTCGATGGAACGTTGTCGATACAGCGACCATCGATGTCGTGACTGTCGATATTATGAACTAGACCCGTATTTAAGCATTATCAATATAATATCTTCTTTACCTGTTAAATATTTGGCACGGCTGTTATTTTTTATTTATTTAATCCTTTTTTAGTGACATAAATAACGTCCTTTTTAAAATGCTTTGAACAAACAACAGTAGAATTATTAGGTTTAAACATTTCATCTTCTCTTTCACGTGCTATAATACGCCTCCATTTTTCTTGTCTTATTGCATTATGGGGAAAACTTAAAACGAAATAAAATATATTCAAAAAATATATCAAACTGTAATCAAAAATTTAAAATAAATAAATGTCGACTCCATCTTTCTGTATGAGACTTGTTCTAACATTGCGGTGTGAAGTTGCGCGCGTTGAAGCAAGCGCGTAGTTTGCACAGTTCAAAATAACCATAATATTCTTAAGCAGTGCATTATTGCACATGAAAAGCAATTAACAATGTGAACTGATTTTTACTTGTCGAAAGTATGACCCTTTTTTCACTCTAAAAGAGTAGTTTTTTGCAATTTTTAAGCGAACACTTTGTCATCGTGAAACGTCTTACTACCAGCGTGGTTGCAAAGCGACTGAAGCGCTCAAGTGTGCAATTTTCGATAGTGGACCGAGTTGAAGTGGTTCCGTTTTTAAAGCACTGATCGGTAATCTAGGTATTTTTGATCTAAGTTGCCAGATGACTAAAATAGCGAACAAAATTGCAAACATTTAATAATTTATTTAATATAAAAGGATTTAGTTTTTCTGGATATCGTTTATTTTAATTTAAAAAATCTTGATTTTAAAAATCTGGATATTGTTTGTCTGGATATCAATTAATAGTATTTCAAAAATTTTTGTTTTAAAAATTGGGCTTTGTAGCATATGGATTACGGTCATCTGGATTTTGTGCATTTAGATTTCGTGTGTCTGGAACTCATTCGTCTGGAATCTAAAACGTCGTACAAATGAATAAATGGGCAAATGAAATTCGAAGTTGCGATTATATGGCAAACAAATTCGGAATTTGTAAAAACGGGATTTCAAAACCATTTTTGCAACATGATAAGCAATAATAGAGAGCGAAATAGGAAGAAAGACTTGTTGCGCCGACCCCAAATAATTGGGATAAGGGCAGGTAGATGATGTTCCGAACAAATACATGTTCTAGTTTTTGGTTTCCACCATGGTTCTTTCCTCCTCTGCCTTACTATTTAGCCAGTACATTTACTGGCTAAATAGTAGACTATTTATTGGATCTTCGACACAAATGAATAAATTAAAAGAAACAATCTCTCATTAGTTTCAGAACCAAAACGTTATCAACAATTTAAATCTGGTAAGAACTATGTGAAAATGTTAGATAAATATTATACATCCATAATACACAGATGCCGTCAATTGGGAAATATTATTCATTCAAGTAGCAACACTTTTGACAAAATCTCTTCGAAGTAAAATTATTTTGACGAAAGTGATTTCGTTGATATGGAATCAATATTTTTCTTTTTCAGATATTTTTTACAATATTTTATTGCACAACACACCATTATAAATGTTAAATGTCAAAAGCACAATTGGCATTTGAAACTTCAACCGTACCAACGAGTCGCGCGCAGCTATGCAAGAAATTTAATGTGTGTGAATCTAAACTTTTTTGACGGCGGTGGGGCGGCCGGACTAGGTATCTAGACATATATACAACGTGTTTCATATTAGTGTGGTCATATCTCAAGGTTGCATTGGGTAGGGCCCAAATAATATATTGCGCGGGGTCTTTAATTAATTTAATAAAATATTGTCTTATAATGACGTAGTCGATAAATTTTCCTTTTTATCGATAGCTCATTGAAATGAAGCCCTAAGACTGCACTACAAAATAAACATATGATTAGAATGAACTCTAGATTTGACCTCAAGTAGGTTTGCCAAACAGTGAAATAGATTCGGGCAGTCTCGTTGTTACTCAAAATTTTAACCAACAGATAAAGTTACTTTATCAATAGTTATCATACAAAATAGTTTCGGAATCACAACTTGGGGTCAAAATAAAGAGTGCCTACTCAAAGTTATTTTTGAAGTTTTTCTATGAATTTATGTATCACGTGATTGTCGTGAATGTCACAACTCACACGTAATTTGTTGTCAACCTACTCAAATACCAGGAGCAACGCATTTGCTGTCGAAGAAAAGAGAAGAAACATTTATGTTCTTGTCTTCCTTAAATTTACACTTTTTATAAATTGGTTCCGCACAGATATTTAAAATACAACTGCTGTTTGTGTAGAAGTTTATGTAGCTGTTGAGAACGCTGGTGGGTATAGTAGTATGTAGGTATTCAGTTTCGGGATAGAGAGATCGTGGATGCCAGTCACTGCACTACCATATCGTGAACTCTCTTTCGACTCATTTACCATGAAGTAAATGATCTGCAAGGTGTTTGGTTATTTTTGACCGACTTTAAAAAAGAGAAGGTACTTAGGTTCTCGATTCGTCATGATAATGTGATGCATAAAAGTTCATAAAACATTATCGCTAAAAGTGGCAACTTGTATGGTTGAACGAGGATATCAGAAAAAGTAGGAGGTGTTGGTGTCAGTTTCACTAATATGTATCTTAAGGACCCCTAAAAATTACAAAGAGAACCGCCCACTTTTTTGATTGGAGCCGCTTTGAAGAAACTAGGTATCAATAGCGATGTCGGCATATATCAAAGACGTACACGTCACAACACGTGTAAATTTTACCGCAAAAACCATATTATTCCGGTGTTGCAAGTTAACGCAATGTTCTTCATAAACGGGGACTTTATTAGCTTTTTTTATGCTAGATATTTGTTCATTTTAGCAATTGGTAATAAATTACTAATCTTAGATTACATGGATAAAGAAAGTCGCTTTTTCCGTCTATCTGTTCTAATGTATGTTTAGTTCTTGAAAACTACGCAACGGATCTTGATGCGGTTTTTTTTAAATGAGTTTAAGTAGGTTTCGAAATGTATTTACATGCATACTATGCATACATGCATACATGCGACGCCGCGCTGGCATTCAACAATTTTATTTTATTTCATAGGTCTTAGGGAAATATCCTGTGTTTATGGTAAATAATAATTATGTTATTATTTATCTCTTAAATTATTTTATACTAGGTACTTTTATTAGATTTTTACCAAAATTACGACGTAATTCAAGGAAATAAGACATTGGACTTGGGCAACACTTACAACTATCTAATTTCTTTTCAGTTGCAAGTAAACTTTGATATTTTTTTTTTTTTTTTTTTTTTTTTTTTTTTGGTGAGTCAATTGGGTTTTAGTTTCAGGAGTGGCGCTTATGGTATACGCCTTCTCCTGAAACCGTTTGCAAGTTGATTGTTTAGTTAGTGAAGTGTTTAGATGTTATGTGCCGTTAGAGTGTTTTAGTTGATTTACGATATAGGTGATGTGGTGGAGGAGTGAGTTAAGTGTATCTGGGGCAGTTATAAATAAGATGGTTGAGGGTTTGCGAGATTATGTTGGTGGGAAGTTCGTGGGGTCATGATGAGTAGGAAGGAGTTGCTTGGTTAGGTTAAAGGTTTGCGAGATTGTGCTGGTGCAAGGACAGAGGTCGTTGTTTAGGTTTAGTTGATTAGGTTGGGTTAGGTGGGACATCCGCTTTTGTGTGTGGAAAAGTTACAGGGGGTCAGTACTTTCCACACACTCCCTTAGTCGCCTCGTACGACATCCACGGGAGGATATGGGTTGGGGCTATTCTATTCTGCCGGCCACCACACGGCACAACTTTGATATTAGGCGTACGTAGTAATCTGTGTTAATCGATCATGGCGTATTTAAGTAATAGTGAATATTATGAATAGATACTTTGCGTCGGGGCAGCCGATGGCAGTCTGCGTGAAGCTCGTCGCCTTTATCGAGAAATATTTGTGGACAATAGACTCGAAGGTGAACGGCTGCGGTTACCATCTGTGGAGTGCTTCCGAAAAATGGTGAACCGTTTACATGACACTGGTTCTTTCCGTGGTTCCCGCTCAGAAGGCAGACCATCTGTTGTACCACTAGAGCAAGAAGTATTCTCGAGCATTTTCAATCCAATCCCAGAACAAGTACTCGCCGCGCTGGGATTGTTCTGGGAATGAATCATTTGAGAGTATGGCGCGTGCTAAAAGCAGATGGTCAACATCCGTACCACTTCAGGCACACCCAAGAACTGACACCGGCTGATTTCGTACCACGTCTCAACTTTTGCCAGTGGTACCGAGAGGAAGCACAACGATCCCCTAGTTTCGCGAACCGTATTTTATGGACCGATGAAGCCTCTTTTACTCGTGCTGGTATCAGTAACCAGCATAACGAACATGTATGGACTCATCAGAACCCACACGCATCTGCAGAAAACAACTTTCAGCATCAGTGGCGTGTTAACATTTGGGCGGGAATAATCGGAGATATTTTAATTGGTCCTTTCGTGCTACCGAGTTCGCTAAACGGTGAAAATTACCTCGCGTTCCTTAGAAACGTCTTAGAACCCGAACTTGAAAACTTGCCTGTAACATTGTACACAAATATGATGTACCAGCAAGACGGGGCGCCAGCACATTATGCGAGAGATGTACAGGCGTGTTTAGATGAGCGGTTTAACCAGTGGATCGGACGTGGTGGTCCCATACCTTGGCCTCCGAGGTCACCGGATCTCACACCACTTGACTTTTTTTTGTGGGGCTATGTCAAAAACAAAATGTACAGTGCGGTATGTCTCACGCGTAAAGATATGGAGTCTAAAATATTTGATGCATTTAGCAGTGTAACTCCAGACATGCTGTGTAATGTAACTGCCAGCATGATGCGACGGACCCAACTGTGCATTGATCAAGGCGGCGAACATTTCGAGCCGTTACTTTAGTACCTACTTTTTAGTTTAGTGTTTATTAGTATCTTAGGTAGGAAGTGTATTTTTTATTAAATTCAATAATGTTTATCTAAGTATCGTGATATTAGTGAGTTAGTTATGTTTATTGTGGAACACAGTACCTACCTATCTACCAGGATGACATGCACAATGAAATCGGTAAGTTTTTGTTGTTTAAAGTCCACAACCTAACATTACTGCAAAATAGTATTCTGTACCAGGAGCATATGAAATAAGAGTTGTTTACGATTCATCGAAGGGGACTGAACCTTACGAATAAATTTGACCCTAGGTAGTGTTGGGTTTATAAAATATCGATTAAATGAACAAATCAATTAAATTTACATGACACCTTAAAAGTTTTAACTAAACTTGTATTTGCAATTTTGTCCTTGCGTATAGTTAACTCAACGCGCATGTGTAACGAGGGTCAAATATGACCACACTAATATGAAACACGTTGTATAATCAAAGCCCCACACATCCGGGTAGACCCAAGAAAATAAAAACAAATTCTGATTACTTGTAGGGGAGGTACCCCAAAAAAATATTTTCCATAATTTTCTTTTAGCACTCTGTCAATGTAGTAAATATGTATGCAAAGTTTCATGTCTGTTTCTAGCACTCACCGGTTAGGAGGAAAGCCGAAGACAGACGGACGGACAGATATGACGAAACTATAAGGGTTCCGATACTTGAACTACGGAACCCTAAAAACCCGCCAAGTGCGTGTCGGGCCACTCATAGAGTAGGGTTCCGTAGTTACCCATATTAGCCTCAATAACTCCTGAACTAACAAAGTTATGTATCTAATCCATTATAGTTTTTTTCAGATTCAGTGGCCGGAACCGATGAAACATTTGGCGCTAGTCTGGGATTCTCAGAGTGGTCAGTTCCCGCGGTGGTTCACCACTCGTCGTGCCACATGCTATAGTCAAATTAGTTCACCGTGCGGTAACTACCAATTACAAAGTTATCAATTTGTCAACTCGTTCCCATCTTTCTTTACTCTTTAGACTTTTTAGGCAGGTACGTATTGCCCGTATTGTTCGAGAAATATTATTTTGAAATGTTTTTTTTTCTCAACGCCATCTAGCCTAAAGTTGAGCAGACCTGATGCTACGAGAACTAAATAATAAAAAAATTAACTTGCAAGATTTGAATACACACGGACATCGGGATAGGTGAAAGGGTGAAAGTAAATAAAAGCGTGTAGGTAAAATATTATTTAAAAATAGTCGTTAGGGGTATTTGGAGTCCTAAATCAAAAATCCGACTCGATATCGATATCGAATGGGTTGTGGAGGTCAGATGGCAGTCGCTTCACGGAAAATATCGAAGTTCACCCGAACCGCAGTTAGACTGGAAAGCCGACTGCGTTGCGAAAAGGCTCGATGAATGATGATGATTTATTTATTCTCATAATACCTAGACTGAGTGCCGGAAGACATAAATATCAGTGAATATGAATGCCAGGTTGCCTCAAATACCTACAACTGTAAAAGAACTGCTACCCTCCAGCTAGGTCTGCCTTGTTGTGTTAAGATATTATTGGACAACAAACTTTCAGATTGCTTCAAGAACCTTCTATGATATGGCTACCTACCGGCTCCCATTCCATAATAAAACTTCAAAGGTACCTACTTCGTCAGTACAGAAATCAATTGATTTTACACGAACAGACAGACATACATCACACTTATATCGCCAAAGAGATAGACAGATGTGCATTACACACCCACACTTTGCAACCCAGTTATTTTGGCCAATATAAGCCTAAAATCTCCCCCCACTCTGTAATTCAAACCAAAATTCGAACAGCCCGGATAGTCAAATCAAATCAAAATAACTTTATTCATGTAGGTCACAAAGAAACACTTATGAACGTCAAAAATTAAAATGCTTCTAAGTTTACATTTACCGCCAGATTCGCATGGCAATAGGTAGAGCCTGTGAGGAAAGAACCTGGCAAGAAAAACTCACGGCCACTCTTTTTATTCGCCAGTAAATACAATGATTCTGTTACAACAATAAAAAGAGGACAAGTGCAGTACGTGACCATGTGTGGACCAAGTAAACTTACAAATTATGGATCTCTGTTATTCACAATAAAGTCAAATACTAGTTATAGGTGCTACATAATCTCAAAGTACCCATACCTAACAATATCATAATAATAATAATTTAACAATAATAAGTAAGTTTCAGCAATAAAACAACATTTCAAACAGAGTATCAAACAGAAGTAGCACCTAAGTACTTAGCTCGAGTGATGAGCAAGCAACCCATTGCCATTTCTCGGTATCATTTAGATAATCCTTAATATTGTAACGCCATCTCGTAGCGAGTAATAAGACTACCAAATTCAGCGCCATCTAGTAGCAAATCGCAGTACTACTACGTAACGCCTTTCTGGAATATTCTCTCAAGGTAACTTCTACGTAACGCGTTTCTCGACACATCTAGAAGGTTCGGGAGAGTGACAGAGTGTTCGCGATGATTCTCGGCTGAAACTTCTAGACCAATGAACGCCCTATATATGCCGAGCGCTTGGGCGGGAGATGATCAGTATTTCCAGAGCGATAATACCAGTTATACCTGCGAGTTCAAGTGCGATTAAAAGTGTTCAGTGAAGCTTATAGTGAAGTGTAAATTAGTGGTGTAATAAATAAAGTGTTTTGTGGTAGTTTGATCGGCATTTTTAATTCCGTAGAACCCCGGCTCGTAACAATAGTATAATATCTATGCCTTTTTTAGGAGGTGTGTCGTAACAGCCACTTTGAATTTATTCAAAGGAAGGTTCATAATGTTTAGAGGAATTTTGTTATAAAAACGGATCACCAAATCCTGCAAAGGAGTCATGAACCTTCTGTAAACGATAATACGTCCCTACCAACTTATGCTTATTTCTAGTATTTATTGCATGTATGTCACTGTTCACACTGTATAAATGTATATTCTGTTTAACGAACATAATATTCGCATATATATATTGTGATGCAACTGTTAAAATGCCTATTTCTTTAAATCTTTCCCTAAGAGAAACTCGTGCATTCAGTTTATAAATCGCACGTATAGCTCGCTTTTGGAATATAAAAATTATCTCTATATCAGCTGCCTTGCCCCACAGTAAAATTCCATACGACATGACACTGTGAAAATAGCTAAAATAAACCAGCCTAGCAGTTTCTACATCCGTGAGCTGTCGTCTGACTTTACTAATAGCAAAAGCCGCAGAGCTAAGTTTCCCTGCAAGACCCGATATTTGGGCGTTCCACTATAATTTACTGTCTAGAGTAATACCCAAAAATACGGTTGATTCTACAAGATTAAGGGTATCACCGTTCAAATTTACCGTTAAAAAAAAATATTTGCGTAGTTCTGAACATTAGGCATACTAAATCTAATACACTTCGTCTTTTTAGCGTTCAGAAGTAAATTGTTGGTTGTAAACCAATCCAGAACTAGTGATAGTAATTCCTCAGCATGCGATCAACTTTAAAAATATGTGATGTATCATCGGCGAATAGAACAATGTCGCCCAAGTTCTGTACATAGAACGGTAGATCATTAATGTAAACTAAAAATAGAAACGGACCTAGAATTGATCCTTGTGGCACGCCCATAGCTACAGAAGCCCCTAAAGACCGACTACCATTGATATCAACATGTTGTATTTGATCACTGAGGTATGAGGTAACTAGGTCCAGTGCCGAATCTCTGATATCATAATAATTGAGTTTACGTAATAGGGTATTATGTTCAACGCAATCAAAAGCTTTCGAGAGATCGCAAAATATACCAAAGGCATCTTGCTTATTCTCCCAGGCATTGAAAATATGCTTCATAAGCGTTACTCCTGCGTGAATGGTAGAACGACCTCTTGTGAATCCATACTGCTCATTATATAGTAGCATATTTGAATTAATGATATGATGAATAGATGTTATATACCTACCTACCTGGTTGCTTTAAGCCTATTTATAGCCCTTATTAGTACAAATACAAAGGCACTACATATTCCCTAAGGAATAGGCTCAGAGCAACTAACATAGTATAGAGGAGGGAATGGATTATAAAACGAAGTATAACTTTAATATTAGACTTTTAAATGAGATTATAATAAAAGGTTCAAATTGATATTGTTGACACTGTTGACAGAGATGGCGATATGGTCTAAGACTTTAGCTTGTCCGTAGTGAGTAAAAAAGCATGTTGACACTGTTGACAGCAAGCAAACTGACAATGACTGACATTGACAAATTAATGACAGGCTTTGTCGTTACAGTCGTTTGTTGTTTTGTAGTTGTGTAATTTTGGCCTCTAGCTAGATTCTGTTCATAAACAATAAAAGATCAGTAGAATAAACGTATTTTAATAAAATTTGGTTATCTTATACAACCACTTAGTAGTTTACGATAAGTAAATAACTATGGCCAGTGAAAAGGATCCATTAGTTAGTGAACGATCAGGGACGGTGCGAGAAGTTGGCAATCATGCCATTTGGAGTTTATCTTCATGTAAACCAGGTGAATTAAAACAGTCTGTCAACGATTACTCTATCGCAGGTTTATCCATAGATTTACGATCCTGCTTTACTGGTTTAATAATATAACAATGCTTATTTTGAGGCCTAATACTAGGATTTAGGAACCATGTAAAGGATCAGATATTTCATAACATAATGATTCTCTGTTATAGGTTTTGGTATAGACCAGTTAAGAGATGATTGTATGGACACATATTGGCAATCTGATGGACAACTTCCACACCTAGTAAATATCCAGTTTCAAAGAAAAACAATGGTATCCCACATCTACATTTACACAGATTACAAACTGGATGAAAGTTACACTCCAAGTAGAATATCAATTAGAGCTGGAACTCACTTCAACGATTTACAAGAAATTGAAGTTATTGAATTGATAGAACCAACTGGTAAGGAACATCTTTATCTCAAGCACATACTTATCACTTATGAAATGCTGGCTTAGCTAGTATACCTACATACTTATATGAATATTCTTTAATTTTTTCAGGATGGGAAATGATACCAATCAAGGATATCCATGACAGACCTATTAGGACCTACATGATACAAATAGCTGTGCTGAGCAACCATCAAAATGGAAGAGACACACATATGCGCCAAATAAAAATACACTCTCCATGCGAGCCAACTTCTTTTGATATCAATAAATTTAGGAACTTTTCTACTGTACAGTTTCAGCAGTATGCTACTATTCGATAAAAAAGTTACTTGACAATTTATTTTTAACTTCTAGATTTTAATTGAAATACCTTCTAACTATTAACCACACCTATAAGTCACTCATTTAATTTAACATCTGATTTCATACCAAAAATAAAAAGATTTTAGAAAAGAATAACTATTTATTTACATTATGTAACTCAATCAGATTCATCACTTTCCTCGCTCGCTTCTTCAAGCCATTGGAAGAATTTCACAAGAGAAGGCTGCTTTACAATAGGACTCTCATTTTCTTTTAAATCCTTATACCATTCCAGTAATGAATCTTCATCAACAATGTCCGCATCATAAAGCAATTTGATTATTAGACCAGACTGCCCATCCAGCCATTCACATTTGATGCAGCTATCCTGGGAAAGATAAGAAATTACCTACTAAGCAAGTTACATAATCAATAGACATATTTTGGCACCTTTTTATTGATAGTGCATATTTCAGTAGTTATGCGTGTTTGGTGTGTTGTACTATTCGAAGCCATAAAAGAAGTTAGTTGTAAAATTCGCCAGATCAGACGCAATTACAATAATTTCAAGCCTTGGCATTTGAGATTCCTACAAAAAAAAAATTTTATTGAGAAACTACAAAACAAAAACCTTCCTCTTGCTTTTGATTGTGTATATTTAGCGCATTTTTCGTGCATATTTGCATGCATATTTTGGCATTTTGATAGTGCATATAATCCAATGTCTTATAATGAAAGACTGCTTTGGTAGAGTAGTCTCATGTTTTCTGGTGCCTAGGTCTAATTAATGTTACTATCAATCATTTTCATTATCATAGCAAGCGCTCTTTCTCTCAAGCTCTGGTTTTAAAAATATGTAGTTTCATCTACTGTTGGGGGGCAATGTCTATGTGTGCACTAATAAATAATCTAAGATCCTCTTATTGCCTGCGTAACATTGTTGTGAATGGTACATATAGACAAACTATACGCAGTTCTGCACGGGTGGAATAGTTTCAAAGTATCTTGTTTTCTTCGCCATTCCTAAAACTATCCCTATACCAATTTTCAACCAAATCCGTCCAGTCGTTTGACCATGAAGTGGGTATATACAAATAACTAGGAGCTGCGGTCGCTGCTGTGGTACTGCGCTGCAGCATGCAATTGAGCGAAGCGCCTATTGTCATATTTTTGTCAAAAACTTTTTTATTTGGTCAATAACTATTTTTGAGGGTCCTAAATCAAAATTCGGTCTCGAACAAAACCTGCTCCTGGGAATGCTTTATTTTTGAGTAAAAAAACATGAAATCGGTTGGGTAGTTGTCGAGAAACTATTTCACATCGTGTTGCATTTGAGTCACCTGATAAGGAGCTCCGCTCGCTTCGCTCAATAATACACACATTCGGATTTATGAAATTAGGAAGGATGATTAAAAATTAACTTACTTCAACAGCTCTCAAACAGTCCATTGTAGAAGATTTAGTTTTAATGTAGTTGGCTATAACAGGTCTGAAGTATTGTAGAATATTTTTCACAGTACCAAGTACATTTTTAGTTTCAGAGAGGACAGGTATGCTCAGAAGTGCTCTCACTACGAAAAAGTTCACTTCATGCAATTGTATATTATAGGCATATCTTGATGAGTTTATTTCAAGTATCAAATAATCACATTTCAATTTCTCTTCATAGCCTCTTGCCAGACTGTCTATAACTTCTTGTAAAAATACTGTAAATAGGAAGTATGGTTGTAGCAAACTAACTAAAAAACCGGCAAGGAATAGGCTTCTATAACTCCTGAACCAACAGAATTATCTAATTCGTTATAGTTTTCCTTCAAAGTTCATTACATGGACTACCATCTTGATATTTTGATATTTTTAACGGCAGCCGTTTAGCTTTTAGCTAGGGCACACCCTGTTTTGACTAAAAAGTGCACTTTTGTGCTGAATCTCTTAAACGGATACTAAAAAAAAAGATTTTTCTTACCAACCTCTCAATGATGTTATAAAATACCTAGCTCATTAGCTAGGTATTAAGTGGGCATGCTTTTTTTTTCTAACACCTACTCCATAGTGTGGGTTATCATTATAACCAACACTATGGAGTAGGTGCGAGAAAAAAAAGCATGCCCACTTTACATGAAGGGCCCAAAAAAATTTTTTATTTGTTTAATTTTTTTATGTTAGCGTGCTTGTTGGAATACAGGAGGTAAAAAAATTAATAAGCTTACTATTTGTATCATCAGGCACAGGGGAATCCGGTAATGTTGATTCTGCACTGCTATCTGATGAATAACAAGACTCACTGTCGTTCCAATTCTTCTCAAAGCCAACAAAGTCGTCTCCACCACTACCAGACGATTCATTGTCCCACTCCGTACTTTCTGATGTTGACTTCATTAATACTTTTTCTGTAAAAAAAGATGTCTAACATTGACACAAAAACCGACTTTAAATTTCAGGAATGGGACCAAATAATTAAAAAGCAGTAATTTCAAATAAAAAAAAATCAAGATTGCTTCACCCAGTCGAAAGATATGAATCAAGGTAACAAACACTAAAAAAAAGTACAGTCAGTAAGTCACTTAAAAAAGAACAGGCATCAAGCACCCTCCCAGTTATAATTTTGAAAATAATATGAAGACCCACTCATGGTTGCATTTTTTTTTCATAAGTAAAAGATTTGCCAAAGTGAAGACACGCTCCTGAGAGAAAAGAAAAAGAAAGACACGCTCCGTGGCGACATCTTGTGATAGCGGGCTACTCTCAGTACATAATACAATTAAGTACTGTGTCCCTCCAGCCGACGACCCAGTGTTGTGCCTTGTCACTTGAATGGTAATTACCTGTATCTGTTTCAGTATTCTCTAGAATATTGCCTTTCAGTTGACTCCCAGCATCAACTTTAACATTTGCAGCAATAATAGTACCAGAATCAATGGTACAATCACTTTCTATGATGCAATCATCATCAATGAAACTGTTGACTATCTTACAGTTATCCTTAATTACTACATTGTTCAGTATGTGGCTTCCAGTTATTGATACATTATTTCCTATTGTGCAGTTCTTGCCAATTATGGATTTTGAAATTTCTGTGTTATCGTTGACGTGTGTTTTGGCACCAATCAATACATCTTCTAATAAGGAACATGATCTGAAAAGTAATCAAAGCTTGATAATATTCATTATTTTATATATTTTAGTTACCTACTCCAATTTACTGTATGTTGCAAATACCAAATACCCGATCAGCAAAATAACTGGAGAGGGATATAACGGAGGGTATTTCATATGTATGACAGGATTGTAAATATTTAAACAAATATTCATACCTGCTTAGAGTTGACGTTTTTTCTCTGAAGTTATGATTACCCATATTTAGGAAATTGATCTGGCAAAATGACCCACTCTCAACAGTTAATGGGTAGGCCCAATTATGTAACACATCCCGGCTAGAAAACAATATATGTATAATAATAAATTAGATTGTGGTAGAAGCAATAGGAAAATAAATATGTTACCCAATCTAAACTAGTATGTGTCTAGTTTAAAAACAACAGAAGACACAATATTTTAGAGCCAAAAATGCTAGTTTAAAAGATGTTTTAATTGTAGTGCTTGTGCTTCTTCTTTTGCAGTTGTGGCTCCAAAGTCATAATGTTTGATAGTCCCGTCCCTCACAGAAGAACTTGTTACTCCGAACTACCTTCAGGTGTGGGACAAGATAAAAAACATTGTTCAGTATGCCGTCGGAGCACCAGAGGTAACCTAAAAAGCCACCATCCACATGCTCGGCAAAAACCGCACTCTCAATTATAGTGCTTAATAAGTAGGTAAATTTTACTTTCTAAAACTTACCACACAGTCTGATATGTTGTCCAATTAGTTACAGCTGCAGCATATTGATTCCCTTTCAAAAGCATACAGTACAAAGAACTGGCAAGAATTTCTTCATTGATCAGGATCCCATGTATGAAGTCATCTCTGGTTTGAAAGTCAAAATTGTCAGAGAATAATGGAGGCACTGATGGAGAACATAATGCAATATTTGCATCAGCCAAGTTGTGGTGTAGTTTGACTTCAGAATGGCTCAAAACCACTTCCTGAAAATGATAATTTATCATCAAAATACAAATATATATCTCTGTGTTTGTTACCTTTTCATGAATTAATTAATATTAGGTATTGAATAGTAATGATTTATGAAATAGCTTAATCCTAATTATTACTTCTTAATGAGAATAAAATTAAATAGTTTGTTAACATTACAAAGATTTTTACTTGTAGGACAATATTCTTGATTTATTTTAAGCAATAACTCATCTCCATATTCATTAAGGCTCCCAAAACGACCCAGTTGGGGCTACAAATAGAAATCTCACATACCAAAGGTAAATTAATTGTTCTTTCAGTTGACTTAGGCTTGTACTTCTGATGTATTAACACCTTTCGTGTATTAGCATCTGCTGCTAAGAATATTGATTTGTCAGAATTTATTAAGGGATGTTCCCATGCCACCTTTTTGTACACCAATGTCATTGCCGCACCTTTATCTTTCTTGCATGTTTGTCTAAAAATATAAATACCGCTACTTACCTACTTCAATTGCTTACAAACATATTCTAGAGTAATTTATAACCTTAAATTTCTACATACCACATGCCCGGCAACGGACGTAAGAGCGGCCACGGCCTTGGGCCGCGAAATTAAAAAAATGCCCCTTCACACATTGGTATCATTTTTTTTTACTTTTTTCGTTCCTACCGTTTTCCTAGGAAAATCAAAGGTGCCGAAAGTTAAACGGTTTTGTGAGTAAACACCTTTTAAAGTCACCTCAACGTGTGAAGGGATACTGTACTCAACATGATGTAATTAGTATGAAATAAAAATTATAGCTTACTTGTGTTGTTCTAATAGTGAAGCAAAATGTATATTTGTGATGGTATTAACACCAGTCAATACAAAATATCCCCTAATTAGCCCAGCAGCATCTATCTCTCTCATAACATCACCCATAGTCTGACAAGTGTCTGACATCTTCACTTGAACATCCATTGTGAGGCTCCATACAGCTTTCGCCTTTACAGATTGTCTGCATACAATTTTATTTATAAGTAAATCAATTCAATCATTCAGAGAAACAGTGCATTTAGTTTAGTTAGTAAACACTTACTGTATATAGTTTTTCATCTTCTGGCCATCTTGACTGCAAAATAAGATAGTTTCACCCACACCACCCTGAGCTAAAGATTCCAGGACGTAGTTAATAAGAGGTACTCCTGCTACAGGTAACAAACCCTTAAAATAAGATTTTCAGTCATTATTGGGAGGCATAGGTAATGTTGTAATAATTTATTACATTATATTTGACCATACCCATATTTATATATATTGTATTTTTTATCAAATTCTTATACCTACCTACCTAGTTTTTAAGAAACTTAGGCATAAAACTTACCATAGGTTTGTATTTATTGATAGGGTTAAAGTGACAATTGAACGTGTCCATGATGACCACTGCTTGCACCACATTTTCTTTATCTATTTCCATTATATAAAAGTAATGTTTAACACACTTATATCAACACCTGATCGCTGGTCAAATAAAATACACTTTGAAATAAGTCAGTAATTTAGTTAAATTTGTAATATTTAATAATCTCAATCAAACAAGTTTTGCCCATTAGTATTGTATTCTCTTTGTTGCCCATGCCCAATGATGTTTTGCCTATCATACACTTCACTTGTCAAAAAGGTAAAAAAAAAGCCTTTTATGTCAAATTTTTTTTTACTTGTTTTTTTTTTCCGCTTTCTAGGGCAGGCTATAGTCTTTTTACCATACCGCCCTGTCATTAGTAATTTTTTTATCGACGTATTTGACATGAGAAGCCCGTGGCAGCTGATGATAGCTCTGGACTACCCCGATGTCTTCTCCGTCTCCGATTAGCGAGTGCTGCAAACGAGTTAAGCAGTCGAGCAATAGCTTGTTTGTTGACACACTAACTCCCTACACCCCAAAGAAATAGACTGACAACGGGACGGAATGGTATCTTATTGTCCGGAGGCTGCCCAGATTCGAGCGGGCGTTAACCTACCAATGGACCTACGATGGACCCTCTCATTGTCAAAAGTGTCCCCTAGCGCTCTCACTTACGTCCATATGCGAAGAGCTTATCACTGGTAACTGCCACTTCCCGTGTTTTTACCACGCAGCAAGCCGACGTGGATGGAGTGACCTACTCCCAGCAACTGCCTACTTCCCTCAGATAGGCTAGAATGTAGCTTCCGTTCCCAATGTAGGTATGCTTAGATCTTTATAAACTTAAGACAAACGGGTCTTTTACGCTATTATTGAGATATACTATATACATACCTCTTTATAATGTGTTTATGTGTACAAAACGCGAAAGTTTAAAAAGTATATGCTTAGATCTGACTATATGCTGACTACGCAACGGATTTTGATGCGATTTTCACCAATGGATAGTGATTTTCGAGGAAGTCTAGCCTATATGTCGTGTGGAGCTAGGTCAGCTGCAGGGGTTGAACCCTTCGTGCATCTGTCGGGGCTGTCAGCGACCGCGTGCCGGTTGTTGGGGCTTGGGCTGCAGTTTTGAATTTTATGTAGACGAACAGAATTAGAAATAGTACTTGTAGAGTTTCCAATCACGTGTAACTACACAATGCTCCTTAATCTTAGGTACACAGCTGTAAATGTGTGTAACAAATATGGCAGTGGTAGCACTGAGGGTGGCACGCTCGTAGTTGATTACAAGAATGCCAGCAAAAGTCCTCCGGTCGGTGCAACCTACAGTTAGAAGAGTGCGTTAATCAATGGTAGAATGGTGTAGTAGAGTTGGAGCTTCGAGTGCAGTGCAAGGGGTCCGTCGTTTTACGAGTTTATAGTATTTTTGCAAGTTGAGTTGCCAACGTGTTGTCTAGGTTTTTCCCTATAGTAAAGCTTATTATTTGTGTCAGTCTCAGTCTCAGTTAAACTGGTTAAACAAAAGAATATGTACCAGATTAGAAGAGAAAACTCATGACTTCACAGATCAAGCTCCCTACCGTCTTTGGAAAGGTAACCTACCTAGTATTTCAGATTATAAAATGTAATGTTGGATTGTTGACGGTCCGGTTACCTAGGTTTTATTGATCATGCTGACAAGACGTAACCTGTAGAGCACATATATTTTCTTAGCTAAAGAATCATACGGACAATATGGATTACGATCTATCACGTATAGATTATGCAATATGTGGAATCACTTATCCAGACACATTAAAAATATTGACACCCACTGGCCAAAAAGGCGAACAAAAGGTAGGTAAATTCTACTCTTCTTACCTATGTTAAGGATCAACTAGAGACGACAAAATCTAATAATTTTAATTAACTATAACCCAGTGGTTGGATTTGGTAACTACCTAATCTATTTATTACCTATGTTTTTTAGTTTGCAGTTGGTGACAAAAATGGTGTGCTGCAATGTCTGAGTATGAAAGACGAAGAACCAATCGTTCAGTTCAAAACATTACCAGGGAAACCCATTACTGCAGTACAACTTGCGTCTGGAGTTGGTAAATACATAATATATTTAAAAGTATTATAAGGTAGGTTAACGTCTTGGGTACCTATGTATTTACGCCACCGGTAAGGATAACCGCCGGGCACCACTGGAAATACCTTCTGCTTGTAACCTGAGACGCCCGGCAACGGACGTTAGAGCGGCCGCGGCTTTTAAAAAAAACCGGTAAGGATAAGGATAACCCCACGGGCCGGCGCGCGGCGGGTGAACTTTACTACCTAAGTCTATAAAGTTTCGTGTTAATGTGAGATTTTACATGTGAAGCTAATACTTACCTACTTATCCATAAATAGTTTCTTCAATTGTTTCAGGAACACAAATCGACAAAATTTTCACAGCTTCTGGTAATGAGGTCAAAGGGTACACAAAAAAAGGAAAAGTGTTCTTAAGCATTGAAACTTCACTATCGGAGACTATCACATCTATGTAATAAATTTTATATACACACACAACACCACATCTCTCTCCCCGATAGGACGATTTTGACAATAAGGTACTGGTACCTACTAGTTAACTACCCTCAGGCCGCTTCCGTGTTCCACCTTGCCAGGTGCGGATAACTTCTTAGTTCTAGAAGTTCCTGAAGTTCTTAGTGCCAACCACTTAAACTTACACAGTTACGCCGCCGTTATCTATGAATAGACATATAATATAGCTACTTTAAGTATCTACAGTTGCGCTCGGTTGTTTTAATCACTGACTAAGATTGCGTTTAATCACTTTCTAATATTTTTTTACAGGTGTATACTAGGAAGTGACTTGATACTATGTAGTGGACGAAACGTCACTTACTACAGGGATTTGCGTGAATATCACTCATATATTTGCGAGGACAGAGTGCTCGACATAGCAGCATTTGCGGTACCTAATGTTAGAATTATTTCCAATGCAGTAGGTATTATCTTCAGAGTGTTCTGTAATCTTACTGTATTATTTTATGTTCACAGAGTCATCGTATTCGACTGTTAGTATTGATAGCTAATAAAGGGGCAATAATTTTGGAGAATGGAAACCTTATATCTCGAACATCAATTTCTTCAGGTCCGTCTCGTTTGATTGTTCCTCTGTCTACCCACGTAACAGATATCCAGGTGTTTTATGGAGCTAGCGATGGATCTATAGGCCTTATTAGCTACGAAGGGTAAGTATACAAGGAATATCAACAAGTGTTAGGTATGTACGATTAACGAACACCTTAACATCGAATCGACAAAAGCTTAACTGTTTTTAACACCTATGGTGCGTGTATGAACGTGCCGCAGTAAACTAACTTCAACTTAATAAGCAATAAATATAAGATATAAATATAAGATAAGATATATTTAATAGGTTCAAATATAATAATAATAAATATAAGATATATTTAATAGGTTCAAACTATCTAGTACGTGTTTAGTGGAAGGCAGAGGCTTGGGATCTGTGGTATGTCTCGGATGGTATTTAAACAATGGCAGCGTTCATATCGCTGTTGGCCGTCACGATGGCTCTGTGCAATTATATCTCGTGGATAACGATAACCTTAGCGAAAAACCGCGGCTGAAATATACTTACGTATGTATCACTACATATTGATCTCCGCTAAGTCAAGTTTTTGATAATGACGTGCTTAACATTTCTACGCTTTTAGTTCTGTGGTGAACCCGTAACTTCCGTAGCCGGCGGATGTGTGGGCTCTGAAATTCCCGAATTACTAGTCGCAACGTTTTCAGGAAGAATATTTGCTTTAAGATTAAGTAATTCAGTTGCTGGAGCTAAAATACCACATGAGATTTTAGCAGTAAGACGGACAAAGCTTGAGTAAGTTAACATAATTCTTGATTAGGTAACTTTTTAAATTTTTACAACATATTCATGTGTAGTAATTTTCGATTTGCAGAGCGGAAGTGGCGCGTTTAGAAAAACAAACAGCAAATGAGCGCGACAAATATCAAAGAAATACTCGTTCTTTACACTCTGGTTTATCAACACCACCGTTGTTGGATGTTCAACATGAAGTAAGAATGATATAAATATGGACCCAATGAAAATATACCCAAAATGTAACATACTTAAGCGAAATTCGTCCAGAAGACCAGCTATTCACCAGTTCTATATTCCTATCAGTGTCGAACACGTTTTCTTATCCTAAGTGATATTTTTCAGCTAATAGGGGCCACTAGCGACGGCTGGCAAGAAGTGAGAATTACTTCAGCAGCACCACTAGATATGCTTTTTATTTATTGCAACAGGATGTTAGATATGCAGACAGACACCGCCGCAGTTCTAAGTATTTGCTCCTCGAAGGTAGGAAAGGCAATAAATAAAAGTAGGTACATACTAGAATTTAACTTTCATTGATGCCTATGTTTATGATTCAGGAAACAAATACGGATATATTGGGATCTGTGAGATGTCAAGCGGGTACGCGAAGAGTCTGGGTAAAAATTCGTTACCAAACCGAAGGTCCTGCAACGTCGAAGCTGGAAGGAAGACGTGTACTGATTTATGTTTTACCAACGGGGGCACCTAGGGTCGCACGTCTGATTATTTTGAAATTACCAGCACTGCCCTATTATTCTCAGCATGACCATGCAGAAACGAACATAGAATCACAGGAAAGGTTTGTAGGGTGAAAATAATATAATAGAAAAGTTCACTGTAGTAATCTACGGTGAACTTTTTTATTTTTTTCACTACATTTACAATTATTACATGTACAATTCACTACATTTGCTTTCATAAAATGATTTCACCTCGACAAATCTCAAACTGTGAAAGAGCTTGTTTTATTGTTTTGCAGATCTTGGTGTCAATTTCAAGCATCTGGAAATTTTTCCGTTGCCGAAATAACTTCATGGCTCACAGAAGCTTTACCTGGTGAACTACCTCGACCAGCAGCCAATGTGTGTCTCATACGTAGACACGCACTTTTAAAAACAGTTCTAATTTGTCAATATCAGTAAGTGTTAATAGAATTATCTAGAACTGAATGAAACGAACGTCCATGATATCGAAGCAATAGGGTATATCTACAGCCATCACCAAGTCTAATTAAGCCCGTTAGCAAAACGAGATTGTGACAAACTAAGTTGGAGATTTTAAATTCACTTACCTATACTGGTTTTTTTTCTTCTTTTTAATCCGCGAGACCGCGGCCGCTCCCATGTCCATTGCTGCGGGCATCTCTGGCGAAACCAGAAGGTATTTCCAGTGGCCCCCGGTTACCTACACTGGTGGACACAGAAATTGCATATTTGTTCAGGATTACTTGCAAATTAATATTTTGAAAAATTGTGCAAGGTTTTTAGATTGACTTAAATGAATGATTAATGACTGACCATTGGTCATTAAAAAAAGACAGAAAATAGAACTGCACTAAAACAACCGATTCAAGCCCGGAAAAGGAAATGTAAGCGTAAACTCAGATTTGCATGTTATTAGAGTAAAGTAGGTATTCAATAGTTTCTTACTGATTTTTTTCATTTATCAATTGAATAATATTTGTTACCAATAATAGTATAACTGGGTTTTGTAAGTTAATAATAGTTTAGAAACAGAAACCATAACATGGATATTTCGTTCAAAAAACCCGCTTAAATCATTGAATTGGTGCGGAAAATTTCCTATCTACGAATGATTGCTATAAAATGAAATTAAATCTACGTCTTTTGAGTATACAGAAGGTTTATGTACAGACAGGTTTTTACAAAAAGAGATATAGGTATTAGTACCGGCAGAACTCTTAACAATAACACGTTGCGATGGTCGATTTATTGTTCAAGATCCTTGCGAAATCCATACAATATAATTCATACAATAATAATTCAAGTTAATCTAAAAACTTCGCATAATTTTTCAATCTAAATAATAGTTCTAGCAAGTTATCCTGAACAAATATGCAATTAATGAGTCCACTGGTGTATACTCGTATAATTTAATTTGTTTAATTTATCACAAATGTCAGTACGCTTCCTTCTAAACTATAATAACTAGCTCCATGTCAGGTTGTAGAATGTGTTTGTTTCCTTTTTCAGGAGAGGGTCGGCTATTTTCAAGTCTGATAATGTGTCCACTATTGCTACAATAAGAAATATAGTATCCAATTGTTCAGTAGAGAAGAGTTTACGTGTGGAAATGTCATCTGGTATGTGTTCAATGTCTGTTATAGCTGCTCTGTAAATTAATAATATAAGCTTCGATCAAATATTTCTGGCCTACCTAACACCGAGTTAAATCAGAAATTTGTCTTGCATTACCAAGAGTTAAAGGTTAAATTTATAATTTTTTAACACACCAATTTCAAAGGGTTAGTTCGCCTATCCTCGGGTTAGCTGCTGTCAAATGCGTTTGTCAATACAGACAGAATGTGAAAAGTTACACAAACACATAACCATGACAACCAACACGCAAACATAAATGCGTTTATTCGTGTAAAGGCTGGTTTACATTGGTCAAGCTTTTATGGCTGGTTTACATTGGTCAAGTTTTTAGTACAGTAGCCAAGTACAGTGAACAAGGACAGTGGTGTAAACCAATCGGACAGTAGCGAGTCAACAACACCACTGTCCTTTTCACTGTACTTGGCTACTGTACTTGACCAATGTAAACCAGCCATTAGTACAGTGGCGAGTGCAGGTACAGTGGCGAGTATTTCGAGTTTGGACAGTGACTGTTTACACTACGGCCAGTCAAGTGTCTTTCCTTTAGGAAAATGGATGAGTGGGAGATGGGGGGGGGGGGGGTTGACTCGCTACTGTCCGATTGGTTTGCACCACTGTCCTTGTTCACTGTACTTGGCTACTGTACTAAAAGCTTGACCAATGTAAACCAGCCATAAGAACAAGCAGACTGTGGTGCGAAATAGATAGACGTTTCATTATTTGTTCAATCATTATCGTGTGGTTGGCTTGTTTAGAGTGACAGGATAAGTACGGTAACTCTGGGTTTGCAAACCCTATGATATTTTTCAATTAACTACTTAATACCGAGTTAAATAACCCTACATTTAATTATTTAACCCGAGCTGATACGCAAGTGTACCTACCTAATATATCAACCAGAATATCCTCGGTATGATAGGTAGGTACATTACACAGTTTTTTTTTTAGATATTCCGGATGACTGCTGTTTGAAATCATTTAAGAACTTAGAGCATGATTTCAAATTGGAATTTCAGAAAAAGAAAAATATTATATTAAAAAACGCTATAAGGTAGGTACAAACAAATATTAAATTTATACAGTTATGTACTATAATTAGATATACCTACCTAATGCGGAAACTATATACAGGCTTGGGTATTGATATCTTCGTTTGATGTGTTGATCTTTGAATATATAGATTATAATCAAATCTTCAAATGAAAAATATAATAGCCCGTCTCTTTAATGAAATAATGAAATTGGAATTTGAACAGTATCAAGTGGCAGTTAAACTGTTTACTCTGAACGATTACAACTATTTGTATACTTTTGCAATACTGATAGATCCAAAAGGTATTAAAAAAACCTATCCCAACAAACCGAGGGCATTATACCTATCAGCGTGCGCATCAAGATGCTGCGAGACGAAATACCTAATAAGACCCATTTTTAAAAAGGAATGTGATGAAAATAATGAAACTAATTTCAGCATGCTAGACTTGGACAGCGCGATATCAGAGGAAGGACCAATATTGTGCAAAGACTATAATTGCGTTTGGGATTCTAGGGAGAATATAATCGAGGATTGTTTTGACGAGCTAGTAGGTAAGGACAACTTAGAATATTAGGTTAACTTGAGACCATCCCATGCTCCCTGAGCAGATCAGGGAGCAGGGGGGGGGGGGGGGGGTCAGACTTAATCCTAAAATATATCAGGGGAGAGGGGAACACCCCCCCTAAAGGGATAAAACGTGGAGATTTTATCCCGCATCGGTAAGTGCACACCGCACTACACACATTGCCGAGCTGGCCCGGGGCCAGCTAGGGGAAGTTATGGCCCACGGATTAATACGCCTCGACAATACAACGGAGGTAGAGAGGCACTCCGTGGTAGATCAGTGCCTCACTAACGCAGCTTCAGGGTAAGGTGTTAAAGGCGTTGGCGATGTCATGAGACACCGCCAACACCACCTCGTCCCGGGACACTGTTTCCTCCGCCAGGGTCTTGCGCGCATGATTGCGTTCACGGTGAAGCGTGCCCGCCGGGAACCGTACTGGTTTTCACGGTTGATGGTTGTCGTAACGCCAGGTCTGGGCCCACATAGGTGAAATGCTCTATGAGTCGTTCCGCGGTAATTCGCTCAAAGAGCTTACACACTTCATCGCGCAACACGATCGGCCGGTAGCCGGACGGTGAGGCTGCCGGCCGCCCTGGTTTCCCAATCAGAACCAGTTTCCCCGTCCTCCACACCTTGGCAAACTGGCCCCTTTCAAGGCATGCGCTGAAGAGCCCCTCAGTCCCATGCACGGCCCGGAATGCCGTCGGGTCCCAGGGCGGTGATTTTCTATTTTCTAACTATCTGACTTCGGTTACGTCGTCTTCGCTGCTGCTATCCGCGTTGGGCGTCTGAGACGGAGCCATGCGCGGAGGGATGTGCTCCTCCGCGCTCATCGGAAACAGAGCTCAAGACCCCCTCCAGCTAATCCGGCTGGAGACTCTGGATCAGTGGGAGCGCCCTCGGTCGGAGTTTACCTCCCCCATGGGTTATGCTCCAGGGTTTCCAGGAGCTCCTCGCACGCTGATGATGGCAAGACTAAATTGAACACATACCATTGAAAAACTTCCATATACCTATCGAATTTTAAATTAATACTGTAAACTCTTCAGAAATTGCACAATGATGCAGGTACGCAACGGGCGTCACTTGCACTACAGAATCCACAGATGAATGAGAAAGGAATCTGTGTTTTTCTTGAACTAAATGTGCTCTTTTGCACTACCCTTCCCGGCCTCGCCTGTCATGTTCGATACAAGTGCTATACTGGTGAACCGTACAAAAAGTGCAGTATAGCCATAGAGCACATTTTGAGATGCGATACTGCCGCGTTGCTTTTATTATTGATTTTTGCTTTGGTATTTTCTTATCCTTTCTTTTTAGATTTATTTCAAAATACTTATTAACAAACAGGGTTATGAGTATTCTATAATAGCTGAATAGTATAACATAGAGTAGTCTCGTAGCGGGCGCAGCCCCCCCTACCTGTACCTGGCTACGCCCATGTCCGTATGTATCGTTTAATACAACAAACCTACAAAAAAATGAATTCCAATGTCAGCAGTTGGTGGAGTCTACTAAAATGACTGGGATGTTGGAATGTTGGGTAGGTATTAAAAAACCGTGAGTCGGACTCGCGCACGAAAAGTTTCCTACCATCATAATCATAACATAGTATAAAACGAAGTCACCTATTCTGTATGTATGCTTAGATCTTTAAAACTACGTAATTTTGATGCCGTTTTCACCAATGGTTTCAAAATTATACCTATACAAAAACCTTCCTCGAGAACCTCGAGGAAGGTTTTTAATATAATTAATATAGATAAATTGAAAATCGGAATTTAAGATAATTTGAAAATCGGGCGAAGCCGCGGGCGTCCGCTAGTAATGTATAAAAACTTCGAGAGGTCCTTCAAGAAGGTATAATGAGACTCAAAATAGGCAAAAATCATGTCTGTGGAGGGAGAGCCTTTAAATATTTGGTTTGTTTTTAGTAGGTTGGTGGTTGGTGTAATGTCATCAGAAATACATCAATTAATTGTGGAAATCTTAACTATCTAACTTTCACACATACACACATATCACGACTATATCTCCGAAGGGGTAGGCAGAGGCGCGTTAACACCCACAATTTGCCAGTATTTTTAGTCCCACGTAATAGGGGGCAAGCCTATTGCCGTCACCGGGCACACATATAATGGGTTATCTCCAAAATAGCTGAATAAATTTAATAAAAATAAGCAGCTATATTACAATTTTGAAAAATAAATTTGAAACCCGTTGCCTTGCGATGAAATATTGATGAAAGGGAACAAAATCTTACGTGCCCAGCCGCTGTGGCACAGCCAATCAAAGTCCTGGGTGACTCGCACTAACTTTCACAATTCTTTAAATACAGAATGGTGGTAGACGGAGGGACAGCAGGTCTTAGTATAACAGGGGCCCATTTTAAGGGGTAAAAGGTACTTAAATGACATATGATTTTCATCGAACACCTCAGAGATTCTATTTTAATGGCTATTACGTACTATACATAATATAGCTCTTTATAACTTCACAGAAACAGTAGTCCAGTGGTATTTGGATTGGCGTACAATATCTCTACAAAGCGATATCTACAGTAATGAAGTTGCTAAACTACGAACTGCCCTCAAGGAATGCGAGCTAGACAAGGTCTATTTAATTTTTTCGAATCTCTCTTCTCAAAAGAATACTGTAACTTCATCTTAATTAAAGTTTATGAATTGAGTAACATTTTTTTACGTTCCTGATTCTAAGAACCAAAAACCTGTTGTATTGCAATTAAAGTAGGTAAGTTTTAAAACCTTCAAACAATCTGAAGTCTCCGTCCAATAAATTATGGGTAAGTAGGTATGTATAAAGGTCGCTTAGGAGTATAACTATAAAAAGCTTCTAATGTATGCTATTTGTTTTAATAAAACTTCTATTACATAATTTTCCTTTCAAATTCCATGCAATTATTTAGTTTTCAGTGAATAAGGATAAAGTTTTGCTAGTTTTAAATCATAATAGAATAAAAACTGTTTATTATTACCGAGGCTTGTTAGTTTCGTTACATGGTTAGCCATCTCATTTAAGGATTGCATTTGTTCAGTTAAAAAGACGGTTGTCAAAAAATCAGCACATTGACGATCATCTAATTCCTCTGCCACTTTGATTATTTCTTCTATTTGCTGACAAAGAGTCAAGAATGTTAAATAAACACCTAATAGTTAGTTATCCTATCGTAAGTAAATACTAAAGTAGCATGGCAACAGCACCGCTCCAACCCTGTAGTCAAATTCGAGTCTTAAATCTCGTATTATGACTTTGAGGTCACACCTGTACAGCACCAGTTTGTATCATGTGAAATGTGTACTGTAACAGATAGCGAGTACAAGCTGCTATGTGGGTTCGAGGTGCAGAGGTGTTAGGTGTCTTTTCTAACCCGTAATAATGATGGTTATGAATGTTGAATGATGCTGAATGATGGGTGGGAATAACACTGTATAAAACTACAATGGCCAGTAGGTATGTGGGTGAGAAGCATGGCCAACACTTCAGCGAAATTGTGGAAGATGCTGCGATTAGGTGTGTGAATGACATGGAAAACAAAACGAAACAAAACAAAAGTGAGACCATACTCCGGCCAGAAATTGGAGGCTTAGGGCATAATCAGGAAGACTACAAAAGAGAAAACCTTATGCATAACTACGGTACGGTCCAGTAAGTAACTTTCATTGTAAGTTAAAACAGATACCAAAGGCTAAACGTTCTAAATTAAAAGTTTGGGTGCTTACCTTCGTTACATCTTTTTCCATATCAAGAGCTTCCTTAAAAGCATCTATGAGTGTAAGATTTGTTTTTACCTCAGGTGTATTTAAGCCACATATTCTTATATGTCCTCCTCTCATTATCTGATACTTTATAAGTGCCTGCATATGTTCAATTTCTTCATTATACATTTTCATAAAGAAACCACCAGTACCTCGTAGTGAGATAGATGGATGTAGAAATGCAACTGCCATGTTTAAATAGTTTTGGGCAGCTTGTTGCTCTGCTTGAATTTGCTTATTCAGTAGCTGTTCTATTATAACATTGTATTTATACTGATAATACAAGTTCCTTTTATGAAAGATGGCACAATCATTGATGAGGTGTTTTAATTTAATAAACATTTAAAAAAATCTATAGAATATATAACATAATGAACACTTAAAATATTTCCAGTAGGTCATGGAATATTTTGGATGATTTATAAATTGAAACAGGTTACTATGATTCACTATGGTTTTAATAAACTTACCTATCATAAATAGCTACGATTGTAATGGGTAGTGACAATAATAAAATCTATCTTTGGAAAGGATAGTAATCTAATCCAGAATTGTAATTAAATTTATGAGTAAATGGGTTCACTTGAGTTTTACCAACTTCTATCATTTTTTGAACTTCTTCGCGATATGCTGGAGGTAGCAACTCTTCTTCTAACGTACACTTATGTTCAGTAGTGTTTTGGGATTTAAAGATTCGCTGGTTTATTACATCCACATCTCTGCTATATTCTTCACTCAAATCTGCTACAGCTTTCGTGGCTGTGTCCATTTTTATTATAAAATAATTGGCTTCTTTGTATACTACACCATGAGCACTCGTTTTATATGGCATAGGTCTGAACCCCAAATTTTCGATGTTTCTTATTATGCCGCCACGGTCAAAAATAGCATGAGATATGCGTTTCAACGAAGTTTTCAACTCTGGTTTAGGCATGGCACGTATCATAAGTGCTAATTCATATGTAGGCATTCTTTCAAAATAAATAGCATAAATTACATACGAACAATAACAATGAAAACAGTATGTAGTGTATTATTTTATAATAAAATTTCCAATGGTAAAGAAAATATTACGATACAATAGGTTATCTTGCTTTTTTTTGACTTGACAAATAAGTTTAGTAGTTTAGTTTGACAGGCGACAGCCCACAGAAGATCTAATAGAGATACTACGTATCGGCAGCCGCAGCCGGACGGATAGGTAGGTAAACGTAGTGATTAGGTACCTACCTATACCTACTCTTTGAGGTAAGGTAGCTGTTTTTTTTTTTTGACATTGGCAAGTTGCCATAAAGCGCTGTTCACATCCTTCGGACATGCCATAGACTATACTGTCAAATTTCGTTCCAGTGTATAGAATTCCATTGTTCATTGTACTGTTCACACCTGTCGGACAACTTTAGACCGAATGACTTTTAGTCCATGGCTGTCCAACGGCGACCGCGGTAAAACTTTTTAAATGATTCAAAAAAAGTCTTTGAAGACCAGAAGTCTTCATTTTCTGATTTATAAGTTAGGTATAAGTCTTTATGTCCATTTTATTTCTTTATTGGTTGGATGGTATTGGCTAGGCTCCACACAAACAAAACCAATAATTTGTAAGTCAGTGTCCAGTGACGTATGTAGAATTGTAGACAGATAAAAGTATTGAAAATATAAAATCATTATGGTAGATGCCGAACTTGAAGAACTGTTAGTAGAATGTGTGAGAAACATATTATAAAAATAATACATTATTTTCCAGATATTTCCATTATTTTACATTATTTCCAAAAATAATACAATATATACATTATTTTCCAGCATCAGAAATGCTGGTTACTTTAAAATTAGAGAGATTAACGTGACAATGCGCCAGCATTCTGAGCATTCGTTCAACGTGGTTCCTTTGCATTGCCACTGCTTGTACTGTGTTTTATTTTTCATTGTTGTTAATTAATCGATAATAATGGAGTAATGTATGGACGTTCATACACTACTGTCTTCTAATGCCACATTCTGGGAACTTTTATACGGTTTTTTAATGTTATGTATAGTCCCATTATCCCTTACGTCATATTATTTGCCCACATTTCACCAATTTGATTGATTGGTCCCACATAATAGGGCTATTGCAGCTAACTACAGCGGGCACTCATAAACTTATATTTCGTACATTCCTTCTCTGTTTCATCTCTTTCATAGAATCTATGCAAGCAAAGTATAACAGTAGTATATAACAATTTAGACAAGCTTTTTTTGGGATCCCCAGCCAAGGTTTATCCAACCTCAAATTATTTAGGTTGGTCACACTCTTGAAGAACTTGGTCACACTGTTAAGTTCACCCTATCATTCAATCGGTCCATCGAACAGTCCGATAGCCCGTTCACATCTATCGGTAAACTTTTCTTGTCTATGCTTGTCTATCCGAAAGGTATGTAGGTAGGTACAGCGAAAAAGAATTGAATTGAATGAAATTGCTTTTTTTTTAAATTTTACCACAGGGTTTTGTTTTTTTAGCAAGCCTTTCAGCGATCTTTTTTCAATCTTATTCATTCGTTTTCGTTCGTTATATCAATCTAGCTAGCCCTTAAGTCAGAAAACCTGTTCATATTTTCAGACGTCTGTATATTTGTGCAAACGATCGCAAACCTATCTTCTTCTCTTTTTATGGCCTCTGCTTGTAGCAATTTACCAATGTCCAGTCAATTCAATTCAATTCTTTTTTATGGCCTCTGCTTATAGCAATTTGCCAATGTCCAGTCTTCGTAAATCAAGTATAAATAAATAATAATAATAATAATAAAAATAATATATATAAATCAACAAATAAAAACGTAAAAAAATGAAAAATGTGAATGTGATGTGAAAATGGCGGATCTGGTAATCGATCGCAAACCTATCAATCAAAAGGCTTATTTTTGTAACTGACGTTGTTGACACAAAGTGAACGGAAAAAACATAGCTGAGTTGTTCCCTTATAGATTTATAGCAATATGGAGGGGCTCGCGGTCTAGAGGTAACTGACAATGTTATCACATTGCAAAGGTTAAGCAACATCTAGGCAGGATGGGTGACCATATCTTAAGACATTGAGATCCCTCCGTGTCTCGGAAGGGTCTCAATGTCTTGGTTACGCCGTTCGGTCCCAGTTGTCATACAAACATCTATGGCAGTCGTTAGGAGCCCTACATAAAAATCCGAGAGGTCTAACGCAAAATATCGAAGTTCGACCGAATCACAGTTAGACTGGAAAGCCGACCCCAACTGCGGCTGTGCGTTGGGAAAATTCTCAGTGGATGATGATAGAGCTATTTATATCCTGCCTGACTGGCCCTGTTTTTATTCATTCATTCATTCAATTCAGTCAATCATGGCGGTAGCTTGTTCTATTGCTGCTAATGTGTTTTGCTAAATCAAATCTGTAAATTGCATTGGTTTGTGATATCCCAACACCATGGGATCATTTGCGAAGTTTGTGTCTGATTACTGCAAAGCTTGGGAAAAATCAGGAAAGGAACTATTGTAAGCTACCACATTTGTTCGATTATACACAATGCTGTTTATCATTTTCAAAAAAATAATAACATTTTTTTAACTATAAAAGATATCATCCTTTTCCTCATACTTTTGGTAATTTCAAATATTGAAAATATTGAAAGAAAATAAATGCTAGCCAGGCCTCATTTTGTTTAGTAAGGTTATAAGAAAGACATTGATTGACCATGATAATAGTAAAAAACCGTGTCTAAACACTTTTTTAATTCACGCTATCAGCATTTGTAATTGTCATTAAAATTACTGAATTTCCAGCATAAAACATGTGACTCAGTTTATAAAAGATGAAGAAAGAAGCCCACTATTTACAAAATCTGGTAAACTCTCAGGGTTATCTCAAGCACTATATGACCTACTGCTGTGTGGACTTCAGGGAAACCTAAAGAAAGATGCTGTGCTTTCTGTACTTAAGGATATTACTGTATGTATTATTTATTTATCTACTACTACTACTATATGCTAAGTTAAATTTGATTATAGGTATGTACACCATCGTTTTGCTTTCAAATTGGAATACATGCTATGGTATAACCACTCACTGCAATGCTTAATCCAAAGGGGCCTTGGTCCAGCGCCCAGTTAAATCAGTATTTCCTTAAAATTCATATTTGAACTTGTTTTTAAGTAAGACAGTACTTATGGATTGTGACAACTCTTATGTATTATCCATAAAATAATTGGCATAATATTGTTTTGCAGTTACTCCATGCAGATGTACCATCTATTATTCTAGATGTTGTGTCGGTCCTTGATGCTGAAACATGTGCCAATGTTCCAAGTGATGCCCGCACAAACTTTTGCTATATTGTAAGGGAGTTAGAGTCTTTTATATCTGACAAACTGCTTAAGGAACGCTTGGAAATAGATACCTTACAGGATGTGGGGACATTGAAAAACAAAAACTTTTATACAAAATTTATTAAAATCAAGACTAAGTTGTAGTAAGTAACTTACTCATGCTATCATATGACTATACCACTATGTATGTAGTAAAAAATATCACCACAAAATACTTAGGTACAGAATACAATCAACTGGTAACTGTTATAGATATAAAGGTTAAGTACATACCTAAAAATGACTATAATCTAAGCACCACACTCTTTTAGATTACCATAAAGTCAAAACAACATTACTGGATCATTTTTCCCTTGACCAACTAATTTTAGCTGTAGGTACCTATATTATTGATTTAAGTTTTGTGTAAATTACACACATACATATCATCACGCTTATTTTCCCGAGTGGGTAGGTATAGGTGTGCTTTTATTTTGCCTTTAGTTTAGGTACCCATGTAATAGGGGGCAAGCCTTTTGCCATTTTGAGTCACTAAACAATGGAAATCAGTAACCATTTTCTAACACCATTCTAAATTCCATTTGCCAGGACAGATGTTATATTCCTGTAAAACTATTTTTAACTAAATAAATTATGGTTATCTTCTATCTAAATAAAAATGAATCGCAGTTCGTTTGTCTTGATGATACTCGAGAATGGCTGGACTGACTTGGTTAATTTAGATCTTAAAATTATTGGAAAAGTTCAGGGAAGGTTTTAATTTTGAGAGGTGACACGTAGTTCGCCAGGACAGCTAGTTTTTAATAAAAATAAGTATGGCGATAAATGTAAGTAGGTATCTAATTATAATGTAATTTAATGTTTCAGTTATAAACAACGTAAGTTCAATTTGTTTAGAGAAGAAAGTGAAGGCTATGCTAAGTTGATAGTAGAATTAAACCAGGAGATAAGTGAAAAGACAGAATGGAAATCATTATTGGAAATTATCCAATCATTGATAGGTATGTATCCAATCATATAGGTACTTAAATCATTTATATGTTGATCACTTTATGTTACTCCATTGTCCATGTAAAATGGTTGCTAGATTATTTATTTATGTCAAGGTTCTTCACGGTTAGCTATGTTTGACATGTTAGGCATGTATATGGAAATAGTTCCTACTATACACCAAATATAACGTAATTTGTGCGTGTGTGAATGCAAGCCATATACATGGAGAAGAGTACATGCAAATATAATACCATTAAAGGTGCCTTTCGACCAGAGATGTGCTACGCTATATTGCTATGGATGGGACTTACATTCACCAATTATATTCATTTGTTCCCGCAGCACGTCATAGCACAATCATTTTCGTTGGTTGACAAGCACATCCTCGCATCATAGCTACATAGCACATCTCTGGTCAAAAGGCACACTTAGGCAGCTATAGTTACTTTATAGGAGTGCTTGTAACATGTAGGTTGCTAGTATTCTTTACAAAAAGACATTTTACCTTCTTTCCAGGTTGTTTTAATTTAGATCCCAACAGAGCTCTAGATATAATATTGGAATCGTTTGAAGCACGCCCTCATCTGGATCAGTTGTTCATTCCCCTCATAAAGAACTACATGGGTGATCCGCAAGTAATCTCAGAAGTTTTAGGGTTCAAATTAGGCAACATGGAAGTGCTCGATAATTATAAGGAACCACCACCTATAATGACTGTGATAGCTTTACTTTTACAATATCAGGTTATAGCTCTTGACGATATTTATCCTTGGGTATGTATATCTATCTTCCTTTTGTATGTATTTTTTGCTTATTTAAATTAAATTTTGTGTACTGACTTTTTTTTAATTCAAATTAAGCTGCGCCCGGATGATACATTAATGGCCAAAGAAGCAGAGAAGGAACTAAAAACTGTTCAAGATTACATACGTAAATTAAACATAGTATCAACGAAAGGACCACAAGCAAATGGTGCAACTGAGTTTGTTGAAGAAAAGGCAGATCCACAGGTACGAAATAAACAAGAATGTACGAACAGGAACACTCATGAAGTTGACTGCAACAGCTTTGAATTCCTCCAGCAAAGTTATTTAAAGAGTTTTATGGTGCAAGCAATTACATACTACTGCTACTACACTAGCAGTAGTAGTTGCTTGAACATGAAATGGTTCTGACTGTTCCCCAACAGATAAGAGTCCTGCCTCAGACTTATATAAATATGTATGGTGACCATATGTCTTCTTTGGTGTATGTATACATTAATCTGTGGTTACAAGGTCAATTACTGGAACAATATTTCTCACTGATGCCTCAATCTGAATAAATTAAGCTCCATTTATGGCAACATTACTGTTGCCTCAATTTTTAACAGCAAAAATATTGCTCTACTAATTGTTTCAGACTTATCCATTCATGTTGCCGTGCAATATTGCTCTAAAAATTGTACGTTTAAGCGCACCTTAACTACTTTATTTGTACAGGAATATTGGAGTAACCAAAAACTAGTTCTATGTGAAGCACTATTAAATGTGACCGCATGGCGTGAGTTCGCTGCCCTCTCGGCACGTCTGCCGGCTTCAGTGATGCCTGTGAGGCCTGCAAAGGCTCTGTGTGACATGCTGCATGCCCTTGTCGAACCATTGTATAGAATGTAAGTACATTTCAAATATCTAGTATGTAGCTACTTATAATGAATGACATACAGTCAAGGATTCAGTCCATTCCCATTATTACAACCAATAACTTGACTGTATGCTTATGCTTAGACTGCAGATATTCTATTTAGTGGATTCTATTTAATAATGGGAATGCACTTTTGAACCTTTACGGTCAAATAATCACGCCTGCTTATCCACTGCGGTAGGTAAGTATGTAATATGCTCACGCATTAAATAAAAATCAACCTTTTTATTTTTGCAGTAACTGCAGAGTCGCTCCGAAAATCATAGGCAAAGTAATCCCACCTCTCAATTCAAGCTTGGCGCCAACTGCATGTAAAACATTCCACGACATGAAGGAAACTGTGATTCCCGCTCTTATATTACTTGGACCGTCATTGCACTATGACCCTATTCTAATGTACAAAGTGAGTTTTATCTTTTGTTTTTGCTTGGCTCTTAGCCATTTTGCTATTTTGCTAGAATAAAACAGGTAGGATAAATAATTATTTAACTAACGCTTGCATCCAGGCACAAAACTATTGCTATTTTAACCGGGTTGTATACATTATGTTCTGTATTATATTATTATGCTTTGTATGTTTTAGGTAATTCGTATATTGAGGACGGCACGTTCTCAGAAAGACGATCCATTGCACCATGAAGCTCTGACAGTACTAGACGCGGCCATATTGCCGGCTCTCACGCTTATGGACGGCAACTGTTGCATGGCTGAGGAAGTTTATACACTTTTAAAACTGTATCCTTATCAGTGCCGGTGAGTTTGTTGTAATTTACTGATGTTAAAAATAATAAAGTGACTTATGCAACAACGAGGGTGGTCAATCCATGACTGGCTAGTGACATTAATTTAATATCAATACCTCGCATGCAGAATCGGTTAAAAGTCGGTTACTGGCGTTCTACATACTCTTATTGAAGGAGATAAATCATAAAAAGAAAGTTTCAGGGGTTAATTTTTATTTGAATGAATGATTATTTTATTGATTTCCTATACTAATCTCTAACGTATGTATTAGACAAAGATGATTCACTGGAAGTGTCCGAATCAGACGTATTTATGTCAGAACTATCTATTGCATCCAATGTGGACAACTACGGTACTAAATGTTGTTACCATAGTGTTACCTGACAGGCCAGTGTGTACACTGAACACTGAGCGTGTGGTTGAGAAAAATGAAACCCACGACGCGAACTGATAATTTTCTGCGTTATTGTCTTGGTGTGTGGTGGGCATTCAGTGGTCAAGCAGTCAGGTGCGGTTTTCGTTCGGCTTGGACGTGTCGTAAAAATGGCAGATTATCGATCATTTAACCGCGAGTTCATGACGGATTTTTTAGTCCACTTTGATCTTTTAAATTTCAAACTCCGCACTCTCTTTTTTTGACTAACAAACACTAGCAAAATAGTAGTATAAGAATAAGCACTTCAATGGGAAACATTGTTTCCACGCCGGCCATTTTGGCAAGAATAAAGGACTTAACAGTGCCGTGTGGTAGTTCCCGACGTGTTCAGTCTTCAAGCCTGTACCTGACGGTGAACATTGTGGTGAAGCTTGTGTGTGTGGTAGGCCTATTAATGACACTGTCACATAGCTACTAAGTTTTAAAGTAGTACTGCTCGATAGGTCTGCGGCACTTATGTCTGATATCTCTCATAGTTGGTTTCAAAAGCACGTCAACCACCGTCTTTTTACTATAAGGTGGTTGTATAGAAACATTTGAAAAATGTTTGTTTTAGTTTGTGATGATTGTTTTTGATTACAGATACTGTTTATATTCTCGATGGAAGAACGAAGCGGCTGAACGAATCCCGTCGCTAATGCGAGTGCGAGGCAATTCCTTACAAAGAATAAAGCATATCATGAAACGTGTTTCTAAGGAAAATATAAAACCACAAGGACGTCTCATAGGAAAATTATCGCATGCTGCACCAACTTTAATATTTGACTATATGCTATTACAGGTAGGTATTCATATTCTTAACTGACCCTTGATTTGTATTGACATATAAAGTCCACAGTCATGAGTGGTATTAGATTATACATATAAGTTATGTTATTTTACAATATAATCACAATGTCTTTGACTATGGTCTTAGCATAGAATTTATCAGATTTTTTAACCACTTCCTAAGCCTAAGCTACACGCGGTATACCTGCTGACTGACGACGCTTTAGCAAATATATCTTGAGTCCCTGACACGAATAGATACCTATATCTATTAGTTGCACAATGTAACACATCCATACAACTCCAATATTCAACACTTAAGCTATCATTAACAGTAAGAATAATTCCAGATTCAAACATACGACAACCTAATCGGCCCTGTGGTTGAATCCCTGAAGTATTTGACGTCCCTGTCTCTAGATGTTCTTGGATATTGTCTTCTTGAGGCGTTGTGTAGTGGGAAATCTATAGGTGGTGCAGCCCATCCACCTTGGCTGCAAGCACTTTCTGCCTTTGCTGGTGCTGCGTTTAAAAAACATAATATTGAACTGACAGCACTGTTACAATTCGTGGCCAATAGACTCAAAGCACAACAGAGGTATGTATGCTTATCATTCCCTATGTACACCCGTCAACTAACATTTAACCGTCAACTAATATTTAACTAACAACAAGGCTTTTCGAATACCTCAGCGAGATGGCTGACGATGCGCAGGTGCGGTTCCCGAACGCTGACCTGGTTTTCCTGGGGGACTTTAACGGTCATCACGTTGAGTGGCTGGGGTCCCTTAGGACCGATCATGCGGGACGAACCGCCCATGCATTCGCTCTCTCCCACGGGCTGACCCAGATGGTACGGGGGATCACCCGGATACCTGACAGGTCAGACCACACGCCCGCCTTGCTGGATCTACTGCTGACGAGTCGCCCAGCCGAGTACAGTGTGTCGGTACGCGCCCCACTGGGCACATCCGACCACTGTGTGGTGCACGCCAGCTTCCAAGTGCCACCGCCTGCTCGTGCTGAACAAATGACTCGACGACTATGGCACTACTCGTCGGCAGACTGGGACGGTCTCCGCGATTACTTTGCGTCCGTCCCGTGGAGCCAGCGCTGCTTTGTAGGGAAGGCGCCTTCGGATAGCGCTGCTGCCATTGCTGGCGAGATCAGTCTAGGGATAGAATATTATATCCCTTTCACTGATGTCGCCAGCATCCGCAAAGCTCGCCCCTGGTTCGGGCGTGAATGTGCCGAGGCTGTCCAGAAAAAACAGTCGGCATATCGCGCCTGGGTCAGGGCTCGGGCGGCACGTGACCCGAACGTGAACCGCCTCAAAGCAGCGTACAATCGGGCCACTAGGTTCAGCAAGAGGGCCTTCAAGAGAGCGGATGCCCAGCGCGTCGCGCGGCTTGGTCAGGAGCTCACATCCCATCCCACGGGCAGCCGTGGATACTGGCAACTGGCCAAAGCCGTACAGTCAAATTTTTGTCAACCCTCGCTGCCACCACTGCGTTTTCCTGATGGATCACTGGCTCACAAAGCCCAAGAGAAGGCGGACATGCTCGCAGACCTCTTTGCGGCTAATTCCCGGGTCGATGACCGTGGCCTGCAGCCCCCCGCCATCGCCAACTGTGGCCACACTATGCCTGATATTGTTATCAGGCAATGTGATGTACGGGCAGTGCTGCGGTCACTCGACACGCGGAAAGCCAGTGGCCCTGACGGCATTCCGGCGGTGGTGCTACGAAAATGTGCTGCTGAGTTGTCTCCAGTATTAACGCGTCTGTACCGCCTGTCATACTCTACAGGCCTCGTGCCGGAGGCCTGGAAGGAGGCGAACGTACAACCGATCCCCAAGAAAGGGGATCGATCCGATCCAGGCAACTATCGACCCATAGCTGTCACCTCAGTCATTTGCAAGGTGCTCGAGCTTCTTATTAATAAGCAGCTCATGCGATACCTGGAGGATCACTCGCTAATCAATGATCGGCAATATGGCTTCAGGCCAAAACGATCAACGGGTGACCTCCTGGCATTCGTCACGCATGTATGGGGTGAGGCTATGGAAAAGTTCGGCGAGTCCTTGGCTATTAGCCTGGACATCGCCAAAGCTTTCGATAGGGTCTGGCATGCTTCGCTCCTTTCCAAGCTTCCGGCATATGGTCTACCTCCTCAACTGTGCAGCTGGATTGCCAGTTTTCTAAACGAGCGCCGAGTGCGGGTCCTCTGCGATGGCCAGGCTTCTCGCTTTTTGCAAGTGAATGCCGGGGTACCGCAGGGGTCCGTACTGTCACCAACTCTCTTTCTTCTGCATATCAATGATATGCTTTCCCTCGGGAACATTCATTGCTATGCAGATGACAGTACATTGCACGGGAGTTACTCGGTTCGTCCGACGGCGGGGCGATCTGTGATAGAGGAGGAGAGACGACATCTCGTGGGTGATCTCGACCGAAACCTCGACAGTATCTCCCAATGGGGTGCCGAGAACTTGGTCGAGTTCAATGCCCACAAAACACAGGCGTGTGCATTTACAGCGAAAAAATCCCCTTTCCTTCCCCTACCCACTCTTCAGAATGCAATATTACCAATGAAGGACAATCTAGACATCCTTGGCATAGACGTTCGTCGAGAGCTCAATAACACAAAATACATTGAGAGATGTATTGGGCTAGCTTCGCGGAAACTAGGAATACTGAACAAGGTAAAGCGATTCTTTACACCGCACCAGAGGTGTCTGCTGTACAAAACGCAGATTAGACCCTGCGTTGAATACTGCTCTCACCTCTGGGACGGCTCCGCGAAGTATTTGCTGGACGCACTCGACGCTATACAGCGACGCGCTGTTCGCATTATAGACTGTCCGGAGGTAACGGGAAGCCTTGAGCCGTTAGCCCAGCGCCGAACAATTGCTTCCTTGGCCGCGTTCTACCGTATTTACCACGGTGAGTGTTCTGAAGAGCTCTTCAACCTGATCCCACCCTCTCCCTTCCGATCCCGAACAACGCGTGCCGGGCAGAGATGTCACCCTCATACCGTGGAAACCGTCTTCGCGAGAACCGAGCGTTTTAAACGATCGTTTCTCTGCCGAACGATGGTGGCTTGGAACGCCCTGCCTGCGCACGTGTTTCCTCCAACATATAACCCTGGGCTCTTTAAGCGAAGCGTGAAGAGGCACATTACAGGGTCGTCAAGTTGAGGGCCACTCTCTATAGTATTCCTGTGTACTGTGAGAGTCGCCCTCAATTGCCAGACGTCGCCTCAGCTTACCATCAGGCGAGTGGCGTCAATTTGTCGGTTCACTATCCATTTGCATAAAAAAAATAACCATAAAATAGTTTGGCATATGGTAATGTAGACTAATGATATTTATGCATAATGTTTTTATCCATAACAAATTTAGCATATTTGTCTAAATCATAAATAAAATTAGCATAATCATATTTAAGCATAAAATTTATAAGCATAGCTTTATAAAGACATAACCGTATCAAACTATAATGAATATAGTCATAATCATCTTATGCAGAATAAGTAACTATGTAAAATAATTAAAAGGCGGCTTAGGGGTGGCCCAAGGGCCACCTCCGCCGCACCTAAACCTACTTTGACACTATATAATCTAGAAAATATTGGTTAAAGTAACTTTTTTATTTTTATTAATTTCATTAATTTATACCTATTCAATTTTAGTAATATTTACTATTAGGCGATTGTACACTATGCCTAAAAACATTGTGCAAATTATAACTATGCATAAATATATTAGACCTAAATATAATTATGCCACGGTACAAATGCTGCTAAAAATCAATTATGACCAAGTATAATTATGCCAAAAAAAGTATGCCAAATTCATTGTGCCAAACCATTTTAGGATTACATATATTATGTTAACGAAAGGTATCCCCAATTTGTCGACCTAAATATAAAAAAAAAAAAAAAAATAATTTAGACCACTGACAAAATTAGCGACATAAACATCCCTTTGTATGTGTAACTTTAAATTTTGTCTTGGTCTTAAAGATTTACAAATAAAGTATGTTATCTATTTTCAGTCAAGACTTGCTGATATTAAAGGAGATAGTCCAGAAAATGGCGGGTATAGAAGCAGCGGAGGAGTTCACTAGTGATCAGTTAGATGCTATGGCTGGTGGTGAACTTCTTAAAGGAGAGGTATGTATAGTATTCTAAAGTATACAAATTAGAAAACTATTACACAACATTTTCTCTAGCCATCACTAATCAAAGCCTCAATAAACAAAGTGCTCCTCAAACTATGGGCATGGACTTACGATGCGCTATATACATTTATTCTTAAACCACAAAGGATAACCACTGCGACGAAATAAGAAATTTCGGGGTTTAAATAATTTTTATTTTTTTAATTCCTTATTCTAATCGCTGAAGAATGAGACAAGGATGATTTGTTGGAGGAGTCCGAATTAGACATATTATTAGAACTATCTGTTGTATCAAATGGTGATAACTGCGGTACTGAATGTTTTCCTGTACCACGAAAGACGCAACAATAAGGGTCCGTTTTTTTACATTATTTATCTCGTATCGATGATTGGCCTTTAGTAATTTCAATTATTCTGTGTCTACAGGCTGGATATTTTTCTCAAGTGCGCAATACCAAGAGATCGTCAGCGAGATTAAAAGAAGCTATTGTGGGCAACAATTTAGATATAGCTTTATGTATACTGTCTGCACAACAACGACATTGCTGTGTTTGGAAAGGTAAGTAATTACATCTTGATTGTAATCTACTTACATTTGCCAAAAAACATGTTTAATCATTTTATTCAGAATATGAAACTATGGTATTTGTATTTATTCAAATTAAACATTAAAAAAAAGGTACAATCGGGTCAAAATCAATCTAATTATACTAAATTAACGATTTCGGGACTTAAACGCGTAATTTACCTTGTTTGGCCTGACGTTTCGACCGAGTTACATCGGGCCGTGGTCACAGGCTGACTGGAGCTGGCGACGTCGATAGCGTGAGGCGCGGGCAGATTCTCCATCTACCCTCACCAGGTCTTGATATTTCTGCGGTGCGTTGTTAAAGTCCCTGCACACTACACTCACGACGTCCACCCGGGCAGACTCCGGTTGCACTTTCCGGTTTTTTGTTTTATCAATTACAGGGTCCCACGATGAAGTCAGTCGGTATCCATCTTCCCGATTGAAATTTTTGCGTTTTTTAATCTCAACAGCTTCACGTGAATGGCGATGGAACTCAATCCAGTGGTAAGGGTCTCCCTGTAACAGATGCTCGGCAACCGCTGACTTTTGAGTCTGTAGGTTTTTGACTGCCGAAGTCCCGAAATCGTTAATTTAGTATAATGAATTCAGAACGCGAAAGTTTAAAAAAATATTAAAATCAATCTATGATGAAAATGGTCACAGCCTCAGTAGGGGCTGTGACCATCTTTTACAAGAAATAATCGACATATCAGGACATATTTTATCTGAAATACGTTTCTATTTAAAGAAAAAGTGTCACATTTGTTTAACAGAATACAAAGACGATGCTACAGTGGGTGAGCCAGTGGGATCTCAGTTGAAAGTAGTCGGTAGACTAGCGGATCAGTGTCAAGATGCATTGGTACAACTTGGAACATTCCTCGCCTCATCTCATGCACCTGACGAATATGCTGCCAGGTTACCGAGCTTACAGGTAAACTATGTTCATTTTGTAATTTATCCTACATATCTTCTCATCTATCTATCATCTAATAAATCCATAGTCTCAAAACTAAAGCTGCAGCGAAACGAAATAAAAAATGTAAACAAAGTTTCGGGGCTTGAAAACATTTTTATTTGTATAAATTATTATACATAGTTTTATTTCGCTATTCTAATCGCTGTCGTCTGTATTAGGCACAGAAGATTCGTTGGAAGAATCGGAACCTATATGAAATGTTGACAACTGCGTAACTAAATGTTTTCCTCTACCACAAACACGCAACGACAGCTTTTGTCGACCAACTTTAGTCATAACTGGGTACGAGTGTTAAGGACATCGCTCGCTATAGCAATGTAACTCAGTAACGGTCCATTTGTTGACAATCTTTTATCTCATGTTGATGAATGGCCTTACCTTAGTATTGTTAATAAGAGTACGTTGTTAGTAATTGCTACTAAAGTTACTGTCGCTTTAACAGGAACTGCTACGTGACTATCACGTAGACGCCGACGTGGCGTTCTTCCTTCATCGCCCTGTTATAGCACAAAAGATAACCGCTAAAGTTGAAGCACTACGGAAAGCTGACGCCAAATCAGATTCGCCCGAGAAAAGTCTCGAAAGATATACGTTAGCAGCACAAGAGGCGTTGGAGCCAGTCGTTCATTCTGTTATACCCATACTGCCGAGTAAAGTGTGGGAAGACATTTCTCCAGAGTTTTACGTCACTTTCTGGTGAGTATTTACTACTACTCGTCTTTTGTTCTCTAACATAGGTAAAACGAAACGATTTCATCATCCAAACTGGAGCAAATTGAAATAAGACTACAGGTGAAGCACCAGCTTTCAAATAAAAAAGAATCATCAAAATTCTCACAGTTCCCAGAAGGTTGTCCCAGCCGAAAGTTCTGAGGTAACAAACTTAAAAAAAATTGCCGAGAATCTTCTTTCCCTTTTTTGAAGTCTGTTAAAAACATTGGCAATGGTAAATAGTACTATTTATTAGTTCAACCACAATCCCAACTCCATACGACTCACTGATCGTTCTTACCTTCTTTGGGACATTGTCAGAAACATTTTCAGCTTCTATATAATGTCTATCTTGATTTCTTACTCTATGTGGTTATAAGTTAATTATTTTCATTATAGGTCATTGTCAATGTACGATCTCCGTGTTCCCGAGGAAAGTTACGACAAAGAAATCGACCGTCTAAGGATGGCGTCAGCTAACGCGGCCAAGGATGGTTCACAGGGTACCAAACTGAAAAAGGAACAGGAACGCTTTAGTGCTCTCATTGACAAACTACAGGTTATTTTATGTTTTTTCATTTTCAGTTACCAATCAATATTTTATGATACACTATATGTGGGTTTACGTCTGTTTTTGAAAAAAAAAAATTTCGATTACAGAACTGACTGGAGTATTACGTAGTATCTAGTATTAGTTAAATTGAAAAACTGAAACATTCAAAATTAATGCCCTCAGTCGAAAGTAAATGACAACTCGCATCGTAAAACTTAACTAAGTTTAACGATACGATATTTTTCATTCAAAATTATGTTGCTCCATGCCTCTCAACTAATCACTATTCAAAACGAAATGGTGAACGTACGTCACGAGGTTTGATTATAGATTCTGAGATCCACCAATGAGATTCATCCGCCATCGCGCCTAATATATATACGCGATCATGACCTATTATGTCGGAAGTGACATTAGAACTCGGTTCGAATACTTTCAATATATTAGTAGGTAACGAGACCTGAATTACAGGCACCAGCGCCCCACTGACATGGATGTAGAAAACTGACCACAATCAGTCCATGTACCAGAAACATCGTACATTACACAAAATAATAATAGTTACACAGATTTTTGTAGCAAGTGTGAATGTGCGCTTAAGTGTGCACTTGAATATGTGAGAGTGTGCAAGTGCCATGTGTGTGCATATGTGTGTGTTTGTGTTAGTGTGTATAAATGTGTAGGGATGTGTATATGAGAAAATAAATTTAAAAATTAAAGAAAGTAAAAATTGATAAATTGAAGTAAAATTAGGAGGGTACAACCAACAGGTCCTCAATCAGCAAATAGGTTTGCTGGAGTAGCCAGGCACTAACTCTCACCCTAAAGTTGTGCTGATTAAGAGAGCGAATGTCTAGAAATTGATGAAATTTGTTGTAGAGGTACAGTCCTAGGAAAAAGTAAAATCGTAGAATGAAGGATGTCTTTATGGACTTTGATTCTTCCGCCACAAGATGGTTTCAAGATGGAAGGAAGATCATCTTAGTGAAAGAGTTTAAAACCGTATGTGTGTAGGAGGAGCGGCGGCGCCAGCAGGAGCACGTGGTACGCGTGGTGGCGCGGCTGCAGCGCGAGTGCGCGGGCTGGTTCCCGGCGCGCGCCGCCAAGTCCGCCAAGAACGAGACGGTGACGCGCCTCATGCAGCTGTGCCTGTTCCCGCGCACGGTGTTCACCGCCACAGACGCGCTCTACGCCGCACAGTTCGTGCACACCGTCCACTCGCTGCGCACGCCCAACTTCAGCACGCTCCTGTGCTACGACAGGGTCAGTACACGTACACACATACATATCACCAAGTCCGCCAAGAACGAGACGGTGACGCGCCTCATGCAGCTGTGCCTGTTCCCGCGCACGGTGTTCACCGCCACAGACGCGCTCTACGCCGCACAGTTCGTGCACACCGTCCACTCGCTGCGCACGCCCAACTTCAGCACGCTCCTGTGCTACGACAGGGTCAGTACACGTACACACATACATATCACCAAGTCCGCCAAGAACGAGACGGTGACGCGCCTCATGCAGCTGTGCCTGTTCCCGCGCACGGTGTTCACCGCCACAGACGCGCTCTACGCCGCACAGTTCGTGCACACCGTCCACTCGCTGCGCACGCCCAACTTCAGCACGCTCCTGTGCTACGACAGGGTCAGTACACGTACACACATACATATCACCAAGTCCGCCAAGAACGAGACGGTGACGCGCCTCATGCAGCTGTGCCTGTTCCCGCGCACGGTGTTCACCGCCACAGACGCGCTCTACGCCGCACAGTTCGTGCACACCGTCCACTCGCTGCGCACGCCCAACTTCAGCACGCTCCTGTGCTACGACAGGGTCAGTACACGTACACACATACATATCACCAAGTCCGCCAAGAACGAGACGGTGACGCGCCTCATGCAGCTGTGCCTGTTCCCGCGCACGGTGTTCACCGCCACAGACGCATTTCATCATCATCATTTTATTTTTATTCTTTCTTTTTTGAGGCTTTGACCGGTCTCAGCCAGTCATAACAGCCTCATGGTTTCATGCCTTATTTACTCTTTTGTATTGGATGTTTTCGGTGTCCCACTACGATGCTTAAACGATGTTATACAAAATACACGTAAAAAATTGACACAGCAACCAACTTCAAAGGGAAAAATGGGACCAAATAGAAATGGGACTTGGGAAGTAGTAGCTTCCAAATAAAAAAAATCAAAATCGGTTCACCCAGTCCGAAGAGCTAACAAACATAAAAAAAAACATACAGTCGAATTGAGGACCACCTCGTTTTTTGGAAGTCTGTTGAAAATCTGAAAGTAAATTTTCCACTGGCAGTTGTTCTGCGACATCACATACTCAGTGATGTCTTGCACGGAAGGTGAAGCGGGACGTTACGGCGCCTTCCTATGCAAAGTGTTGGGCACTGCTATGCGTTGGCACGGAGACAAGGACGCCTTCCACAAGGAGTGTGCACACTATCCCGGCTTTGTCACCAAGTACAGAGTGTCCAATCAGTTCACGGAGGCCAACGATCATGTTGGATACGAGAATTACAGGTAAATATAACTTTGTTTGGATATACTTATTCTTAAAAATAAGCACGAAGGTTATCGCCCGTTCTGTATGTATGCGTAGATCTTTAAAACTACGCAACGGATTTTGATGCGGTTTAAGTAATTTGGCAAACGGGCGAAGCCGCCAGCGTCCGCTAGTTATCTATAAAAACTTGAGGGTCCTTCAAGGAGGTATGGCCGTTGTATGGGCGCCCAAGATTTATTTTCTTTATTTAGTATTTGTTACAGCGGCACCGATCCCAAATTATTGGGATAAGGGCAGGCAGATGATGTTCTTATAGCGGCTATTGAAATAAATCATGTGTGAAAATTTCAACAAACAATTTCAATAAAAGCTACATGTAAAGTCCCGAACGGAAGCTTATTAGGATATTTTTTTGGATCTGTACAAATACACACCGTTGAAATCAAAGCACTCAGATCTCAACTTAACTCACTCTCAACACACACGAGTCATACTAGTATTGCGAGTAGGAGAGCGGAAATATTCGCGCAAAGCGAGCTGCAACACGAGCGGACGTCGTTTTGCCGCAACACTAGACGTGGACATCAGTATTAGTTACACTGTACAGTACTAGTTCAAACTTCAGTATTCAAGATATGACCGATCTTGTTAGTTAAGATTACTCTAAACATTTATTGACAAGTTACGTTTTTTTTTCAGACACGTGTGCCATAAATGGCATTACAAGATTACCAAAGCGATGGTTGTTTGCTTGGACTCTGGTGATTATGTACAAATACGGAACGCTCTTATTGTGCTCATTAGAGTGTTGCCACATTTCCCGGTGCTGGCGAAATTGGCACAAATAATCGAGCGGAAAATTGATAAAGTAAGTTTCAGATATTTAAAGAAATTTCTTGTAATGTTGTAACATAATATAAGGCACCAATTATTTTTAGAGGATGCATTGAAAACAAAATCAAGTTTGTCAACGATTATTCACGAGAGTTCTGATTGGTTATTACATTGCTAAATGTTGCTAAAATTAAACAAAATCTCACTATACTGATCATTGTATTTATAATTGTAGTGCCTAATTAAGTCAAACACATATCTATACCTATCGTCCTTCGTAAGTCCAAGTACTTGCAAATAAACAATTATTATTATATATAAAATATATTATAAATATAATATAAAATTGAATGTTTATTTGTTTGTAGGTCAAAGATGATGAAAAAAATGTGCGTCAAGATCTGTTCGTCCTAGCAACGGGCTACAGCGGTCAACTTCGAAACAAAGCTTCCAACATGATGAGGGAAAGCGATTTCCACCAGGTATGTCGAATATTTTGTTAAATTTTACTTCAAAAAACACAGTTAAGAACAGATTCTCCTCTGTTGTAAACATTGTATATTCTGACTGTCATTTTTACTTTCACTTATATTCATAGTGAACTAGTAAAGCACAATTTTGAGATTTGTTGTTTCCCATGATACCCAGGGTCCCCGAGGTCGAAAAAAGTAACTTTTTACATGTTATTTTCCAATTGAAAGTACTACCATCCCATGACAGCCAATTTATTTTCTTCAGTGTAATATGTGTTGACCTAATAGTTATTTCTGGGTGTAATTACCAAAGCTTCATCCATCAAAGATGACTCGAGTTTCATTCATCTTAGTTGAGATCATATTATATTTAAGTCTTAGTTAAAATATTATGTAGGTACACCCACAAACATAAATATGTTACTAAGGACACATCTGCAATTATATCTGAAGCACTAACTATTATTGAACTTTTTCCGGGGTTACATGTAATTGACGATTTGTCCTAACTGACATATATTTTATGCTCGTGATTGTACCATATTAAGCGAGTACGTAAATAGAATTTGAGAGTAAAACGCTTTTTGGTCACAATTCGCATGTTCTCCAGGTTGGCGATAAGCACAAAGTTCCCGCTACACCTGCAGCACCCGCTGTGGTGAAAGAGGAGACTTCAACTATCAAACAGGAACAAGAATCTACGTCGCCGCCGCAGTCTGTTGGTGAGTTGGTTTTATTGGCAAGTTTTTTCTCACAGGTTGTACATATTACCTTGCTAATCTGGCAGTAAATGTAGAAGCAATAATCCTGACGCTTATAAGTAATACTTTGTGACCTATATGTATAATATCTTTATTCATATTTCATTTCACTATGTAGTGCGCGTGAATCGATTAGTTATTAGCATTCTCGTTAACTCCTTCAGCTAAACTAAATCTGTGCTAGGGCTGGGTTCATATAGTGAATAGTGTGACGGCTGGGATCGAACTTCGGCGTAATGCAAGACAAAGCCACCTTGCGACGAATTCTTGATCTTTATTTGTACGTATGTGGGTGTGTATGTAAAGAGAAAGCCATGTAGACAATTTTTTTTTTTTTATCTAATTTTTTAAGGAGGCTTTGACTAGTCTAGCCAGTCATGGCAGCCTCATAGTATCACTCCTACGTTTACACCACCTTATAACCTTAGTGCTTACTATTGACCACTACGCCGCTTAAAAGATATAATACAGAATCTGAACAGTTTTCGGGCCTTCCTAGTTGTGGGATTAGCTAGAATGCAATTCAGCTCTGGTCCATACGGGCATGGAGCGATCATTAGTTTTCTTAGATTATCGTTATGGGAACACTCCAGCAACAAGTGATACATATCGTCACATACACCACAATGTTCACATAAAGGTGATGTCTTTTTCCCGATTAGGTGGTAAAACTTGTTGACTGGAATGTGCCCAGAACGCAGACTCATTGCCCACACCAGGCTAGACCTTGGTATGTCTACCGAACTAAACCAAGGAACTGTGGAAAGTTGGCTCATTACAGTTCTGTACCATACTCCCTTATTTATTGAACATTCATTAAAATGTTCTGTCCACAATTGTAAGCATTTTCTTTTAACAAGATGTAAATGCTCAGTGGCATAGGTAGTGCAGACTACCACTGACCCATCTATGATTGCTTGTGCAGCTTCCCTATCCGCAATTTCATTGCCATGTATTCCGATATGACTGGGTAACCACTGAAGTGTCAATTTTACATTATTCTGGAGTAGTTGCCATAACTTATTAATAATTTGGTACGCCAATGGAGTAGCGCGGGAACCCCTTACACTACCCTGTAAGTGTTGAAGGGCGCTTTTTGAATCGCAAAATATTACTACATCATTCAGTTGGTTATCCAGAATATAGTCAATAGCATGGTCAATTGATATTAATTCAGCCCTCATCGACGACATTTTTACTGTTAAAAAGAACCTGTGGCAGGTGTCTGTCTGCGGGTCATAGAATGCCGCGCCCACCCCTATGTCACTGACAGATGCATCTGTGTACAACTTATATACATTCTTAAATTTAGTGCTCAGTTCAGCTTCAACCAAATTTCTCAAAAAATTTACATTTACATTTCTCTTTGCTGTAGTTAAGCAGTCTAAGCTATGATGAATGTTCGAGGTGTCCACGTACGAAACCCATATAGTCCAAAGGAACATATCTGTGATGGATGTTGTAAATATTTCCTTATCGTTAAACTCGTCATGTATATCTGTCAACATGGGTCTCTTCGGAGAACTCCAACATTCATTGAGTCTGGCGATGTGGTCAGTGTTGGAGAGCGAGGCAGCTCTCAGCCAGTACCGCGCCGCGAGCCAGTACCGGCGCACCGACAGCGGAGGCAGGCTGAGCTCACTCTCCATCACGTGGATTGGAGTGCTACGTATAAAACCGCCGCACACTCTAAGTGCCCTGTTCTGTAAAACGTCTAATTTCTTTAAATGCGATTTAGCACTACTTGCGTACAAAAAACTTGCAAAATCTAACCTACTTCTTATTAAACTTATATACAAACGGCGCAAGAGTTTTGGGTGGACTCCCCAGGAAGACCCTGCGAGAACTTTCACTATATTAATATATTTGTAAGCTTTTTGACATATTTCATTTATATGAATCTTAGGGATCTGTCTAACCACACTCCTAAATATTTAACTTTTTGTTCTTGTTTAATTATTTTATCGTTTACTATTATTTTAATTGCTAAGTTTTTCTGTCCACCGAAAACACATACGCTAGTTTTGTTTTCTGACAAATTAAGGCCAATGTTTCCTATCAAATTTGTCTAAGGTTCTTTTAATTACATCAACTGCTGCACTCACATCTTTATTCTCTACTGTTTTATATAATATAAAATCATCAGCATATTGAGACATATTCACGTCTGACATATTTTTGTTAATATCCATAGTAACAATGTTAAATAAAAGTGGAGACATGGGGTCCCCTTGAGCCAGACCTTTGCCTGTGTATCTAACAATAGTTTCATCTTTAATTGTCATTACACATTGCCTAGCCGATAGAAAATTCCACAAGTACCTACATATTTGTTGACCTATTCCTATTGTTCTTAAAACTGTAATTAAATGTGTTATATTTACATTGTTGTATGCATTGTCTATATCTAGGAAACACACAATAGTTGGAGATTTAGTTGCTAGACCTGATTGAATATCTGTAACTAATCCAGTGAGGCTGTCCAGTGATGATCTACCTCGTCTGAATCCTACTGTTGTAGGAGGAAATAGTTTCTTACATTCTGTATACCACTCAAGTCTAAGTATTATTAAATGAAATGTTTTACAGACACAAGTCATCAATGAAATAGGTCTCAGAGGTGAAGGCGAATTTGTATCTCTACCTGGTTTAGGAATCGGTATGACTGATACCTCACGCCATTGCTGTGGAACAATGCCGGACACAAGAATTTCATTATAAATTTTGACTAGGACTAATTTGCCAGAATTAGGTAAATTGAAAATCATAGAATATGAAATCTGATCAGTTCCTGGCGCAGTGTCTTTTTTCTTTAGATTGTTTTCTAGTTCAGCAACAGTAATTGGTTTTTCTATCACACACTGCTGGAAATCAAGCATATTGGGTTCACTTTCCTGAACGAAATCCGGGCTAATAACTTGTAGTAGGCGTTTTGCATTTTCTGGATCTACAAATGTTTGATTACTTCTTCCACCTTTCATCCACTTCATTCGTCGCCACATTTCCGCAGGAGAAGTTTCATAATCAACACTTGTACAAAAACTGGTCCAGCTTTTGTTCAGAGCCTGTTTTATGAGTTCGTCAGCGCGTTTAACTTTTTCTGTGAAGGTTTTATAGTTTTGTGGTGTAGGATTTCGTCTGACTGTTGCGAGTGCGAGTCTTCTTTGTGCTACAGCTTTAGAAATTTCTGGATTCCAATATGGTTTCGGTTTAAATCTTGAATTTGGTTCGTTACAGGTTTTGATCCATGGTATTGTTTCGTCTGCAGTTGATTGGAGGTTGTTAACAAAGCCGTTATAATTTGTTTGTACGTTCCCAGTGAATTCCATATTTTTAAATTTATCATCTAACAACAGTCTAAACTTAGTCCATCGCGCTTCTTTTAGGTTTCGTCTCCGTATTTGACTTGTAGGCCTTTCAAAACCACAGGTCATCATTATCATCAGATGGTCACTACCGAGGCATTCATTAGATGTTTTCCAGGAGACGTGTGTAGCTATATCTGCCGATACGAATGATGTGTCTGGTGAGGTTTGCTGAAGTCTTCCGTTAACCATCTTTATTCTCGTCGGGCTTCCATCATTTAAAGAGACATAGTCATTCTCAAACATAGCTTGATACAAGTATTCGCCTCTCGCATCATTCTTGTATGACCAGAGTAAATGATGAGCATTGGTATCCAACGATTAAAGTTTCCTCGTCACACATCTGAAATATCAGATTCCAATCGCTTTGTGTGGTAGTGGAGGAGGGGGGGGCAGTATATATTGATTATGTTCCTGAGACCAGGTACACATTGAACATTAAATAATTAAAATTGAATAAATTAAAATTGATCAAACTCCACAGAACAGCAAGTCAAAATCTTTGGTTCAATCATGAGTGCAAGCGTTTTGGGGTGTTTCCGAGGTACATTTGCCTGAAAACAAACAATAACTCAGTGTCGGCTAGGAATTCTATTTTAAAAGCAAAAACAGTGTGGCTGAACTCTGAAATAAGGAGTTTGTTTAGAGTGAGAGACAGTTTGAAGTGGCATCTAAAGGTTCTACATTCTGAGTTGTCATTCAGTTTACACAGAATAGAATTTGATTTGTTGGATCAGAAGGCACGAGATTTAGCTTCAAAATTTATACACAAAAAAAATTTAATCCAATCAAAAAAAATATTTAATCTAAGGGTGGGTAGAGGTGAACTTTTTGACCGAAGGGAGCAGGTGTTTTGTAATCATACATTTTACCCCAGAATCAAGAACCTTTCTAATATTCATCTCAACAACAGTGAGGTGTCCCTTTTAAATAAAGGCTTAAAATACTCCATACCTAAATCAATTAACAATAAAAAATCTTTAGAACCTTTGACAGTGGATGCGGAGGTGGCAATCATTAGAAATAAGGGTGACATAATGTTAAAGGCATTGGTAGCACAAAAAATCGATTCTGTTAGTTTGTCTGGTACTTTTAACTCCGAATTGGCTGTACAAAAGTCGATTCGCAACAAACTTGTGTGGTTTTAAGCAAAGCTGATAAGGGTACACCGTGGTTTTGATCCCTAGGGTCCCTACATAGCAAGGGTCAATGACATTATTTTATCTGATGATTTTCAACACATAACCTTTAATCCCACAGCTAAGTTCCAGGCTGAACTGAAGCTTGCTATAAAATCCACGACTTACTTATTCCCTGAGAATTCTTCGTTGCATAAGACTTTGATAAACATGAATCCTCGTTGTCTGTTGTTTTACGGCCTTCCAAAAATACATAAGGAAGGTTGCCCGATTAGACCTGTTGTCGCATATAGGGGGGCTCCAGCATACAATTTGTCGAAGTTTTTGAACACAATCATTAAAGAAGCAATAGATTTTAACCCAAAATTTTCTATAAAAAATAGTACTGACCTCATAAACAAAATCAAAAATATAAAGTTACCGTCCAATGCTCAACTTGTGTCTTTGGACGTGAAAAGTTTATTCACGAACGTACATTACAATGAAGTCTTAGATATTTTAAAACACAAATTAACAATCAAAAGGATCAATTTTAATAAAATAGAAGAAATTTGTAACCTAACAAGATTGTGCATGTCACAGAATTATTTTCAGTTCAACAACAATTTTTTTCTGCAAAAAAATGGTTTGTCGATGGGGTCGCCTCTGAGCCCACTAATAGCTGAAATATTTATGGATGCGTTCGAGACTAACCACATAGTTGGGAACGTCCATGTCTTGTACTACTTTAGATACGTGGATGACATTATCATCTGCTGGACGGGAACAAAGCGTCAGCTCAGTATTCTCGTCTCCAAGTTGAATTCAGTACACCCTAGAATTGATTTTTCACTGGAAGTGGAGTCGGATTCCACTCTCAATTTCTTAGACCTTTCAATCACTGGGAGGAATGGTATTCATGAGTTTCGTATCTATAGGAAACCTACATTTACAGACACTGTTATTCCTTACTCATCTAACCACCCATGGCAACATAAAATGGCAGCTTTCCACAGCTTACTGAGCAGGTTACTGACGGTACCGTTGAGCCCACAGGCATTTAATGAGGAATTGTCTATCATTTGTTATATAGCACACAGTAATGGCTACAACGTAGGTATGGTCCACTCATTACTAAATAAAAAACGCAGAAATGCTAGTTTTCATTTATTGTATCCAACTCAAGATCCACCTAAGAAGTACACTGTCTGTTTGCCGTTCGTGGGTCCCGTTTCGTTGAGTATAGCTAAGATCATGAGGGAGAATAGGATATTCGTGGCTTTTAGAACACAGAACACCTTGAGGGAACTGTGTAATGGCAAGGACTCGGTGTCGGTTTCACGCAGATCGGGTGTTTATTTGCTGAGTTGTGATGGATGTGATATGAAGTATGTGGGGCAGACGGGCAGGTCCTTTGAGGATCAGATATAAGGAGCATATGGCGGCGTTCCGCAACGGTTGTCCTGAGAAGAGTCTGCATCAAGTTGAATAATGTATTGGTATTAAAATATTTCATAATGAATTTTTGTGTCGTCTCTATGGCGAGCTTTATAATCTGGTTAATCTTGTCACTCCACTCCGATCTCGATAAAACTATCTCCTGTATCCTTCTAAATAGATATTGTAGTAAAGAGTATTTCTTTTCTTTTTCATCTTCTTCTACTACATGATTGGTCTCCGACATTTCGGCTGAATATAGATCCTCTATTTGTTCCCTAAACTGTTTAACTTTCTTTGTCCGCTTTGGTTTACGATTGGTCTGTTTATTGTTCTTATTTTGTTCTGTATTTTCATCTCTGACTTTCTAATATCTCCTTGATTTCTTCATCTTTCATGTCTAGATCTACGTCCTTAACCACGCATATAACATATACATAACATATGTAAAGGTCACAGTATCTGTAGTCCTACATAACCAGCCTTTCTCTTCAAAATATTTGTTATTTAAGAGAGCCTGTGCCGCTTTCGAAGTTGACAGCCGAATTAGTACTTTTTGGGGGTTTTTATATGTAACTTTTATAGCATCATTTATGTTATTATCCTTCAGCAATTTAGCAAATGCAATGTTTTTTGGTAAAGGTTCTTTAGCTATAATAGAAACTTCGTAGTACTGGAGTGTATTATTGCTGCTGGCCTGTGGTTGTTCATCATTCGACGTGGGTTTTATCGAATATCCTAGGTTAATTCTCTTATTGTCTGTGATGACATTTACTGACCCTTCCTCCTCCGGTGTCTTCTGTCTCACTCTTTTCAAAGATACGCCACCCTCTTCCATAGTTGCTATGTCTTCTTCTTCTGGTCTACTTTCCATAAATTCCTCATTATGCCATTCTAGGTCAGAATCAGAATCATGTGACAATCCAAGGATGGTTCGTCGTATCGATCTCGGTGACATTGATTCGATGTTAGCCGTCGCCGGCGGCGGCGATTCCTCTTCAGTATCGCTCATAGTCAAAAACTAATGACCCAAAGCATCAAACAAATAAAAAGAAAACAAAATGTATGATATTTTCTTGTAACTCAATTGTCAATGGTGATATATTTAAACTTATAACTTCGCATTTCTTACGTATTTTGTTAAAAAAACGATTCGACACATTAGTCAAAATTCACTTTACACATTGATAACCATTTCACATCGAAATTCACAAACTTTCCCTCGAAACCAAATAAAATTACGAGCGCGTATGAATCTCGTGGCACTGACGTTGACACATGATGTAGACAATTTGGTAGTGTGTAGGAAAGTCGGCGTTGTCGAGGAATGGACTCGGTGGCACCATTAAAAAGAAACAAAAATGTGTATGCCAATTTTTTAAATATAGATTTTTTTTAAATATGACCACTTTGATGGTGTTAAAAGTGTCACTTTTGTTGCTCTTAGTTTTTTGTTCATTGTTTTAGATGTGGAAAAAAAAGAATCGCGCAGTAGTGACAGACGCCGTGAGGAAGTCGATCGCGATAAGGAGTCTAAACGCGAATCAAGATCGTATGTATTTAATATTATATCACAATTCATGCGTTATATAACGCATCAATTCTGATGCGTTAAAATACAACGTTTTATGTATATTATTATGTTTTTGTACAGTTCCGTCAAGGACCGAAGCAAGGAAGAAGTTAGATCCAAAGAAAGATCGCCCCGAGAACGATCACACAGGGTAAAACAATTTCTATATAGCCTGTTTATTTGTTAGTCCGAAACCAAAGGGTAAAACGGAAACCCTATTACTGAGACTAAACTGTCCGTCCGTCCGTCCGTCCGCCTGTCTGTCTGTCTTGGGCTGTATCTCATGAACCGTTATAGTTAAAGTTTAAATTTTCACAGATGATGTATTTCTGTTGCTTTTAATAAATACTAAAAAAACAGAATATAATAAATATTTAAGGGGGCTCCCATCGCCGGGCGCACTGGATATTCCCTGCGAGCTCACCAGAGGCGCTCGGCAATGGACGTCCATTACCGAGCGCCTACGTAGAAGCGGAGGAATAAAAAAAGGGGGCTCTCCTACAACAAACGTGATTTTTTTGCCGTTTTGGTACGGAACCATTTGTGCGCAAGTCGGACTCTCAGATGGCCTGTTTTTTAGATTACTTTAAATCTAATGAAAGCAATAATACCAGCTTTTCAAAATATTTTTTTATATGTTTAGGAAGACCGTTATTTAGAAGCAGTGTCACCGCCGCATGAACATCGCAGTCTCTCTGATGAGTTAGATCGAGGTAAGTATCTCTTGCGCCCGACATACACGTTCCGTTAGATTGATCTAACATATCGTTTGATCAAATTGGCATGAATGTGTGATAACATTTTATCAAAAAAGAAAGTACGAATATTGGTACTTTATTTCATCAAATCATTTGAAACGATCTGTTTTGTGCTAATTTTTCAAGCGGTTTTGTTGTGATGAAGATACCTGAGGTAACTGATAAGTTAAAAAGAGACATAAGACAGGTGTTTTCCATCCTAACCCTAATGACCGTACATTTTACGCGTTTAGCAATCAATCGAACATTATAGATGTAAAGACATTTCAACGCTCGTTCACGCCAAGCAATCAGACAGTGCAAAAATAGCTTATTTTATACTGTCGTAATGTATTTGACTATCATTAAATCATTTACGATATACATCAAACTTGCAGTATTATTTAACACCAATCAACAGTGTACGTAGACCGTATATTTGTTTGACCGTATAATAGTGTAGAGAAGACCGTACAAGGACATAATATGTATGTTCCTGTCGGAAACAGGCGGTTATAAAATAAGTAAGTTTAAATATCAGTTATCATAGTATGTGTTGTTACAGATGTCAAGCGCCGTAAAGTAGAAAACATCGGCAATGGCAAGGTGAGTATCGTTGTAATAAGTGTTCCTCGCATCGCTCTCGCACCGGACTAAGGATTGGGCTTGGACTACAACCAACATAAATCAAAATAAAAAAAAAACAAATCAGTATTCAAGATCACCAGAACATTTTCAATCAATCAGTGCATAAACTATAGACTCAAAAGTGCGACAATAAGTGTATATAAATCTATTACAAATAAAACATCGTTAATAATTTCACAAACAAAGCAATTAAACTACAATGAATTAGTGTAAACAAAACCAGAAGAAATAAATAAGTAATTTGAAGACCATTTTGCCAACGAGGGAATCATCAATCATACCATCTCACAAATAGTATCTTATAAGGTAATGGATAGCAATCGATTGTATCAGAATCTAAATAACTGGAAGAAACCATAATTATTATATTTATTTATATTATTACCTATGGAAAATTATTTAATCTTAATGAAGCCGAAATAATTATAATGAGAATTGATAAACATAACATCATAATGAATTATTGGAAAAGAAATGCCATTAACAAACATTACGAAAAAATGGACGTTATGAAGAAAACCAATTGGATGAACTCAAAAATGGGGAAACCAAGTGCCCGTCTAAAAAATATATCAAATCAATATCCACGGAATCGTTTCGTTTGTGTCGTAAGTCCATTCAGCCCAGTCCGATAATACGGTAAGGTTTGTTGTTATTTATAGAAGCAATAGTCAAAAAGGCTTGAATAAAGATATTAGATACGGGGATATTAGAAAATCAAATTAAGCAAAACAAGTATGGAAATTAAGTCTTCAATATAAAACGTAGAGGAAGCGAAAGACTGAAGAGATCATCATAATATACGACAGAAGGAGTTTACAACGGCCCTATTTTAAACGTCGGATTGTGAAAGCGGAACTACCAAATACCAACTACAAGCACCTGAAAAAGAACTACATAACCGGATTTGAAAACTTCATCTCATTTAACCGTCACAGAATCGACAATGTCATCATGAATTTGAAATTTGTTCAGATCAAAATAAAATCAAACTTGTCGTTTCGCTGAGAATATGTTGCAATTTGTCACTTCCAATATTTGAAGAAGTAAGCAGCTGAAGATTTATATAGAAATAAAGTTGATAAGTACATGAATTGAATACGCATCGACATTAAGATACAACTAAGAACATCATTATTTTTACAATCTGAATCGCAAAAATTATAGTATTGGACGTGACTAGAACCAGCGACTGTTCCCTTTGAAGGAATCTTCTACTAACTGACATTGTGACAATGAAGAACATAATATTAAAAAACATATAATCAAGTGCAGCAGTCACCAATTTACACATCGCTACCACATTACAAGATGTTGGATGACAAGCCATAACTCAAAATGTAGAAGAACATCCTTGCGCTACAATACGCAAAAGCTATAGGGAGAGAAGAAAGTGGTCAAGATTCCGAAATAAATGATTGAATCCTATGAATCTTTATTCATAGTCTCTTTTGACTTTGCTTTAGCCAGTATTATTGCAGTAAATTTAGAGGTATTTAGCTGAGTATATTGCAATTTTTACAGTGTGTTGTAGTTTAAGGCGTTAATTTTTTTTTCTGCATAAGCAGGGTAGCAAAGAAATAGAGGAACGCTCACCAGAAAAAGAAAAGCGAAAGGCTAAATTGAGAGGTGACGAGCGCAAAGAGCGTAAGATGAACCGAAAGCGGGTAAGTGTTTAGGGTAATAATAGACTAGTTGGTAAATAAATAAAGGTTACTTTCCTCATTGTTAATAATTTGCAAAATGTTAATTTCAGTTTAAAGGGAATTTACATTCTGATATGTATTATAATTATTTTAACTTTACAAGATTTAAATGTTATAGAGACCAGAAAACCATCTGTATAGGTATAGCTTTCCTGAACTAGTGTCCCAACTAGGTATTCGTAGTAACATGCATTCTTAAATATTTTATGAATATAAATATCATAGAGTGGGTTTATCTGACGTCACATTATGTCTTTGGGCAAGTATTGTGTTAACATAAAGCGACATTTATTTAGGACAGAGCAGAAGAATCGGCAATCATGGAGCAAAAAAGGCGGCGTGATGAGCAAAAAGGTATGTTAACATGAATTAAGTATTAACTTTTAAGGTGACAGTCACATGTCATTCGCCTCATTCCATATTTCCAAAGTGAAACATCGATGTAAAAAAATGTCGTCTTTTGGAATCGATGCATTGTATGCCAAAGACTAAAATGTAGACTTATTACTTTTGGGCAAGAGGAGACATGTAACCTACCTATATCTAATGGTAATCAAAGATTCCTAATTAACTACTGCTCGCAATTAAATGTGCTTAGTTTAATAACAACCATGTAAGTCCTTCAGTGTTCCGATTTAATCAAATATAATCTTATTATTCAGCAGCAATTAAAATGGGCGGAAGTCATCAAAATGGATCGCAAGAAGATCACCATTATGAAAAATATCATAAAAGGGTAAAGTTAACAATATTTTTTACTTATATACAACGTAAGGCGTGACCTATTCTACCCTTATAGAATCTCACATGATATATAAAAAACATTTGCCACAATGAATAAAAAAAATGTTTTAACTACTTTCAAGCCTCTCCCCTTATTTATTTCTACATCCTTATGACTGCGGAAGTCCATATCCATATTGCACCATTTTGTTTAATGTCAATTATTTTGAACTCTACCTCTCGTTAGATAAGTACCATTCAGTAGTTAGCTTACTTTATTTATCCTTCATTAATCGCCGTTTTAGTTTGTTGGCTACTTGAATAATACCGAGTGCATTTTTGCCATGTAGATAACTCTGTCCCTTCTTTTTATTCATATTACATTACTTTCCGTACTACATAATGTATTTTACTGGTAAAATATCATAACCGTTAATATAGAAAATGTCATACTTACAATATTCTTAATTAGTTTCTTTCGACAGGAAAAATCTCCGTTCAGAGATCGTTCGCATGAAGAGCCAAGAGATAAACAATATCCTTTTTAAATACATTATCAATAATGTACACACAATCGAGTGATCTGTTTTTTTAGACACCTTTTTTAGACACTGTGTTCTGAGACACCTTTGTCAGTGGTGTTAGTAAAAAAAAATAAAAATATTTGACATTCAATGTTGCTATTGAACAGTTAGATTAAAAAAAATGTTTAAAAGTATGTATACTTTCAACCGCAAGTACTAGTTACTTGGGGAACGGTTTTTCTGTAAAGCCATTCATGTAAGGGAAAACTGCTGGGTCCTCGCGTCACATAAGAAAGACGCTGACCTTCGAGCTGCGCAGTAGACGATTTATCGATCTACACACATCAACATAGTCTAGGTAAATTTGGTTTACCATTGATAATTCAATAAGTATTGCGAATTTTTTAAGACATGTTTATATCAAATGAAAGCTTGTTTAACGAATTAAAAAAATATTAGAACACAAATCTTATCAGGAAAAATGTTTATTTTTTTGTTTGACTAAAGGTCAACATGGTACTTATCTTAGGTAAGACTTTTATTGAATAACTTAAAAAAAATAGAACCTCTAGTTTTACAATTTACTTAAACTTAGTAATCTGTAAATGTACCTAAGACGTTCAAAAGTGTATCTGCAACGGTTCTTCATGGTGAAAATCAAGTTATCTAGGACCTGTTGTGGAATATTGTCCCAGATTCTGCTAAGACGTAAACAAAATGGTATTCGGTTTCCAAATCTTCGGGAAAAGCACTCAGAGCCCTTCGCTGGAGCAAATCCCACGAATGCTCTATGGGGTTAAGATCGGGAGATTGTGCAAGCCAATCCAAGACCATTGTCAAGCATGAGCTTGAAACCTGGGTCAAATTGCAATTAATGTGGGTAGATTATTAGTTCTACCATCTAATTACAATACAGTTCTGCTTCCGTGGCACCCTGAACCCAAACAGGGTCTGTTCTACTACCAAGGCAAATTCCTGTCTCTACCATAATTGTGCCACCAGGATATGACCGAACTTCTTGAGGTGCTGGAGGCGACTGTCTCAGTCTGGAACAATCCCAACGCGCGATTCCGAATCCAAATTCATCGATAAATAACAGTACTGCCCACTTATAATGTTCCCAGTTGAAATGGTCCAGTACCCACCGATGTCTTCGTGCGCGATTGCCTCGCCGCAGACCAGTGCAATCTCCTCCTCACTGTTTGATCACTCAAAAGCAACTGGTGTTCCGATAGCAGTCTTTGAATTGGGAGGTCGTTACATTTGGTTGTCTTTCGAGCTACAAATTGTAAAAATTAGTCTTGTTTAGGGGTAGTCTTGCTGTTTTGGCCAAAGTGCGTTTCAGCCATTTCGCAATAAAAGGAAAACGTATAAACAATAACAATATGGAATAACGTAACAATATGGATATCACATCTTGTTTGATCACAAGCTCTTCGGCAATGACTTGCCGGATTGCATCAGTTAGCAGCATACCTGCTGCCCGTAGCATTTCATATGTCGCCAAATACAGTCTTACCATGATCCAAACAACTTTATTTGCTGCGAATAAAGTTGTTTGGATTCAAAATCGACTAAAATTTCAAAAGAAACTTTAGGTAGGCCTATGTCACTCGCCTAACAATCGCAAACATACGTGACGTCAGCGACAACTTCAAGTTGTAAGTCAGTAAGGGTTGTCTCTTGTTTGTGATACGGCATTGACCTTAGAGTTGATATTGAGGCATTAGCGTTATAATTATTGGTCAAATTATGCTGGTACTTTACTGACAACAACAACAAAAGAATGTGCTTTAATTAACGTCGAGTGCAAGTTCTGTATGTAAGTACTATACCCTATTCCGTGCTTTAGGCACTAAAACAGAACGGTAACTGTTCAAAAATTACCGCGCAAATCATTATTTTTTAGTTTAACTTTTTAAGTTTGAATTTAGAACATAGACAAATGTTACATTAAGAACCCCTATCAATATCTTGTAATTCTAGCCAGTATTTTTTGGTTACATAACTAACCAATACTTACTTACAAATATCCCTAAACTTTGTTGATGTGTGTATATGGCGGTAAGAGCGAGAGTACCGATGCGCAAACACAACCCTTCCACTCTCACCCAGCGCTCTTCTTACGTGAACACCATTATAGTAATAAATAAAGTAAAAGCCTACATCTTTATTTATATATATCATGCTTTATATAATAGGTATCCTTAACACTTAAAATACTAGGCGCTCGAATGAGTCAAAAATAAGAAGATAGAATATAAATAGAAAATTGAAGAAACTAATAAGCTAAGACGTTAAGGTAGGCTTAACGTCTTTGTGGACATCAATATGAATAAAATATAAACCACATTAACTACATACATAGTTTCATTTCAATACCTACTTTGTTTTCGCAACTACCTAGTAAAATATATGTAACGAAATAAAATTGGAATAATAGATCGTTTCTGAAGGTGCGCTTGCTTACACGGGCAATAAAAATTGCTCAAATTATTAGCAGATGTTGCGACGTCAAGCATTGAACTTCCCGACTTCCGCGAGATACGCGCATAAATCGAGGTCGAAAGAGAAATTGACTTTAATGTCCACTGGATATTCGGCAATTCGTATCGGTGACATTGAGCAACATGGAACTTAAAGCGCAGACACAATATTTCCGAAACAATAGGCTTGTGTCCCAAATTTCAAAAATGATTAATTCTGTAGTTTTGAATCTATAAAGTCACAAAAATGTATTATTTTGATTGAAAACAATCATTTACATAGTTTATTTTGCGATTTAAAAAATGTATTTAAATTTGTAACGAAAACGCTCCAATCTGTAATGGCGCCTTGGGTGACGTCACAGGTGGCGAAACAAATCAAAATGTATTTGACAGGTGTTTGACAATATTACTGTTCCTCGGTTTTCCTTGATTAAAACGTAGTGATTATATTTTCTTTGGATTAAAAATGAATCCGTCTTAATACAACTATTACAAGTAGGTACCGAGTAATAAAACTCCGAACAAATTGTTTATACATGTGTCGATTTTGGGCATATTACTGCTATTTGCCTTGGTAAATCCTGTCTCCATGTCGATTTATTTTAATATTTCGTTTGTGGAACTTTTACTGAGGAAATCTGTTGTATTTGTAAGAAAACGTACGAACAATTAAATTACACAATATCACAGACACAAGTTGACACAAGAAGTCAGAGTTCATTCATACATACTTACTCTGTGGTCAGGGGCGAAGCTTCGTAAGGTGAGGACTGCATGCCCGATATATAAACGGTAACAAACATAAAAAAATAAAGCAGTCGAATTGAGAACCTCCTCCATTTTTGAGGTCGGTTAAAAATCAAAGTTAAAAGCAGTCGAAATGAGAACCTCCTCCATTTTTGAGGTCGGTTAAAAATCAAAGTTAAATTACAACTGATTTTTTCTATTTTGTTTCATGCGCTATTATCACTACAGGCATAATTGTTCGCGGTGGCTAACGTCCGGAGTTTTTTATTATATCGGCTACAGAGTGAATAATATCGTTTTGAATTGTAGATGATAAATGACTCGGCCCGGGTTTGTCGCTTTGTTGATGTTGCATATGCTTTTCCAAAACGCTATCATATTTCGATAATAATGAAACTAATTCTAAAAAGTTACCTGTATTTAATGAATCTTTGGACTCGTCATATCCTCTAAAAGGCAATACAAGTCTTTGAAAAATACTACGGTTTTGGTCAACTTGCTGATTGTGTTTTGAAATTTCTTCAGCAAATTGGCGTGACATGTGAGTTTTACTTACTTTAGAAATACACAAATCTGGCGTTGGTTTAGGAGAAACAACTAACGACTTTCTCTGATCAAAACTTAATGATTTTACCCTTTGGTCTTTTAATAAAACGTTACAGCACCTCAAATCATCACAAGGCACAATTTCTTCTATATTTAACACTAAAATAAACTAATTCACAACTTTTAAACAATAAAAAACAACGCTGAAACTGAAATAAACAAACGCGAACATAGCTGGCCATGCGACCGAGATGATGTGCGAGTGCGACTGCGACGATGTTCATCAGTGAATGCCTGGATTATAAACGAGAAGATATTTACTATACCAACCTAAAGTATATTGTATGCATAGCGAAAACATCCATAGGTGTGAAAGAGAAAATGCAAGCCCGATTATACGGGTATGCATTGCGTCTACTTACAACTTGTGCGAGCGAAATGGCATCCGCGCGCTCAACACCGTACAGAGTACCACAACACATGTTTTTATTTATTAGGCCGGCGCTTGGCATTTGTGAAGGCATTTAGATTCCTATATGATAATAAAAACCACTTCGGCCATAAACAGTCCACGAAAAACATACATTTGTTGGCACTCTATTTGCAGTGTGAATTATAAATTTTATAATTAATGTGTTTGAGGCATTAGATACAAAGATAAGCAAAGAATGATGTTTATATTGTTTAGGTAGGAACCATATTACCTATTGCTATAGTTAAATGTACTAAAAGATGCTTGGTTTCCCTTTTGATCTGCTGGGTATATACCCAGCATTATAAACCATATGGTTTATAATGCTTTAAAGTTTACAGCTCTTCAGGATAACTTTTATGAAGCTAAAATGATCGTCACAATAGCGTTTCGTTACCGTCACTAATGTTTAATGCAAGTTTCAAACTCGTAGGAGCTTCCGTCGTCCAAATACAAGTGGGCGTAACGTTCAGAATTATGAACCTTGCGCCCATCTTATATTTCGAGAATGGGTGGTCATAAGACTCATAAGAGATTCAAACTTGGATGTAGCATTAGTGACGACATCGTAACGAAATGTGACAACCTAAAAGAAATAGAAATGCAGTGATTTATTAGTAATTCAAAGAAAACTGCTGTGCGCAAGGTGTAAAATCGCCCCGTTTCAACATCCAATATCTACAAACTCAAGGTGTCACAAATTTGGAATAAGGTTGAGATATGCATCACATTTTCGTCACTGAAAGATGCGATACTTACCACGCCGCTAGCAACTTGGGCGCAAGGTTCTGAGGTTAATGAATTCTTGTGTGATGCTCCCTAGCGGACCCACTTTAAGGATCTTTGCTTATCAACATATAAATTAACTATATATGATATCTATATTTTACTATACGCAATTAAAAAATACCTATACCTACATAGATTATTTGGATATCAACGCAGCATAGCACATCTCTGGTGGAATAGCAGCCTTTAAGCCCCCCATATACGGGACGATTCATCGTTACGATCCATCGCTTTAGACGATTCGATTTTTGTTCCTTAATTCATTTAAAATATTTACATGCGAATACTGATATCGCTTTCATAGCCATTTCTTAACCCACACTTTTCTAGGTTTCTTATTTTCTACATACATACATAGCATCACGCCTTTTTCCCCGAAGGGGTAGGCAGAGGTGTGCAAACACACCCAAATCTCGCCAGCTATGTTAGGTCCCATGTAATAGGAGGCGAGCCTATTGCCATTTACCGGGCACAAGTTCCAGATTCTGGGATAATTATCTGGCTAAAATTCTAAAGAGAATTATACATTATCCACCAGACCCGGGAATCGAACCCGAGACCTCGAGCGTGGCAGTCCGTACATAGTACCATTGTGCCACCGAGGTAGAGTAGTTATTTTCTTCTGTAACATAATCAAAGATACCGCCACAGACGAGAAAAGAAGTTCGAAGTATACGCTACTCCTGTGCTGATGATTTGCTACTCGCGTTCGGCTACATTTGCATAATAGGTAAGTAGATAGGTAAAAAGGCTTAAGCCGAGCTTTGCATTTGTGTAAGTGCACGTACGTGAGCGTATAATGTGACTTGTACACACATGTGTTGTACACACAGCCTTTTTACTCAATTGCGTCAGCGAGGGTTGTGTTTCGCGCGTATGTATGTATGTTTGTATGTTTCTTTGTTCCCCTCGAAGTCTCAAATGAAAGGTATTTATCTCCCGAGTGTCATTGGGTACTTAGTTACAACTAAAAAGCTCTAAATAAATAATTAAATAATAAAAAAAACCCGACTGCACTTAACCAGATATTTAACTATAAGGAGGTGGGACTAGAATACTAGTTCGAATCTAGATGCAAACTGAGTCCCGTCTGCTTATAGTTAAATATCGTACATCGTTTTTTTTATTATTTAATTATTTATTGCTCTTCTTTTCGTTATCACTCACACAAATGCAAAGCTCAGCTTACGCCTTTTTACCTATACTTATACGTTAAGGCTGGCATCTAGGGCCTACATCTCGCGCATCGCCGACCCTGCCGCAGGGCCGATTTATGAACTTGCCCCTGTTGGACATCCCACTTTTACACACTGTATTATATTGCCCCTGCCGCAGGCCCCCTTTGCAAGGGGAAGCATGTCGGTCGTGACGATTTCGGGATGCCTCTACAGACACACCTGCCTCAAGGGACAATCTAGGCACCAACAATCTCGCGCCTCGTCACTCGACCGATTTATGAAACTACCCCTGCTAGTCTACACACGCCACAACTTCTACACCCTAGATCGCCTCCGCCCCCTGGCGCAGGTGTGTATGTAGGCCTCTTAATTTGCTCCTGTTTGTTGTTTCGCTGTTTCACTGAGCAATATTTAAGTGACAAGTCTGTTTTCAGTATCTAAATCCGACGATAGGTACGAATACCGAATACCCAGTCTTGTTTTTGGTTTGCATCCTATGAGTGCATAAGTGCACTTAAGTAGCGCTCAGTGAAACAGCGAAGCAACAAACAGAGGAGCAAATTAAGAGCCCCTAGTGAGGGGCATCCCAAAACAGCGACTACTTGTAGTAGGTAGTACCGCGTGCCTCGGCAGCTAGAAAGACGCCGCGTCTAGATCAGCCGCTCACTATTCAACTAGACACCGCTGCACCCGTTTCAAACTTTATTTCAATTACGTAGGTAGGTAATTGAAATAAGGTTTTCCTTTAGATGTCATGATAATGTGATTCGCGGCGGCACACTGCTGCGGCAGGTCGCCGTCGAATAACAGTCTCTGCCTATACAGTGACCCGGCTAAAGCCGTGTGCGTGACGATTGGGTGTCCTAATCGTGAATCGAAAAACTAATGTTATCTAGATTTAGTAGAAGTTGTAAAAAAATTGTAGAACCGATTTAAAAATTTGTAAAATAATATTTAAAAAAATATGGCAATTTAAATGAGGTCTCCCAATCCTTACTCAAGGGTACCTATTTCTTGGGAAATCGATGCAAGTAGAAGCTAAATTTTATACTCATATTTTAGTAAAAATATAGATGAACACTTCCCAAAATATTCATCAAGATTAACAAACATCCAAAACTTTTATAAATGTTTTAAATATATCCCTCAATCCTTACTGTATAGATTGAGGGACTTGGTGTTTTGAAAACGTGGCTATGTTTTAAATTTATTTTTGCATGAAGATTAAGTAAAAGTTGTCTAATAATTTGTATAAAACAAAACCGACTGAAATACATCACGGTTTAAAAATTATAACTCTAGAAACTATGTCCCTCAATACTTTTCCTCCAAAAAAACACTTGATCGTAGCTCACTAGGTAGGTACTGTAAGTATATAATTAACTACGAATATATTTTCTACTAAAAGTTATGCAGTTATTTGATTATAAGATTCGTTATTCATCACAATATTAACTTATCAATTCCTAATATTACATACGTATAGGGTGACCATTAATTACTTAAATTTTACGAAAAATTTTAGCTTTCGTACATTATAATCACAAAACAAGTACCGATACTTAACATTTTATATAAAATAGTAATTAGTAAATCTAGTGGGTTTTTTATAAATCCGCGGCCTGAGGCCTGCAAGGACTGTCTGTAAGGACGGTGGGTTGCTAATCCATCGTCCTCAGGCCCCGAAAAGGCTGTGTCCGAAAGGGCTGTGTGATGTGGAGCTTCACCCCATGCACGCCTTCACTCACCGACGCGGGATAAAACCCGACCCTAAAGATGCGGGGTAACACCCGACCACCACGCAGTGGCCACACAGGTGGCCAAGGTCCGCCGGGCGTCACTGGGAATTCTTTCAGTATCTACCTGAGGCGCTCGGCAATTGACGTAGGTGCGGCCGCGGCCTCAGGCCGCTGATTTAAAAAAAAAATGTTAAGTATCGGTACCTACTTGTTTTGTGATTATAATGTACGAAAGCTAAAATTCTTTGTAAAATTTTAGTAATTAATGGTCACCCTATACGTATGTAATATTAGGAATATTGATAGGTTAATATTTTGATGAATAACGAATCTTCTAATCAAATAACTACATAAACTTTTAGTAGAAAATTACTACTAAAATATATATTCGTAGTTAATTATATACTTACAGTACCTAGTGAGCTACGATCAAGTGTTTTTTGGAGGCATAAGTATTGAGGGACATAGTTTCTAGAGTTATAATTTTTAAACCGTGATGTATTTCAGTCGGTTTTGTTTTATACAAATTATTAGACAACTTTTACTTAATCTTCATGCAAAAATAAATTTAAAACATACAGCCACGTTTTCAAAACACCAAGTCCCTCAATCTATACAGTAAGGATTGAGGGATATATTTAAAACATTTATAAAAGTTTTGAATGTTTGTTAATCTTGATGAATATTTTGGGAAGTGTTTATGTATATTGTTACTAAAATTGAGTATAAAATTTAGCTTCTACTTGCATCGATTCACCAAGAAATAGGTACACTTGAGTAAGGATTGGGAGACCTCATTTAAATTGCCATATTTTTTTTAAATATTATTTTACAATTTTTTAAATCGGTTCTACAATTTTTTTACAACTTCTACTAAATCTAGATAACATTAGTTTTTCGATTCACGATTAGGACACCCAATCGTCACGCACACGCTAAAGCCAAGGAGCAATACCGTGGTGGTTTAGTGGGTAGTCCAGCCAGATCCAAATTTCAGCCGATAGATGACTGATATCGCAGAAAATGTCGCTACTTAACACATTTTTTTGTCATTTTCTGCAATATCATTGGTGCAAACAGGTGGACCGAGAATATTTCGACAAGCGGTGCTGCACTGCAGGCGGCCCCATTGCTCTGAAATATATAAATGCCGCAACGTCGTAAATGACAATCTGTCTGCGCCAGCGTAAGTTGCGTAAGATATCGCCCTGGGTAAGGTACCATAACTTCAGTTACATCACACTATACTGCTTACTGCGATAAGTACTGCTTATGCTGAGTTGCATTCGTATAATGAGATGTAGGTGTTATTCCTGAAGAAAGGTAGGTAGGTATATCAATTAAGACATAGATATACTAATACATATACTAATACTTACCTATAATTTTTATTTACTTATACCTATACTTATCTACCTATGTCCGAAATTCTTACCTATCTAAAGCACAGTCAAAGGCAGCAGTTGGTTCCACCCGACGAGGCCACACGGGTGGCCTAAGTCCGCCGGGCGCCACTGGAAATGCCTTCTGGTGTCACCGGAGACGCCCGCAGCAATGGCCATGGGATGGGCCGCGGTCTCGCGGAATTTAAAAAAGAAAAAAGCAGTCGGTTCCTAGCGGCAAGGCGACATCGATGAATTGTAGCATTCCGTTACAAGCGGCGCGTGACCGCCCGAATGCCAAATTAATATATTCAAAACTCTTGAAGGCTTGACCGATTCTTATGATTTTTGTGCATATTTGGTACGTCTAAGAATCTTTGGTTAACAATTTTTAGGATTCGGTACCCAAAGGACAAAACGGGACCCTATTACTAAGAATTCACTGTCCGTCCGTTCGTCCGTCTGTCCCCAGGCTGTATCCTAGAGATAACCTAGCCGTTAGGACAGTTGAAAGTTGAAATTGTCACAGACGATGTAAGTATTTATGTTGCCGCTATAGCAACACATAAGTAAGTACCTACTAAAAAACAATAGGTAAAATAGGTAAAATTTAAGAGGGCTCCCATACAACAAACGTGTCTTTTTTTGCTGTTTTTATAAAATAATAATGGAGTACGGAACTCTTCGTTCGCGAGTCAGACTCGCACTTGACCAGTTTAAGTCTTAATCCTAAGTGAATGTGTGAGTGACCAGTTAGTTATAATATATAATTTTTATCATGTTAAATAAAACAACGAAGTCCCTCACAATTTCCAAGGCACAGCCATGAGCACCCTGACCAACGCATGAACCATAACAGACTTGTAAGAAGACGCTATTTCTGATAAACTTCATTTTCAAAAACTAATCAATATAATTCTCTGACAGTCACAGTACTTACCTATCTAGTATCTTTTTACCTTAGTTATTTTAGAATGATAGTAGATATATAATTATTATGAATATTTATATTTACAAACTGTCTTCACAGAGTAGCTTAATTTAATTTTCTACGCAGCATGCATCGTAACCTGTCACAAAGAGAATACAAACCTGTCACATGACTTTTTGTACGTCATTGATATATTATAGACAGTGAACGAAACAAATTCGTTCACTGATTATTTTAGACAGTAAAAATGTAAAAAACAACATTCAAAGGTTACAGGTATTAGTGGGCTGTCGACTATTCCTATCTGATATAAATCGTACGTTATAAAATATACAAATACTTTAATTTAAACTATATCAGATCAGAAGTCGAACAGATGGAAACGTTTGTTTCCATCAAACGAACAACAATTCTTTTTGTAATTATTCGAGGTTATGTTTGCTTCGTAGGTACTGTCTGCTGTCTGTCACATTACAAAGCAGGGTGACGTTCAAAAATCATTGTTACTATGGAGCGAAGCGAGCGCCCCATCCCAAGTCTCTGGTTACTATAATGTTTTGATGTTTTAATGATGATGTGTAGGTAATTCAGCTATCAACACCACTTGGAAATTGAATCAATAGATGTATTTATACTTAGTTGTCATATTAAAAATGTTATAATGAGTTATATAGGTACTTGTAAAAAGTTTCGGTAGGCTCTGCGTAGTCTAGTTTTTGGGCTTCCGAATGCATCTCCATCGTTGTACGTACCTATAATTTTATTCTGTGGTACCACAGCCAATCCACCATGTTGTTTTCTTATCTGTGGCATACAATGTCATACATAAACTTACTTTGCTCAAATTCTCTGCTATTATTGAAAAATTACGTGTAAAATATCAATTGTTTCACTAGGTTGAAGTAGTTATTAACTCAAGTTTAACATATTTTATTGCAATAATTGTTAGCATTAGTGGATGTTAACGAGTTAGTTTATAGGTTATTATAGAACAAAATTTGTAATGGCGGCCATTTTGTTGACTGCGTGTCTCCGTTTGTGATAGGTAAGGTTAAACATGTTTTATTTATATTCAATACAATACATCAGAACTTATCTACTAACAAAGCTACTTAGGTGAGTTTTCCAAAACGTGATAGTTAAAATTATTTGGCGGTATACCTGAGTAGGTACCTACCTAAACTTTAGTTATCTACCTAACGTAAGCGGCTTACCTGCCGCAGAGGTAACCTAGGGTGCATGGCGATATCAGGAGTGTCTTACACACACACCTGCCGCAGATGCAATTTAGGGTGCATGGCGGTGGTGAATGTGGTGACTACAAACCAACTGATTGAGAAATTACCCCGATCGCGCTACACGCGTTTCAACTTCAGGGACCATCTAGGGACCAACGATCTCCCGCCTCGTCCGCACTACCGCTGTGTCAATCAAGAAAATTGCCCCTGCTTGCCTGTACACGTCACAATTAAGAGTCATCCCATAAATTACCCCACTGCGCGCTGGTGTATGTATAGGCAGCTTTACGCATCGGATGCTTTAGATGCTTGACTTCTGGGTTTCCGTTGAATAAAATTAGACTTATTAAAGAATATTATGATTTAATACTGCCCAGTAATTACAATATAGCCGACATGGAAATATCTGAAGGGTTTTTAAGTAGCTACCCACTTCGTTATGACCAAGACATCAACGCAAACATGTGATAGCCGGGTCCTCACACCAGCCAGCAGGCCTTACGATACATTTGCCGCACACGCGCAAGGAAATGGTCCCGAACGAGCGCGGCACCGGTTGTTCGTTCGTAAAGTTAAGAGTCAAGACATCGTCTTTACCCATAATTATTCTCGAGCGTGGCAGCAAACACAATTCTGCTTCTGTAGTGCTGTCGTTAGCACTCTGGGCGCACAATTTTGAAGGCATCTGAGCAAAACAGAAAATAGACACTTGATGGCTCAGCCGCTCGCCCTTTCCTCGTCCGAGGACGTAAACCGAACAGCTTCGCGCGGCTAATCCTCACGAGGTTGCTCGCTCTGTGTGGACCCGCTAGTTGACGATATCGACGTGTCACGGTCTAGGAAGGCAGGTGAAATGCCGCGGCCGAGTGAACAAGGCACGTCTCTGTGAGAACCCGGCTTGAATACTATTTCCTTATGGTTAAGGTATCCATTTGAGCAGCCATATGCCGAGCTGCCCCTACTTCGGTTAGTTTAGAGCAAGAGTCCGATGGCGCGGCGCCAGACGCGCGTAGAGTAGCTGTTGCTTCAATAGTCATGCACACTATTAAAAAAAGAGGACACGATACAACAAAAACAAACGAATTTCAAAGAACAAGGTGACTCGCCTCCGGAGTAGGATCCCTGGGGGAGTCAGTGCCCGCGGCGCCTAATTTCGCTTTGGACAAGGCATGCATGTCTCAAGCTAAGGATCGCGTCTTCACTTGCGCAGCATTCGGTTAAGGCGGCTGCCTCTAGTGGATACAGTGTCTCCATTTATATAAATTTAGTATTACCGTGTTGCAAGAGTAAAAATACGGTGTTTACCGATAAAATTACGGTAGATAAGTTGTGACGATACCGTGCAAATTATCGTGTATTTTTTTAAAGTAAAACTAAATTATGATGAAAATAAACTCCAAATTATATATATATGTACTTATGTTTTATTATTAATTTGATAAGTACCAAAAAACTACTAAACCATTATTTAATCGGAATCTGACTCTCCTATCATAACAATGTCTTTTTCGTAAATTGATTTATTAAATTTAGATAGCATTTCATTAGTAGGTCTGAAATCAACACAATTTTTGACGTTTCTTTTTATTGCTTGCTGTGTGAAAATATTTCCTTTTATGGTTTCAGTTAGAATTTTGTTCCTTTTTTTGGTTTTATGTCATTTACTTGGCCAAAAATGCTCTCCATCTCTTCCAATTTACCAATTATATTGCACTAACAATACACTTATACCTACATTTATTTACAATATACAAAATATACATAATTATAGACTAAAAATATTTACATTACAAAATATCGTTTAAAAAATCCTCCGCGTCACTGCCGACTGGGAAGGTTCCCAGAATACTGGCTGTGTTGCCATGATGGATGGCGATACTTATTCTTTGGGCCAGAAAATAGCCAGCCTTCTGGTCCTGAGAAGCATCGATTAGGCGTTTAGCAATGTCTCTATAAAGGCGGCGAGCACTCGGACCCCCATGACCCCAGTGTCTCAACCCCAAACGGCTCAAATGTGTAATCACCTGCTAGGTATAAACTATACCTGGGTCTACTATATTAAAACAAATCTATGAAACTTCAATACGTGTCCGTACTTAGAGGTAATCAACTAACTAACAAATTCAAATTCAAATTTGGGGGAATCCCCGTCATCGAAGAGCAGTGTTGTCATTAGAAAAGTAAAGCTGAGATTCGGTTTAGGGAGTATTTTATACACACACAACGTAGTTTATATAGTAATACGGTGACATATGACACGGTAATACCATTATTACCTTGACGGTAGACTGCGACCAGATTACGGTGCATCTGCGGTAATTACCGTGTACATGGAGACACTGAGTGGATACATAGCTTTACAGACATACTTACCTTACGTTGTGAAGTATGATTATTTGAATTAAATAGGTAAGTACAACCTTATACCTGTTACATACTATAAATACCTAATCATAATTACACATGAATCACATTTTATCTAAGAGTTACCTACATTCACACGTGTGAGAAAATAAAACATTTCAACTCTCAGCTAGTGTGATAGTGTGGTGTGTGTGATTTACGCCATCCACGTGTATGTCCCCAAATAGGCTACACAGGTGGCCAAAGTCCGCCGGGCGCCACTGGAATATTACCTTCTGGGGTCACCAGAGACGCCCGCAACAATGGACATGGGAACGGCCGCGGTCTCGCGAAATTAAAAAAAAATCCACGTGTATGTTTTTAAGTATTTTGATGAAATTTGTAAACAAATTATTTTATTGAACAAAAGATGTCGTTCCGCAGAAAAAATACCACCTCGTATTGTCTTTTCATTCTTAGCAGCATAGACCAACGCGGTCGTCGTATACGCTGTCGCCGTATACGACCTTAGCAGTTATCATTTGTCGAAGCCCAACGCTTGCAACATTTTTCTCTAGCACACATACGCAAATTCACGACTATTTTACACCGAATTACGTACGAACACAACACATAGCCGAAACATGGCTTTACTTATTTAACGTGGTATTAAAACCACAGAGGTGGTCAAAGTCCGCCGGGCGCCACTGGAAATACGTTCTGCTTGTAACCAGAGACGCCCGGCAACGGACGTTGGAGCGGCCACGGCCTTGGTCGCGGAACTAAAAAAAAAAAACGTGGTATTAAAAGGAACGCTTTGCTGGCTACACAGTTTAAAACCAACAGTGTTCTATTGAACACTGTTGGTTTTAAACAGCCGTTTTAGTCGCGGTTGTTCAGGGCGGTTCTGTCTTTGCTTTTTATGTCTATGAATACCTAGTGTATTGTATTTTTCTTCAAATGTCAAAAAAAGATATTTAACGTACAAAATGATTGCATATCAAAATATACTGATTGCACATCAAAACCTACTGAAGTCTTAAGGCAATCCGAATTGGATGTGATGGTTTAGATTCACAATTTGGTTCTTTTTTTTGCAGCAAAACGTGTGTCGGGTCAGCTAGTTGTAATATATAATTATATCTATACTTATAATAAATCTGTCTGTCTGTCTGTCTGTTCAGGCATCACGCAAAAACTACTGGTTCGATTACGATGAAACTTAGTATAATTATTCTTTAATATCCTGGGCACCACACTGGGTACTTTTTATCCCGGAAAAGTATATACAATAAAAAACAAACTTAATTTTGCGGTTCGAGCCCTTGACCCGAGTACTGTACCAACCGCAAATAATAAGTTTGTCGTAGGTTTTTTTTATTTTTTATATTCGGTTCGCCAAATTGACGCCGCCCGCCTGGTGGTAAGTCGTGACGACGTCTAGCGATTGTGGGCCACTCTCACAGCACACAATACTATAGAGAGTGGCCCTCAACTTGACGACCTACGGATGTGCCTCTTCACGCTCCGCTTAAAGAACCCAGGGTTATATGTGGGAGGTAACACGTGCACAGGCAGGGCGTTCCAGGCCACTATCGTTCGGCAGAAAAACGAACGGTTAAAACGTTCGGTTCTCGCGAACATGCCATCCACTGTGTGGGAGTGGCATCTCTGCCCGGCACGCGTTGTTCGGGATCGGAAGGAAGGGGGTGGGATCAGATTGAAGAGCTCTTCAGAACAGGTTACGTCACCCGCAGTGGAGTTCACTATTAATGGTTTTTAGAACTTTTGTCTGTTTGTCTGAATGTTTGAACACGCTAATCTCAGAAATGATTTGATTTTTTGATTTGAACTTGCGGTTCGGTTTTCAATCGCTTCATAAATATAAAAGTTATGTAGATCTAAAGTAACACGCAGGCGGAGCTGCGGGCAACAGCTAGTATTACAATATAAATATATAAGTATAATTCTTTCTTTTTTTTATTTGGGGCACCAATGTACCTTACCTGCCACAACTATAGCGGTTATCGCTTGCTTTGAAAGAGCAGGTGGCATGCTTTGAATATATAGATGTACTAGCTGATCGCCCCAGCTCCGCGGGAACACATTACCGGGATAAAAAGTAGCCTATGTTACTCAGGGTGAATGTAGCTTTCCAATGGTGAAAGAATTTTTGAAATTGGCACAGTGGTTTTTGAGTTTATTAATTACAAACATACACACAAAAATACAAATCTTTCCTCTTCTTTATAATTTGTAGTATAATATAAGATATAGATAATCAAACGTGAGATGACGTCTGTACACTACTACAGAGCTAGGCAGCTGACGGTTGGATGGCCGACCAAATCGGAGCGTCTGTTAGCGGTTTTAGGTATTATGAAATTCGGACTTTTGAAAATGGGAACATCGAAATTCGGATTAAAGTTTTTCGGAGTATTTGGGTGTTCCCATTTTAAATAAATAGCTTTGCGTCATGAACTTAAATTGCTGCTAAAACTAAGATACTTTGAGGTAATTATTCGCTGTGCAATTAAAGTAGTAGGTAATTAATTTTAGTATTTTTGCTTAGGAAAGGGTTTTTTTAGTACATACTTCAGCAGTTAAATACTACATACTACCCATTCTTTATTACATGAGGACTCTGATCCGCCTTTATCCATGCCGTACCACAGAATAGCAAATAGAATGTAAGTACTTACATAACTGTACTCACAAGATATGCTTGGATACGTGTTTGGTCTACTCTTCTTTGAACCATACAGAGTGGTGATATACAAGTACCTTGGCACCTTAGATTAGTTGTGGTGCAGCGAATAGGCGTCGGCAGCTGAGGTGCATGCCGGTGGTCTTATAGGAGTCTAGCGGTCAGTTTGACGACGAGAAATCTGACTAAACATGGCAACATGTAAAACAGAGGTACTGAAACCTAAGTAGAGAGATTCTCTATATTTTGTGTTCTTTTTTATTACATAGGTATAAGAGAACAGCAATAAGAGCATGGTAGCGTTGACTTAATTCGATGGACATATTCTAACGATATTGATATCTTAGAAAACCAATTCGAATACCTCATTTATTTTTAAACTAGCTGGTCCCCGCGACAACGGACTTTGCATCGTACAGGCAATAGTTTAAATGACGATACTTTTTTAAATAGATAATATTTCCTGTTTCCTGAGGAAAGATTTGATTGTTTGTTTGCATTGAATTATATTTGTACTCGTAACATACTATATTTGACCTATCTATCAGTACATGAAATATTATAATCGTCTCGGTTTTTTAGCAATGCTCTTTCCCAAAAACAGTCTCTGATCCCGGAACAATATTTATAAATTTCCCAGAAGGTTGAAAGTACGCCTGAAAATGAGTACTTCGGTTCGCGTAAAAAAAATTGAAGCACCAACATTTATTGAAAGTGCGATAATTTTTAAACTATTAAGTACTTTGATTTTTTTAAATATTTAGGCTGTGGCGACGTCTGGCGATTGTGGGCGACTCTCATAGTACAAGGCCCTCAACGTGACGACCTAGTTATGTACCTCTACACGCTTCACTTAAAGAACCCAAGGTTATATTATAGGAGGAAACACGTGCGCAGGCAGGGCGTTCCAGGCCACTATCGTTCGGTAGAGAAACGAACGTTTAAAAAGCTTGGATCTAGCGAAGATGGTTTCTACAGTGCGAGAGTGACATCTCTGCCCGGCACGCGTTGTTCAGGATCGGAAGGGAGAGGGTGGGATCAGGTTGAAGAGCTCTTCACTCACCGTGGTAAATACGGTAGAACGTGGCCAAGGAAGCAATTGTTCGGCGCTGGGCTAGCGGCTCAATGCTTCCCGTTACCTGGACGATCGATAATGTGAACAGCGCGTCGCTGCATAGCGTCGAGTGCGTCCAGTAAATACTACGCGGAGCCGTCCCAGAGGTGAGAGCAGTATTCGACGCAGGGTCTAATCTGCGTCTTGTACAGCAGACGCCTATGGTGTGGTGGAAATTTTTTCCCTTTCGTGGATCTATTTTTTATGGCTATAAAATTGATTTCCGTAGTATAAATTAAAAACAGGATCCAGCATAATTGTAGCGTTGGCATCGGTATCGAGCCCTCAATGATGTACTTAGGGCTCGTAATCGATAGCCGATGGAACTTCGGACCACAGTTCCGTAGAGGCTGCATGTCTCTTACCGGAACCACAGGCTTGCGTCTCGAGAAACCGAGGCTCCGCGGTCCCAATTCCGCCAGGTTCTCATGGAGACATGGATGGTTCGACTTAAGCAGCCAAGGTGAGGAACCGACTCCATCGAGGCGGTGAGACCGTTCATGGATGACTGGCTGGCGAGGCGGCGTGGTGACCTCACGTATCGTGTGACTCGGGCCATTAACGGGTACGGATGCTTCGATAAGTATCTGTTTCGCATCCATCGTGAGTTAACACCTCACCTCAGTGTCGACACTGCGAGGCCTCCGACAAAGACACTGCTCTCCACACGTTGGTGGAGTGTTCAGCGTGGGCGAGTCATCGCCGGGACCTCGTAGTGGGTCTGGGCGTGGATACCTTCTCGCTGGAGACCATGCTTCAAGCCATGGTCTCCAGCGGGAGTAGGTGGAACGCGGCCGTGTCCTTCTGCGAGCAGGTCATGCTCGCGAAGGAAGCGACCTAGAGACCTGAAGGAGAGTACCCTCCCCGCTGACTTCCGCAGTTGGCGGCCAGAGCGTCGCAGACTTATCTACGCCCAGACTTAAAAAACCCAATCCCAACGATGCGGGATGAGTCGGGATGACACCCGACCAAACCCCCGAAGAGGCCATACAGGTGGTCAAAGTCTGCCGGGTGCCACTGGAAATTACCTGTGTGCTCACCAGAGGCACCTACGGCCGCGGCCGCGGAACTTAAAAAGAGTATCCTACTTTCATAATTATTTATTTATGCATTTAGTGAAAAGGTGTTAATTTGAAATTACCAATTACACACAGATGCTTTAATTTTATTGATATTTGTGGATTAAAAACAACTTTTGTTGCAGATTATGTTTACTATGGAAAACACAAGACAAGTATTTTGTTCCGAAATCACAAGAACTGACTATCATCCAAAAAGTGATCTAAATGAATTGCTTAAAATAACACCTGCTAAACCACTAGAAATAAAAAATAAGAAAATCTACACTTGCGATTTTGTACCAAGAACTGATAAGGTATATATACCCAAGAGGAGACCTAGGTATAAAGTTAGGACTGTAAGAGATATAAGGGCATTGTTTGAGAATGATACAAATAACTATCTTGCAAATGACCTAGAATCACAACAAAAATATTTACTTAACAGAATAAAAAATGGAACTTCCCAAAATGAACATACCCAAAACATTGCCAAAAAAATGTTGAATTCAAACGAACCTCTTTCTAGAACAACTTGGCAAATGTTGGCAAATTTAAATCCTTATCATAATAATTACCCACAACAGTGTGTTTTATGGAAAGGAAAATGGATCAAGGTGACTGGAAGTAAAGGCGGGCCAAAAACTTTAATTTATAACTCTGATTTAAGCAAATTTAAAATTGCTTTACAATTTAAAAATAAATATACCAAAAATAAGATTACCAATAGAAGGAAAGGACTTTTACGAAATTCCTTAGTGATTAAATTTAAGCCTGGACCCCTTGGGCGGAAAAAGTTTCTTGACGATTCTCACCAAAAGTATCATGGTGATATAGAATTGATAAACCTCCCAAAAGTTGGGTTTACTGTTGAACCTAATTATGGTAAAACCATAGAACCCAGAATCGCAAATTTTTTAAGTAATGTTTCCCAAGAAGACGGTGTGATATCTGAAAAATGGGCTGAATTTTCTGTTTCAGTTTTAGGCAAAACTGAAAATTCGGAACCAAGGCTCCTTACAGAAGATAGTGTAACATTTGACTTAAAATACAAATGTGATCAACACAGAATACTCATGCGAAAAGATTTGGATAAGTTAAATGTCACATCCACTGTTGCTGCAAAAATACCAGATCATGATGTTACATTGAATACATTGCCAGACGTAAATGATATGTTGAAGAAAATATTAGACGCGGTGGTAATAAGTGTTGATCAAGATAATGTGTTTACTACAGATACGTATTTAGATCTACCTTCTGTGGAAAAAATTACGGGTGGCATAATTACACCTTCAGCAAAAGACAAAACTAAAAGAAAGTACTGCGAATTAGACAGGCTTGATGTGACCGTTATCCGAATACCGGAAAACACTGAACATGTATTGAAACAATGTTGTCGAAATGCTTATTGTACCTTAGGATGTATCTGCGATTCTTTAAAAAATACGTACCATTTTAAACAACACTGTGGTCGTGAAGAGTGTATGTTCAATTGTAAATGCGATGTTTCCAAAAACATTAATTTAGGCATGAATAGTTCTGATTCAACTAGTATAATACCTGGTATAATAAAAATTGAAAAAGAAATAAATATGAGATTAGCGAAAGAAGAGCAAAAATTTCATCAAACTGTTATTGTAACTGGCGAACAAAGTATTTTGTTAAAATCTGAAGAAAGGAATGTTAAATCTTCTAAAAAATATGATAACATTTACAGTAGTAGGAGTTTAAAAAATGTTTACCACGACCATAGGGTATTATCAGTTTCCGTGTTAAAACTGAACTGTGAAAACATTGAACCTTGGTGTATGGTGCACAATCTATATAAGTGCTTTTGTAGGGGTAAATTTACAGCAAGTAGTACGGCAAACGATCTCCAAAATGTAACTAAAGTACCAACGTCTGTAGTCGCAGGTATTGTTGTTGAAAGTTCTTTAGATAAAATACACGATGTAAATGATTCCAAAATCCCTCTCAAACCACTTCCAAGATTGCGCCCCGTTATACCAACGAGGATGAAGTCAATGACTTTGGGTAGGTACCTAACTAAAAATATAATATTTCCTTGTAATATACATAAATAAATTATGAAACTTCATTTATAGTTTTATGTAACTTTATTACAGGTACTTCAACTAATACTTCGGTCAAAGTAAAGAAGACGCTAACTGTCTCTGATATTTTAAATAAACAACAAAAACATTCACGTTTAAATAAAAATTCAGAAAGCTCTGATGATTTCAATAACAAAAACAAAGATGTTGAGTATTTATCGGATACCAGTGTCCCCTACAATTTTTATTTATCAGACTACAACGGCACATGTGCACGAGGAAATCCATATGCAGGAAGAAAGTTCAGTGAAGGACATTATAAGGATATTAATCAAAAAATAAATGAATTCGAGAAAAATGATAAAACTCTTCAAAAAAAGATGCTTATTCTAACTAATAAAGAAGAAGAGATTCCTGAGAGTCCAGAAATAAAACTACAGTCGACCAACGCCCCAACAATGCCAACATGTTCAGAACAATTATTAACAAAAAATAATATTGTGGTAAAGGACACTCAAATAAAGGAATCTTTTGATCTTGGTTCATCTCATGATAAGAATTTCATGAAGTTTTTGTATGATTTTAATGATACAAGTAGTATTGTCGTAGATACGTCAAAAAAAAGGGTCATATCATCTGAAAACAAATTGGTTGGATGGCTAGAATCGCATTACAAGCAGTATAAGAAACGTATAGAAGAAGGGGCTGTTAAAGCATCTCTTGAGCCTCCAAAAGCAGGAAAAGTAGCTTTGCATTCATGGGAATTTATTTTGAGTAGATACAGAGAGCGGAAAAACCTTTTCTTGATTTCAAAGCAAACACCTTATCGGATCTTCATGGGCGTACACATTAAAAATTCATTTTTTGAATCTTGTATGAATATTAATGAAATACGTTTCGCTGATTTGCACAAATATCCACAAACAGTTAAAAATCTCCTTACTAATGCCACAGATTTAAAAGACAACTTCTGCATATTACGTGGCTTAGCACATTGTTGGGAATTGGTTGGCTCTGTTGCCAAAGTGAGCAGAAACGATGATAATGCAGAAATTATCAACCGTATAATTACTGATCCCCAATCAGTTAGCGATCCAACTGAACAGCCGACTGCTAGACTGGATGATACTGCCCTGAGACTCAGTCCGAATGAACAAGATAGTATTTCTGAATCAGTAACTGAAACTGAATCATCAAAATGGTTTATTATGACCGTAGAAAATGATTTTAGTGAAATTCGTTTTTATAAAAAAGGGTTTTTTGTTAAATACGAGAGTATCATAAAGGCAATAAACGTAGCTCGCCTGTCTGGGAAAACTGTTAGATTGTCATCACAAAAATGTGTTGAAAAAAGTAGTGGGCCGCAATTTGGTATTTATGCAATTCCCAATACTAGCGAATATTGTGTATTTATTGGTCCTTATGAAATGGGAGATTCTTTAGGAGTAGAAACAGTTAAATCAATTTTAGATGTTGGCAAAACTAAAAGGACTCGAGGGTTTTGGATGAATACAAATAAAATAGATAACTTGAAGGTTATAGATAATCCTATGCTATTTATACCGCTTTCGGATTTGAAAAAGAATGAATCTTTACCGTTAGAAAACCATTATAATGAGAATACCATCGCGAAAGAAAAAGAAACTCTAGGAATAGTTCCTTTGAAAGAATGTACTGAAAAACAACAAGCATCCTTACATAAGCTTGAAAGCAAAAAAATGGTTAAACCAATAAAAATTCGAAAAACTAATGGATTTTATCATTTAGCGAGTACAAGTTTATTGAAAACAATGTCTCTACAGAATTCACACACGGTTATATTGAGGCCTTCGTTATATGTTAATAGAACTGACATTGTTCCTAACAACGGTGTAATTAATTTTGACGACTGTACTTCAACTCTTACACGGCCTGGTGATATCGATACAGAAGAAGCACCACAAATAAAGATAGCAGCCGTGTACTCACAAAGAGATGAACAAAATAAATCTAAAAATGAAAAGGGTATGTCTATTTTAAAGCCCGAGGAGATAAATAGGCGGTTGTTCGTAAATCAATTACCTGGAACATCATCAGACAGTATTTCAGTTATGCAAGGACAAAATGTCAGTAATACAGAATATTCAAGTGAAAGTCCAGGGTTCAAACATTTACAGTTGACTACATGTACCGTTAACGACGATATTTGTATAATTTCGGACGATGACAATGAGTCTTGTAATGAAGATGTTAATGAAGAATCTTGGAAACAAGTATTAATACTTTGCATAGATCAAACTGATCTTGGATGGATTTGGGGCAGGCAAAAGAGTAATTCACGGTTATTAAGTTTCAAAGTGCCAGGTGGTGAATATACAGAATTCTACCACGAAGATATCGTATTTAGCAAATTAAATAGGCAAGTATTACCTACATCTAGTTAAAATACTCGTATTTAAAATACGTACCAGGTAGGTTTTTTTTTACACAAACTTGGAGGTCCGTTTTTGGTTACCTATTTAAAGTCTATAAATTTATGTTTAGGTTACTACACATTACTGAGCTTCTCCTTTTTTAGTGTTCGGTACCCAAAGGGTAAAACGGGAACCCTATTAATAAGACTCCGCTGTCCGTCCGTCCGTACATCTGTCCCCAGGCGTGAATCACGTGAACCGTTATTGTTAGAAAATTGAAATTTTCACAGATGTATTTTTGTAGTGAACTACTAGTGAATTTGAATTTGAACTGACATACTTTTAAACTGACATTTTCACCTGACTTTTTTTATAAACTGACATTATATTTTATAATCTTTTAGGTTAGATCTTTGATTATATATATGTCATGACATATATATAATCAAAGGGTTAGATATCAACATTGACAGTATATTTTTTTTCATTTTTGTCGCGACTTCTAATTAATATGACTATTGCTAAATTTATACCTACCTACTTTATATTGACATTACCTTATTTGATTTAGTTCTTGTGCATACTGCCTGCCTATACAATATTATTATAATTTTTCATTTAAATTGTACTTAGAATATTATTAAAGACTGCGTTTTTTTTAAATTAATTGTATCGTATTGTTTTATGGGTTTATGACCTTAAAATAAAGAATTTGAATTTGATAAATTTGTTGCCGCTATAACAAATACTAAAAAATATAAAATAATAAATATTTAAGGGGAGCTCCCATATGTATGTACAACAAACGTGATATTTTTGCCGTTTTGGTACGTAACCCTTTGTACGCACATCCGAATTGCACATGCCCGGTTTTTTCAACTTTCTATTATAATTCGAAGGTTTACTAACATGGATAATTTTTAACTGTTTGCAGTGAATTGTCCAAAATTGTCGGTCCATCGAAACCATTTGATTTTCAATGGAGAGTTATTGATTCACTAGAACACCTGAAAACAGAAGTAAGCCCATTGGATTTCAATAATTTGCAGAAGGTAAGTAATGAGAAGTGGTATCTATCTATAAAATAAATAAAATTAACGTGTCTGTTTGTAATTCCATTATGTCTGCATATATTACCGTAATTACCTATTTTTTTGGACTTTCATTGGCTGTACCATAGCGGCTGGCAAGTACGATTTTGTTGCCTTTCATAAACATTTCATCGCAAGGCAACGGATTTAATTTTTTTTTCAAAATTACAATATAGCTGCTACTTTTTATTAAATTCATTCGGCCATTTGGACATACATAACCCATTATAAATATGCCCGGTGACGGCAATAGGCTTGCCCCCTATTACGTCGGACTAAAAATACTGGCAAATTGTGGGTGTGTAATGCACCTCTGCCTACCCCTTCGGGGATATATGCGTGATGTGTGTGTGAGAGAGAAATACAACGCGTTGTAACAAGTAAGAACGCATTGTTTCAAAGCTGGTCAGTTAAAGCTTTTCCAACTGAGGTTAAAGTTCACCGTAGCGTATTCTGATTGGTCACGTGACGACACCTGCACAGAATACTTAGGCAGAAGAGCTCATTCTGAACAATAAATAATAGCTCTTTGATTTATAATTTAGAATGAAATAAGAATAACGGAAATATAAAGCAAGTTTAACTAAAATATTAAAATTTTAATGATGTCTATTGAATTATAATTATGTAAAAAATAACCATAACCTATAAATGCCAATTATGATGGATTAATACTCATATTACATTATATTACATATATGTATAGTTGATGGTTTCGATTGTCGGCACTTGGTGAAACTTATAGTAATACATGCTAACAAAAAACACTTGTTCACCGTTTCACTTTTATTTAATATACAGGATTTAACGTGACCGGTTTCGCTTTATAGCATTATCAAAGGTTGTTGTTCACTTTACATACACTTTGTGTCTACCCACATATATTTTAAGAATTTAGTTCAACAATAAATAATAATAATAATAATAAATAAATATGTCAGGACAATTCACACAACGCCATCTAGTATCAAACTAAGCAAAGCTTGTGATATGAGTACTAGATAAACTGATATAAATACTTATATACATTTTTTTTTGTAAATACATACATATTATACATAGGAAACACCCAGACTTCGGTACAAACGTATCTGTCTTCACACAAAGTTTGTCCCGACCGGGAATCGAACCCGAGACTCCGGAGTCGAAGGGCGGATGCACTACCGACCACGCCACCGAAGCAGTAAATGGCTTGAAGATATGTTAGATAGTGTAGTAAAATATCTGTTTAATAAATATGTAAAATGAACAACAACCTTTGATAATGCTATAAAGCGAAACCGGTCAGGTTAAATCCTGTATATTAAATAAAGTGAAACAAGTGTTTTTTGTTAACATGTACTATAAATGCCAATTATGATGGGCTAATACCTATATTTACCATAAAGTTACGATGAACTTACTTAAAAAATATCGGTTAAATTGGTGTTCAGGTAGGTACTTAAGTACTACAATATTTTACATTGCTGTAATCCGCTCTTATTGGTCGTATATAATAAGAATAACCCTTCGAAAATGGGCTATCAAAATTAAAAAAAGACGTGTTATACAGGGTGTAACATTTATATGGGTCACTATGGGAATGTCTGAAACTATAAGCACAGATTAATAAATGGTTACTACGTAACAGATACATCACTCCCATACAAAAGCGAAAATACTTATTCTATATTAACCTACAAAATTTTAATAATAATACCTGCTGCACAGAACGTGAAGAATTGTACCTTAAAGACGCGTTTATAGAGTCGAATGTGTTGCCCGCCGTTCTAGTGACGCCGGCGTAAGAATGCGCTAGGGTTGTACCTATGATGATTATTGTAATAAAACGAATGTTACGAATCAACCATTTTTTAAAAAATCGATTCTGTTTGTTTGTCTGGTACTTTTAACTCCGAATTGACTGTACAAAGGTCGATTCGCAATAAACTTAGGGATGGGGATGTGGTTCTGAGTAAGGCTGATAAGGGTAACACCGTGGTTTTGATCCCGAGGGAGGATTACATAGCAAGGGTCAGTGACATCATTTCATCTGATGATTTTCAACACTTAACCTTCAATCCTACAGCTAAGTTCCAGGCAGAACTAAAGCTTGCTTTGAAATCCACGACTTATTTATTCCCTGAGAACTCTTCGTTGCATAAAACTTTGATAAACATGAATCCCAGTTGTCCGTTGTTTTACGGCCTTCCAAAAATACACAAGGAAGGGTGCCCAATTAGACCTGTTGTCGCATACAGGGGCGCTCCAGCATACAATTTGTCGAAGTTTTTGAACACAATCATTAAAGAAGCAATAGATTTTAAAACAAAATTTTCTTTAAAAAATAGTACTGACCTCATAAACAAGATTAAAAATATTAAGTTACCGTCCAATGCTCAACTCGTGTCTTTGGACGTGAAAAGTTTGTTCACTAACGTACCGTATAATGAAGTATTAGATATTTTAAAACACAAATTAACAATAAAAAGGATCAATTTTAATAAAATAGAAGAAATTTATAACCTAACAAGATTGTGTATGACTCAGAATTACTTTCAGTTCAACAACAATTTTTTTTCTACAGAAGAATGGTTTGGCTATGGGATCGCCACTCAGTCCCTTAATAGCTGAAATATTTATGGATGCATTCGAGACTAACCACATAGTTGGGAACGTTCATGTCTTGTACTATTTTAGATATATGGATGATATTATTATCTGTTGGACAGGAACAAAGCGTCAGCTCAGCGTCCTCGTCTCCAAGTTGAACTCAGTACACCCTAGAATTGATTTTTCACTAGAGGTGGAGTCAGATTCCACTCTCAATTTCTTAGACCTTTCAATTACTAGAAGGAACGGTATTCATGAGTTTTGTATCTATAGGAAACCAACAGTTACAGACACAGTTATTCCTTACTCATCCAATCACCCATGGCAACATAAAATGGCAGCTTTCCACAGCTTACTGAGCAGGTTACTGGCGGTACCGTTGAGCCCACAGGCATTTGGTGAAGAATTGTCCATCATTTGCTACATAGCACAAAGTAATGGCTATGACGTAGGAATGGTCCACTCATTATTAAATAAAAAACGCAGAAAGGCTAGTTTTCATTTATTACATCCGACTCAAGATCCACCTAGGAAGTACACGGCCTGTTTGCCGTTCGTGGGTCCCGTCTCGTTGAGTATAGCTAAGATCATGAGGGAAAGTAGGATATTTGTTGCTTTTAGAACTCAGAACATCTTGAGGGAGCTATGTAATGGCAAGAATTCGGTGTCGGTCTCACGCAGATCAGGTGTTTATTTGTTGAGTTGTGATGAATGTGGTTTGAAGTATGTGGGACAGACTGGCAGGTCCTTCGAGATTAGATATAAGGAACATAGAGCGGCGTCCCGCAATGGTTGTCCTGAGAAATCCCTCTTCGCGAAGCATCTTCTTGACACTGGTCATTCCTTGAACAATAGTAACACTTTTAAAGTTTTACGTTTATGTGAGAAAGGGTTCAAGTTAAGTGTTTGGGAAAGGCTAGAAATAGTTAGAAGAGACGCGGACACCTTACTCAACGAACAAATAGATTTTCACACATCTCCCTTACTTAATCTGTTTACGAACAGACAGACACATTAATTGTTGTTGGTTTGTGTGTGTCATTTGGCTTTTCTACGCAACTTATCAAAGGACAGGAAATAAATCAAACAGATAAGGTCTTGTATTGGTGAATACCTATTTTTGGAACTTAGTTAGCATGATCTGAGGTTTCTACCCACGTTAGTTATTGTAAAGAATCCTACATCGCGATAATGAAATTTGCACACGTTAACTTATAAGCAAACACGTTCCAACCACGAATTTTGCTGTTCTCTCTGAGACAGTCTTGATAATGCCTCGTTTAGAGGCGAAACAATTGTCGACGTTTTATTGTCTTTTTAATTCTGCGAAAAATTAATGCTATTATAAAATTTAAAAAGTTTTTTCTTAATACATTTTACTTACCATCGCTTTGTCATGGATTTTCGCCAAGTAACGCCTGTTTCTATCCAATATTTTTTTATTAGTCAATCAAATATGTTTTAAATTTATATACTTAATGATTTATATTTTTTTATTAAAAATATAAATCATTATTAAATAAAAACGGCAAAGAAATCACGTTTGTTGTATGAGTTGTACCCTAAAATATTTAATTTATTCTGGTTTTTAGTATTTGTTGTTATAGCGGCAACATAAATTGATTATTCACGGTTCAAGGTATACTAATTATCACGGTTCATGAAATACAGCCTGACACTAACAGACGGACAGTGAAGTCTTAGTAATAGGGTTCTGTATTTCCCCTTTGGGTACGGAGCCCTAAAAAGAAAATGAATAATATCTATGGATAGGTCATAAAAAATGATATTGCGGTTTCTAATATCATTTTTTTTCTAAAGTGAATAGTTTGCGCGAGAGACCCTTCCAAAGTGGTAAAATGTGTCCCCCCACCTCTAACTTCTAAAATAAGAGAATGATAAAACAAAAATGTACATTGTACATTACCATGCAAACTTCTACCAAAAATTGGTTTGAACGAGATCTAGTAAGTAGTTTTTTTTAATACGCCATAAATCGTAAAAATTCAAATATTATGTTACTTGCTGCTACGGAACCCTTCATGGGCGAGTCCGACTCGCACTTTGCCGCTTTTTTGTTAGCCAAACAACATAATCCCGGTGCACGAAAAACAAAAAGAAATGTAAGTAAATGAAACCCAAGTTAAAAATGCATTTTGTTTTATTAAAATAGTGCATACCATTTGCATACCTACTATAATCCGCACAATAATTACGAGGTTGCTGCATTTCGAAGCGTAAGCGCGGGAAACGTGCAGTGCGGTGCGATGCGAGCGCTCAGGCGGGCGTTCGGCAGCCCTCTGCCAGTTTGTAGTTTGTACATTTGAGGGTACGCCGAGTGGTAGGTATATAGCGCGCGGCCTTGAGTGAGTGACGGAGGCCTGCTATAAGACACTAGCTGTCCCGGCAAACTTCGTACCGCATTAATTTTTCTAATGTTCTGCACAACTTATTTTTCTTCCGAAAGATCCTTCTCCTGATAATAACGAACACAACAAAAAAAGAATTAGCGAAATCGGTCCAGCCGTTCACGTGTGATGGCGTGACCAAGGGAAACAGATATTTTATTTAAATATAGATCTGTTCTTAGAAACAATGTTATTGATTTTAGTTAAGTAACATAAAAACTACGTGGGACTAGGAGACCCTTTAAACTATAATTATTGTTGAACATTTAAGAAACAAAATAACGGCCGGTTTCTGAAAGTATCTGTTGAGCAAGTCAAATGTCATAATTTGTTTCTGAATTTTGACAATTGACGTGTTTAACAGATACTTTACTTCAAATTCTCAATTCAGAAACCGGCCATAGAGTTCCTAAGAACATAATCTTCGTATTTCTTATAGTTTCAGATTTTCCCATACTGACCCATTATAATGTTACACCTGTATAGTGTTCGGTAAAGTTAACAGGCTTTGTACCGATGTATAGTTCGCGAGGCGTAACCTGAGCTTTGCATTTGTGTGAGTGCATGTACGTGAACCTATATGTGACACTGTTTAACGCACACATGTGTTGTACATACAGCTTTTTTATTCGCCTGAGCACTCACATAAATGCAAAGCTCAGCTTAGGCCTCGCGAACTATACGATGTTATCCTATACCTATTGTGTTTTTTTCATCATTTCCAGATATTACACGAGCAGAAGAGTCCGCATTCTGTCAACGTAGAGCCAAATTCAAGCAAGAACGACTCTAGATCGTCTTCACCCTCTATGGAATCCATTGAAATGGTAATACCAATATACCATATTCAATGAAGTATATCGGTACTAGGTATCTATATATAAGCTTTTCCTACTTCCAGTTAATTTCGCTCTGCTATAGGATTGCAGTGCATGGCTTAAATTGGGAAACCGATAACATTATCGAATTTCATTTGCTCGAATTTCATTTTACCGAAAAATATTGATCGACGACTTTTTGCTGTTTGCGTTATTTGACATACTTATTATTTTTCGATTATTTAAGTAGGTATCATGAATGTGTCAGGTACCTTTTATTAGAGCATTTTTTCGCCGATAAACAAAGTTTTAGGTAAAATGAAATTCGGTCAAAATATTCGATCTTATGATCCCTTTTCTAAGTTAAATACTTATTTATCGACGTTTGTTTGTTTATACTGACCTCATATTATTTTTATAACCGCTTTGCATACCTAATGGCTTGATAATACTAATTCTCATCCCAACCAAACCCCTGAAGAGGCCACATAGGTGGCCCAGGTCCGCCCGGCGTCACCAGAAATACCTCCTGGTGCGTACCAGAGACAATGGATGGATGTAGGAGGACAGGCAATGGATGTAGGAGCGGCCGCGCGCGCGCGGACTTAAAAAAGCTATGTATCAGCTCATGTCTTCATTACATATCTCTTTATTTATTATTTAAATACTTTTTATTCCAGATTGAGTCACCATCTTATTCAGTTGATGACCCAGAAGAAGCCATGGTAAATATTTATCTACTCTTAAGTTGAAATATTCATAGGATTTATTTGTCAAATTTTGAAATCATAATTTGGCATAAATAAATCCTATGATTATATTATGACACCAGTACTATAAAAAAAACATTTTAATTATAGGTACAGTTTTCTATTATATTTTCTGAAAATCTATATCATACAGTTACTTTTCAACCGACTTCCAAAAAAGAAGGAGGTTCTCAATTCGACTGTATGTTTTGTTAGTCATTATAGTGCAGTCTACTAGCAATATGAGGCTAAAGTCTATCGACCATACCGCCTTGTTGATTTGCCGCCATATTGTCGATTACTTCTTCAAGTTTGTGTTTCTCAAAACTAATGAGATTAAATAAAGTAGTGTATAAAACTGCTGAACTAAGCATCAGAGCACTCGTAGGATACTATTAGGAAACTCGCCAAGCATCGTTTCTTTAATACCTACTCGTGCTCTAATACCCTCAATTACAACAATTTTATAAACTTATTAATACAGTCGCGGGGGCCTGCCTTCGATTGGGGAAATGGAGGTTAATCATATTTATCGTTAGTATTAATCGACCCATGCTCGGTCAGTAGAGATTCTATTTAATGGTATGATAATATAATATATGTGAAACAATGGAGAATATGATGTTTAATTTATATATAATTGCAATGATTTCGCTAAATAGAAGACATTATAACGTCGACATATGTTTCACCTAGTCACGAGGCATTATCAAGACTGTCTCAAAGAGAAAATAATAATAAATTTTATTTGCATTAAAGAGTTCGATGTTACAATTTTTTAGTGATTGAAGCCTCCTTTTAAGAAAGTAATGCCTGTATTAGGAGACTCCAATATGTGTGTGTATTGTATTAATCATTAATTTGCTTATGGACTGATGTTTTTGAAACACTTCTTAGAGAGCATAAGTTGCAATTTAGATCTTTAGAACTAGGTACTTACATACTCAATCGATTTTAATGCGGTCTATTTTAGTATCTGGTAATCTTGATGGTTAAATAAAAGCAAAGAACTAGGAGAATAAAGATAAATGCATTATATAGAGTTCAAACTATTGTCATTGAAATCAATTAGCATATTTTGATCGCAGACATTTTTTTATTCCAGACTGAAGCTCCTACTGTTGAAGTTGAAAACAGCAATGAAAATGAAGCCATCGAGTGGCTTAATGAGGACTGTTTATAATTTACGGTAAGTAGGTACCTACTATGAAACAGCAATATTTGAAAATTAACATTTGATACCCAAGAAGGAAAATTTTGTTAAGAAAAGACATTGTTAAACATGAGTTATTCTGACGGTTGTTAATATAACTATAACAAGTGTGTCTAAGTATGTTACCTAGTCCATTAAAATAGCTATAGAATAAAATTTGTGTATGTATAGTAAATATTTTGATTGAATTTGTATGAAACATGTTTTAACTAATAACCTACAATTGAACAGAGTATTCGCAAGACTATTATTTGTTCGCTATTTTTGTTGTTAATTTTTTTTTTTACAATCTTTAAAATTTCTCCAATTCTTTGTAAATAATTCCACTGTGTCAGTGTATGCAGAAGTTTTAAATATGACAAAGGAATACAAATTTGTGTGATTTCCAATAGTAGGTAGTCTCGCATGCCATCTACCTATAAAGCCTACAAGGCACGCGAGACTTGTTTAAAAATATACCTTAAGTAATTATTTATAAGTTGTTAGAATGTAAACTGTACCTATGAATATAAATAGATTAGGTATAATTAAAAAAAGATGCTGCCGAGTTAAAATTCTGTAGCTATATTTTGATTATCTTGATCTACTGTGTTATGGTGTTACACGATGACACTTGTGTCACAACTATGACACTAATGGCCGAATACTGAAGCGCAAACGCCACTCAAACATTTAGGAGCTGTTTAAATGTTTGAGCAGCCAGTTTTTTATACAAATACTTCACTTTTGTGTATCTGAATATTTGAGTGTCGTTTCAGTATTAAGCCGAAAGTGTCGCTGGAAGCACTCGACTCGACATGCGTATGTCCAAAGGGTAGGTACTTTCTATATCACATCTACAACTAATGTCATATTGATCTAGCAACATTAGTTGTCGACACTAGTTGCGAAACAAGTGTCAACCCTTCCCTACGCGCAGCACAACTAAGATGCTCAACTGGTTGTGCCGTGGGTACTTTCGATTCCCTTCTACTCAACTGATTGGTCTGTTGGGAAATAAAAGGTAACTGTGGCCCAACTGCCGATAACTCGTATCCCTGGTTGTACCGTGGGTGCTTTTGAGACACAACTGATTGATCTGTTGAAAAAAATAATGTACCTATGGCCCAACTGTTGAAAATTAGAATCACTAATTTAGATTTCCCCCCTTATGATTTAGATTTCTAAAACTTTTGCCGGTGGCAGTGTTTGCCAGTCAAAACTTAAAACTAATAAACTTGTGGAAGAAAGGAAAGAATTAAACATTCTAATATTTTAATATTATCTTAATTTATCTAAAGCATGGCCGAGAGTAATTTCTCCTGTGAGAAGTTGCATCTGGACAGATCTAATAACATCATCAATGATGATTTGCTTTTTTTGCGTTTTGCGGAAACGCCTTTTGCTATTTGCATTTTAGAATTAGCGACAATTACTTTAAGTGCATTCAATAGGCGCCAAACATTGACCGTGTTTTTGTTCACGGCTTTATTTAACTTGCTGTGCCATTTCTCTATATAGGTAGTTATTTGTTCGATGACGCTCACCAAATACGGACAGAACGGACAGTACATTAGACTTTTTACCAAAAAGGTATAATAGTCAACATACTTTTTAAATTTGGGCATTTTCAAATAATGAGCATTGATTTCCCTCGTGATATATTGCCAGCCTTCCAATATTCTTTGTTTTGGCAACAACGGTAAAGAAGCAGTAAGGCCAAGGATCCGTTTTAAGGCCTTTAGCGTGTGGCCCAAAAGTTTACCTTTTCGCCACATATTTTTGTGCCAATGATAGTAACAACCACGTATGGCGGCTTTTGGAAAAAACTTAGCAATAGTGTTTATTATAGCAACTTCAAAGTCGCAATGCGCTTTTGATATGGTCCATTTACAGTTGTCGTCTTCAGTAATTTGTGCAATCTGTGACTGTATAAGATGGAATATCGTTTCGTAACTTGCTTACTTTTTATTTGGCATTAGTGCAAACACAAGCGGTTTTACGTTTACAGTCTCTTGTGTACTGCCAAAGTCCCCATGAATAGAAAGCAACTGAGTAAAGGGCTATGTTGCATCAATAAAGTACTCCTTAACATTACATAGTTGCAGTCTTGATTCAGGTGTGCTTAAGATTAAAATTCTATATTCGCCATCATTATAGTCAGCCATGAGAACGTATTAAAATTTTTGTGGTATTTCCACTTCTTTTAAATCCCCAAATCTTTTTTTATTGGCACCCAGTGCTTTCTTTCTGCACTCATATAAAAATATATAAATAAATATATATAATTGCGAATCTTATGGTACTAGTGTTCACGATAAAAATCTTGACGCCATTGTAATCTATACAGAAAATACCATCATATTCATTCATTTTTATTTCATCATTCACCGAGCCTTTTCCCAACTCAGTTGGGGTCGGCTTTCCAGTCTAACTGCGATTCGGCTGAACTTCGATATTTTCCGTGAAGCGACTGCCATCTGCCCTTCACAACCCATGGGCGATATCGAAGTTCTGTAGTTAGACCGGTCGGATTTTTGATTTAGGGCTCCAACTACCCCTAACGACTGCCATAGATGTTAGTATGACAACCGGGACCGACGGCTTAACGTGATCTCCGAGGCACGGAGCGGTCTCAATGTCTTAAGAAATGGTCACCCATCCTAAGACCGGCCTGAGTCGATGTTGCTTAACCTTTGCAATGTGTTAACATTGTCGGTTACCACTAGACCACGAGCCCCCATTCATTCATTTTTATAATAGGAATTATAATTAGTCAACAAAACAGAAATTGTAATTACTACGACGCGACGTCAAACTAGACAGCAAAGTGACGTTCAAATTGTTTGTTTCAAAAAGATGACGAATGTAAAGTGCAACACTTGAACAAAGAGGTTTACTATCAGTACTTGATAGAATAAGAGGTAGGTAGTTGTGCTATGGGGAATTAGAGTGTTTTTCGAGTTCCCTACCACTCAATCAGTTTGGCATAGTAGTTGTGCCGTGGGTCCGGGTTGAGTTGTCGGTATCTTAGTTGAGTAGAAGAGAATCGAACGTACCCACGGCACAACCAGTTGAACATCTTAGTTGTGCTGCGGGTAGGGAAGGGTGTCAACGTGTATTAGCAGTTAGCACCATAAGTCTAAGTTCTCTAGTCTTTAGGTTCCTTCTACTCTCTGACGTAATATATTCAGGATATAAGAAGGAAACATTGGTACCTATTTATCACATTCCAACTTCTCTTACTTTTTTTTAAATTTTGTTGTTATATAAGGGTTATATCAACCCGAAGACACCCCCATCAGCTGAATGACTAGAACCCCTTTCGATATGTGTCGACCGCCAAACAAGAAAAAACATCATCCAAAAAAAACATTATTACCGAATAAAATACTCTTGTTTGAACAACACTAGCTAAAATCAGCTGATTCGGTCATCGACATCAAGTAAGTAGTACAAATAATGCGCGCCTGTGAAAAACCTCTCTCTCCTGGTAGGAAGATTTTGTCTCTGTTTCGCATCAAGGTCGCCGTTTGAAATTTCCTAGTATTAAAATTCAGTCAGGTCACAGGTCAGTACGCCGACAAAGGACGCCGACACCGTATCGAGCGACGACGCCGCGCCGCCGCCATACGTACCACGCGCTCATTGTCTATTAGTACAAGCCGTGCGCATTAACATGGCACCTGGCTCGAAAAGAACCCTCCTCCCGCTTCCCCGCGCGGGGCCCCGCTATCGTCCGGCGAGACCGGTAGCGTCAGAGCGTCAATTCAGCGTCACACTCGCCGTTACACATTTCGTTCCGTTTGAGTTGTTTTGTGTAATTTGTTAGGTACTGAGTTTTTGTTATTGTTACGTTTGGAACTTTATTTGTTACTAGCTGTTGCCCGCAGCTCCGCCTGCGTGTTACATTAGATCTACATAACTTTTTTATTTATGAAGCGATTGAAAACCAAACCGCAAATTCAAATCAAAAAATCAAATCGTTTCTGAGATTAGCGTGTTCAAACATTCAGACAAACACACAAAAGTTCTAAAAACCATTGTTTTGAAGTTGATTGCGTTCATAAAGCCGCCCTAGACCAGTTTATCTATTATATTCTGTATTATACGAGTACCATAAAAATTCATCTTAAGATACGAAAATATGAAATATTATTTATTATCTACGTCGTGTGTGATAGTCCATTGAATTGTATGGCGAGCGATATTGTATCTTAAGTTAAAATATTATAGTATCTTAGCTGTTCTGAAGAGCTCTTCAATCTGATCCCATCCTCGTTCTTCCGATCCCGAACAACGCGTGCCGGGCAGAGATGCCACTCCCACACAGTGGATAGCATGTTCGCGAGAACCGAACGTTTTAAACGTTCTTTTCTCTGCCGCGTATATAACCGCGCATATAACCCTGGGTTCTTTAAGCGGAGCGTGAAGAGGCACATCAGTAGGTAGTCAAGTTGAGGGCCACTCTCTATAGTATTGTATGCTGTGAGAGTGGCCCGCAATCGCTAGACGTCGTCACGAATTTCCACCAGGCGGGCGGCGTCAATTTGGCGAACCCAACATAAAAAAAAAACCTACGACGTTTTGCACGTTTTGATTTTATTACGCCAAAGAAGTAGTATAGTAGTTTTTTTTGCACTCATTACTTTAAACGTCATACGTTAGAGCCAGGTGCCATGTTAATTCGCACGAGTTGTAGGTACGTCAAGCACTAGTGTTGGGACACGTTTGTTTTGATTTGAAATAACGCATATTTAACTTTTTTTATGAACTCTTTTTTCTTGTTGGCGGTCGACACATATCGAAACGGGTTCTGGACGATCAGCTGATGGGGGTGTATTCAGGTTGATATAACCCTTATGTAACACCCTGTATACGTATACGTAGGATCCCTATAGGTTCTTAGCCAGTGTCTGCGACTATAAATAATGATATTATTTAATAAGTATTGGTAGAAGAACAGAATAAAGTTTAATAGGTTATTTTCATACGGAACAAGTTGATGATTGAAGTTTGTTAATCAGTACGCATTCCTTACATTCGAGTTTTTTTTGTTCCTAATCACTGCCCACCATCTTAGGCCGCGTGTTTGGGGGACCCTTCATTGATTTCTGTGGTTAAGGCTGCCACAGACATTGCGTATGGTGCTCATCGCATGCTTCTATGTGTGGAACGTTCAGTTCGTTCACACACGTGCAAGACGATCCAGCATACTTATGTCTGAAAACTACGTGTAACCATATCCAAACATAAAAAACGTGTGTGACGCATGCTTCGGAATGTCTATAATACTCGTATATCTGCCTTTATAATATATCTGTTAGCTGCACATAATTCACATTGGACCACAGCTGGTACTCGTACTATCATCAGTTCAATATTTCAAGCAATATTTTAATTTTAATATCATTGTGTATAAAATTGCAGCTCACTAAACGTCCTGTAAAACATTTTTTTTATTATTTTGAGGTAGGATCATATGCAATGCATTTATTTGTTGTATCTGTGATAGATAATTTTAAAGGAAGAAGAAAATTGTACTCCTTATAGTTTTAATAAGTGATTGACTGAACACACACACTACTGAATACTTTTATTACCTGTAACTTGTGTCAAAAAAGGTATTTTATTTGTTTTAAACGTTGTTACATTATAAGATAGCCATTGTAGTGGCAGTGAAATTTGAATATTTCTGTGCGAAATAAAAGAATAAATCATTTGATTTTAAGTATTTTTATTTTGGCAAAAAATAGTGTACCTCTCCTTTCTTACCGCCACGTCCAATACTGCTACCAGTAGTAATAGGTAAGGCAGAGTCTGACCACGCTAACTTTGTAAAGGAATGAATTGGCAACCCCACAGAAAGACTCATTGTGAAGCTTTCTATAAACAGTTTTGATCATTTGAATTATAATTTATTATCTAAATTATTATTATTTAAATTACTTTTTTTTCTAAAAATATTTATTTATGGGACCCTTCTCATTTGGGAGTCTTAAAATGGTTAACAACCGATTCTCAGAACTACAAAATATGCACGTTCACGCGGTTTCGGAAGTTTGGCAACAAACACTGTGACATGGCAATTTTATATACGAGTATTAGATGGAACTTTAAAGGAACCATTAATAAACCAAAAATTACAAATATGAATATGCTTTGTTCGCTTGTTAGCAAACAAACAGCAGCTTCGTTTTACAGTACAGATGGATTCTTGAACTTAGCAACTCGATTTTTCTGGTTAGGCAAACTAATTCTCTAGCGGCTTCACTAGCTGCTACTAGCTCTGCTTCGGTAGTAGAAATAGCAACTGATGCTTGCCGTTGACTGAGCCAGGACGTCACGCTTTATTTCCTGTCTTTTCCTCCGATTTTTTTCTCCGAGATTTCCCGTGTCTGCATCATTTTATCCCTCGAGTTTCTCTCGTTTATGGCGCTCATATTTGATTCCTTAGGAATACATGCCTTTAACGTAACGTAGAATCCTTTTTACGTGTGGCTACAGTAGTCTTTTTGTTTGCTTTCTTTGCAAAGTTAACTCACACTACCAACATTAATAAAGCTACTCCTATACTTGAGAGAAGATACAATACCCAGTTTAATGGTAGCAGTGAAACATGTTTTATTAATGGTTCCTTTAGTTTCATAATTAAATACCTAAATATACACTTTAAGTAATAAATGTTTATTTAAAAAAGAACCAAAATATAACAAAAAAAAAAGGTTACTAGTTACTGAATCACAAAGCAAAAATCAAAGTATCAAGACTACACAATTGTGTAATTGGGGTTATAAACATAGGGATACCATACCCTTATTTTTATTATAAGATAGACCTCTGGAATACTATACCTTCGGGTGTCACCAGAAACCACGCAGCAATGGACATGGGAGCGGCCGCAGTGTGTCAGAATTTAAAAAAAATCCTTATTTTTTAAATCTACCATATTTAGGTCTTTGCAAAGTTAGCGTGGTCAGACTATACTTTTAATTTGTTCCTCTTTCGTATTACTGCAGTTGTTGGGTCATTCATGACAATAACCATCCAACGGGTAACTCTTGTTACTAGGTATTGCAGTAAAAAGGGGAACAAATCGACACAGGCAAGAAATGTCTAAAAAATATCTGCAGTTATACCTATTCCTATTTTATCTACAATATTACACATATATTTTTATCGGTATTTGCCATAATAACAAGAATAATAACTAAAATTTTACAGCTATGGTAGGAAACAAGAATTGGTCTGGATATATTAATAATACATAACGTTTACTTTGAAGTTATTATCATAGGTAACATATAGCTCGGCAAAATATAATAGAAATAAATAGATGTTTCTGTATATTATTCATCATTTATAATCATTATAGTACATATTATATGAAACAGTTACGATACGATACATTAGGTATGTTCTTATTTCGGCTCCATCGATGTTCATCGATTTCGCCAATGTCAAGGTAATGCTTGATTAGTTGATAGTCCCGCACAGAAGAACTAGTTATTCCTAACTAGCTCCAGGTGCAGGACAAGAAACGCTGTTCGGTATGTGAGTGTCTGGGAACCCGATTTTTGCGGATCGCCAGAGGTAACCTAAAAAGCCACCAGCCACGCGCTCAGCAAAAATCGAACCATAGGTTAAAACATCTTGTACATTTGTAGCGATTTCATTGAATTCTGTGACATTTGTTGTGAAAGTTCCCAACGACAATAATAATTTAGTTCCAAGATACTTTTGCCAAGCTATAGGTAGGTGCTGATATACAGCAAGCATCAACAACATAGTCGCACCTACTCGTAATATTCCCATATCTATCGCGTTGAATTGTGTCGACACAGAGTGTCTGCGTCAATGTCGCCGCATGAGGACATCACTTGCTATATATATCAGACGCAGGTGTCACGATATTTGAAGCTTAGACCAGTATGAGGTCCCGCGGACCCTAGACGTTATGTCGGCACTAATGGTAAAGTATTTCCACACGCAGGCGACACAACTGTCGTCATCGACATGTCGTGTATTAGAAGAATAACACGACTAAGTTGATAGGACGCTTCCACTGACATACCTATTATAATTCGTGGTCGTCGGTAGGTTGGTGTTATATTGAAACTTCGATTATATTTAAGAATATTTTTTTCTGTTCGTTCTGTTTTCGATAATAGTAAAGTTTAGTATAATATAATGTTGAGATTTCTTAATTATTAAGAAAAGATGAATATTATTCTGAGCTCCTTCAAACCCAGACCTGAGGAAATATTGTCAACACGGGGTTTTTAATGATACCCCTTCTTAGGATAATGAGACACCAACTTTTCAAGTCGTATTAAATAATCTCTTACTAAAATAATACCATGCGTTTAGATACGGTCAAGCAAACGATTACTTAAGTAAGCTAGAAACGAAGATATGTACGTTATATATTTTTTAATCTCACCAGTTCGTAAGCGTCAAATAGCTATATGTTACACTATTTGTAACAATAATGATTAATTTTGTTGGTACACAATTTAGCTATTTTATACGCGCAAATATAATAATATAGTCTTTTATTTTTTAGACGTCTACTAGATACATACATAACACAGATTTATTTATTTACATTAAGTATAATATATTATTGCTTTGCGATGGACACATATTTCTTCTACTATCTTCGCTCCAAACATTAGATAACGTAGTGTCAATCTCATTAGATACAAAAAAAGAAATACAATACCATACAATACTTTGCATATAATATTTGAGGGTATTTGCACATCTATATGATCTTATTTAAAGGACATCATCCATTTTGGTCTTACTACAAAAAAATAATCGTGTTGAGCTTAAGCAATGTTTTTGTTTAGTAAAAAGAAATACGAGTGTGCTTTGGACCACATGACTGAAGTAAAGAACTATCCCACACTATTTGTAACGCTCTTGTACTTTCGTAACGATCACACTTTTAGAAAAGCATTCACCTGCTTACTCCCCAAGTAAAGAAGGTTTCGGTTCGGGTTTCTGAACGTTTATTGTTGACTATTACCCTAATACTTACAGTATTTAGGATAATTCACTTGATGCAACAATTTGTTTAATAGGGTAGATGCCTACAACTAAAATAAATAATTAATGTGTTTACTACATAAAGAATCCCAAAGTAAACGTATATTGTGTTCAATCTTATTATCTTTATTTTATTTATTTCTAATCATCAATTGAATCACTAATAGTTACAGATTTGACGCTATATAATAGTGACGTCATTGTTGAGTTTTTCATACAGATTTCTATGAGGCGTATCGTTTTGACATTTATTAATAAAAAGAAGGTGATTTGATTTGACAGTCACCTACCCCATTGAAAATGCACTTAAAAATAATTTTACAAATATTTTTGTCCTTAAATAAAACAGAGGGCAATGGTGGGCAACTTTGTTGCCATAATAAAAAATGCTAGCAAGGATAACTTGTAACAGAATCAGATAATTTTCTGCGTAGGCCGGCTAAATCAAAAATTGGACTGAGAAATGCGGATAATGTCCTTTTTAATCAAAATAACTTAGTTCACAGAAGTTTGTATCTATAACTAAAGGTCGCGAGGCGTAAGCGGAGCTTTGCATTTGTGTGAGTGACCACGAAAATTAGAGTAAAAACTCTTTTGTAGCTGTGTTTACAACACATGTTGTGTGTTTTGGTCACATATAGGGGAACTCAGCTCAGAGCGGCCATAGAAGGCAAAGCGGCCACCATTTTTTTTTCGGTTATTTGAAATGAAAGCGCGACTTTGCCATTCTGCACGCATAACAAATCTCCCGCCTCGCGCCGGTCACTCAATTCGGTAGCGGAGGGAGCAAACGCGTGGCTCCAGTGACGAAGGATACGTTTTCGCGCGTTTTGTTAAAATATCACAAGGTGAGTTTTACCTGTTTTGGTCAAACCTCTTTAATTTTAAATGCTGGGATTGGCCGTGTATTGTTACTTATTTATTTGGTTTTGTTTATTTCGCATTGGCTCTAAAATTGAATAAATAATGTGTGAGTAGTTAATTTTTATAACAAAATGGACGATAAAGGCAAAGCGGCCCGGGCAAAGTGGTCAGCTGACCGCTTTGCCCTTATTAAAGTATTACGGTTTGATAGATAAATGCTATATCAATTTGTTTAGATGGTCAACAATTACAAAAGAAAATCTACCCAGGCGTCTTGGGATGAAGTTACGATGGCCCGAGCAATTAAATAAATAAAAAAATAAATTTATCGCAGCAAAATACTGTATCCGTCGTACAACTCTCAGACGACACTTGCATACAGGATCTGCCATAAAAAAACTTGGCAGATTTACTACAGTGTTTACTCCAGAGCAAGAAGAAGAACTCCTATAGTACATTAGTTAGTACAAAGTTCCTACGTATATGTTTTATAGAAGTTTTCAATCTAAATATAACACTAAAGTTAGATTAAACTATTTTTAAGACTGATTTTATGAATAAAACAGGTGATTATTTTATTGTAAACATGTTTGATAATAATAAATAATGTTTTGATTTTTTTATTATAGTTTTTATTTGGTCTAAAACGAATATATTACACCAAAAAGTAGTATTATTTTGGTGGCCACTATGCCCTTACCACCATGGCCGCTTTGGGCGACCAATCGGGCAAAGCGGTTTTTTGACAAGTTTTTGTTTTGGGTTGTAGCCTTAGCTTATATTGAAATTTACGTGAAATTTCAATCGCAAATTACAAAAATTAAATAAATTCTCCACCTATTAGTATAAAATAATTTTTGCAAATGTATCGATTAATAGGTTTTTCTTTAACTTAAAGTTAAGGCCGCTTTGAGCTGACCTCCCCTACGTTAACGTATACGGCACTTACATAAATGCAACGCTCAGCTTACGCCTCGCGACCTGTACCGGTATCTACGGTCGACAAATCACAGACACTGTTACTACGGGAGCTTAAGTTAAGGGAACGGTGTCAGTTGTACAGCTTGCACGCTAGTTCCTATCGCTGGTGGAGGACCGACGCACGTTGTTACGTTGCGGTATGACGAACTCTGCGTGTCGCGGCGTCGTGAAGGGATTGCTCGACGCGAACGCGCCCACCGACCCCTGACGCTGCGGGGGTGCTCGTCTCACGCTCGCGTCACCTCGCCCCGGACTGCCGTTTCTGCGACAATCACTATACATCACCGTGGAACAATTCGTCGACTTTTGACAGTCACTGTATAAATCTACTAAAAATGTAATACTGCTTGATTTGCAGGTGTATTTCGTGACAATGTCAAAAGCACGTCAACCGCCATTTTTATTGTTTACCTTCAACTACCTAAAGACACACTGATAGATCGCATGCCAGCTTAGATAGTTCGGAGGGCCTTTTTGATTCATGTTCAACTTTATCGACTGACGTTCGTAGCCAACTTCAACGATCTGAGACTGCAGGCGGATTGGTGTGTGGGCCCCTTAAAGAAACAGAGTATATTTCAAGTACAGGGGAGGAGCTTACCTAGGTGAGCTACATACGTCTGCGGCCGCGGACTGCTGACGCGGCGGTAGGGCTGGCGGCGGGCCCGTCGGTCGTGCCCCTGACGCTCCCACTCGCGGCGGTATCTACGATATAATACGAATAATCGATGCAAAGGCAGCTCGTCGCAACGTCATAAGAATTGATTAACAGGAAATGATTAGGACGATATTATTGAAGCCTTGATCATATTTAAAGCCGCATTCACACCTTTCGGATGTCTCCGAATCCCCCAACGAGATTCTCGCGACTGAACCGACTCTCATTGGCTGATGCCGGAATCTGTCAATAAAAGTAGGTTTTGAATGCAGCTTTAAACTGGATGTCTTGGATGAGACGATGTAATGGCCGTTGAGTTGAGTGTATTGAGATAGATATTACTTTGGTGTAGAAGATGGATATTTATTTACATTTTATACTAGTATACTTTGAAAATTGTTGATATACACTTAGTGAAAATGCAGAGATGTTTACTTACAACGGGAGGGTCAGGTGGTCGGGATGGTGCTGCGTTGGAGTGTGCTCTTGCCAGGCGCTGGTGCTGACCTGCAGGGGGGGCGGGGGGCACGGCGGGGGGCGGGGGGCGGCGCGGGGGCAGGCTGTCCGCGCGCTGGGGCCGCTCGGAGGCGGGGGCGGGGGCGTGGGGGGCGAGCAGCTCTGGCACGTCGCCCCCCTCCGTGCGGATAGGAGGCGGTCTGGTGTCCGGCGGCGCAGCGGCATGAGTCGATGGTGTACGTCTTTCAGCCTGTGTAAACGGTTAAGTTAATGTTAGATTACGGTGTAAATATGAAGCAGACTGTTCATAAATCAACATTTTTTTGGGCGTTATAATATACCACGCGTCACATAAAACGCTGAACAAATTAGTTGACCGAGCGAGCGTAGCGTCTATATTTTCAGACTAGACAATTTTGGTTTTGTTTGTCTGTGTGTCCGATCTCCACGAAATTTGGCACAAGTGATTCTTAATTTAAAACATTTTTTTTTCATCGTGAAATGGGGGTAAAAATGCCGAATAAAGATTTTAATATTACCGAGGTTTAACTATTAGTTATTTAATTTAGTAGAGTATGTGCATTACCATAGGACTGGTCCTCTTGCGGGGTTCATCAGGAGCCGGAGAGAGCGGCGACCCTCTCGGGGACCCTCTAGGCGACCCCCGGGGGGTAGACGTGACGGGCGGCCCCAGGGAGTCCCCGGGTGCAGGAGGGACGCGCGCCGCCTGCTCCAGGATGGACTTCTTCTGCTCCTGTCCGGCCGCGAAGTACGAGAACACGCATAGTACCGCGTAGCAAATCTGGTCCGCCTGAGACGTTATAAATTATCGGTTGGTTGTTTATTAGGCTCAGTAAATGATTAGAAAGCGCAAAATATTGTAGCTTAAGAGTTTTAGATGAAATCGATAACATCTATGAGACAAAATTGTGCACCTAATAAATAATAAAAGGAATATTCTGGCAGGGTTAATTAATTAGTAGATATTAACAGTCGAGCGCAGACGAAAGTATTTCTTCCATTGGAGGATTAAATAAATACGTTTACAGCCTCACTCAGGAATAATGTACATGCTCTCTAAAGGTGAAAGAAATTTAAAAAATGTGAAAGTAAACTAAAGCTTGTAAAAACGTTCAGTTCAGTTCTGAGACAGGTCTGAGATGATTGATGTGGATGATCTTATTGTCGAAATATTGTGTGAGATTGTATGAGTGAATAAAATGCGTCGATGGGGGCTCAATCAACCTCCAATACACTACCTCTATAAACACGTGTAGTGTCGTATAATGCAAAGCGTGTTGAGGCAATCCAATTGACTGGTATGTTTAAAGTATTGACTTACACGTACCTTATATTAAAAGAGTATCTTATACGAGTACATGAAAAAATAAACAATGCGAAAATAAAACAAAAAAAAAACAGAAATACGTACAAAAGTGACAAAGCTAATTGTGAACTAGGAAACAGAAGTAGGATAATGAATGTCGTGTCCACTGGTCGCCACAAAGTACCAGGTAAGCCATAAGGAGAAGTAACGGTGGAGGGCTAGCACTATTCTCTCTGCCTACAACAAAAATACACAAGTGAAAAAACAAAATAAACAGTAGCACATTGAACAGGGCACATTAAGTTTCAACACAAAGTTATTAGAACATTTTGCTTACCATTACAGACTTGTATTTCCTTTGTAAAATCTGTCTGGTTTTTGGATCTGAAATAACAATACAATGTATATGGAGGAGGTATTGGAAAATTGGTTTCTAAGCAAGTAGAGCACAAACCTGTGATATGGATAATCAGACTTCTATTCCACAAGAAAGACAGGTATTGAGGCAGATCAAAAAAGTACATACAGGTGTGTGTTCAGTTTTGATTGAAAATGAAAACAGTATTGCACTCATTAAACTCGACTAAAATATGTTATTAGGGTACAAAAAAATTGTGATTTGTAGTTTATACTCGTACTTTCGATTGTTAACACTGTGGAACATATAGTATACTAGGCGGACGGCCGCGGCTTCGCCCGCTTGACAAATTATATAGGTACACAAAAACCTTCCTCGAGAACCACTCTATCCTTTGGTGAAATCCACATCAAAATCTGTTGAATAATTTTAGCATAGCATTCTAAGCATACATACGGACGGAAGCGACTTTGTTTTATAATAGATAGATTTACTATGAAGTGAATAGTGTAAAAAGTGAGATTGTTTCCTAATGTTTAAAAATTGAGATTTAACTTACTGAATTCTTCTAAAACGAAGATACCGCCATTTTGAGTGAAACATTTCCTTATGTGGTCCAGCCGTACGAAAAACTGTAACATAAATAATATTCATAATGACAACTTGCTATTTAGAACTACATTCCCAATACGATTTATTTATAATAATTAAACAGTCGTGCGCACATCAGCATTAAACATGAACCCTCACTCAGTTCGTAACAAAACTATGTCATTTGGTGCTTTTTATTTCTATGCACATTAGAATATACAGTTTTTAAATGATGGAGATGGTAGCTAGATGGATAGGTATATTCCAAATTAGGTTCCTTCGTTTTATAAGCATTGAATAATTTGGATTATTTATAGGTAAGTAGAGATACCTACGACCAGTAGGTAGGTACGTGAGTTTATAATATAAATTTCGAATGATGTTATATCATGGTTCAGAGTGCGATTAATATTTCGTCTTCACTTAAACCTTAGATACTTACCTATTGTAAGAACAATACATGCTCTCGGGTAACGAAGTAAATCTCGAAGGAAACGGCTACATACATGCACATGCCTTGGCGTGGTGTGTAGGATTTAACCTTAAGGCAGAATTTCGATTTTAAAGGCGGGGACATATTATTGAAACTTGACGCCCCTTAAGATTCTATTGTCTAGATTGTGTATCTAAAATCTACACCCGTGTCCAGTAGCACGTCAATAGAAACTTTAGAGTGTCGAAAGTGTTCATTCACTTAGCTACATAATTTTTGGTTTGGGTATGGTGTGTTCTGATTGTCAGTCTAAAATTAAATTTCATAATACGTTGCCGCCTTTTTGTTCCTGATAATCCTTTTCACAGTTTAATTTGGTTTATCCATTGTTCAGTGGATAAAATAACTATGTAGCTTCATGCAATATATTTTACTTTAATTCCTTCATACTAAGTTGTCTCCAATTGATTTAGTTAAGAGATGTGAGAAGCTGACAATTTAGTAGTAGAGAATCAAAGTGAGTGAATGTTTATTGCAGGTTGAAGCATAGAGCAGAGCTTGATGAGGCTGGGAGTGCTGCAGTAGTGTGCGAGGTCAGATGCGGTGCGGGTGAGGCGGGCGGGAGCGGAGGGAGGCGGGGGAGGGAGGGGCGCGGCGGGCCCGGGCCTCACCGGAACTTGTGAGATGGCGAATGCTCTACGACTGACCTCGTGTCTCGCGTCCGTTAAGCTTTAGCCCTGACGTGACGCTAGCTCGGGTTCCAGGTGATAAGGGACGAACGAACTAAATCTCTGCACAAGGTGCTAGAGCGAACGATCGAGACCGCTCGCCGGACGATCCACGATACGAATGCAAGCTGTCGGGTGCGTTAATATAAACAGATAATAAACAAAGGGCGTCTATGTGCATGCACGACCGCGCGCTTCGGCGCTCGCCGCACTCGGGAGAACTAATACAACGCTAACAACGGCTAAAAACAATCTGTAAGCCTCAAAACTACAAGTAAAGCCCTACGACCTCGAACGATCGACGCTAAATGGGAGTCTCACGGTGACCGCGACTAGATCGTTAAGGTCGCGTCGATCATCGTAAGAGCCAGCCATTACTATGAATGAACCACTGTGTACCTCGAAATCCTTTTGCGCAGCGGCGCGTGTTCGGCGTGTCCGGAGAGGGTAGAACAGAACAGACAAAAAGATGAAATTAGTTGAGGGCGGCCGAGTGCGTGTCAAGGACCATCTCAAAAGTTCCTAGCAGTAGCAGAGCGGCCGGTTGATGAGTACAGTAGCGTACAGTCGAGTACAGTTTACGGGCGCGGGCGCGGGCGCGGGCGCGGGCGCGGGCGTCGCAGACAAATAGCGCATGCACAAGTCGTATGGAGGAGAGATATATCTGATGGACAACTCTTACTCGCAAAAAGTTCAAATATAATCTAAACTATTACACCGAATAGTAGATAAGGATATTTAAGGGCAAAAATACTGGGTCTCAGATAGACCTAAGCTGTTTTTCACAATAATACGGTAATTAATAAATGCAAAATCATCTGAATTTCAAAATAAACAAGTAAAAATATATAAATAGTATATTAAAAATAGTATATTAAGAAAAAAAATCAAAGAGATATCCAAATAGGAAAGTTTGAGTGGTCCTTGCGTCCGAATAAACTTATGTGAATGAATTCGCTCAAGTTAATATTGCAATATGAGATATCAATTCTGAATGACTGGTGAATACAATCTTCTGTGGTTATATATCATAAACTAAAGTCTTCTTTGGATAAAAAAGCTTCGTAAAATTACGATAATATATCACAATGCGCTAACGGCACCGATACAATATTGAAACAATGAAGCAATGCCAGCGCGGACGCTGTACGTCGTATATAGAGCATCATACAGCGCACTTGTACGACAATCTATATCAATACATCACTCAATCGTATCGACACTTGTTCCAAGCATGTACACTAATACGACTTACCTGGTCAGTAACCATTCATTGTATGAAAATACCAAAACTTGAAAACATATTTGGTAACGCTATTCTGGAGTTTTGGTACATCATCGTTGATAGCTTATTATTTAAATAACACGAATAAGCTGACAAAAAGACGAACAAACACACACAACACAAAGTCATGAGACGTACCTTGCTGTGGTGAAACAGGAGCCCAACGCCTTCCATGCACACCTTTAAAATTGCACAAACACATTTCAATTAGTGAACGATGATAATTTCAATGTTAGTAAATTAAGGTGTTTCTGACTTTATACGTAATTGTATCTAAAAAAAGTCGAATAAAAATAGTTTCAGAATTAAAACAACAAAATAATAAGTATATCCTACACATACTTCTTTCCAACAATATTTAAATATGAAAGTTTGTATATTTCTTAGTTTGTTGCTCCGCTGTAACCATTGGACCAATTTGGCTGTCATTTTAGGCACCAGTAGCTTGGAGATGTAGGAAAACTATTCAAGAGCTAACAATAGTTGTAAGAAGAAGTTCTGAGAAGAGACAAACGGCAGAGATATTGCCGAGCATTCTCGCCAAAAAGGCTCGGCACCATATTACCTGAATGAGACCACCCTCGCCAGTGGCACAGTCTTGTATCGGGAATTCCCCGCCGAGTTCAGCCGCGTCTTGTCTACGTCCACTTTTCTCCATCGCTTCTTTGATACAATAGTATAAAGCTTTACACTGTAAATGAAACAATACATATTTATTTCTATCTAAACTAAATTTAAAAATAAGTATAGTAGTGATGGGATTATTAGGTACTTTTTTAGTGTAGTATTTATGCAGTTGGGTCTGTCCACCGTTCTTCCTCCATAGACACAACACTCGTATCTTGGGGCTGTATGTCATGTTGACCAACCTCTCGTACCACCACCTCTCCACTATTGTACCTGAAATCACAAATTGTACTATTAGATACACATCGCTTGTGACCATTGCCGTGATAGATGGATGTAGAAATCTTAGATTGTATTTTAAAACGGCGAGTCCGCTTAAAACTTGTTTCCAAGTATTTCTGTAAACGCAAAAATTCAAACATCATTAAGCACGGGCTTGATCTGTCTCTTACAAGGAGGGCGAAATATTAATTTAGCTACCAATGACCTGTTTGTAACTTCTTTGCGCCATTTGTTATATTTTAACTTACGTGATTACGTGTTATTGCCCACGTCGAGACATTAACTGGCAATATCAGGAACTACTAATATAAATCTGGTTTGGGTATCTATTAAGATGATCTTAGAGAGAATCCGCAGTTCCCTAACTTACTCGGCCACGTAGTATATAGGTACAAGACATTGGTCGAAGGCAGCGAAATCAGGATAATTCCTATACCTAATAAATAAACAAAGTGGCAACCAAAGTTGAACAAACCTAGAGTGACTTTGAAAGTTACGATAGAAGAAAAAAAAGTAAACTAGAAAAACCTTGCGTCGATCGCAGTATGAGGCCATCATCTCGCACTTCCATGAAACGGAGATCACCGGCCGCATCGCCTTCGTGAACAGTGAACGTAGCACGACGTAGTAGCCGGGAACCCAAAGGCTTCAGCTCTATATCGTTACCATGCTGAAATTTAAAAATAAAACTCAAACTTTAAAAGAAATTCACCTGTAACTGCTTCGGTGGCGTCGTCGGTAGTGCATTGGCTTTCGACTCCGGAGTCTCGGGTTCGATTCCCGGGTCGAATCAAAAATTTGTGTGCTCCACAAATGTTTGTTTCGGAGTTTGGGTGTTTTCTATGTATCTTATGTATGTATTTAGAAATATATAAGTATGTTTATCAGTTGTCTAGATCCCATAGCACAAGCTTATAACTTAGCTTGGGCTAGATGACATTGTGTGAGAATGTCCAAAAAAATTTTGTATTTTTTTTATTCATCGCATCTTACAAAACTGAACGGTGAAAATTGCCATATAATATACTCACCAATGTATGCACAACGTCGAGCAGATGATTAACTTCTTGACTGTACACAAGCCCAATATGGCTTTTAGCGAGCAGCCGCCTCACTTTATTGCGTACAATATCAGCTTCCACACCAAATACAACCATAGCCGCTGTCAAATTATATAACGCAGTCGACAAAAGTCGGTCTTCTTCATGCTCAAGACGTTTGCGTTCAGTTTCACTCAGGCATTTATATCTTTCCATCATTTCGTTGGCGCCCTGGTCCATACCAATCATATCACGCTCTTGGCTCACAGCATCTAAAAATGCGTCCTCCCAAAATTGCATTTGGTCCCATAGGTTTGATCGTTCTTTGCCTGTAACAGGAGAATTTAAAAAAAAAAAATATAAAAAAAAACATTCTGGTCTGGAGGTTTTGTCAAATTATCTTTCTTTATTTAGGTCTGAAACCAAAATTTTACTAGGACTTCATCATAAAAGACTAAAAATATAGAAAATAATGTAGTAAATTGTTTACCGATAAGACCCTGATAGAGGTAAGAGCGCGCTGTATCGGGCGATGTGATGGGCGACGTGACGGGCGCTCCAACCGGGGGTCGGTACCCACTCAGCGATGACTTCGACGAGAATACGCTTGCAGCCCGCGGTTTTCCCTGGATTGGCCCACCGCGACCCACCTGTATTATATACCTAATCTTAGTGCTAACATTTTGTGGCTCACGTGCAAATATACTGCATGTATAGTGAAAATATCAGCTAATCAATTCTTTGAACATTAATTTTAATACTGATAAGAATATAGCCGACTGGATTTCAGTTCGATTTATCTCAATGGCCTGTATTGGTCTTATCTTCTATATTACGCAATATACCAGAAAATAACAGAATATTTAGGTTCGGGTAGGACCGTAGGACTCGTATATTTTCAAGATTCAGGTAGATATATTTAAGGAAATTTGTTCGCGATCATTAAAATAATAATAGACACAAACATGCAGATTTCTAAATACGGTAGCGATAAATAGCCTTTGTTTAAGTTTTATATAAATTATTCCAATGATTGGCTTATTTAATCGCGGTGAAGCATTTAAAGCGGACACTACATTTGGCACTAGGACTTACATTGAGGAACATGACGTCAGTGTCAGATAGGTTGGACTTAAAGGAGGCGCGGTGGTCGAACATATTGGCTCGGTTGGTGGTGATCGAGCCGCTCTCGTCGGCCGAGCAGTCCGACGAGGGCGCCGCCTGCCGCCACACAAACAACCCATACCATCACACGTGCATACAGCACTACTACATAACCACTGTTTAACCCACATTATATTATTAACATGTGCTGCGACACGATTTCACTTACTAATGTTGGTTGTCTGGAGCGACATAGTCATAATTGAGGCTAAGCTCTCTAAATAAAGATTTAAAAAAAAAATTGTTTGTAAAGTATAAGTTGGCGTGGGGCAAACGAACAAATTTACTTTTAAGTAGGTATTGTAGATCTTGTTTTAATGTATACCTAGATTTAGAAAACTTTACCGAAAAAGGAGAATAGTGAGATAACTATACCTATTTCTGGTTGATGTAGGAAAAATATAATCAGATATGGTAACAAACAGGGTGCACGAAGCGCTCCGATTGGAACGCCAACTTATACTTGGGGTCTTTACTTCACACTGCTATAGAATTTTATCGGGTAAGTCACGACACGACACATGGTAATAATGTGTTGCAAGCCACCAATATTTATTTGATTGGAATATAAGCAACCACTTTTTGGTCAAGGATACCGTATACAACACGTTACATGAAACAGTATGAGTCTTATTGCAAACATGGATAGGAGGTGTTAAGGTTTACATTAATGTGTCTACTCCATTTATATTTTTAAGCTATGTAACATTTATAAATAGATAGGTACCGATTTTTTTACCAACAACAGAAGAAATTAGATTCAATGTTTATATTAAGTTGTAGTCTTGGGAGATCGTTATTAGAGCAAGCTAACAATATTGATAGGAGTGTACAGACAAAAAAATATTTAAAATCTGAATATAACGCAAATTAAAAGAAGTAACAAAACATTTATTTTCAAGCATTTTATGGAATCCACCTCAGATTATTTAGAAGACAAATGTTTATTGCACTGTTACTTTTTTTATTGAACTGATATACGATCAAAAGGATATTGGAATGTAAAGTTACAGGAAGCAGTTGCTACAGTCTGTTTAGTCAGAAAAAAAAACATTTTATATTTTTTTTTGCCTCGTCGACTATAAATAACGAAAAAAGCTTAAGAATCGATTAAAGGATACTAAAAATATTTCAAATTGATATTATAACTGAAAACAGACCGTAGATATTTTTATCATGCTCACCAAATTATTTAGACCAGTACAAACAAATATACATCAGACCACAGCAAAAATGTCATGCCACAAATATCCACAAGGAATACATCACACTTACATCAGAATCGAAAGAGGTAAGTTTACTAAATAATAAATTCCTCTTTTGGTTCAACATATCCTTGAACATTTCTGTCGTACTCTGTGCTTCAGATGAGTCCATTTCAGGGTAGTTCACAGTAGGTATTTCTAAAACAATCATACGTTTAAGGTCCTCATTCTATGCGAAATTATTGTTTGATTCTTTATTGTCTTGCTACAGAAAATTATATAGTTTTCTTATTAGTAGGTTTAAATTACTTTAAATTAACGAAAGCTGTGACTAGGGAAGGGAATGTTTGCTAGGGAAACTTCGTGCCATCTTAGATTCCCAAAAGCAATTTTCATATAATTATTCCGCATTGAGTTGTGAAATGTGAGCGTAACTAACGCTCTGTCTATTATTATCATTTTAGACGCTATTCCATTATGCAAGTATGACGTCACAATATGACGTCACATAAGTATGACGTTGTGGGTATGCAAGTTATAAATGTATACAACCTGTATAGAGGTTGTATAAAGGTTTACGCCCTTAGTGTTGTTCTTGTTGTATCTATTCCACAATCAAAAGTTAAATAATATAACAAAATGTCCACTGAAAAAAACCAATCAACGATTCAAAGCCTGCCATAATGCATTACGAACCTGCTTGTGAACTCTTTCTGGACGAAGGCGAGGAAGATGGCGTCTCCAGATCCTGCCTACCATAATGGTCCATAAGAGCAGATCCCGCCATTCCTCCATGTTCTAAACCAGCAATCTCTTTACTCCAATAGTGAGTATGAGCCATCTCTGCCAACTGGAATACTGAGGCCATTCCTCCCAGACCAAAGTTAGAGTAAGTATGCTCGAGGCCATGAACGACCGCTTGAAGGACTTTCAGCATACCTTTCCAAACTGGTTTACTAACGAACTGCAAAAACATTATGCCTATTACAATTTTTAATTATCGCATTAAAGGTACTTATAACTCGTGCGTGATAAGTTGAGATGTCAACGGCGTGTTTGTGCAGCACAAGAAAATATCTCAGGAAGCTTCCGTTTGAGACATTGCCTGTTCTATTTTAAATACTAGCTTTTGTTGTACTCGGGAACAGCGCAACATTATAATATTAACGACTAAAAGTGATACAAGCGGAAGTCTCAACTTATCGCGCACGTGTAGTACTAAGAGTTAACAACCAATAGGAAGTAGGAGTTAATAGCTTTTACAAAAGGCTACCGCATAATACTGATAAAGTAATCTTAGTAACTTACTTAAGGAATAGGCCTAGAAGAATCATTGATATGGATACTTGTGGATTTTTACATCTACACTTACCACGTCGTCTACTTTGTCATTAGGGGTGGTCCTTCTGTTGAAGTTCCTGTTTAATTTACTGAGCACCATGTTTCTATAGGATTCGTCTTCCATCAATTTCTTTAGACGGTTTAGCTTTAACCATCCGACACCTTCCCCTTCCAATGCATGCTGAACCAACTGCAATTTTAATCTTTGCTAAAGAATATCGTTTCAACCAGTGCAGAGTACAGAATTTGAGGCCATCACGTTGATATCTATATTTTTCGTTTCATGTGACAGCCTTTTTAAGAACTTTTAAAATGGATAACAAACGAAGTGTGACTTGACCTTTAATTAAAACATTATATAGTTTTTTTTATAATGTTACTTGCTTGAATAATGTTGACAAAGAGCATGCAACTTTAAATTTTCAACATTCTGCTTTATACAGGTAGCTTGGACACTTCACTCATAATTTAAAGCATAAATTCATGCAGCATTTGAATTCTTTTGGAGACGTCCGGGTCCAAAATAATATTGGATTTAGGAGAATGATTGTTATTTGCATAAGCACGAGTTGACTGCTTTTACACCACAATGCGCAAATGTTTAGCGTCATGCATGTCACGGGTCTGCCAAAACCAATATGTTCCTAGACATGATAGCCAACAGAATGTACTGTCCTTAATATGACTCGATGCTGTCGAGCATCGGTCTGTTTATATCATTAAACACTAACATGTGCTTTCAATAAAAAACTAAATTAATTGTTATAAAACGATTTACTTACATCGTTAAGGAACGCTTGGTTCTCAGTATTAGCATTGGTTCTAGCTTGAGCTGGGTTAATCTGTGGCTGTGGTGGGGAATGTCGTATGAGTGGTGAACGTGCCACGAGCCCTCTAGCGCCCTGAGAGAACGGACCGAACGTGGCCGACAGTGTGGGGCCGGGACTTCCCCCACCTGATACAGACCCGGCAGTACTGCGTGGTGATTCTGCAGGCCTTTGTTGTTTACCTACGACAATCCTCGGTGGTTTCATTGTGCTATTTTGTAATATGCAATGTCTAAAAATGATAATTAAAAAGCAGGTTATGTAGCACATCTAGCTGATAACCGGGGCTAAACCTGCGTCATAGAGTTTTGTCGTTCCTAAATCCAATAGGAACATATTACCGAGTTAACAAGTAGCCTAAGTTATTCGGTGATAATGTAGTTTAATAGCAAAATAATTTTTAAAACCAGTCCAGTATTTTTTTAATTTTATTCGTTACATACTAATCTTTCCTCCTTATAATATCTATATATATAATACGCCAGTCAGTGAAGCCGCTTCTCCTCCTAAACTAAGAGTCGCACAGTCAAGTGTGGCACACCGTTGGAAAGGTCGTGGTCTCAAGTGGTGCGATAAGATTAGAAATTTGACAAAAAGTAAAAAAAAAAAAAATATTACTTGCACAGTTTGCGCTAAGGGTTGCTAGTTAGTATAGATGTAGATAAAGTAAGATCAACGACACGAGATTTTTTTTGTCAACTAACGGTAATCGGTAACGGTAATCACTCGTACCCAGTACCAACGCAAGTTGGTCGACGAGAGCTAAAGGTATGGTAAACTCTAAAACTGGTAAGGTAACCATCTAGTACCGTAGTTGTCAACATTGATTGAATAAGTTCTGTCATATATACATACGTCTGATTCGGAATCTTCCAACGAATCCTCCATGTCTAATAGAGACGACAGCAATTAGAATTAAAGGAAATAAACCAATTAAAATTGTTTAAATCCCCGAAGCTTTATTTACATTTTTCTCTCGCCTCGGTGGGCTTACTTTAGATTGGTGTAGATATAATCCTTTAAATTCGAATTTCTTCAAATTGGACAATAGGCAACATGCCGCTGGTACAAGTATGTATATATTGAATGGAATCAGGCGTTACTTGGCGAAAGTCCATGATAAAACAATGGGGTAAGATGTTGAATTTTTATATAATTGCACTAATTTCAAAGAGTCTCAAACAGTCTTGAGAATGCCTCGTGAGTAGGTGAAACATAATTATGTCGACGTTTATAATGTCTTCTATTTAGCAAAATTTGTGCAATTATATAAAAATTCAACATCTTACCCCATTGCTTTAAGTATGTATATGTTCCAATATAATATTATTCCATAGTGAAAAAACACCTAAGTACTCACCTTTGCTACCAAAAAAGTCGCTGAACATACTAGAAGTAGAAGCAGCCAAACCATTGAGATCAGAACTGATGTTGGAAAAGAAATCACGATGAGTGGCCGCCAACATGTTCGTAGTTTGTAGCGCAGTAGAATCGCGTCGCGCTGGAGGACTACCAGATGACTCTTGGCTTTCACCCTGGTAGAGAAAATGTAACATGATGTACAGGCAAGGTTCCATTATTACAACTCAATGACTTGACTGTATGCTGATGCTCAGACGGTACAGATTCTAATCTAATAATGGGAATGCACTTTTGAACCTTGACAGTACATCATACAACCTAAATATAAAAAAATAAAAAAAAAAAATTAAATGAAATGATTTATTTATTTGGATAGGTCTCTAAATGGCTCTTACAAACGTCAGTAAGTACTTAAAATAAAAAATGTCATGGCTTCTATATTTACATGTACTGCCAGATTCGCAAAGCAATAAGTAGAACCGAGAGAAAGAACCTGGCAATAAAACTCTCGGTCACTCTTTTCAAATAATTGACTCATTTACACATTTTCTTAAGACTAAATGTGGACGAATGTACATTGGTCTCGTGTCAAAATCAAAAAGAGTGTATAATACAACAAAAAAAATTTATTATAGTCGCCTAAGTACAAAATATGCTACAATTACGGCATTTTAGGAGGCACCTGCACCATGCTCAAGCCAGACACTTTTATCATTAAGGTAATCAACTGTCTTATAATATGCTTTTTGACATAAAGTGGTCTTTATAAAGTTTTTAAATTTATTGTCGGGCATACAAATGACCGATTCAGGCAATTTATTATAAAAGCGTATACCTTCCCCCTTGAAAGAATTACTAACCTTGCTAAGCCGATAACACGGAGGGAGTAGTTTATTTTTATTACGTAGATTTCTGTCTGTAACGTCACTTACTTTAGTATAGCTAGATATATATATTTTTCCTGACATACAGTATGTTATCAAATATATATTGGGAAGCTACAGTTAAAATATTAATATCTTTAAATCGCTCCCTAAGAGAATCTCTTTTACCTAAACAATAAATGGCACGGACTGCCCTCTTTTGTAATATAAAAATTGTTTCTATATCTGCTGCATTTCCCCAAAGTAGTATTCCATAGGACATCAAGCTATGGAAGTAACCAAAGTAAACTAGCCTAGCAGTAGCTACATCTGTCAACTGTCTAATCCGTCTCACAGCATATGCAGCAGAGCTAAGCTTATTAGCTAAAATGGTGATATGGTCACCCCATTGTAATTTAGAATCTATTGTTATTCCTAAAAAGGTAGTGTTATTTACAAATTCTAACCTTTGGCTACCCAGCACGACATGGACGTTTGCTTGTCTGACATTGGGCATTGTAAATTTAACGCATTTAGTCTTTTCTGCATTGAACAATAGGTTGTTTGTAGAAAACCAATTTGAAATATCATTTAAAATATTATTAACATTATTCGCATCTGTACTATGCCGATTTACTTTGAATATAATTGATGTATCATCCGCGAACATTACTATGCCAGCTTGTGCCTCGATCATGAAAGGCAAGCCATTAACATAAACCAAGAAGAGAAAAGGCCCTAGAATTGATCCCTGAGGTACGCCTATTTTGACGTTAGTTCCGTTTGACTTAACGTTGTTCACATGAACAGTCTGCAGCCTATCTGTCAGGTAAGATCCTAATAGTTCTAAGGATTTTTTGTCAAAACCATACCGACGTAACTTTAGCAAAAGTGTCTGATTGTCAACACAATCAAATGCTTTAGACAGATCACAGAATACCCCAATGGCATCCTGCGTTCCCTCCCATGCGTCGTAAATCAAGCTAACAAGGGTTACTCCCGCATCGGTGGTAGATTTTCCGCGAGTAAAGCCAAATTGCTGGCTGTGGAAAAGATTGTTGGTCGTGAAGTGGACTTGCATTTGATTTAGCATCACTCTCTCAAACACCTTACTCAGAGCTGGCAAAATAGAAATGGGGCGGTAGTTACCAAGTTCTGACTTAGATCCCTTCTTAAATAATGGTATTAGTCTACTATTTTTCATTAGGTTAGGGAATATACCTTCATCTACACATTCATTAAAAATTAGTGCCAAGTCAGGTGCAATGATATCAATTACATTACTTATTAAGCTAACTGATATACTCCAGTGATCTTCAGACTTTTTAATTTTGAGATTTTTAAATGCTTTCAAGATGTCACTGGGGTCTATATGTTTGAAGTTAAATTTAGATGAAGAACCAATATTACTTTCGAGAAGGGCCACAGCACCGTGGGCACATGAATTAACAGAAGAAGTTACTTTAAATGGAATGTTGGTAAAATAATCTTCAAATGCATTTACAATACCTTTCGCAGAGGTTATATTCTTGTTTTCTAATTTAATTTTAGTAACAGTATCCCTCACTTTTAACTTTTATCCCTCACTTTTTTTTCAACTAATGTACACATAGGTTGCCAAAAAAGGAAGGAGATGGGTCAAGCGTCCGCAGTACAGAGTAACGGAATTGCCATGGTTTATATTGTTCATAGTGAGAAGAGGTTACAAAGTAGGATATTAGGATTAGAAAACAGGGAACCTATTCCGGATACTATATACTGGCGGGAAGAAGCAAGTAATTTAAGGTTACAACGTTAAAGATTAGATTAGAACGACTAGGGAAATGTATCCGTGTCCAATGTCTGACCCCTGAAAGGTAAAGTTTAAAATTACTTACCGTAATCAAAAGTCCTTTCTTCGCAGCCGCCTCTTTCGCGCTCTTCGTAAGATCTCCAAAAGTAGACTTGCCAACGTAATGTAGGTCTTCTAACGTATTCTTACTCACAGCCGTAGCAGTCTTACTTGCTTCTAAAGCAGATTTTGATGCTTCCTGAACACTTTTCGAGGCCTCTTCGGCAGCTTTTTTAGCGTGCAGTGTTAGCTGAAAGTATTCTTTTTATTATATTTATTTATATTACTACATTGTCATAGTGATAGCATCTCAAAAAGGTTGTATATATGGTGCACTAAGCTAAAGTAATTTAGGCACTGATATTTTGGTAAATATTTCTTCCGTGACTTAAACTTACATGAAGGTAATTTTTGATTAAGCATGAGTGTTTCGTTTTTTATATTTTAACCTACTCCTACATATATTTGGTAAAACGAAGATGAGACTGCCGGGCGAAGTGGTTCACTATAAAAATGTTACGCACCTACATGGTATATGAACAAGCGTGTAGTCTATGACCTAAGAGATAGATTAGGACAGAGAGTTTCCAACTCATTAAACCCTAAATTACTACGTAGACATGCTTAGTACAGCTAGTATTTGTGTTTATACATGGGTAAGTATGAGTGCATGCGTGTGAGTATACAGGTTTACTACCAAAATGCGTGTGAACAAACCCCTCGGGTTGTATGCGTTTTGTTTTTATGTATATGTGTATACTATGTAGTGTAGCCTCTATAATCTACGTTCAGTCCACTATAACCCGCAGTGACCAATACCTGACCGAAAGGTGCAAATATTTTCTTTTCTTCTCCTTCAGCCACTTTTCCTTTCTTCTTCAATGGCATCAATAAGTAACACATTCATAAAATTTAAATTAAGAGAAAAATTTAATAAATAAATAAAAATAATTCACAATTAAACTACAGACTATATCTTACCTTATCCATATGCGCTAGTAATCCTTCTTGGCTACTTTGTCTGGTGGTTTCTCGTACTAATTCTTTGGCTGAAGCAGTGAATTGTTCCAGCAACGATGATTGTGACGTCTGCCTGGATACACCACTACCTGTGCTCTACAAAAAGGAAAGTAACCTCGTAAAACCAATTGTTGTGTAAAGGATTTGAGAACAGAGAACAGCTGTTCTCTTTGAGACAGTCTTGATAATGCCTCGTGAGTAGGTGAAACGTTTATCATGTCTTCTATTTATCGAAATCATTGCAATTATCTTAAAAAATCAACATAATGTTTTCCATTGTTTTATCATGTACTTTCGCCAGGTAACGCCTGACTCCATTCAGGATTTGACTTATATTCAATCTTTGACGTGAAGCACTTGAAAAATGTTTGAAAAGGTGCAATGGTTCACTGCAATCATACATTGTCCTCAACTATCCGCTAACCTGTTCCTGCAGTTACCCGCACGCTAAATTTATGAAAACTAGGTAATATGTGGCACTAATAAGTGCTATGCATGATTTTCAAATATCAGGCACAATGAACGGAAAAAAATAGAAGAGATTCTAGAGTTGGAAAATGACTCAACGCAGATAATGCCGTCACTAGGCAAATCCAGACGTGAAGATGTGTAGTTCGGTTCTTGCAGTTGGCCTGTGATTTCCCGCGCTAATCATGTGATACTTGCTAGCCAATCAGAGACGTGGATTGACAATTTAACCAATCATTATTTCGTAATAGTAATCGTTGTTCATAAAAAACAAAATATTTCGTGGGTCTGTTTATTTTAGAGATTTTATTTGAAGTTACGCTTCCATGTTTTTCCGTTCCTGATCGTGCAACTTGCCTTGTTAATAAAGGGTTGAAAAATACTAAAACGTGATGCAACGTGTCGAGCCGACGATGGTATGTACCTGCAGGGCTATCACAACCAGCGTCAACATCAGTAGATAACCAATGATATCGCAGAAAATGTCAAACAATTGGGTAACGTGACCGAAAATTTCTGCGATATCTTTGGCTGAATAGTTGACACTACCGTGCACGTTGTATTTTCGTTTCGACACGTCACGACACGTGTCAACATTATGTTATACAGCTCATACTTTGGCATAAGACGGTGCGTGTGGTGGCAGTGAAGAGTGGTGTGAAGGTGTGAGGGCTCGGTCAGAGTCACTCGTACTAGTGCTGTCGGCGGTCGCTCGATGTCTGCTCACTACCGTCTTGGGCGTGGTCGTTGAGTTAGAATCCGACTCACGACCGACACTACCGCTGTCCGTGTCCTACGGGAATGTTAGCAATGGGTACTACTGAAGCTTTGGCTGTGTTTGTGATTATTACTGGTTTAGTTCGAAGGTTCAAAATTTGGTCAGATACTACAATGGCTCTAGTGCAAAATTGACCAAAGTTGACTATACCCTATTTCACATATGAAGCACCCGGTGACGATGGGTATTAGTCATAATACTGGGGCTACACACACGCGTCGCATGTTACTCTGACGTATTACGTCTGATTACTACTCCAAAATAATTATCATATGAATAATTATCTTTGTACAGTCACTATGATTTATTGTAATACCACCGGTGACTAATCACTGCATATTATGTGACGAGTATTGTGTGGCTGCGGCATAACGTAGGTAACGTCAAATACCAATGTAAATGTTTTTTGAAAGCGTGTGACATCCGATGACGTCATATTTCAAGTCTAGCCTAGCCTTAATGCGCACCTAGCGCGAAAGTGCGCTCTTCGAACGTAGTACGGTCGTCGGCGAACGTCACCGCACTCTTCCTATGTGAAAAATACCGTAGCTAGTGTACAAAGGTTAATTTAATATAATAAATACCTTTTATCTATAGCAGTATACTACGGTACCTACGTACCTAAATACTTATTAAGCATGGCTAAGTTCTGGTCACTATGAGCTACTGCGAATGGGGAACTTCAAATCTGCACATTTAAAATCTTAAGAGATGGTGTTTACTGTGCAATTTCGGATAATCCACCAAAATACGTATATTAAAATTTTATCAACGTTACATGCATGACAAATTTTCTCCGTAAGGCGTAGTATAGGTATGAAAATTACTAAGAGAAAAGAGATCACTTCTGTCACATAACAAGAGTGCTTTATTTTTATATGCCTACATATTATTAAGCATTCATTTGTACATTATTTTCAAGTAGAACTCACTAGTCAAGTAGAACTTTCGGGTACCTCATTGATTTTTATATTAATTAGATAGATTGATTGGCTTGATTTTAATCGAGCTAGCCTATACTCCGCCGGGCGCCACTGGAAATACGTTCTGCCTTTAACCAGAGACGCCCGGCAACGGACGTTAGAGCGGCCGCGGCCTTCGTCGGCCTTGGCGGAACTAAAAAAAAAAAAAAAAAAAAAAAAAAAAAAAAAGCTAGCCTATACTATAATGTACAACCGAATGGGGTAGATGTCTACAACTTAAATAAATAATTTAAATGTATTTATTAAATAAAGAATCGCAAACTATGTACGTATATTGTGTTCGATCTTATTATTATTCTTGTATTTCTTTTTAATCATCAATTGGATCACTAATACTTAGAGATTTAACGGTACAGAATAGTGACGTCATTGTTTAGTTTTCAATACATATTCCTCTGAGGTCTATCGTTTTGTCATTTAATAAAAAGCAGCTGATTTGATTTGACAGTCACCTACTCTATTCTCTAGTACTGTAGTTGATACTTACACTTTTCTTAACAGGGGCTGCATGTGTGACGTCATTAGTTTCCATCCTGCCGACTTCTGGCGCTTCGTCGTCGGACAAGTCGCTGTGGTCTGAACTCGAGGCGGACGGTGAAGGCGATGTCGACTCCCGGCCTTGAACTTTGACGCCTATATCGTCCACGTCACCGAACATTAGTGATGAAGGGGGAGTGTACACCTGTATGTAGTGTAAATAAAATGTAGTTAAGTAAATCAATCAATAATCAATCAATCGACTTTAATATGTGTAGACGTCTTTAAGCCCGCCATTTTGCAAGTTCCATGTCAGTAATACGATTCTTTTGTGTCTAATAAGCACTCAAGATGTTGGTAGGGCATTTTTATTAAGAGCCATTTCACAAAATGCGCCGTCTTAGTACGGTGCCCACTTGTGTATCGTAATTTATTGTAATTTCGATTGAAGTTATATCAATATTTTGACAAAGTATATGCAAGAATTTCCTATATTACTGCAGAAATCGGTTCTCTAATGAACGTAGCTTATTTTGGAATAATTTTATTTTTGTAATTACTGTGTATTTAAACCAAAAATCACGATCAAATTGCGAGGTTAAACTCAAAAATTGGCCTAATGGTTTATTTTTTGACTAAATAATTGTAATGCAATTTAATCATCTGTTACATTAAATGACGATTAAAATATATATCCAATGCTTTATGTATTATTTTAAACTCAATTTATAAGTATTTTTGATTGAAATACGACTCTGAAATCAACTCTGCGCCCGTTTTTCAATAAAATGCTTGTGGCAAATTGATTACTATAGATCAAATAAGTTATTTTTAGTAAATGTGTTACATTAAACGTCAACACGAAAGCTTGGCCCATTTTTTGCGCATATTCAATAACTTCTAGTTATTACAGACTATGGTAATTTAGGAGCTCAAAATATTAGAAATTCGTGCGAAAACGTGAAATGGCTCTTAAGGCTATTGAACATTGCAGTCGGTACTTACCGTTTTGGCATCTAGAGATGATGAAAATGTCATCGGTACTTGTACTACAGCATTATACGTTTCTCCTATAACGTGCTGTTGATTTCCACCTGGAAGTGGTAAATAATTTTATGGTGAATTCAATCATCATAGACTTATCAAAATCATCTTATCAAAAGATTTCATGAACATGCTACATCTTGAAATTAGTCTGAAAATATCTGAATTATAACATTCCACTTGAAGAAAAATAAATAAACCCTTATGTATTATGTACCTATACTTTAGTAGATTTCACTTTATAAGAGTAGGTATGTAATACTTATAAAACGATATTTAATTACCTGGTGATAAGTCCGAAGATGCTATTTCTGACACAAAGTCGCTCAAAGACGAATAAGACGAGCTCGTACTTTCAGCCGCTTCCGAATCAGATCCGCTTTCGTCTGGACAGATTTTCATTGACAATATTAATTTGATATAATACATTTTACGGACAATTTCAATAATAATAAGCAGATCAAATATATCTTTTGCTAATACTGAATGCTTTTAAATTTCAACTCGCAACAGTGGGCATTTTATTTAATTGGGTTTAACGGCCAAGGCCCCTAGTCGTCCCTAGTAAACACTCTTAACTTCCCGGGTACACACTCGTAAAGATGAAGGGGGCTAATGAATCAACAGCAAACTTATTTCCTTACCGGTAGGCTGGTTTTCCTGACGCTGTAACTGTCTAAGTGCGCCATTTAAGGAACTGCCATCGTCCCAAACAGCGAATCGTATCGGCTGCAGTTGATCGGCAAACCATTTCGGTTTATCGCCAACTTGACGAGGATCAAACACTCCGGTTTGTACCCGCAGGAATGCTACGTTACAAGGTGTTAGCGACCATTCTGCGAGGAACTCCACTGCCTGAAATCATTTTATTGTTAGTTTAGTTTTTTCCGCCCAAATTTATTTTAACTGCCGCGATTTCGCAAAACGCAGACGCCGCAACTGCCAGGCGGTGTACGCGGCGAGGAGTTATTCAACTGCGCGCTTCACTTATTAAAAGTGAAGCGCGCAGTTGATTCGAAAACTGCACTTCGTTTAATAAGCGTAAACAAACAGGAGAAGGGACGCGACTAACCTGTGTTCTTGCAAATTTGTTGAGAAAAGACGTGGTCCTCGGACGCGAGCGGAGAAAACTGTTGATTTGGAAGGCGACAACCGGCCGCGGGTAAAGCCGGAGGGTCCTCGTGTGTTCCATGAAGTTCGCCAGTATGTTTTGTGAGTTAAAAAATCTTACCTGCAAACAGTTTTGATACAACATTGTAATTGGCTGTTTTACGACATGTTGTAATAATTATTATACGTAAAGTCCACCTAAATATCTAATTTGATGTATCAGAAGTGGGACAATTTTTAAGGAAGTATCGAAGGCACCATTGTAGAATAGAATAAAGTTTCTTGTACAAAATACATAGCATAATACAGGTAAATATGTACAACTGACGTTTCGTAGATTACGGTAGCGATATACTAATAATGTAGGTACTTTAATATAAAATAAAAACTCTTACCATAGCTACTCTTGTGGCTACATCTACCGAGTCGACATCATTGCCGTATATAAGTGGATTGAACGGTTGAGGTTGTGCTGGAGACTGATAGGGCGACGCGAGAGAATGTCTCTGAGGCGTGTGGCCGACACTCGCCGCGCCGCTAGCGACCGACACTCGTCGAGACTCTGGCGTACTGTGAGGAGCTGACTGAGCACCGTCACTTCCGCGGTATGATGCGGAATGGACTCTAACAACCAGATTAATAAATATGTTAGACCTAGTGGTCGTCCATATGGCCGAACAGTAGACTTCGCGAACCCGTGAAAAAAATGTTTTAAATCAAGGAAGATTTGTACTGAGTCTCGTAGACATCCGATAAAAAAAGAGGTCGCAAGCCCGGAACACATACAGACAGACGAAATCAAAATTGTCGAGTATGATCTCGAAACGTAGACGCTTTACTCGCTCGATCAATAACGCCACATACGAGTCAAACTAAGCAGAGCTTGTTCTATGAGAACTAGACAACTTATTCAAATACTTATGGCAGTTTAACAGTTCCTTCGGAGATATGTAGTTTAATCGTTCAAGGTTTTGCACCAATTTGATTCGTTTGTACGTACAAACGAATCAAATAGGTATGGTACCATATAGACACGAAAAACCAAATCACTCCTTTTAAGTCGTTATCAAATAGGTTCGTATAAAACATAAGGTTAATAAATTCTTACACTACCTACACACAAGCCGGTAAAGAAAATTCAGTTTTGGTACCTGATATTGAAAATTTTATACGTATTTTTGGGTATTTTCATATTGTCACAATAGAAAGAGGAAAGAATACTTACTTCAGTGTAGCACCGCCCACGCTATCTCTCATTGAAGGCATTATGGGTGCCGCGGCTTGTTCAGCAGTACTGCTCGTCAAACTGTTCAAAGCCTAGCCACAACACAAATAACAGCAGTATTATTCATTATGGTCTTCACACTTTACTAATATGCTAGATATCTAAGAAGCAAGATCAAATTAACTCACCAATCCGGTATGGGTAGACACACTCAAGAGCAAATCGACTCAAAATATAAAAATCTTTACTTTGAAGTACAATCATAAAAACATTCTACTCATTTTGAATAAGTACAACATTCTACTATACAGATAGGGTTGCCATGTTACTAAGGCCATTTTTATACCCCAAAAGTTAAATGCTCGTCCACATGTTATTTAATAAATTGCAATTATTGTTCATACATGCGAAATTATGTCTATACAGAACGCTTAGGGCAATTTAACTCGTGGTGTTCAGATAAGTAATAATTTGATTTTATGACTTTTTTAACTTGGCACCCAACGTGGGACCAATTTGAATAATAAATTGGAAAATTATAATAGTTAAGTAGAAATAGTTTCGGGACTTAAATGCGTAAATTACGTTTTATATGGCCTGACGTTTCGACCGAGCCTGATGTAAGTCGGTCGAAACGTCAGGCATATAAAAAGTAATTTACGCGTTTAAGTCCCGAAAACTTAACTATTAAAATGATTGGAACTGACTTGGAAAATTATCCACATCTACATGTAGTTTAGTCCAAATAAATTATTGTTTGTTGTTCGCGAGTGTGGATATTTTTAAATTAAAGCAAAAATTATTTACATTAAATAATTAATTTAAAATTACTTCAAATTCATAACACCTAAAATTAATGGCGATCCTATCTACAGTACAGATTTTAAGTATGCTCGTTAAATTTAATATTTTCACAAAATATTAGATACATCTTCGAAGGGAAAAATGTATTTCAGGTAAAATATAATTTTATTTAAGCCTACATAAATATAGCGTAGCATATTCACATCACATCACATGCTGTAGAACAGAGAGAACAAAAATTATCATTGAAATAATGTTACAGTTTTAAAACTACTTAAGTTATCCATTTGTTTGTTGGGCAGGAATATTATTTCAATAGATATTTTTAAAGTGTTCTCTACTTTAAGATGAGGTAGCGTTTCTTATCATTGGCATTCAGTTTTAGAACCTTTATATATTATGTTCCATACCATAAATTGTATCACTTCAACTTGAAAGAGTGTATTTTAGGGCGAAGCAAAACTTCAAAACGCTACCTATAAAGCAACAGTTAATTAATGTAACACGTTCACACACACGCACACACACACACAGTCGATACGTGCGATACGCTATAATCCGCATATAGATACATATAATATAATTATAACAAGTACGATTTAACGGGAGAAGGCTTGTCATTGATCTGGTGAAATAGAATTATAAGTATTGCAGCTTATAACAACGACGACACGTGTCTATGGTAGCCAATGGCAGACGTTCTCCGGTCTAATAGTGAGTATAATTATGTAGTGAAATAGTAAAGTCAAACTGTGCAATGTAAAAAAGAACAGATATTTACACCAGTCCCGGCACTGTCCATGAGAAGCACGGCCTAGCGTCGGAAAAGAAGTGAGGACGTGTTAGTGAGTGAGAAAGAAAACAACAATGAAACTTTAAAAAAAAATATTGAAGAATAAGTAGTTTGTATAAAATGTTTGTTTCAATCAAATATCCTAGTCTTTTAATTTCATAGTTAAATAAAATTAAGTGCCACCTCGAAATTATATACGCTGTGATGACATTAGGTAACGATTTTCTTAAAGTGATGTAATTCATAAACTCAGAGAAAGGAAATATGACACAAAAATGTATTATATGAAATGAGTTCTAGTCATGCGTCGTATATTATTTGGATATCAGTTAGAAACATATAGACAAACTCTCGACGTAGCACCTCAAACAGATGAATCTTTTGGTGAGAATGAGTAATGAGTTTAAATTTTCTGTTGTAATTGGACCCAGATCACTTATAGAATTATACTTGACAGTTACCTGCTAGGTTTACATAGCAAATAGATTTTAAGTGTCTAGTAAAAGTGTTTGTGTGAGTAAAGAACATCTAGACGAATATTGACAGAAAGGTAATTAGAAAAACTGAACACAAAAACTTAGCGACATCGATACAAAATGCGCTCTCTAATGCAAGTTATCAAAAAAGTTTATAGTAGATTAGTGATAAAGAATTGTATGAGATACATTCATAAGAAAAACACAAAACATGAAATTGTATCAATGTTTACCTGTTTCAAATGACTTTTCAATACAGAACCTTCAGGTTCTGGTAAAGGTGGAAGGTCCTGGTCAGTACCGGTGGGACACACCAGTTTTGTAGCGTCCAAGTCTACCATCCAAATGTCGTCTGGTAATCTAGGAATCACAGTGTTAACTTGAAAATGAGGATACGATATACTACTCGTAATTTCGATGTATTATCGTTGGTATTTAAAAGCGGCTAGTCTGCTGTAAACTATGTTTATAGATATTTATTCGCCAAAATTCATCCATCACCAGCACCAGGTATATCAATATTGAACCTTATCTACTTTAAAACCTTACTATGTTTGATGTAAACACACTTTATAGGGTAAAACTAAAATGACGACTCCAAATCACCAGCACCAATTGTCAGCTGTTGTTTCTTAATCGCTTAATCGTTATGAGAACAGATTTACGAACTTGGCGTAGAAATATAATGATTTTTACTTTTAATGCATACGGAACTTGAGTAAGTTTTCTTTATTTTTTTGAACCGAACTGTAAAGTGTCAATATTTGGAGGAGTGCCAACGATAGGGTAGTTTATGGTATATCGCTCACCTGAAACTCTTCTTATAAGTAAAAAACGTAGCTGGTATTCCAATAAGGAAGGGTGTAGGCGCCAATAGTAGTTGTTCAGCACAACTCATGCAGCTGGGCAGCAGCGGTATAGCGGGGAACATGTACTCGAGTGGGTACAACATGGCAACTAGCGCCATCACAGACATCGATAGTGCGTTGTAGTCGCGCGATTGTACCACCACTTTGTTCTCGAGCAGAATTAGCGTAAGGACTTTGAGACATGTATCGACACCTAGTGGGATAAATACAAACTTATGAATAAAAACTGTAAGTTTTTTTATTAACAATGAAGTATGCTAACTTTTTTTCAAAAAAAGTCTTGGGCTGGCCCTGAATCAACGACTGTCTCTTTCCAGGAGCAACGTTCTGCCAGCTGAACAAGATACCAGTAGACCGGGACCTCTCATATTGTATCAATATCGCGACTTAAGGCGTCGCCGGAGCGACATCTACTAGCAGTTAAGGAACTAACCAAACCTAGTGGTAGTATATTTAATTAGTCTGATTATGACCCAAGTCACTTACCGAGAAGTTCCAGCGGTAGATGTAACGGAAAGTCCACAAGTGCAAATCGCGTGTGATCAGGCAACGCAAACAGTAACGGCGAGTGAGATGTAGGTGACAATACTTCGAGTTCGACGCGAGTTTTTCCTGGTACAGGCACTGGGGCCGATAACAATCGTAGTATCCACGTTTCTATCTCTTTGACATCGTGCAATACGATTGTAGGGGTGTTGTCATATGCTTGTCCGGTTAATACGGACCATACTGTATCTCTAAAACAATGTATTCCAAGCTCAGAAACTATAGGTATACAATATAAATCTGTTAAAAGTACGAGTATAATATTACTAGATTACTGCAACTGGCTTGAGAAATAAAAAGACACCTACCTAAGGGTTTGTCTGGACGCACCTACGCGTCTTGGACTGGAAGACTCATTGCAGGCATCGATTAATTTCTTTAGGGTAAATAGGCACTCTCGGAATGTGGAGAAGAATGGATGATGTGACAATAAGCACAGTGATGTTAATGAATGATTTCGTACTCTCTGCAAAAAAATAAACAGAAAATAAATAATTACAACTTTTGGTCATAACAACGCCAACTAGTCTCAAACTAAAAAGATCTTGGATTAAGGGAACACAATACCTTCACAACGGCTCTGATAGCGAAACATGTTTAATAGATTTTGTATATAAATACATAGAAAATGGTCCCAACTACGAAACAAATATTTGCTGATGGTACAAATATTTGACGGACCCCTGATTAGAACATGATACCACTCGTACCGCAATGCGTAAACGTTGTGCTATTTTGAGGTTTAAGTAAGGTTGCAATCAAGAACACTATCCGTACTAATTATTTTAAAATATGAATAGACCGAGCTATAGAAATATCGCAATTAGAAGTGCGATATATACTTGTCTTTTCCTAGTGGCTCTTGGACTAGGCGGGTGCGATCCCCCGCTCTCGGAATCCTGCGCAGCGGCGAGTCGCGGCGCCAGTGTCGCGCTGCAGTCTCGCTCCGAGTCACTTGGCGCTACATTGCTGCTCCTATAGTCACTGGAACAGTCGCTGTCTTAGTCTAACACCAGCTCTTGTTAATCAAAATCAAACGAAATAACTTCAGAAGTATATTGTAACACATTATTAGAATTAAATAAAGACAGAAAATTTAAGTACACACATCTTCCGAAATTCGAAAATAACATCAGAAAGAACCTATAAATTAACTGTTAAAGAAATAGAAATTTTAAAAGAATTTAAATAATTTGATTTGAAGTATCAAAGAATCAGAAGTAATAAATGTTCACCTTGAGAAGGCGGAATCAGAACTCTTTTCCATAGATTTCCGCCAGGATTCGCGACGTAGCATGCTGCGCTCTCGCGGCCCGGGAGCCGCTGCCCGCTCCACTGCTCGGTAGAAGTTGACGCAGATGCCATACCGCGTCTTACCTATACACATCATCAAGTTACCATTAATAACTATGATACTTTTCACTGTATAAGATTGAAAAGTTCTTTCAACATTTGGAGTTCACTTACCCGAATCTTTATCAGTGAGCGTAAAGACAAATGATGTTGTATCCCGGGCGGTTGAATGTCCTGTCGCCCTCCGAGGTCCTACAGACACGCAGCCCTCCGGTTGACAGAAGTATACCATGTCCAGCGGTAGTGGAAAGTCATCGTGGTTTGTGAGAGGATAGCGACGAAGTAGTTCGGGGGCCTGATGAAATAAATAATAAAAATTGGAATCCCAACATTGTGAAAGTGCACTAATTCTATAATTTTAATAAGTTTCAATATTAAGAGCGTTTTTCCTGTCAAGTGTTTTTCTACCAGCGTGCAGACCTCGCCTGCAATGCGTGTCGATGTCAATGTCAAATTTCATACATTATTGAAATGCGTATTATGTCGCGCGGGCCAACCGCACACTGCCGCGCCGGTTGTTATGGTAACGGGGCTAGTCGCGAACTGACGGTTAAATCGACACGCACTGCCGGCGAGATCCGCACACTGGTGAAAAAACGCATGACAGGAAAAGTGCTCTAACTCGCCAAGGGCATTTTTCGGAGCTCTTAATCTAGACTGGATAACACATAAGCAGGGCCGAGCCGCCCCTGTGTGCGAAGTGTGCGGCGCACACAGGCGCCAAGACGATAGGGGCGCCCGCGCCGCCACCGAAATTATTTTGGACGACGTATTCTTTTTAGTAGAGTAAGTACCTATCGATAAGTAAGTAACCGCAACATGTCTTGCAAGGCTCCCAAGATAATATTCACGATGGTTGTTTCCAGCTGGGCTTTAGTTTACATTGATTAGGTACCTACCTACGATCAAAAGAACTGCGCCGATCAATTTCATCAAGGCACGCCAGCCGTGAGAAAAAAACGGATATTCCCCGATTTTAAAACGAACGAGAGAGCCAAAATAATTGTTGTAATACAGTCGAATTAAGAACCTCAACCGACTTCCAAAAAAGTCTGTTGAAAAATCAAAATATTAATCTAGTACTTATGTTATTATATTCTGAGGGAATTAACACGAATCTTACCGGTTATATCGGCCTTGGTTACCTGGTTGAAACGTCAGGCACAAAAGGTATGTACCTACCTACCTGTGCATATATAGGTATGATACGTGCTAATTCCCGTCGAATATCATAATAGATTATGTAACGCGATAGCTAAAAGCACTAAAAACAATATTATGTACATATTGTGTTAGGTACTGGACTGTTTTACGTCTTCAAAACTAGAAGAAGAACGTGGTAAAAATACAATTAAAAGAAGTAATTAATATTTTACGACTCTACTCTACCATGTACTTCCTAAGAATCATTTGCACAACAAGTGCAGGAGGTGGCACCGGCAGCCAGCGTGGACGAAACAGTGGTCGGAGCTAACCAGTGGGGTGCCTACCAACACACTGTACTGGGCTGGGCGACTCACCAGCTGCAGTAGATCCAGCAAAGTGGGCGCCTGATCTCACCTGTCTGGTATCCGTGTGAACCCGTATACCGACATCTACTGCAGTAGTAAGTGACAAGACGCAGAGAATAGCTTCGTCTAAAACCGTGTGGTTAGATGGGAGTCGACCCACCAGACGAAAGGGTTCCAAAACCCCCCTGATGCGTGGTCACCAGGCCCTCACCGGTCACCACCGGCATGCGGCACGGCGACACACATCAGGATTATCCACGACCTAGTGGGGTAGCCTTCTGGGGGTGGTTGGTCCCATTTGGGGCCCTGTGTTATACGTTAGGTTAGGCGGGCGGCCAGCGGCACCAAAGTTTCTAAGGGTCTTCCTGGCCAGGGCGGGTCGACCCACACTTGACTGCACTGCGCCACTGGTGCCATGCCTAATGCACCACACACAGATCGCCCCGGGCCCGGCAGTGTAGCATCTGAAACCCCAACACAACCCAACCTAGGCTGGGTTACTTGGGGGGCTTTATACCATCTGGACCAACACTGATGTACCACCTGGTATTATGTATACCGCAGTATACCGTGAATTCACGTTGCCTCGTCCGTTGATCAGCAAGTGTGCCGCTAGCAGGTGAGGTCGCTGGGGTCCTGAAGATGTTTTGGTCCCTTAAACCAATTAGCGTTTTATTTTTCGCAGTAATTGGCAAGCGAATTGGTTTTACATATTTATAAAAAAAAAACATTGAAACATGAAGATTCGTAAAAAAAAGGCGCTTCATAGGGTTCGCACACAGGCGCTGCCAGGGGTCGGCTCGGCCCTGCACATAAGTCAATGAAATAGTAAGAGCCAGCACCAACCAATGAAGGCATGAAATTAGTCACTTCAACAACGTCTACCGAGACATTGTGCAAATAAATAAGAAAAGTTAAAAATAGGTAAAAAAAAACAAATCAAATTGTTCTCATAGTCATGTTTTACCTGAACTGGTGCGAGCCCCTTTCCCGAAGTATAAGGCCTGGCTCCGACTATGGTTAAATAATCCACCAGTCTCGGACACAACTGCTGTTTCTGAATGTCCATATTTGTACTAAACTTAAATTCCTCGTTTGCTTATGTACGATGTTTCTCGAACCCATTATATTCAATTATTTTATGGCTTGTCATAATTATCATTTCTTTAGATAGGTCTTGATAAGTAAGCTGAAATAAAAAAAAGGAATAATCACGGTGTTACGAACAACTGACACTTAAAAGATTACTAGTAGGTAAGGTACAATACAATAACTCCCTGAGGTTATCCTTACGGGCGGCCGTGGCCTCAGCCGCGGAGACAAAAAAAGTACAATAACTGAACTGTTTGGTCCTTAAAAGCTTCTGCAGTTCAATACGATGTCTACAGGTTTGCGTAAGTAGCCCAGGCAAACACAATGAATTAAAAAATACTAATCAAAACCACAAAGTATTCATAATAGCCCATAACTCGTCGGAATATTCAATAAAAGCACCATTTTGATTCAATATCAGCTCGGTTTTAATACGCGCGTAGAGGTGACCGAGGCCCGTTGACCTATTTAAGTTGAATACCTTGACACATTTCTGAGGCATGAGGGGTGCAAACAGCCACTGTTGAGCGGGAGGAGGGACCCAATAAGACCCCTATGGCGATAAAACCATATTATAATAAACAGCTAAAATTAAGTTTGTATTATATTTATAAATGCAATGAAACAAAAAGATGAATAAGTTGTAGGTAGGTACTAATCAAAGTGATTCAGAATAAGTAGGTACCTACTAACTATGTATCGATTTTTAATGAAACGCCTCTTATTTACATTAGAGGTGTTTCATTAAAAATCGATGACTAACGCGTTTATTAGCTTACGCTAACGTGTTAGTCTAAGTTAATGAATTTTGATCACATTACACACCTGAAAAGATTTTTAATTAACAATACACATACACGCACCATTAATCAAATAGTTAACTTCGTTAATCTCTCATCCGTTACTCAAAATGTTAACTTCGTTAAACGTCAATGCGTTACTTTTTAGAAATTTTATCGCAAGTTAACGTTAATCGTTAATCCGTTAACACGTAATAAAAATTACATATTCTTACTGTTAGTTCTGGATGTTAACAGGTTAGAAACAACAAAACCGTACCAAAAATAGGCAAAAAACAAGTTTATTCTATGAGAGTCCCCTGAAATATTGATTTTATTCGGTTTTATGGTTCCGTAGTTCAAGTCTCGGAACCCTTACAGTTTCGTCATGTCCGTCTATCTATTTGTCCGTCCGTCCTCGGCTTTCCTCCCAAACGGTAAACATGAAACTTTGCATGGCTATGTGTATTTGAGCGACCGAGGTGGGGAACCCCACCATCGTGGCGGTGAGGCCGATCATGGACGAGTGGCTGCAGAGGCAGTACGGTAACCTCACTTATCGTTCGGCTAGAAGGGTTGCGTGCTAAATTGCCGAGGCCCCGCTGCACGCAATCAGTTTAGCTCACCGACGCGGGATAAAACCCTACCAAACCCCAGCGCAGATGTCACACAGGCGGCCAAGGTCGCTATTATGGGTGACTACGAAACCCTATTCTACGCGTAGCCCGACACGCACACTATTATTATTAGAGTATGTATTATATAGGCATGTTGACAAACTATGATTTTCTGATTTATTTATGATTTTCATTCATTTGGATGATTCAGTTGCCTTCTGGACGAAACACTACTCGTAATTAGTGGAACTTATTATTTTTAGGGTTTTGCGGTTTGTACTCTTAGTTACGTAGTCTTGGGACACGCGAATATAGCGACGTATGGTCGCAGTGTGATTGGACACAACGCGACCACGGGAGTTGGATTAACGAATAACGGACTTGGAGAAATGTAACGGAAGTTAATGAGTTCGTTAACATATTTTTAAGTTAAGTTAAAAGTTAATCCGTCACTCGAAATGTTAACTTCGTTAATTAACGATTAACGGATTAACGAGTTAATGCCCAGCTTTGGGTTTTAAGTGCTTGCAATTTACTTTGGTTTTATTACCTTCGATGTACATTAAATGCTTGTTAAAAAGCGATACCTAACGAGGTAAAGGTCGTAAAGCAATGTTCAAAGTTTGGGCAATGGTCCTTTGTGACGTTGTAATCTATAATATTAGTGACGTAACACAAAGTACGTATTCCTAGCACGAGTCACGAGTGCGAGGGCTCTACAACGTGATGTGAATGTGCCTAATAATTTCATCATAATACCTACCTAGGTACCATAACCACCTGCTCGCCAAAAAATTTAATGAATTTGTTGCGAAATGAGAAACAAACAGACGCGGGGCAAGTACTACTTATTCCCTATTCTGTGCTCGGGGTTAGACTTTAAAAAATATTTTTACTAAGAAGAAATATCGCTAAGTATCTCGAACTATATTTTAATCTTGGTGTCTGATAGAATTCCAATATATTTCGATACTCTGGCACGTAACATATATTGGGAGTAACATAATACCAGTTGTACCTAAAGAAATCGCAAAACCCGATGTTTGTTGGGAATACAATACGATAACTTTTTTTCCAATTCTGTATCTCGTTAGAATTGAATGTCAAACCGAACGAGATGGTACATAGGTACCTAATATATCATGTGAGGGTAAAAGGGCACGACGATGTTCAATTTGAAATGGGTAAATATTTATCTATTTTTATGAGTGACTGGCGGACGCTATGATGTACTACTTATGTGCTTTAGGGTGATTCAGCTTTACTATCCTTGACACGTGGAGACAAAACATTGAGAAATGGATGGCTTAAGCGGGTACCTAATAGCACAGAATAGGGAATAGTAGAATTTATGAGAAGAATATTTACTGAGAAGAATTTTTAAACACACTGGTACTGTAGGTACTAAGTGGTTTAACTACTGGTCCGAAGAATCTTGAAGCTATATTGACTGCTAAAAGGCTTATCACTAAGAACCACGAAACATTATGCTGCTTGTCGAGCTGTCTTGTCTGATTAGCGTATTCCACAAGAAAGTTTGTTCTCTTCAGTTTTATAATATTACCTACATAGTAGGTAACCGTATACCTAGTAACTATTATACTTAGTACTTAAAAAAACGTAAGCTGAGCTTTGCATTTGTGGGAGTGCATGTAAGTGAACGTATAATGTGACACAGATGTATTGTACATACACACAGACTTTTTACTCTACTTTTCGTGATCACTCACACAAATGCAAAGCTCAGCTTACACCACTTTACCTATACCTACTTAGATTGTGTGGTCCATCCGCATGAAAAGCAGAACAAGGCCCCTAACTCATTGGAAAGTGCTTATAATTATGCAGAAGCCTTATTAACTTTCACAAACCTGTATAATCTTTGTTAAACTTACGGCAGTGGGTGCCAACATCGATTTAACGACCATGACCAATTTCCAGACAGTGTTTGCGTTATCGTATGACTTCATCGGCGTGGGTGGCATGGCAATCAGTATTTATAGTAATAAATACTAAGAGTAGGTTCCAATATTAAACAAGCAACGAGCACTAATAAATATAATGGAATAAAAGCATCACTCGACTACACATCAAAGAGATACAGTGTCGCACTCAACGTGGTACCTAAGTAACCAATTGCCACCAAGCACGAGCCCAACCGAAAAGTAGGTAATTCGTTTACATTGGTAGATACGGGTATGACTTTCTCCAAAACTGTTGTTAGTTGGCAATAGCAAACGTAATCTAGTATTAGGATTTATTTTGATTTTAAAACTAGTTGTTGCCGTAGATCTTATTTTCATAAATTTTATTTATTTCCAGTTTTCACGTCATACGCGTGCAAACATTAGTGAAATACAGATTATAATGTAGGTAGACATCGCACCCGCGGACTTTGTCAAGGGGTTGGATCGGGTGTTATCCCGCATCTTTGGGGGTGGTGTTTCCCGCTTCTGTGAGTGAAGGCTAAAACCCCGCACGTAACCCTATTGGCCTGCTTCTGTATGGACGGAGGGCTACCAGCCCGCCGTCCTCAGGGCCCGATCAGAGAGGTCCGTCGGTAGTCCTGCGCGTAGTGCAGTATGAATACACTTCAGAACTCAGCGAAGAGGGTACGCTTCCTCAGCCTCTCGGCAGCCCCTTTCGTGAGCATAACCTGCTAGCAGAAGGATACAGCCACGTTTCACTCCCTCCCGCTGGAGACCATGGTTTGTAATATTGTCTCCAGCGAAAAAGAAGGTACCTCCGCCCAGACCCACAATAAGTTCCCGGCGCGGCGTTGACTCGCCCACGTTTAGTACTCCCCCAACGTGTGTAGTGCCGTGTCCTCCTCGAAGCCGCGGAGTGTTGACACAGAGGTGTGACCTCACGATGAATGCGGTGCAGATACCAACTGAAGTAGCCGTGCCCGGTAATTAACAACGACGCGCGAGACGTTAGGTCACCGTGTCACCTCTCCACTCCGGTCTCCGTCCACTCCTCCTGATCATGGTGCAATGGTGGTGTTTCCCCACCTTGGTTGCTCAAGTTACCACCTTGGTTGCGTGTTGGGAACGCTGAGCCTCAATTTCTCAAAAGGCAGGCTTGCGGTCCCGTACAGCGCCTCCTTTTGCCATTGAAACAATGACGCAGGGGCCCTCGCTTCCAGTTCGCATGGAGGGGTCCAGGTTAAGATACATGCAGCCTTTAGGGAGGTCGTGCGGCCTTTTATTATACTGAAGGCCAAGGTTTTTAACGAACTGATTAAATAGATACGTTGCCGGCCGTCATCCTCATTGCCCAAACAGAAGCCCAGTATAGGTTCCATGTTCCGCACGAGCCCCAGGTACGGTCTCCTGCAGGAAGCGTTGGGTCCCCTTAAGTTAGGCATCAATCGCGAAAGCGCGGTGAAATACTTCATCGAGGTGATTATGCCCATAGAGTAGATAGGTAATAGCTTCTGTGGTAAGTATCGAAATGAGCATTGATGTTCATATGCAAATTGTGTTCCATTTAGGTAATCGCACCACCATTATGTAGGTACAGTTCCGACCGAGTGCTGTTGAAATAGATAACGAGAGATAAGTTCGTGAGCAAAAAAACAATGCAAAACCTCATTATTTAGTTACGATAATTCATAACCTATGTTGGCTGTGGCATACCTAATCGTTCAGGACATTTACATATTCATAACTCGTGGGTGTTAAGGTCAAAATTAGGAGACATCTATTTAGGATGCGAAGGTAAAAATAAACATTTTCCTCATTGTGGAAACTTTAACTAATAATATATTCGATGTGTTACGCGTTTTGTACCGCCGACCTATATAATTTAGTGATTAAATGGGAAGGTAAACAATTTTATGTAAATAAGTATTTCTACTACCTATTAGTTAGGACCCTTAAATAGTTTTCCCAGGTCTTGGTCTTGTTAAACTTGAATAATCACACACACACGCACATATCACGCCGAAGGGGTAGGTAGAGGTGGATTACACACCCAAAGTTTGCCAAGATGCCATCACCGGGCACACATATGATGGGTTATGTCCAAAATGGCCGAATTAAAAAAAGTAGCAGCAATATTGTAATTTTGAAACCCGTTGCCTTGCGATGAAATGTTGATGAAAGGCAACAAAATCTTACGTGCCAGCCGCTATGGCACAGCTAATTTTAATAATTAAGTTTCGGACTATTATATTACTATTGAATAATCAGTGTAAACTTTTTTTTTTAATTACAGAACCATTTTCTTGTAATTGTGAAAATATTTGTTTAGTAGTTTATGAAAATATCACAACAGAAACCCTGAAACCAAATTGACTTGTCATCGTAATTCACGGTGACACGAAACATTTATTCACACACACAGACCACGTCTTTATCGCGGAAGGGGTAGGCAGAAGCGCTTATTACGCCCACATTTCGGCAGTCAGTTCGTTAAACCCCACGTAATAGACGGCGAACCTTTTGCCGGTTTCGGGGACTGAGCATATTTGCGAGAGCGTCGACGCTTTTGTTAAAAGGTTCACCGCGTGCTAGCAGGTAGCACCCAAAAAATGAATTACCAGTAGGTACCTAAAGATAGGTTACCAGTAAATTATTCGATATTATGCTAATATTGTGTGGTGGATGTCAAGGTGAAAAGTGGTTCTATATCAATATGCATACAAAACACTAATTAATTATTCATTAACTGCCCTATATTTGTGTTACGTCACGCACCCGTCAACGTGACGCACTTGAACCACTTTCCATCGTTTCATGGTAATGTAAATTGCAATCCAGAGATCCCCATGCAAGTAATTAATGCAGGTAACTAAGATGAACAAAAATTACGCTTACCTGGTTTACATGCGTCTGAATAGTTTCTACATTGTATGTACGTCGCGGGTAACAACGTGATAACTTGCGTAAAGTGTTTTAATACGAGATGTGATCGCGTAGTAATGCATATCGCGGTATGAACTAGTATGGCGGACCGTGCTTTGAGTGGCATGCGCGACCGCCCACGCTCGATACGAGGCGCGCCGTCGCGATGGTCTCGTTACGTCAACTCACGTCTCACCCCTCGCGGGCAACTTACACTCGATACCTGATAAGTACGAACAGAAGTTGACTCGACGCGGTGTCTTCAGTTTTTCAGCTTTATGCTGTACATTAATTCAAAGTAAGTGATCTTACTAAGCGTAGGTATATTAGGTGGGGTTTACCTAGGTTTACCGACTGAGTACGGCCCGGCACGGATCTTCAGGTGTTTATTACAATAAATAAAGAATTCAAAATTGAAATCTACAACTTCAATAGGGTAGTATATGCTAGTAATTTACCAATAAAAACCCATGGTTCGATATTTTTTTTATATTAGAGTAAGTACAAGGTACTAACTAAGAGCCAGTGAGAAAAGAATCTATCAATAAAAAAGCACGGCCACTCTTTTCCAATCGCTAATAATTAGAATCATTTTATCAATCAAGCGAGATTGATTATATTCTTAACGGTTTTTACAATTCTCAATTCTATCCAACTATGTAATTATGTAGGTATATCTGAACTAATAGATAGACCAGGGTCGATAATTTCTGAAACCAAAAAAAATAATAGTAGGATGAAACCCGTAAAAAAGGTAAGGTAAGGTAAAAAAGGACGAGAATATAACAAAAATAGCTGTTAAATTCTATCCATCCTAAGGTTGCCTGGAAGAAATCGCTCTATGCGATAAGGCCTTCTATTGTACATAATTTTTGTAACCGTATTTTTTGTTATTTAGACTAAGTTTGTGAGATGTACAATAAAGAACCACCGATGAGATCAAGGCAGACATGGCTTGTCGAGATAAGGCCAAACGTAGGTACAAGCGTCACCCGACAGAGGTAAATTTCATTCAGTTCAAGGTATTGCGAAATCGCTGCGGTCGTCTGTGTCATGATGCCAAACGTCGCCAATTTCACAAGTCTCTTGACACCCGTAATTCCTCCAAACTCTGGAAATTTCTCAAGTCCAATGGTATCGGCAAGTCACCTAACTTAAACAGCCATGACATTGACTTATCCGCTATGCACATTTCTCACTTCCCCCTCTCATTCTCGACCCCGGTGTGAAGTCTAGTACTTTGCACGATCTCTCGCTTCTGCCGGTACCAGTGTCCCCTTCGTTTAAGCTAGCTGCTGTCGACGAGAGCGATGTAAAAAAGTCGCTCCTGTTGATCACCTCTACTGCTGTAGGTAACGATGAGTTATGTACAAAAATATTCTCTCCCATACTTCCTGCCATACTCCCCATCCTCACCCATATATTTAATTCCTCACTGTGCTCAGGTTGTTTCCCCCGCGCCTGGAAACAAGCGCATATTATTCCACTACCCAAGTCCCAAAATCCAACACTCTTGTCCCAATTTCGCCCTATTTCCATCCTTCCTTTCTTATCCAAAGTCCTTGAGCATCTAGTGCATAGCCAATTATCTAGACATCTAACGCAACATGATCTTCTCTGTCCCCTTCAATCTGGGTTTCGGCCAGGTCACAGCACTGTGACAGCACTTCTAAAGGTTACCGATGATATTCGTTGGGCCATGGAGAACAAATCTCTTACTGTATTAGTGCTACTGGATTTCAGTAGTGCGTTCAACTCCGTGGACTTCGATATCCTGATCGGTATTCTTAAGTCACTTAACTTTTCCACGGAATCAGTGACCTGGTTCGATTCATACCTTCGCGGGCGCTCGCAGTGTGTCCGCCTTGATGACTTACGTTCAGACTGGCGAGACCTCATTGCCGGTGTACCTCAAGGTGGCGTTCTTTCTCCTTTGCTTTTCTCCATTTTCATCAACTCTGTCGTTCGAGTAATCTCTTCTAACTTCCATCTATATGCGGACGACTTGCAGCTGTATCGTCATTTTGCGCTGAATGAATACAGAACGGCTATTGCTGCCGTTAATCACGACTTGAATGCCATTAGCAACTGGGCAAAATCTTTCGGTCTTTTAATAAATCCCACTAAATCTCAGGCCCTGATCATTGGAAGCAGGCAGATGAGGGGTGGTCTGGATGGAAATGGTCTTCCCCCTATCTTGCTGGATGGTGCTCCAATCGTGTACGCTAATACTGCAAAAAATCTGGGCGTGGTAATGGACAGCACTTTATCCTGGGAGACACATGTTGGCGAGGTCAGCAAAAAGGTGCACTACACTTTCCACACGCTCAAATGCCTCCAGAGCTTTTTGATATCAAAGTCTCACTTGCTCAGACTCTAATTCAGCCTATTTTGGACTACGCGGATGCTTGCTATTTGGATGCTACTGAGGAGCTTTTAAATAAGCTTGAGCGCTTGCAAAATTTATGTATCCGTTTTGTTTTTAATCTATGTAAGTATGATCATGTTTCGCAATTTCGCAAGGAACTCAAGTGCCTCCCAATCCGTCTTCGGAGAGACACTCGGATATTATGTCTCCTTTATAATATCCTACATAATCCGGCTTATCCTTCCTACCTGCGGGAGCGGTTCTCCTACATGAACACTCCCGGTACTCCTTGTAGATCTCACCTCATGTACCGCCTAAACTTTCCCTCCCACAAAACCGATTTCTACTCCTATTCCTTTACCGTTCATATCAGGGGGTAGTGAGTTCCACAGCCTGACCAGGCTGTGGAACTCACTACCCCCTGATATACAAAGCTGTAAAACTCTTCCTCTCTTTAAAAGTAAAGTCAAAACACATTATCTGTTCTCCTTACCCTAGCTATATATGGTAGTATATGTAAGTATTGTATATATAGCTCAGTATATATTTATCTATGTATATATTATAGCACCCATAGTTTATGTAGGTTTATTTATTTACTTGCACTGCACACACTTAGCCTTTTCACTCTTACTTCTCCTCTCAGGCCTGCTGGAAGAGATTCCTTTAGGAATAAGTAGTGCCCTTGTACTATGCTCACTTTATTCTTTTGTACTTCTGTTTCTTGTTTATTTTTTTGTGTATGTGTACAAAAATTATAAAATAAAAGTAAAATAAAATGAATAAAGAATATTTTTTTTTTATTCTTTATTGTACAGATTTACAAAACACAAAACAAACAATAACAATATGTACAAAGGCGTGCTTAAGCCAGTAATGGCTTTTCTTCCAGCAGACCTTAGAGGTATAGAGGAGATAAATAATAGTAAAGAGAGAAGAGGAAAGTGTAAACACGTACACATACAACATTACATATAATACAAGAAGGAAATTAAACTAATAAATGTAATACATATAACAGCCATTAAATACATACACATAAGAACTTTAATAAACTAACTTTAAATTAGACTAAAGCTAAATACCTACATGCTACATACAGATGTAAATATACTTACTAAATAAGAAGGAGATAATATGAAACAAATGAAAGTCAAAAGAATAATTATGGAAAATCATAGTTGGGAGAGGAAATGCTCCTTTACCCTTTTCTTAAAAATGTCCAATGAACGACTAGCACGGATATCATGTGGTAGTGAGTTCCATAATCTGACAGCCTGGATTGTAAACGAATTGTCATAACAACTAGAGGCATGAGCAGGAGTTCGAAGAAGTAGGGATAAGGAAACACGACATGCTTTGTCTCTAGGCACCAAATACTCAAAACGCTCACGTAGATAGGTAGGAGAATTAGGATTGTGAAGGATAGTATAGAGAAGAGAAAGTATATGAGCTTTACGACGTTGCCGAATAGGAAGCCACCCCAATCTATGCCGGAATTCAGATACGTGATCGTATTTACGAAGGCCATAGACGAAGCGGATTCCCAGATTCTGCAAGCGCTCAAGCTTATTGACAAACTCCTCCGATGCATCCAGGAAACAGACATCAGCATAGTCTAACAATGATAGAAGAAGAGATTGCGCAAGAGTCACTTTAGTTTGAAAAGGTAAGAGTTTCTGAAGAGATTTTAGAGTTTGAAATGAGTAGTACACCCTCCTACTTATCTCAGCAATTTGTACTTCCCATGAAAGATACGAATCTATATGAAGACCCAAATTTTTGGCACTGTTAGAGTACTCGACAGGCTCAGAATTAAATATAACTGAAGGCAAAGACTCATAATCCACGAGACCAAGCATATACCGGCCACCAACAATTAGTGCCTGTGATTTACTGGGATTAACTAACAAGCCAAAGGATTTGGCCCAACTGTAGACATTTTCAAGGTCACCATTGATGGCAGCAACAGCTTGGTCTATTTCGTCAACCCTAAAATGTCGATATAACTGCAAGTCGTCTCCGTAAAGATGATAATTTGAGTTCAAGACTCTTGTGATGGCGTTAATAAAAACAGAGAAGAGAAGAGGAGAAAGTACACCACCCTGAGGAACACCCGCCGCAAGATCACACCAGGTGGACGAGGTCTCGGCTGCACGAACCGACTGCGAACGTCCCTGAAGATAGGATTTAAACCAAGCGGCAACAGAGGCGGATACATTCAAGGATTTCAAGATTCCTAAGAGTATGTCAAAATCAACCGAATTAAATGCACTGCTAAAGTCTAGTAGCACTATAATGGTTGTTTGTGTTCCATGGCGAGCCTAATGTCATCGGTTATTTTCACCAGAGCTGTTACGGTACTATGCCCACGGCGAAAACCAGACTGGAATTGACTTAGCAGGCAGTTAGAGGAAAGATAGCGAGACAGTTGATTATGAACAATACTCTCAAGAACCTTGGACAGGATAGGAAGAATGGATATAGGTCGGAACTGGGAGGGAGAAGTAGGATTAGGAACTTTAGGAAGCGGGATGACATGGGCCTTTTTCCACGATGACGGGAAACAACTGGATAATAAAGAACAGTTGATGATGTGGGTAAGGACAGGAGTAATATAGTTCAATATAGGTTGGACCATTTGAAGTTGGAGCCCATCATCACCAACAGCCTTAGAGGAAATAGACCGCAGTTGTTTCTTAATATCCGACTCTGAAACCGGGTGAAATGAGAAAGAAGTATTTAACGGCGATTGAAGAGATGACAGGTGATTTAAGGTCAACAATTTATCACTATCAGAAATACACGTCGGAGACTTAGAGAAATGAACATTCAGTCCATCAAGATCCATGTTGGAAGTAATGTCACTTTCCCTGGCCCTACCAACACCAACAGTTTTGAGGAATCGCCATACTTCACCCGAGTTAAGGTCTTGAATTGAATGGTGGATGTGGTTACGTTTAGCATCCCTACACAGACGACAGCAACGGTTACGGTTATATTTATTATTATTATTATTAAAAATAAAGGGAAAAATAATTTACGGGCGATCTGAGGTCGGGAAGTGGAAGTGGGTGAGTTTTTAAGGGTAAAAAACGGTTTATCTCGATTTCCGGCAAAACTACAAGTCCTATGGAAAAAAAATAAATGACAGTTGTAGGTAATAAAGAGACCTACAACTTTTATAATTACACTTTTTTCACATAACCTCAAAATTTATGTGATAATCAAGTTTTTGGGTTTTTATTTTTATCTTAAGCAAAACAATTTTTTTTCACAAAATTTGGTGTAAACTTGCCTTTCTATGTCCCAGACACTGTAATTTTTTTGATTTGAAATATTTATTTTTTCACCTTATTTTGACTTAAGGGCCCAGATCGTGAAAATCACCGAAAAGAGTGTTACGATTGTTCATATTTAACCTATTTACATATGATTAATAACAACGATAATTTGTATATATTAAAATGAAAAACCAAAAATTATGTTAGTGCTAATTTTAACTCTTAAAACCCTGTAGTTGTTATATAATAAACGTCAACAAACGCACAAAATTGAGAAAAAATGCGAAAACGTGCCTTCGTATTTTTCAGATTTAACCCAATAAATCAACACAAATTGATAAAAAGAAACACTTTTTGAACACTGAAAAAACCAATAAATATAACGTGGTACTTTTTTTTGTACCTTTACAAACAAAAACTTCCCCTTTTAAAGCCCTAAAATCTAGATATGTTTTACGTAAATTCTCCATAGAAAAATGTATGGAAATTCAAGCACGTCCCGATAGCACGGTTGTCGCTACTAATCGCCAGTGCGCCATAGAATTTCAAAGTGACTCCACGCGTGTCGGATGCTACAGCAAAATTACGTGTTGTGAATTTGTGTTTCTTGTGAAAAACTGTAAGTACAATATTTTTATAACTAATTTACTTTCAGTAAGTAGAAAGTACCGATATAATGAAAGTCTGAAAGAAAACCATGATGGAACTAGATATAAATCGTAAGAAATACAAAATTATTTACTTTGTTGCGTAGGTCATTTTATGAACCTTGTAAAGTAGGTATCAATTCAGGCTTGAAACAATCAAAGCCCTGCCCACCTTATTTTCTCGAGATATGAACTGGCGGGGTATATAGTTCTCTGCACGACATACATAGATTTTTCAACATGATAAAGGCAATAGGTATCATAAACGTAATTGGTAATCGAGGGTCTCTTTTCGCAGGATAATTTGCTGAGTGCCATGCCAGCGAAAAGAAAATTTAGTACGCATTATAAAAACGTGAAAGCCAAAAGATCTCGGAATAAAATGTAAGTTCCTCCCTACTTTTTTATTTACCTACCTACTTGACTACGTCTTGTCCTAAATACCTAGAAAAAAATTACTAGATTTGTGTTAGTGTCAAGTAAAAATCCTAGTTTTATAACTTTTATTTGTGTGTATGCTTATCATGTCTTAGTAGTAATAATAATATAATCTATTTGCATTTTGAACAGGGTAGGTACATTACAAAGCAAATAGGTACAATGATTTAGATCGCCTGATTCAGACATATACCTACAACAGCATGTAAATATTGATTTGACATGTAATTAGATAGGTACACAATTAGGTATGTCAGTCTAAGAAGAAAAATTACAATGTCCAGTAGGTAATAATTACGTAATTTCAATATCTATATAAGTAATAAAGTCAATTTCTATAGGAACAATTTTCATAATAATAAATTTTATTACATAATATAGTATTAGTTTTCATATATTTATGTATTTCAAAGCAATGAGTTTGCTTACACTATTATTAGTTACAGTATTATTAGTTTTCGTGTTCATCATGTCTAAATATGTGGAAGTGGAAGTAGGTATGTTTCCTATCAGAAATTGCACAGGCGCGCGCGCGGCTTTGTCGACATACCTACCGCCAAAGAGGCGCGCCGTGCCTGGCGTAGGGTTGTACAAAAATTACAAAATAAATAAAAAGTGGATATTGATGAATAATATTTCCAGTACTGAAAATGAAGAAAACCTTCAGGCTGAGACTCCGAGCAACACTGCTACGCGCTGTATAGAGGTAAGTTGTTATACGTAATTCTTGTAGACTTGTTACATAAATAAACAAACTAGTTAGTGATGGGCGAAGACAAAATCTCAGTACCTACAGTTTTTTTTTTGCAATATTTATTATTTTCATTGTGAGACAAACACATACTTCTCAATTACTTTCTCAAAAGAAAATTCACGTTCAAATCTCGTATTTTACCAAAATCAAGAATTTTTTTTGTAAAATATTATCTTTTACGCGACTGGTGTACGTATGTATGTATGTATACTAAGTAATATATCTTTGTGGCACGATAAGTTCAAAATTATTGAACCGATTTTAATGTTTTTAGTATCATTAGAATTGTCTTCTAAGCCCGAGTGACAGAATAAGTGACGCCATAAAAAACCAATACGTATAGCGTAAAGGAAATTTATAATTTTTGTTCATCACGAACATAATATTGTATGAATTCTTTTGCACTTTTATAATTTGTCTTCGTCAGTTATGAATATAAATAAATAAACAATAAAAATGTTAAAACCCGACAGATTAAAAAAATGAAAATGTGTAATAAAAATATTTAATAAAAATAAATAACAACACCATTGTAATATAGCGTATTTAGCAGTCGGGGCCTATTTCTAAAGAAATATTTAGCTAGTCAGGAATATCTTCGAGCCTGTGAGGATTTCAATGGGTCTCAACTGTTGAATTCGATTTATTACAATAGTGTTCTTATTTATTTTAATGTAACATAATTCAAGACCGTAGACTTGTTTTCTTTTTACCTTTTGAGTTTTTATGCATATAGTCGGATTTATTAAATTTATGACGTGATAACGTCTTATAAATCGATGAACACCGGCAACACGCACAAAAAAGTGTCACATTATGTCACGCTAGGGTCAAGCGAGAGCGCAGTACAAGCGATGGAGAATAATATTATGACATTATCCGGTAAAATTATCGTCCTAAACCGACTTTACAAGCAACCAGTTTTTTATTATGTTTATTTATTCATTTTCATAATTGACGAAGACTGATAAAAACGTTTAAGATTTTGATCTAGTGTTATGTGTTTCAAAGATGTATTCTAAGGGAGTTCTTAGCTATGTTTGAAGAAATTTGGCCCATACCTTTTGAATTATTTTTTATAAAAAAAATCAAGCCATTATCTTTCTTTACAGGAACTAGTTATTGACAACCGTCAAGAGGGAAAGGTGGATGAAGTGGAAGTTGGGCGTAGAGTAGTGGATATTTCTTTTTTTTTTAAAGCTCTTCAGGCCATAGGGGACCACGGTCCAATGGATTGTAAGTTAAGTTACCTCAGTATAATAGGTGAAGTAAAAGTTGGTCTGGACTCAAAACTCATCATAAAATGTAGTATAGTGTATATGAAATTTACTGTGTGTTTGGTTGAAAAGAAAGAAGATAGCATGGAAGTGAATCATCAAATGGTGTCTGGTATCATATCATCTGGTGGGAGCTACTCTCAGTTAAAAACATTAAGTGCCGCAGTAGCCCTACCAATCATGTCACCTTCATTGTACAATGAAATTAATAATACGGTTTGCGATTGGTGGGAAAAGACAGCAGCACATTCCATGGCAGAAGCTGTCAAGGAAGAAGCGGAGTACGCAGTGTCTATAGGTAGTGTTGATAAAAATGGTACACCATTAATATCTGTTGCTGTTGACGGTTGTTGGAGCAAGAGATCTTATGGTAAGAATTTTTCCGCCTTATCCGGCGCAGCTGCGATAATTGGCATTAAAACTAATAAAGTATTGTTTTTTGGAGTTAAAAATAAATACTGCGTAGTCTGTGCACGAGCCGCAAAGAACAACAGTCAGCCCCCGGAACACCATTGTTTCAAGAATTATTCAGGATCATCTACCGGGATGGAATCGACCATTATAGTTGAGGGGTTTAAACGTTCCTTTGTTGATCACGGTGTAATTTATAATAAATTTGTAGCAGACGGCGATTCCAGTACTTATAAAAAAATATTAGATTCGCGTCCGTACGATAATTTAATAGTAGAGAAAATTGAATGCAAAAATCATCTTTTACGAAACTACTGCAATAGCTTGGAGAAATTGTCGAAAGACACTAAGTATCCTTGCGAATTGCGGAAATTCCTAAAAGAAAGGTATTTGCGTTTAAGAACGGGTGTAAAATGCGCGATTAAATATTGGGGGGATCAAAATCAGTCACTCGAAGAAAAAATAAAAAATCTTAGTGAAGATATCCTAAATGGTCCACAACACATATTTGGTAATCACCAACATTGCAAGGAGTATTTTTGTAGACCTGACACTCGTCGAATAGAACCTGTTGGGTTACTTCCAGCAATTGTTGGATTAATGGACGCGGTAGAAATTTTAAGTAAAAGACTGTCATATCATTCTAGAAGTTTAATTCATAATTGCACAAGTAATATAGTTGAAAGTTTTAACGGAGTAATTGCCAAATTAGTTGGGGGTAAGCGTGTAAATTATTCTTCCCGTGGTTCTTATGCGGGCCGATGCGCAGCTGCTGTTGTGTCTTTTAATACGGGATCGATTCATAGTAAAACTCATGAAGTCATATTTAAATCTAGTCCTAATCCTTTGATCGCGAAAGTGGAAAATAGTAATCGTAGAAACCGTTTAATTGCTAAACCTAAATTAAGATTGAAAAAAAGCCACAGCGCTGTATCGAAAGACGCTCACTATGGACCAAACTGCGAAAAACCTGATCTGAGTCCAGAATTATATGAGAAAGCCAAGTCATCTTTTTTAGTTGATTTAAAGTTGTCTTGTGCTGAAAGAGAGGAGCTTGAAAGGTCGACCCATTTGCAAAGAAGTAGTGCTGAGTGGATGAGTACAAGGAGAAAATTACTAACCTCATCATCGTTCGGGGAAGTTTGTAAAAAACGAGAGAGCACAAGTTGTGCTGCTTTTGTTTGTAAAATCGTTTATGGTAGTAATATCTCCAGTTTGCCTGCTGTACGGTACGGTATCGAAAACGAAGAAACTGCAATTAGACAGTTAGAAATTCAAGAGAATATTAGTATACAAGGTTGCGGTTTGTTCGTCGACGATCAATATGAATTTCTTGGTACTACACCAGATGGCATTTATGCAAACGGTTTAATTGAAATTAAGTGCCCACATTCTTTAGCTGGCATGACTCTTGATGAAGCAATGGCCAAACATACCTTTTGGGTTAAGGACAAGGCTTCCAAGGGTTATGTCATAAATAAAAATCATTACTGGTATTTCCAAATTCAGGGACAGCTACATATAACTAAAAGAAACGTTTGCATGCTTGGCATCTGGTTTGGTGCTACTGTACCTATGAAAGTTTATATTATAGAAAAGGACGACAAATTTTGGAAGGAGAAAATGGAGATGAAATTAGTTAGATTTTATTACGATTGCCTCCTTCCAGAATTAGTTGATCCTCGGCAGTCACGAAGCATGCCTATTCGTGACCCGCCCAATGTCATAGAGGCTATGAAAGAGAGGAAAGAAAGAGCTTTACGTGTTTTGAAAGAGAAGAACGTCTAATGATTTTGAAAGAAACTGAGGTAACTTAACTACCCAGCCGGTCGATTCACGTAAACACGCCAGTTCAAAAGTCGTTTTAACTTAGAAACTTAGAAATCGCCTTTTGGTTTTCTGTTTTTAACGCACTTACTTATCTAGTCTTGGATTGTCATAAATCTTCCAATAGCTCAATTTCTATACAATTCCTATACGATTTTGAAGAGTTACCTGGTGTAAACCCAAGGTCCGATCCTAATGAAATTAAAATGTGACCACACGGGATGCACCAGCTTTCAAATAAAAAAAGAATCATCAAAATCGGTTCATAAAATACAGCGAATTGAGAATCTTCTTCTTTTTTTAAGTCGGTTAAAAAGTGTGCGAAGTGACATTTTTAAGTCACTACGCTACGGTTTTTATTACGTGAATCGGGCAGCTGGTAACATTTTCATTCTGATAGGTTTTGCAATAGCAATTGATTTTATCATCAAATTAGTAGAAATCAGAATTTGATCAGTAATCATTAAAATGAAAAAAACATTAGAATTTTGAACTCATATTTTGTTATTGTTTACTTTCGTTTAATTAAGTATATGAATAATTTATAAATTTCATGTTTGTTTATAACTAATTTTTGTACAACCCTAGCACGCTTTTTAGATTGCGAGGTGATCGTAAGCAAAAAGTAAGATAAACACTAGCGAGGAAAGGCGTGATGTTATTTCGACCGTACTTCCTACTGAATTTGCAATTATTTTATTGAATGAAAATTTTACGAAATAAGAATAAACTTTGGTAGTAAAATTACAAATAAATACATACTCGTAGTTGGAATTTTAGGTAAGTAGAATACAAAAAGGTCAGTCCGGACCTGCTCTTGATTGTTTATTATAAATAGAAAATCATAAAAATTGTGTCTCAAACTACTCTTATTTATTTATCTAGTAATTAGGATCATTTTATAACGAAAACTACTCTTGGAATATTTTACAAATAGGCAGTCGTTTATTTCCAATAATTCAACATTTTTGTTATGCTGTAAATATTCAACTTCAATAACAATAACTCAACGTGGAACGTTTGTCGCAAAACATTTTCAAAATCGCGGTCTCTCTGGGTCATTCACCCGCCCGTCGGATGATTAGGGCAACTTTAGCGCTGCTGTCGCTCAAAATCGACTTTGTCCGTGCGCGGTCTGGGCCCTTAATATCGAAAAAACACCCTAATTTTCAATTTAATTTAATTTTGATTGAAAAATGAGCTTGCTGTTAATCAATATTTTTCAATGTTCTACGGCCCACGTACTATAAGGAGTGGTTGCAAAAAAAATATATTGTCACCAATTTAAGAAAAAACTCAGAAGTGTCATACTATTTTGGAATCCTTAATAAATGCGCCAACTTTTGAGGTTACTCGCCAAACTCGCACAGTAAGTACATTTTTTTCAGCACAGTTGGTTAAAGCTGGGAGAAATATAAGCTTAAAATATTTAATTGGACACAAAATGAAATTTTCTTCTAACTGGGGGGCTGCCTTAAAATTTTTGGCCAGGGTTCAGGATAACATAACATCAACTAAGAACTAAGAGCCACGGCAGTGAAAAGATCATCAGAAGGGTTTCTCGTTTTTTTTAATTGCTGTATTTTTTTAAATACATGACTTAGATTTTTTTTGTATTTTTTCTGATAATTCTTATAACTTGGCATATCACCTGTTGTTTTGGCTTGATGCCGACGTATCGTACACCCTAATAATGAAACCAAAAATCACAGTACATCTGCGCGGAATTAAAACAAAAATGAAGTATGTAATAAATATTTATTTAATTGAAATATTCGTACAAAATATTAGTATGTACTACAACTACTACGTACAAAACATAACATTATATTTTTATTTCCCTGTATCCTCTTTGAGAGACACCGTCCTATTGAAGATCACCTGAAAAAAATACTTACATAAGGCAATTTGTTTTAATAGCTACTAAATTATTAATATGTAAAGAAGGTAAGGCAGTTGTCCTACCGGCGGCGATGAACGAGTTACTATCGGCGATTTTCTCACCCAAGAAACGAACAACATACGCTCTTTAAAGCTAAAAACTCACTGGTCTTTCACATACGACGTATGCCATGCGACGTGGGAGACAGCGACACACTCGTCCTACGTATACCACGTCTTAAGACGTCCGACGTATACGTCATTTGAAAGATGGTGTATGTGAGTATCTTATGCGTTAAGACACTTCAACATGTGTGACATGCGTCATACGCGTGGGATAGCATGCGAACACGCGAATCTGGTGCGATGACGCGTAAGACAGCGTGGTGAATGACCAGTGTGTTTGTTATCATACAAATTGTATGGGCTGAATCCGGTTCAGATGTCATAATGCGTGGTGTACGTCGTATGTGAAGGACGGGTTTGCCCGTGCCTTAATCTGTGCAAACAAAAGACATGCATGATGCATATAACAATAGCTGTGGCCCGATTCTCGTAATCAAGCATCAAGCGTAGCGATATCGTAGCAACTAGAACCGTTCAGTGGAATGACCTAACACAACCCCCCTCATTTTAATGACCCATCTTCGGGAGAAGGGAGGGCGGAAGACCTGACCGCGGGGTACTCGCCGGCACTCGATGTGTACAGTCAGCGATCAACCACTAATACTTGAAACTCTTTTGTTTACACGGAATGTAGAACTACGCTTCTAGAGCGAGATAAGCAACGACAGTTACTTGTTTACTCGCCCTTGGGGGGACAACTGCCTAAATCCATCAGGTATACACCGTACAATTTCGACACATACATCATTTTTACACTGTATTCGGGCATCCCCTCAACGGGTATTCCCCTCAAGGACAAATTATACTGTCAGTCACAACAGTATAATTTCTAAATTCTATACAATTTCACTACTGATTTCGTAATTTAAAAATTGCATGGGAACGCATGACACGTTGACGAGACTAACTTTTTGAGTTTTTGAAGTATTGTCACAGTCCTATAATTCAATTTCTTCGGCCAATCTTCAATCTTTTGTAAGACAAAGATAAATAAATTAATGTAATACTTATGTGAAATATCTTGTGAAGTCCAAATCTGTCTTAAATTTTCAATTTTCTTTGGAGGTCGTGTTTTTTCAACACAAACAAATAAATAACTTGTGTTTATATAAAAGTAGCTGACCCCGCAAACGTTGTTTTGCTTTAGGGGTGGACAACCCTGATCACTTAGGGGTATGAAAAATAGATAGTAGCCTATTCTCAGACCTACTGAATATGTATATAAAATTTCATAAAAATCGGCCGTTTCGGATGAGTATGGTAACTAACACTGTGACACGAGAATTTTATAAAAACAATGACACTGGTATAACCCGGTTCATTAAAGAAGGAATATAAAATGGCGGTGCTTATCATGTTCTCTCGCTCGCACACTAGTGCCGTCTATACTCACTTTCATGCGTACCGTAAACAGAAAAAAAAATATTAGTCTTGATTTGCTTCTACAATGTCTTGACGCGACGCGGTGTAATATAACTAAATAATCACTTTACATCAACTATTCTAGCAATTAAGGCCCCTAATCAGGTCAGCATCGAAAAATCGGTATTTTCGAAAAGCTAGTTTGAAATTAATACGACCGGACTTGTTTTTATTATTTTTAATTTGAAAAAAATCTGTCAATGCAGGTACAAGCCGCCATTTAAGATTCCTGTCTTTAATGCATCGACTTATACGTCAATAACAAAACTCACATGACTGGCAGTCGTATCAGGATCGACGGAGAAAAAGCCGATTCTTTCGAATTGGAACTTTTCGAACACTTTAGCAGACTTGATAGAATTGTCAGTGTAAGCGGTCACCACCTTCAAAGTGTCCTCCCGACAGTCTGACAGGAACCCGTTTGGAACCTCGTTGGGATCTTCAGGGTTTTTATGCTTGAACCTAGAACATTTTATGATATTAGTAAACTCATCATTAGTTTAGCTTTTGATAAGAATTCATAACTTATGGAACTTCATAACAAATGTTCATAACATTTTTGAAAAAAAACTCACTTGAACACTATTCCACAAATATTTGTATTTTTGGTAAACTGACCGGTTTCACCTTATGGTATATAAGGTCAGGGTCAGGGTTTACCCGAAATTAAAACTATTTGTGGAAAAAGTTACAAATGAGCTTTTTTCAAAAATGTATTACTACAAGTTCCACCAAGTGCCGACAATCGAAACCATAAATTATGTAAAACATGTTGGCAAATCTTAATAAATAAACTTTGTAAAACGTCTTTTGTTGATTTGATCTAAAGATCTTCTTTCAATAATATCCTGTCAAAAGTAAGACTTAAGGAAGCACGACATCAACTATAACATTACCGTCGTCGATCAGCTGTCGTACGGTCGCTTCCAACATTCATACGTACTACACCTACTTAGAACCCAGTGTATCTAAAACTTTTTATTTTTTATCGCGTAATATTAAAGTACCCACCACCATGGACACGAAAATGTGCGCTGCATGCGATGAAGAACTAACAGGCTTACTGCACGGCATGCGATCAGGAACTCCATTTTCAATGTGCTGGTGTTAACGAGGCCGGATATCGTAGACTTGGAGATAGAAAGTTAACGTGGCGATGCATGAAATGTAAGTCCGGTGGCCTCAGTGCCTCTTCTTCCCCTAAGGTGGATTCCGATTCTCGCATTTTGAAGGAAATAAGGGCCTTGGCAGCGAAACTTGCGCCATTAGACAGTTTGAGAGAAGATATCTCTAGTCTACGTGGGGAGGTAGCTTCTCTTAAACTTTCGCTCACCGAGACCAGCCAGGAGATCAAGGATTTTAATACAAAGATCAGCAGTATTGAGATACGTCTTACGCAGGTGGAGAAGGTGCAGACTCATGTGGATCTTATTCATGCTCGATTGGATGAGATGGAAGACGATTACCACACCAAGGAGCAATGGAGCAGAATGAATAACCTAGAAATAAAAGGATTACCACAAACCAACCAAGAGAACCTTTTCGACATCCTGGGCAGAATTGGTACTAAAATCAGTTACCCCATTACTAAAACCATGGTAAACTTCATAACTAGAGTACCAAGTGGTAATAAGGATAATACCAAACCAGTCATAGCATGTTTTTGTAATCGTTACGCGAAGGAGGATTTTGTTGCTGCTGTCAGGCTGTATTCCAAGACCGTGCCGCCAACTGCCAAACAAATAGGTCTGCCAGGCAATAGACGAGTCTTCATCAACGACCACCTAACATTTCGTGTTAAAGCCTGATAACAAATCGAAAACGAAGAAAGCAGCCCAGGAAACGGATTTCCGTTATGTATGGATAAAGCATTGCAAGATACATGTAGGAAGGAACGACACGTCACCAACAGTAGTAATAAGAAGCGAAAAAGACCTTTTAAAATTAAAATGAAAATGTACTCGAATTATTATCTAACTCTTCAAACATCTATTATTTTTTTAAAGAACAATGTTGAGAACCGTATGGAAGTGTGTGTGCTGTGTGTTTTCTATAAGTCGCCTTATGATTGATTGTGGACCGGTTTTTATTTTTATTTTGCGGAGTAGTCGATCCCAGCCGTCGCCCTAACCTGTGTCGTATGTGGTATATAATTAAGTAGAGATTTGAATGTCGTGCGGTGTTGTTTAAGACATGTCGTATTTGGACTGCCGTCTTCGTCCCAGCAGACCTAGGAGTGGAAATTCGTTAAAATAAGATTTTCATCACTAGCGGCAAGCTCTATAGAGGGTTATTTTGAATTAAATTGTAATAAGTACTTCTACAATTATATCAATTAGTATGTTTCGATACTCACAGTGGCTCATACAGCCTGACTTCAACCTCAACAGGCTCAGACACCCAATGTACAAAAGCCTTCGGTTTGTCAGCACTCTCCGTCGGCTCCGCTGTACATTCCAACTCACGCACTTTGCCATTTGCGTCCTTGATTACGTTTGATACCTGTCACCAAAAAATACAAGTTTAATAACCTAAGGTCGTTAGGCTTTCTGCCCTTTACACTCCTGTCTCCGAAGAGTAGTTCCGGTACACTTCCGATCACAAAATGTTGTATTTGCATCTATTCTGATCAAGCAGGACAATTATCTAAATCTCATGTGCAGCAAGACATAATAGACTTCCCTTGGGGAGGATCAAGAACTAAGAGTTTCAATCAAGATTCATCGATTGCGAACATGGCGTTTGTCACATTGCGTAATAGCCTATTATTTATTTTTATTTATTCTATAAACTTATAAATCACAACATGGTATAAAAAAGTAGCTTCCGCTGTCTGTCCATCCCTATGTACGCTTAGATCTTTAAAACTACGCAATTTTGATACGGTTTTCACCAATGGATAGAGCGGTTTTCGAGGAAGGTTTTAGTACCATCTAATTTGTTAAGCGAGTGAAGCCGCGGGCCTCCGCCCGCTAGTTCAGGAAAGCAATAGAATATGTAACTAGGTGTGCACGGCGGGTCGCGGTGCAAAATTGAGCTGAAGCGAGACTTTCAAATTTTTTTTTTTCATTTCTGATTTCTTTTTTTTCAACTGATGGTCTATTTGACCTTTTTTAAGGTCAAAATTACGTATGGCGCGCGCATTACATATGTGTAATTCTCTCAGTATAACTGTCTAAGTCCTCCTGGAACAGGTTTTTCGGTGATTATTCCTTCGTGGTCACTTCGATGTTTCTGATTTCAGATATATGCACTCACGAGCATGGTCACTGCCACCATGCAAAGTTTGAGGAAGATCGGTTCAGCCGTTCAGGAGGAGTATGCGGTCAAGTGAAAACCCTCGAGTGTAGTAATAGGCATCTTTCGATAAATCGATATCAAAGGTTTGATATAGAGATAAACAAAAAAAAATGCACAATTTCAAAGTAACTTTACCTTAATGACAAATCCAGCATGTCTTAAGCCGACAGTTTGTTTTGGGGTAAGTCTGCGGTACCCTTTTTCAGGTTCCTCTTTGAAATCAGTACCCTCAATATACAGGAGTTTATCGAACACCACAGTATGAGATCCCTTATTCGGCTCGTTAGGGAAGTCTGGTACAGTCACTTGTATTGGTTTATTACTTGGGAAATTGATTATTGTGACCTTCAATGGCTCTAATACTACCATGATCCTGTAATAGAGGCAATCATTGTAGGGGGTTTTCAAAACATAGGATAGAATAGTAAACAAACCTAATTACATAATTACATTTGTGAGGAGCCTCTAAGTGTTTCCAAAAGTTTGTGTTTGTTTAAAACTTGTTCTCGATTATTACCCTATAAGTTTTAAATAAAATACAGTGCCACACTGTATCTATGTGTCTTTTTGTCTACGATAATCTCAAAACCTACTGAATGGATTTACATGCGGTTTTCACCAATAGATCCAGAGAGATTCATGAGGAATGTGGACATATTTTTGCTTTATTGTACCTTAATAACAGAAATCTAGCTAGCAAAGGTAGATTGGTGATTAAGTCAATAAACTTTTATATCAGCTGACCCTCGAGTTATAGAGAAAAAAGATTTTATTTAAGACAGAAGAGGTGTAGACCTGCGTTACACAAATTAAATCCTATTTTACACGCATAAAATAGGACCCCGTAGTCAACCATAATGGCCTCTATTTAACTCATGTACTAACAAAGTTACTGAATCTGTTATGGTTTTCCTTCAAAATTCATCACATGAACTACCATCATTGATTTTTCAGATTCTTCGAGCCAGCCGTTTAGCTTACAGAGAGAGCCTACCTCTACCTTTAAAAGAAATAGACTTTAAAGTTGAATATCTCGCAAACAGATACCTAAATAAAAAAAATCGTCTTAGCAACTTGTCAGCGAATCGTGAACTACGGAACCCGTTACTCCACCGGTTAGTTAAGGTAAGGACTCTTGTTCACACACGTTTGTTTCGGCCGTAAAAATCTACGGTTAAGTCGTCGTGATCGTGTATATGAGAGCACAAACGGCTGTAGTCAGAACTAACCTGGGCGCAGTACCATTGAGCACGTCTCTGACACTCGCGTCCAACATGGCGGGGTCGACCGCCCCCAGCGCGCCCGTGACGCCCAGCGCCGCACAGAACGAGTTCACTGCGGGGGAGGGCACGCCGCGACGACGCAGCGCCGACAGCGTATATAGTCGGGGGTCATCCCAGTCTGGGACACGGGAATAACAGGATGTTAAATGCCCCTCTAAAATTTGAGTAGGCTCCGAGACTAGTGACTAGTGAAAATTAGTACATCTACATTATACCTTATATAGACGGGAAAAAAAATTGACGCTGGTGGAGCCGCGGGAATCAGTTGGCAGGACACCTATGTGCCATCTTCACTTCACGCTGTCTTTCCCTATGTATGCTTAGATCTTTAAAACTACGCAACGGATTTTAATGAGGTATCCACCAATGCATGGAGAGGTTTTCATGGAAAGGTTTCAGTATATAATTTGTCATGCTGACGAAGCCACGGGCGACTGGTATTGATCAATAAATGGTAAAGATTTATAACAGATGTCTTAAATTTAATGTACAACCTTGTCACGGGCCGTGTCAAGGTGCTCAACTAGAAAAGGATGAATTTTCATGCAGTTTTAACTTTAGAGGAAGTTTTAATTTATGATTGTGAAATCCAAAAGCATTTTTAAATAGTATTTACCTCTCACAATTTCCTCTTCTATTAGTTTTCCTATCTTCCTCTTGGATACAACAGTATAATTGACATTCAGGCGGCCATACTCCCACTGTACAGGACAATATATTCCAAGGGCATTACAAAGCCAGTAATACGATGACCTGTAATTTAAAATAATAACTAGGAGCTGGGGTCGCTGCCGTGGTACTGCGCTGCAGCATGCAATTGAGCGAAGCGACTATTTCTATTAAGGCATTTATCACATGTCAATAACTTTTTTTGAGGGTCCTAAATCAAAATTCGGTCTCGAACAAAACCTGCTCCTGAGAATGCTTGATTTTTGAGTGAAAAAATCATGAAAGTCGGTTGTTGACATATTTTCGGTCAATAACTTTTTTTGAGGGTCCTAAATCAAAATTCGGTCTCGAACAAAACCTGCTCCTGAGAATGCTTGATTTTTGAGTGAAAAAATCATGAAAATCGGTTGGGTAGTTGTCGAGAAACAATTGCACATCGAGTTGCATTGGAGTCACCTGATAAGGAGCTCCGCTCAATTAATAAAATAATTTTAGTATTGATTTGAAGAAAGAAGACGTTACAAGAGGTTTAGAAAAAGAACATTTATTTATTTATTTATTTATTTTATTTTTAGGAAAGCTTACAGCTATTGAGTTTACCATCATTAATCAAGAGTGGTCAGTGACACTTGCCAAAAACAAGCTTCCACATATAGTGATGACACTATAGTCGCCGGTTTGAAAATAAACATAATGAAAACAACAAAAAAAAAGAAACAAAAAACAAAAAAAAAATCTAAACATTGTACACATCAACATACCGTCACCAAAATAACAAAATAAAACAGTTCACAAAAAACTAGATTGGGTCCAGATGCCTGTTCAAGGTTATCTGTCCTCTGCCGTCGCCGTCGTCGTCCCAAAGTACTCCCTATTAATTAGTTTTCTTACACTGTGTGCACTAGTACAAAAGAGGTCGATTTCAAATTGCGCAGATAAGTCGTTAAATGCCCTCACACTACGTATACTGAAGCTATTGCGTCTATAATTTGTTGATGCAAACGGTGCATGCAGGAGCGGTCGCCTACGGAGGCCATTCTGGTTGGTCTGCAGACACAGGTTATAGAGCAGATCCGGACAATCCACAGATCCGTTAGCAATGTTTATTAGAAAGCAGATGTTACTAGTGTTGCGTCTCATTTCCAACGGCAGGAAGTGATACCGCTTACAACGGTGATCGTAGTCAGTTGATGACTGTTTCCCCTTGTAGTCCAGGTAACGAAGGAATTTTTTCTGTATTGATTCGATACGGTTCCTGTAAATGTCGTATTGCGGGTTCCAAACTTGTGAGTTGAACTCGAGGTGGCTGCGCACGTAGGAGCAATACAGGATTTTAATACATTTTAGGGACTGGAATTCCGAGCAGGTTCTGATGATGAACCCCAAGGCCTTACATGCTTTGCTGACGATAGCCTCAATATGGCCATCAAAGATCAGCTTGTCGTCATGCAGCACACCCAGGTCTCTAATATTGTTCACCCTACTTATGTTTTTATCTAGGGTGTATCCTGGACCGACTACAGACAACTTACGTGTAAACGTCATGAAATAACATTTAGAGATGTTAAGTTCTAATTTATTTATGTTGCAGTAAGCTGTAAATCGCTCAAGGTCCGACTGAAGTTCTTGAGTGTCAGATAGGTTGCGAATTGGCTTTAGGATTTTCATATCATCTGCGTACAGTAATATTCGGGAATGAATGAAACAATTCTTTATATCTATAATAAATAGGGTAAACAACAGAGGTCCTAGAATTGAGCCCTGGGGTACACCAGAAGGAACAGAAATCCAGCCGGAAGTATACCCTCGAAGTACAACTGCCTGCGTGCGATTACCTATGTAAGAGGAGAACCATCTAAATAAGTCGCCGTGGATTCCTGCAGCTAGTAATTTCCTGAGTAGCACACCATGATCAATCCGGTCAAAACATTTAGCGTAATCTGTGTAAACGACATCCAGTTGGCCTCCCCCCTCCATTGCTGTTATATCGTTAGAGAGAATTAAGTTCGAGGCCGTGGACCGGTTTCTAAGGAAACCATGTTGTTCCTCCCCAAACTGATGCCTCATCGAATCGTAAACATCAGAGTGGACTACGCGCTCCAGAACCTTTGATAATAAACACAGCTTGAAAATAGGGCGATAGTTTTCTACCTGCGATTTATTACCTTTTTTGAAGATAGGGGTAACAAAAGCTGACTTCCACAACCGCGGTACAATACCCTCCTTTAATGACCGTTCAAACAAAAGACAGACGGGTGTAACGAGACTTTTAGCACAATTAATTATAAAAATTGGGGGTATCATGTCTGGTCCCCCCGACTTACAAGGGTCAAGATCAGTCAGCAACTTGAAGATACGATCCGGGGATATCTCTACGAAGTTCAAGTTTACAGAATTATCCGAGTGCGCGTGATCATCGACATCGCTGTCGACAGACACAAGATCAGTTGCTTGGTATGTGGAACGGAAGTAAGCAGAAAACAGCTCCGTAATACCCTCACCTGTATCCGCAGTTCTATCCAAATATTGCATAACGTTGGGCAAGGCACCACTACTTTTTCTGTTCTTAACAAAAGACCAAAAGACCCTGGGGTTTTCGATAATCGATGACTCAATCCTTTGTAAATACGATCGATAACAGTCGTTTTCGTAACGCTTTGCTCGGTTACGTAGCAGAGAAAAGGACTGGTAATCACATAAATTGCCGTATTTTTTGTATTTTTTATGATATTTTAACTTTTCATTTAATATCTTTATTAACGCACTGGTGAACCACGGCGGGTATAATGATTTTTTATGCGGTTTAGTGGGGATATGAATGTCTCTTAGTTCATAAAGTTTACTATAAAAAAGATCCAATGCGCGATCCAGAGAGTGATCCGATAGTAGTGTTACCCAATCCACACAATCCAGTCCAAAGTTAATAGATGCGTAATCGCCCTTATGAAACAGGTACTTAGTATCGAATCGCTCTGTAAGGTCGCGGTTTACTACCAAATCGGCCTGGATCACTAAGGGTTTGTGTTGTGGGTCAATGGGTGATATTAAGGGATCGGTACTTTCATGAACTTGGACAGGACCATTCGAGAAAACAAGGTCTAATAATCTATCTATCACGTTACGCTCGCCATTATATTGAGACAAATTACACATATGGACCGTATCAAAAAAGTCAGTTAAATATTGTTTACTGATATTAATAGGTAGTAGTTCAGAACTGTCAACCGGTCGGTACCATTCAACGTAACCATTAAAATTAAAATCGCCCGTTATTATAAACGTATCAGTGGGGTGGGCTGTGAATAACCCATTGAGTCGCTGGTGAAAATTTTGAAGCTGTGCTTGATACGAGTACCCGAGGTTTTCGTCACATAAATACAAACAACAAATATGAATGTAAGAACTTACAGTTTGCCCCGGCCTCCTCAAAATAATGGTCACCCAAATATCTTCTGCCGTACTACGCCAGTCAGTTCTTTCTATAACGGTTAAATCATTTTTCACAGCAATCAAAACACCGCCCCCTTGTCCTGCGACGTTCTACTATAATCGCGGTCCCGCCTCCACACCAAGTATCGGGAGTCAAACAACTCACCACTGCTGACACCGTCCACAAGCCATGTTTCAGAAATTATAATAATATCGTAGTTACTTAAGCAAACATTACGGTATAGTTTATTTGTTTTCGTGCGCAGACCACGCACGTTTTGATAGAAAATATTAAGCACTATTTAAACTTTCCAATAACAAAATAATAATGTAAATAGAACTCAAAAACACATTGAAATCAACGCAATATCTACTGCAATAATAAACTGTAGTGGAGGTAACAATTAAAGATGTAATAAGTACATTTAGAAATATTGGATAGAAACAGGCGTTACTTGGCGAAAATCCATGACAAAACAATGGTAAGTAAAAATTTTTTTAAGAAAAAACTTTTTAGCATTAATTAATAGCATTAATTTTTCGCAGAATCAAAAGGACAACAAAACGTCGACAATTGTTTCGCCTCTAAACGAGGCATTATCAAGACTGTCTCAGAGAGAACAGCAAAATTCGTGGTTGGAACGTGTTTGCTTATAAGTAAACGCGTGCAAATTTCATTATCGCGATGTAGGATTCTTTACAATAACCAATGTGGGTAGAAACCTCAGATCATGCTAACTAAGTTCCAAAAATAGGTATTCACCAATACTTGACCTTATCTGTTTGATTTAATTACTGTCTCTTGATAAGTTGCATAGAAAACCCAAACAACACATACAAACCAACAACAGTTAATGTGTCTGTCTGTTCGCAAACAGATTAAGTAAGGGAGATGTGTGAAAATCTATTTGTTCATTGAGTAAGGTGTCCGCATCTCTTCTAACTATTTCTAGCCTTTCCCAAACACTTAACTTGAACCCTTTCTCACATAACCGTAAAACTTTAAAAGTGTTACTATTGTTCAAGGAATGACCAGTGTCAAGAAGATGCTTCGCGAAGAGGGACCTTTCGGGACAACCATTGCGGGACGCCGCTCTATGTTCCTTATATCTAATATCGAAGGACCTGCCAGTCTGTCCCACATACTTCAAACCACATTCATCACAACTCAACAAATAAACACCTGATCTGCGTGAGACCGACACCGAATCCTTGCCATTACACAGCTCCCTCAAGGCATTCTGAGTTCTAAAAGCAACAAATATATTACTTTCCCTCATGATCTTAGCTATACTCAACGAGACGGGACCCACGACACAAATTAACAATAAAAAGGGTAAATTTTAATAAAATAGAGGAAATTTATAACCTAACAAGATTGTGTATGACTCAGAATTACTTTCAGTTCAACAACAGTTTTTTTCTACAGAGGAATGGTCTGGCTATGGGGTCGCCACTCAGTCCTTTAATAGCTGAAATATTTATGGATGCATTCGAGACTAACCACATAGTTGGGAACGTTCATGTCTTGTACTATTTTAGATATGTGGATGATATTATTATATGTTGGACAGGAACAAAACGTCAGCTCAGTGTCCTTGTCTCCAAGTTGAACTCAGTACACCCTAGAATTGATTTTTCACTAGAGTTGGAGTCAGATTCCACTCTCAATTTCTTGGACCTTTCAATTACTAGAAGGAACGGTGTTCATGAGTTCCGTATCTATAGGAAACCAACAGTTACAGACACAGTTATTCCTTACTCATCCAATCATCCATGGCAACATAAAATGGCAGCTTTCCACAGCTTACTGAGCAGGTTACTGGCGGTACCGTTGAGCCCACAGGCATTTGGTGAAGAATTGTCCATCATTTGCTACATAGCACAAAGTAATGGCTATGACGTAGGAATGGTTCACTCATTATTAAATAAAAAACGTAGAAAGGCTAGTTTTCATTTATTATATCCGATTCAAGATCCACCTAGGAAGTACACGGCCTGTTTGCCGTTCGTGGGTCCCGTCTCGTTGAGTATAGCTAAGATCATGAGGGAAAGTAATATATTTGTTGCTTTTAGAACTCAGAATGCCTTGAGGGAGCTGTGTAATGGCAAGGATTCGGTGTCGGTCTCACGCAGATCAGGTGTTTATTTGTTGAGTTGTGATGAATGTGGTTTGAAGTATGTGGGACAGACTGGCAGGTCCTTCGATATTAGATATAAGGAACATAGAGCGGCGTCCCGCAATGGTTGTCCCGAAAGGTCCCTCTTCGCGAAGCATCTTCTTGACACTGGTCATTCCTTGAACAATAGTAACACTTTTAAAGTTTTACGGTTATGTGAGAAAGGGTTCAAGTTAAGTGTTTGGGAAAGGCTAGAAATAGTTAGAAGAGATGCGGACACCTTACTCAATGAACAAATAGATTTTCACACATCTCCCTTACTTAATCTGTTTGCGAACAGACAGACACATTAACTGTTGTTGGTTTGTATGTGTTGTTTGGGTTTTCTATGCAACTTATCAAGAGACAGTAATTAAATCAAACAGATAAGGTCAAGTATTGGTGAATACCTATTTTTGGAACTTAGTTAGCATGATCTGAGGTTTCTACCCACATTGGTTATTGTAAAGAATCCTACATCGCGATAATGAAATTTGCACGCGTTTACTTATAAGCAAACACGTTCCAACCACGAATTTTGCTGTTCTCTCTGAGACAGTCTTGATAATGCCTCGTTTAGAGGCGAAACAATTGTCGACGTTTTGTTGTCCTTTTGATTCTGCGAAAAATTAATGCTATTAATTAATGCTAAAAAGTTTTTTCTTAAAAAAATTTTTACTTACCATTGTTTTTTACATTTAGAAACACAACGACACTGTGTCTAGTATTATTTAGCTTGAACAGATAAACAACCAACGAGAAATAATATGGGACGAAGACGGCAGTCCAAATACGGCATGTCTTAAACAACACCGCACGACATTCAAATCTATATCTAATTATATACCACATACGACACAGGTTAGGGCGACGGCTGGGGTCGATCACTCTGCAAAATAAAAATAAAAACCGGTCCACAATCAAGTCATAAGGCGACTTATAGAAAACACACAGCACACACACTTCCATACGGTTCTCAACATTGTTCTTTAAAAAATTAATAGATGTTTGAACAGTTAGATAATAATTCGAGTACATTTTCATTTCAATTTCAAAAGGTCTTTTTCGCTTCTTATTACTATTGTTGGTGACGTGTCGTTCCTTCTTACATGTATCTTGCAATGCTTTATCCATACATAACGGAAATCCGTTTCCTCGGCCACTCTCTTCGTTTTCGATAACAAGGCTTTAACACGCAATGTTAGGTGGTCGTTGATGAAGACTCGTCTATTGCCTGGCAGACCTATTTGTTCGGAAGTCAGCGGCACGGTCTTGGAATACAGCCTGACAGCAGCAACAAAATCCTCCTTCGCGTAACGATTACAAAAACATGCTATGACTGGTTTGGTATTATCCTTATTACCACTTGGTACTCTAGTTATGAAGTTTACCATGGTTTTAGTAATGGGGTAACGGATTTTAGTACCAATTCTGCCCAGGATGTCGAAAAGGTTCTCTTGGTTGGTTTGTGGTAATCCTTTTATTTCTAGGTTATTCATTCTGCTCCATTGCTCCTTGGTGTGGTAATCGTCTTCCATCTCATCCAATCTAGCGTGAATAAGATCCACTTGAGTCTGCACCTTCTCCACCTGCGTAAGACGTATCTCAATACTGCTGATCTTCGTATTAAAATCCTTGATCTCCTGGCTGGTCTCGGTGAGCGAAAGTTTAAGAGAAGCTACCTCCCCACGTAGACTAGAGATATCTTCTCTCAAACTGTCTAATGGCGCAAGTTTCGCTGCCAAGGCCCTTATCTCCTTCAAAATGCGAGGATCGGAATCCACCTTAGGGGAAGAAGAGGCACTGAGGCCACCGGACTTACATTTCATGCATCGCCACGTTGACTTTCTATCTCCAAGTCTACGATATCCGGCCTCGTTAACACCAGCACATTGAAAATGGAGTTCCTGATCACATGCCGTACAGTAAGCCCCGTCCGTTAGTTCTTCATCGCATGCAGCGCACATTTTCGTGTCCATGGTGGGTACTTTAATATTACGCGATAAAAAATAAAAAGTTTTAGATACACTGGGTTTTAGGTAGGTGTAGTACGTATGAGTGTTGGAAGCGACCGTACGACAGCTGATCGACGACGGTACTGAACACTGACATAGTTTAAAACAAAGTGGTTTCCCGCTGTCTACGCAACGGATTTTGATGCGGGTTTTTTTTATTGAAAAGAGAAGGTTTTAGTATTAAATTTGTCAAGCGAGCGAAGCAAAGCGCTCGCTAGTACCTAACAAGATAAAATTATGATGTTGAAAGTGATATGTAACATCTGTCCTAGTTGTTGGAATTTTATTGTGGTGAATCATCATACACCGAGCCTTTTCCCAACTTAGTTGGGGTCGGCTTTCCAGTCTGTGATTCGGCTGAACTTCGATATTTTCCGTGAAGCGACTGCCATCCACCTTCACAACCCATGGGCGATATCGAGTTCTGTAGTTTTAAAATTTTAGTATTTGAAAATTTCATGCAAATGCATGTAAATTGAAAAACGCGACAGACGGTCAGACAGACAGACAGACAAATTGTCGTATTAAATATATAGATAAGTGTAGATGTAGATGGTATATGTTTGGAGCGTATAATTTAGTGGAACATAATGATGTCATAAGAATGTATGATTATAAATCTTTGCAACCTTCCACATTTATATCCATATTCACTTCTATATCTACCTATATATTATCGTGTAGTATATTATATACTAACCTCCTAGATTGGAACTCTTTGGTACATAAAGAGTGTGTAATATGTTCTATACTGTCACATAGGCAGTGAGTATAGTCATATGTGGGATAGATACACCACTTGTTGCCAGTTCTGTGGTGAGCTTTGAACCGTATTCTGTATGCAACAGGGTCTTGTTTGCCTTCTTCCAATGTAATCTTCATCCTGAGAGTGGCATCGCCTTCATCAATTTTTCCGTTTTTCATATCCTGTTATCAATAATGTTCATAATTGTTAAGAACAAGGTTCAAAAGTGCATTCACATATTATTATACTAATTAAAATGAATTTAGCACACAAGGAAAATAATTGTATGTGAAATTAATGAAGACACTGGCAGCTTGAAGCAATTACATGTTAAAGCATTCTAATAAAAAAAAACGAAGTAATGACTGCAGTATGTTTCTAAAGACTAGCCTGCCCTAGAAAAGGTGAACATAAAAAAGAGCAATCTAATTAGCATAGTATATAAAATACTTTTTAGATACCTCAAATAATTGTAAACTTTCTTCAATAGGTCTATTTCTCCAAGGTGATGGTGGTGGATTGAATCCTTTGATCTCTTCTGGCTTTTGAAGACATACATATGCAAGATCCTTTTGTATCAACTCCACTGCCCATTTGTAGAGCTGGTCAAAGTAATCAGAAGAGTGTGTGATTTTGTAGGGCTTGTAACCTGAAGGTAGGTAATTGTGAATTTATAATCTCATTCTATCGGAAGATGGCTCGAAAGTAAATTGGAATTCTCAGAATAAATGATGAAAGTTAACAAAAACAATTAATTATTTGCAATGACTTAGTGGTTAAGTGTGTCTCATTAGATAACATGTGAATGTTTGAGACATAACGTCAAATTTTGCACATTAATCAGAGACTTTTTGTGAGAAGTTAAATGGACTTTTGGTTGTACTTATACTTAGCTATAAAACAACATAACCAAAATTCCTTAAAAATACAGTAAGACTGCCTTCACACTGATTTCAACAGTCATCAGAAATTAATGCTTTAATAATTAATTAATTAATGCTTTGTATAACTGTTTTTTGGTCACCCTAATTGTTTACATTATTATTATTTCCAATGGCACCAGCCGGCGCCGGAAGCCGGACGGACGATCCACCCGCAACTTTTGCGGGCCTTCGTCCATTTCCCCAGTTTACATTACAATATAGTCTAAAAATACAACATACTGTACATACCTAACCATTCCACCATATCCTTAATACCAACAAAAAACTTTTCCTCTTCCTTTTCAGGATTGGTATCATCATATCTCAAAAAACAAACACCATCATGAGCTGCCGCATAACCAAAATTAATGTTAATAGCTTTGGCATGCCCAATGTGTAATATACCATTTGGTTCAGGCGGGAACCTTGTCCTTACTTTGCCACTGGTTATTTTAAGATGTTCGGCAAGGAGTCTCTTGGTATCTGGTGTAACAACATAGCCATCAGCTTTGAAATTCTCTCCGGGGGAATGGAAAGGCAGTTTCTTCATTAATTCTGATATTGAAGTAGCTCCACCAATGTCATCCGTGGAATTGGCTTTATCAGCCAATTTAGTTCGTGGAATAACACAACTAGAAGGCCGATTGCCACCATCGCCTTTAGGTTTCCTTGCAATTAAAGGTGGGGGTCCCAAATCTGCTGCCGTTTTAGGACCCAACAAATCTAAAATCTGTGAAGAAATGTTATTAGAAGTCAGAGATTTGGTGGCCTTAGCTTGGAGGAGTTAACTGCCACTAATAAGTCTACACTACACGCAAAATCCGCTCACTAGAAGTGGACTTGTGACTACAAGTACAAGTAGTCTACTATATAATCTTGCAAAATTTTCAATTTAAGTGAGATTTAATTACTCTATAGCCCCATCAACAGAACTCCTGACATTCTTGAACTTGCATATGGCTAGGTTAAAGTACTTTTTAAAATAAAATTAAAAATTTCTTACCTGAATATCCACTTCATTTTTAATAGCTTTACCATCAGCCCAAGGAAGGTCTGCTCTAACAGCTTGCATAACAATACCAGAGTTGAATCTATACCTCTTCTCTAAAAGCTCAGCTTTATATTTAGCCATATGTTTCTCTACAGCTTGCTCCACCTGCTCAGGAGTAACAATCACACCAACACCACAGGCATTCTCAAAGCCCTTTAAGTCAAAATTTGAATCGCTGACATTGCTGAGAAAGTATTCTAAAGCAGCATCTACTCTTAAAGTGGAATCTAATAGGCCCCTGGCAATATAGTCACATACAAAGGACAACTTTGTACTGATCTGTGGTTTGATTTTTGTGGCCAGATGGTATATTAACATACCGGCACCAATGGGTAATTGTTCTGTATTAACCTGCAATATAAACATTTTTGATGTAACTTTTGGGCTAGTTTCACTAATCTGTAGGTAATTTTATATATTTTATATTTTATAATTTTGAATATGGACAATAACCTCATTTATCGCCGCAAGTAAGTATTTTGTAACGTTAGCATTCTTTAAAGTTTCTTTGGCCTTTTGGTCGTTTAAACCCAGCAATTTGAGCCGTTCCACTGTTTCTTCAGGTGTCATTTTATTTTTAAAATGTAAATTATAATTAACTAATTGTCTTCGCACGTCTAAACGGAACAATTTTTAGAGAAAACGAAAAAGAGATTTTAATTCTGGAATGGATGGAAGTAGAGTTGCACAGTCTAGTTCACCAAGGTGAACTATGTCTTTCTTTTAGTTCAACTAGTTCGCGAGAAAAAAAAAACAACGGTCTTATCACAGACAATTTCTACGGTTTGATTGGTTGAATAGCACTGCTGCGGTATTGGTTGTGGGCAAACTTCCGAGCGCTATACTATCTTTTGTGGCGATACTAAGGGTACCGTAGCGGAAGCTAGGGATTTGTAGGTGTATAGTAATCTTTATTTCTATACTAATATTATAAAGAGGAAAAATTTGATTATTTGAGGCGAATAGGCTCCGTAACTACTATTCCGATTTTGAACATTCTTTCACTGATATTTAGCTACATTAACCCTGAGTTACAAAGGCTACTTTTTAGTCATCATTGCGCAGGCGGCGCCGTAGATATGGCAGAGCATACGCTCGTCGTGTGCACCGCCTGGGACACGCAGAGGTTGGCGGGCGTCATCGGCAGTGTGGGTTCGCTGCAGGCCGTCATTCTTTCTATGGCCGGCAGCGAAGAATGTTGGGACGCCGTCGTCGTCGCTTCTTTCGCTCGGGAGGTGATGGCGGCGAAGAGAGATAGGGCCGTGGGTGGTGGGTCGGGGGGCCCACCGCTCACACGAAAGGCCCTGAGGAGTTCAACGCCCCTTATTCTCTTCTTCTATCCTAGGGCCGGGAGTCCCACACGAAGCCGTCTCGCTCCCCCCCGCAGCGAGACGGTGAAGTGAGTAAATGCATCACCGACCACGTTAAAAAAAAAAACAGGCTACTTTTTCTCCCGGTAATATGTTCCCACGGGCACCGGGAATGAGAAAACAATATCACCCGGGCGGAGCAGCGGCAATCAGCTAGTATATAATATAAATGATTATCAATGTACTCCCCATCCTCTGGAAAAACATTATTCCAGCTTCTTTCGCCCCTGGCTCGGGCCAGCTCGGCGAGATGTCTCGTGCGGTGTTCCACAGGGGTCGGTCCTAGGACCTCTCCTGTGGAACATCGGATACGACTGGGTGTTGCGGGGTGCGTTGCCTGAGGGCGTCAGCGTAACTTGTTACGCCGACGATACCCTCGTCACGGCGCGGGGAGCAACGCACCAGGAGGCAACACTCAAGGTCACGACTGGGGTTGCTGTAGTCGTGGGTCGGATACGGCGGCTGGGACTGGACGTGGCACTGAATAAGTCCGAGCCTCTGTGTTTTCACGGACCTCGGCGCGGGCCACCTCCAGGATCCAGCATAAATGTAGGGAGCGTTAGCATCGGCATCGAGCCCTCCATGAAGTATCTGGGACTCGTACTCGATGGCCGGTGGAACTTCGGACCACATTTCCGAAGTTTGGTCCCCAAAGTGACGGGGGCAGCAGCCGCGCTTTCGCGAGTGATGCCTAACTTAAAGGGACCCAACGCTTCCTGCAGGAGACTGTACCTGGGGATCGTGCGGAGTATGGCCGTATACGGGGCTCCCGTATGGGCGACGAGACTGACGGCCAACAACGCTGCTATATTGCACAGATCGTTGAGGACCTTGGCCGTCAGGACAATAAGAGGGTACCGCACGATCTCTCTAGAGGCTGCATGTCTCCTAGCCGCGACCCCTCCATGGGACCTGGAAGCGAGAGCCCTTGCGTCATTGTTTCAATGGCACAAGGAGGCGCTGGAGCGGGACCACAGGCCTGCGTCTCGAGAAATCGAGGCCCAGCGGTCCCATCTCCGCCAGGATCTCATGGAGACATGGAAGGTGCGACTTGAGCAAACTAAGTGGGGAACCACCACCATCGCGGCGGTGAGACCGATCATGGAGGACTGGCTGCAGAGGCAGCACGGTGGCCTCACGTACCGTGCGACACAGATCATCACCGGGCACGGAAACTTTGGTGGGTATCTGTTTCGCATGCATCGTGAGGTCACACCCGCGTGTCAACACTGCGAGGCTTCCGGTGAAGACACGGCATTCCACACGTTGGTGGAATGCTCAGCGTGGGCAAGTCAGCGCCGAGACCTCGTTGTGGGCCTGGGCGTGGATACTCTCTCACTGGAGACCATGCTACGAGCCATGGTCTCTAGCGAGAGCCAGTGGAACGCGGCCGTTTCCTTCTGCGAGCAGGTTATGCTCGTGAAGGAGACGGCCGGAAGGGCGAGGGAGCGTATCCTCCCCGCTGAGTTCCGAAGTCTGCGGCGGGGGCGCCGCACACGTGACTACGCCCAGGACCATCGATCTCCATGATCGGGGCCTGAGGACGATGGATTAGCAACCCACCGTCCCTACAGAAGCAGGCTAGAAGGGCTGCGTGATGTGGGGCTTCACCCCATGCACGCCTTCACTCACCGACGCGGGATAAAACCCGACCCTAGAGATGCGGGGTAACACCCGACCACCCGGAGGCACTCGGCAATGGACGTAGGTGCGGCCGCAGCCACAAGCCGCGGATTTAAAAAAAAAAAAAAAAAAAAAAAAAAAGCTTCTTTCGCCCATTTGCCTTCAACCCAAAAAAGCTCACGACAAAAAGTAACTTTAAGTTAACACTACACTTGTGCTAAGTTTTGTAGAGATCGTATAAAAACTGTGGCTGCTCAACAGACAGACAGACGGACGAAAGCAAAATTGACCAATCTCGAAATGTAAACGCGTCGCTCACTTGATCAATTATTTATTACATTGGCATAAAACGAGATTACTGACTACAAATTCATATTTTATTTAATCAAATAATGATCGTACACAAAATACCCTATTTCAATTCATTCATCCTCATCCTTACGCGACGCAACGAAAGAATTGAAAATAAATAATCCAGACACGAACTAGTCGTAAACTAGATAGATTATTCTATATATTAAGATACGATACGATAAGATACTATATATTAAGAGATATATTGTACTACTAGACTCTAAAGCTACTGAGAGTCAAATGAGTCAATTGATCAATTGACACGATAGATGAAGCAAAAGAAATGTGAAACGAACCAACTAGACGCGAACTAGATGAGTCAGTGAAATGAAATATTTTTTTTACATAGCGAACTAGAGACACGGTTTGTGAGACACGTTGAACGAAAGATACAGTTCATTTTGACAACGAACTAGTTCATTTATATCTTTCGTTCGTGACTACCCAACCCTAGATGGAAGTGAGCGTAAATGTCAGGCCCGTCAGCTCTGACATGACATGCAGACATGACACTGATGCCCGACTGTGACATTCACTATATAGTTCTGAAACAGTATTAATATAAACGTTCATGAACACGGTAACAGTTTGTTTTAAATTGAATCTAGCTTAAATTAACGTTTTGTTAATTGCACTATTATGGATTGAGTCTCAACTCACAATCAAGAAATAACGCGTACCAGTACAACCATGAACCATACTTTCAAATAGGCTAATGTTATGTAAATGCTTTTTGATAATGGCAATAAGTGTCAATTAATATTATAAAGTCAATGCAAAACATGTATTAGGTAGGTGGATGTGGATTATGCCACCCATAGAGTAAGGTAATATATAGGAAAATGCCACCTGAGAAACATTGTAAGTTACCCGCGCGGTAGTGAGATAAATTAATGTACCTATGCTTTAATTTAATCCAAGAAACAGTCTAGGTAGGATGTGTTCAAACTTCCTTCTAAACGTGTTCAACGGTTTCCACGTGATCATGGTAGGTACAGACAGATTAGAGACCCAAACCAAACATCAAAAACTTTCAAATTCAAAATCAGAAGTGTCGATCAACCACCAAAACTCTTATGTATTATGCAAGTACTGCATGTGATAGATAATATGCTTATGATTAGGTAGTGGTTGGTCACCGTCATCATGGGTTACACCGCAGGGTCGCCAGGAGACCCGCGAGGGGCTCCTGGAGGGTCCTTAGCCTCTCGTGGAAATGGTAATGTCTATCTGGTTAGATTTAACGTATTGTACGAGTATACGCTGTAAATTGGTTCCATGACCTATTGGCCTGTACCTACATATCAATATTATGAAATAATATCGATACAATGTTTATGCTGGCTCAGTAACTTAAAGAATTGTTTTAGGTATAACCTATAATATGGTAGGTATAGATTATTCAACAGTATTAGAAGTAGGTTCCAATTATAAGGCAGTATAGATGTATGGCAGTAGGTATATTTATAATAAAGTAACGCACCTGGTTTAATAACAATCCTTATAACAATAACTTGTGAATTGGTAACGTGTGATGTTGTTTCAAATAGATAAGTTCTACACATTGAGCAACAAGCTTAGATATACATTTTGGATGGTAAGAATGATACTACTTAACTGTCTTCGAATTATGTGTAAAACAATTTTATATTGGATTAAGCAAAGATATTTTACTGTTACGTATTTTAACACTATGTAAGATATCCCCACTAATTGTCGGGTAGTCGTTATAAAAATAATAAGACATACTGCGACAATTAGTGGATAGTAACTATAGTTTTACACTTGTAATATTATGTAAGTACTACCTAATCAAGACGTAACTTACTTGTTGATAACACATGTAGGTTTTATATGATAAACAATATGTATAACATAGTACCCTCTATTTCGAATTGTAAATCTAATGTTGGTGTAAAAAAAGGCCAACGCACAAACGTAGGTCACAGTTGTTCTGCTATCGTCGAAGTGAAAAGAACTAAAAGGTATGATGTTATACTATTCTATCTTTATGATGTTATACATTACGGTTTATCGGTTAGTGCTAATATAGTTGTGGGTCGACCACTACCCTATATTGTGATTAGGGAAGAATCCTAAACGATATACGAGACATGTTTTGACATGTCTAGTATATCGTTTAGGATATACTAGATACGTATACTTGTGCGGTCCACTTTAACTGTACAATAAATGATATGTTATTGGGATACGATGGTAAATTATTGTTATTGTTAATATAATACCCACCGTGGTTTTAATATCTGGTTAGTGGAGGAATTATGGTTTGATAAAATACCAATGTAGTAGGTATGTGTACCGGACCGGTGGACTCGGGGCCGACTATATTACAGCCTACAAGCCACTGACGTCCTGCACACGATATTGTGGACTGTATTAGTTCGGGGAGCCTGAAATCTTGTGGTTCTTCAGCGAATAAAACAACTGGATTCTATAGGCAAAGTACTGAGGATTTGACTGGAGCTCTGTAGAGGTAGAGGGCGCTGTTCTTCGACTTGTTGTAACTATTGATCTGTGATTGGACTGTGTTTCTGACTCGAGGTCTTCCACGCGGACCCTTACGGATCCCGGAGTAACTATATACTGGGCGTGGGCCCATTTTAGTGGTTGCGGTCGCCGCCTGCGATGACAGGCGGGTCCCTTGGTTGGACGTCTGATTACCTACCTTACCTTTGAAAATGCCTTATAAGGTGAAACCGGTAAGGTTTCACCTTCACAAGTGAGTTTTTTCAAAATGTATTATTATAAATTCCACCAAGTGCCGACAATCGAAAGTATCAATACTATTCAATACAAACAAACAAATCTTTCCTCTTTATAATATTAGTATAGATAGGCAGATAGGTACTTACTAAGACAACGACGACGACTTTTCTAAGTCACGTATCACACCCAAAAAATTTAAATTGTGGTATTAGTACAAATGAGATTTTTCATTACGTGTTGAATAGCATGCTGAACCGATTTTGAAAGTTCTTTTACTGAAATGTAACTACATTATCCCCGAATGACAGAGGCTACTTTTGATCCAACGCACGGGAAAAACTTAGGCAGGCAGGCGGGCGCGGGGCGGTCCGCTAGTTTGTTATGTCTGTGTCGTAGGGTAATTAGATAATTAGGCTCTTTGCAAACATCCTAGGATTATTGCTGATTTTTTTTTTTTTTTTATTTTAATTCAAGTATTTGAATTGCAATAATTCAATTTGCAATAATGCTAGGATTTTTGCAAACAACTTGATTATCAAATAATTTTGGGATGTATAATACTAAAACAAAGTTTTATTTATTTATTTACAGGTAATTGATACGAAACATGGCCGAATCTAAGAAGAAGTGTCATCAGTACAGTGTCGAATATTTAGAATTTGGTTTTATTCCTTCAACGGCAGACAAACGATAACGAAATATTTCTAAACTTTGAAGGAAAAATATGAAAAGAGAGCGACCGTGCACAGTATGTTCGCTTCAACGTCTGAAAGTAACGATGATGGCTTGCGGGCATCTTACAATATCTCATTACTTATAGCAAAATCCGGAAAACCACACACCATTGGGAGCAGTTAATTTTACCTGCTGTTGAAGAAGTTTTAAAAACTGTTCTGCACAAATCTTCATTTGACATACTCAAAATAATTCCTTTGAGTCACAACACTGTACAAAGACGTATTGATGAAATGAGCTCTGATGTTGAAAGTTTCTTGTGTGATTATCTGCAAACAACTCATTTTTCTATTCAACTGGACGAGTCCAGTTGAATAGAAAAATGAGTTGTTTGCAAACGTTACCTGGCAATGAAGCATTATTATTAGCATATGTTCGATTTGTTATTCGCGAAATTTCGCGAAAATATTCGCGAAAACTTTGAAGACAGACACTAAAGGTGAATCAATATTTAATGTCCTGAGTGATTTTTTTAAGGAAAAATCGATTCCATTCACAAACGTTATTTCGGTGGCAACAGATGGAGCTCCTGCCATGGTCGGGCGATATCGTGGGTTTATAAACCATCTTAAAAGAATTATACCAGAGGTAACTCCAATTCACTGTGTTATCCACCGACAACATCTAGTAGCGAAAAATTTAAGTGGTAGATAAGATAAGATACGATAAGAACAAAATAAGAAGCAATGCATTGAATACGCGCTTATTTGCACAATTGTGCGATGAAAATGATGAAGAATTCCAACGATTGCTGTTACATACCGAAGTACGCTGGTTGTCGAAAGGTGCATGTTTATCACGATTTTATTTACTTTTTGACGCAGTTTTAGAGTTTCTGGAAAGTAAAGATCCTGATTTAAAAAAAAACCTAATCAGTTTCAAAGCAGACTTAGATTTGTTCAAAAAATTTAATAACCTTAACTTAATTACAAGGTGACAGTCTCAATTTAATAAAAACAAAGAGTATCATTTCAGCTTTCCTTGGTAAATTAAAATTTATGAAGGATTAGTCGGCGGAGAATGTGATATTACAAGAGGAGCTACTCGAGCTTAGCACTAATGAGGAGCTGAAAGTGACATTTAAAAGAGGGTATCAAAAATTTTGGCTGCAGGCTGAAATACCAGAAAAATATCCTGGACTGTGGTGAATTGTGCAAAAGCTTCTGATAGCATTTCCCTCCTTATATCTTGTCGAAAAAAGTTTTAGTGCCGTTAAAAAACTTATTAACAAAAAAGGAGCAGATTGAATATCACAGAACGGGGAGATTTGCGCTTATTCCTCACAAAACTTAAGCCAAATATTGATAATTTGCTGTCAATTCATTAAGTACGGGATGTACTTGATGAATTAAAATTATAAGTTACGTTATAGTCGTATTATGTTTAATTTTGATTATAATATTGCGATTGTTATAACAATAATAATTATTATTATTAGTGTAATAATTTATAATTATATTTGAATAAATACCTACAACACAGGAAAATACACTAAGTATATTTATTTTTACCACTCCGAATGGAAAGTTTTCTCAATAAAATTTGGGAGAATTGATTGCTTCTTGTGCGTAGAGTAGATAGAGTAGATTTCAAAAAAGTAAAGTTGGCTGGAGTCACTTTTTTGATTGGACAACTTAGCTTTTTTGACCTCCACTCACAACAATTTAAATTTGATTGAAAACTTGTTTAGTCGGTTTTATTATCTAAATATAAAACCCTATCAAGCAATCAATTCTAACCTTTTTTGTGCGATGTTCACAACGCAAGTTTCAATAGTTTCAAGTTTTAATGGATTTGAAAATTGGTAGTACCTAATGTAGCTCTGCAGGGGGTCCACCGGATCCAGTAAAATTTTGAAAGTGGTCTATTAAAGAAAAGAGTTTGGGAACCTCTAGATCATAGTACAATACAAAATTAACTATTCTGAGCTATGAGAAAGATTAAATATTATGCAATTTACTATTAAAATGTTAAATACTATATACAAGATGTTATTTTGATTTATAAAGTCACTGTTAATGTCGGACACTATCACTTTCATTATCACGAGTCCGCGTGTGTCGGCCGTCATTTGGCCGAGAACTTATAAGTTTTTGTGATGATCAACAATGGGTGTGCGCTGACATTACTAGGCTAGACTTGGACGCATATACATTTGTATGCGGTGTGCACGGTCGTAGAACATGGCTCGATCATTGCGTTGTAACACAGGCTGCATTAAGTACAATATCCGATATTTACATAAATTACGGTGTTTATTGGTCTGACCACCTGCCTATGACTATTAAATGTAATTTAAATAGTGTAAGGAAGTAGTGAGTTATTGGGCATTCTACCTCACCTTAGTTCCATCGGTTATCTTCGATAACCTCAGTCACGGTGGGGTAGAATGCCCAATAACTCTGTGGGGTAGAATGCCCAATAACTCTGTGGGGTAGAATGCCCAATAACTCTTTGTAAAATCATTTACCTAAGCCAACGTTCCACATTTTAATGCCGTTCAATACACTACCGTTCCGTCAATGGTTAACCAATTTCACTTGCTAGATGATTGCTTTCGTACAGCAAACTAACCCGATGCATGTTTGTTAACTCAGTCACGGTGGGGTAGAATGCCCAATAACTATGTGGGGTAGAATGCCCAATAACTCTTTTAAAATCATTTACCTAAGCCAATGTTCCACATTTTAATGCCGTTCAATACACTACCGTTCCGTCAATGGTTAACCAATTTCACTTGCTAGATGATTGCTTTCGTACAGCAAACTAACCCGATGCATGTTTGTTAACTCAGTCACGGTGGGGTAGAATGCCCAATAACTATGTGGGGTAGAATGCCCAATAACTCTTTGTAAAATCATTTACCTAAGCCAACGTTCCACATTTTAATGCCGTTCAATACACTACCGTTCCGTCAATGGTTAACCAATTTCACTTGCTAGATGATTGCTTTCGTACAGCAAACTAACCCGATGCATGTTTGTTAACATGAACACGTTAAGATCACATTTTTAAGATAGATAAAGGTGGGACAGAATGCCCAATATCACTTTGGATTGGGAAATAACGTAACTAAACGAATATTCCACATTAATATCATTTGAGCACGCTGTCCCACTGTTCGTACGTTCGCTGAAGCTCCTTGCATGTTCATTAGGGAACTATTTTGTAGAATCACAATTACGATAAGCTAAAACGTACTTACCATTTTATGTCTTATAATTTGTACATTCTAGAATATAGCGAAAAACGTAAACTTGTTCGTCATGATGATAGTTTTATAAATGCTATAGGATATTAAATTAAAAAACTGAAAACTATATAATAATATATTTTTTATTTTTTTTTTCCGTTTTACTTAGTTTAGTTTATTAAAATAATTATAATTTGTTAAGTCTAGGTACTTATATAAGACAGGACAGCACACTTAATTCTAGTTAAATCCAATAAGCTAGCAGTCCCGTTATTAGTAGACCTTAGTCCGGTATAACGGGTCTGATCACAAGACATCATGTCACAGGGCTAGTTACGTCACTTTCACGCTACATCTAGGATCTCAAATGATATACATCACAAAACTTCGTGTTTAGTGCACATAACATGTGAATATTATTTGCTTATTTTATGCTAACTTATAAAAGGTACGTAGCTTATAAAAGGTCTGTAAGAAGAGCGGATTTTCCTGATGCAAGCATATATTTGTGCAATAGGAGATCTCTCCAAACATTGTAGTCATGTACTTAAAAGAAACAGTAAATAAACATTTTTATTTACTAATTTAAAAATTAAAAATATTGGTATGACCCCATGCTCGAGTTGAAATCTTATCTTTTGCAATTACTCTTTTATCATCATCACCAGACAACGCAATTTTTGTTACAGCACATGTAAATAGCTCATGTTTTATTGACTTAAATAAAACATTTGTTTTATGAACAATGTTACCATCATAAAGTGTTTTTTCATAATCAGTAACGTTAAGGTCACGTACAACATTCTTTTTAATACCCTTGGCTTTTTTAATTGTGCTTTGAATGGTGTTGATACAATATAACTTCGATCTCAATCCAACAAATTCGCTTATTATTTTACCAGCCATTTCATCTTTAAACAAGCCTGGTATTTTTTTGTTCTGTATGGGTAAAGTATACACATTATTTTTACAAAAATTGCTGGTGTCAAAGTAAGATAAAAAGTTATTTTTTATGTCTTCATAGAAATCATGGGTTTGTATTTGATACACAAAACTATCTGTATCCGTGTAACACATCCGTATCCTATCCTTGTAAAAAGGTTGCATTACTGAATAGTGAAAATCATACATATGACTTTTTAATAATTCTAGAACAGCAAAGCCAATATATATTGGTTTGTTCAAAGTTATTTGTTCAGGATTTAACTGCACCGCTACTAGATTTTTAGTGAAAACCGTTGCACTATGGAAATTTGGACGAGCAATAAGGTTTTGTGCGCATTTTCTTCTTTTAGTTATGTTTTTGATATCTCGCCACTGAGAAACTAAATGGACATTAACCCTGTTTTCAGTATTTTCTAAAGTTTTTCCAAAAACACTATTATTCAAGAGCTTAAAAAAATCTTGTTCGAAAGTTGAAGAACTTTTTTGTCTCAGTTTGGTATTTAAATCAATATATTGTTTTAAATATGGGCTTTGTCGAAAACTGATTATTCTATGAATCTTCTTCAATATTAACCCATGTTTCATACAAGTTTGTAAATGCACGTAATGAATAACATATTTAAATTTATCATATAAATTAGGGATTAGCTTAGAACTCTTTCCCCCGGGGGGTATAAATTTTTCAGAACAAAATGGTAAATCGTTGTGTAAGTTATGCAAACGCTTAGGGTATACTATATCCACTTCCAAAATAAAACCACAATCTGCATCAATTGCAATTTTCGTTATATCTAAATTGTTAATTTCTTGTTGAGTGAGAAATTTGAAGTTGGATAATGGTAAGTATTGACACATACTATACCCATACAAATTATTACAATCTATATAAGAGACATAGGAATCAGGTTCCGAAGATTTGTAATCCGGTAAGTATATGTTATTTGCTTTCGCATGCCTGTGAGAGCAGAGGCACACTCCTCCTCTTATACCACTTTGTAACATGCGTATCATAGACAAGTCATTAATTAGTTCCAATTGAACACATGTTTTTAATAACATAGCGTCAAAAGATAAACTGGGTGCAGTTAAATAAAAAGCTGGATCTAAGTGATAATGTCGTTTACAAGTCTGTCTAAAATTTTCAAAAATATCTGCTAATAAAAGCACATCAGTTTGTAGGTATAGATCCGTATAACCACCTAAACTAGTAATTCTAAATGTTGACCAAACTAAATGTGCATGTCGGTAATCATCTTCAGAAACATTTTCATCATTGAGGGAACTATAAAAGTATTTCTTTGGAGGCAAACATTTTTCATCATACCGTTTCCACGAATCCATGTATTCATATGGATAAATGCCTTTGCGAGTAAGTAATTGGAATTCATCTCGGACAGGGAAGTGATTTTGTAAATTTTTAAACATTTCTGGTTTTAAAGTTTTACATAATTTGTTTAAGCTTGTCCCCAAAAATTTAAACGAATCAAGAAAACGCATTTGAAAAAACTTATTATATGAAACTGATACAAATTTCGTAAATGAGATATAGTTTTCTTTATTTTTAGGTATTATCTTTATTTCACCAGGGACGTCACCCAATGCTTTAATAAATAAATGACAATCATAACCAGCTAAGTTATGAAAAAAAATGGGTACAAATGCAGGGCATTTCTATTGCAAATTACAAAACGAATGCGCAGCTCCACGATAGCGACCGGTAAGATGACAATGATCACGGACTTTGTCCCAAAAAAGAAAGTTTTGACATATATGACAACGTGTTGCATTTTCAAAATCATACCTGTCCTCCGTGGAAAATATCATTACAGCTGGTGACTTAATTATATCATAAATTTTTTGCACGTCTTTAATTATATAGTCAACAAACCGCTTATCACAGTCTGGACCTCGATATGACACGTAACGATTATAGCTAGGTTCATCAGAGCATACAATATAATAACCAAAAGCAACCGGTACGTGTTGATGAAACATATTCATATTTTTACTAGAACAGTTAGGCTCAGTACTTGTTTGTAGCATCGATTCAAAATCTGCATAAATACAAAAAGGCATAGTTTGTTTCCGTTCATAGTTTTTAAACTTAATTACTGAACCTCTGCTTGGAAGGACAGTTACTACACCTCCACATAAATGGTTGTTAAGTTCGTCAGCGGTATTGAAAAATATCAAACATAAATCGCAAAGATGTAATCTGCTGTGATGAGATGTGACTTGACTTCTAAAAAGTCTGGAACAGTCTTTGATCAAGCAATAATGAGAAGAATTATTATTTTCTAAAAACAGAAGGTGTATCATTTTTCCGCTGTATTTAAGGTTGAATTCAGATTTATACAAAGGACCTACAAAGTTTTTGTGATTTTTTAAACCATAAATTATAAACTTTATATGTGGATTGTTTTTTTCAAATGTTCTAATATCATTAAAGGTTACAGGAAAAGACATTCCTCTTAAGTTAAATATTTCTCGAAAATTAGGATAAGAAGACGTTCTTTCAGGGTGTTTCTTAACTGGATATAAAGCCGCTGTTACACACCATAAAAAACAATAGTGATCATTATTCAAAATATTCAAACATGCTTTTTTAGCCTGAATTAATTTGGGTAAACTGATATAACTAGAACCACCAAGTGGTTGGTATTTATTGAGATTCATCTCAACATACAAATTGTTTATAAATGTCCATCCACTATCACGACCTTCAAACTCTTCAATAGATGTTTTTAAATAATTAACTGTTTCAATATACAATTTTTCGAAATCGAAGTTAGAATATAATATTTTATTTTTGGTTCCAAAAGATTTCACTTCTTGTGAATTATCTTTGAATTTTAAAAATGTACCAAAAAACTCAAAGTTTACCTTAACACAAGTATGCTTAGCAAGGAATTCATTTAAAAGAGATTTTAATCGGTCAAAAATGCTTGAAAAAAAGGATTCAATTGACGCTCCTTGATGTTCATCACGAGCTAATATTTTATAGGTTAATATACGACTGCGAAACGCTGAGTTTATGATTTCTACACCATCACTATGTTTTATTGTTTGACTACTTTTCCTATGTGAACTACTTCGCAAATGTCCTACCCATGATTTACTGGGTACTGATGTGTTACACGCAGTACAAAAAGGCATTATTATTAAATAAAATATTTGCTCCTACAACACTAAGTTTAAAACATAAAAAATTAAAGAAATTTATGTATTATAGATCTACACACTTAAAAAAGTTTGCGATCACTTTGAAAATTAGATACTTATATTTGTGATATAGAAGATTTTTTCTGATAAGATTCTAAAAATATTAAAAATTAGAATTAGAACGTGAAACAATAAAGATTAAACGTAGGTAAACATTTTCTGTTGATTGGGTTAAATTTGAAAATATATCAGCTTTGTAAGTGATCTCAAACTATTTTTGATGTGTGTATATTATAATAATATACATAAGGTATATCTATAAAAATTAAATCTACTTTATAAAAATCTTATCCGCATAATGCACTGGTTCAGTGTCTTGAAATTCTTTATATGCATGTCCTAGAAAGTCTTGAAGTGACTCCCAAGATAGTGAGGACTCATCGCACTGTAATTTTACAGTCACCAACGCTGTCCTGTAGCGCACATCAGGGGCGTGTGATATGTAATCGTTGGTTTTATAGAGTTTAAAATCAACCACATACCCTCCTTCCGTTTTCTTGGAGCGACGAGACGTCCCAGATGAAACACGACTTGAGAAACTGGAAGCTAAGTCGCGCCGTGGTTCTCTGCAACTGCCTTCTTCAGCCCGCAAAATATTCAAAATATTTGTTTTCTTCGTTCTGTAAATAGAAAAAAGTGTTAATTATAAAAGTACTTATTCAAAGTGACTAAGAACTTGGGATCAAAACACAAAAAGTTATAGTATTTAAACGTGTAGGTATTGAAACGTACAAGTATTGTCAAAAGATCTATCTATGTATATAAATTAAGTGTGTCACTCATTTGTGTAAAATTAAGTTAAAGGTGTAAACTACACCTTATTCAATTTTAATTAAAATGTGACGATGTTAAACTTAATTAAAATGTGACGATGTTAAACTTAGTTGAACATAATGAAACCTACCTCTTTGTGGTGTTAAACTCGGGTGAAGTGTTTTTTCGTTGTACACTTTGGGTGCAGCTGGGCTTGGGTTGTTTTTGCTTTTTCTCTATCACCTGTTTGCGTTTCTTTGGTGCTACACACTCAGACTCTACTACAGAAGAAGTTTCAAACTCCGAATCAGACCTGTTAAAATACAATCAAATTATAAACAAATATATTCCCAAGATTTTCCGAATAGATATATTGCTAGCATCACGGCTGATTATAGATAATGCAGCCGGCGGGAATTAACCAAGCAACTCACTACTCAGTGGGATAACATAATCAGTAATCACATTTTATAATAATATGCGTTAATAATTATCAGCCGGCAGGAATTAACCAAGCAACTCAGCTGGATAATAATTAACTAAATAATAATTAATAATTATCAGCCGGCAGGAATTAACCAAGCAACTCAGCTGGATAATAATTAACCAAATAATAATTAATTTAATAGCACTTACTCACATTTTCTTGTTGGAGAAGATCACTGGAAGATACTGGAGCGAATGTAATTTATTTGAAAAATTGATGGGTTTTATACATAAAAAGTATCAATTCAGCAATTATCACCTCCCAACAAAATTAAAACTTAACTTATTATTTATATAGGTGTATTAATTAATTTATGTTACTTACGACTATTTAAATCAAAATGATTGAAAACTCATTTCGTCTAATTGCACTTTTGTTATTACAATTGAAATACAAAACCATGTCTTTACCAACACCGCCAAAGCTAATTCCGATTAATTCCGACGAATGTTATGATTTCTGTATGATACATATAAAATGTAATTATAATTTATGTAGGTATGTTCGTTGATCGTCGTCGATAAGTATATGATATGGTAACTATATAATTATGTATAGGTACATGAAAAGTATTAATGAAATATACTCATACCATTGTGCAGAAGTAAAATTATGCAATTTATTGGTGATTTAGGTAAGGACCGTCGTCTATACCTAAATCACCAATATAAGCTGACCGTTAGTACACGGTAGGTATTTAATTATTTTTAAAAGGTAGACGTACCCTGGAAGTTACCTAGTTTGCGTCACAATTATAGAAGTTTCAAATTGCTATGCACGGTTTTCATGGGTGTGTGTGTGTGTGTGTTAGTGTGTGGAAGCAAGGTATCTGTTAGTTTACTTACTCAGCGATACATTATTAAAACGACATCGTATTAACCGACTTCTAAAAAGGTGGTTACTTTATTTATCTGTAGGTATGTTGGTTTATGGTTCTCAAATTTGATACAAGGTATGGTTAACGGTATTCTATTAAAAATCCTTTGGAATCGTTTCGATAAAAATAATTTTACAAAAATATTACTACAGACTTATCCCACAAATATGTTAACAAACATTACAAATAATCATTTAAAATATAACTTTTAAATATTAGCAAATAGTTTTGGTATGTGCTTAAACTATATGGTAATACACCTCTTTTTATCCAAGTCGGCTAACAACGTACCTTTATACAAAGCTACGACCAATGTTAAGTCAGCAGTTTGTTCATGTATGTTCTACTTGTTTACCTATGTGTGTTATCGCCACATCGACACATCGTTCCCATACGCGAGGAATGTCTCATATTCTGTTCCCACAATATCTACCATTTGCATCGAGCTACCAAACACGCAGTGCACTACGTCCTTCAGAGGATTAAAAGGAAGATCCAAAATAAAAGCAATGTCATGTAAGTAATTACTTATAATGTTAATTATTTGATTTATAATTCTTTGTTAGTTTACCTACTAAATATCTAATTTATTAGGCGACGTAGTTTTCTATGGAAGTCCTTTAAATTAAATTTTATACGATTATCCTTAATTTTCGTATAACATTTAAGTTCTGTACAAAATTCAAAAGTTGTAAATAAAATAATGAACGCTGAAATATTTAATCTCTTGCTAGCACTTAATTGCACATAAAGTAGAATATTTTATCAAATTTGAATAGGCTCTGGTGTCTCAATTAGAGTAGCTCCCAAAGAAGTTGTAGAATATAATATCATCAGTAAGGAATAATGTAGGTATTCTTTAGAATAGCTGGAGAGTTTAGACAATACAAAATATAAAATATTAGGAATACCTATTGTAGTTTATTTCGTATGATACTAACTGATAAGGTGCCTATAGGTATTTAACTGGTCACCCGATTCTATATTAGTATGTCGAATAAATTAAAATAAGCAATTACATAATTATTGTGTTTTTATTATATTCCTTATCTGATATTGATAACGAAATACGTCATCATTCACGTTACAACACGTTTGAAATTCATAAGAATTTCACAACTATTAAGTAGGTGCATAACAATAACATTTTGCACATACGAATTATTGAATGGTTGAATTTCAAGTTCTTACTTGATCATCATACCAATAAATGCTTTATGTCAGCATAATTTGATATATCAACTGCGTTAGAAAAAATATTATTACCTAGTTCATTCTTTATTAAACAGTCAATACGAGCATATCTAACATGGTAGGTATTTTATAACTTTCAATCTATTGAAAATTTCAATCTATTTACAAAATACTTAGCATGATTTATTACTAATGTTTTAAATAATTTTCAGAATACCAACTTAAACAAATTTTCAAACGGAATAGAAGAGAGCTCTCCTGAATATCTTCCAGACCTGCAAGATCAGTTCGACTTGGACAACGCAATGAATAGACCTTGGATAATAACACCCAATGAAGAAGTAAAAATAAACAAAAAGAAAACTAATCGAAGAAGACCAATTACAAACAAACGCAGTGCATTGAATTCCTATATTATTAACAGTGAAAGAAGAAAAGGACGACGTTTAATAAAAATTACGATCAAGGAACTCAGTGAGTCAATGGACGACGAAGATGAAGGTAAGGACATAATCACTGCACAGTATATTGTACAAGATACGGTAGATGAGATATCGGATCAAGCTGAAAAATTAATTCACAATATTTCCAAAAAATTGTGTGGCTACTCATATCACATTTTTTAATTAGGTAATAATTCATTAATGTAAACTGTGTAAACTGTGTAAAAAATGTGTAAACTAGTGATTACATATTTAGATTTTATAAAAAAATTATTTACTATGAAAATATATGTTAAAAAATTATAAATATTAAAAATGTGTGTTAAAAAATAAAAAACCATTTACTTTAAAAAATTGTTTTATTTATTAAAACTGCGTATAGGAAGACATATTACCTTTCTTGCTCTATTAAATAGTTCTTTATACATAAAACATTTTTAAGTGCACATTGTTTAATATGATTAATACAATTAAAACTGGTTTCAATATTTGAATATTTGTTATGCAACAGTGATAAATTTGGACACTTGTCTTCACCAAGATCTATACAAATACAATTCATACAAAGATCTTGAATCCACTTAACTTTTTCTAAGCCCTTCACAATAATTTCTTTATTTTCTAGATAAGGAACAATTATACGTCGAAATTCTCTATAGTCGATATAACCTTCATTCCAGTAAATCCCTCTGTTTCTCTCCAACCACGTAACTTGTTTTTTTTCATCCGTAGTTAAGTATTTAAATAAGTATGGAGGCTTTATTAAGAACGTTTGGGTATAAACACGAGTGGCCAGAGCTAATTCCTTGACTATAAAGTTATTACAAGTGTCTTTAAAGCCCTGGACATCCACTATAATCGTATTCGGGTTCATGATAATTTTCTCACAGTGCTGCTTAATGGTTTATACTCAATTATACAGTCGTTCAATATAAGACAATATGCCGAAGTTTGATCTGGTATATCAATGTCACTTTCAATTTCCACTCTGACATCCACAACAGGACCCGACTTAAGATTATCTGGTTGTCTAGAACAATCTACGACAAATAACGGAGCAATATTTTTAAATTGTTTCTCACTTAATAACGGTTCACCACGACGACCTCCGTAATATGAGTGTTGAAATCTGGTGTATTGTTCATATATTAACGCAATTCTGTTATTCGAGAAACTTGAATTTAAATTTTCATAAGGGAAGTAGGTTGAATTTAGGTATACTCTAACATCACGAACGTCACAGTGATCAAACTGAGACATATCCAATTTAGGATTATTTTTTCTATTTGTTTGCAGACCAATAATAACAAATCTTGGTTTCTCTATTTGCGATGATGTTTTTATGGACCAAGTATGTTTAGTAGTTTTTGGTAAAGCCGGATATTCATATAAATCCCAATTCCTGAATATCATCTGGAGTGATCGGTCTTTTTCTAACAGTTTTAACATATTTATTTTTTCTCTATCGGATACTTTGACATGTGGTACTCGCCATATTATTTTATTTATAATAATATCTTCTACCGTCTCACCAGCGCTAAGTTTTAGGGCGTTCAGATTAGTATTACTTCGTAACAATATTAATTCATGTTTGCTGTTTATCACTACTTTCTTGAAATCTTCTGCAAAACCAAGAATGTTACAGAGGGGTATGGAAGCAGAAAAGCTACCCCCATTTGTACTATTTATACCATCGATATTCCAACCCCAAGCATTAGATACTTTAGCCTCGTTTTCGTTCATTGATATTAATGATTTCATTGTGGTAGTTATACCAGCGTTTTTTATTTTATCTATTTCCACTCCATTTATCTCATACCTTATATCTTGAAACAAGTAAAGTAAACTATTGTTTGTGAAATGAACGCTACTGACTCTCTCTTTAGAATTTTCAGCCTTGTTTACAACAATAGTTCCTTCCAAAAACAAAGTGCTTGCTGATGGTAATATATACAAGTCTTGTTGATTAATCGGTATCCTGATTTCATCGCTTCTATTGAAACTTGTTACGTAAGGCTTGTAAGAGTGAAATTCAATTCCTTCCACAGAGTTGTTGTATGCAGGAGCGGATAAAACATCTAGTATATTCATTTTAACAAACCAATCGCTTTAAGAAAAGCTTTATTATTGTTGTTCAATTTTATGACCTTTTTGGATCGAGCTCTTATTGGTTTGATAGTTTGAGTAGGACTGTTATGTTTAGTTGAATGAACCACATATTTATTATAATCTATCATGTTTTCTTCTGATATGTAGATACAACTGCACTTCTTCACCTCGCAAATTTATTAAGTTATTATTTATATCTAACAGCCTTATCTGTATGCAGCTTATATTGGTTTGGTTTATTGGAAAGTAGATTGCGTTTTTTGGAATTTCTATAATCCTGTATCCAGGTGGAACATTAAGTGCAAATTCGTGTAAGATGTGACTGGATTGACCGTTTATATAGGAACCGCTAACTATGTCACATTCAATCCTTATGACAGTCGTAGGCAAAATGTTAACTGGAAACTCTGATACATGATATTTATTTGCTTCTAAGATCTGTTTTTTAAATCCCAATAAACTTCCAAATGTACCTTCTTTAGTAAAATCTATAGTTGATGTACAAAATAACATAGTTTTTAAGGTGTTGTTATTACAATTGAGTTTTATGGATGCATCTTTTATCTCAGTTTTTAAATAGTCGCTAATATCTTGTAATTCATAAGTTCCTTCAGGTATCTCGATAACATTTTTAGAACCATAATATAATTTATTATTTGTATTATCAAAATTTGGAATAGAATTATATGTAGAGAAATGTAATAATGCACATTCATACTCCCCAACTAATGGCAGCGTGCTTGGATAATAGGTAGATAATACCGATGAGTTTCCAGTTATCGATAAGGTGAGTGACATCTTGCAAATGATGGAAATGAAAGAATGATATAAAATTTATAGTATTTATTCCAAAAACATTGCAAATATCTTAAACACAAATGTCCACAAATTATTGTGTTAAATTGTTGATATCTACTAAAGTTATAATAAACATCACAGTTCTTAAAATTTAGGATTAATTCTCTTGGCGGTTTTAAATCGCCAAAGCTATCAAAATATTCACAATAATTATTTATTTTAACATAAGCTACCCAATGCGTTCCATCATTTTTTGAATTATCTAGGTTAACTATACCACATTCAATTCGTTTAGGTGTTTTTGGTAACTGATCCTTCATGTAAACTCCCCGAAAGTAAGGAATACAATAGGCATACTTCTGAATATCGATATTAGTTAAAGCGCGATTAGGTAGCTGATCAATTAGTTTTTTGATGGTTTTATAAACAATCCCTGACCTTGCTTATGTGGTTTAATGTATAAACCTTTACCTATTGCTATAGCCTCCATAGTTTTATTATGACGTTCAGTTTCTTGTAATTTTTTCTGACCGTCTTTATAATCATTCACTGTTTTAGCAATACCAGCTGCACCACCAGCTAATGCTCCTAAAGCAGACAAACCAGCAAAAATTGGGATTAAAGGTAGAATGCCTCCAGTTTTTGGTATAGGTATCATTCGAGGTACGCGAACTTTTGGAATGCATGGAACTAATTTTCTAGCAACCATATAAGCTATATTTATTAGTGACTTATTATCTTTAGGCGAGAGTTTTTTGATTTTTCTTTTTATTTTCCTAACAAAGTTATTAAAGGTCTTAACACCAGCACCAGACTTCAATTTAGCTTTCATAATTTTGTTTACTATCCACGAACTAATCTTTTCCCCTGTTCGAGCATCTTTTGCTTTAAGTCTTTGTTTAGTCATATCTATAAGACGTAAGTCGGCTTTTTGACGGTTAGGCAAGTCTATGTAGTTTGCGTATGCGATATCGTGATGCATACAAGCTTCGTCTAACTTGTTTACACCTTTATCACCACGTAGTAATCGTTTTGAAAGCTTTGTTCCTGGTCCACAATAGTTATAACCGGGTATGTGAAGTTCGAATGGTAAATGATTAATGATACTGTTTATTAGTCCACCACCTTGCATCGTCTAAAGAATAATGAATAAACTTTAAAATTATATATCACTTATATAATTAACTTATTCCACTATTGCAGTCTTATCAATCCAACTGTTCTCTTTGTTATTTAAACCCAACCATTTTACAAACAGTTTGTTTCCTTTCTTTTTTAATACCTTTTCTATCAAATAGACACCAGGGCAGGACGACTTTTGAAGCTCTTGTTCGTAAAAAGTTCCTAATATGACTTGTTTTTGATTATCTTCGATGCGATATGTTATTGGTACAGTGTTATTTATCTTTTTTATAGTAAATAATTCTATTGACCAGTTAGGAGTGTATCCTTTCTCAAATATATGTTTGTACTTACTAATTCGAACTTTGTCACCAATTATAAACTTAGGACGACATTTTTGGGTTACCTTTATCATGGAATTTGCAATATTATTTTTAATGTCCGTTTCATTAAACTTATTGACATTAACAGGTGCAAATTTAATAATACGATGTTTTGTGTTGTTATATGTCTTCATAACATCGTTCAAGCCACCATCTATCCACTTATAGTGTCCGTTCAAGCTAAAGTATTTGTACAATTTATTTTTAAGCGTTTTAATAACTCGTTCAACAATTGAAGCCTTTTTGGTTGAAAATGTTGAGTAGTGATTAATATTATAGTTCTGTAAAAGCTTTTGAAATGTAGAATTATAGAACTCAGTACCCCTATCAGTTTGCAGATGAGTTGGTATCCTATGATTAGTAGAAAGTAATTTTTCAAATGCATGAGAGACATCATGTTTGGATTTAGTTTTTAGTGGTTCCACCCAAACGTACTTTGAGAAGCAGTCAATAACTATTAAAATATAGTTATATCCTTTATTAAAGGTTTTTAGGTTTTGCATATCAACTAAATCTGCTTGCCACAAATCATCAATACCTTTTAAAATTACAGATCGTCGAGGAAAATTTTTTCGTGCTGCTTTATGTATTTCATTGACGATTTGTTGTTTCGCCATTTTGATAAACTTTAAGGTCTATGTTTTTCGATCTTTTAATATAGATTGAATTGCGTCTTGAATTAGTCTATCAACTGCGTTTCTTGTGTAAAATTTGTTTTCCAAATGAGTCACTATCTCAGACATTATTGTTTTTAAAGCTTTCTCTATGTGGTTTTGAACACTATTTGGAATAGAACTTTGCAATTTTTGTAAGTCATTCATTAGTACACCTTTCAATTCATCTACATATGTTTTATTTACTGCATCATCTGCGTCTTGAGGAGGTTTGACACCTTTTAACCTCGATGTCTTCAATTCATAATCTCCACGATCAGATTTTATTAATGCGTTATCATTAAAATCCAGTATTTCCGATATACGCATTCCCTTATGAATATAATGACCAAATTTGTCTACATTCATATTAAAGGTGTATTATGTTGAACGGTATATAGTAAAATGATACACATATAATATTAGTAGATTTATTTATTTGATGATTTTGCTTTCACGTAGTTCTTCAATTATAGATATTATTTCATTGTCTATTCCTGTGTTACCAGCATCTCGAGAAGCAATTAATAATTTTAATCTATCAACCAATTCATTGGGATCATCCCAATATACAAAATCTGTATTTTTTTTCCATATTTTGTTAAAGGTAATCCTTTTCCTACTTTCTGTGTACAACTTGGACTTTTACTTTCTTGTTCGAAAAGTGGTTTAATAACTTGCAAATATTTTTGTCCTTTATTACTTTTAATTGGTTTTTTTGAATCGAAATCACGACGATGTGCATTCGTTACAAGTAACATTGCCTTATAATTTTGCTTGTCATAGTCATTAACCAAGCTCAGATCAATGTCTCTTTTTAACAGTAACTCTCGCAACCCAGGTGTACTTTCGTACTTGTGTCCGGCTACAGTAATAACTTGATCTCCAATCGTTATGCCAGAGGAACCTAACATTAACTGTCCACGGTTATTTCTTATACCAAATGGTACATCCGATAGTACTTGTGAAGATAATGACCAAGATGATACATCTGGATTAGTATCGACTAATGACTGAAATGAAGAGTCTGATGAGGGTTCCGATTCGTTACTATCATTACTGCTTTCATCTGTTTCTTTCATATCTTGGTCTTGTGGTTCTTGGGGTTCTCCTTTTTCCTCCTTTTTTGTTAGAGCTAAGTGGTTATTAGTGTTGGCTATTAAATTGAGAGATTCTGTAACAGGCTTAAAAACTGTATCAAGAGCATGTCTATTATTATCTTCTAAATCCTTCATTTTACGTATTTTTTTCCTGACAGCTTGTGTCGCATCAACAATTTGTTTTTTCAATGATTTATCCATTATGTAAAATAGGTGGTAATCGGATAAGAACCAATTAAAGAATAACAATAACGTGACTGCAGTCTACTTAAATATTCAAATTTCATCTAATAATACAAAAGTGTCAAACGTTTTTCTATAGCAACCGTTGTTTTTCGAACAATCTTTATTAATTACCACATAATCAAAAGGCTCTTTCCATATTAGGGAACACATTTCTCGAAATTTCAACCATGTCATATCGGTGTTAACATGTTCTTCGTAAACATGTTCAAGTTAACTTCATCTTGCTTAAAAAGCACAATTAAGTTAGCATTATCTCTTACAAGTTGTTTAGGTATTTTGGTATAAGTTTGATTTAAATAAAAACTGTCAATCAATTTATGTCTTCCCATTGCAAAATAATCACGCATATTACTTTGATTTTCACATGCTACATCGTCAAAAATAATCACAGAATTAGGTTTCGCATCTGTAACCTTCAAAACGTCATCATTTGCTTGGTATTTCTGGAGAGTGATACCTGGTACTCGTTGTAAAACTTTTTCTAAAAAGATGTACTTTGGTTGATGGAGAGTTTTAGAATATACATAAACATTCTGAAATGTCAATCCATTTTCATGCAATAGAAGACCAATTAATAAGTTAGTTTTTCCACAATTTGATGGTCCGCAAATGATGCAACGTACTGTATTCGGTAATAATTCTCCATGGCGTAACTTGTTTTTTGTCAAATCGTCACAGATTGTATTGACCTGTAACGATTGTGTTTGTTTAACGAATTTCATGTTTGCTATGTAATACTGATGGACTCGTAATGAAAAGATGAATTTATAACATAAATATTTATAACTACAAGTAGTAGTAAGGAGCTTCAGCGAACGTACGAACAGTGGGACAGCGTGCTCAAATGATATTAATGTGGAATATTCGTTTAGTTACGTTATTTCCCAATCCAAAGTGATATTGGGCATTCTGTCCCACCTTTATCTATTTTAAAAATGTGATCTTAACGTGTTCATGTTAACAAACATGCATCGGGTTAGTTTGCTATACGAAAGCAATCATCTAGCAAGTGAAATTGGTTAACCATTGACGGAACGGTAGTGTATTGAACGGCATTAAAATGTGGAACGTTGGCTTAGGTAAATTATTTTACAAAGAGTTATTGGGCATTCTACCCCACAGAGTTATTGGGCATTCTACCCCACCGTGACTGAGGTTATCGAAGATAACCGATGGAACTAAGGTGGGGTAGAATGCCCAATAACTCACTACTTAAGGACTAAAATCCAGGATAGCTCAATTCCCGTGAACAAAGCTGTGTGGGGGGAGAGGAACAACGAACAGATAAATCAGTTTGCGACTTTGTGTAATACTAGGCTTAAAGAAAGTTCATTTTCCTGAATCGTTCAGACAGTGTACCGATGGTTTTTGTAGCGAACCGGGACACATGAAGGAACTAGATACACTGGATAGTAAGTACTATTGTCTACATTCTGTCGGAAGCGGCAATTGAAACCCACGCAGTTTTGAAACGCGGGAAAGGCGGTAATCGAGTTGTGGGCTGGAATGCGCACGTTAAAGAGGCGCACCACACAGAGCGCGACTTAAGTATAGGATGTGGTTACAGGGTGGTAGACCTGGGGTTGGACAGCTCTTTGAAGAGATGAAGGAGAGCCGTAAAATCTTTAAAAGTAGATTAAGCTGGTGCATGAAACAGCAGGATCAGTTTAAGATGGAAAAAAATGCATCCCTTCACTCTTCAAAGATGTTCAATAAATTTTGGAAAGCCACAAATAAATTGAATGTGAGATCTAGGCTGTCATAATATTATATTAGCTTGTAAGCCATAGCCTAGTTTAGTCTATGCTTAGATTATATCAATATTGTCTTGTCTATGTTCACTTCCTTCTTTCCTTACTTTGTAACATGGCCGACTGAAATACACGACACGTATTATTACGAGCTCCTGTCTTTTATTCCAAAAACCAACAAACATCAGGTGTTGTGTAAACTGGCGTGTCTTAGGAAGAACTGGATCAACCAAAAGAAAAAAATGGACGAATCTTCAACGTCATCGGGTCGCCTCAAGCACATGGACGTTCATGCATCCAACATGCCGCTCACGTGGAAAAATTGGATCACCAAATTCAAAATATATCTCAAAGCATTTAAATATGATCAAGAAAGCGAAGAAAGGCAAGTAGCACTTTTATTACATTATATAGGACCAGATTGCCTTCACATATTTTATTCTTTCAACCTAGATGTCGAAACAGTCAAGCTACAGGTGTTGATCGACAGATTTGCAGGTTATTTCAGCCCAAAAGTCAATATAACCATGATAAGGCATAAACTTTTTAACAGAAAGCAACTGCAAAATGAACAGCTGGACAGTTATATAACAGATCTCAAAAATATAGCCCATCAGTGTAATTTTGGTGAATTGCAAGACGATTTACTAAAAGATATATTTAGTTGGAATCTAAATGATCAGAATCAATACATTAAAGAGAAAATTTTGCAAGAATTGCCTAACACTTTAGATGCCACTATAAATATTGCTAAGTCACTAGAATCGTCCCGGAAAGAAGTTCAAATATTATCAGGCACAAATCCCAATTCATCTGTAGCTAGTATAGATAGTATACATAACAGAAGTAGTCAACAGTCCAGTAGAAGTCATTCACAACATCGTCAGTCAAGAAATCAGTCAAGAAATCATAGTCGTTGTCAACAATCAAGGTGTAATCCGCAGTCACAGGATCGTCAATCAAGAATTCAAAGTCACAGTCAACAATCAAGGTATCATCCGCAGTCACAGGATCGTCAATCAAGAATTCAGAGTCACAGTCAACAGTCAAGGTACATTCCTAACCAGTCATACAATACATCCCATTCATCGAGTTATAGCAGTCCCAATGGTTATAAAGGTAACAATCAGTCTATGAATAACTCAATGTGTCCAAAGTGTGGTCAAACACATCGTTTTAAATGTCCTGCTCTTGGTGCAAAATGTAATTTCTGTCAAAAACTTAATCATTATTCAAAGATGTGTAAGTCCAAGCAAAAATATGTTAATTATGTGCAAGAAGATTTTTCTAATGATGATCAAGCTTTTTTAGGTGCTGTTTATCAATGTAATTCTGTAAAATGTAGTAACCAATGGTCAATAACCTTAAGTATCTGTAGTCAATCTGCTCAATTTGCTTACTTATTGATTCAGGTGCAGATGTGAATTTGATGTCTAAGAAAGCATTTGAAAAACTAGCGTTGCAAGAGATAAATCTTATACAAACACCATTTAACTTGACAACATTTACAGGTCAAAGTATACCTACAATCGGTTATTGTACATTACCATGTAAGTATAATGACAAATCATACAACTTGTGTTTCCATATTACACCGTTAGATTGCAAAAATATTCTGGGTAGACAGTCATGTCAACAGTTAAAAGTCATAAAAAGAATACATTCAGTAACCTTTGATGAAAACATATCTAAACACAGTCCAAACTACACACTTAGTCAGCATAGCCAGAACAAAAATATACAGTCAATGTCAAGTCAGTCTAACAGTCAAAGTCAAGTCATATCACAGTCAATGTGTCACAAAGTCCCTACAGAGTCAAACAGTCTGTCAATACTAAAGAAATATAGTAAGGTTTTTAATGGAATAGGAGCTCTTAAAAACTATGAATGTCATTTAACTCTCAACGAAAATGTCAAGCCGTCGGTAGACGCAAGTAGAAAAATTCCTTTTAAATTACAGGATAAAGTCAAGGCAGAACTTAATAAGTTAGAAGTCACTGGTATTATTGCTCGAGTGGATGAACCAACTGATTGGGTCAACTCTATGGTAATTGTCTCTAAAAAGGATGGAAGCATTAGATTATGTTTAGATCCACGTAAGTTAAATAAAGCTATTAAACGTTCACATTACCCATTTCCACATATTGATGAAATTAAAGCAGATAAGGCTACCGTTTGGTGTCAATGCATCTCCAGAAATCTTTCATAAAGAAATGATTTCCCGGTTTGGTGACATACAAGGCATTAAAATAATGATGGACGACTTTCTTATACATGCTAAAACCATTCAAGAACATGATCAAATCCTAGAAAAAGTTCTTTGTCGTGCAAAAGATATAGGTCTAACATTTAATAGTAATAAATGTAACATTTGTCAAAGTGAAGTCAAGTATTTAGGTTTTATATTCAATAGAAATGGAGTGTCTGTAGATCCATCTAAAGTAAATTCAATTTGCAACATGCCACAGCCTAAGAATGTCACAGATGTCCAGAGATTCCTGGGCATGATTAATTTTCTTGGCTCATTCATAAAAGATTTATCAAAAGAAACATCAAACATAAGACAGTTACTTAATAAAAACACAATATGGTCATGGAATGACAGTCATGAGAAAGAATTCAATAAATTAAAGTCTCTAATTAGTTCTTCACCAGTCTTAACTTACTTTGATCCTCAAAAACCACTTACTTTGTCAGTAGATGCTTCAAAAGATGCTTTAGGTGCTGTCATCTTACATAATATTAGTCCTATAGCATATGGCTTAGCTTCTTTGACAAAGTCTCAACAAAATTACTCTCAGATTGAAAAGGAACTCCTAGCAATTTTATTTGGTTGTACTAAGTTCCATCAATACATTTTTGGTAACAAAGTCCTAGTGGAAACAGATCACAAACCTATTGTCTCTTTATTTAGTAAACCTTTATTTAATATTCCACCAAGATTGCAACGAATAATGCTTCGTTTGCAACCCTATGATCTTATCGTTACTTATAAACCAGGTAAATACTTATATGTCGCAGACACATTGTCCCGTGCTGCATTACCAGAAAATGCATTAGTAGAATTGGATGAAGATATTAAACTTCATGTTAATTTACTCACTGCTAATTTGTCACTTAGTCCTTTCAAGTTACAACAAATTGAACAAGCTACCAGGTCTGACCAAACTCTTCAAACTCTTATTAATTACTGTAAAAATGGATTTCCAAATTAAGCATAAAGTAGAAGATTGTATTAAACCTTTCTTTCCTGTTAAAGATGATATTCATTATGCTAATAACCTTTTATTTTTGTCAGATAGAGTTATTATACCTATTTCTTTAAGAAAAGATTTCTTAAAACTATTACATGAAGGTCATCAAGGCTTGAATAGTTGTAGAAATTTGGCAAGACATACAATTTACTGGCCTAATATTAGTCAAGATATAGATAATTACATCAGTAATTGTGAAATTTGTCTCACTTTAAGAAAGAGTAACACTAAAGAAAGTCTATTACCACATGATTACAAATACATTCCTTGGCATAAGGTTGGTATAGATTTCTTTGAGTTCAACAAGCATACATACTTAATTGTAGTCGATTATTTCTCAAAATATGTTGAGATAGCAATTTTAAGTAATGGTTACAGTGCAGACCAAGTCATAATCAAGTTAAAATCAATATTTGCTCGTCATGGTATTCCCCATACATTAATGTCAGATAATGGTCCACCGATGAATTCCAAATCTTTTCATGATTTCACACAAGATTGGAATATTCACCATGTCACTTCCAGTCCCTATCACAGCCGTTCAAATGGTATGGTAGAACGGACAGTAGGCATAATTAAAAATATGCTTAGAAAATGTTTACTTGATAATACTGATCCATATTTAGCATTACTGCAATATCGCAATACTCCCAAAAACAATTTATGTTCACCAGCACAACTTTCCATGTCACGTAGACTTCGTACAAAGCTACCTATAGTAGAAAAACTTTTAAAACCAAAATTGTGTAACTATAGACATCTTAAACAAGTCAATAATCAAAATTTACATAAGATGAAAGAGTATTACAACAAAAATTCCAAAGATCTTAAACCCTTGGAGGTAAATAGTCATGTTATGTTTCAAAAACATCCACAATCGTCTTGGTTTCCAGGTATTATACAACAAGTTGGTCCTGAACCTAGGTCGTATATCATAAAAAGTAAATTTGGTACATATCGTCGCAATAGACAATACATAACACTTAGACCAAAGTCTCAATATTCTTTTCATTCACATAACACACAGACTAATAATTTTCACACTCAACCAGTCAGTTCCAATCAAACTTATATCAGTTATACTCCTTGTTATACAAATGATTACTCTAAAATTTCTCATAGTCAATCTCCTCAACGTACTAGCAGTCAACCAATTAAGAAATATTCTAGTTCAGGAAGAGAGATAAGGCAACCACAACGTCTTATAGACACAGTCTTATAAACATTGTTTTGTATTCATTGTCATGTACTTAGTTATAAGTAATTAATTAGTAAACTAAAATGTTGTAAACCATTGTTTGTTTACATTTAGAAACAATCGTCGAATTGACAACGTCAAATTATGTCAACTGTCAGAATCTTTTAAAACGTCAAATTGTCTCGTGTCAAAACACTAAAATGCGTTTTGTTATTTTTATATAAGAATCTAAAATATAAGTTATAATAAACTTAAAGGGAAGATGTCATAATATTATATTAGCTTGTAAGCCATAGCCTAGTTTAGTCTATGCTTAGATTATATCAATATTGTCTTGTCTATGTTCACTTCCTTCTTTCCTTACTTTGTAACATGGCCGACTGAAATACACGACACGTATTATTACGAGCTCCTGTCTTTTATTCTAAAAACCAACAAACAAGGCGACCTGAAAGTGTCGATGGGGAGTCTCAGGTACTGCGCATTGCTGAGGCGTTTGCGCAACGCTTCAGGAATGTGTCTCCCCTGGGTCCTTCCGAAGGAAAGCTCACTGCTGCGGACGGTCATGGCACGGTACTTCGATTTACGGCTAAAGAGGTGGCCAGGGGAATTAATAAAATGGCCAGAGATAAGTCACCGGGTCATGACGGTCTCAGTATTGAGCACCTTAAATATGCAGGCTTTCATTTGCCTCGAGTTTTGTCTATGTTTTACTCACTATGCCTGAGTCACTCATATCTTCCATTGGAGTGTATAAAAACAATTGTTATACCGATACCCAGAACAAGACAGGGGATATGTCTGACGTTCGTAACTACAGACCTATATCGTTAGCTACTGTAATAGCGAAGGTGCTTGACGGTCTGCTTGATACTCAATTTGACAAATACATTGAAATACATGACGCGCAGTTCGGTTTCTGGCCAGAACTTTCAACAGAGAGCGCGATAATAAGTTTCAAGCACACCGTTCAGTACTACACCTCTCGACAAACGCCTGTGTATGCATGCTTCTTAGATCTCTCCAGGGCTTTTGATTATGTGTCATATGACACGCTTTGGAGAAAGCCGGAGGGGGTGGGCGTGCCTACAGAGGTGTTGCGTATATTTCAGTTTTGGTACGGTAACCAGTCTAACTGCGTGAAATGGGATCAGGCTATTTCGCAGCCGTATAGGTTAGAGTGTGGAGTGAGGCAGGGGGGGCTTAGCTCACTTCGGCTCTTCAACCTGTATATCAATGACCTTATCGCTGGGCTCAGCAGTACGCGCGTCGGCTGTCACGTACGAGATGTTTGTGTTAATAGCATTAGTTACGCTGACGATATGGTGCTGCTTAGCCCAACGGTAGGGGCACTTAGAGACTTACTGCAGGTGTGCAGTAGGTTCGCGAGGGAACATGGGTTATCCTACAACACGCAGAAAAGTGTCTGTATGGTCTTTAAGGCTGACGCTAAACTATCTGAACACGTACCTACCTCCAATTACTCTTAATGGAGAGATACCAAAAGGGTGAATGAGTTTAAATACTTAGGTCATTGGGTTACCGACGGACTTTAAGACGATATAGACATGGACAGAGAGCGTAGGGAATTGGCGGTTAGAGGCAACATGTTGGCCCGCAGATTTCTCAGATGTAGCCAACAAGTAAAAATTACACTTTTCAAGGCCTACTGTCAAAATCTGTACACGGGAGGTCTGTGGGCTAGCTACACTCAGCGATCCTTGAATGCCCTACGCGTACAGTATAATAACGGATTCAGAATGTTGTTGGGATTGCCTCGTTACTGCAGTGCATCGGGTATGTTCGCAAATAGTTACACTGCGGACTTCTATGCCATACTCCGTAACAAGACAGTGTCTGTACTGAACAGTATTCGGGGTAGTCGTAACAGCATTCTGAAGACAATAGATTGTAGTTACGAATCGTCAATGTATCGTCACCTTGTGAGGCGTACGATTGGTGCGGTCATCTTAAAATAATCAATAACACAACTAACATAGTCATAAGATATCGTTTGTAACTAATAATACTAATAAATTATGGATTTGTAGTATCTGAATTAAATGTTTAAATAAAAAAATATTAATTTTAAAATGTCATTTAAGCACTTGTCGCGAGTTGTTACAATGTAAATACATCGAACAGGCCACGATAAATATTTGTCACACAAACATTCTAGAAAACGAGTTAGAACCGGTTTAACAATAAAGAATTCCAAGCGCCGAACGCAGTCCATTGTTCTGGGATGACGTTTTAGATTAAGTAGATAAGTTAGTGGGCGCCGGCCAATGGGAAGCGAGTTTAAGTATCGAGTAGCTAGTTTGTCTTCGCACTGAAGCCATCGGGTAGGGATCCCGCTAGCCCCCCGCACACCGATACCGCGGTCGCCTTTTAAAAACTCATCACGCCGATCGGACACCACAATCGCCTCTTGAACACTTCGTCAAAACACAGCTGTCGTCATAATAGTACATCGCAGTTTTTCAAGAATAAGTGAGAAACAAGCTAGTGTTAGTAACTTCGTTCCCGAATAGCCGGGAACTACCTTGGGGTAAGCCCCAAGGTAGTTCCCGGCTATTCGGGAACTTACAGATTATTTAGATTAGATTTAGATTAGATTCGGGAATTATGGGCTTATACTAAGGTATAAGCCCATAATTTGAGAAACCTACACCAGTTTGCTGAGCAACCAGACGCTGCCGCCGGCGCTCCTGTGGAAATCGACCCGGGACCCGGAGCGACTTGTCTGGAAATCAAATAATTGGAGGACAACAACTGATCTTACCGGCCGACCGTTGTCGCCCGTGGACCCCCAAGTTAAGTGCACCGGGCACTTCCGCAAACAGTATTGTGATATTATATCTTCGACACACACATATATAATTTGCATTGTATAAAACCCTAGGTCCCTGCTAGTAAAGAAACGTTAACTGTTTTAACGTAGTTTCATTTAACTCTCAAGCAGGGGCCGTATCACAGTATTTCAATGACATGTACCTACTTGCCCGAGTGCCCTAGAGTGTTCTTGTCAGATTCTTTCTCAGGTCTTACTGTTGCTTTGCAAATCTGACAGTAAATGTAGAAACTAATTAATTCTTTAATTTAATATCGTATATCGGTACCTTACATATATATCATAACATAGTATGATATCTAACATACATATACAATGAATCGAGATTCAGTGTCTCGCTGAAGCTCGAGAGTGGCTGGTCCGATTTGGCTGATATTGACCTTGAAATTTTGTGGTAGTTTTAGGAAGGTTTAAATGTTGATAATCATAAATAATACTTTATTTATGAGGTGACATGAATTTTGCTGATTCAACTAGTAACTTGTAAGTAAAATATATGCTAACAAAATCGTTTCACTTTTATTTAATTTACATTTACAGATGTCAGTCTGCCAGCATTTCTGTCGTCGGTCCATAGCACCGAAGAATTGGTCAGGAAAATTTTGTCAAATACACTGATTGATTCCGAGGTGCGATGCAAGACCGATGCCATAAACGCTTGGAGGATGTCTTGCCCCGACACTGACCTGCCCTCACGCCTAGGCTCACAGCGGTTGTGGGATTCACCGTTCTGTAAATTGAGAATTAATACACTAATTGACACTTCTGTCAATATTTCAGAGCGTGCACGCCTACTAGCTGTTGGAGAATGGGATTCAGGGTTATGGATCCAGGCGCTCCCATCGCCCAACATTGGTACAATGTTGGACGACACAACCTTCCGCATTGCCACTTGTCTTCGGCTGGGTACACCTTGTGTATCCCCACATCATTGCACCTGTGGAGTAGCCGTCAATAATCTGGGACACCATGGCCTTTCTTGTAGCAGAAGCGCAGGTCGTATACCTCGGCACGCTATTCTAAACGACATAATTCGTAGGGCTCTTTCCACCGCAGGTCTTCCGGCCATACGTGAACCAAATGGTTTAGCACGAAGCGATGGAAAGAGACCGGACGGTATGTAGTTGCTATCGTGGAAGATGGGAAGGCCTTTGGTGTGGGACGCTACATGCGTTGACACCTTAGCACCTTCACACCTTCCAAGAACATCCGGATGTGCCGGCGCTGCTACTGCATCGGCTGAAGGCCTTAAACGGTGTAAATATGCTAACCTAGCAGGTGATTACATATTTGAGCCGTTTGGGGTTGAGACGCTGGGGTCATGGGGTCCGAGTGCTCGCCACCTTTATGGAGACATTGCTAAATGCCTAATCGATGCTTCTCAGGACCAGAAGGCTGGCTATTTTCTGGCCCAAAGAATAAGTATCGCCATCCAACGTGGCAACACAGCCAGCATTCTGGGAACCTTCCCAGTCGGCAATGACGCGGAGTATTTTTTAAACGATATTTTGTAATGTAAATATTTTTAGTCTATAATTATGTTTATTTTGTATATTGTAATTCTTATTTACAATCATTTTATGTATCAATCATACAAGATTGATTAAGTATAATCTAAAGGTTTACAATTTTAAGGTGACAATATACCTACAACTTGAATACAAGTTTGTGCAATTATACATTTATTTACAATAAGAATTACAATATACAAAATAAACATAATTATAGACTAAAAATATTTACATTACAAAATCATCATTCACCGAGCCTTTTCCCAACTCAGTTGGGGTCGGCTTTCCAGTCTAACTGCGATTCGGCTGAACTTCGATATTTTCCGTGAAGCGACTGCCATCTGACCTTCACAACCCATGGGCGATATCGAAGTTCTGCAGTTAGACCGGTCGGATTTTTGATTTAGGGCTCCAACTACCCCTAACGACTGCCATAGATGTTAGTATGACAACCGGGACCGACGGCTTAACGTGCTCTCCGAGGCACGGAGGGGTCTCAATGTATTAAGAAATGGTCACCCATCCTAAGACCGGCCTGAGTCGATGTTGCTTAACCTTTGCAATGTGTTAACATTGTCGGTTACCACTAGACCACGAGCCCCTCCCACTAGACCACGAGCCCCTCATTTACATTTACATTTACATTACAAAATATCGTTTAAAAAATCCTCCGCGTCATTGCCGACTGGGAAGGTTCCCAGAATGCTGGCTGTGTTGCCACGTTGGATGGCGATACTTATTCTTTGGGCCAGAAAATAGCCAGCCTTCTGGTCCTGAGAAGCATAGATTAGGCGTTTAGCAATGTCTCTATAAAGGCGGCGAGCACTCGGACCCCATGACCCCAGTGTCTCAACCCCAAACGGCTCAAATATGTAATCACCTGCTAGGTTAGCATATTTACGCCGTTTAAAGCCTTCAGCCGATGCAGCAGCAGCGCCGGCACATCCGGATGTGCTTGGAAGGTGTGAAGGTGTTAAGGTGTCAACGCATGTAGCGTCCCACACCAAAGGCCTTCCTGTCTTCCACGGTAGCAACGACATACCGTCCGGTCTCTTTCCATCGCTTCGTGCTAAACCATTTGGTTCGCGTACGGCCGGAAGACCTGCGGTGGAAAGAGCCCTACGAAATATGTCGTTTAGAATAGCGTGCCGAGGTATACGACCTGCGCTTCTGCTACAAGAAAGGCCATGGTGTCCCAGATTATCGACGGCTACTCCACAGGTGCAATGATGCGGGGATACACAAGGTGTACCCAGCCGAAGGCAAGTGGCAATGCGAATTTTGTGCAATTTGCATGAAAATTGCAAATGTGACGTCATGTTTGCATGCAAATGAAACAATTATTATACATGGGGCACACTAAAAGTTTTGCACTTCTAGCTAATCGGAACTATTTGAATTTCGAATGTTATATTTTTTAAACGTTGCAACCTTCTTAATAATAAAAAAAAACAATTGGCGGGAAATCGTTTGTCAATTGTTTTTTATCACATATCAAAGTTCTAAGTATGCAACGAAAATGGAATTAAGTCGAAAAGATTTTAGAGCGATGATTTTTTATGATTTTAAAAGTTCTCTCTCTCCGCAAGACTGTGCCGCTCGTCTTCAAAATGCTTTTGGGAGAGAAGCACCTTGTTTCAGCACCGTGAGGCTATGGTTTGCTGAATTTGAGAGAGGTCGAGTTTCTTTACATGACGAATTTCGTGAAGGGCGGCCGTCAACTGCCGTGGCTACTGTTAAGCGGTTAATTGAAGAAAACCCGCGGATTGCCTATGAGACAATTCGAGGACTATTGGGGATTGGTATGAGTCAAATCCAGAAAATTTTACACCAAGAATTGAAAGTTCGGAAACTTTGTTGTCGTTGGATCCCTCATGAACTGACAGCGGAGCAGAAGCGGGCTCGCGTGGAATGGTGCTCACAGATGCTACTGAAGTACGAGTATGACCACGGACATTCTAATGCTGTTTATGACATTGTCATAGGAGACGACACGTGGATTTATTGTTTTGAACCCGAAAAAAAACAGCAATCTTGTTAATGGGTGTTTGAAAATGAGAACAAGCCGACAAAAGTGAGGCAGCCGAGAAACGATGGTAAAAATTGATCGCGTTTTTCTTCTCAGCTACGGGTCCCATCTGTACAATTCCACTTGAAGATCAAAATAATGTTAATGCCGCAGCGAGACGGTGAAGTGCGTAAATGCAACACCGACCACGTTAAAAAAGAATATAGCTATGATTAGGCTGCTCCCCAATAAAGGGGGACCGGGAAGTGCTTGCCGCCGCCTCTACGAGAGTGTGGTGCGCTCCAAGACGCTCTATGGAGCGCCTATTTCGGTGGATGCCCTCGGCACCGCGAACGTGGTCCAGCTGCGACGACCGCAGCGGATCGCGGGGCAGTGGGCTCCACGGGCGTACCGCACCGTGTCTTTTGAGGCGGCTGCCTGTTGGCACGAAGTCCCCCGTGGGATCTCGAAGCAGAGGTCCTCAAGAGGGTCTACGAGGAGGGCACCCTGGTGCGACAACTAGGAGGTCGCCCGTTGCCGGAGCAGGTCGATCGCTGGAGACAGGAGGCTCGCGACGATCTGTTCCGGCAATGGGCCTTGAGATGTGCGGCTCCCACCGCGAGCCAGGTGCTCGTGGGGGCCATCGGTCCCGTGCTCCGTCAGTGGGTGGAACATGCGCAAGGGGCTCCGACCTACTTGCTCACCCAACTTCTCACGTGTCATGGCTGTTTTGCCAAATTCCTGTGGGAAGTGGTGGGGATCCTGTCGGAGCCCGATTGTCATCATTGCGCAGGCGGCGCCGTGGACACGGCGGAGCATACTCTCGTCGTGTGCGCCGCCTGGGACTCGCAGAGGTTGGCCCTCACGGGCGTCATCGGTAGTGTAGGTTCGCTGCCGGCCGTTATTCTTTCCATGGCCGGCAGCGAAGAATGTTGGGCCACACCGTCGCCTCCTTCGCTCGGGAGGTGATGGCGGCAAAGAGAGAGGCCCTGCGTGAGTGGGAGCGTGCAGGCGGCACGCTACCGCCCCGCCGGGCACCAGTCTGGGGGCAACGGCGTATTGCTTACGCCCAAGCCCCCGACTGATAGGGCCGTGGGCGGTGGGTCGGGAGGCCCACCGCTCACACGAAGGGCCCTGAGGAGGTCAACGCCGCTTATGTGTTTCGGGGGCGTCCCTTCTATGTTGTTTGGGGGTGCGAAGCCCCCCCCTGCGAAGAGCTTCTAAAGAGCGCCCCTTTGCTGGGCCGCCGTCGCTTAGCAGTTCCTGCCTATCTGGGGGCCCGGCTAAGGCGAAGTAGAAACACCGTGGATAGGTTTTAGTGGGTAGTCCGGCCCGTTCTCCATCCTAGGGCCGGGAGTCCCACACGAAGCCGTCTCGCTCCCTCCCGCAGCGAGACGGTGAAGTGCGTAAATGCATCACCGACCACGTAAAAAAAAACATATAGCTATGATTTACTTAGGTAGGTACTTAAATTACTAGATTTTCATCGAATAAATAACCTGAATCATATTAAGATCAGAATTAAAATTCAGATTAACAAGAATATCAATACCGTGTTGTGGTGACAGACAACCCTACATACAGAGTGCATGCAAAGTTCTATCACCAGTCTAATAGCAAAATGTACGTGATGGTTCACTGAGTTGTGAAAATGATTGTGTGACACTTGCTTTATCGTATTGACATAGGCGTATAGCAAAATTTAACGTGATATATTTTCATATACCACACTAATACTGACTTATTTTAATAAATTAATCAAACATATTCAGACTATATGAGTATGCCATAGACAAAACACTACTACAGAAGAAAACAAGTAGGTACCTACCTACCTATGAATAATAATTCCTCCCATTAAATACATAGTAGGTATGAAAGAGGCGCTAGATACCTTCCGAGTACTGGGTCGTAGCTAGTTACCCCTCCAGAGTTCAGAGGTCTCTTTTTAAGCGGTGGACTATGGCCTTGCAAAACTGCGTCGAATCTCAATAATCTACATTGATTTATTTATTTAAATCTTAATGCACAACGGTGTACAATGGCGGACCTAATGCCATTAGGCATTTTCTTCCTGTCGACCTTGAGGTGATGCAGAAATAATATTCCGGTAGGTGCTCAATATTGGTTGTGAAATTGTAATTGACAATGGTATCTACTAATATAAATACTAATTAAGGAACAGATAAAATACTATAACAAGAAGGGTACATAATTATATAAATATATACAATAAAGAAATAGATACCTACATACTGCATAAATACTGTAAATATAGATATATATATTGTAAGTCTGGCGGACTTTATATGACTTATTCTACGATTTTATATAACTTATTCTACTAGATTGATATTATACCTATAATCAATGTAGATTATTGCGATGCGAACGCAGTTTTACGTACCTACACGGTACTGTAGGTACGTAAAAAACTGTTGTAATTGTAAGTGGTGATGATGAACTAAAATCACCTACTTTATGGATACATATATCTGATGAGTGCTAATGTAATAAACCATCGGAATTTAGACTAGGTATCCTAAAATTCTCCGCCGGCGGCGCCACAGGAAATTTTCCAGTGTGTGTATCTGAGGCGCCAGGTAATGGACGCATGAAAAAAAACTTGTAATTTGCCGTACTAAGACTTCATTTATTTAAGAAAGTAAAAACTAGCTTAGAATTTTCTAGTTTTGTAGAGCTGTGGACGTCATAAAGTACCGAGGTATTTGGTGGATACCGAGCTTAAACATGACGTAATTATAGTTAGGTGATAAGCTCGGTAATTAGATAGTTACCTACGTATAGGGCATTAGCTACATAGCCCATACATAGGTTAGGTTATCCACATTTGGTTTTGAATAAGAACATGTAGGTAGGTAGAATGCCAGGTGTCGTATGCATGTAGAGCACTAGATCGATACGTGTAGTTACCCGCTACTGTAATTAAAAAATATAAGCAAGTATAGGAACAACCAATATAAAGATACGTGAGATAAAAACGTATGTGCCACCGTAAGATTGTAAAGATGGTTGGTTTGTAATCAGTCTCGAGTCTCGCGTGATTGAAGCATTGATTGATTGTGATTAAGTTAATGGCAATTGAACAGCAGAGTAGAACTTAGATATCGCCCATGGGTTGTAGAGGTCAGATGACAGACGCCTCACGGAAAATATCGAAGTTCAGCCGAATTGCAGTTACACTGGAAAGCCGACCCCAACTGCGTGAAAAGGCTTCGTTGGCTTAGTAACCGTAAAATTGTAAATACCGCCAGATTTGACACAATGACTGCAATTAGGTACTGGCGATTGAAAAAGAGTGCCCCCTGAGTTATTATAGTTTTTTGTGAGAAAAGAATCTGGCAGTAAAAACTCTCGGTAACTAAAGTTACCGTGAGTTTTTACTGCCAGATTCTTTTTTTTTCAGATTCTTCAGATTCGAAAAGTCGAATCGCCAGTAATCACAATCAATCAAGGCATCAATTCTGCGAGACTGATTAAAATCCAACTATATTTACAATCATATGGTGACATAGACATAATCTATTGAGTAGGTACTTATAAGTATTATCATCACTATCTCTCCTGGTTAGAAGGTTGGGTTTAACCTTATGTAATTTTACATCCGTGGGAACTTGCATTTGTTCGTAGACTTTCATTACTACTGGGATGAAAGATGCTGCGCTTTAGATCACGTGGTATGACATTATATAGAGGCTTGAATACTGTAGTCAAGTCTGGTCTTTTCATTACGAGGTCAACATAAATGAACTCGAGCGGGTTCAGAAACGGTTTTTGTACCATCTAACCTTCCACCACCATAACGAAAGGACTTTGACTTCGTACAAAAAACGATTAAATCATTAAGGTTAAGGTTCGGAGGCAACTATTAGACCAAAGGTGACGAATGGAGTTCAAGATTGTCTCTTCTCCAAAAGATAAAATTTTGTACCCCCAAAAAACTTCCGCGTAATTCAAGATTCCGTTTATTTATCCCCAAGAAAGCAAGAAGTAAATCTGGGACTCCACTCGCCTATGAACCGACGCGGACGTCAACATCATTATAACAGTATCTCTAAGGGGCGCGCTTTGGACATCTTTGGGAAAACGTTAATTAAATTTAAATTCCTCATCCCGAACCCATCCCACAATTACTTGTTACTAACATACCTAATATAATTTAGTTTTTCAATGTCTCACAAATTATGGTGGCAATTATGGTATGCATGTCGTGGCAGCTTGTAATTGAGGTAGCACCAAATGTATGACACTTTAAACTTAATATGATTATGTAATGTGTTGGTGTATACCTTGTGAGCTGTTCTAAATAAATAAACTAGGTCGCCACCCTGCTTCGCGGCTTTTTTTTTTCAACAATCCTTTCTTATGCGAGATCTCTGTCAATACTTTACCGATTTCAACAATTTATATATCAAATTAAACTAGATTTAACTGACATCATTCTAACGAAACTGGTGAGATTTGTAAGAACGCTAGAAAACGTTAGAAAACCTGTGAACCTATACCACGACCGCGTATACGACGTCCGCGTTGTTCTATGCGTGAACCTAATAGAACGGTCTTTCGACGCAGCCTCGATCTAGCGTACCTAATACGAGTAGAGTGTAAATATTTGGCAGCACGATTATTTACTGTTCCATGTTTAATGTTCCCGATGGAGTCCCTGTGACTACGCAGAGAAACAACCGAGGCTCTTTCTAATTAATCTCTGTGTAATCCCCAAAACTTTTTTCTTTCCAAAGTAATTCGAAGAGAATTCACAGTAGCTTTAGATATAGGTCTATAGGTATATATTACCTACTTATTTATTGAAATATTTTGTACTTCATTTTCAACTCAAATAAATTTTTCAACAGAAACTTATAAAAATATTTTTCAATGTCGTGTAATGTTATGATCTTGAAGTTTACAGATTGAATACATTTTATATAATATTTTTTGATTGTTGTTGATGTTTCAACCTACTTTGGTCTGACTGAGTGGGTAGACCAGTTATACATAAAAATGAATCGCTGTTCGTTTGTCTCGCAAAAACTCGAAAACGGCTGGACCGATTTGGCTAATTTTGATCTTGAAATATTCGTAGGAGCTCCGGGAAGGTTTAAAAGGTGATTTTGAGGAGATTGAGGCGGTACGGAGATCGCCGCGACATATAGTATTTTTTTAAATATGCTCTCCAATCCGAGTATCCAATACGCTCGGACCGCTTAGATTCTATTTTGTGGTACTTATGTAACATCTGTCCTGGCTGTTGGCATTTTGGTTTAAATTAGTGGCTTTTTTTTATAATTATTATTCTTACAATTTTACTTAAATCTAGTTTATTGTCCTACAAAACTGTTTGCACAGTTTGTCTACAGGATCCGGTGAGTCTAACACTCAATGGTTAGAATGAAAACTTACAATAGGTAGGTATATTATCAACACACGTTAGGTACATTAATAACATTGATCTTTTATACTGCCTGGTAACGCCAATACCTAGGCTTGCTCTATATCACGTGGGACCCATGAAATTACTATCAAAGCGTGGGTTGTAACGCACCTCTGCCTACCCCTTCGGGTATATAGGCGTGATGTATGTACGTATGTCTGTCTGTCCAATACAAGCATTCAAGAAAGATCAGAAGCACTCGACTTTCGGATATCAAAATATAGAGAACTGTTTAATCTTATGATCTGTGCTCCACGCAGCAGCCCTCGTGTGGAGGCGAGGTCGAGGGAAGCATTGACAACAATAGTCAGTCACTCGTATCGCGACCGCGCCTCGTCACGCTTGTGTTTTCCACATTTTCCACGTCAACGCCACCGTTGTACGTTCGCGCTAACAATTTACAAATTGGAGTGCGGAAACGCGCACTATATCCATCATCACTATTCACCGCATCACTCAAGTAATTTAAAACGTATCGTTCGTACACAGTGGTGGAAAACATTCATCATTTAATTTTTATGTTCGCGTAAAAGTATTTTTGATATTTCTCCACGTGCAACTACATTAAATGTGTATTAAATGCCGGATACATCTAGTTTGTGTACAAATAAAATTGTAAGTACATGTACTTAGTTATGCCTGATTTTTTGCTTTTAATGTAAGATCTCAAAGATTATTTACCTATGGCCAGGGAACGGAATAAAACATTCCGTTCACTGCCTATGGCTTCTATTTTTTTAAACAAACTAGGCAGGAACTACGTAATTGTTTACTTAGACTTTTATTTGACATTTTTCTGTAAGTAAGTGTAAGTAAGTGAGAAATTTTTCAGGCTTTATAAGATTACATTACCATAAATACTATAGAATATTGGCTTGGTGGGGCTCGTGGTCTAGTGGTAACCGACAATGCAAAGGTTAAGTAACATCTAGTCAGGCCGGTTTTAGGAGGGGTTAAAATTTCTTTATACATTGAAACCCCTCCGTGCCTCGGAGAGTACGTTAAGCCGTCGGCCCCGGTTGTTATACAAACATCTATGTCAGTCGTTAGGGGTAGTTGGATGGAGCCCTAAAATCAAAAATCCGACTGGTTTAACTACAGAACTTCGATATCGCCCATGGGTTGTGGAGGTCAGATGGCAGTCGCCTCACGGAAAATATCGAAGTTCAGCCGCGAGCAGTTAGACTGGAAAGCTTACCCCAACTGCGTTGGGAACAGGCTCGGTGGATGATGATGACCTACAATAGAATATTATATTTATCTTGGTGTATACTTTCTATCGTGGGCTATCGTGGGCTCTTACTCTAAATACCCACGCTGTTTATAATTTACTACGAGGTGACATCCGCAGGAATACCGCACTTAAAAAGGGATCAGTTGCAATTTATACCAGGCCATTTTTTTCGATTATGCGATGCGATGTTGATGATGCGATTATTAGGCGAGTGATATGTCACTCGCCTAATAATCGCAAAAAATACGTGACGTCAGCGACAACTAGAAGTTGTAAGTCAGTAAGAGTTGTCTCTTGGTTGTGACACAGCATTGACCATAGAGTTGATATCAGCGGCAGCCTTACCCATTGCGAGACTCCGGGCGGCAAATCTTTGCGAGGCCTCTTTTTTGTACCGCGACCCAATGCCTCGGCCGCCCCTACGTCCATTGCTGGGCGCCCCAGGCATTCCCCCCAGGTACTCGGAAGTATTCCCTGTGGCGCCGGTGGACTTTGACCAACTATGTGGCCTCTGTCTGGGGTTGGGTGGGGTTTTCCTCTCCCTCTCGGCCGCTACCTTCGCGAGCATGACGTGCTCGAAGAAGGACACGGCCGCATTCCTAATAATCCCGCTGGAGACCATGGCCCAAAGCATGGTTTCCACTGAGAGGGTATTCACGCCTATACCCACGACGAGACCCCAGCGCTGACTTGCCCACGCAGGGCGCTCTCCAATTGTGTGGAGTGCGGTGCCTTCGCTGGACCCCTCGCAGTGTTGACACTGGAGCGTGACCTCACGATGGATCCGGTCACCACACCGCGCCGCCTGTGCAGTCACTCGTCCATGATCGGTCCTAGGGCTGCGATGGTGGTGGTTCCCCACCTTGTTTGATAAATTCGCACGTTCCATGCCTCTATGTGATCCTGGCGGAGTTGGAAGCGCTGAGCCTCGATTTCTCGAGACGCAGGCCTGTGGTCCCGCTTCAGGAACCCCTTGAGCCATTGAAACAATAACGCAAAGGCTCTTGCTTCCAGGTTCCATGGACGGGTTCCGGCTAAGAGACATGCAGCCTCTAAGGAGATCTTGCGTTACCCTCTTAATATCTTGCCTGCCAGACCACTGAAGACCTTCAACGGTATGTTTAACACAGCCACGTTGTTGGCCGTCAATCTGATCGCCCATACGGCAGCGTATAAGGCCATAATCCGACTCCGTACTCCGTACCCCGGGACATATACTGCGAAGCCCTTTCTCTTTCTTGAAAATTAAGAGATGCGAAAATAGGTATATAAGCCTAGCCTATATAATAGGCCTGGTTGCTGTACGGTACACGGTACAGTAAAGACTTTGAACTCATTGCAAGCAAAATAATTCCAAGGTGGCAAGAGTTCCCGCAGAGACCACAGAGGTGGTCAAAGTCCGCCGGGCGCCACTGGACATACCCTCTGCTAGTAACCAGAGACGCCCGGCAACGGACGTTAGAGCGGCCGCGGCCTTGGGCCGCGGAATTAAAAAAAAAAAAAAAAAAAAGTGGCAAGAGTTCAATTAGGTACGTTTTCTGTAAACAAAAGAATGTGCTTTAATTAACGTCTGAGTGCAAGTTCTGTATGTAAGTACTATTCCTTATTCTGTGTCTATACTAACATTATAAAGCAGAAGAGTTTGTTTGAACGCGCTAATCTTCAGGAAGATGCTACCTACTAGTTCGATTTGAAAAATTCTATTTTTGGTGAGTAGTTAATTTATCGAGGAAGGCTATATAGGCTATATAACATCACGCTACGATAAATAGGAGCAGAGCAGCAGTGTGATATGTTTCAAAAACGGGGAAAATTTATTTCTTTTGAGAACTTCCGTTACGTGCGCTGGCCAAACGTTTAATGTTATGTTAAAATAATCTACTAAAGAATTGTTCCTCTTTAAAAAACTTCAAAATAAAATTCCGCAATGGCATATCTTTTAAATGAAGGTTAACTCACTGTAACATAAAATAGCGAATCAAATTCATTCTAAAATAATTATTTGCCAAGCTAGAAGTTATTACGGGTGACGGGAACAGGAAAAATAATTATGGATGACAGGAACCAAACTAAGGTCCAAATACGTATAATGTATGTTCCAATTTACCACGCGGACGAAGTCGCGGGCGACCGCTAGTAAAGAATACGGACCTGCTATGAAATTGCGATCCGAAGGAGTTGATCATTACAAAATAAGGGAAAATAAAACTCATTACAGTTCCTTTAACTATTAATTTCACTAACCATCTAATTATACCCGCATAAGACTTATCTTACTATACACAAATAGCCACATAGTTTAAAAACCTGTGGAACTCTATCAGAGCAAATAAATACAACAAGTGTTCAACAAATCAAGTCGACCCAGAATACAAATTGGTACCTACGTATAAATGCTAATAAATCTAGTACCTAAATAGCCCTTCAGCTTGAAATCTATAGAGTAGGTACTGCGCACATTAGGTTTTCATACATTGTCCTCCCTACTATAATGAGTAATAGGTTGAACACTAAACTACCTTACCTCGAGGACATACTTATAAATACCTTATTAAATCAATATCTTTACTAAGTAAGTACCTACATTTCCATAAGTCGGCTAGCTTGTTCTAGCTCGATGAACCTCTGAAGAACGGCTGGAATGCGAATGATTGTTTTTTAAAAAGACGCATTGTTTTGATCGCCTCAGACTCGGGACCTTCTGATGTTTTGTTTATATAGGTACTACTCGACTGACCTAGGTAGGTACGCTATTCTAAGCCACTATACTAGTATCACCTGATACACTAGGTCAAACGTCTAGTATTGTATTTATTTATTCGTTAACAATTGTTACATTGTGTTGGCTAGGTTACGTAGTACCTATGCTGGCTTGACTTTCTAACACATACCTCTAACTTTACAGGTTAGATAATTTATCTTTGTTGATTACTAAGTATGTCATTGAATCGAGTAGTATCGTAAATCTTTTAAGGGTGATTCTTACTTCAACGAAATTTTACGAGCCGGAACAGTGAACTTCTCGAACGACTTAAGGATCTCACCGTGAACGAATTAAAACACCAAGTTTCTGTAACCACCGTCTCGTCAGCTCCAGGATCAGAAAACTTTTAAATTGATTTCTTTGGGAGTCATTTGCTTAGCTTAGGACAATAAATTAGGTGAGTAAGTAGCTAATTGATATTACATACATTAAAAAGTACAATAAGGTAGGGTGGGTGATTAACGCCCGTGGTCTATCTACGCCCAGGTAGCAGAAAACATACTAAATATAGCACTATTCAGTTAATACTCCACGCACACATAGAATGAACCAATAAGAAACCACAAGGCGAGCGACGACGCGCTCACGCCACTACGCGCGGCAGTGTGACGCCGCGCTCCGGCAGGATCGGACACGTACCACGCTGTTATAAGAAGTGCCATAACGAAATCGTAAGTTTTTTATGTGTTTTTTATGCGTTTTGGGTTAATTTTTAGGATTTAATCGCTTCAGGATAAACTTAGTTCACTATTGCTTGAATATTTGGTGTCGATTTCAATATTTTTTCCCAAAAACTTGTCATTTGAATCAGTGTCAGATAATAACGCCCGGCTGGTTAATAACGCCCGTTAAAATAACAGTTTGGTGCTATTAGACTACATGGGCGCTATTACCATAGACATAGGTAGCGCATTTATAATTTCAGAAACTATTAATACTTAATATAATAATACGTTTGTTAAGCAGCTGTTCGATAAGTTTAGTAGTGAATCACAATTTTTTTTAATATTCATATCTAATTGTATAAAAATCATTAATGTAATTTTAATTATTATCGACGCGAGCAATATGAATCCCCAATATTTATTTTCATAAAAGTAATCGTTTATGCTTTTAAATATTTCTTTAATAAGAATGAAATTAATATATATAGGTAACTGCTTCGATGGCGCAGTGCTATGTGTATACGACTGCTACGCAAGAGGTCTCGGGTTCGAATCCTGGGTCAAAATAATTTGTATGATCTGCAAAGAAGTTTGTTTCGGAGTTTGGGTGTTTCCTATGTATAGAAAATATATATTTATGTAGTAATTTGGGACTAGATGGCGTTGTGTGAATGTGGTAGAATATTATTATATATAAATGTAATGATGTTATTATGTTACTTAATTTATTTTTAGATATCAAGATGTCGCCTCGTAAAAAGAGAGGAGAATCCTGGTTAGAACATGATTTGAAAGCCGCGTTGAGAGCTGTTAGAAAAGGAAAATTGAGTCAGCGAGCCACATCTCTGAAGTATAACATACCGCGACGAACACTAAGAGACCATATAAAAACCGGTCAAGATGTGAAACGTATGGGACAAAAACCTGTTTTAACAGAGGCTCAGGAAAATGATTTGAGTCACAGAATCAAGAGGTTCGCAAAAATTGGAATACCTCTCACACCAAAATTTATCAGAAAACAAGCCTTTATGTTTTGTGAGAGATTTGACATAAAACATAATTTCAATTGTACAAAAAGGAATACTTATTACCTCCGGGCGGTATTACCCGCTGACGGTGTAATTGCGCCCAATGAACATAATAATGATTATCTTAATTCTGCCCTAAAAACGATTAGTACGCAAAATGATCATGATATGTTATTTGAAAACTCTCAAAAAGTTCCTTATATATGACCAAATACAAATATACCATGTGATATTAGTTGTATTGTTAAATTGAACAAAGTCTATCTTAAATGTTGATTTTATTTGTTTATTTTTAGTGTAATCTCGTTATTACAAAGTGAGATTTCGATTGTGAGATTTTTTTTTTATTTTGAGTCTAGTTCTATAATTAAAGCCTAGTTTATAAGACGGGCGTCAATAGACGCATACATTTTAATAACGCCCAAACTACACTTTTTTTAAAAGCTGGATATCAATGAGTATTTTGAGTAAAATTCATTGTAATGTGTCATTTTTTGTAGCCGAAATAAACAATCATTTGTTTAGTAAGTTCTTTGTTTTATTTTTCATTTAAATAACAAAATTATTTGAAATTAATGTTAGGTGGGCGTTAATCACCCACAGTACCTTAATTGCCATATCGGGTTGCTATTGCAAGACCTATTTTCTGTGTTTGTTTTGGCGTGGATCTCCGATTTTTAAGAGTTCAATGACTCTTCATTAAAAAGAAAACAATTTTATTTTATTAGGTTTCCTTATTATATTTATACTTTATGTACATCGTAGAATCAAACATATCACATTGATAAATTTAAAACATGCACAAAGGTGTGCTTAAGCCAAAAATGACTTCTCTTCCAGCAGACCTCATAGTTAACAGGATAGATATTATACATAGCAGAGAAGAGAAGTTAAACAAAACAAAGCATAGGGTAGAAAGGGTAGAGAATACAAATAAATACTTACTATACCTACAAAAAAGACAAATATAAAGACGTACACACTTAAATCTAAAGAGAAACAGTTATTTACATACAAAAATCAAACACAAATATGTATAAAAACGAAATAAGGCATTACCTACTATTTCGGAAGTGTTCCTGAACTCGTCTCTTAAAAATGTCCAACGAAAGGCTCGCACGTATTTCATGTGGAAGCGAGTTCCATAGTCTGACAGCTTGAATAGTGAAGGATTCGTCATAGCGACTAGAGGAGTGGGCAGGAGTTCGAAGGAGAAGGGAAGAAGAGACGCGACATTCTCTGTCTCGAGGCACCAAATACTCAAAGCGTTCACGCAGATAGGTTGGAGAATTAGGATTGTGAAGGATAGTATACAGGAAAGACAGAATGTGAGCATTACGGCGCTGCCGAATCGGAAGCCACCCCAATCTACGCCGGAACTCAGATACATGATCGTATTTCCGAAGACCGTAGATGAAGCGGATTGCCAGACTCTGCAGACGTTCAAGTTTGTTTACTAGTTCCTCCGATGCATCCAAAAAACAGACATCAGCATAGTCTAAAAGTGATAGAAGAAGAGATTGCGCAAGAGTCACCTTAGTTTGAAAAGGTAAGAGTTTCTGAAGAGATTTAAGAGATTGAAATGAGTATGTACATCTGGAATATGTACATCCCAGGAAAGGTGACGATCTATATACAATCCTAGACTTCGCGCACTTTGGGAGTAGTCGATCGGTTTGGTATCGAAAATTATTTGTGGCAATGAGTCGAAATCCAGAAGGCCTAACATATACCAGCCACCAACAATAAGTGCCTGAGATTTGCTTGGATTGACTAACAATCCAAAGGATTTAGCCCAACTACTAATGTTGTCCAAGTCACTATTGAGGGCAGCAACAGCATCGTCTATCTCGTCGACCCTAAAATGACGATACAACTGCAGATCATCCGCATAGAGATGATAATTTGAGGACAGTACCCTAGTGATGGCGTTTATGAAAACTGAGAAGAGAAGAGGAGACAGCACACCACCCTGAGGAACACCCGCCACCAAGTCACACCAAGTAGACGTAGTCTCCCCAGCACGAACAGACTGCGAACGTCCCTGTAGATAAGACCGGAACCAGGCAGTTGCAGAGTCAGAGACATTAAGGGATTTTAAGATTCCCAAGAGTATGTCGAAATCAACTGAATTGAATGCACTACTAAAGTCCAGAAGTACAACTATGGTGAGTCGTTTGTTTTCGATGGCCAGTCTAATGTCATCAGTTATTTTAACTAGCGCTGTTACCGTACTGTGACCACGTCGAAAACCAGACTGATATGGACTTAGCAGGCAATTAGAAAAGAGGTAGGAAGACAGTTGATTGTGGACAATATTCTCAAGAACCTTGGACAGGATTGGGAGGATGGATATTGGACGGAACTGGGAGAGAGATTAGGATTAGGCACTTTTGGCAACGGAATGACATTTGCTTTCTTCCATGCCGACGGAAAGCAGTTGGATGTTAAGGAATAGTTGATGATATGGGTAAGGACAGGAATAATTTGGTCAGTGATGGGAAGGAGCATTTGCAGTTGAAGGCCGTCATTACCAATCGCCTTGGAGGTAATAGTCTGCAAATGTTTTTTAATGTCCAACTCTGAAACCGGGCCAAATGAGAGTGAAGTGCTCGACGATATGGGAATGGATGAAAGATAATTCAAGGTTCTTAATTTGTCATCATCTGGAATGCTAACAGGAACGCTCGAAAAATACCTTTTAACGTTTAATAATATTAATTCAACTTAAATTCATTAATTCCATCCATGTTGTTCCACAAATGCTTTTAAAGATTTCCGCTCCCTTTTCATTAGCATTCTCTTGGTAAAACACAAAACTTCGTGAAATGCTTAAAGCTATTCGTAATTAAATTCTCTTAATATATTAGAAGTAGAATCTCTTGATTGTAGTACACCACTCGAGATCTTTGAGAGGGTAAAAAAAGTTTGTCTACTTCGTCCCACCGACTCCCACCCCTGCTGACGAGAAAATGTTAACCGCACTTGTGGTATAATCTTGTTGTTACACCGAGTTATACGTATTAATGGTAGGTAGGTACCTACTATAAGGTATAGAAGGATCAAAGAGACACGAGCTCTTTGCGATGTGCCCCTGATAATGGAAAGTTTCCTTCAGTTTAGAGTGCCTTTCTTAAGAATATTCAAGGTTTTCATCACCTTATAATTCTTATGTCACGATAGTGACATAAGAATTGCCCACAATCACCACCGTATGGTAATTCATGCATACTCTAAAGAGCAATATCGTCATGCAAAACGTAAAAACTTTCAATCATGCTGATAACACGACTGACCTTGCATTGAATTTAGATCAAACGCTATATCTGGATGAATTTATACGCCCATGACGCTTCCAATTTACTATCGAATTGCATTATTTGATTTTCTAGAGTTAAAATATAGGCTTTCACGAGATGAACATCACAGTAGATACTACCTAACCCAACTTGACTAGTTTAACTAATTGTTACCAAGTAGGTAATTCCTACTTAGGTACTGACATGTTTTCTCTGATACAGGTAACCGAGACCCTAAGGGCTAGGACTTATAATTCGAACAATGTTTGATATGATGGTACAAAAATGCAATAATTGATAGGATATTTATTTAGGTAGGCATAACGCATAACAAAAATATCATAAAGTTGAAAAAGAAAATAATTTTATAAAACATTGGAAAAGCGTGGTATTATCAAATAGATAATACGAATACCGGGTCTAGGTTTGATGAAATTTTGCTCACATTAGTAACGTACAAATCGGTAATAGTAGTATAGTGTTACGTAACTAGTAGCAGCTAGAAGTCTAGTATTAACTCTCTGAATTAAATTAATGTAGACTATGTAGTCTACGGTTCAATCGTCATCTCATCTTCATCATTGCACAATTGAGTACTCAATTCTTTATTGCGTTCTACAATGTTTACATGGTGGTACATACAATAAGGTATCAACTGTAGACCCTGTCGGGCACCGCGAAATACAAAATACGATGTAAGAGAAAGGTGGAAGAGTGCTTTTACATAAAATAAAAATATTGAACCTTTTTAAGGAACACACATCATTCAAACTGTCTTCAACCGCTGCTGATACATTTCTTTGATTGAGCGGAGCGAAGCGAAGCTCTATCTTAGACGACAAGTGTAAAGCGTTTGTGGGCCAACTCCTCTGAAACGGCTCGGCCGATTTTGACCAAATTTGACATGCTGGTCGACATCATACCCGGGAGTGCATATCTCTGAAATCATGAAAATAGAGCATAATAAAAATTAAGAAAATTTGCGCCGCTCAACATTTGCAATTAGTATGGTAGCATGCATTGCATACCTAGTTTAATATAAGGAGAACATTTTAATATTTTTTTTATAGTTGACGCAGAATTGACAAACTTCATCCTTTTTTTTATTATCTCAAAATAATATAGAAAAGTAAATTGTGTGTTAAAACTTATTACAGACATGAATTCACTAGTATATTAGCACTACAAAATTAAAGGTTAATGTATGTTATTAATTTAATACTCCAAGAGATGTTTATTCCGTTCGTTGCTCGGACCAAGCTGGTGTTGATCAGGAAAGGGCTTGTGTCGAAGTTCCATGTTAACACACTGAAAAGCACATCTAATGGATAGTTTTTGAAATACACTGATACGCGGAAATTATCCAAGTCCTAATTGCCTGAATGGAAAGACATGTCACTACTACCATATTTACGAACAGGCCCGCTTCTGGAATGTAAGGATATCGTTGATTGGAATGATACTACAGATACTACCTACTGTATAGAAAGGTCGATATGTACATATTACTTGGGAGGTGAGGAGTTGGGTCTCATTATAGACGCGATAAAGGGCGTTGTAATTTTTTTTGGGTGCTTCGAGCGCAGCGTGGGCCGTTAAATCCTACAACGACTTATAAAATCCGATACATTTGATATTGAAAGTGCCTACTTAAGTGTTATCTAAAGTGTCTTAATACAGAAGGATTTTTCTTTCATGTTTTTTTTATTTCGAGCCCGGACTGCGGTGACTCTAGTTAGGTATTTATAGAATAACAACCCACGAGACTGCCAGACATAAGTATAAGTTATTTCATAAAAACTGAAAATTTCTCAGAGCATGTCCCATAAACAAAGCTAAGAGCGATCGGTGAGTAGGTATCGAGTTGGTATTGTGCGGTTACCTATTCAAAAGGTTTCAATAAAATTAATGCTCGCAAAGATAAATACGAGTATTATGAGCATTCGTATAAAGTCTAATCATACTTTATTTTTGTTACAGGTAAACAAGACTTCAAAATTAAACGGCAACATATCACTGTGATCGTTACAAACAGTTATTTAATGTATAGATAGATCCTATCATTCCAACTTTTAATTCCAACAGTGTGGCAATAAAACTGTGATTTGCGATGAGTACCACCACATCACCGAAGACTTCGCTCGCTAAACTAGTTTTGTATCCAAAAGCGAAACCTTTCAAAATTATGGTATTAGGACAATCAGGTGTGGGAAAATCAGGTAGGTACCAACTTAACTACTTACACACTTACTTAAATACTTGTAACACCACAAAAACTAACATTTTACGGGGTCCACAATCAAATTATTCTTTTTTCGCTTTAACTTTTTTTTTTAAATATTATTATGTATGTATTGTAGCTGTAGCCCAAGTTACATACCCAAAGTAGGTACCTTTGCGCTCTGTAAGGATATCTTTACCTTACCTTTATATTTTACCAGGGCATGTTCGCGTTACCTAATTCTTGTAGACAGTGAAACATAGGTACTTACATAACGAAACGCAGGAAGAATTTAGGAACATAATTCTTAGCCTAATCGCCAATCGCAATCAATTTATATGCGCCGATATTGCCGCGTGATTGGTCATATTTAAACATTCCTTAATGGCCAAAACATTCTATTTTTAAATCAGTTTGTAACGAATCCAGCACCAATTCAAAATTGACCAATATCTAAGTAGGTAAATGCGTGTAAATAGGTACTCCAAACTTTAGTTTAGTAACAAATAAAAGTTTTCTGAAAATCTCTTATTCCGTAGGTAGGCAATAGTAAATATTATATGAAGTTCACGATAATATAATATTCTGATAATATCGAAATTCCCTTTTGGCAAAGGTTAAGTACCATGAAAAATTCTATTCCGGTTTTAAAAAGAATCCCCCGAGGTGCGAGACCCTCTGTGGCTCAATGTTTAGCCTCCTGCATTGGTCAAGTAGGCCGGGAAAATATCTTTAGCGCTTGGGAACAAATGTTAACCTTCCCTTATAGAATCCTACACGTAAAGAAAAGGCCGTTGACATCTTTGACGGTCCAAATCAAAGAAAATTGTACAAACAATTTTAACAGTTTAAATTCAAATTCAATCCACATTTCGGCCCCTGATTATTCTCAGGCCAAGAAATAAAAACTTGTAGAGAATAAAGTAAGGGAAGGCGACATCAGTGGGGCGGCAAGGCTACTTTTTAGTAGCGACGTGCTGGCTCCTTATTCTGTAGAAACTTTGACGGGCTTGCAGAGTAAGCACCCACCATCCGCAGCTGACCTCTCTTTCCCTGATCCTCCGAACAACGATACAGAAAATCTTGAGACTACTGCCAAGGATTTGCGCACAGCTGTTGACTCCTTTCGTTTTGGATCAGCTGGTGGACTTGACGGTCTGACACCACAGCACCTTAAGGATCTGTTGTGTCCGAGCGCTGGGGAAGCTGGTGATGCACTTCTGAGGGAGCTAACAGCTCTAGTCAACCTCATGCTCTCAGGCAATGTGGGCAGTGCCATCACAGATATTTTGTATGGGGCCAATTTATGTGCCCTTAACAAGAAGGATGGTGGCATTCGTCCCATTGCCGTAGGTAGCACTTTGCGGCGTTTGGCAGCCAAAATTTGTTGTCGTTTTTATAGTACGGAGCTTACTACCAAATTTCAGCCCTTTCAATAAGGTTTCGGTTCAAAAGGAGGTTGTGAGGCCGCAATCCATGCGCTTGCAACATACCTTGACAGTAGCGAAGATGGAGAGGTCATCTTGAAAGTTGACCTGAAAAACGCCTTCAACTCTGTAAACAGGGACACCTTGCTGACACAGGCCAAATTAGAAACCCCCAAAATATTTAATTTTCTTTGGCAATGTTATAGTCAGCCAACAAAATTAATTTATAAAGACCACCTTTTGAATTCAGCCGTTGGATGTCAGCAAGGTGATCCGTTGGGACCAGTCATCTTCAGTTTGGCCATTAACCCAATAATTCAAAAAATAAAATCCAAATTTAACATTTGGTATCTAGACGACGGTACTTTAGGGGGAAAAGTAGTGACAGTTTTACAAGATTTAGCCCTAATAAAGAACGAGTTTCAGTCAATTGGTTTAGAACTGAACCCGAATAAATGTGAGATTTTTATATCTGAAAACACAGATAAATTAACAACAATCTCCAAATTGGCCTGTCTGGCCCCCAACATAAAAGTTTTGGACAAAACTTCTTTACGCCTCCTAGGGTCCCCGATTTTAGAAGATGGCTTTTCCACTTTTATCGATGAAAAAATTCAAAATTTTGATCAGGTTATTGATAGTCTATGTAATATCAGTATTCATTCAGCTTTCACTATTCTTCGTTTTTGTCTTTTTGTTCCCAAATTTACACATGCCCTCCGTTCAGGACAATTTTGGAAAAATGTAGAAATTTTGGGCAGACTAGACAACTTAATACAAAATTCTTTGTGTAAACTTTTAAATGTAAATATTAATGACCGGGCCTGGGTCCAAGCGTCTCTTCCAGTTCGCTTGGGCGGGCTAGGTATTCGCAGAGTCACAGATGTCAGTCTGCCAGCATTTCTGTCGTCGGTCCATAGCACCGAAGAATTAGTCAGGAAAATTTTGTCAAATACACTGATTGATTCCGAGGTGCGATGCAAGACCGATGCCATAAATGCTTGGAGGATGTCTTGCCCCGACACTGACCTGCCCTCACGCCTAGGCTCACAGCGACTGTGGGATTCACCGCTCTGTAAATTGAGAATTAATATACTAATTGACACTTCTGTCAATATTTCAGAGCGTGCACGCCTACTAGCTGTTGGAGAATGGGAGTCAGGGTTATGGATCCAGGCGCTCCCATCGCCCAACATCGGTACAATGTTGGACGACACTACCTTCCGCATTGCCACTTGCCTTCGGCTGGGTACACCTTGTGTATCCCCGCATCATTGCACCTGTGGAGTAGCCGTCGATAATCTGGGACACCATGGCCTTTCTTGTAGCAGAAGCGCAGGTCGTATACCTCGGCACGCTATTCTAAACGACATAATTCGTAGGGCTCTTTCCACCGCAGGTCTTCCGGCCGTACGCGAACCAAATGGTTTAGCACGAAGCGATGGAAAGAGACCGGACGGTATGTCGTTGCTACCGTGGAAGATGGGAAGGCCTTTGGTGTGGGACGCTACATGCGTTGACACCTTAGCACCTTCACACCCTCCAAGCACATCCGGATGTGCCGGCGCTGCTGCTGCATCGGCTGAAGGCTTTAAACGGCGTAAATATTGTAACCTAGCAGGTGATTACATATTTGAGCCGTTTGGGGTTGAGACACTGGGGTCATGGGGTCCGAGTGCTCGCCGCCTTTATAGAGACATTGCTAAACGCCTAATCGATGCTTCTCAGGACCAGAAGGCTGGCTATTTTCTGGCCCAAAGAATAAGTATCGCCATCCAACGTGGCAACACAGCCAGCATTCTGGGAACCTTCCCAGTCGGCAATGACGCGGAGGATTTTTTAAACGATATTTTGTATATTGTAATTCTTATTGTAAATATATGTATATTATAGTTCACGAGTATTCATCTAATTCTTATAAGTACGTAGAGCTTTGGTTATCTACATCATTAGTATCTTTCTAATAAAACATATTTTATTATACAGTCCAATTCATGTCATACTAAGTAGGAACTTTATTTTTCTTTCAGCTCTTGTAGTTAGATTCATTACGCGTAGATTCATTGGAGAATATGACCCCAATCTCGAGAAAATTTATACATTCCAAACAGTAATTGACAACGAAATGGTATATTTTGAGATACTTGATTCCGCTGGAGATTCACATGTAAGTATTTTTATTACTTATTTTCTAACAAGCTAGTACCCGCGGCTTCGATCACGTCAACGTCGGATCATTGGAAACATGACTGACAATGACTTTACACCGTAAACCGGTACCTTTTGTCTTAAACATCCGGTTATGATGAAAAAAAAGACTAAAGGGACGGGAAAACTCATTCTTCACATGGGACGACACCACGCATTATGACATCTGAACAGGATCTGGCCAATACAATTTGTATGGTAACGAACACACTGGGCACTCACCACGCTGTCTTACGCGTCAATGCGCCAGATTCGCGTGTTCCCATGCTATCCTACGCGTACGACGCTGTCACACACGTTTAAAGAGTCATAGCGCGTAGTTAATGTAAACGTCAGACGTCATAAGAGGTAGGTCCAGTGTGTCGCTGTTTCCCACGTCGCTCGCGTGGCATACGTCGTATGTGAAGGACCAGTGTGTTTTAAGCTTTAATGTTTCTCTAAACCTGAACTTAAGCTGACTCTACATTGATATCCTATGTCATAGTACCGTCTTGTCGCATGCCTACCTACTTACTTGTAATTTTTCTAAAGCCAAGTGTCCCAAAAGTGTGTGCTCACACTCACTCACAACATATCGAATCAAAGTTAGTATTATGTAAAAATAATGTAGTAGGAAAAACATTATGTTGACGAAAGTCTTTTTTTGCTGTAACTTTGTCACTTCCGAGTCCGATTCCGAATTGTAGAAAATTGGTGTCCATTATTTATTTATTTACTACCTTACCTTACGGACCTGTGCACAGTATACAAACGGACGACGTTTTTGTTCTGTGACCTTGGTCTTGACTCTTGGAGCATAATGTAGTCAAAGAGTGATACCATGCCACTACATGTCGATAACTCGTGGCATTCATAAAAGTTCCCGTTGAAAAACATTTTTGCAGCCGTTACATTTATGATTACTTACTGCAATGTTTAGGATCTGTAAGAATCATAATCACAGGGCTGCAACGCCAGCTCAATCTTTTTGAAATAAATCTAAAGCACTCGTTTGAAATTTATGTTCATTCTATTATTTGGTGGGTGGTTAGGTTGGTGGTGCCTACCTGCTCATTAAATTTCATATTTCGTTGATATCTTGCTTCGATCAAAAATCTAGAAATTATAATATAAATCAAAGATTGTATGATGTCGGTATTGGTCATCGTAGGTCAGTGGTCAGAGCATTCCCTCTGTTATGGAAAGGCCGTGGGTTCGTGTCCTGCCGATGACATTAGTTTTTGTGATCTATTTATAATTTCTTTCTTAAAATTCGATTATTGTTTTTAAACTTAAATAAAATTAATCATAATATGTTTATTTTTATTCTGATGTACTTAGGAAAGTGAATACGCAAACCTCGAGAGCAATATTCGATGGGCTGAGGCGTTTATTTTGATGTATTCAGTAACGGATAAATGTTCCTTCGATGAATGCCACCGGCTCAAATTCCTAATTAACTATAATAAGAGAAGACGTCGACTTGCTTCTACCATCAAGGTAAGAGCTATAGCTACAATATTGAGTAAGTACTTAAGCCACTTCTGTATTTTTAGTTACAATAATAAATAAAGTTTATTAGCACTTACTTACTTAGTTCACCTAATGTTTTCTGCACAACAAAGAGTATTTAATATTAAGTTACATTATCATTCACCGAGCCTTTTCCCAACTTAGTTTGGGTCAGTTTTCCAGTCTAACTGTGATTCGGCTGAACTTCGATATTTTCCGTGAAGCGACTGCCATCCGACCATCACAACCCATGGGCGATATCGAGTTCTGTAGTTAGACCGGTCGGATTTTTAAGGGCTCCAACTACCCCTAACGACTGCCATAGATGTTCGTATGACAACCGGGACCGACGGCTTAACGTGCTCTCCGAGGCACGGAGGGGTCTCAGTGTCTTAAGAAATGGTCACCCATCCTAAGACCGGCCTTACTAGATGTTGCTTAACCTTTGCAATGTATTAATATTGTCGGTTACCACTAGACCACGAGCCCCTCTTTACGTTAAATTAATTAATTACTTACATTACGTTACATTAATCATAGGTATTTATGGTTACCTCTAATCATTACCTACTTAACATCAACACCTATTGCTCTGTCTCCGCAGATGATAGACAACTACCTAAGTATATGGACTAAACAATTAAACATTAGGTAGTAGCAGTAATAGCACAGAATACTGAATAGTACTTATATAGTAATAGGTACCTAGGTACCAAATAGCAAATGTATTTGCATATTTTATTCGGGCATTACACAAATACTGACTCATTAATAACCTAACCTTACGTTCCAAAGTTTATGAACTGTTAAACCTCTATGTAGCTACTATGACGGAAGTGTGCGATGAAAGAATTTAACAACAGGATGTGGAAAATTTCCACAATACAATCTAATTTAAAATCATGACAACCATTCCCTATGTATCCTACTGGAATTGGTAGTAGGTTGGTAGGTACCTACTTAGGTATTTATCTAGAAAAATACAAGATGTCATAGAATAGAAACGGTTACTTAGAAAGAACAGGAACCTAAGATACTCGTACTTACCTAATTAATCCAAGTTCTCATTTGCTAAATTAGAACTTTATGGAAGTTCCTATAGAGATGTAAAAGTCCTTAAAAAGTCGTCGTGAGGGTGGCTGGCAGTGATTGCTTTTTTCAAGTTTTGGAGGTGTTTTTTAGTGATTGAGTCGCAATATTTCTTGTCACCTGTCCCTCACGGCCACACCGTAAAATGCGAGTGTTGTATGGTGATAAGGTATGTCTCCAATATTGTTTTTGTACCATTCAAAAAATACGTGCCGAGGGAAATTTAAAGGCACGGTGTAGGGAGCCGCCCGCCCTTCGCCGCCCACCTCGTACAGTAGCGCGTGTGGTCCATGGTTCATACATCACTTGGCAACCGTGTCTCTACACACGACCAATTAACCGTAGATTTTTATGTCAAAAAATGTCGTCGTGAGGGTGGCTCGCAGTGATCGCTTTTTTCAAGTTTTGGAGGTGTTTTTTAGTGATTGAATGGCAATATTTCTTGTCACCTGTCCCTCGTGGCCACACCGTAAAATGCGAGTGTATGGTGAGAAGGTACGAGGGTGGATTGAAAAGTAGTCGGCTTTTTTTTTCTTTTTAATCCCGTGGCCCATGGCCGCGGCCGCTCTTACGTCCGTTGCAGTCCGTCTCCGGTTACAAGCAGAACGTATTTCCTGTGGCGCCCGGCGGACTTTGACCACCTCTGTGGTTTCTGCGTGGAAGTAGTCGGCCTAACACTGATCCATTTAGTTCTAAAAATTAAATCTACACACATTATTTAGTTCAGTTCAGACCTGTTAATTGTGTGAAGTTTGAAACGTGTGCGATAATTAGTTTTAACCCCGCTCTGGAAGGCCTTCGACATCCACTACTGACGAAAATGTTAAAAAAATACTCGACTTAATTATGGGAGACCGCAGATTGAAAATTAGAGAGATTGCCGAGATTATAGGCATCTCTTATGAACGTACTCAAAACATAATAGTCAACGTGTTGGGTTTATTGACTATTGCACGCGACTGTTTGGAGTTATTTGAAGCTGATGAATGTGATTGTGAATGTGATGTGATGAATGTGATGTCTCCAATATTGTTTTTGTACGATTCAAAAAATACGGGCAAATTGGGGGTGTGCAATGCACCTCTGCCTACCCCTTCGCGGATAAAGGCGTGATATGTGTGTGTGTGTGTGTGTGTGTTTTACATGCTCTATTATATGATTATACATATATATAATAGTCCATTTGTTACAACCGAGGATCGAGAGGACCGAAATAAAACAAATCGATCTGTGGGTATTTTGCGATGTCGTCTTTTATCATAAGTGGACATTTTGCGTTCTAGTCACTTTCCTACTAACCCGAATATTGCATTTTTTAGAAGTCACAATTTTATTTTTGGGACATGTGTGGATGGTCAATAGAAGCTTAACCTCAAGTTTGTGGGGTCGCTACCCTTGTCCTTCAGCCGCCATCTTTGAAAAAGGGAAGAAAACACTTTTTTTGCGATATCTCGGAAAATATGCGTCTTACAAAAAAATTGCCAAGACTTAATTTGTAGCAAATTGTTTTGCCTACAAATAAGTTTTTGTAACTTTTTGCCCTAAATTAAAAATTAAAGAAGTTATAAGCAAAAAAGTGACAAAATTTTTATGCACTCACACCTAGTAACATTCATGCCGTATTATTTATGCTTTCGATTGTCGGCACTTGGTGGACATAATAATACACTCTGAATAAACTCACTAATACATTCCACAATTTTCATTATTATTTAAAATCTTGACTGGTTTCCCCCCAATATATGGCATCGTCAAAGGTATTCACTTTCACACTACACGCTACATATCACTTTCTAATTAATATTCCTGAGATGATTCATATAGAGATTCCTTTTTACCCCTTTTTCCAAGATGGCGACCGGGGGACAAGGGTGGCGACCCCACAAACTTGAGGTTAAGCTTCTATTGACCCCCCACACATGACCCAAAAATAAAATTGCGTCCTCTAAAAAATGCAAAGCTCGTGTAACATTTCAATGGACTAATTTAATATAACATTCGATTGACCCAGCTAGAGCTTAAACTTCAAACTCAACTCAATCCGCTATTGACCTACTTTTGCAGCTTAGCCGATAATGTAAGTCTGTAAGTGGCTAACAAGAGAGCGGCTGATTGAAAATAACACAATATTGGGCGTTTTCACATTGCACGATAACGACACACGATATCGTGACGATATCGTCCACAATAGCATGACGAAATCGTAAGTAGCAGCAGTATAACTTTAAGAATGTTAATTATGTAGTATAACTTTAAGAATGTAGATATCGTGCAATGCAAAAAGGCCCATTTTGGAAGTCAGATACAGATTGGTAAGCTACTTTTCGAAATAATAATTGGTTTTTCGTACCTACTACATTTGTGTGGTTGGAGCATAGAGCAACACGGTCGTCGTATACGGGTACGAGGTACCTAACTATATACTTACTAAATATTAATCACTAAATGTAATATCCGTTAAGTATTAACTCAAATATTAATAATAATAAACCTTTGTTAGTTAGTATTAGTATAATACTTTGGTTTCCACATTACTTCTCATTCTACAAACCTTGGGTTCTTCTTAGATAGTAGTGTGTGTGTGCTATGAAAATGGACCCCAGTCGCTAGACGTCGCTGTGGCTTTCCATCAGGCGGGTCACTTTAGCGACCCATATAAAAAAAACTTATTTAGATTTAATTCAACTGAGCAATAATTTAACTGCTTCGGTGGCGTGGTCGGTAGTGCATAGACTTTCGACTCCGGAGTCTCGGGTTCGATTCCCCGGTCGAATTAAATATTTGTGTGATCCACAAATGTTTGTTTCGGAGTTTGATTGTTTTCTATCTATATTATGTGTATATTTAGAAATATATAAGTATGTATATCAGTTGTCTAGATCCAAGCACAAGCTTATGGCTTAGTTTGGGCTAGATGACGTTGTGTGAGAACGTCCAAAATGTTTATAAAATAATAATCTTCATATACTTATCTAGAGATATAAGATTTATTTTCAACTAACTTCCAAAAAAGGAGGAGGTTTTCAATTCTAGTGTGTTTTTTGAGCGGAGTTTACGAAGCTCTTTCTTAGACGACTCGTGTATTTCGTTCGTGATCGAACTCCTCCTAAACGACTGGACCGATCTTTTTGAAATTTGGCACGGTCATAGTGACCATCACCGTGAGTGCATATATCTGAATTCATAAAGATCGGTCCAGTCGTTTAGGAGTTCGACCCGGATCGACAAACTCAGCTCAATTATTGCAACAGCAGAATGCATTGCATGCCTAGTTTAATGTTTGTTACCCAGTTACATATCTTTGCACTGGGGGAACAACTTTTTTAAATGAAAGTTACTAAGTACTTCCTAAGCAGTCCCATTTCAATTTGGTTCCATTTCGCTAATTTGAAATCGGTTTTTGTGTCAACTTTTGACGTGTATTTTGTTAAACAATACAAGAACAAGTACCGCCTGACTCGATGTTGCTTAACCTTTGCAATGTGTTAACATTGTCGGTTACCATTAGACCACGAGCCCTTCAGATTATGGTAATATGATACAATAATGAAACAATTACCTACCTACTTACCTAATTGTTTGTATTCTTACACTTCTAAAAACCAAATCCCCTTTTACCAATTCGAATACTAGACCCTCTTGCTTGAGTGGCAACGAAGAATGAAGATTTTTACTTATTTATAATACGACCATATTATTATTTGTCAGGATGGTAGTATGCAAACACCCGTGGTTATGGTGGGAAACAAAGTAGATCAAGTCGGAGACCGCATGGTCACCACAGAGGAAGGTCAACGGCGGAGCAAGGAAATTGGCTGCGTTTGTTTCCATGAAATATCCGTCAGAGAAAGCATTGACCAGGTACGTTTTCATTGACAGGCCGAGCGACACATCCTCACTCCAGAAAGCCACGCGGCGAACTGATTTGAATAGATTGATGCACTACGTTTTATAATAGTTTTCAAAAATTTATAAAAAAATAATAGTAATAAATTTATTAAAAATTCAAATTAGGTATTTTAAAAAAGATATTGATCTTTTAAGTTGAACTATTATTATATTGAATTTAATAAGATATATCGGTGAAAAAACCTTTTAAATTTCCTAATATTTCACATTGTTTGAATTTTAATTTCTTGTAATAATATACCTAAATCATAAAATCTTATCAAACAACTATTTTCCTAAGGATCTTATCGATTGGTTAATATTTTTTGTTAACTAATTTTGTCAGTAGTTTCATATATTTGCAGCTTCGAAATTGATGCTGAAAGGGTAATTGAGAAAACCTCCGTTAGGTTATCTTAATAGAATGCACAAATACTGTATTAATCGAAATATTTTCTCTACTAACTATTGAGACTACAAAATTTCCTAAAGTTATTAGTAATTAACATTTTTGTAAGATAAGTAGTTCACGATATTAACAGGTTTGAAAAGTATTGTTTTTAAGTAAATTGCGCATAGACGGCGTACACGCTCTTAAGCATCATAACGTGCGCGTAACTTAAAAAAACAACATGTTTAAAGCAAAATATTATGTTTACTTATTGCTTTTCAAAATACTGTCCTTTACATTTTTAAACATTTTTTCATGCGATCGAACCATTTTTTAAAACAGGAGGACCACAGATCTGAAGGCATGTTTTCTACGTGCTGATTGAACGCTATCACTGCCTCTTCGGAGTTGGTAAAACTGAAACCTCTCATCAAATCTTTGATTTTGGGGAAAATACAGAAATCACAGGGTGCTAGGTCGGCGCTATGCGCAGGATGGGTGACGAGTTGTACTTTTTCGGAAGCTAAAAATGACTTTGTTTTGTTGGCCGTGTGTGAAGAAGCGTTGTCATGATGTAGGAGAACGCGGCTTTTGGGTCGTCTTTCGCGAACTTTTTCTAACACCCTGGGTAAACAAATGGTAGAATACCACTCGGCATTAACACTCTTTTGATATTTAAGTGGAATTGTACAGATGGGACCCGTAGTTGAGAAAAAAAACGCGACCATTTTTTTACCAACGTTTCTCGCCTGCCACACTTTTGTTGGCTTGTTCTCATTTTCAAACACCCATTCACAAGATTGCTGTTTTTTTCGGGTTCAAAAAAATAAATCCACGTTTCGTCTCCTGTGACAATTTCATAAACAGCATTATAATGTCCGTGGTCGTACTTCAGTAGCATCTGAGAGCACCATTCCACGCGAGCCCGCTTCTGCTCCGCTGTCAGTTCATGAGGGATCCAACGACAACAAAGTTTCCGAACTTTCAATTCTTTGTGTAAAATTTTCTGGATTTGACTCATACCAATCCCCAATAGTCCTCGAATTGTCTCATAGGTAATCCGCGGGTTTTCTTTAATTAACCGCTTAACAGTAGCCACATTATTTTCGTTGACGGCAGTTGAAGGCTGCCCTTCACGAAATTCGTCATGTAAAGAAACTCGACCTCTCTCAAATTCAGCAAACCATCGCCTCACGGTGCTCAAACAAGGTGCTTCTCTCCCAAAAGCATTTTGAAGACGAGCGGCACAGTCTTGCGGAGAGAGAGAACTTTTAAAACCATAAAAAATCATCGCTCTAAAATCTTTTCGACTTAATTCCTATTTCGTTGCATACGTAGAACTTTGATGTGTGATAAAAAACAATTGACAAATGATTTTACTTCAATTGTTTTTTTTATTACTAAGAAGGTTGCAAAGTTTAAAAAAATATAACATTCTAAGTTCAAATAGTTCCGATTAGCTAGAAGTGCAAAACTTTTAGTGTGCCCCATGTATAAAATAAAGTCTGACCGTCCCAATGTAGGTATGCTTAGATCTTTATAACAACGCAACGGATTTTAATGCTGTTTTTACCAATGTATAGAGTGGTTCTCGAGGAAGGTTTTTGGACACAATTTGTCAAGCGGGCAAAGCCGCGGGCGTCCGCTAGTTATTACAGCATTATAACACAACAAGATTCAAATCGTATCCACAAAGTAAACTGGTATACACATGTTTGATTTAATTTAATTTGACATAGTTAATTTATTTTTTATTTGGTGACGATTTTTATTTTATTTTCTCATATTCAATTTTGTTTAATTTGACTAAGTTTCATTTAATTTGACTGGATTTTATATAATTAGACTTGATTTTAATTTCTTTGATTTTGTTTAATTTAATTTAATTTTATTTTATTTCAAACATCAGGAACATAGGATTAACATAGGATTATGATTTTTTTTTTCTGTTTTGTATCTGTTAATGTAGGGTAACTTGCAATATCGTATTAGTGCAAGCTGTAAAGCGATATTGTAAAAGTGATAATAAATAAATAAATAAATACATAAATGTAAATAGGTACTTAGAAAACACAGAAGGCCTGTTGTGGGTACGTTGAATATTTAAATTTTAATCAATATACGAGGCATGCCTTTAAGTTTTGTCGTTTGACGAAAAAAACTTTTTTTTTTCAAAGTATTCACCACGTAGCTTAATGCACTTTTCCATTCGCTCAAACCAGTTATTCAGTTCAAAATAGCTGACTCGAAAGCGTCGACTGCTTCTTCACCGGACTGGAACCTTTGACCACGAAGACTTTTCTTAATTTCAGGAAATGTAAAGAAATCGTTAGGGCTTAGGTCGAGCTGTATGGAGGATGGTCAAGAATTTCTACTTTTTCCTTCTTCAAATACTCAATCGTTTGACTTGAGCTTGCGTTGTCGTGGTGCAGGATGATGCGTCGCTTTGAGTTAGATTTTCGAAGTTCGGCGATGACTTGTGGTAAACAAACTGTAGTATACCACTCTGCGTTAACCGTTCTACGATCTTCAAGTACAATAGTCGCAACATGGCCGGTTTTTCCAACGAACGTGGCCACCATCTTCTTTGAAGTGCTTTGAGAACGAACAACTTTAGTCGGCTTTGGCGCGTCTTGAAAACCCAGATTGTAGATTGTTGGTTGGAATCAGGATCGTAGGCATAGATCCAAAGTTTGTCACCACTGATGATATCGTAGACGTGATTTGACTCTCCTCAGTTGAACCTTTGCAGAGTTTTCTTACACCATCTGACACGGGCCGCCTTGTGGTTGTCGAAAAGCAGATGCGGTATCCAACGGCAAACTAGCTTTCTCACACCAAGCGCTTCATACAAGATCTTCTGAATGGTTGTCCCTGAGATGCTTAATAGAGCCTCTATTTCTCGATACGTCACATGACGATCTTCGAGAATTAGTTGTCTCACAGCAATGATGTTAACTTCAGTGAAGGCGGAGTTTGGGCGTCCTTCGCGAGATTTGTCACTAACACTAGTATGTCCACGCTGGAATTCTAAATACCAGCATTCGACAGTCCACAGACATGAGGCTTCATCACTGAACACAGATGTTAGCTCTTCAAAACGGGATACCTTTCGTTAACATACTATATGTAATCCTAAAATGTTTTAGCACAATGAATTTGGCATACTTTTTTTGGCATAATTATACTTGGTCATAATTGATTTTTAGCAGCATATGTACTGTGGATTAATATATTTAGGTCTAATATATTTATGCATATTTATAATTTGCACAATGTTTTTAGGCATAGTGTACAGTCGCCTAATAGTATATATTACTAAAAATGAATAGGTATAAATTAATGAAATTAATGAAAAATAAAGAAGTTACTTTAACCAGTATTTCCTATATTATATAGTGTCAAAGTAGGTTTAGGTGCGGCGGGGGTGGCCCTTGGGCCACCCCTTAGCCGCCTTTTAATTATTTTACATATTTACTTATTCTGCGTAAGATGATTATGACTGTATTCATTACAGTTTGATACGTTTATGCCTTTATAAAGCTATGCTTATAAATTTTATGCTTAAATATGATTGTGCTAATTTTATTTATGATTAAGACAAATATGCTAAATTTGTTATGGATAAAAAAATTATGCATAAATATCATTAGTCTAAATTACCATATGCCAAAATATTTTATGGTTATTTTTTTTTTATGCAAATGGATAGTGAACCCTTCAAAACACCGAAGCCGTGTCAGGCCTCTTCTAAAGTTGTAGAAAATTATTGCACGAACATTTTCCTTAGAAAGATTCATTTTCGTACGTAACTTGACAGATTCCAATCGACGCTGTGACTAAACAATGGCATTAATCCTAATACTTTGAACTGTTTTGAGATTCAAAATTTGAACACATTCGAATATAGAACAGTTCCAAATTCAAAATTGCCGGGAAATATGGGAACTTATGGACTTAAAAGGTGCAAAAACAGTGGAATGGATCTTGATAGGAGTCTCTCCCAACAACTCTCAATTGATTTTCAAGTTAATCTATATTTTATGAAAACCCTTTGATTCTATATTTATATGTAGTGACTAACGTGAACCATAATCTTCTCGAGTATAGCTTCATCCGACTTGATTGATCGACATTTAATTAACATACTTACAAGTTACAACCCAACTCTAAACTGGAGAAAGAAAACAGTAAATAACTCTTTAATTTAAAGCCTGTCGCATATTCATGGCGTCGTCGTCATCCTGACACCCATCGTTGTTCAATATTCTTGTTGTCAAACCAAAATTGAGCGAGGAATAAAGGGAGCGGAATTGCCGTGATAGAATTACCTAAACGAAGTTTATTTGAAATGTGAAGGTCTGTTGCGGTTTACGGCAAAATAACGACTAAGGTGTAAGGGGAATAGGGATTTATATTTTTATATTATTTATTACAATATGTTTGTACCTAGGTAAGTACAAACATATTGTAATAAATAATATAAAAAAGGTAAACTAATTGACGACGAGTATTGATTCTGTAGATATTACGACCATCGACTCATACATAACTTGATATCTATTCAAGCTTGTGGTTACCATTATCATGTTACGGAACATAATTACGTCACGGTCGCTGTCCATAATTGTCGAAAACTCTACCTACCTAATCTGTAATAATGTGCATTAAATTTTTACTAAATGTAAGTAAAAAAACATACTTATTCATATCCTTGTCATTTATGGATAAGAATAGAGGTAGGTATATAGAAGTAGGTAGATAGGTACGAGTACATTTTTTAACTCTCACTGTACGTACATTTTTATCAAGAACCGCGGACAGACGAGGTTCTGATTGTAAATGCCCGGTCGAGAACGGCTAACTCGCCCCTATAACAATGAGATTAAAAGTTTCAGAAAATGACTGTCATAATGCAGAAAGCAGGTTGGCCTATTTTAAGGAAGCAAAACAGAGACTGTCTTACTCAAAGCAGAGTAATTTATTCAACATTTGAGCCGAATAATTATTTACCTTTGTAATTCGATCCAATTTGTACACAGGTCCTGTAATTGACACATTCAATTTATTGAGAACGCAGGTAAATTACTCTGTTACTCAAGTAATAATAATTTACGGTCCTCAATAATACTTACTTGGCTTCTTTTTGACCTAATTGCGCTACTTCTTTATCGTAGAAGCGTAGAATCAATAAATAAAAACAAATTAAGTAAATAGAAATTCTTTTGTGCTAGCCAGAGAGCAACGACGACCGTGTAGCTCTATGGTGCTAGCTATTTGATATTAGTTTTATAATATTGGTTTTCTCGATAGCTAAAGTATTCACGTGGGCTGACGTGCGTATACGAGTACAAGAGGGTGCAGCGATGTTATAGTGTGGGAGTCAGGACGTAGCTTAGTGGAAACTACGAGCACTTAAGGGAAAATTGAAATAAAATAGGAGAGAATTGACAAATACTTTTTACAATTACGATTACTGGCTGCAGTATAAGCAAAATAAACTATTCAATAACTATAGGTACATATATATTGTATAGATAGGGTAAGTATACCTATACCAAGTCATAAGCTGAGCTACTCATGAGTAGACACAAATAACTTATTGGGTATTTTCTATGTATAATATGTATATATTTAGAAATATATAAGTATGTTTGTCAGTTGTCTAGATCCTATAACACAGACTATTAGCTTAATTTTGATGACATTGTGTGAGAATGTCCAAAAAAATTATTTATTTAACTTTAGTAGTACCTGCCTACCTAGTTAAATCTATGGCTACTATCAGTTTATAACCTGCACCATACTTCATTATTGCATTTAATATGATACATCCATTACTGTTCAAAGTATTTTAAGATAACACTGTTTGATCCGTTAGGTATTCATGTTGCTCTCTAAATATATTTGTGGTAATCTGTGAGGCAACAAATATTTTATTCTTGTCGCTTGCGTATGTGGACTGGGTTATGATTATGATGATTGACAATAAGCACGAGTTACTGACGTCAGAGATACTTAAATTTAAGGAAACTGCCTTACTTATGGGAAAGGTCGCTCGATACTTAGCTTCCTGATATGTCTATGTTTCAAGAGTTGTTAGAGTGTAAATTTTATTACTCACATACAACAATTCAATGACCTCAGTTCTAGATCTATACTCACATAGCTACATTTCTATTTTACTGCAATGGCCCTGGGGTTAATATTTGTAGTATTTTACAGGTATGGGGTGTATTCCGAGACGCTCGCAGATTCTGGCGTGTGGGCAGCAAGTGGTCGCGACGCGATGGTGACCGGCACCCAGCCGCTTTAGGGCGTCCACTTGCTCGAGCAGCTTCGGATACCACGTCAGAAACTGTCACAACTACCGCACCACCATTTTGTAAGTAGAATAAAGATATTTTTGCACTACTCGAATAGGAGACACAAACAATCAGAGAAGGCTCACCCTGTACCTCTAAGTGTACTTTATCCAAATCTAGCGTTAAATAGGGTGTATAAGTGCGCTGACCCTGAGAATCTTCGTCTAATGCTCTGGTACAAATAATACTAAAAATTAGACTCTAGAACAAAACTAAACTATGAACTCTGTTCTGAGGGAAAGATCAAGTCTAAGTAAATTGTGACACAAGTTTAAGATCCGTTACCACTTTTCTTTTTAAATGCTGCCTTAAAGTCCAGTGTCAAGTGTCTTTTACAGATGGTGAGTTATCAGCTAAATAAACTGTTATACTTAGCTAATAACACACCGAATCGCAAGTGACTAGGTCATTCCCAAACACGATCATATAAGATTGTGCTACTCAAACAAAGAATCAAAGAATCAATTTCGTTTATTCAGTTTAAATTAGATTAGATTAGAATAAACTTTATTGTACACCAATTAAAAATCATAGGATACAACAGATACAGGATGTACAAAGTGCGGCCCTATCGCTAAAAGAAATATCTTATAGGCAACCTTATGATGGACAGGTATTTAGACAGACAAGCTTTAAGGTGGGAAAATATTGGTGCCAAATATTACAAATAAATTTTAATAAATGAACTATTAAAAAAAACTACACAATAATTATAATAAATCTAGACACGTTATTTAAGGTATATTACAAATATATAATGCAGGTACGATATAAGTTATATAAGAATAGTTCAGTACCTACATAATATTAAGTGGAAATTATAAAATATATACATACATAATATATGCAAGTTACTTTAAGAATCCAGGTAGTGTTGCGTGACCAGTCCCTTGAAAACAGCTAGGGATTGTGCCCTTCTAATTTCGACAGGCAAAGCATTCCACAACCTAACAGCTTGGACCGTAAAATGAGTAGGAACTGTTAATTCCAGGGATACCGACGACACGTTTAGGCACATAAAAAGCACATATGAATGTCAAAATTTTACAATTTTATGTCAAATTAGACGTAGTACCTACCTAGAACTAACTAGGTAGGTACTACGTCTAATTTTATTACGTAAAAGTGGAAGATATGCAAAGATAACTGTTGGGGTTGTCCCCAACACTATGATATGATTGATAGGGGTGAATTGGATGATAGAAGAAAACTATAAACTTTGCTAATTGATATATTGAGTTCAAACTAATTATAATGATACGTGGTGCAATGGCGCGACGTGATAGTGAACTTAACAATTAATAAAATGCATGATTTACAATTTTGCTGAAATGTAGTTTATGATGGAAATGTTCGGTTGCACCGAACAATAACTGTAGTTTTTACACAATTTTTCAAGATTGAATCACAAGCTTTCTGAACAATATTTATTATTCTCGTACTTGGGTAAAGTCAATTTCGTAGAGTAAGTATTGGAAATAATTGGAATGGAGCGGTCCCACAGGATTTAGAATTTGAAAGGTTTAAGAATGTCTACTTACTTTAATTGCGAACAATTGGGGCGGGGCCCCACAACCGCGGGTCTGGCCGCGCAACCAGACACTAGATGCTCCGGGTGGGGGTCCCTCCTCTCCAGCGATTCGGAGGAGGAGGTGCCGGTCAAGACGGTGCATACGCGTCTTGACGCGTATAGAATGAGGCCATAACTCCTCCTACGTCCTCTGTACCGTCCCTGCGAAGTCGCAGGGACATCGGTGTGCCGCCCGCGCGGGAGCTGATGAGCGTTCTTGCCCGCATGTACGCTGCCATGAGGGGCAACAGGAACATGTCGGGAGGAAGAAGGTTGTGGCTTCACTGGTGGATGAAGCCCAATCTTCCCTCGACAAGCTCCTCGCGCGGAGCGTCACAAAGGAGGAGGCGAAGCTCCGGTAGCAGGTGACGAGCCTGGAGGTGGAGCTCGCTGTTTCCCGGAAGCAGATGGACGACCTGCGTCGGGAGGTCGCTGACTTGACCAAGGTGGTCAAGGCGCCTCCCGGTCCCATGCTGCCGCCTTCTCCTCCGACGGCTGGACCAGCGCCGAAGATGGCGCCTAGGACCGCGCCCACCACGGCGCCCGGATCACCGCCATAGCCTGTGCCGACTATGGTACCGGTCCTGACGGCGATCGAGAGGCGCCTCGGGGTCCTGGAGGACTGGGCGTACCGCCCTCCCGTGGCGGCCGTTTGCGGTGCTCCCGCTCCTGGTCCAAGTGGCACACCCACACCCGCTGTCCGCCGCCCCGCTCCGCCCCCATCCGCTTCAGCGAGTCGGATGCCGGCCGAGACCGCGGTCCAAGCGCGGAAGGCCAAGGGGCGCGGCAAAAAGAATGGCACCCCTGCCGCCTCCTCTTCCTCTAACATCGCTCCCGCTGCTTCTTCACATCCCTCCAGACGGGAGGGATGGGAAGTAGTGGGGACCAAGAAGTCCTCTTCTTGGCCCCCACTACTTCCCATCCCATCCCCAGACGAGGGCCGCCAAGAAAGCGGTCAAAGCCACCGCGGCGAAGGCGCTGAAGAGACCCCGCCCTCCTCGCTCCACCGCCGTCGTCCTGACGGTGACGACGGTAGGTGTGGACCTTCTCCACTCTCTCGGGTGGGGTACGACGTACTGAGGAGCGTGAAGTCCTCAGTCAACCTCTCGGTCCTCGATATACAGGGGGGGCACCGGTGCAAGACGACACGCACCGGGGCTCGCCTCCTCGAGGTCTCCGGCGCCTCCAGGGGTCCTAAAGCTGACGCCCTAGCAGCTCAGCTTACGGACGCGCTGGAGGCAGAAACCCTCCGCGTCACCAGACCCACCAAATGCGTTGCATTGCGCATCACGGGTCTGGATGACGCAGCCACGACGGAGGAAGTAATCTCCGCCGTCGTGGAGGCGGGCGGCTGCCCCCGTGACCAGGTGAAGGCTGGAGATATATCCTTCGGCTCCACTGGTCACGGGATGACAGTCGTCCAGTGCCCCGTCGCGGCGGCACTGAAAGTGGCGGACGGACGAAGCCTCCTCGTAGGGGGCTTCCTAAAGGCGCAGGTGCACTTCCTTCGTGCCCGGGAAACCAGATGTTTCCGGTGCTTGGTGGTGGGGCACGTCGGAGTACAGTGCACAGCGGAAGTCACCGTGGGCGATCGGTGCTTCCGCTGCAGCCGGCCCGGTCACAAGGCAAGTGCCTGTGCGCAGGGCAAGACTGCGGACCACCGGGTCGGCAGCCCAACCTGCGCGCCTCGAGGCCAAAGCCTCGCCCGTCCGCTGAGAGCGGTGGGGGTGCCGCTATTGCGCGGCCAGTTGTTTCGCTGCGGGATGCGGTTATGGAAGTCAATTAATATCTGACGCCCATATCCGCATCCTGCAAGTGAATTTGAACCGCTGCCGTGCTGTTCAGGATCTTCTATACCAGAGCTTCCGGCAGTGGTCCATTTTTGTCCAGGACGTTGTATCTTTGGGGGGTCCGCCGCAGACAACTCGCGCCTTGCTATCATTGCAAGGGGCCGCTGGTGTGTTGTGTTGGACTATGATGGGTTGGCAGTCGTGACCATTTACATCTCGCCGACACTGGACGAGACTCAGAGCTATGGCTCACTGAACTCAACGTCGTCTTCGCTGTGTGCCGTCCTCGCCCTGTCCTGCTCCTGGGAGACTTCAACGCCTGGAGTGAGGCTTGGGGCTCCCGGGAAACCAGGGACAAAGGGAGGCTTCTTGAGGACTCGACCAGAACACGCGGTCTGCAGGTCCTCAACCGGGGGAATGTCGCCACCTTCTGGCGGCGGGGGACCCAGTTCGGTCGTGGACGTATCGTTCGCGACTTCTGCCCTCGCCGCCGGTTTTACTGGCTGGCGCCTGGAAGAAAGTGAGGAGACGCACTCGGACCATCGGTAAATCCGGTTCGATGTCGTCCCCACACCTAACCTCCCACAGCCGTTAGAAAATCCCCCAGACCCGCGTTGGGCACTTCAACATATTGATCGGGAGGCTCTCCTGGAGGCATCCATCCTGGATTCCGGCGCCGAACCGGCCTGCCGATGTGGATGCCGCGGCGGAGTGGTTCAGGAGAGCCATGTCGCAAATCTGTGATGCGGCGATGCCTAGGGTTACACCCAGACCGGCAAGGAAGCAGGTGTACTGGTGGTCGCCGGATATTGCACAGCTGCGCGCAGCATGCATCTCCGCCCGCCGCCAGTACACCAGACGACGCGGCAGCCCGAGAGGCGGAACTTTATCAGGCATACAGGGAGGCTAAAGGCAATCTCCAGGCCCCCGTTCAATAACGGTTACAATCGTCGGATTCGGGAGACAATCGGACAGACATATGTCCGATTGTCGAATCGGACATATGTCTGTCACTGACAATTTGAAATTTTTCTGTTCAATAAAACTTACAGGCGACTTATTTGTCAAGGTGGAAAATTTACAAATATGTCGAATTGTCACGATATTCCTACATATTTCTGTTCAATAAAACTTTTTAGCGACAGGTGATAGGCGACTATTTTTCGTGAAAACTTGTCAAGACAATTTCTGACTGGAGTTCGTATCCTAAGGGAGCGCAACCCAAATAGGTTGCGCTCACTATGGATACGAATTCGTGTCTTCTTTCAATGTTTACCTTCAAGATAATTTTCTCATGAAGTAGATGGGTACTAGGACTTGGATTTTTGCGGAGTGTGTTGCTGGTTTCCTTTTAGGTTACCTTTAGCGCTGGGCAAAAATCCAGGCCCAAACGCTCAATTGCAATACCGAACAACGTTTCCTTGTCCCGCACCGCGAACTATAGTTCGCGGTTCCGTGTAACCAGTTTTTCTGTGCGGGAATCAAGCATTACCTTTACATTGGCGAAATCATCAATGAACATCGAGTGTGGCGTCGGCGTTGGTGACGTAGATCCGAATCATAAAAAAAATTGTTTCACCTACCGTAAAATAATTATTTTTGAAAAGAATGACCCGGGAATCGATCCCGAGACTCCGGTGTCAAAAGCCGATGCAATACCGACTACGCCATCGAAGCAGTTAAAATTAATAGTAAACATGTAGCTGCATTATTCATGAGATCTATATGCACAACTTTTAGGGTTCCGTACCTAAAGGGGGTAAACGGAAACCCTATTACTGAGACTTCGCTGTCCCTCCGTCTGTATTGAGCTGTATCTCGTGAATAGTTAGAAAGTGATAGTTAGAAAGTTGAAATTTTCACATTATGACGTATTTCTGCTGCCTCTATAACAACAATAAAAAGAATATAGTAAAAATTTAAAGGGGCTCCCATACGACAAACGTAACTTTTTTCTTAATATTAATAACAGCAACAGTTAGATGTATAAAATGTTCACAGAATATAATTTAAATATAAATAATTAATTGTAAAATCTCAACGGGTGACTCAAATTCTTTTTGTTACGATTTATGTTAAATTGTTTCTCGGCGAATACTCGGCCGATTTCGGATTTTCTTGCACTCATCGAATGCTTACAGAATTACCCAGGTTCTTACGAACAGAATTTTGAATTTAAACTCGCTTCGCTCAAATATATGCTGCAGCGTAACGGTACGTTTCGCGACTGCGGCGACCTAGTTATTATAAAACAAAAAAAAAGAGTATTTTGTGACTAAGGTAATTTTAGTAGCTAATGAACGATTGTTTCACATTAAATCTATAAGACGATTTGGCGTAGGTACTTGGTAACGACGGCGACAATATCTCAGGAGTAAGGAGCGTCAAGTTCGAATCTCAGCGATTGAGTTACTTTTTGGGCTTAGTTGTTAAATTGTTACCTACCTCTTTTAAGGTTATCGCAATAGGTTAAAACTAAATAATATTAACAGTTTAGTGTAAAATTACAGACATAATACCCAATAGTTATGCATATATCATCGAGGGGATAGGTAGTGTTATCAAGTTTAAGTTAGGTACATAAAAACAGCGCCGAGGGCGCCGCAGACTCATCTACGCCCAAGACCATCGACCTCCATGATCGGGGCCTGAGGACGGCGGGATCGCCACCCGTCGTCCTTACAGAAGCAGGCTAGAAGGGTTGCGTGCCTTTGCCCCATAGCACGCAACCAGATTCACTCACTGACGCGGGATAGAACCCTACCCTAACGACGCAGGATTCTCATCCCGACCCAACCCCCGCAGAGACCACAGAGGTGGTCAAAGTCCGCCGGGCGCCACTGAAAATACGTTCTGCTTGTAACCAGAGACGCCCGGCAACGGACGTTAGAGCGGCCGCGGCCTTGGGCCGCGGAACTAAAAAAAAAAAGTTACATAAAATAAAACTTTTGTTACATAGTTTAATTATTGAGTACTTAATCTCTATTTAACAATTTTTTTTTTATAATTTATTTTATTTCTAGATTTTTTAGATTATTGTCTCGCAATTTACTTGATAATAGATTAACGTTATTATATTATACTATCTGCATTAGCCCAAACACAAGTCTACTCTTCACATTTGTGAAGTTGCCTCTCAAAATTTTTAGATTTTTACCAGTATGTACATAAATATATCTATACATACTTAATACGTACCACGTTGCTGTTAAGAAAATTGCATAGAAACGAAAGAAATTTTCATATTACCATACAAAATTTCTTCTATTGAGTATTATAAGACAAAAATTTTGGCCTTGTAAGGGCAGGCAGCAAGAAGTACAGTGAACAATTGTAAAATTTGCAAGCTTATGATTATGAAGGCAAAGGCTATAAATCCTAAACGGCAATAGACTTGCCCTATTACGTGGAAGCAACAAAATTTGATGCACTTCTGCCTACTATGTCTGTCATTTTATGACCGCAATATCTCAGAAGTAGTACCTAATATTTGGACAGCCCCACACTGCTAAGACACGTTTAGTATGTTCATACATATATCGTTTTTTATATAAATACATTCTTACAACTTTAATATTCAAAATATGATTTCGCGACAGAGGGTAAAGCTCCTATCAGAAATGTCCGACAATTCTACAAATATGTCGTGACGTCATGACAATTTTCTATTCAATAAAGCAGATTGGACAAGTTTTTCACGATAAAATTGTCGAAAATCACCTGTCGCTCAAAAAGATTTATTGAACAGAAATATATAGGAATATCGTGACAATGCGACATATTTGTAAATTTTCCACCATGACAATTTTGTCGCCTGTAAGTTTTATTGAACAGAAAAATTGTACTGACGTTATTATATTCAGCTCGACAATTGTCAACCAACAATTTCCAATAAATTTGACTGGTGTTTGGTAATGGTGACAGACATATGTAAAGTTTTATTAAACGCGTTTTCCAGCGACAAATTTGTCACAGATTACCTGTCGGTTGTTGACTTATTTGTCGCGTTTATTGAACAGCCTCAGCGTGACAATTTGACAATTAAGTCACTTTTTGACAATTATGTCGACTTGTAAGCTTTATTGAACGGGGCCAGGAGACGATGGCCAGGACGGTGGCCCGTGAGGAACTCCTGGAGACCCTGCAGCAGAACCCATGGGGGCGCCCGTACCTACAGGTCAGGGAGAAACTCCGACCTAGGGCGCCCCCAGTGACCCAGAGCCTCCAGCCGCAGCAGCTAGAACGGGTCATGGGCTCCCTGTTTCCGACGAGTGCGGAGGAGTATGTCCCTCCACGCATGGCTCCGTCTCAGCCTGATGCAGATAGCACCAGCGAAGACGACGTACCCGAAGTCAGGGTGGGGGAGCTAGGTGCGGCAGTACTCCGGCTTAAACGCCGGAAAATCACTGCCCCCGGACCCGACGGCATTCCTGGCCGTGCATGGGTCCTGGTCCTCGAAGAACTCGGGCCTCGACTGATGGGGTTTTTTAGCGCATGCCTCGAAAGGGGCCAGTTTCCTAAGGTGTGGAGGACGGAGAAACTCGTCCTGATCCGTTAGGCCGGTGGACTCACCGTCCGGATACTGTTGCTCGACGAGGTGTGTAAGCTCTTTGAGCGAATTATCGCGGTACGTCTCGTCGAGCATCTCACGACAGTGGGGCCAGATCTGGCGGACAACCAGTACGGTTTCTGTCGGGGACGCTCCACCGTGAGCGCGATCATGCGCGTGAAGAGCCTGACGGATGAAGCAGTCTCGCAGGGCTAGGTGGTGGTGGCGGTGTCTCTTGACATCGCCAACGCTTTCAACACCTTGCCATAGAGCTGCGTTAGGGAGGCTCTACCTCCGTCGTATTGTCGGGGCCTATCTCTCGGAGAGGGTCATAGCTTTCCCCAGCTGGTTCGGGCTGGCTCGGGCCAGCTCGGCGAGATGTATCGTGCGGTGTACCACAGGGGTTGGTCCAGGGGCCGCTTCTGTGGAACATCGGCTACGACTAGGTGCTGCGGGGTGCGTTGCCTGAGGGCGTCGGCTTAACGTGCTACGCCGACGATACCCTCGTCACGGTGCGGGGTGCAACGTACCAGGAGGCAGCACTCAAGGTCAAAACGGGTGTTGCTCAAGGCGTGGGTCGGATTCGGAGGCTGGGTCTGGAGGTGGCCTTGCATAAGTCCGAGGTTCTGTGTTTTCACAGACCTCGGAACGGTCCACCTGAAGGTTCCAGCATAAATGTAGGAGGCGTTAGCATCGGCATCAAGCCCTCGATGAAGTATCTAGGGATCGTACTTGATAGCCGATGGAACTTCGGACCACATTTCCGAAGTTTGGTCCCCAAGGTGACGCAGGCATCGGTCGCGCTTTCGCGACTGATGCCCAACATAAAGGGACCCAACGCTTCCTGCAGGAAACTGTACCTGGGGATCGTGCGGAGTATGGCCCTATACGGGGCTCCCGTATGGGCGGATAGGTTGGCGGTCAAGGTGAACGTGACTCTGACTAAACAGACCACTTCGAACCTTGGCCGTCAAAACCATACGGGGGTACCGCACGATCTCCGGAGGGGCTGCATGTCTCCTAGCCGGGACCCCTCCATGAGACCTGGAAGCGAGAGCCCTTGCGCCATTGGAACAATGACGCAAGGGCTCTGAGGCGCTGGAGCGGGACTACATGCTTGCGTCTCGAAAAATCGAGGACCAGCGGTCCCAACTCCCCCAGGATCTAATGGAGTCTTGGAGGGTGCGACTTGAGCAACCCAAGTGGGGTACCACCATCATCGCGGCGGTGAGACCGATCATGGACGATTGGCTTCAGAGGCAGCATGGTGACCTCACGTATCGTGCGACGCAGATCGTTACCGGACATGGATGCTTCGGTAGCCATCTGTTTCGCATCCATCGTGAGGTCACACCACGGTGTCAACACTGCGAGGTTTCGGACGATGACACCGCACTCCACACGTTGGTGGAGTGCTCATCGTGGGCGAGTCAGCGCCGGGACCTCGTAGTGGGTCTGGGCATGGATACCCTCTCGCTGGAGACCATGCTTCAAGCCATCGTCTCCAGTGGGAGTAGGTGGAACGTGGCCGTGTCCTTCTGCGAGCAAGTCATGCGCGCGAAGGAGGCGGCCGAGAGGGAGAGGGAGCGTACCCTCCCCGCCGAGTTCCGTATTCAGCGGCGAGGGCGCCGCAGACTAATCTACGCCCAATACCATCGACCTCCATGATCGGGGCCTGAGGACGGCGGGATCACCACCCGCCGTCCTTACAGAAGCAGGCTAGAAGGGTTGCGTGCTGCGGGGCCTTTGCCCCATAGCACGCAACCAGATTCACTCACTGACGCGGGATAAAACCCTACCCCAACGACGCGGGATAAAACCCTACCCCAACGACGCGGGATAAAACCCTACCCCAACGACGCGGGATTCTCATCCCGACCAAATCCCCGCAGAGACCACAGAGGTGGTCATTGGAAATACCTTCTGCTTGTAACCAGAGACGCCCGGCAACAAACGTTAGAGCGGCCGCGGCCTTGGGCAGCGGATTTAAAAAAAAAAATTGCGAACAATTTTCTCCTGGGGTAGGTATAGTAAAAGTATTTTAATAGATACACATTATGTATGTAAGTTTTATGTAGGTTCATTTTATATCATACAACACGTGGACACACCTTTTTGTATCCAAATGATAGACATTACTATTATATCGGCTTATTATTTCGGTATTACTGATGGGTACTTTATGTGAAGATATTCTGGTTATAGTGCCCTTGGGATCTCAGGTAGACCCGACAGACATCTGAAAATAATAGGGGTCTAACAAACTCACGATGATATAAAATTCATGTGTTACTGTGGAAATTTCGTGTTTCCTTTCACAACAAAAAACTGTAAGGGGTTCACAACATTTTTTTGTAGTTATTTATTTAGTTTAATAAAGTAGTCTGTAGACTTTTGGTGTAATTCAATTAGTAGTAGCAGAAGGTAAGATTACAAACGACCAATTTTAGCATTGGTTTCATATTCTAGACACTGTGAGGAACGAAATACATTTATATTTTCAAATAGGCATAGATAACTTAAAAGCTGTAATTGGCATATTGAATTAAATGTTACTTACTGTTTAAGTAAGTAAACTTCAATCGGTTTTTTTAATAAATAAGTATGTTAGAACAATTCACACAACGCCTTCTCAAAAGTCTTAAACTAAGCAGAGCTTGTGATATGAGTATTAGATAAACTGATATAAATACTTATATACATTTTTTTTGTAAATACATATTATAACATAGGAAACTCCCAACCTCCAAACCCAGAATTCGCTACAAACGTATGTGTCATCACACAAAGTTTGTCCCGACCGGGAATCGAACCTGAGACTCGAGAATTGAATTACATGTTACTTACTACTTAAGTAAATAAACTTCAATCCATTTAGTTCCTCCATTAGTTAATTTTACGAACACAACACTCTTCCAGAATGGAAACAAAACGACATAATTTCGATATTCACTGAGTCGGAAATTATGCTGACACTTAATATCCGATTCTTCCAGTTCGAACCGATCAGGGGTTTGTTTCCTGGCAATGCAGCACATTTCCTTTTTGTTTGAAGCGTCTCACATCAAATAAAAACACTATGTCGCATAAGGGCGACATAGCACATAAATACCTATTATAGCGTTACATTCGCTTCTGACCAATCCCTTCGGATTTTTGTGTTTTAGGTTTCAGAACCTCAAAAGGAAAAATACAGAATCTTTATAGGACCACTTTGTCCGTCTGTCTGTCAAGACCCTTTGTCTCAGGAACGCGTGGAGGTATCAAGCTGTAATTCATATCAAATACTCAAATATATTATCCCTTGCAGCTGTGAAAAAATCAAATTTCTATGCCAACATAATAAAAAGATACAGCTGTTTATGTTGCAAATTTTCGACACTCGCAAGGTATCAAAACCTACAAGTACTCGTACTTCCCGTGAATAGAATCTTGAAATTTGGTACAAAGTAACGTCTTATGGCACAGATGAGGGACAAATTAGCAACATTTTTGGGTTTGTACGGAACCCTCGGTGCACGAGTCCGACTCGCCCTTGGCTGGTTTGAATTATATATTCATTCATGTTATTGAATTTTCAGGCCGTCGTTGGACAGAAATGGAGATAGACGAGGAAGATGAAATATGTGTTGGGCGGAGCGACTCTACTTCATCTTCGGGCAGGTCAGAATGTGACGATGAGTTCCGCGCAAGAGCCAGCACGGATTCACGCTTACCCCCACGCCCTGCAAGACCTCGACATCCCATGGACGCCCGACCCTTACCGCAAACAGTTAGAAGAATGAGTGTGGCCATGAAGGGAAATAATGCAAGCAATTACTAAACTATATTTGTATTGCTTATCTATATCTTTATACCAGTCCAAGTTCAGGAAAGATTTCAGTATACCAACCAGGTATTTTCGAAATGTCGCAGAATTTATTTAGGTAGGACGGGACGGACGAACCTAGATGTGTTATGGGCACTTTGCCTAAGACTCCCTGCTTTACATATTTATTTTAGTTTTTTGTTTTAGATAGTAAAGTTTTTCTTAATTTTATTTTCCTGTTCCTTGTATTATATACACATGAATTAATGAATTATATGAAAGTCACCTAGATCTAATTAATTGTAAAACTATGTTCGAATAATATATAATAAGAAAAACATTTACTTTATCTTTAATTTATTTGAAAACGAATAAGTTAATAATCCTCAATTTGTTTACCTTCTATTATTGGAAATCCTAACCCATATAATCCCTCATTATTCTACCTGCGTCCTCATTATTTGTGGTTTAACTATTGACATAGATTGATTGTTTCCTTTTACCATTCGTCCTAATTAAATATCGACACCTCCTTCTGTCTACAATACTGTTTCCTTCCAGTACCTACGTTTTTACGCTTGACAAGATTACATTCCAAAAAGTTCTGAATCGAAAGTAGGTATGTTTTTATAATGTACGGCAAGTTGTTATTTTTTGGACTGAGTAGATAATTATATTTCGCAACGATGTACTTACAAGTGTAAATAAGTTCCCGCCGTCCTTACAGAAGCAGGCTAGGTCCTTGCCGACGCGGGATAAAGCCCTACCCCAACGACGCGGGATTCTCATCCCGACCAAACCCCCGAAGATGCCACACAGGTGTTCAAAGTCCGCCGGGCGCCCCAGGAAATACCTTCTGGTGCATACCAGAGACGCCCGGCAATGGATGTAAGAGCGGCCGCTCTTACTTCCATCTCGAGCTTGGGCGGACTTAAAAAAACGTGCAACTAAATTGTCTACTTACTTACATATGGCACACTAATATCTCTTCTTCTTCCATTTTTCTCTTCTGTGGTCACCTAACCTAAGCTCCCTCTCAAATGCTACCACATTTTTCATGTTGTCTCTATCTTAAGTAACTTTTTATCTATTCTAGTTATTTTATTATACTCGTATGAATTTAAATAGTTGTTGGCGGGCCTAAATAAAATAAATTATTATAAAATCAGTTCTACTATAGATTTGTGAATTTCGATACATTTGTAAAATTGTACACGATAAAATTGTAGTTTTGTTTGTTTATAAGACAAATTGATTATTTAATAATGTAAATTAGTAGAGACTTAGTTGATTGAATTGGAATACGATAGTTGGTATGGTAGGTGTAGGTAGATACTACATTATGCTTATTGTGCTTTACTTTGAGAATTTAACTAAAGGATGACCTGTTGCTAACTGACCGCCGAAAACCTTTTGATTGGTCACATACTCGTAGACTTGCCTTGGACACCGATTTACTCGTAGATGGTGTGTTTTACACTAAGTAGTAGACGTACGTTTGAATGTTCGTACAGTTTTTTAATTGCGTGAGAGCTTTGTGGGCATTTTCTTATTGTAAATATTGTGCGAGTAATTTTTTTTAATAGGAGTAAATTTTCACAAAACGGCACGTCAAGGACCACAATAAAGGTGCCGGTTATTACTCATCTTCGGAGATGGCATGCTCAAGTATTGTTTGATTAGCTTACTAGATATAAGCAGATTTATAAATGCCGTATTAAGTTTACTACCAGAGCCTTGACTCGTTTCCTTTACAGAATATAAGTAGAGCTGACTCACGGTATTCAAGTAATGATGACACATACTAGTGGAGCGCCGTAAGCTTTATACCTTGGAATCCAGGGCCAGTCAATGAATCTTTATTTAAACTTTGGAAATGTGTTTTTAATAGTATATAGAAAAATGTAAAAAAAAAATACTTTGCGCGCTCTCAATTTTTCAATTATTATTAAGCATTTTTTTAATTATATACAGGGTTACCTGGTAAGTCGTGCGAACCCGTTCAAGGGTGGTAGTTCCCACCATTTCTGACAAATTTCAGCTTGGACCCCTGCCCCCCAACCTAACCCTTTTCAAGTTATAATGCTTTGAAGATTATTTTTTTAAATGCCGATTTCTTGTCTATTGGCCTATCTTTTTCGTTTATTTTTGTTCTGATTTTTATTTTTATACGATTTTTGTGCAGCAGATTAGTTTCTTCGTCATTATGAAAAATAAAATTAGAGTAACCTAAACTAAATGGGTCGTAGATAGAAGATAGTTCATCAATAAAAAATCAGTATAAATCAAACTTCAACCAGCAATAGTAAAAAAAAAATCAATGACACCTATAGGCTGCAGACACGCTTCAAAATATCTACGTTTCATTAGCTATTCAACAAGGTATAACAAGCTAGGCTAGTATTGAAGGTCTTGGATAAAAACTTTGATAAAAGCTACCCAGGTAGTAGTAACAACAACAGTAGTAAAAAGCATTCCGTTAGGTACTGCCTCTATTGTCCTCCAAGGGTAGACCCTGCTTGTAAACTGGACTCTGATTTGTGCTTGTGATTTGGAACTTCACGAACGAGGAATATGCTGATATGTTGATCTGTTACGGGTACCCTCATTGTGTACCTATTTGAATTGTTTTATTTTATTTTATAACCTAATTGATCAATTTTGCGGTAATTTTTACTACTTCTTTTAAGACTTTTATCAAAGATTATTCCAAGACCTTCAATACTATGTCTCCTAGCCGCGACCCCTCCATGGGACCTGGAAGCGAGAGCCCTTGCGGCATTGTTCCAATGGCACAAGGAGGCGCTGGAGCGGGACCACAGGCCTGCGTCTCGAGAAATCGAGGCTCAGCGGTCCCAGCTCCGCCAGGATCTCATGGAGACATGGAAGGTGCGACTTCAGCAACCAAAGTGGGGAACCACCACCATCGCGGCGGTGAGACCGATCATGGAGGAGTGGCTGCAGAGGCAGCACGGAGGCCTCACGTATCGTGCGACACAGATCATCACCGGGCACGGAAACTTCGGTGAGTATCAGCATGGTCTCCAGCGAGAGCGTATCTACGCCCAGGCCCACAACGAGGTCCCGGCGCTGACTCGCCCATGCTGAGCATTCCACCAACGTGTGGAATGCCGTGTCTACGCCGGAAGTCTCGCAGTGTTGACACGCGGATGGCCAAGGTCCGCCGGGCGCCACCGGGAATTCTCTTAGTCTCTACCGGAGGCGCTCGGCAATGGACGTAGGTGCGGCCGCGCCCAAGGTCGCGGATTAAAAAAAAAAAAAAAAAAAAAAGACCTTCAATACTAGCCTAGCTTGTTATATTTTTAATTTGTTGGTGGGGGGAGGGGGGGGGGGGGTGGGGGGGTTTGGGGGGGGGGTTCGATATCGCCCATGGGTTGTGAAGGTTTTTTTTTTACTATTGCTGGTTGAAGTTTGATTTGTACTGATTTTTTATTGATGCTATAACTATCAATCTTCATAATAATATAGAACTCAGCAGCATGCGAAAGGAACTCACTTTTTTTTTTAACTGCCGGACAATGATCTGCTATGGGAAGTTAGCAGATCATTTCGTTAATTGACATTTTTGAGGTAAAAACGCCAGAACTATTTCTAAAAACTATCAGGAACTATAAAACTCAGCTGCATGCGAAAGGAACTTACTTTTCTTTTTATCTGCTGCAAAGTGATCTGCTACGGGAAGTTAGCAGATCATTTCGTTAATTGACATTTTTTGGGGTAAAAACGCCAGAACTATTTCTAAAAACTATCAGGAACCATAGAACTCAGCTGCATGCGAAAGGAACTCACCCTTTTATTTGATCTGCTGGATAATGATCTGCTACGGGAAGTTAGTAGATCATTTCTTTAATTGACATTTTTTGGGGTAAAAACACCAGAACTATTTCTAAAAACTATTAGGAACTATAGAACTCAGCTGCATGCGAAAGGAACTCACTTTTTTTTTTATTTGCTGGAAAGTGATCTGCTACGGGAAGTTAGCAGATCATTTCGTTAATTGACATTTTTTGGGGTAAAAACGAGTAAAATCTTACCTATATAATATACCTACTATATATAATATACCTACCTTTATGGGAAAATTCGAAAGTCAGAACTATTTCTAAAAACTATCAGGAACTATAGAACTCAGCTGCATGCGAAAAGAACTCACATTTTTTTTGATCTGCTGGACAATGATCTGCGGAAAGCTACAGCCTAAATAATTTAACCGATTTTGCTCGAATTTAGCACGAACGTGTATTTTAATAGTGAGACAGCTGATGGGGAAGCTGGTTAAGAAATGAAAAACCGCCAAAAAGGAGGTTTTAATTTTATTCTCTCTTTTCTCAAAAATAGCACAAACCATTTTTTTATAAATTTTAAATTTTCAAAAATTGCAGTTAAAGGCCACCTATAGCATAGGTACTTTTTAAATGTAATTTTCCAAATGAAAGTCCTACCGTCCCATGACGGTCAATTAATTTTAATTTACATCTTATGATTTAGTCTGCCAATATAATCGATATAATCCTAAAATATTCACTTTGTAACCTTACTTGTAAACTGAATCCATGTTAATTTAATATATCTAAATGTAAATGAAAATAAATTATTATAAAGACGAACAGTTTTTTTTTGGAGATAATAATGGAAGGAATTATACCACGAGCAATAGAGGCATCAAAGAAAAATGTTCTTTCTTTGTTTTCTGTAAACGGTTAGCTGTACCTACCTTGACCTTTATTTCACTCCTGTTGGTTCCTGACATCGATACACTCGAGAGCACGTTAATCAGTCGGTCCCGGTTGGTTGTCATACAAACATCTATGGCAGTCGTTAGGGGTAGTTGGAGACCTAAAACAAAAATACGACCAACCTAACTACATAATTTTGATATCGCCCATGGGTTATCCATAACCCATGGGCAGATGGCAGTCGCTTCACGGAAAATATCGAAGTTCAGCCGAATCGCAATTAGACGTTGGGAAAGGGCTTGGTGGATAATGATGATGGTTCCTGGTATCGATACAAAAAAAAGTTTGAAACATAAACATACCTAAGTACGAACCTGATTTCACTTATACGTATATCCAATTATCCACCATTCAGTCAAAGAATTTGGAGCACATGAAAGGTGCCCTTCGACATTGTTGTCTCAAAAATTTTCCGCTTCAAGTATTTCAAACATTTCCCAATCGTGCCCTTTCGTATTTCATAATGTGTTGTTACGAGGAATGTAATGAGAATCTTTGATCACGTGTCACGACGACTTCAACGAACAAAATGTCTGATTAATTATTATGTATACAGTATAGTTTTGAATCAAAGAATCAATTTTGTTTATTCAGTTTAGGCACATTCAGTATAGTTAGGTACTTACCTAAATTTCTAACTCTCTAGGATCTATACTAGAGGAAAAATCATTTTCGTGAATCCATTTCCAAACAATACCTAAGCAGGTAGGTACTTACCTAAGTGTTATTTACGATAAGTTGTTTGTCCACTCTAGTACACAAATATTAGAAAAATTGTATCTACCTAATTACGGCTAATAATCTATTTCAGAAATGAATAGTTAGGTAATTGATTCATGACCCCACCTTAATACCTTTTATTGACTTTGTGAAAAACCTATTCTCTATCAACAATTTGTGTAGGAAGTGCAAGTTTGTTGTAGATTGTCAAAACCGGCGGCAGTCAAGCAATAGCGTTGGTCGGACACAGTCGGACATGGATATTTTAATATTTGTTTTTTTTACTAGTTTCGCCATAATACGATACCACCCGTTTCGCATATTATTATTAGGTAGGTATCCTTTAGGTAACATCGTGATAATCCTGTATTTGACCCTTTGTACTCCTAGGTATATGTATAATCGAATCCATAAATGGATAACAAGTGGAAATCTCTTCTAGAGTGTAAAGATGATCCCTAGATATCTTTGAATGTTGAACCTAGTGACAAGTGATTTGAGGTCATGGATGTGGGTCAAATACAACATATTAATAGATAAATAAATCATTTACTAAATAGAGATAAATGTTTCCTTATAATAGAATGACAGCTAAGGATCGTGGCTACACCGATGTGCAGTTTTCGGAATAAGTTACCTACTTTAGCTATGTAGTGGAACTATAGGTACTTATTTGTAAGATTCTAATACATGAAACCAAGAACTTTTGTAAAACTAAGTAAGTACGACAATACTGTACCAATAGCGCAATGTGGCAAATATAAGGCAATTTAGATTTCTCACTCAAGAACTCCCGAACCCAGGGCATCCTTAAATGTACTGCGGAAGTCAAATAATTACTAAAACTGAAAATTCCCGTAAACTGGGCTCGGCGGCGGCTCGCATCCTATTTAATTTACATGAAACCACTGAAATAAATGTGTGATGTATTAAAGACTAGCTGTTGCACGCAGCTCCGCCTGCGTGTTACTTTAGATCTACATACCTTTTTTATTTATGAAACGATTGAAAACCAAACCACAAATTCAAATCAAAAATTCAAATCAGTTGAGCCTTTTCTGAGATTAGCGTGTTCAAACATTCAGACAAACAGACAAAAGTTCTAAAAACCATTGTTTTGGGTTTTATTGCGTTCATAAAGGCCCCCTACAACAGTTTCTCTATTATATCTTCTATTATATTCTCTATTATACCATAAAAATTCATCTTAGGTAAGATACGAAAATATGAAATATTATTTATTATCTTCGTCGTGTGTGATAGTCCATTGAATTGTATGGCGAGCGATATTGTATCTTAAGTTAAAATATTATAGTACCGTATAGTATAGTATTATTAGCCGTGTGCAGCGCCCCTTAGTGACCTCCACTGCGGGTGACGTACCTGTTCTGAAGAGCTCTTCAATCTGATCCCACCCTCTTCCTTCCGATCCCGAACAACGCGTGCCGGGCAGAGATGGGCACTCCCACACAGTGGATAGCATGTTATCGAGAACCGAACGTTTTAAACGGTCGTTTCTCTGCCGAACGATAGTGGCCTGGAATGCCCAGCCTGTGCACGTGTTTCCTCACACCCTGGGTTCTTTAAGCGGAGCGTGAAGAGGCACATCAGTAGGTCGTCAAGTTGAGGGCCACTCTCTATAGTATTGTGTGCTGTGAGAGTGGCCCACAATCGCTAGACGTCGTCACGACTTACCACCAGGCCTTACGACTTACGTCAGTTTGGCGAACCCAATATAAAAAAACCCTAAGTCAAACTTATTATTTACGGTTGGTATTGTAATCGGGTCTAGGGATCGAACCGCAAAATTAAGTTTGTTTTTTATTGTATATATTTTCCGGGATAAAAAGTACCCAGTGTGGTGCCCAGGATATCAAAGAATAATTATACCAAGTTTCATCGTAATCGAACCGGGAGTTTTTGCGTGATGCCTGAACAAACAGACAGACAACATTTTTTTAATCACATTTTTGGGTTCGGTGTCGGTCTAGTAACACCCCCTGCCATTTATTTTTTGATATTTTCAATGTACAGAATTTTCACTTCTACAGATTTATTATAAGTAGGTATAGATTGTTTAAAATCGCTTTGTGTTCACTGCCGTCATTGGCCAACACCGCTCGGCCGCGTCGTCGCGCTTTTATTTTTCTTTCATCACGAGATATCTCTTAAGTCATTCGTCAAAATTATATGGTTTGAATGGCAATTTTGGTCTAAATTAAATGCACAACGTATGTAAAGTATTCAATTAGATAGGGAATAATACTGCATTGTTTAAAAAAAGCTTGGCAAATAACACATTATTTTTTTGTCATTTATAAAAGATAAAAATGGTTACTGTGAGTTATCCTTAAGAGATAGACATATACTATCACGAACTTTTTTGTAGACCTTTCTATGGTGTACAATACTGTAGTACTTACATTATTTTGATCTGTCTCGTAGGGTTTCGTCAGCGTTTGCAATGAAAGCGCAAATTTGCGCTTTATTTACGACATTACATTAGAAACCTCTAAAATAATCGGTATTACTCTAGTATATTATACATGTATTATACATTAAAAACTTTCTGTTGAATCACTCTATTTATTAAAAAAACCGCATCAAAATCCGTTGCGTAGTTTTAAAGATCTAAGCCTACATAGGGACAGACAGACAGGAAAAGCGACTTTGCTTTATACTATGTAAAGATAAGTTGGTGTTTGAAATGCTTTGACCATGTGTTTGAAAATGATTTAAAAATATTTACTAATTTATGTAGTTCACATCGGAACTCATTAAATTTCATTGTGAATGCTTCTCTACATTTATCGGGGGGCACGGCAGTGCCCCCGCCAAGTCGAGCGCGAAGCAAACACTGCCGTACCATCCTTTACTGGAACCATTTCGCCGCATTTTCAGGCCCCTATTTGAGAACCTCTGGATAAGACCAGAACGCAGAAATTTTCGTCATCCAGTAAGCTATAATCACATACTTAAAATCCAAAATTTCAAGTCTGTAGGTAATTTAGTTCCTCAGTTAAGCGAAATCAAAGTTTCGTATTTATGACACTCACTCACTCACTCACTCATCATCAGACTAGAACTAGTACTTCCCATAACTCAGAGAGCTGAAATTTGGTACAGAGTTAGGCCGATACCTCACCGAGACGCCATGGCGACGTGGCCAGCGACGTCGTAACATAGGTAGTGCGGCTGTGGGAATTTAAAGAATTATTAATGTTAATTACGTAAGTACTTAACACAAATTAATAGCTTAGGTAGTTTAAAATGTAAATGTTTAGTATAAAATGCTGATATCCGTGCATTAGGCCGATACCTCACCGAGACGCCATGGCGACGTGGCCAGCGACGTCGCCAACTAGTTCTCATTGAGATATATGACACTTGGCGACCGACTGGCGACGTTGCCAGTCGGTCGCCAAGTGAGTTAGCCGTCATATATCTCAATGAGTACTAGTTGGCGACGTCGCTGGCCACGTCGCCATGGCGTCTCGGTGAGGTATCGGCCTTAGGGTTTAATTTTATTTATTTTTTATTTATTTATTTATTTCAGGCAACAAATAGAAAAGTTACAGTTGGTATAAACTTATTCTACGGCCCATAGATAAATACCTTAAAACTAAGAATACATATAGATATTACAAAATTTATATTAGTGATAGAATCTTAAGACTATTGTTAGTACACACTTCACTATCGCACTTCGGTCTTTTTGCGTACCGGTGGTAACGATCCGCGGAAACGACGGAACACCACGCCCTGTGGCCAGAAGGTTTCCTCCATTACGAGACTCAGTCTAGTGTTGGGCACTCGCACCACGAACGACAGGAAACTGACGTTGTGGCTCGCCTCCGACAGCTGGACTCTCGGCGTGAAGTTGGCCTTCTTGCGCCCGATGTCATCCTACTGTCCGATGTCATCCACCTTAGTGGTGTAGTGTGTGGCGGGAGACATACAAGGTAGTACCTACTCGGTACTGCGGGATGCAGCGCTGGACTGGACTACGCTGCATCTGTACCGAAACGGTTCACTTTGGTTCGTGATCGACGCTTCCTTTGCACTGTCACGAAACCATCTGTAGCCACATTCGGTACCTTCTGTGGTAGTGGCTTCGGTGGAGCGGTCGTTGCGTACATAAAGGTTGGCCACATAAAGGGAAAACTATAAAAACTAGGATAATCGAAGATCTGGAGTACCTGGTGACCCTGATTGGAAAAAACAAGAGCCCAAATAAACTATTAGAGATCGACATACCGCCTTTACAAAAAATATTCAACTTGGTGGGCCGCTTCATTTGATGTCAAAAATCGAAGGTCTGCAGTATCTGATGAAGAACCCTCAGCTGGCCTCAGCTGTAATTAGAGATATGGTAATGCCCCCTTCTACTATTGGTACATAAAAAAGCGACTGTCATTGCAAAAATCCAGCGTAGTGGGACCCATCTTCTAATTTAATCTAGCCTATAGCGTAACACTGCTCGGCGAATGCCTCCCCTTCTGCTTTTAATACGCATATAAATAAAATTAAAGGAACATACAATAAAAACTGTTGCTACTGTACAAGAATCAGAACCGGAAAAAAGAAAAGAAAGATTTGTTACAGACATTAAAACGGCGCGTCTTGTCTACTTCAGCTACTTCCACAGTATCATGACATATGGCATACTACTGTGGGGTAACGCTGCCGATATTGAATGCATCTTTGTGCTGCAGAAGAGGGCTGTCCGGACTATCTATGGAATGGGGTCTCGGGAGTCATTAAGAGATAAGTTTAAGCATATTAACATCCTTACAGTGTATTCACAGTATATTTATGAAATTTTATTGTATACCCATAAGAACAAAAGTAATTTTGTGAAAATAGTGATAATCATAATCTAAACTTAAGAAATAAGGATAAACTGGCTGTTCCTAAATTTAGGCTTCATAAAGTGAGTAATTCTTTTGCGGGGTACTTTATTCGAATGTACAATACACTGCCAACCGAAATAGCAAATCTATCTGTCAATAAATTTAAAAAACTAATAAAAAGTAAATTGTGCCATACTCCGCTCGCCTTCGGCTCGCTTCGCTCAATTATAGTATTAATGATTTCTTAGATGACAAGGCTGCCTGGTCTGGAATTCAACACGAATTGCTCCTTTCTAAATAACTCTGTATTAGATTTAAGATGAAATATTTTGAAAAAAGCCGAACTGAGTTTCTTGAGGGCTCTTCTCAGTCTCGTTGCATTTTGGAACCTTCGGTAGAGTCACACCAACTTTTGACGAATCTAAATAATTTGCTAAAAATTTCAAAGATAATAAACGTTATTTTATTTTATTTATTTTATTTTATTTTGTAATAATAAAAAAACTACTCCTAAAAAGAAAAAAAAAGTGTCAAATAAGAAAATCTAATAAAATAAGTCAATATTTGTCACACAACATTAACTATAATAATAAAGAAATCGCAGTAAGGAACCTTAGACTTGGCGTGACTTTGTCTAGATTTCATTACTTTATAGAGATAAACAAGCTGCTCCGTCGAGACTTGTCTAGTTTTTTACAGAATGTTTTTGATGGGATTTACATTTACTGCCAGATTCGCAAAGTAACAGCTGTAACAGATAGAGCCCGTGGGTTAGAATTTGGCAAGAATTCTCTCAAGTACACTATTTTTCAATCGCTAAAGTAAAGTAGCCAGCTAATTACAAGATGTAAAAGAATCAAAATACTCTAAACCAAGGTAACTAAGTAGTCTTGTACCTATAGCAAATTTGAAGACTACAAAATTAGTACCTACTTTAATTAAGTAGGTAGATACAGTAGGGAGTAGTAGATAAGTTTTCTTTAAATGTTTCCTAATAAGCCAATTAATTAATAATTGTCCTTCAACAGTCATCAGCTAAAAACAACGATACAAATCTTCGTAAACAATCAATAGACGACCTTCAGTAGAACAAATCTATTGTCTTAACTAAGTAAATGAATATGTGCACGGCATAATCAGATGATTAATGTGATCTATGGCCTGTAGATATACGAGCGATGTTCGAATTATAGCGAGACTAGACATCTACAATAATAATTATATTATTTATTACAAATTTAATATGATTGGGGTTAAATGTTTGAGAGAACTGATAAATCATATTGGATACCTATACAAGTTCGAGCACAATATTGTTGTGAATATGGTCGCTCCGCAACGCCTTTAACTCAGTGAGGGACACCTTGCCAACACAAGCTAAATTAAAAACCCCGATTTTTTTTTATTTCCAAAGATCCCCTTTTTGATACAACAGTTGGATGTGTATCCAAACAAAAATTATATGTATCTGAAAAACACAACAAAAAGGTTTTGTCACCGATTTTAGAAGATGGCTTTTCAACTTTTTTTTGTGAAAGAGTTCCAATTTTTGATCAGGTTATTGGTAGTCTATGTAACATCAGTCTTCGTTCAGCTTCGTTTTGTCTGTTCGTAACTTGCCATTCATTCAGGACAATTTTGGAAAAATTTAGAAATTTTGGGCCACTTAATACAAAATGCTCTATGTAAAATTTTAAATTTCAATATTAATGACCGAGCCTGGCTCCAGGAGGCGTCTCTACCAGTGCGTCTGGGTGGGTAGGTATTCGTAGAGTCGCAGATGTTAGTCTGCCAGCGTTTCTGTCGTCGGTCCATAGCACCGAAGAATTAGTCTGAAAAATATTGTCAAATACAGTGTATATTTTATGACTTTATGAATTCAGAGGTGCGATGCAAGGCCAAAGCCATAAATGGCTGGAGGGTGTCTGCCCTCACGCTTAGGTTCTGAGAGACTATGGATTTCGCCGCTCTGTAAATTGAGATTTAATACACTAATTGACAATTCTCTCAATGTTTCAGAGAGTGCGCATTCATTCTCCAACAGCTAGTAGGGATCAGCTGTTGGAGAAAGAATGAATTCCATCGCCTAATATCGGTACAATGTTGGACGACACAACCTTCTGCATTGCCACTTGCCTTCGGCTGGGTGCATCTTGTGTATCTCCGCATTATTGCATGCAACTGTGGAGTAGCAGTCGAAATAATCAGAGACATCGTGGCCTTTCTTGCAGCAGAAGCGCAAGTCGTCTACGGAATACAAATGGTGAGCCCAATGGGTTAGTACAAAGCGATGGAAAGAGACTGGACGGTATGCCTTTGCTAAACACCTAATCGATGCTTCTCAGGTCCAGAGGGTTGGCCATTTTCTGGCCCAAAGAATAAGTATCGCCAGCAACGTGGCAACACGGCCAGCATTCTGGGAACCTTCGCAGTCGGCCATGACGCGAAAGGTTTTTAAACGATATTATGTAAATAATTTTAGTACATAAGCGAAACAAATTGCACTGATCTTATAACAGTTTGAAGATCCAATTAAGAAAAGTCACTGATTAGAGCAGAAGGAAAACGTTAGGTAACCTTCTTGGTTTTCTTCTGCCCGAATCCGTGGATTTCATGGCTAATAGAGACGTTCGGGTTATATAATTATATTAAATTTAAATAACCTCCTTTTCTAAGTCTAATAAAAATAATTACATCTTTCCCGCTATCATTCGCCCTCAATCTACGTTTTATGCCTATTCAAGAATGATTAGATCATACGGTAAAAAATAATTTTATGACTTCAATAAAATTAATGCAGCAGGCGTTATTTACACATGTTCTGCGCTTTTCAAAACGAATTACTTGGGTACAAAGCGGACTCTTAATGCGTTCTGACAATAGTATACCGTCTGGTAGGTAATCTTACGACCCACGTCTCCAGCCAATCTATTTATAACCCGTTTGCCCAATGTTTTACTCATGAACACACTAGCTACATAAAAACAGAAGTAATGTATCGTCAATCTTCGGTCGGTTTTCATTTCATTGAGTATTTTATAATCTTTGATTGTTACCTTGAACTTGTTTGAATTTACTAACTTTTCAAGTATTTATATTCAACTGTTTAACGGGAATTAATAATTACCTGACGTTTTGACCAGGCGGCACCGGGGCACCGCCCGCCCGCGCCGTGGCCAAAGCTTGACTACGGCTTGGTACGGGTTTAGCCAGTGGAAAAACAACTGTAGACGTTTTTAATTGGACTAAAAGCAGGATTTCATGAAAACTTTAGAGAATTCTTTGGAGATGAAACAATCCGCACCGCTACCATCTACAGGTCTAAGGACGTACGCAGGTGTTAGATATTTAGAACGGTTTAATTAGTAACCGCAGCTCTCAGGGTCCTTGTGTAACTCGTCGTTAATTTTACCTAATCATGAACATCTATCTCTTTGATCGTTATACAGGTACCTACCTACTTAGAATATAACTACATAAAATAAATAAACATGCCAACATAAGTACTTAGTAATAAGATAAATATTTTCTATCTGAGAACGATTTTACCAGAAGATTCCTCTTGTAAAACAAAATGTATTAATCCTCAGCTTTTCAAACCCATCTTAAACACAGTTGAAGTAACTCCTAGGAACATAGGTCACGATGACAAGTGACTGATGAATATTTTATTGCCTCCTGACCTGCCCACACTCGAGATACCTAACTGCACTGGGACACTGTATTTGATGTTATTTGTGTACTGTGTAGGTAATAGTAATAAAACGTATTCACGAGAACTTGAACGTAAACAACACGCTACATGTTACTTTTATTACCTTGTTTGAATATAAACAGCATATTTCTGGACCGTTTCGGTCACCCGTCAGACAAAATATTTGTTTTAAAACAGCTTCCTCTTAAATTTTATTTTCAGTACTTACTAGGAAAAGTGATTTCATTGAGGCAGGACAACTTGACATAAAACTGAATCAAATTGTCAATAAATTTAACTCTTTTTATTTTTTTTTTTTAATTCCGCGGCCCAAGGCCGCGGCCGCTCTAACGTCCGTTGCCGGGCGTCTCTGGTTACTAACAGAGGGTATGTCCAGTGGCGCCCGGCGGACTTTGACCACCTCTGTGGTCTCTGCGGGTGTTTGGTCGGGACGAGAATCCCGCGTCATTGGGGTCGGGTTTTATCCCGCGTCAGTGAGTGAATCTGGTTGCGTGCTATAGGGCAAAGGCCCCGCAGCACGCAACCCTTCTAGCCTGCTTCTGTAAGGACGGCGGGTGGCGATCCCGCCGTCCTCAGGCCCCGATCATGGAGGACGATAGTCTTGGGCGTAGTCGCGTAGTCTGGGGCGGCCTGGCCACCGACTACGGAACTCGGCGGGGAGGGTACGCTCCCTCTCCCTCCCGGCCGCCTCCTTCGCGAGCATGACTTGCTCGCAGAAGGACACGGCCGCGTTCCACCTACTCCCGCTGGATACCATGGCTTGAAGCATGGTCCCCAGCGAGAGGGTATCCACGCCCAGACCCACTACAAGGACCCACGCTGAGCACTCTACCAACGTGTGGAGTGCGGTGTCGTCGTCGGAAACCTCGCAGTGTTGACACCGGGGTGTGACCTCACGATGCATGCGAAACAGATAGCTACCGAAGCATCCATGCCCGGCAACGATCTGCGTCGCACGGTACGTGAGGTCACCATGCTGCCTCTGCAGCCAATCGTCCATGATCGGTCTCACCGCCGCGATGATGGTGGCACCTCCCTTGGGTTGCTCAAGTCGCACCCTCCATGACTCCATGAGATCCTGGCGGAGTTGGGACCGCTGGTCCTCGATTTCTCGAGACGCAGGCCTGTGGTCCCGCTCCAGCGCCTCCAGTGCCATTGGAACAATGACGCAAGGGCTCTCGCTTCCAGGTCCCATGGAGGGGTCCCGGCTTGGAGACATGCAGCCTCTCCGGAGATCGTGCGGTACCCCCGTATGGTTCTGACGGCCAAGGTTCGAAGTGGTCTGTTTAACAGAGTCACGTTCCCCTTGACCGCCAACCTATCCGCCCATACGGGAGCCCCGTATAGGGCCATAGTCCGCACGATCCCCAGGTACAGTCTCCTGCAGGGGGCGTTGGGTCCCTTTAGGTTGGGCATCAGTCGCGAAAGCGCGACAGATGCCTGCGTCACCTTGGGGACCAAACTTCGGAAATGTGGTCTGAAGTTCCATCGGCTATCAAGTACGATCCCTAGGTACTTCATCGAGGGCTTGATGCCGATGCAAACGCCTCCCACATTTATGCTGGAACCTTCGGGTGGCCCATTCCGAGGTCTGTGAAAACACAGAACCTCGGACTCGTGCAAGGCCACCTCCAGTCCCAGCTGCCGTATCCGACCCACGACTCGAGCAACACCCGTCGTGACCTTGAGTGCTGCCTCCTGGTACGTTGCACCCCGCGCCGTGACGAGGGTATCATCGGCGTAGCACGTTATGCCGACGCCCCTGATGTTCCACAGAAGCGGCCCCAGGACCGACCCCTGCGGAACACCGCACGACACATCTCGCCGAGCTGGCCCGAGCCAGCTGGGGAAAGCTATGGCCCTCTCCGAGAGTTAGGCCCCGACAATACGACGGAGGTAGAGAGGCGTTCCGTGATACACGAGCGCCTCCCTAACGCAGCTCCATGGCAAGGTGTTGAACGCGTTGGCGATGTCAAGAGACACCGCCACCACCACCTTGCCCTGCGAGACTGCTTCCTCCGTCAGGCTCTTCACGCGCATGATGGCGCTCACGGTGGAGCGTCCCCGACGGAAACCGAACTGGTTATCCGCCAGGTCTGGCCCCACACTCGTGAGATGCTCGACGAGGCGTTCCGCGTTAATTCGCTCAAAGAGCTTACACACCTCGTCGAGCAACACGATCGGCCGGTATCCGGACGGTGAGTCCACCGGCCGCCCCGCCTTACGGATCAGGACCAGTTTCCCCGTCCTCTACACCTTGGGAAACTGGCCCCTTTCGAGACATGCGCTAAAGAGCCCCATCAGTCGAGGCCCGAGTTCTTCGAGGGCCAGGACCCATGCACGGCCAGGAATGCCGTCGGGTCCGGGGGCAGTGATTTTCCGGCGTTTAAGCCGGAGCACTGCCGCACCTAGCTCCCCCACCCTGACTTCGGGTACGTCGTCCTCGCTGGTGCTATCCGCGTCGGGCAGAGACGGAGCCATGCGCGGAGGGACGTGCTCCTCCGCGCTCGTCGGAAACAGGGAGCCCATGACCCGCTCCAGCTGCTGCGGCTGGAGACTCTGGGTCAGTGGGGGCGCCCTAGGTCGGAGTTTCTCCCTGACCTGTAGGTACGGGCGCCCCCATGGGTTCTGCTACAGGGTCTCCAGGAGCTCCTAGCGGGCCGCCGTCTTGGCCCGCTTTATCGTCTCCTGGAGATTACCTTTAGCCTCCCTGTATGCCTGAAAAAGCTCCGCCTCTCGGGCTGCCGCGTCGTCTGGGCGGCGACGCCTCCGGCGAAACCTGGTGTACCGGCGGCGGGCGGAGATGCATGCTGCGCGCAGCTCTGCAATCTCCGACGACCACCAGTACACCTGCTTCCTGGCCGGTCTGGGTGTAACCCTAGGCATCGCCGCATCACAGATTTGCGACATGGCTCTCCTGAACCACTCCGCCTCGGCATCCACATCGGCAGGCCGGTCCGGCGCCGGAATCCAGGCCTGCACGATGGATGCCTCCAGGAGAGGCTCCCGATCCAGGTGGTGAAGTGCCCAACGCGGATCCGGGGGATTTGCCACCGGCTGTGGGAGGTCAGGTGGGGGGACGACATCGAACCGGATATACCGATGATCCGAGTGCGTCTCCTCACCCTCCTCCACACGCCAGCCTGTAATACGGCGGGCGAGGTCAGGGGATGCAAACGTTACGTCCACGATCGATTCCCCCCCCGCCGCCAAAAGGTGGCGACATTCCCCCGGTTGAGGACCTCCAGACCACGTGTTCTGGTCCAGTCCTCAAGATGCCTCCCCTTGTCCCTAGTTTCCCGGGAGCCCCACGCCTCACTCCAGGCGTTGAAGTCTCCCAGGAGCAGGACAGGGCGAGGACGGCACGCAGCGAAGACGACGTCGAGCCCAGTGAGCCATAGCTCAAACTGAGACTCGTCAATGTTCGGCGAGATGTAGGTGGCCACGACTGCCAACCCATCATAGTCCGCTGCAACACACCCGCGGCCCCTTGCATTGCCTTGCAAGGCGCGAGTTGTCTGCAGCGGACCCCCCAAAGATACAACAGGCCGTGCCGTCCTCGTCCACCGGGCTTCCCGGGTGGACGTAGTACGGCTCGGCGACCACGGCCAAGTTAATGGACCACTGCCGGATGCTCTGGTACAGAAGATCCTGAGCAGCACGGCAGTGGTTCAAATTCACTTGCAGGATACGGATACGGGCGTCAGACATTAATTGACGTCCATAACCGCATCCCGCCACTAAACAACTGGCCGCGCAAGGGCGGCACCCCCACCGCTCTCAGCGGACGGACGAGGTTTTGGCCTCGAGGCGCCGCAGGTTGTGCTGCCGACCCGGTGATCCGCGGTCTTGCCCTCCGGCACGCATCTAAAGCAGCGAGGCGGGGCGTCACAGACACTTGCCTTGTGACCGGGCCGGCTGCAGCGGAAGCACCGATTGCCCACGGTGACTTCCGCTGTACACTGCACTCCGTCGTGCCCCACCACCATGCACCGGAAACATCTGGTTTCCCGGGCACGAAGGAGGTGCACCTGCGCCTTTAGGAAGCCCCCTACGAGGAGGCTTCGTCCGTCCGCCACTTTCAGTGCCGCCGCGACGGGGCACTGGACGACTGTCATCCCGTGACCAGTGGAGCCGAAGGAGATATCTCCAGCCTTCACCTGGTCACGGGGGCAGCCGCCCGCCTCCACGACGGCGGTGACAACTTCCTCCGTCGTGGCCGCGTCATCCAGACCCGTGATGCGCAATGCGGCGCATTTGGTGGGTCTGGTGACGCGGACGGCTTCTTCGTCCAGCGCGACCCTAAGCTGAGCCGCTAGGGCGTCAGCTTTAGGGCCGCTGGAGGCGCCGGAGACCTCGAGGAGGCGAGCCCCGGTGCGTGTCGTCTTGCACCGGAGCCCCCCTTGTATGTCGAGGGCCGAGAGGTTGACTGAGGACTTCACGGTCCTCAGTACGTCGGCGTACCCCACCCCTTTCTCCACACCTACCGTCGTCACCGTTAGGACGACGGCGGTGGAGAGAGGAGGGCGGGGCCTCTTCGGCGCCTTCGCCGCGGCGGCTTTGGCCGCTTTCTTGGCAGCCTTCGTCTTCCTCTTCTTGGCTCCCACTACTTCCCATCCCTCCCGTCTGGAAGGATGTAAGGAAGCAACGGGAGCGACGTTAGAGGAAGACGAGGTGGCAGGGGTGCCACTCTTCTTGCCGCGCCCCTTGGCCTTCTGCGCCTGGGCTGCGGTCTCGGCCGGCATCCGGCTCACCGAAGCGGACGGGGGCGGAGTGGGGCGTAGGACAGCGGGTGTGCCGCTTGGACCCGGAGCGGGAGCACCGCTAACAGCCGCCGCGTATGAAAACGCGGGACGCGCTAGCGGAAGGCGGTACGCCCGGTCCTCCAGGACCGCGAGGCGCCTCTCGATCGCCGTCAGGACCTGCACCGTAGTCGGCACAGGCTGTGGCGGCGAGCCGGGCACCGTGGTGGGCGCGGTCCTAGGTGCCGTCTTCGGCGCTGGTCCAGCCGTCACAGGAGGAGGAGGCGGCATGGGACCTGGAGGCGCCTTGACCACCTTGGTCAACTCAGCAACCTCCCGACGCAGGTCTTCCATCTGATTTCGGGAGGCAGTGAGCTCCACCTCCAGGCTCGCAACCTGCTTGCGGAGCTTCGCCTCCTCCTTAGTTACGCTCCGCGCGAGGAGCTTGTCAAGGGAGGATTGGGCTTCATCCACCAGTGAAGCCACAATCTTCTTCCTTCCCGACATATTCTTACTACCCCGCATGGCCGCGTTCATGCGGGAGAGAATTCTCATGATTTCCCACGCGGGCGGCACACCAATATCCCTGCGACTACGCAGGGACGGTACAGAGGACGGCGGTGGAGTTGGCGGGCGCACTCTGTAGGCGCCGAGACGCGTGCGCACCGTCTTCACCGGCACCTCCTCCTCCGAATCGCTGGAGAGGAGGGACCCCCACCCAGAGCAACTAGTGCTCCGGTCGCGCGGCGGTCCCTCCTTCTCGAGGGTCCTCTTCTGCGAAGCAGAACGGCCCTTACTCTTCACACTACTGGGAGCTGACCCATCGTCAGTCCCAGCAGCAACATTTCCTTGGGGCGTCGACGTCGCGCTGCAACTAGGCGGCGCGACGCGAGCCCCCAAATCAAAAGGCATCGAAGTCCGTTGTTCATGCAATATGTCGTCGGCTGAGACTGCCCGAGGAAGGGCAGTGTCAGGACCGGGGGTCTCGTCAGGCTTATTCATAATAAGCACAATTTCTTCTGTGTTGGCCACTCAAGTTCTCGATGTCGACGTTCGGTCACCCAACTTGCCACTGCGTTACCGTGGTCAAGTTGGGGTCCAGGGCGGACGGCGAGGACGTAGTCTAATCTCTTAGGGCCCCGCCCCTAAATTTAACTCTGAGTAATTTAATTTAAGTATGTCCACTAATCCTCGAAGTTTCAGTAAACATCTTTGTGCAGTTTGTTGTGAGTAGGTTTATTCCACGGTATTTCAAAGCTCTAAGGATATTATTATGTGCAAGTTAAGATGTATCAAAAATAGACAGGGAACAATAATAGTCCATTGAAATGTTAAATTTTTTGGGGCTAAGTGTGCTAAGTTTATTTTTTAGATATCAAGGGGTGGGGGGTGGGGGTGGTGTAAAGCTAAATCCAAGTTTGTGGGGTCCTAACCCTCATAGGTTTCCGCCATCTTGAAAAAGGGTTGCAAAACGAGGAAGCGAAGGAAGTAGGCCAGGATCGTAGCAAGTGGAAATTCGTAGTCTCTGTCTACCCCACTGGGAAAGCCGTGATTTTATGTATGTATGTAGAATTCTAAGAAATGTACACTCGGATAAGAAATTATTGTGAATATCAATCATTTCAAAAGTTTCGTCGTCGGGGGAAAAGAGTCCATAAATAGTTATCAACAACAGTGCAACCCAGTTGGGACCCCACAAACTTGGATTTCGTGGAAGATCGTCGGTGCATGCTAGTGCACGCCGCGTCTGCGTGGAAATTGGTCTCCTCTCAGCATATGCTGACGTGGGCGGTGCCACATTGACCAGCGCTGATTTTCAGAGGAGGCCAGTGTGTACACTGAAAATGGCGTGCCCATCCCATCATAACTCGCAAGTGAAACAAATAACAGATAACAATGAAATGTGGATATTATATCTATACTTATAATAAATCTGTAGAAGTGAAAATTCTGTACATTGAAGATATCAAAAAAATAAATGGCAGGGAGTGTTACTAGACCGACACCGAACCCAAAAATGTGATTAAAAAAATTTTTTGTCTGTCTGTCTGTCTGTTCAGGCATCACGCAAAAACTACTGGTTCGATTACGATGAAACTTGGTATAATTATTCTTTAATATCCTGGGCACCACACTGGGTACTTTTTATCCCGGAAAAGTATATACAATAAAAAACAAACTTAATTTTGCGGTTTGATCCCTAGACCCGAGTACTGTACCAACCGCAAATAATAAGTTTGTCGTAGGTTTTTTTATTTTTTATATTTGGTTCGCCAAATTGACGCCGCCCGCCTGGTGGTAAGTCGTGACGACGTCTAGCGATTGTGGGCCACTCTCACTGCACAAAATACTATAGAGAGGGCCCTCAACTTGACGACCTACTGATGTGCCTCTGCACGCTCCGCTTGAAGAACCCAGGGTTATATGTGGGAGGAAACACGTGCACAGGCAGGGCGTTCCAGGCCACTATCGTTCGGCAAAGAAACGAACGGTTAAAACGTTCGGTTCTCGCGAACATGCTATCCACTGTGTGGGAGTGGCATCTCTGCCAGGCACGCGTTGTTCGGGATCGGAAGGAAGAGGGTGGGATCAGATTGAAGAGCTCTTCAGAACAGGTACGTCACCCGCTGTGGAGTTCACTATTAATGGTTTTTAGAACTTTTGTCTTTTTGTCTGAATGTTTGCGTGAATCTCAGAAATGATTTGATTTTATGATTTGAACTTGCGGTTTGGTTTTCAATCGCTTCATAAATAAAAAAGTTATGTGGATCTAAAGTAACACGCAGGCGGAGCTGCGGGCAACAGCTAGTTATATCAATAAATTTATAAATAAACCAAATTAAACATAGCAAACATACAAACCAAACAGAAAAAATACTTTTTGTAACTATAAAAACAAATAAACTAGGTCGCCACCCTGCTTCGCGGCAGCATATTAGAGCGCAGCAAGCATCACATATCTTTGTGTAAATTTTTTTTTTTCAAAAAAATTTTTAGGGCCAACCTTGAAAATTCGGGCTCCTTTAGAATGATGCCAGTTAAATCTAGTTTAATTTGATATATAAATTGTTGAAATCGGTAAAGTATTGACAGAGATCTCGCATAAGAAAGGATTGAACTTTCTTGCACCATGAGAGCTTCGCTCGCTACGCTCTAATAAAATAAATAAAAGCAATATGTACATGGAAACAAGACAGCGCAGTTCAGAACGCAACGCACCGCATCACCACAGGCAAACCGTCAGCTGACAGCCGACAGCAGCTGTCACCCGTCAGACGAGACTGACACATCATACACATTGGACAAATCAATGATGATTGGCTAATCCTATCTCGACGTGGGCTTCTTTACCTACATTACACAGCGCTAGAACTTCAGCCGTCATGGCGGTTAACTTTACCTTTTTTTTTAATCCGCGGCCCGCGGCGGCGGCCTCACCTACGTCCATTGCCGAGCGCCTCCGGTAGAGACAGAGAATTCCCAGTGGCCGGCGGAAGTTAACTTTACCTGCAAGTGGACTTGCAGGTTTAGCCTCGTTACTATGCTCACGGAAAATATCGCATCAGCCGCATCGCAGTTAGACTGCCGTGCCGTGCCGTGCCGTGACGCACCCTGGCAGCGCCTGTGTGCGAACCCTATGAAGCGCCTTTTTTTATGAATCTTCATGTTCCAAAGTCTTTTTTTTTTAATTATATAAAACCAATTCGCTTGCTAATTACTGCGAGAAATTAAACGCAAATGCGGTTTAGGGGCCATTCTAACATCTTCAGGTCCGCAGTGACCTCACCTGCAAGCGGCGCACTTACTAACCAATGGACGCGGCAATGTGAATTCACGGTATCCATACCTCGACCTGCCGGGCGCCACTGGAAATACGTTCTGCTTGTAACCAGAGACGCCCGGCAACGAACGTTAGAGCGGCCGCGACCATGGGCCACGGAATTAAAAAGAACCTCGGCCTCTACTTGGGTACCAGGTGGTACATCAGTGTAAGTACGGGGGGGTACCCTCGTGCAGCTGTGATAAAGCTGTGGTTTGGTCGGAATGAAAATCCCGCGTCGATGGGGTTGGATTTTATCCCGCGTCGGTAAGTGAATCTGGTTGCAACCCTTTTAGCCTGCTTCTGTAAGGACGGCGGGTGGCTATCCCGCCGTGCTCATGCCCCGATCATGGAGGTCGATGGTCCTGGGCGTAGATGAGTCTGCGGCGCCCTGGCCGCTGACTGCGGAACTCAGCGGGGAGGGTACGCTCCCTCTCCCTCTCAGCCGCCTCCTTCGCGAGCATGACTTGCTCGCAGAAGGATACGGCCGCGTTCCAAATACTCGCGCTGGAGACCATGGCTTGGAACATGGTTTCCAGCGAGTAATACAGCGCCTAACCTAAACAACCACCCCCAGGATGCTTCCCCACTAAGATCGAGGATAATCCTGATGTGTGTTGCCGTGCCGCATGCCGCGTGGTGACTGGTGCGGGTCCCGGTGACCATGTAGGGTGATCAGTAGGGTTTTGGAACCCTTCCGTCCAGCGGGTCGGCTCCCATCTAACCACACGGTTCTAGACGAAGCTAGCCCCTGCGTCTTGTTACGTACACGTACTACAGCAGCAGATGTCATGTCAGATGATGTATACGGGTTGTCTTGTAGTCATGAGAATGCCTCGTGTGGAGGCGAAACATATGTCGACGTTTTAATGTCTTTTATTTTAGCGAAAATAATGCTATTATTTGAAAAAGTTTGAACACCATACTTACCATTGCTTTAATAATAAGTGAGTTTCAGCAATAAAACAACATTTAAAACAGAAGTAGCCCTTATGTAGCTCGAGTGATGAGCAAGCAACTCATTGCCATACAGAGATGTATCGTTTAGATAATCCTTAATCCTCGTAGGCAGAGGTGCATCACCTACATTTGAGCCAGTAATTTTATTGAAAATAAATAATCCGTCTGTTATCCAAACCTAAACTCCAATAGCCAGGACTTTACAATAATTAATTTCTCTTCATACAGATACAACATTCCTACTAAACATTTTTTATTTAAAATATCAAGAACCAAACGAATTCTCACTTTTGCAATTCAAATAAAAGCGTTTTGCCAAATAATGTTACATTTGACAAAACAACATAGCGATAAGTATTGTTTATGTAAGTAGATATATTAATTTCGCGCTTCATAATTTTGATTACCTAAATTAAATGGAAACGTGCTTTAGATAACATTCTTGCGGTTTTAAGCTAAATATAGACAATGTGTTTTGTATATTTATCTGCCTGATATTCTATCTTTAGGTTAAGATGTGGTTTATCAGCAGGCTAAATATCCTACCTACTATAATACCTACCTACTTGCCTTTGTCATTGTAATTTAATTGAAGAATATAATTTATTAATAACTTTCCACTTAGTTTACTTAACTTTAACAGATGTGAGAAGTGGGATTATCTTCTTCTGACCAAATTAAGAACCTGAAAATACTTTTTTTTGTTAATTCCGCGGCCTAAGGCCGCGGCCACTCTAACGTCCGTTGCCAGGCTTCTCTGGTTAGGCTAGCAGAAGATATGTCCAGTGGCGCCCGGCGGACTTTGACCACCTCTGTGGTCTCTGCGGGTGTTTGGTCGGGACGAGAATCCCGCGTCGTTGGGGTAGGGTTTTATCCCGCGTCAGTGAGTGAATCAGCACGCAACCCTTCTAGCCTCCTTCTGTAAGGACGGCGGGTGGCGATCCCGCCGTCCTCAGGCCCCGATCATGGAGGTCGATAGTCTTGGGCGTAGTCGCGGAGTCTGGGGCGCCCTCGCCGCAGACTACGGAACTCGGCGGTGAGGGTACGCTCTCTCTCCGTCCCAGCCGCCTCCTTCGCGAGCATGACTTGCTAGCAGAAGGACACGGCCGCGTTCCACCTACTCCCACTGGAGACCATGGCTTGAAGCATGGTCTCCAGCGAGAGGGTATCCACGCCCAGACCCACTACGAGGTCCCGGCGCTGACTCGCCCACGCTGAGCACTCCACCAACGTGTGGAGTGCGGTGTCGTTGTCGGAAACCTCGCAGTGTTGACACCGGGGTGTGACCTCACGATGCATGCGAAACAGATAGCTACCGAAGCATCCATGCCCGGCAACGATCTGCGTCGCACGGTACGTGAGGTCACCATGCTGCCTCTGCAGCCAATCGTCCATGATCGGTCTCACCGCCGCAAAGCTTAAAATACTTAGTTTTATTTGTTTAATTTCCCTTATATTAGGTACATTATTATGAAAAACGACCGACACTGTGTGTATTTGTCCGTCTGGTGTGTAACGATAAAATTTCTGTTACTAGGGAGATTTTTATACTTCCATATTTCGCCAAAAGGTATAAAACCGAAACAAAGCGGGGGCGCCGGGACTTTCGTTCTATTTAAGAATTATTATAATGACACATAATTACACAAACATCATCTATTCGTGTATACCTACATATAATTATTTTGTACACACACAGTCATGTTAACCATCTTGCAAGAATATTTAACATTATTCCAACATAATCTGTCTATGTTATAAAATGTAATCTAGGAATAGTACAGCGTCTAGTTACCTACTTCAGTCTTGCCCTCATCATTGTCCAAATGACAGTGTCGAGCACAAATAGATAACAAAATACCAATTATTATAATATGTATCTAAGTTCAATATAAAGTTGTAAACAAAAGAAACTGTATTCGATGTTACCTGTCAATCAAAGTTGGTATAATTTTCCTCATGACACCTAATTGTTGCGTGTGCGTTTGTCTTTGTTTTGTTTTATTTTTATGCTCTATCATCTACTACTATTTCATGCAGGCACAGAAATTTTAAGCTTAAAACAGACTGGTCCTTCACATACGAAGTACGTCTCGCGACGTGGGAAACAGGGACACTCTGGTCCTACGTCTTACGACGTCTGACGTTTACATTATCTACGCGCTATGACACTTTAAACGTATGTGACAGCATCGTACGCGTGGGAGAGCATGGGACCAGTGTGTTCGTTACCATACAAATTGTATAGGCCAGATCCTGTTCAGATGTCATAATGCGTGGTGTACGTCGCATGTGAAGGATGAGTTTGCCCGTCCTTTTACTCAGAAGTCTGAGATAGAGCTCAAGTTTTACTAAATCTTTATCCCCAAGTCCACCCAACTAGTCTAATTTAGATGAGGTCACCCATGGGCATACCCAGCTTTAGACTGAGGGGGGTGGGTGACACGTCCGACCGTCCGCCGCTCTTTTGTCATACACGCTACACAAAGACAAGATTGGGAACCACCCCAGGCTTCCCCATCAGGCCGTGCATCAATCCTGATGTGGGTTGTCGTGGCGGTTAGCGACCGGCGCAAGTCCTGGCGACCACGCATTCAGGGGAGGTTGATAGCCCTTCTGTCCAGTGGGTCGGCTCCTATCTAAACAGATGGAACTAGACGAAGCTAGCCCCTGCGTCTTGTCACTTACTGCTGCAGCAGATGTCATCCCGTCTTTACACTATCTCTTAAATAAAGAACATGGCAAACACATAGATAACGTATCATAAAGGCCCTCCGAACCCCGCAAATTCTCCTTTGGAGGTGGAGTTCACTAACATCCGTGGACTTCATGCAAACCTCGATGCCATCTTCATCTCGAGACGGCACGACCAGCTGTGTTGTGCATCCTACATGTGCTGTGCAAATGACACGGCGATTATGGCACTACTTCAAATATTTCACCCACAGCTATTCCTTTTCTTTACTTATTCCACCCGTAACCTACATTCCAGAAGAAATTGTCAATTTCCTATTTTTATTTGCCTGCAGCAATGTACCTTACTATATCCGTAGTACGTACTATCATTGTACTGTGTAAAACATTTATCCCGCCAAAACATTAAGTAACGAATTTTTTTACAGTACATTGCATGTAAGGCTAAGGGAAATCGAGCAGAATATTCCTGCATTGCATGCAATGTATTGTAAAAAAATTGTACTGTAAAAAGTTATCAGATCTTATGAAGAGCCAACTTACTAACTCTACACTTCCTAACCTAATACTTTACCTCATCTAAGCGTATAGCGCTCTGTGAGTCCTTGTTTTAAGTTCTCAACAAACTCTATAACTTGTATTAAACAAATGTGTTACTTGCCTATTTCGTTACTTAATGACCTATGCTCTTGCGAAAATTTACTTTACTTACATGGCGTAGTCAATTCGTAAGGACGACGCGCGGCGACACGTGGTTATTCCCTTGGGTTTATTAGTAAAAACTTGTTCAATGGGCGTTAATTATGGCAATAGGTCCTTAAGTAACGAAATAGCCAAGCGACACATTTGCCTAAGTTGTAGAGTCAATGAGGAAATCCGGATATTTTAGATATGATAAAAACTATGGAAATATATAGCTATATATTTGAAACTTTTCATATTTAATAAGTACTTTACCGACATAACATCTTGAGAGTTTGGAGATTCTAGCTCTATCCAGCCAGACCGAATCTATAGGGTTACAAACATACAACGAAATACTTCGAGAAAAGGTATTTACACCCACGCTCCGCTGTCTCGATTGGCGGGACAACATTGGAACCGTTGAAATCATTGTTTCGTGCTACCTACATTACATTACAATGTGAATGCTTACTGTAAACAGAGACACAAAGTGTAAATTGTTCATTAATTATTGACTCTTTGAGAGGAACTTGTTAATTAATAATATATTTTCGGGATAACAATGACTTAATTCAGGTTAAGAAATCTGAGAACTTTACTATATCGACTTGTTGGGGCATTTTGAGTGATTCGTCGTATTCAAATTGTAGAACTTGATGTTTTGATCGTAATTAGTAAATTTAATTGAAGGAATGCTAATACCGTTGTTAGGAATGCTACACCTGGCTAAGGCCTTTTTTTTTTTTTTTTTTTTTTTTTTTTTTTTTTTTTTTTAGTTCCGCGACCAAGGCCGCGGCCGCTCTAACGTCCGTTGCCGGGCGTCTCTGGTTAAGGCCTGTGTAATTTAGGTTCATTTAGTAGGTATCAAATCAAATTGGTCTGATAATTCATGGTAATCCGAGTTGCTCTAAGGATCAAATTTAAATCTATTGTTCAGAACACCTGATAGAGATTTAATGATTTGTACGCACATAAGCGCAGAATACTTACTATTTCATCTGAGACTTGAGTTTCGATTTTTACTAAAATCCGTGACATGGTTCCTAAGAACAGATCTTTGTATGTCTTGTATTTTCAGACTTTCCCACAATGACCCATTTGAATGTTACAGCCTGTATACTTTGTAGGTACCCACTTATATATTTTTGTAGAAAGTTTTCCGCCTAATTGATGAATGGGAATTATTTATTTATTAAGTGTATTAAATTCTGGATAAGGTGAAAAAATATTACATACCTACAAACAGACAAGATACGCGCGATAAACAACTCTGTCTGCAAATTAAATAGGGTTTCATGAGACATTTCAGATAATTACCATTGAATAAAATAACAAAGAGTTCGAAGTTCATTTCATAGAGTTATTAAGGGCGGGCAGAGCGGGGCGTGGAGGCAGTATTCACCGCCCATCGTTGCATATAATAAGCGTTGCGCTGTAGGTTGACAGCGCGATCAACTCCGGCGCCGGTGGAGGACGCGCAGCCGCACTAGCTCACAAGACGCGACCCGTGAAATACTTCGTACGCGAAACGCTCGCAGCTTGATGCGATCGCCGGCGCCAGTCCTCTTGAGACAGTGTCATTACACCACAAACAATAACGTATAAACATCGAGAAACCCCTATCAGTCTAAGTAAGTGCGTTTTTATACCTTAAATCCTAACCATGCTATTCTAATTTAGCTTTGAACTTGAAACCGTTTTAATATAATAAATAACTTAGATACTTTCTTTTTAAATTAAGCGGCCTGAGGCCGCGGCCGATCCTACGTCCGTTGCCGAGCGTCTCTGGTGAGCACACAGCGAATTTCCAGTGGCGCATACTTATTATGTTTTATTTTATTTTATACTACCTGTCCCGGCGAACTTCGTACCGCCCCAAATTAATCTTTTATATCTTTCTTGAGTTTGTGTGAATATTTTTCTAGCGGCTATAGCAAAATTAGCCAAATCGATCCGATTTGGCTAATTTTGTTGTAGCCGCTCTGAAGTTTTAGCGAGACAAACGAACGGATTTAAATCATATGCAGAAGTGGCGACCTCACTAACATCCGCTAACCATAATACATAACCTAGTTAGACCACATCAATGCACGAACATCTAAGAACTCATGGCAAATATCGATCATAATATACAGACACTTGGTAGGTAGGTACCATACCTATAGAGCAAACTTTGCCATACGACGACGATAAAGTATTTTCGAAATACCCTTAGAAATAATTCATACACCCTTTTAATATGCTTCAATATAATCTCTTGAACATTTTTGTCCGAGACGCCCAGGACTTTAATTGGCTGTGCCACAGCGGCTGGCACGTAAGATTTTGTTGCCTTTCATCAACATTTCATCGCAAGGCAACGGGTTTCAAATTTAGTTTTCAAAATTATAATATACTTAGCTGCTTATTTTATTAAATTAATTCGGCCATTTTGGACATAACCCACTTTCTAGAGTGCCCGGTGACTGCAATAGGCTTGCCCCTATTACGTGGGAGGGACTAAAAATACTGGCAAATTGTGGGTGAATAATGCGCCTCTGCCTACACCTTCGGGGATATAGGCGTGATAGGTGTGTCTGTGTGTGTGTGTATGTGTAATTTAATCTCTATAAAGACCCAAAAAATTTAAAAAACCGGGCAAGTGCGTCTCGAGCCACGCATAAGATAGGGTTCCGTTACCCATAGAAGCTATAACTTCTGAACTAACAGAGTTATACTATCCGTTATAGTTTTCCTTCAAAGTTTATTACATGGAATACCATCATGAATTTTTTCAGGTTCTTCACGCTAGCCGTAGAGCTCAGGAGAGGTCTCCTGAGGAACATCGGATACGACTGGGTGTTGCGGGGTGCGTTGCCTGAGGGCGTCAGCGTAACTTGTTACGCCGACGATACCCTCGTCACGGCGCGGGGAGCATCGCACCAGGAGGCAACACTCAAGGTCACGAATAGGGTTGCTGAAGTCGTGGGTCGGATACGGCGGCTGGGACTGGACGTGGCACTGAATAAGTCCGAGGCTCTGTGTTTTCGCGGACCTCGGCGCGGGCCACCTCCAGGATCCAGCATAAATGTAGGGAGCGTTTGCATCGGCATCAAGCCCACAATGAAGTATCTGGGGCTCATACTCGATAGCCGGTGGAACTTCGGACCACACTTCCGAAGTTTGGTCCCCAAAGTGACGGGGGCGACAGCCGCGCTTTCGCGACTGATGCCCAACTTAAAGGGACCCAACGCTTCCTGCAGGAGACTGTACCTGGGGATCGTGCGGAGTATGGCCGTGTACGGGGCTCCCGTATGGGCGCCGAGCCTGACGGCCAACAACGCTGCTATTTTACACAGATCGTTGAGGACCTTGGCCGTCAGGACAATAAGAGGGAACCGGACGATCTCCCTAGAGGCTGCATGTCTCCTAGCGGCGACCCCTCCATGGGACCTGGAAGTGAGAGCCCTTGCGTCATTGTTTCAATGGCACAAGGAGGCGCTGGAGCGGGACCACAGGCCTGCGTCTCGAGAAATCGAGGCCCAGCGGTCCCAACTCCGCCAGGATCTAATGGAGACATGGAAGGTGCGACTTCAGCAACCAAAGTGGGGACCACCACCATCGCGGCGGTGAGACCGATCATGGAGGAGTGGCTGCAGAGGCAGCACGGTGGCCTCACGTATCGTGCGACACAGATCATCACCGGCCACGGAAACTTCGGTGGGTATCTGTTTCGCATGCATCGTGAGGTCACACCCGTGTGTCAACACTGCGAGGCTTCCGGCGAAGACACGGCATTCCACACGTTGGTGGATTGCTCAGCGTGGGCAAGTCAGCGCCGGGACCTCGTTGTGGGCCTGGGCTTAGATACTCTCTCGCTGGAGACCATGCTACCATGCTGGAGCCATGGTCTCTAACGGTTTGGGAGGAAAGCCGAGGACGGGCGGACGGGCGGACATGAAACTACTTACAAGAGTTCCGAGGCTTTTCCTATGGAACCCTAAAACACGCGTGAAACCTAAATAAGTACCTATAGTAATAATTTGTAAGTGTAGTGTTGTGAGTCTCATAAAATTAATGTTATATTATTAGCCGTTAAGAAGCAAATAAAAGTTCTCATTTAAGAAGATACTTACATTTCTTTATAGATCATTTTCATTCCAGAGTTATCACTAAAATGGTAGTAAACAGATTTTACAACTTTTGTTATTATTTAACCGTTAGTAATAACTAACAATTTAATATTTTCTTATGTCTGTTGTAGTAAGTTTCAGCTTGTTTCGTATTTTCTACGGAAGTTAAATCAATCATTAATGTTATTATTAGTACCTCGCTATCTATAAATCTCGATAAGTACTTTAATGTAACGGTGGTCCTAACTATAAGTAATATAGTTAGTTAGCATTTTATTACACGTATTTATGGTCTAGAACTCCAGACCCAGTTATAGGTACCCAACCCCATAGTAAGTACCTACCTACATATATTATATTTTAAGACTTTGCGTAGACTCGTCCTTCACCTTTCACATAATCATTTTATCATACCCATTTTCCTAACCTAGGTACCTATAAATTGTTACCTTATTTTCTGTCAGAAGACTCTTCTTCTCTGCAGAATCTTACTCATTGTTACCATAAAACATAATATGAGTACCTATTTAAGCTACAAAAAGACACACTACAAAAAGATACATTTTGAAAACATTTTTATAGTAAAACTAGCGGTCCCGGCGAACTTCGTATCGCATTCATTTTTTTTATGTACTGCACATTTTTTTTTCAAAAGATCCCTCTCCTGATAATAACGAACACAACAAAAGAGAGATATAGAAAGAGAATTAGCGAAATCGGTTCAGCCGTTCTCGAGCCATTAATCTCTTAAACAAACCTGACTTTGTTTCATATTTTTATACTAAAATAGTCAGAAGACTTATTTAATTTTGGAAAAGTTCTTTTTTAAATGTTGCGTAAATTTAAGATTTGTAGATTTCAAGACATCAGCAAAAACCGCTTCGCCCGAGTGGTCGCCCAAAGCGGCTATAGTCGTAAGGGCAAAGTGGCCACAGAGGTTTGTTATGTGTGCAGAATGGCAACGTAGCATCATCGATACAAATAACCGAAAATGACACGTGGCCGCTTTGCCTTCTATGGCCGCTTTGAGCTGACTTCCCCTACCAACCAAACTTATATATTTATAAAGAAATAAACTATTTCTACGGTAGTACTAGTAGGTAGGTACTAAAATACATATTTACCTACACAAAATTGTGTTACAAACTCTGAGAAGGTTCCCAGAATGCTGGCTGCGTTGACTTCATTTAATAGATATAATTACACAAATAAACAACTGTCCAACTATTTATAGATGCTCAATTATATCGGTATGTATTGTCGCTAATTGTCAGAGGTGATGTGAGTTGTGTGTTAAAGTTAACGTCCCAATGGAAAACCTTAAAATCAGACAAACATACATTAAGCCTATATCTCTAAAGAGGGCCCATTACATACCCACTCTTTGCCTGTAAATTTTGATGCCTACATAAAAAAAATACCAAATTTATTTGACAACTTTGAGCTTGATTGTACCTACTTACCTACATTAAATTTCTACGAGTATATCTGTTACTAGTAGCTTCTTTGCTTTATAAGAAGTACAAATAAGATCACATGCAGACGAATAAAGATGCACAACGACCGTGGATGTACACCTGGGGTTTTTGAACTGTGTCAAGTAACGTATAAATTGAGGTCAAATTACAATGTAAGTACCTACACTACTGCAGGACAAGTAGTGGGTGGCACATGTGTGTTAAACAATTTAAGTGTCAGAGTTTAGACACTTCTTATGGCCAATATACTCGTAATACATTTCACGACCTTTTTTTTTTTTTTTTTTTTCTTAATCCGCGGCTTGTGGCTGCGGCCGCACCTACGTCCATTGCCGAGTGCCTCCGGTAGATACTGAAAGAATTCCCAGTGACACCCGGCGGACCTTGGTCACTTGAGTGGCTACTGCGTGGTGGTCGGGTGTTACCCCGCATCTCTAGGGTCGGGTTTTATCCCGCGTCGGTGAGTGAAGGCGTGCATGGGGTGAAGCCCCACATCACGCAGCCCTTCTAGCCTGCTTCTGTAGGGACGGTGGGTTGCTAATCCATCGTCCTCAGGCCCCGATCATGGAGGTCGATGGTCCTGGGCGTAGTCACGTATGCGGCGCCCTCGCCGCAGACTTCGGAACTCAGCGGGGAGGATACGCTCCCTCGCCCTTCCGGCCGTCTCCTTCACGAGCATAACCTGCTCGCAGAAGGAAACGGCCGCGTTCCACTGGCTCTCGCTAGAGACCATGGCTCGTAGCATGGTCTCCAGTGAGAGAGTATCCACGCCCAGGCCCACAACGAGGTCCCGGCGCTGACTTGCCCACGTGTGGAATCCGTGTCTTCGCCGGAAGCCTCGCAGTGTTGACACGCGGGTGTGACCTCACGATGCATGCGAAACAGATACCCACCAAAGTTTCCGTGCCCGGTGATGATCTGTGTCGCACGGTACGTGAGGCCACCGTGCTGCCTCTGCAGCCAGTCCTCCATGATCGGTCTCACCGCCGCGATGGTGGTGGTTCCCCACTTAGGTTGCTCAAGTCGCACCTTCCATGTCTCCATGAGATCCTGGCGGAGATGGGACCGCTGGGCCTCGATTTCTCGAGACGTAGGCCTGTGGTCCCGCTCCAGCGCCTCCTTGTGCCATTGAAACAATGACGCAAGGGCTCTCGCTTCCAGGTCCCATGGAGGGGTCGCGGCTAGGAGACATGCAGCCTCTAGAGAGATCGTGCGGTACCCTCTTATTGTCCTGACGGCCAAGGTCCTCAACGATCTGTGCAATATAGCAGCGTTGTTGGCCGTCAGTCTCGCCGCCCATACGGGAGCCCCGTATACGGCCATACTCCGCACGATCCCCAGGTACAGTCTCCTGCAGGAAGCGTTGGGTCCCTTTAAGTTAGGCATCAGTCGCGAAAGCGCGGCTGCTGCCCCCGTCACTTTGGGGACCAAACTTCGGAAATGTGGTCCGAAGTTCCACCGGCCATCGAGTACGAGTCCCAGATACTTCATGGAGGGTTCGATGCCGATGCTAACGCTCCCTACATTTATGCTGGATCCTGGAGGTGGCCCGCGCCGAGGTCCGTGAAAACACAGAGCCTCGGACTTATTCAGTGCCACGTCCAGTCCCAGCCGCCGTATCCGACCCACGACTACAGCAACCCCAGTCGTGACCACATTTCACGACCTAGGCCTTTCAATATAAATAAGTATTTCGCACGCAAAGAGAACTGCAATAATAACGAAATATTTGTAAATGTATAAATGTCACAGTACCATTGTCATGGTACCTTTACATATTTGACCGAGCGAGCGAAGCGTCTAAATTTCAAGATTGGACAATTATGCTTTCGTCCGTCTGTCTATATGTGTGTTGCGGGCTAGCAGCCACAGTTTTTATCCGATCTTAACGAAACTTGGCACAACCGTTCCTTGATTTAATACATTTTTTTTCACCATGAGTCATTTTGGATTGGGGGGAAATGGGGTAAATAAGGTCAAATAACGTTTAATAACGTTTTTCCGGGCTAGCGGCCACCTTTATTATTCCATCTCCACGGAACTGGGCTCAAGTATTCCTTTACTTAAAACAATATTTCTAGTATGAGTTATTTTTTGATTGGGGGGGAGGGGCTATGAGGCAAAAATCCCAAAAAAGTTTTTAATGTTCGCGAGCTGTACTGTCCGACCATAGGGCGACCACTAGTTATTTACTAAAATATTTACAGTACATATTTACAAAATATCTTCCGCGTCATTACCGACTGGCAAGGTTCCCAAAATGCTTTATTGCCACGTTGAATGACGATACTTATTCTTTGGGCCAGAAAATAGCCTTCTGTTAACATAATTATGTTAACGCGTAATCGATACCTTATACAAAACCTAACAAAAACAAACTTCGGTCTAGTAGTACCAGTTCTTAACGTTCGTTGGCTCGAAATACATTTTCGTATTGCTCCATACATTTCTCAGTTCCCTGACGTTACCGCCAGGGGCGCTGGTGTGAAATGTATGGGGAATACGAAAACGTATTTCGAGCACTGCAACTGCAACTGGTACTACACACACAGAACACAAAAATACAGTGATACTACGTTTAACTATTACAGATTAACACTGTTACTAACTAGGTATGGTAAGAGGTCCATATTCAGTGGTATTAAGAAAAACAATGATACAAGATATTTATGTCTGCAACATTATCTGCAGCACTTAGTAAGTATACAATTCATTAAAATAGCCTTTCCAAGTCCTTTACTAATTGTATCAAGAAGCTAAGTACAGAAAGTAATTTATTAATGTGTTCTGATATAATCTTGAGTCTAGCTAGTATTATATGTCACCGTATAAACCGTTGGAACAATCCAACAGTTTATACAATCCTACGGTGACTTAGATATTGGATTCAGTACAAATACAACGCGGAATCTTGGCACTCGAATAAATACTATATAGGTAATTATTACAAATACCATCTATAAAATAAACAAGATTGTACAATGATGGTTGACATAGAAATAATTCGTAATAAATAATACAAAAGCATCAATGTACAGCGCTGTTGTCGCATCCCTCGAGAGTCAGCAAGCAGAATAGGAACTTAGTACGGATTCCATGCGCTAAGGTTATAAAAGGAATGTGGAGCCGACATTGCATATAAAACTTTTTTTAATGAAATACGTTGAGAAAGATGAACTTAAATTCACATTGTTTTATTCACGTATAAAAACGTATAAAATAAACAATATAGATTATTAAGATTTCAATAAATTTATGGGTACACATACGCACCTACGATACTTATGAAATATTTGAAAATACTAGGTGGTATTATGAAGTCTATTTAATTTGGTCACTCATTTGGTATTAAGAATACAAAGTATTTAAGCATTATCAATATAATATCTCCTTTACCTGTAAAATATTTGGCACGGTTGTTTTATTTTATTTATTTAATCCTTTTTAGTGGCATAAATAACGTCCTTTTTAAAATGCTTTGAACAAACAACAGTAGAATTATTAGGTTTAAACATTTCATCTTCTTTTCACGTGCTATAATACGCCTCCATTTTTTTTGTCTTATTGCATTATGGGGAAAACTTAAAACAAAATAAGATATATTCAAAAAATATATCAAACAGTAATCTCGTAAATGACGACTCCATCTTTCTGTATGAGACTTGTTCTAACATTGCGGTGTGAAGTTGCGCGCTTGCTCGGTGTGAAGTTGAAGTGAGTGGGAAAACTCACTACAAACTTCACACCGAGCAAGCGCGTAGTTTGCACAGTTAAAAATAACCATAATATTCTTAACTGCACTGCGCACATGAAAAGCAATTAACAATGTGAACTGATTTTTACTTGTCGAAAGTCCTCTCATCCTCTTTTTTCACTCTAAAATAGTAGTTTATTGCAATTTTTAAGCGAACACTTTATCATCGTGAAACGCGGTCGCAAAGCGACTAAAGTGCTCAAGTGTGCAATTTTCGATAGTGGACTGAGTTGAAGTGGTGCCGTTTTTAAAGCACTGATCGGTAATCTAGGTATTTTTGATCTAAGTACGGTGACATATAATATCATTCCATCAATTATGCAAGTGTGATTACAAAATCACACTTGCATAATTGATGGAATGTTTATAATTACTGGCGATTGGACATGAGTGGCCCTGAGGTATTATGGTTACGCTCTACCTCTCGGAGCCTTACTTAGCCATCCCCTCGAAGCAGTAGGTACTATGCAAGCTGGGAACTGGTGTGGACTAACTCATTTCTACATTCTGAAATACGTAGATTTCATTTATTTATTCATTCGTCTATGTACACACATGAAGTTATAGAAAAGAGAAGAGGAATACAATGGATATATTAACAGTACCTACAAAGGCACCACTTATTTCATAAGAAATCTCTTCCAGAGTGCCAAGGGAAGGAAATGCTGGGAAGAATAAGTTTTTGTGTGTGTAGGTGTATCAGTCAAAAATACAAATAATTTAACTAGGTCGCTGCCGTGGTACTGCGCTGCAGCATGCAATTGAGCGAAGTGACTATTGTCATATTTTTGGTCAATAACCTTTTTTGAGGGTCCTACCTAAATCAAAATTCGGTCTCGAACAAAACCTGCTCCTGAGAATGCTTGATTTTTGAGTGAAAAAAAAACATGAAAATCGGTTGGGTAATTGTCGAGAAACAATTTCACATCGAGTTGCATTTGAGTCACCTGATAAGGAGCTCCGCTCAATATATACATACATATCTACCTACATAGATATAAATACTAATAGATATAAGTTTATAGATATAAATACATAATATTATAATAATATAATACATATAAAATGCATACATATTATACTAACAATTAATATACATACATACTCGTACAAATACTTAAGACAGAGAGGAGAGATAGAGTTCCTTCACTTTTTTCTAAAATGTAAAGATGGTGTTGCAGCGTTGTATGTTCGGTGGGAGCGTGTTCCACAGCCTGACCGCATGAACAGTAAAGGAGTAGGAGTAGGAGTCGGTTCATTTGTCAGTAACTAAATTCTTCGAAGGCTTCGATGACTAGCTACACAGAATCTCTTAGCTACGAAATATCTAGGTCATCCTAAGAAGGTAATAGCTTTCTTTTATCTGTGCACTTTTCCATAGCTCGGTATAGATACTTATACTAAGTATAGGGTAGAAACGGAATGTCGGCTAGTATTATTACTTCACAAGGCACAAAACCAGTATATCTTGACTAGAACCATTAGCGACACCTAATGAAGACGGAGTGGTTTGGTCCCAATACCGATATATAAGTACTAGGTCCCGAGGTAAGTACTTACTAAAGGTACGAGTGCACGTACGTTTTAATTCGTAGTAACTGGAGATCACTGTTCTTATATTTTTTTTCTTAATCTCTCCAACCATTCCGAGGTTTCTGAGTTTCAAATGCATATCTTGAATCTTGGAAAGTCGAACGTTATTTTTTATTATCACCTGATCTGGTTTGCCAGTCGTCAGAATAGGTATTTGTTACATAGGTATTTGTTACCTAAGCTTTCTTTCATATTTCCTACATAAGATTGTTATTACCCGGCTGCGTCAGCGAGGGTAATGTTTTTCGCGCGTATGTATGTAAGTTTTGTAGGTATGTTTTTTGTTCCCCTGTACAGGCCAAACAGCTCATTTGATTTCGATGAATGGGGTCTCAAATGAACTGAAAATGAATAATCATAGGGTACTTAGTTCAAACTAAAACGCCATAAATAAATAATTAAATAATGGAAAAAACCCGACTGCCCTTAACCAGATATTTAAAACTATAAGCAAGTAGACTCGAATATCAGTTCAAATAATGCGCTTATCTGCCTCACTTGGGGGTAGTAACTACGTAACAGATACACCACTCCCATACAAAAGCGAAAATACCTACTCTATACGTAGGTCACACTATAAGTTTTGCGTAACTTAAAAAAAACAACATGTTAAAACCAAAATATTATGTTTATTGCTTTTCAAAATACTCTCCTTTACATTTTAAACATTTTTTCATGCGATCGAACCATTTTTTAAAACAGGAGGACCACAGAATCTTAAGGTATGTTTTCTACGTGCTGATTGAACGTTATCACTGCCTCTTCGGAGTTGGTAAAAGTGAAACCTCTCATCAAATCTTTGATTTTGGGGAAAATACAGAAATCACAGGATGCTAGGTCAGGGCTATACGCAGGGTGGGTGACGAGTTGCACTTTTTCGGAAGCTAATAATGACTTTGTTTCGTTGGCCGTGTGTGAAGAAGCGTTGTCATGATGTAGGAGAACGCGGCTTTTGGGTCGTCGTTCGCGAACTTTTTATAACACCCTGGGTAAACAAATGGTAGAATACCACTCGGCATTAACACTCTTTTGATCTTCAAGTGGAATTGTACAGATGGGACCCGTAGCTGAGAAAAAAACGCGATCATTTTTTTACCAACGTTTCTCGCCTGCCTCACTTTTGTTGGCTTGTTCTCATTTTCAAACACCCATTCACAAGATTGCTGTTTTTTTTTCGGGTTCAAAACAATAAATCCACGTTTCGTCTCCTGCGACAATGTCATAAACAGCATTAGAATGTCCGTGGCCGTACTTCAGTGGCATCTGTGAGCACCATTCCACGCGAGCCCGCTTCTGCTCCGCTGTCAGTTCATGAGGGATCCAACGACAACATAGTTTCCGAACTTTCAATTCTTCGTGTAAAATTTTCTGGATTTGACTCATACCAATCCCCAATAGTCCTCGAATTGTCTCATAGGTAATCCGCGGGTTTTCTTCAATTAACCGCTTAACAGTAGCCACATTATTTTCGTTGACGGCAGTTGAAGGCCGCCTTTCACGAAATTCGTCATGTAAAGAAACTCGACCTCTCTCAAATTCAGCAAACCATCGCCTCACGGTGCTCAAACAAGGTGCTTCTCTCCCAAAAGCATTTTGAAGACGAGCGGCACAGTCTTGCGGAGAGAGAGAACTTTTATAATCATAAAACATCATCGCTCTAAAATCTTTCCGACTTAATTCCATTTTCGTTGCATACGTAGAACTTTGATGTGAGATAAAATATAATTGACAAATTATTTCCAGCCAATTGTTTTTTTTATTACCAAGATGGTTGAACTAAGAAATAAGACTAAGAACGTTTAAAAAAATATAACATTCGAAATTCAAATAGATCCGATTAGCTAGTAGTGCAAAACTTTTAGTGTGCCCCATTTCCCCTTTGGGTACGGAGCCCTAAAAAGAAAATAAATAATATCTATGGATAGGTTTCTATCTATGTATTTAGAGAGTTAGAGAGAAGATTCTATCTATGTAGAGGTTTCCAATATTATTTTTTTTCTAAACTTTGAACAAGTAGTTTTTTAATACGCCATAAATCGTAAAAATTAAAATATTAAGTTACTTGCTGCTTCGGAACCCTTCATGGGCGAGTCCGACTCGCACTTGGTCGCTTTTTTTGTTAGCCAAACATAACGTAATCCTGGTGCATGAAAAACAAAAAGAAATGTAAGTAAATGAAACCCAAGTTAAGTGCGTAACCCAAGTTGAGCGCTCAGGCGGGCGTTCGGCAGCCCTCTGCTATAATAGTTTGTATCGTCGACGATCGCCGAGCGGTAGGTATATAGGTAGAGTGACGGAGGCCTGGTATAGGTGTGTTTATATGTTATAACAACCTCATAGATAAATATACAGATCGGTTTAAAGACACAGTACAAACAAAAAAGTACTTTTTACTGAACAGTACTTTTTCGTTCGTTCTGTCTATCGTTTGTGGTACTCACGTACTCACGCAGGACGCTCGTGATGTTGTCTCGTAGCAACGAGACACGGCAGACATAAATCGCAGACGATAGATAACAATGGACAATTTAAGAGTTTGTGGGGTCAAGTGTACTGGCTTGCCCAATTGGCAATCTCAGTCGGCTCGGTCACTGGCTCTGGCTTTGAACAAGATACCTTTCAATGACCTATTGTAATTCTGCAACTAGTAATTTGTCGATTGGTTGTCGCTATGCGAACACAAAGATCAAAATGTCTAGAGACATTAAAACTGCGCTAATTTTTTAAATTATGTGGTCATTTTGATAGCTCATGCCACGTGTAGGTCTTCTAAATGCCAAATGGACATGGCCTGGAAGCTCTGTGAATTTCTGGTAAGCATATACCGTGAAACAACCCAACATTGCCAGATTTGTGCCAATAAAGCAATTTAAATTTATTATATGAAACCAACATTTGAAAATCCAACTCAAATTGTTGGAATGGGATTAAATTGAAATGGAAAGCACCAGATTTCAATTACATAAAGAATTATCAAAATCTGTTCTACCACGAGCCCTTGACTTGACTTTAATAAACATAGGTAATGAAAGCAATCAATCAGAAAATATAATTATTAAACATTGGATTGTATAAACAAAGATGAATTAAAAAAATATAATGATTTATAAATAATATTTGTTCCACATAATATCCAATAGCTGTTTACGTAAATAATTGACTACCTGTATACCTACGTGCTCAGGCAAACGGAATATTTATTATTATCGTTGCTCGTAAACAGTAGAAAACAAGAGTCCTAGGGATAATGGATGAAACTGACTCGGATGTCACACATTTATATCTTGGAAGCCACTTAAATATTTATGAATCTAAAAGTAAAAAAAATATTTTTCATCACACATTCGTTGGCCAGAAACATAAGAGTCCCTGAGTTCCTGCGTGTAGCTCTATGGCACGAAATTAATATAACGGTTAAATTATTTTTAAAACGCAAGTATGTAGGTACTTATATATAGGTTAAACACACACACGCACACACACATATCACGCCTACATACCCGAAGGCGTAGGCAGAGGTGCATTATACATCCACAATTTGCCAGTATTTTTAGTCCCACGCAATAGGGGGCAAGTCTATTGCCGTCACCGGGCACATATAATGGGTTATGTCCAAAATGGCCGAATAAATTTAATAAAAAGTAGCATTATTGTAATTTAGTAAAAAAACTTTAAACTCGTTGCCTTGCGATGAAATGTTGATGAAAGGCAATAAAATCTTACGTGCCAGCTGCTATGGCACAGCCAATTAAAGTCCTGGGCGTCTCGGACTAGTATAGGTTAAAATAAATAAAAAATAATGTACCGTGTGCCGTGTGTGTCACTTTCCGCTCATAGAGCTTCACGGGTCCAACGGTACGTAGGGACCAAATTCGTTGATCTACTATGTTTCCACTCTTATCGCAATGATATGATATCATTAATGGAGTCCATTTTATTTATTTTCCGCATTGAAGACAATAAGACAAATAACAAGATAGATATGTCATTTCTATATGTGTTCAATATGTAATTTTGTAATGAGCAAATTAATTTGCAGTGGCATGTAACAGTATTACCTATATCTACTTAAAAAGTATTTGTACCATCCAATATACTTAATAACCTACCCACTTTATACAAGATAACACGAAAACATCACGTGAAGATGAAATAGGTACTCGTTTAAAGTGCAATAACAAAGCACTTACAAGGAATAAGCGAAGGGTACAGTGACAATAAGAGATTTATGTAATTTTCCAATCGAGTGGCCGAGATGCACCGCGCAGACACGGTTACACCGACTTAAGTGCGTACGTACTCGGCTTTGAAAGAATTTCGAAGCGAGATGCACTCAGCAACATGATACTTTCATAAACATAAACCACACTCTCTTACTATTGGGTAATACCACAGATTACTAAATAGTTACTACGTAAGTAATACTCTGTAAATTAAGTAAATAAATCGAGATTAGGTAGATTTTGATACGATTATTAAGAGATTTACACAACGTCATTTAGTTTCAAACTAAAAACAAACCTTGTACGAGTACTACGAGAACTAGACTAATACAGATAAGTAGGTAGGTAGGCTGGGTTTGTATGCTTTTTTTAATAAAAACTTAAATGGGGAGGAAATTAGAAACTTCGGCACAAAAAAACAATAGTTATCACATAATAAGTTACCGGAGCAGTGCATTAAAGCATCATAATGCCTTTGATAGTAACTCAGTGAAGTTTACTCTAGATTGCACTTGATTGCACATTTCTCTAGATTGGGATTTACAATATACATTATTATATACTAGGTACAATAGAGAATGAAATTAATACTAAATTTAATTATTACTATTTTAAAAAAAAATGTAAAAAGTTTGGGCCCCGCGGTAGGGTGCCCATCATGGCGGCGGCATTCCCGCGTTGTATGGCGATGCTTATACGCTGCGCGAGAAATCCGCCGGCTCGTAAGTCTCCCGTTACCTCCCTGAGCCGTTTGCTGAGCTCCTTGAAAAGCGAGTGCGCGCCCGGGCCCCACGGGCCCAGTGTCTCGACACCAAATGCGACAAAGTCGTATTGAGTGCCGAGACAACTGTACTTGCCCACCTTCGAGCGCTCACGTACCTCGGCCGCCGCGCCGGCACGTTTGGCAGTTGCCGGAAGATAGGACGCAGCTAGTGTGTCGGCACACGTGGCGTCCCACACTAGTGGGCGACCCATCCTCCATGGTATCCGTCAGGTCTCTTACCATCGTCCCGTGCAATGTGCTGGGGCTCCAGAATCTCAGGGACGTTTACACTGACGAGACACCATCGCAGGATGTCGTTGATCGCGGCATGGCGGGATAGGCGGCCAGCACTTGAAGAGCAGGCAAGCCCATGTTGACCTAGGCGATCCACACTCGCTCCACAAGAAGCACAACTATGTTCTACACAAACCTCGGCCCCCAGCCGGAGACCGATGGCGAGTCGGAGAGTGTTGTGTTCAATGAAAGTACCAGTGTTGGGGGATGGGTAGGCATGGAGCCAGTGTCCGGATTCCTGTCTTGACACTGCTTCCAGCCTGGCGCGATTTTTAAAGATGACGAGGTATCAATGAGGGTTTGTAAAATATGTTGGCGTGAAATGTTATCCCAGGCCTTCTGATTTTTGAGAGTGGGAGGGAAATTTGGACTCGGTCCAGCTAGCCAGGCAGTTTCAGCCTCGACCAAGCTCGCGATCTCACAGTTTGTAGCGGCGGGGGCTTTAAGGATTTTTCCTGCGAGGTCAGACGAGCTATGGATTGAGGACAGAAATGCTGGCAGTGCTACAGTAGAGATTTTTCGGGTTCCCAGGCCACCATACCTAATTGGTAGGGAGGCTTGGGTCCATGCCTGCTCGCTTAGTCTGATATTTATGATAGCTTCAATTTGGAATTTTATTGTATTGTCCAAGTCTTGGGTTAGATGGGGAAATTTCCACACTGGGCAGCAGCGGAGCAGGTACGTAAATTTAGGAACAAATAGACAAAACTTAATGATGAAAAGAGCACAATGGCTGCTAATTTTAAGGAGGCGGTCCGAAAATTCATTAAATTTAGAAACCGAATTTGTTAGAAGTGGTGGAATGGCCTCATCAAAAATAGGTGAACCAAGGAGGCTTAGACTTAGACTGTTCTTTGTTACTATATTGATATTTTTGATATTTGGGGCTACGCTATTAAAATTATTAACTATGGATTGAGCAGAGGTAGTGTTTATTTTGTCGTTAATGAAGAGTTCAGACTTATTAAAATTTAAATGTAAACCAATGAAATCAAAATTTTGTTTTATCATTACTAAGTCAGTTAGAACAGTCTGAGCGTCCCCGGCTATGGTACCGTCATCTAGGTACCATATATTCAACTTTGAATTTACTTTGTGGATTATCGAATTAATGGCCAAACTGAAGATTGCTGGACCGAGGGGATCACCCTGCTGACATCCCACAGCCGAAATAATTTCATTATTTTTGTGTAATAATTTAGAAGGACAGTGATAACACTGTAACATAAAATTGTAGATCTCCGGAACGTATAATTTAATTTCATTCAGGAGGATGTCCCTGTTGACCGAATTAAAAGCATTTTTTACGTCTAACTTAAGGATCACTTCACATTGATCATCTTGAGCAAAGGTGCGTACGGAATGTACCGTCGCTTCGCAACCTCTACGGGTTCCGAAGCCAACTTGTACGGGTTCGAAAAGGGACTGAAATTTTGATCTTGTTAGCCGAACACAAATTTTGGCAGCCAATCGCCGCAGAGTGGACCCTACTGCGATCGGTCGTACACCACCATCTTTTTTAATTAAAGCTATTAAATTTGCTCCGTATAGTAGTAGTAACTGGTAGTCAGTAGTCGTAACTCGTACTACTAGTTAGTAATGTTAGCTTCTGTGCCAGCCAGCAGCCTCCTTCCTCGCCAGCTATAAATAGAACTTGTCCTCGATGCGTGTTATGTGGCTATTATGTGCAAACAACAAACATTACTCACAATATGTTGTGGTTAACCTGATGTCTTGTTAGTTGTATATCTAGGTACTAATGCTATATTTGAAAGTTTGGATTTTTGAAGTAAATCTTCTTTAAGCACGCTTGACTTGGGGAATAAGCTGGTGAATGCGTGACGATAGCGTTACGAAAAGTTTGTGATCGTTACGGGCGAGGCGAACTAATGCTGAGAGGGAGATATTAGTGAAGATAGAAAGAGAGAGAGTTCCGTAATGACTGTAGAGGTAAGAGAGAGGTGCACACATTTTCTTTCTCTCTTCCTCTCATTCAAACGTGGATTTTTTTTGTACCCCAAACACCTATTTGCAAAATATTTAATTTAAAAAGAATTCCAATTGCCACAAACACCTAGTTTAAATAGTTAAAAATTGTCCGTATTTGAACTTCTAGGGATGTAAAAGAACCATTACTCTCCAGCCACGTCTGCGTTGTTGTGTTATACTCGTATCTACTGGACTGTTGGATACTGGACAACAATCTGACAAACTTTTAGATTGCCTCGAGGACCTTCTTTAATATCGTTCTACTTGTTAATATAAGTAGGTAGTGGCACCCACCCTGACACTCTTAATCACTAACACTAGTAGTGATTTATTAAAGGAATTAACTAATTTGCATTTTGACGAACTATTAAGGTGAAGTGAAATCATCACAGGACACCATACGAGTAGACTTCTAAGTAATCGAATGTTAAAAAGAGGAAAGATTTTATTGTTTGCTTGCATTGATTAGGCTCCGTTACTTACTGAACCGATATTGAAAATTTATGACTTGATGAGCAATGAAAGTACTGATGAAATTATGTGTTACCATCGGCATTGGGCACGTGAAAACTTAATTTCCGCGGGCGGAGCAGCGGTAATCAGTTAGTCGTTTATATTTCCACGTACTAGCGAACGCCCGCGGATTCACCCGCGACACCGGGAGTTTATAAAAAACCGAGCAAGTGCGTGTCCGTAGTTACCCATTGAGCCTATGCTCTAACTCCTAAACTAACAAATTTAACTTGTCCGTTATATTTTTTCACCATCATAATTTTTTTCAGATTCTTCGAGACAGCCGTTTAAATTTTAGAGAGGGGGACATTATGTTTTAACAAAAAATACACAAATCCGTGCAAAGTTTCATCTTTCTCGGACGGACGGACATGACGAAACTATAAGGGTTCCGAGACTTTTACTATGGAACCCTAAAAATACATCATACATTAAAAATGGAACAGTAAAGTAGGATTGTGTGTGACTTCCAAATAATTACACAGTATTATGTAGCTAGATAGTAGGTACCCTAACGTCTGAACAGACTCAGTGTCGAAAATCCATATATTTACTTTACTGCTTTACATCGGCAATAGATACGGAATTAGGAATATGGGATGTGACATCATTATCCAACTCTTGAATACCTACTGGAATAGTATTATTGTATTGCACAAAAACACATATTCATTGCAGATTCCACCAAGTGCCGTCAATCGACAGTATAAATAGTCTGGAATAGTATTCTATAATGCATGCCCGCGAGAAGTTTTGAACATTCCTTAAAGATAAGAAACTAATATAAATAATTGTTAAATGTTGGCGTTGTAGTAAACATTCTAAAAACATCATAAATTATAAATTACAACAGGCAGTACTTATTCGATTTTTTTTTACTAAACTCGATGACATCCAAAGAACAGATCTTCGCCTTATAGTGTCAGACTGTCCCATATTGGCCCATTTGAATGATACACCCTGTATAGGTAAGTATTTATCATATAAAGTGCCTACACATTTATTATTTAAACGCCACCACCGGTAAACATCGTGACTGTACCACTCGCAGATATCATTAAACACCCATATCTCATGAACTTTAGTACGTGTTTACACATGAGTCAGTGCAAAATTAATAATACTAAGAAAATATACCCCCTGTTGGTTTGGTTTATGAAATGATTGAGTCAATTTATTAATATTTATACAATCGGGCCTAATAATATATTATGTAACTTATCTCTATGATTCATTTCCTATAGGAATTGATATAAGTGCATTTCATTGACTAAGTATTCAGTAATACACTTAGGAAATGAAAAGTGTTTTGGGGGAATGCGTATCTGGTATCGACAGGGCGGTGCCCGGTGTCAGGTTCCATATCCTCCCTTTACCTATAAAAGCAGAAATACGGCTCAAGTTGCACACATTAAGCATAGAGTTTCAAGTGAGAGAGGTTTCTCAATATGTTTCAGTAATTTACGTACTTTTTCATTTCCAGGATAATCAATATGCTGGTGAACAAGGCTGTGCAATTCGCCCTTCTGGCAGCAGCAGTGCTATTGGAAAGTTCGACAGACGCAGCCAGAATAGCTGCTGTGAAAATATGCGGTCGGCTGCTGAGTGAGACCATGAGTAAAGTCTGCCACGTTTATAATAGTCCTGCTTGGGACCTACCTACAGGTATTAAACAAAAAATACATTTAAAAAAATTTAATCTTGAACCGAAACTTTCGGGGATTACCCTAAATGAGGTATTACGGTATTAGTAGGTAGTAGGAACGGTTCAGACAGGGTAAAGGTCGTCTAGAAAAAAATCAAAATTGACACTGTACCCAGTATACTTTAATATTATAAATAATAAATAAATAAATAAATATGTTAGGACAATTCACACAACGCCATCTAGTCTCAAACTAAGCAGAGCTTGTGATATGAGTACTAGATAAACTGATATCAATACTTATATACATTTTTTTTTTGTAAATACATACATATTATACATAGGAAACATCCAGACTTCGGTACAAACGTATGTGTCATCACACAAAGTTTGTCCCGACCGGGAATCGAACCCGAGACTCCGGCGTCGAAAGCGGATACACTACCGACCACGCCACCGAAGCAGTCAATTATTACGATTAAGCCCGTTCAGAGAACAGTTAAAAACTGCATTTTCATGTCAAACATTCGTTAATACATGTAAGTATTGTGTTCAATTTCTTGAGCACATCTTGAGCTCATATTCATAATAGAGGTACATGATCGTGACACCGAAACGCAAGATTCCAATAAATATTGTTGGTAAGATGACGTGCTTCCTACTATATTTACTATTGGTGCACCTGCAGACTTAATGCAGCATATTATTCTTATATCTGTGACGTAGCACATGCTATATCGAAAGGCGATACTACACTCTGTGTGGACTTATCTTTATTATAATATTTTATATCCGCGAAGTAACGTACTACGTATCGTTAATATAATTATCTTTGGCAACTAATAAAACAGTTCAATGTAAACATACTCAACCTTTTCACCTATGTCCAATTAATAATGTTATTACTTTGAGTGTAATCTGACTGAATAATTTAACGCCAGGCCCTAGCCTCACCAAATAATATTACTACTGGTACAATTCGCGCGGGATAGCGGAGCTTTGCATTTGTGTGAGTGACCATGAAAAGTAGAGTAATAAACTCTTTTGTAACTGTGTGTACAACACATGGAGTGTAAATCACATATACGTTCACGTACACTGCACTCACACAAATGCAAAACTCCGCTTATCCCTCGCGAACTGTTCTAGCACTATAATAGGAAGGTAAGTAGTTAAACGTGGTTACCATATTTAGATTCCTCCAAGTTCTTTTCTCTATGGATTCCTCCCTCCTAACTAGTAGATAGTAGTAATAGATAGTTAGTGCTTTCCGACAATTAAGTTTACATAAACCGGTCATAATTATACAGGACATTCATTGATCATTATAATTCGTCTTTGTGTGCAGTTTATGACAAAAAATTCGGATTTTAAGCAGTAATAATTCGTAATGCTTTGAGAAATATATATAGGGAGCTCTATATTTAGAGATTTTATAGATAACGCATGGTTACCTATGATAATTCCGAAAACGTTTGGACATTTTTTCATAATCCCGTTTATACAAATTCCGAAGTTTTGTTTGCAGTTTAATCGCTACTCCGAACTTCATTTGCCCATTTATTCATTTGTTGACATTTTAGAATCCAGACGAATGAGTTCTAGGCACACGAAATCTAAATGCACAAAATCCAGATGACCGTAATCCACATGAACGAAAGCCCAAATTTAAAACACAAATTTTCGAAATACTGTTAATTGATATCCAGACTATTCCATACAAACAATATCCAGATTTTTAAAATCAAGATTTTTTAAATTAATTTAAACGATATCCAGAAAAACTAAATCCTTCTATATTAAATAAATAAATAAATTATTAAATGTTTGCAATTTTGTTCGGTATTTTAGTCATCTGGCAACATAAATCAGTTTGTTTATTTAATATTTAATTTAATAACCTTAACCTATCTGTAATGGGCAAGTAAAACAATAGCGAGTCGGTTCTGGCACTCGCCGGCCGCTGCTGCGGCACGCTCGCTTCGCTCGCTCAGCTCGTGCGAGGGATTGCAGTTCTAACCTAACCTAACCTACTGAGTCGAATTTGACACTTAAACCTATCTGTAATAGGCAAATAATGCGTGGGAAACAAAAAATATATTTATAGTTATAGTTTAGCTGGAACACGATTGTATGGGAACCAAATAAAAAGATGATGAAAATCTGGCAATAGTTTATCAGGAATACTTATAATTGTATGGGAACCAAATAAAAAGATTATGAAAATTTGGTAATAGTTTATTTGGAAAATGGTACGATGGGAAACAAAAAATAGTATTCTGAGAATGTGGTATAACTATATCTGGATTATGAGAATATGGGAAACAAAAAAATACTTTTTGAAAATTTGGTTTTAGTGCACCTGGAAATTGATTCATCTGGGAAATTAAAAAGGGAATTTTAAAAAGTTGTCATTCATTACATCTGTCTTTTAAAAGTTCTACCAACCGTTTTTGGGATTTTAAGATTCGGGTAATAGAAATTCGAGATTTCAATAGATTACCATAACGCATGCGTGAAGGTTTTTGTACCGAGAACCAAAAACAACTTTCCTCTTTTCATGCAACGTTACTAACGCCCGATAAAATGTATAATGTTATCCTTCGACGTTTGTTACAGTAGTAGAACAACCCACTGCAACTGTACGTAGAAAAAGAGACGCTGGCATTGCTGATGAGTGCTGTATGATTGGTTGCACAATTGACCAACTCACTGAATACTGCGCCGTTAGTGCTTAGTAAGTAACTGCTCTGTCCATAACTTATAGCCGTATTGGTGTAAGGAGTTAAAGACAAATCTTAATAAAGTGTGCCATTGACATGCCTATAGATATATGGGCCTAAGTTTTGTAGCACATTTCACTTTACAACTGAGTAGGTAGGTAGGTAAGTAGGTACAATTAAAAATCTGATATTACGAGCCGTTCTGACGTGCGTCAAATTTTGATATTTCGTTTCCGTTTATACAAATGTACTCCTTCGATTAACTCCTTCGAGTTTTACCATCAGGGTTTTGTAGTAGGTAACTAGCTAGGTAAGTGGGTACTTATATCATGGGGACGCTTAACCGTAGAACAATTTTTTTATGAATTTCGAATTATAATCTAAACCTAGGAAAAGAAACATTCATAAATGACGCCTATATCCCAGACAGAAGTGTATTGCAAACACACATTTCGCCAGCTTGCCTTGCTTTTTGTCGTTGCAGAGCACTATACAAGACAAAGATAATACCCATTCTGTGAGTGAATTCTTACAGCCAGGACCTATATATCTTAGAAGTCTAAGCATAATAGGCTACTAGAAGAACTAATATTGCGCAGACGAAGACGCGGGCGTCCACTAGTAAGTAATAAATCTAACTAGAAATTTATTATAATTTACAGTACGGCATCACCAATACAAGATGTGGAAGAGCATGTAATTGCAGACCGGTCGGCAGAGCAAGGAGTCGTGATGGTCAGAGAAACGGTTCCAGCGCCTGTACTAGCAGTGCCCGCGGTAGGCAGCAAGGGGCATGGTCGTGGGCAGCGTGGAGGGCGAGCACGTGGCCGCGGGTACGGGCGGGCGCGCAGGGGCCGGCGCTGCTGGTGTCGGCGCAAGCGTCGCGCGGGCCGACGCCGCGCCTCCCCACTGGGTAACATGGTGTGTCTGTTCATCGCCGCCTACTTGTTTTCTTTGTCGATAGTTCTATACAAAGTGTCAATTCAATCAATAACTTATTTAACCCGTTCACGCCGGCGCCGTGGAGCCTCAAAAGTCTATTACCTATGCCGTGGTCGCCGGTGGTACACGGTGAACGTGTTAAATGAGACCGTGTTGGTACAGCAAGCTATTTAGTGCTGTTGATGATATAGCTTTGAGTCTGAGTGACTACCTACTATGTCACTTTGTAGCGCTGTACTTACCGGAGTAACAGTACTGACAATATTCCGATAAGTTAGTACATTTACAATATAAATTAAAAAAAGAAAATACCGAGGCGACGATTAACTAACCCTCATACTAATGCCTAAATGCTACCTGCATGCTTCTAACTGTTCAGTAACAAAGTACTCCATATGTTTTCATCTGTTTTAATAACGCACGGGTGGATATTGGTCATTTACAAACGGTATATAACTGTATAGTCTAGTCAAGATCTTCAAAAACATGAAAACCAGAGATAAAGCTCTTAAAACTATAAATGATAACCTCTATAAAAATGTATCGGAAGGATTTTACGGCACTCAAAAAAATACAGTAGGTACTTGTTTTACTTACTTAAAAGTAGGTGTTTAGTTATTAATAAATACTTTAAGAAATTTTACGTTTTTGAAGATATTGACCAGACTAGCTGGTGCAAAGGGTGCACAACTTGTCACAACATCATCTGCTTGTATCGCTTACCTTTATTTCTAGAGATTTTTATTTCTCTTGAAGAGAGTAGCGGTGAGGTGACTGTCTCTCTATCTCTAGACGACGTAACACCATGTCTTTCACTAAGTTACTTATTGTATTTGTAATATGAAATATTTGTAATAATGAATTTAACATCACACTAACTAGGTATGTAACTGATAGATCATAATATAACGTATGTACTCGTATAATTTTCACCAGCCGTTTCTAACGTAAATTGACACATAACATTAAGATTAACCATTATGTAGGTACCTACCTAATTTATCAACAGGTATAAACTAACTAGTTTAATCTATTGTATTTTTTTTTTTTTTTTTTGTGGTGAGTCAATTGGGTTTTAGTTTCAGGAGTGGCGCTTATGGTATACGCCTTCTCCTGGAACCGTTTGCAAGTTGATTGTTTAGTTAGTGAAGTGTTTAGATGTTATGTGCCGTTAGAGTGTTTTAGTTGATTTACGATATAGGTGATGTGGTGGAGGAGTGAGTTAAGTGTATCTGGGGCAGTTATAAATAAGGTGGTTGAGGGTTTGCGAGATTATGTTGGTGGGAAGTTCGTGGGGTCATGATGAGTAGGAAGGAGTTGCTTGGTTAGGTTAAAGGTTTGCGAGATTGTGCTGTTGCAAGGACAGAGGTCGTTGTTTAGGTTTAGTTGATTAGGTTGGGTTAGGTGGGACATCCGCTTTTGTGTGTGGAAAAGTTACAGGGGGTCAGTACTTTCCACACACTCCCTTAGTCGCCTCGTACGACATCCACGGGAGGATATGGGTTGGGGCTATTCTATTCTGCCGGCCACCACACGGCGGATTGTATTAGGTACCTGTTTTAGCACAAGATAGGTACATTGATCATCAGGTACATTGATCATCAAATCTTAAAAAAAAGTCGTGTTGGTTAAGACATTAATGGCTCGAAAACGGCTGGACCGATTTCGCTAATTCTTTTTTTTGATGTCTTCTTCTTCATTATCAGTTTCGTCATAAATAAAGTTAGGAAGTTATTCAGGTGGCTTTGTGGCTGCTCCACCTTTAATTGACACGTAAGGACAACCAGAGGCATTGGCGGCCTTAGGGCCATACCTCACCGAGACGCCATGGCGACGTGGCCAGCGACGTCGCCAACTAGTTCTCATTGAGATGTATGACGGCTAACTCACTTGGCGACCGACTGGCGACGTTGCCAAGTCATACATCTCAATGAGAACTAGTTGGCGACGTCGCTGGCCACGTCGCCATGGCGTCTCGGTGAGGTATGGCCCTTAGGGGGGCGAACGGGGCTATCGCCCGGGGCCTCGGGCTTGCAGGGGCCTCATGCTTGTTAAGATTATAATATAACGGTAATTTAAACTAAAGTTAGTACACTATTTCATTTATTCAAAACGTACCTAATGGAACTTTTGCCCCCTTGGAATTAGACCTACCTATTTTCGCATCTCTTAATTTTCAAGAAAGAGCAAGGGCCTCGCAGTATGTTCCGGGGTACGGGGTACGGAGTCGGATTTTGGCCTTATAACCTCCTCCCCTCAGCCCCCCTCATCGTGGGCGAGTCAGCGCTGCGACCTCGTCGTGGGTCTAGGCGTGAATCCCTCTCAGAGGAAACCATGCTTTGAGCCATGGTCTCCAGCGGGAGTAGGTGGAACGTGCCCGTGTCCTTCTTCGAGTACGTCATGCTCGCGAAGGTGGTGGGCGAGAGGGAGAGGGAGCGTACCCTCTCCACTGAGTTCCGAAGTCGGTGGCCAAGGCGCCGCAGACTCATCTACGATCAGCTGCAGTGCTGAAGTCCCGCAGAACGCACATTTAGTCACCGACGCTGGATAAAACCCGACCCCAATGATGTGGAATAAAACCCCAGTTAACCCCAGACAGAGGCCACATAATTGGCCAAAGTCCGCCGGCGCCATAGGGAATACACCGAGTGCGTACCTGGGGCGCCCAGCAATGAACGTAGGGGCGACCGAGGCAAAAAGGGGCCTCGCAAAGACCTGCCGCCCAGAGCCTCAGGGTCTTCGTGCCATTGATCTTCAGGCTACCATTCTCAAAAAATATTCTTTATGCGAGTAGGTACCTACTTAGGTATGTACGATATACTTATTATCATTAATAGGTATAATATACTCATACTAAACATGGTGATAATACATTTTTGTTAAAGTATTAGTTACCCACACTTCATGCTTTTTCACTGACTAGGCAAGCCAACTTATTGGAACCTGTTTTACTAATCTACATAATTAATTATCCTTATATTGTTACAGGCCCTCGTAAACAGTGCAGTGTATCGCGCTGCTCCCATAGTGGGCACCGTGTCTCCTCTCATCACGTGGGGCCGAACACTCAACACTGATTTATCTACCAATGCTTTCGCAAATCCAAATAGCTACGCCTATGTCGTCACTACGAAATAAGACTGTTGGTTGTTCGTACGTTTGTGCGACTAGGGCAATACAAAACTGAAGAAGAGTGCTAGTGCTAGCTACAACGTTTAGTGTTCATTATTGTAAGGCAATTTTTATTGTAGGATATTTATTCTCTACATCGGCACAATATCTCGACACGATTATAATCTGTACCATCTATATTGTAGTTTCTCTGCACATATGTCGCTTTCTGATTTAGAAGTAGGTTTATATGCATGTATAGTTTCTAGTGTCAGTAAGATTCTATATTAGGTAGGTATACCTACCTACTTTGAATAGGTAGATAATCAAAGCCTACCTACATATAGATAATGTAGAACGATATTTCAAACTAAACACAAATGATTTTGCGCGTATTTACTAGATATAGGTGGTATATTTGTACATAAGTAGACCGTTTTGTATATAAGCATTAAAGTTTTTAAAAGATTAGCTACGAAATGAGCCATATTGCGCACAAGAGCGAAATCAAAATATGGATAATCGTTTTCGATGGTAGTAAATAGTTTTAACGCCAAGAAAATAATACCTAAGCATATCTACATTATTTATTACTGTCAAGATTGTACCTATTCTGTGTATACTACAAATTATTCTTCTACAAAGAATTAACGATCTCTAAAACATCTGTGATAATGCCAATTGATAAAAGTAAATTATTAATTAATGAATTTTTGTTTTGTCGGTATGTTAGATCATACTTAATTAGATAGGTACATTGACTTCCTTCAAAAGTTGGTGATACTCGTAATAGAACCACACTGCAACCGAATTTCGGACTTGCGCTGAGAGTAGAACGACGATGTTGCATTAAAACTTTAAAGAATATATAATGAAAGTTCTTTTATTTTCCTATTCCATTTATGTAAGGTAAGGTGGCCCATAGTAGGTGACTTTAGGATGATGTTTAAAAACTGCACCAGTTTATTTTCTGAATAAGTATGTATGTGTATGAATATTAGGAACAAGTAGGTACGAATTTCACTTCCTCATTAAAAGCAAAAAATCACGGCCCGTTTAAAGAATCAGAATGGAAAACCAAATTCAATTCAGTTTGTGTTTCACCTGCTTTGGTTATGCCTAAAGATGGTATGTCGTCGGGGCTAAACGGGTAGATGCTGGGCAAGATGGGTAATCTAACCAAATGAGACCTATTAGTTATTTATTATAGGTATACTAGCGGATGCCCAGAGCTTCGCATGTGACACATTATATAGGTATTCTAAACCTGGGCACTTTATGTATGTAACTTGCTTATGCTTTTTTTTTTAATTTCGCGGCCACTCACATCCGTTGCCGGGGGTCTCTGGAACGCACGCAGAATAATTCCGGAATAAATAAAACACTTTGTTTCTTGCAAGATGCAAGAGAGAGCTTTATGTTCAGTGGATTTTACCATAGATAGACATACAAATATAAGTTATGTATGTTTATACCTTCGCTTATAAAGCAAGTTACATATACATTACAGGTACCAAGGTAATCTACGCCTACTGACTTATACATTTGAAAAAAATAATAAAACCTGCCTATGGTGCCTACCTATGAATTATGTAGATAGGTACTCCGATAGAGTACCTATCTACATAATTCATAATTTATAGTCCAGTCAACAAGTTAAAAAACGTGATAAATTTAAATAAATATCTTAAAATATGGGCGATACCTCATGGGATCCGAAATGGCCTCTTTTTTATGCCCCGATCATGGAGGTCGGAAGACCTGAACGTTGATAAATCTGCGGTGCCCCGGCAGCAGTCTTCGGAACTCGAGGGGATGGTACGCTCCCTCTCCCTCTCGGCAGCAACAGCAACAACAGCAGGTTATGCTCAACCTGCTCGCAAAAGGCCACGTTCCACTACCTCCCACTGGAGACCATAGCTCGTATCATGGTCTCCAGCGAGAGGGTATTCACGCCAAACCTACTACGTTGATACTGGCACGTGACCTCACAGTGGATGCGCCACAGATGACTTACCGAAGCACCAGTGCCAGGTAATCATCTGCGACGCACGGTAGGTGAGGTCACTGTGCTGCCTCTCCAGCAACTCCTCCATGAACAGTCGTCAGATAGCGCCACTGCCGTTGCAGGCGAGATCTGTTTAGTGATGGAATATTATTACATCCCTTTCACTAATGTCACCAGCATCCGCAAAGCTCGTCCTTGATGGTTCGGGCGTAAATAGGTTGTTCAGAAAAAATAGTCTTCATATCGCGGCTCCCCGCGGGGCTCTGGCGGCACGTGACGCGAACGTGGACCACCTCAAAGCGGTGTACAATAGGGCCACTTAGGTCCAGCAAGAGAGCCTTCAAGAGTGCGGAGCACAAGTCCCATTCCACGGGCAGTTAGGTAGTATCCATGATACTGGCAACTGTCCCAAGCCACTGCGTAACCCTAATGAACCACTGTCTCACAACGCCAAGGGGAAAGCGGGCATACCCGCAGACCTCTTTGCGGCCTGATATTGTTATTAGGTAATGGGATATACGGGCAGGGCTGCGATCACTCGACACGCGGAAAGCTAGTGGCCCTGACGGCATTCCGGCGGTGGTACTCTTCAGGACTATCGTGCCGCAGGGCTGGAAAGAGGCGATTTAGTCACTTTTAGAGATCGGCAGGCAACTTAGGCGTGCGGTCTTGAAATAATGGCGCCAAGACTCCGTCAATAACGTAAACTTGACAATAACATATAGTTGACAATAAAAACTGACCATCCCCGGGGGCTTTTAGGGCAGGATGACACCACTTATCAGTTGGAATTACTAAAAAATACCAGCCAAGTGCGAGTCGGACACGCACACCGAGGCGAGGGTTCCGTACAAAGCCAAATATCTTCGTACCCAATTTCAAGATTCTGAGCTCACAGTAGGTTTACACACTGTAGATTTAGATTCCCTTACGAGTGTTAAATGTTTGCACCAATAACGACTATCTCCAAGGGACAGTACTTAGACCTGAGTACCTATTTGATATGAATTTCAGCTTGATACCTCCACAGCGTTTCTGAGAAAAAGATTCTTGACAGAACTTGAGAAAAAAGTGATCCTATTCCTATAAGGGTTCCATTTTTTTCCTTTTGAGGTACGGAACCCTAAAATAAACTAAATAAGTAGATAGGTCATATAAACGAGCGGCACAAGCGGCATAGAAGCGCTGAAGTAATTACTTTATTGAGTTTTCTTTGCAGCGCTATCAGTTTATAGAAGTCTTCAACTCGCGCGACAACGCATCTATTTTTTTATTTTACGAGCCTGACGCAAATATTAACACGTTCCAATACCGTGAAAATAATAGATATATGTAAGTATCTATCTACTTTTTCAAATTCACTGTTTAATAGAAATTTTCTTTAATTATACGAATAAGTTGTCTGGATCACTAAAATTTTTGATTCGACCCGGGAATCGAACCCGAGACTCCGGAGTCGAAAGCCGATGCACCACCGACCACGCCATCGATGCACCGAAGCAATTGAGTAAAATAAGTAAGCAGCAGCAGAAGCACTTATCAATTATTATACTTAGGTATATAGAACAGAAGCAGTGCAGCATGTTTCATATTGCAAAAACAGGGATGTATTTTGAAAGCTTCTGTTGTGCGCTGCTTAAACTATCTAAATTAAAATTGGTGGAGGTCTGAAAGAAAGTATACAGCTACACCAATTGTACAAAATAGGGGCGTGTGTTACTTTATTGCGCTCAAAGTTAACACAAAAACACTAGGATTTAAATAGTTAAGAATAGTGAATTTACTTATGTTTGTAACTCCGTACTTATTTTGTGTGTTAATTGAGTTGTTTATTATTTCTGTCATACTTGTTAAAAAGCTTAGTAAGGGATATACCTATAGGTAAAACGATCCCTGGGCAAGGGATGCCAGCTGAAGAGATAAATGAAGAGATTATTGGACAGGAAAGACTGTGGTGCTTCTGATACTAATTCGGGGATAGGTACAAGCTGGAAGAGCAGAGCTTTGCATTGTATGTTGATGAAACACGTGATCGTGACAGCTCAGGATTTTAAACAGGAGGTTCTACTGCCTCATTGACTTCCATCGCAGTGGTTTCAGCCTGCAATATGGTCTAAGCCAGGAAAAATATAAGGGTTGAACGGATATAAGTATATCTCGGTTTTAGTAAATCGATTAAGAATATTATATGGAGTTGCTGCTTTGAAATCAGCCTCTGTAAAAGTACTAAGGGGTAAACTACATTATACTTACGGATTTGGACCTTAGTTTGGTTCCAGTCACCCGTTATAACATCTAGCTTCACAAATAATTATTTTAGAGACATTGCTAAATGCTTAATCGATGCTTCTCAGGACCAGAAGGCTGGCTATTTTCTGGCCCAAAGAATAAGTATCGCCGTCCAACGTGGCAACACAGCCAGCATTCTGGGAACCTTCTCAGTCGGCAATGACGCGGAGGATTTTGTAAACGATATTTTGTAATATTATATTTTGTAATTTTTAGTACCTAGATAGGTATATACCTAGATATAGGTACTTAATTATGTATTTAAGAATGAATTTGATGCGCTATTCTATGTTTTAGTGAGTTAATATTAAAAGATAGAAATATGCCATCGCGGACTTCTTTGTTAACCTTTCAAGAGGAACAATTCTTTAGAACATTATTTTAACATAACATTAACCGCTTGGCCAGCACACGCAATGGAAGTTCTCAAAACAAATAAACTTTCCCCGTTTTTAAACATATTTCACTGCTGCTCCGCTCCTATTCACCGTAGCATGATGTTATATATAGCCTATAGCCTTCCTCGATAAATACACTAGGTAGGTACTCAGCAAAAAAAGATTTTTTCAAATCGAACCAAACTTCCTGAGATTAGCGCGTTCAAACTTTTATAATATTAGCAAATATATATATATATATATATATATAGGTACATAAGTACTTATTCAACACAAAAGATTTTTGTCAGTTTTTCTCATTTAACTGAACAAACTTTTCAGCATATTAGAAGGTAAATATTATCTAACTATAGATTATCACGCTGTGTTTTGCATATTCACCTATTTTAGGTGTTCTCTTACAGGATATTCAACATGCTGATGAATAAGGCTATCCGCGTACAGATCGCAGCACTAACAGTAATAGTGTTCATGCTCAGCACGGCCGTTGCAGCTCCATATAATTTTGCTGTAGATTGTGGTCGAAAATTAGATGAACAAGTGACCACTCTTTGCGAATTAGTTGAACCGCGTACTGACACAGAAGGACTCATAGGTATTTTATACACCATTATTACATATCTTACCTACCAACATATAAAGATAAGGTATTTTAATTTAATTACTACTTTTTTTTCTTTGTATTTTATTTTCTACTTTCGCTTTATGACTTGACTGACTGCCTCGGTGGCGCAGTGGTATCAGTATGCGACTGCCGTCCCTGAGGTCCCAGGTTCGATTCCGGGTCGAATCAGATTATTTGTGTGATCCACAAATGTTTGTTTCGGAGTTTGGGTGTCTTCTAATGTATAATATGTATGTATTTAGAAATATATAAATATGTTTATCAGTGGCCTAGATCCCATAACACAAGCTTATATTAGCTTAATTTGGGCTAGATGACGTTGTGTGAGAATGTCCAAAAATATTTAAAAATATTTAAATTAAAATGAATTCATTATAATTTTTATGATTTCGGTACCTTAAAATATACCTATACAGAATGTTACGTAAGGGTTATATCAACCCGAAGACAGTCGACTGACCATCAGCTGGTCGACCAGAACCCGTTTCGATATGTGTCGACCGCCAAACAAGAAAAAAAAATCATCCTGAAAAAAAACATTATTACCGAATAAAACACTCTTGTTTGAAAAACACTAGCTAAAATCAGCTGATTCGGTCATTGACATCAAATAAGTAGTACGAATAAAGCGCGCCTGTGAAAAACCTACTCTCTCTCTCCTGGTTGGAACATTTTGTCTCTGTTTCGCATCAAGGTCGCGCCGTTTGAAATTTCTTAGTATTGGACGCCGTCAAAGGACACCGATTCCGTCGTGTTTGACGCCGCCTCCCGCCCCTCCCACCACTGTTTGTTAGTAAGTAAGTCAAGCACTAGTGTTGGGACACGTTTGTTTTGATTTGAAATAACGCATATAACTTTTTTATGATGAACGTTTTTTTTCTTGTTTCGCGGTCGAAACATATCAAAAGGCGTTCTGGGCGATCGGCTGATGGGGGTGTCTTCGGGTTGATATAACCCTTACGTAACACCCTGTATAATGGCCATGACGTGATCGTTCAGACGGCATTTTTTGTTCGATTTCCAAACTAATCGACTAATCCCTAGTCAATTTAAACCTTATCGACCGTCTGAAGTCTGAACTATCTGAGACAGGCGGACTGTTGGTGTGTGGGTTCCTTTACATAGGTACCCTTCTTAAAAAACACTGAAAATTTGCAAATTATAATGTAGCTAGTGCCTACCGTTAATTTATTACCATCCAGTGGGGTTCTTCACCTCATCGAAACAACTATCGCATATTTATAAGCCGCGCAAGATGACAATGGGATTGGACAGAACCATCAGACCTAAACATGGCGACCATGGTGACGTCATAGTGACGTAGATTAACCTACAATACTGTTTTGTTATCCGTAGTTTCAGTGATTGATGACGTCACGGAGCGGTTATTGAACCGCTCCGTGACGTCATCAATCACTGTTAATCTACGTCACTATGACGTCACCATGGTCGCCATGTTTAGGTCTGATGGTTCTGTCCAATCCCATTGTCATCTTGCGCGGCTTATAAATATGCACGATGTGAGTGGGATAGAACCTTGTCACAATTGACAAGGTTCTATCCCACTCACATCGTGCGGTGCTTATACCTTGAATTATTGTTCTTCTTTTGTTTCAGTAACGGAAAAACAGTTTTCAATAAGTCTCATGTACGAATGCTGTATCCTGGGTTGCACTACGGAAGTAGTGATTCAAAACTGCCCGTATTTATAAACGAATGGTCTTCATCTTTATCTAAATTAAGGTACCTATACAAGTTTTCTACCTTTCTACCAAAAAGCACTGAAGGAATTTACACAAAACGACCAATAATTGTCGGAATAGGACCTACTCGGGAAGCTGGTTTATTTGCAGAAAAAAAATATTGGCTGTAAAAAATGTTTACCTAATGCTTATAAATTATTAAAATCCGATGATGAACGACCGATTTTCGGTGAACCGATTTTAATATTTTTTTACAGCAAAAATCTTATCGCGCCACTCGAACATAAAACACGCGAAATGAGAACTTCTTCTTTTTGAAATCGGTTTAAAAGTGCAATTCATCAGGAAGCTCTCAAATGGACAGTGGACACTGATCAACTCTAATCACCGTACAATGTGATACGAACGAACGACATAAATCATAAATTGGTTAATCGGCGCGGCGCACTAGGCAATAAGACGTAGGTATGTCGACGTCTTGAAGCAACATATGACTTGTTAGTTCTATCTATAGAATCTAGAGAACATGATCTTTATAATCAGAATAGAGGTTTTGACTATTGCTTAATTTTCATCTAGAAAACAACGATTAATTACTTACAACCCTAAATAAATGTATAAATAAAAATGAATTGCCGTTCGTTTGTGTCGCTAAAATTCGAGAACTAATACGTAGGTAACACAAAAAAATATGTATATCAAAGTACCTATATAATTAGTTTCATAAAATCTTGCCTTTTTAGGGTTCCGTAAGAAAAGTCTCGGAACCCTTATAGTTTCGTCATGTCCGTCCGTCCTCGGCTTTTCTCCCAAAAAGTTAGTGCTTTGCTACAAAATACTAAAATAAAATTCTGAAAAATATTTATTTGGGGTACCTCCCCTACCAAGTGAAGTGGGGGTGAAGTGGGTATGATATTTTCTTCTTACGTCTACTCCATCGTGTGGGGTATCATTAGATGGGTCTTTTAAAACCATTCAGAAGTTGCTAAGATGATTTGTTGATTTAAGTACCTATCCATTTGCGAGATATTTAGCTTTGAAGAGCATGTTTTTGTGAAAACAGGGCCCCCCGCTTGGTGTGAAGAACCTGGAAAAATTCATGATGGTAGTCCATGTGGTCCAACTTTGAAGGAAAACTGTAACGGATCTGTTAGTTCAGGAGTTATAGAGGCTTTTATGGTTAACTACGGAACCCTATATTATGCGTGGCAGGACACGTACTTGGCCGGTTTTTCTCATTGGGATAGGCAAAGACCACAGATTTCCACTTGCTACAATCTTGCTTTAGACATTATAACAAACTATCATTTAGTTAGAGTTAGTTAATTTGTTCAAAAGTATGGTATTAAAAAACATGGTATTAAAAAATTTCAATAATTTGAAGACTTTTATTTTTCCTTTCTATTTACAAAGTTATCTACAATGTACAACATGTATAAACATAACGTAACTAGTAAAAATAACAAAATGTTATACGACTAAATTGTTGAAGAGATACATAATAATATACAAACTTGAATCATCATCATTCACCAAGCCTTTTCCCAACGCAGTTGGGGTCGGCTTTCCAGTCTAACTGCGATTCGGCTGAACTTCGATATTTTCCGTGAAGCGACTGCCATCTGACCTTCACAACCCATGGGCAATATCGAAGTTCTGTAGTTAGACCGGTCGGATTTTTGATTTAGGGCTCCAACTACCCCTAACAACTGCCATAGATGTTTGTATGACAACCGGGACCGACGGCTTAACGTGCTCTCCGAGGCACAATACAGACAATAAGGCAAAGCATTATACAAATTTGAATATTATTTGTATTTTTAATATTAAGTATAGGTAAAAATCTGCAAACATTACATATATTACAAGTCATATAATTACATTCTGAGTGGCCTTTTTTGTTTTAAGTTCATACTGATATATCTATAATAACAGTCACCATGTGTCCATGGTTGGACCGTAGATGTTATCAACTGATTATCACAATGAAGTCTTTTTAGATTTCAGTTTTAAGTGAAAATTGTGATAATCTAAAAATGCCTCATACTTACAAAAATCTCACTTTTAATTGAATTGTGATCGCAGGTTTATATAAAATCTGGTTTTTGGTCAATTACCGGAGGAAGACAAAATGTTGAAGTACCTACTTGATTTTATCATAAACCTAAGCAAATCTCGGTTTTTGATCAAAAACGCAAACCTGATTTTACCATAAATCTGCGACATATACCTACATTAAATTATGGCCATGGCCAGTAAATGAAAGAAAATTGTGAATCTAACAGCCAGACAAAAGGAAGCAACATGAGTAAAACCATTACTAAATTAATGTTATAGCACATTATTCCTTGTAACACTCAATGAGGATCTACTGGGAACTGCAGATGATCATATATGAGGTTTACAATGCGTTAAAAAATAGAAACAGAAGCACTAAGTTAAATATGTTGTAATTGTGCAGACATCTCAACATTGGCCCAGTGAAGTCATAACGGCTTGATTCATATTTAAAAATGATGATGCTACTACACTTCTCTTTTATAAACTATACACACTAACTTGTTTGTTTATGTACTGAAGATAATACTATTCAAAAATTCTAAATTTAAATGCTTTCATATGACGGAGTCTCAGTTAAATCAAGTTCATCACTATCACTTAATTTCTTATCATTTGTTGTTACCAGTGTTCTTTTTATCAAAATAATATTTTTTTAAAAGCACATACTTGGCTGTTACCACTATTATTAAACAGACTACTAGTCACAGAGGTCTGTTGTCATTGTTATTCACATTATCAGAGCCATCACCTTTCTCGGAACTCTTTTCTCTCACAGGAATCAACTGGAACCTTAAATTGTTGCCTTTCATTCTCTTTTGAACTATTTTTCCTATTGATTTTACATGGCTTTCTATCTTAGAGTAAATTTGTTCCTGTAAGAAAAATTGTAACATATTAGCAATAATTTATACCACTTACTAATTTTGAAAGTCTAACGACTTTCACTCCTATATACAATTGACATGATTATCACTGCTGCTATCTTACATTGTCTGTACTTGGAGGAATATGGAACTAGTACCACGCAATAAAGTCACTTGACCTTTTTAACTATAAAATTATTGACTTCTGACCAATTCTGGCTAATGACATCATAAGATAAAATACTCTTTATTAAACACAAATAGTATAAGAGAAAGTGTATAAGAATCATAGTCACTTCGATTGGAAGTGAGAAAATATCTGACTATGCCTCGCTACTGTTTGATAGAATCATCTAAGTGGTCAAACCGCATATTATGATCTCTTTAATGGGTATGACTGCTGAATTTCTACAATATTACTTACTAATGTTTCTGCTGATCTAGCATCATCACCAGATATAACAACTCTCACTTCATAATGTTTCTCAACAAGTTTGACCATCTTTTTCACACCTGTCATGAGGTCATGTTCACCGATTCTAGAAGACAGTGTCACCAGCTTTTCACCTTTGTTGTTACTCTGTTTAGCTATCTGCTTAGCTTTTCTCTTTTCAAGTTCTTCTGCATGGTATTCGGTATTTGTCATCAACCTGAAACATAGATATTAACATAAATTAAGTTATAATAAGTAAGTGTAGTTTCCTGTCATTCTTCCCGACATACTGTCAGTTTGTGCTTTTCAGTGTTTATGTGAATTCCACACAAAATAAAGATGGTACGAGTACATGCGACTTAAATATTTGGTTGAATCAAATGTTTGAGTTATACATAAAATATGTTTGTTTCAGAGTTTGGGTACCTATTTTCTATGTATATTTAGAAATATATAAGTATGTTTAGAGAAGGATAACTTGACACAAAACCCTATACCAAACCTTCCAGCCAGTGTGGTATAGGTAGTATAAAATCCGGCCCTCTTTTTAGAGGAGACCTATGTCCAGTCATAGGCGTCAGATGGGCTGAGATGATGAAACAATACATTATAGTGTGAGTGATAAGAAAGTACATAGGGAGGGGGAACTATAGTTAACATGATGTTTTTTTTTTTTTGTTTTTGTTGTTTTTTAATTCCGCGGCCCAAGGCCGCGGCCGCTCTAACGTCCGTTGCCAGGCGTCACTGGTTACAAGCAGAACGTATTTCCAGTGGCGCCCGGCGGTAACATGACGTGTAGGTTAAACTACTAGAGGTACAAAATCTGTTGTGTGGCAGAGATGAGACAATAAGGATTAATTATATTAAGTATTTAGCTTTGAGTCTTAACAACAATGACAAAAAGTTAGTATCTAGGAATTCTAGGATATAGATTTATAAAATTAAACTTATCACACTTATTTAATAATTAAACACATCACAGACATCACATCATCGGTATTTTACAATAGCTTACTTGTAAACAGGCCGTCTTGTTTTGGAGTCTTCATCTTGAATTTTAACAAGCTTTAAGTCTCTACGTAAAGACAAACTCTGGGCATTTTTCAAATCTGTAATGCTGATTGCATTATCCGGACTTATGAGAGTTATGCGATTTTCAAATGATTTCTTTTTGGGTACATCTTTACCTTCTGCTGTGATAATAGTCTTTACAGGCTTAGTTGCAACTGTTCTAAATGTTAAAAGCCTTGGTGCACTGAGCATCCCAACCAGTTTACTTAAACTACAGTAATTCATTTTATATTTTCACACTCTTCTTAGAATTCAAACGTATACTGCCTTATCTTCAACTAAAACATCCAATTCAATATTTTTAACAGAAAACTTTTATTAGGAAATACATATGTAATTTTCATGATTTTATTTTTTATTATCATTTTACATTGACAGTTGTTTGACACTAGACACTGACAGCCACCGTTCGACAGCTGGCACAAAAGCAACGCTGAGGTATCAAGCATTACCTTGTTGGCGAATCATCGATCAACATCGATGGAGCCACGTGTTTAAAATAAGAAGAAGAAGAAGTAATATACAGAGCAAAGCAACGGCACAAGGTAAAGCAGGCCACAGAAGGTCTGCAGTCCCTGATTAGTTGCTTAACTCGCACCTCACTACTAAAGTTACGCTCGCGTGTGCGACTGTGTAGTCTCTATTGATCTCACTTCTTGATTATACTGACGTCAGCTATAGCTATCTGGATCTCACGGAGGAGCACCTTGATAAGCTTGAGCGCCTTCAAAATGTCTGTGTTAGATTTATATTTGGCCTACGCAAGTATGATCACGTGTCTGAATTGTGGAAAATTCTTTTACTACTAAACAGTACTGTATTCTCTTCAGTCCTCACACTACTCAATATCTTAATGAACGGTTTAGGTTCCTTTATGACACAAATTAAAAATCTTTGATGTCATCGGCAAATTTGATACTGGAGTGCCAGTCCAGTACAGTACACTCTCTCGCTGGAGACCATGCTGTGAGCGGTCTCTAGCGGCCGCGGGAGCCAGTGGCAAGTGGAGCTTAATTTTTGCTCGCGATCATCGTTCACACCTATATACGTTAAGTAATGTTCAAAGTTGCTATAAAGCAAAAACTTGCTAAATGCTATTTGCTAATTTTTTTTAGCATGTTATTTTTCGTGCTATTTTTAGCATGCTATTTTTAGCAGGCTGCGTACGGCAACACGATGTGTGCATTTCAATCAAGCGCGTCGACTGGTGTGTTAATTCGCAACTCGGACTCGGACTGACAGCATGCTATATAGGTACATAACTAGGTATGCAATGCATGCTGCTGTTGCAAAAAACAGAGCGAAGTTTTAAATTTTCGAACTACAACGATTTATTTTTTTAAGTTCAATTTTTTTTAACTGCAAAACGTATGAAAATCAATTTTTCGGTGATTATTCCTCGATAGTATGTCCGATTTTAATTTTTTTTTGCCCTCACGTCACATGTTATCACTGTGGTAGGTAAGTTTGAAGGAGATCGGTTCAGGCGTTTAGGAGGAGTATCCGGACAAACGAAAAACATGAGTCGCCTAAGATTGAGCTTCGCTATACATCGGGTTTATGCATTTAATACAATATGGTGCACATTTGCACAATAAACTTTCCTTCATACTTTTCAGGCTTAGGACTGTCTATAATTGATTCATTTATTCATAATATAAAATAAAATATGATAGTATGTAAATAAATTATAGGCGTATTTAAAAATTCATTACTTGTATATACAGAAATCAAAATTCTATTTATTACGGGAGCCGTCCGAGTCCGAGAATTCAGCGTAAAAAACAATAAAACACCATTTGACCGATAACAATCGCGAGCTACACAGAGAACATCGCGGCTTAAGCACTTTAATATGATAAGCTTAGAGAGAAGGAGATGTGTGAGTGACCTATGCAACTTACACAGAATAGCGAATGGTTTGCTTGATAGCTTTCTTGTCGGCCGACTAGCTTACAAGGTTCCAACTCGGTCTGTGCGTTTTCCGCAACTGTTCACCGTATCCGGCAGCAATAATAATGTGTCCCAGAATGATCCACTAGCTCGAATGTGTAGGAAATTTAATTGTATACGTGCAAATTATGATATTTTCAATGAGAGCCTCTGTTGTTTTAAAAAAAGGCTGTATAGTGATGAAAACGTCCTATAAACTTGTTTGTGGTGTATCCCTAGGTTTAGTTTTTTTTTTCTTTCTCTTAAATTTATTTTAATTATGTGCAAGTGATGTCCAATGAACGATGTGTACATCCATAATTGGACATCAGATTTATACTTAGTAAATAAATTGGATGTTTAGCATATAAGTGATCTGATGTCTGTGAATGTACCTATTAGTAAATAAATAAATAAATAAATAAATATGCGACGACTGGAGTGAGTTGCGCGATCCCGTCGTTCCAGATGCTAAATGCTAATTTGCTAAAATACAACAACAATGCTAGATGAAATTCGTACGCGATAGGGTGGCGTCGCGCGGCACTTGTGACGGCCCATCATACGATATCGCAGATAGCATTTAGCAATATTAGAAAACCATAATAGCATTTGCTAAATGCTATATTTAAATAGCACGATGCTTTATGATGCTATATTAATCACCACTTCGTTACGTTTATTTAGTTCACTTACTCTTGTCCGTCTGTAACACCGCACCTGCTCATCTAGCCAGACTCAACATCAGATCAGATGGAATACCTATGCACTAGCTGCCACAATGATTGCGGAACTGTTGAACATAATATAATATTTTCATGTCAAGAATATAACCTTCAAAGATTGATACCAAAATGAATACAATACTACGTGGATTGATACTTGCAAGCGATTTAGGTGACATATTACCATCAAACAATGACCCCCGCCAGCTTAACGTTCCACTTCAAAACAAAAAGTGCTTTCTACCTATTTACAAATACATTAAATCCACCGTTGGAAAAATATAAGTGGAAATACTGTGAAAAAAGTGTGATCAGCTGTAATATGATTGTGAACATAAGTGAACTAAAAGTTCAACGAACTTGATGTGAATTCTGACATTATTTTCATAATTTAAATAAGAACATTGAAACAAATACCGATATGGCACAAAGGTCTTTGAAGCCATGCCAAAACTTATCAAAAAAAAAAAACCTGTCCTGTCACAGTTGGTTATTTCCATTCCATAGAGGTTATTTGATTATTTCGTTCACTTTGTTTTGACATTTTGGCTCGGCAGAATGGTGTGTTAAAATTTTATAAAATCTGTTTAAATAATTGTGATCTCAAGATTTAACTTATTGCTAACTAGTCTAACTTTGTTCTTTCCTTTTCAGTCGGCCCACAAAACATTTATTATTAAGCGGAAACTCGCTAAAAAGCTGAAGCAAAATAGGCCAATACCACAATGGGTGAGAATGCGCACTGGAAATACTATCAGGTAAATAACTTGTTTATTAACTGTAGATGATATTATTAAAAATAGGTAATTCCTTAATTCTTGAACTATTTAGGTTTTCAGTCAAATGTTAAACTTTGATCCGAATTGTCAATCAACTTTAGTGGCAACAAACAAAATGCAATTGACCTTTTATCTTTTAATATAAATTATTATTATAATATTATGAAGCTATTGTAGACCGTCTTCAACTAGAAAAGCCCACCGGTTTCCTCAGCAATTTTAAAAATTTTTGGTTTTGCCCTTAACTTATTTGAATTCAGATGTTGCTACGTACCTACCTTATTTATTTATGCCTCTGTCTGGGTTTCAGTTTCAGCTCTCATTGTGCACTCATAATTTCAAAGGAATGACCATAGTAATTATTTTTCAGATACAATGCCAAGAGGCGTCACTGGAGGAGAACTAAGCTCAAGCTGTAAGCTTGTTATGGTATCTTATATAAACTAAATAAATTCCTTCACATGTATTTACTCTTTTTATTTATTAAAAGAATATGTTCAGTTATAGACATACCCAGGTACTTATAAGTACGTATACTTTTAAGTTTTGAGTATACCAACTCAATTTTTTCTTTCTTGGATGCTTTCCGAGTCCAAAGTTATCAGACCCACAAGTAACTTTCCCGCTGGGGTAATGCACACTAGTTCATTAAGGTAGGGTCATTTTTGGACATTCTCGCACACATTTAACTGCTAAACTATAAGGTTGTGCTAGACAACTGATAAACATACTTATATATTTCTAAATACATACATACAATTATACAACTCTCCAACTCTTAAAATTACCATTTGTGGATCTGGGATCGAACCTGAGACTCCAATGTCGAAAGCCGATGCATTACTGACCACTCCACCAATATATAGGCTCAATTATTTTTAGGGATAAATTTAAAACTGCACAGCAAAAACTTATCACTCCTAATTTATAAGCAGCAGATAAACTTTTTTACAGCAAATAATTTTTCCCAAATAAACCAGTTGTTTAACAATACTAGTACTAGAAATAATTAAAAAAAAATTGAAAATATAAAAGGTTTCTTTTTAGTACAGAGTGAAGTTTGATTAGCAGTTAAATACTACCCTTATTTTTATATTTGCAGAGGACTTGTACACTTGTACATAGTACTTATTGACAACTCTGACATGTTTCCCGAAGTTTCATTAATTTTGTTATATCATTTTTGAACACCACACCCATTAGTCTTAGTGACTGACTTCATCAACGCCAGGTACATTTTTTTAGTAAACGGATTGTATTGATTAAATAAATAAAACAATAAGTTGAAAAAGTCATTTATACTTATGATTATAATATTTACAAGTTTCGATTCCATGATTAATATTATTCACTGCACCAAAAATGTATCACAATTTTATAATACTGAAGTGTGCGAGAGGTGTTTAGTTATCAACGCCATCCCACTGGAATATGAAGCTCTTGCTTTGTCAAGTGCTTTCTTTGGATTCACTCTTTGTTTTGTCTTCTTTTTTCAATGCTGCTGCTGACTGCGATAGCAGATCTTCTAATAGTAAGTCATTGTCTACTAACTCTAGGCTTCCTGTTCTCTGTAAACAATTAGTAGTTCAAGTTAATAGCAGGTTTGGTCTCAAGGAACAGTCTTTACAGTCACATGCATGAATATGTTACAATGGACACATCAGCAATTATATCTGTCCCAGATACGAGTTCAACAATATCTGTCATGTTCTGAACAGTAAGTAAAGTTTCACTACATTGTTGTCTGGAACAATCAACCTGACACATTCTTTGAGGACCAGGGCTTCTATGATATTACATCCATCACATTGACTATTTTATACTACACTAGTGGACGTCCACAGCTTCGCCCTTGACAAATTATATACTAAAACCTTCCTAGAGAACCACTCTATCCGTTAATGAGAGCAGCATGAACAGACACTCCCTGGAGGACCTTGTTTTATAATAGGTAATGATTCGAGTGCTTGGTCGATTGGTCTTGGCTACACAATGTTGAATTTGTGAATCTTGGTACACTGAATGTCACCTTTAGCAGATTTTATGAGCACAAAAATCTTGCTTTTATAAATAAACACAGTCACAACAAAGTCGCTTCCGTCGTATGTATGCTTTAAAACTATGGAACGGATTTTGATGCTGTTTTACACCAATGGATAGAGTGGTTCTCGGGGCAAGTTTTTTTGTAAATAATTTGTCAAGTGGGCGAAGCTGCGTGCGTCCACCGGTTATTTATATTGTAAAGTATTACATCTACCATTCAACTAAAAAGGCGAATAGTTCTTATCTTACTTGAATTCATATATGAAAGGTTAATAAAGGTAATCATCATTCACCGAACCTTTTCACAACGCAGTTGGGGTCGGCTTTCCAGTCTAACTGCGATTCGGCTAAACTTCGATATTTTCCGTGAAGCGATTGCCATCTGACCTCCACAACCCATGGGTGATATCGAAGTTCTGTAGTTAGACCGGTCGGATTTTTATTTCAGGACTCTCGCAACTACCTCTAATGACTGCCATAGATGTTTTTATGACAACCGGACCGACGGCTTAAGGCTAATAAAGTTGCTACAATCAGATAATACGGCATTACCTGCTGCGCACTGACAGAGCGCGCCATAAGTTTCTGCAGATATTTGTCCCGTCGATGTTGTTCACGTACACTGCGCAGTCGGTCAAACTCGTCTGTGTCGGGGTCTGCGTTTTCACCATCTGCCTCGTCTACTGCAAAGGGGAAGATTATTTTTTATTATTACATAGAGTTTTTGTATAATACTCAACTACACTTGATATAGTACAGTTACCTGCTGAAAGACAGACGAGGCCTTGACAACTAGAGGCTCCAATCAAGGTTACATAACTACAGCCTATAATTATTATACTTACACAAAGTTTGACTACCGGCGGCACTCAACGACGGGCCGACATCGCTGTCTAGCCTCTGCCGGTCGTGGGGCAGACTGAACGAGTCTTGTGTTGTGAACGACTGAGCCGTTGGACTGAGATCCCCCGCGTCAGCAGACCGAGCCGCCCAGGGAGTGGGAGCCGATGATGACAAACGGGTATCTATACAGATAAAAACATTCAATTGTCTGTTTGTAATTCCAACTTATACAGCTTTTCACTACTTCACTATCACTACATATAAAACAAAATCGCCCGTTCTGTATTTACTAGTACGGTATCTTGCACGCACCACGCCATAGGTTTTGGCCTATAACTTTTGACCCTTAGGGCTAGGTAAAATTTTCGATTTTTTGGCTTGCCTCCAGATCGAGGGCTATCCATAGAGGGGTCAACCAACATATGAGCATAAGCGTTCTCGAGAGCTAAGGGGGGTACATTCCCCATTTTTATATGTAGATGCGTAGATCTTTAAAACTACGGTTTTCACCAATGGATAGTCGTTTTCGAGGAAGGTTTTAGTGTATGGTATGTATATGTAACTACTCGTAGTATAAAACAAAGTCGGTTCCCGCTGTCTGTCACTGTTAAGATCTTTAAAGCTACGCAACAGATATTGATACGGTTTTTTTGATGGATAGAGTGGTTCTCGAGAAAGGGGTTAGTACATAATATATAATTTGTCAAGCGGTATATAATAAATGCTATTTCAACTGTTTTTTTGCCTGTCTGTTTGTTCCCACTAATCTGAGAAACAGCTGGACCGATTTTAACGGGGACTTTCACTGGCAGATAACTGATGTTATAAGGAGTTATTTCGGCTACATTTTATCCCGGGAATGTGTTCCCGCGGGATTTGGGAACTATCAAACTATTTCACGCGTGGCGTCCGCTAGTCTGGACTTTGGTAATATAAAGTAACTTGAGCATAGAGTTAGGTAGCAGTTATATGAATGTAAAACACAGAAAGACAAAGATATAGGAATATTAGTCCATTGAAATGTTACATTTTTTGGGGCTAAGTGTGCAAAAGTCAGAGGACGGTATTTTATGGTTTAGATATCAAGAGGGGGGGGTAGTGTATAGCTAAATCCAAGTTTGTGGGGTCCCAACCCTTATGGGTTTTCCACCATCTTGAAAAAGGGTTGCAAATAGTTATCGCGCTCTATCGGGCAAACTATTCATCGCACAAAAGAATTGCGACCACATTTTTGTCGCAAATTAAATTCTCTACAACTTTGTCCTACAACTTTTTGTCACAGAATTAAACATTACAAAGTTATTAACAAATACAGATAAAAATTTGAGAACGAATTTCCTTTAAGTGGTTATATTTTTTTCCTAATTATTTTACAGTAAATTTTACTGTAAAACCCTTATAAATAAATAAATATCGAAATGTTAATATTGGAAATTATTCCTCGAATACTCATCTACAAACATGCTTTAATGAAATTTACTGCAAAATGATCAGGAAAAAAAATATAACCCTTTAAAGGAAATTCGTTCTCAAATTTTTATCTGTTTTTGTTAATAATTTTGTAATGTTTAAATCTACGACAAAAAGTTGTAGGACAAAGTTGTAGAGAATTTAATTTGCGACATAAATGTCGCAATTTTTTTGTGCGATGAATAGTTTATCCGATAGAGCGCGATAACTGTTTGCAACCCTTTTTCAAGATGGCGAAAAATTCATAAGGCCAACCCTTATGAATTTTTCCGCACAAACTAGGATTTAGCTTTACACTACTCCCCCCTGGTATCTAAGAAATAAAATAGCGTCCTCTAACTTTTGCACACCCAAATGTAACATTTCAATGGACTATGTACTGAATCGAATAATTGGTTAATATAAGTAGAGGAGATTATGTTTGAGCGATTAATCTCAAGAGGCCTCTATCACAGCCAGCGTCGACTTCAACTGGTCGACACACAACCAATGATAACGTACAAAATTTCAAAACCGTGTTAATTTGATCACGTGACCGAACTTTTCTGTGATATCATTGGTTAAATATGTCGATAGACTTCATTCGAAACTGCCATACTTAATAGTATAAGAAAACCTACGATCGTATTTTCACAACCTACACGGTACAATATTATACATCATAAATTAATATTGATCACAAAGTTGTCTACACTTTAATGAATGCCATAATGGCACTCGCGGCATTTACAGACAAATATATATCAACATTGCTCTGAAATTAAAAGTTTAAACTAGTCATAGTAACCACATAGGAGGATTGATGAATAACATCGGTATGTATAATGTATTTAAATTCGCACAATAAGGAAAAAATATTGTATAAATTGTACATACCACTACTAACAATTAATAAATATTATGTATATTGTATTTTGCCTGTTCTTTATACTACTGAAATCAAATCATCTGAACGCAATTCAGTTGGCAGTCGTTGCTTAATAAAAATAAAAACTGGTCAAGTGCGTATAAGTCCACGCATAGAACAGGGTTCCGTAGTCACCCATAATAACTCCTGAACTAACAATGTTATCTAATCAGTAACAGTTTCCCTTCAAACTTCATTGCATGGAGTACCATCTTTTTTTTTTCAGAGATTTTTGTGCCAGCTTTACATAAAAAAGTGGGCTTTAAAGCTGAATATCTCGCAAACGGATACTTAAACCGAAAACTTTATCCACAGACTGGTATGATGTTATCCTTATCACTCATCATCGTCGAACACACAGGTTCATTATTATCATCTGTAGATGCTTTATGTTCTGTGACTAAAGGCACTATTCTAATATGCAGGTTTGTGCAAGTAGCACATGTGATGTCATACTTTCATGCAAAACTTGCATAGTGGAATAGAGCCTTATTAATGTTTCTCAAAGTTGTTGTATACACACGTGAGCCGTTGATCTTCAAGTTGGAGTTTCTGGACGGAACGTCGACTGGGTCGCTCGGAGCCGGGGGGTTTGGGAACAAACTCATTGCCGTTGGCCTACTGCAACAAAATTAACGGTGATTGAGTTGGTTATATAACTATGTACAAAGCATACACATACCTAATATGAAGCATCACACTGTAAAAGTATATTATTATTATAAATAATATAGTCAGGTATGGGAGGTACGTATTCACTACCATTACTGGATATTTTCATGTTGACTTATAAACTTATAATTAAAATTTACGGTATAAAATTTACCTAATCTCGTTTATCATCTTGAAGGTGTAGGATGAGGCGTTAAGCGAACCTACATTTCACCAGGCATTAAGTAAAGTGAATTGTGTGAGTGATTGGGTATGAGTAAACACCTCTGATGATGCCATAAAGCGAAACCGGTCAGGGTTTACCGAAAATAAAAATATTTGTTGGTCCTACTTTATAAGTAGCGAGCCCATTGCCGTCACACATTAAAAAAGGGAACAGTATAATTCATAATTATTATTTCACTTGCCAAATAATTACACCTTATGTAGGTACCCTACCTAATGTTTGATAGACGCTGTGTCGAAAATTTGTTAATCCACAGAGCCGTCTTTTGGGAAATTTATGTAAATAAAGTCGTTAATACGAGTCTGGGTAGGAACGGCGCCATTTTGTATGGGATGAGTGAGGCACTAGATACACATTAGTGTAGTAGGTATTTTATGTTACCTGTGACGCCATTTTTTTCTTTCGCTTTGAATATGTTCCATCTTGCTACTACTAAAAGCCCTAACTAGTCCCAAAGGTTTTCAGAGATATAGCCAGTTGTACATATAGTTTTCACATACAGTCTGTTGTCAGATGCGTGATAATTTCTCAATGTCGAGTTCGTTATACCTAAGTTCGGTCGCTGTGCGCCCAGCCATCGACATCTCCTGATGATGCCCCTGGTTGGGGGCGAAACACGTGTCGAGGTTTTTTATTATTTTTTGCACGATACCACAACTCTCATATTTATTCTATTTTCAAAATTATTTCTCTATTCTTTCGGCCTAAGTGGGTTTGGAGGGCGGTCTTGTGCATGAATAAATACGAGAGTTGGGTAATTTGCATGTGGCGGAATATTGCAAAGTAGTTAGATTTATTTAATTTTACCTAAGTACATGTTTATTTATCTTATCAATCGTAAGAAAATTGCAACAGTCAATCACAGATACCAACACTTGTTATGATGTGCCGGTATGAGTCATTCTTTATTGAATAAGGTTACCACTTAACGGAATTAGAAGGAATTAGAGGTATCCAAAACGTTGATTAAACAGTTGCATAGGGAAAGAGATGAAAATGAAAAGGAACTATTAGATAGCCTAAATAAATACGACTTCATAAAAAAGCAGATGGCTGAGATGCACACAGAGAATAGGTTAGTGTTAGATGAGCGGGACAGATTACAAAATATTGTGACTGGGTTCAGAGAGTGTAGTGACGAGTATGAACAGGGTCTCAAGCGCATGTCAGTCTTGGAACAGGAACTGCACGAAGCCCACCACCTCATTTCCCACCTTGAGGCTGAGAAACGTGACACTATAGTATCCCATACCCATAATTTGTTTGAGGAGTTAGTTGGTAGCGTGCCCAGCCTTGTTGCTACTGAACCCAGCTTAGAACCCACTATTACTATAGATTTAACAAAGGATGATACCTTAACAGCTCATTGTTCCAATCACAAGATGGGCATAGTTGAGTGCAGTAGAAACAAAATTAAGAAATATGTGAAAATTAATAAATACATAAGAAAAACACAAAAACTTATTAAAAGACAAAAAAGTATGTACAAAAAAGTCAAGTATATTAATGAGAGAAGGCAACTAGGCGATGAACTTGACATGTATTCATTATTAATTGAAAATAATATCTCTGATCATAATAACAATATTTTAAAGTTAGAATCAGAAATTAATAATTTAAAAAATTCACTAGACATAATGACTGACAGGTATTGTAATGTTAAAAGTGAGTATCAGGAATACATTCTGGCCATGAAGGATCTTATGAGTCCAAATTCCACATTGACATCAAACAACCATTTAATTAGTCCTGAGCCGGTCTGTAAGTCCTTGCTGACTTCAAACATAAGCCCTTCACTTGAGTCAAACAAGAAACCCAGTAGTTCCTTCTCCAAACAAAATATGATTAAATCTGAAATAGTGATGTTTTGTGATGAATTAGGGAAATCAATGGGCCAGTTACTTAGTTCATATTTAGAACAAAATGTTACTAACTATTGTATGCCGGGATTAACTTACTGTAACATTATAAAAAAAATTAAAAATTGTAATTTAAACAGCAACTGTACACTTTTAATTTTGGTGGGAGATAGGGGAAATTCAGACAGAAATGCAATTGTAAACTGTTTAGAATTACTGAGCTTATTAGATGTTAAAAACATTATTTTATTCACACTTCCTTATAGCCGTGGCTTGTCACAGGCCGAAAACAATCTTAGATATAAGCTAAATCAAACAATACATACATTCATAATCCAAATAAATTCCATCTGATTGACATTAACATGTATTTAGAAAATAAATTGTTATTGACGGAAAATAAATTCTATTTGAATAGATATTTTAGGAGACAGATAGCATCTTCGCTATCATATTTTATTAGTTATTCAGCCAAAAACTTGGCTAAACAATCTGCTTTTATTGAGCAGAAAAGTGACAATGTTTGTCTTGTGACCTTGGAATCTGTTCCAGAAAAGGGTGACAATAATTTAAACTTAGTTGTAGGACAATAGAGGAAATCCCTAGCAAATTAAATTTAAGGACAAAGGAAAAGTCTATGTTCATGAATATAATTCATCAAAATATTGAAGGCTTTTCTGGCAAAGAGTTAGAACTAGAATTATTTTTAAATGAAAAACGTATCCATGTACTTTGTTTAACTGAACATTGGTTAAAAAAAACATGAACTCTTAGTTAATATTGATAATTATAAAATCATTAGTGCGTTTACTAGAGATTCCGCTATAAGAGGTGGGTCTCTCATTTTAATTAATGACAAATTACAATCAAAAGACCGAAAAGACGTAGTAGCACTCACAAGTGAGCGAAATATTGAACTATCATGTGCACAGCTAGAACAATATATTATTATTAGCGTCTATAGACCTCCTTCTGGAGATTACTACCTGTTTGAGTCCATTATGGAGGAAGCCTTAAAAAAGGTATGTAAATGTAAGAAGACTATAGTTGTATGTGGCGATTTTAATATTAATATTTTAGAAAACTCTCAGAACGCGCTAAGGTTCCTCAACCTTTTTAAATCTTTTAACTTACAAAATCTTTTTTGTGAACCAACACGCACCACAGCCACATCAGCTACCTGCTTAGATAATATTTTTTCTAACAGCGATGTAGATGAGAAATCTATAATACATTTTGTAAATTCAGATCATGCAGGTCAGTTAGCTAGATTTAAGTTCGAACATGTTCCATTATCAAAAAATATTGTTTGTAGACCAATCACAACTTATAGATTAGAAAAATTTAAAGAAAACATTAAGAATAAAGTACCTCTTTTGGAGATGAATAATGATAAACACCCGAATGATCATTACGGAGATTTGTTCGGAGTAATCAAATACGAATGTGATAACATTTTCACTAAAAAAACAATAAATGTAAATCAATTTAAAATAAAATTTAGTGATTGGGCTATGCCTGGAATCTATAAAAGTAGAAGGAAATTATATGAATTATACGAGACAAAGGCATCTACTAATGAGCCACAAGTAATTGAACAGATTAAAAAGTACTCCAAACTATTCAAAAAAGTATGTTCAACAGCTAAATCTAATTATATACGGGCTAAAATTGAAAAATCTGATAATAAAACGAAGGCAATATGGAATGTTATTAACAAAGAAACTTGTAAAGCAAGGTCACGTGATCGATCCTTCGAGTTAAAAATAGATGATAAACATATTAAAACTGATTCTGAAGTGGCCAATGCATTTGAATCTTTCTTCACAAATGTTCCAATCACCACTACAAATAAGTTAAATTCGTCAAAAAACGTAGCCAATTCTCTTCTTAAATCTAGTGTTGATAAATGTAGAATTAACTTTGATTTTCAGTATATTGACTCTGTCACTATACTTAAAACTTTTAAACAACTAAATATAAAAAATACCGAGGATCTTTGGGGCATTTCAACTAATATAATAAAATCAATAGTGCCCGCTATAGCGCCTCACCTTGCATTCATATTCAATAAATGTATAGATGAAAATCAGTTTCCTCATCTTATGAAGTACAGTAAAATCAATCCTTTATTTAAAGCAGGAGACAAAAGTGATCCTTCAAATTTTCGACCTATTTCCATACTCCCATCCCTCAGTAAAATTTTTGAAAAAATAATATTTAATCAATTGCTTTCACATTTTACAGACAATAAGTTACTTCATAACAAACAGTTTGGTTTCACTAAAGGCAGGAACACCTCGGATGCAGGAGTTGCACTTTTGAAACATATATTTGATGCTTGGGAGGAAAAGCAGGATGCCATTGGTATATTTTGTGATCTATCAAAAGCTTTTGATTGTGTTGATCATGGGACTTTGCTACTAAAATTAGGTTATTATGGTGTTTCGAACAGCTCACTTGGCTTACTCGAGTCTTACCTCACTAGTAGAGTACAAAAAGTAAACATTAATGGCACCGACTCTTCTGGCGCCTCATTAGTCATGGGAGTACCCCAGGGCTCGATATTAGGACCCCTTTTATTCTTAATATACGTAAACGATCTTCCTTATTTCACTAAAAATCTTTGTGAGATAGTATTATTTGCTGATGACACATCATTAATTTTTAAAAGTGATAGACAAAAAGTAGCACTTGACGATGTAAATAATACCCTTTCGGAAATATTGCATTGGTTCACAAGTAACAACTTGCTGCTCAATGCAAAGAAAACAAAATGTGTAAAATTTACTATGCCCAATGTTAGACAGGTGGATACTCATATTACTATGAATAATGAATTAGTTCAAATAGTCAATACCACAGTTTTTCTTGGGATAACTCTAGATAGTAAACTACAATGGGGTCCTCATATCACAGCCTTGGCAGGAAGACTTAGCTCAGCTGCCTATGCGGTTAGAAAGATAAGGTCTCTGACTGACGAAAAAACGGCACGATTAGTTTATTTTAGCTACTTTCATAGCGTTATGTCATATGGTCTGCTGCTGTGGGGCTCAGCTGCCGATATTGAGACAATATTCATATTACAGAAACGAGCTATACGAGCAATCTATAGACTCGGACCCCGTGACTCGCTGAAAGAATTATTTAAAGAAATTAATATTTTAACAGTTGCTTCTCAATATGTTTACGACACCATCTTATATGTACGGAAGAACATAGATCTCTTCAAAAAAAATTCCGATAACCATAATTTTAATACAAGAAATAAAAATAAACTGGCAATGACAAAAATTAGACTTCATAAAGTTGGTAATTCGTTTGTTGGCAAATGTATAAAAATTTATAATAAAATTCCTCAGGATTTGGTTGACATGCCTCTTAATAAGTTTAAAATAGTAGTTAAAAAATGTTTGATGATGAAAGGCTACTATAATGTAGACGAATATCTTAATGATAAAAATGCATGGTCACCCTAATCTTCTGTTGTTGGCCACTCGTATAATACAATAGAAACTAATTGTAACAATGTAAACAAAACAACATTAAAAAAGAAAATGGATAATCTACCTGAGTTTCTTGCTGGTCTCTTCTCAGGAGAACCAAATTACCGAACCAGCGAAAGAATCATTTTGTAATGGTTATTTATGTACTTACTTAATTTTGTATTTTTATAATATTACTTGACAAAATTGTAAAATTTTGATATTCATATGTGCTCTTTATGTGCCTAAACTGAATAAATGAAATTGATTCTTTGATTGATTGATTCTTTGATTGACTTGGCTAAGATTGTCAGGACAAAAAAGAAAAACTGAAACGCGTAAATAACCTTTTATAATAAACTAGCTGATCGCCGCAGCTCCGCCCGCGTGATTTAGTTTACTCGTTCCCGCTTCCCGTGGGAACACATTACCGGGATAAAAAGTAGCCTATGTTACTCAGGGTGAATGTAGCTTTCCAATGGTGAAAGAATTTTTGGAACCGGCACAGTAGTTTTTGAGTTTATTCATTACAAACATACACACAAAAATACAAATCTTTCCTCTTTATAATAGTAGTATAGATTATAGTCTGACGTTTTGACCGAGTTACTAGCCGTGGTTATTGACTGGCTGAAAAAGTTCTCTCTAGACACGACGACATTTATGTAAAAAAAACATAGGAGCCCAGACGAGTTGTTTTCATAAGAATTATACATACCTATTTGATGGCAATCGTTTTGTAAGTAGGTACAGGTCGCGAGGCGTAAGCAGAGCTTTGCATTAGATTGAGTGCAGTTTAGGTGTATATGTGCCAAATTCAAAGCTCCGCTTACGTCTCGCGACCTGTAAGTACCTACCTCCTACTTAATTTAGTATTGTAAATATTAGGTAAGATTCGCGAATAAGTAAGTATTCAAAAGAGTTCTAATCCCTAGTCTCCATTTCCGACATTGTACAACATTAAAATAAGTAGCAAAGTTGTAGAATGATAAATTTAACTGTGACGCAGCAACGTAAATGATCCTATATTATTATTACGTAGGTAAAAGAACAAATACATCATATTATCACAAATTATTAAGTATTTTATTTTTATTTCCTTGGAAATCAAACAGTTCCTATAAACTATTTAGAGTCTACAGTCTACTTATATATCTAAGTTAATACCATTTGTGTTTTCAGGCGGATTTCCTTAAACACTGCTTAGAAGCAATGAGTAAGGTAAATACAAAATCCAATTACAAAACAAACCATAAACTAATTAAAATGTTAAAGGGGTTATGAGCGTAAGTGAGTTAGTAAGAGCAATAACATCATACATGTGCAGCTATCATACTGGCTATGTGAGTATTTCTTTGAGTGATGTTCTATTCTATGACAAAGTTAGCCAGTCAGTAATTTTGGAATGTGTTGTACTTGTCTGACCCTGTCTTAGGTATACAATTGGTTGGTTAATGAGCTGATTCTTATAAAATTCCGACTATCATAACGTGACTGCAAGTGGTTAGTATCATAAACGCGGTACAGACTAGCTATTTGGCGTGTTATTAGCGCGTATTACATTCTTGTGTCACTCGCGCATCATATTTGAGCGCGTGTCACTGTTAGAATAGACTTTCTTCTTTTCAATTCGACACATATAATTCGTTTCACACTTGCGTCTATACTTAATAGTAGTTTCTCCCTTACCAGGAACAACTGTTTGAAATTGTTTTTATGAAGTAATTTTACTGAGAACCATAACCACCTGATACAGTGATCTGACCACGTGAGTTTTATTGCCAGGTTCTTTCTGTCGGTTCTACCTATTGCCACATAATAGGGAATAGTACTTACATACAGAACACTCCGACGTTAATTAAAGCACATTCTTTTGTTTACAGAGAACATAATTCGAACGTTAGGGTTGTCAGGAAAGTACCAGCATAATTTGACCAATAATTATGACGTTAATGCCTCAACGGTCAATGCCGTATCACCAACAAGAGACAACCTTTACTGGCTTACAACTTAAAGTAGTCGCTGACGTCACATATTTTTTGCGATTGTTAGGCGAATGACATAGGCCTGCTATTGCTTTGCGAATCTGGCAGTACATGTTAATATAGAATCAATAATATTTTTTATTGTAAGTACTTACTGACGTTTGTAAGAGCCATTTAATGACCTATACAAATAAATAAATCATTTCATTTCATTTCGGTGATGTGAGTTGGCAATACATGATCATGATTAAAAGAATAACTGTAAGTTACCTATCTTACATACATACATACATTTTGTCACGCCTCTTTCCCATGGGGGTAGGCAGAGAAGTTGCCCCCTATTAAAGTGAGACCAACAAAATTACCGACAAAGTGTGGGTGAGTAATGCACCTCTGCCTACCCCTTTGCGAATATAGGGGTGATGTATGTATGCCTGTCTGTTATTCAATTGAACAAGAGATTAGTAGCAGGTACTTACTTATTTTCGGGTCGTTTTCCCATGCTAGTGATAGTTGCTTGCTCATCGACTTCTTCAATGGTGTCATTGGCGATCTTCATACTGCCGCCGCCCGCAGCCGGTTTGTTCAGTGTCGGGTTACTGGCCGATATCGTGAAACGTGTTCCTGTAATGTATACGCAACGGACACTTGAATATCTCATTAGCTAATTATACTTACTGGTGATATGTGACCGCAAACATTTCATTGATATTGACAAATATAAAGCCACTATGAATATGGTGGTTTAGCAGCTTTAAGGTAGGTAGCACACAAATATACCGAATGTTTTTGAAGTCGACAAAATTCTTCGCTAAACTTCTACAAATATTTGTTTAATCGGTTCAGGAATTCTCGAGTTTCAGCGAGACAAATGAATAGCAATTTATTTTTATTAATAGGAACATAGATAAAGAAAGTATTTAGCGTCTTCCTTTAGGTACTGATAAGAAACATAGGTACATAGTTACTTTATCCGTCATAAGTAAGGTATCTCTTTGGTTAGGAACATTGTGATCTATTGAGCACACACGCACATATCACGCCTATCTCCCCGAAGGGGTAGGCAGAGGTGCATTACACACCCACAATTTGCCAGTATTTTTAGTGCCACGTAATAGGGGGCAAGCCTATTGTCGTCACCGGGCTCATTTATAATGGGCAAAATGGCCGAATGAATTTAATAAAATGTAGCTGCGTTATAGTAATTATGAAAACAAAATTGAAACCTTGCCTTGTGATGAAATGTTGATGAAAGGCAACAAAATCTTATGTGCCAGGCGCTATGGCACAGCCAATTAAAGTCCTGGGTGTCTCGGAGCTTATAGTGTTGATATTTCTTATATATTGAACTATATCGCTGTTACGTTTCTACCTAATTGGAATCTTGGCATTCAATCCATTCTGCTATAACCTACCATCTGCTATACTAATTTATATCTGTACCTAAGTATTTAGACATGTAATAGGTCTGTACGTCAGTCCGTCAGGTAGTGATTCATAGCATGCAGATGAGAATGCATCCTGTCAGTTAATCTCTTCTCTACTGCAAGTTGTTCGAGATAAGGTATATTATGACTAAACCGAACATCAACAGTCAATACTTACCTCTAAGTGGATACTCATTCTGTTATCTTATAATCCGAGTTCCGATTTGCAATAAGTGTTCACTAACCTGTCTGAAGTTCATTTGTTTGAAAAAACTCATAGCTATTACCTAGGTACTTCTTTTTATTTGCTATTAATTAGCGATAATAGATGGTGCCAGTAAGTTTTGCAATCGTTATACCAGCATAACAATAAATCACGACTGTTAACGGCTATCTACTAGGTATGCAATGCATGCTACTAATTGCAAATGTTGAGCGGAGCAAATTTCCTTAATTTTTTTTATGATCTATTTTCATGATTTCAGAGATATGCACTCCCGGGTACAATGTCGACCAGCATACCAAAGTTGGTCAAAATCTGTCGAGCCGTGTCGGAGGAGTTGGCACACAAACGATTTACACTTGTCGTCTAAGATACGCTACGCTTCGCTCCGCTCAATCAAGTTCAATATGTACTCTCAGTCCATATTTTTGCAACCCGGGATTGATGATAATTCCGGGATGATAATTCATACACTTCCCAATTTGACATTGACAGGATTTGATGGAATTATCAATTCCTTGGGATCGAGATTACTTAATAAATTTGGTGGTGTGAGAGTAAGCTACGTAGGCTATCTAAATAGTACTTAACAGTTAGATAATAATGCCATACTGAGTAATTAACAGTTCTGACTTGTGATTGCGTGTGGAACCTCGTTATTTTATTAAGTGTAGTAGATATTTCTTTAATAGAAGTTATCCCTGTTTCTCCGCAGGCGTAAGGCAGAGGCATTATAAACGATCACTTTTCGACAATAATTTTGTTAGTCCCCCTAGTCTATTGCCGCTTATCGGGAACTTTTGTATTTATCAGAGCCTCGTTTATGTCTGTTGATCGGCAGGTGTACCTACTGCAAGTGGCAGGGGAGGTTGACTTGATGGGACCCTGATAAAGTAAGTACTTAAGTATATTCTAGACTTACCGCCGCCATCCGTCTGTGTGTTGGGAGTATTTTTTGGTTCCTCTTTCGAGAATAGTCTTTTCAACATCGACGTGACGGAATTTGTTCTTGTCATTGGTGTCTGTTGTAGCGAAGCCATAGAGTTTGTGGAGCCCATAGAGTTTCTGTCATCGCGCTTCCCGCGCTTACTGCTGCGGTTTACGATGAAGTGAATGCCCGAAACAGCGTCATCATTCATTTGTAGTTGCTGTACACATAAATATCTTAATTTTATAGACAGAAAAAAAGGATAGGTACTCAGAGTGATATCTCGACTGAGTTTGATTGTTCGTACCACGTATCTTTATGAGAAGGACAACAAAAAGGCATTGTGTGCACACAAATATGATCCGTTCAATCTCAATTATTAAACTTAAACGTGTGACAAATGCCTTATCATTTTCGGAGACAGACAGACAAATGCGAGTAAATTAGGATGTTAAGTTTTTGGAATGGGAACAGGAAACCATTCACTAGGATTGAATTAGAATGAGAACAGATGGGGGGATAATATATCGCATCCGAGCAAGCGAGCGAACAGTCCGATAGGTTAATGGTAACAGGTACCCTGTCTCGATTACTATAGGTACCTATTTATATTAATTTAAACATTAATAACTAGTTTTCTTGTAAACTTTTTGTAAATTGTGTTGTCAACTACCCACTGAACGTTTATACTCGTAGATTAATTACTTTATAGCTTAAGTTTAATAATATAAATTACAAGTTAACGAAGCTTTAACATATAAGAGTAGTATATAGCAGCTAAGTACCCAAGTAATTTAAGAAGTATAGTTTGCGAGGGATAAGCGGAGCTTGGATTTGTGTGAGTAGCCACGAAAAGTAGAGTAAAAAACTCTTTTTGTAGCTGTGTGAACAACACATTATGTTGTGTGTAAAAGAGGTCACATATACGTTCACGTACACCGCACTCACACAAATGCAAAGCTCAGCTTACGCCTTTATACCTATACCTACCTACATACGAGTACATGTATTCATACATAGATAAAGATATACATCAAAGTGATGGATAGGATTTTTTTTAAAGTCCCGCTCACAATCGTTTTCTTTGTGCTCCTGGCGGACTTCTTTAGGTTTCCGGTTGGTGTGTGTGTTAGTCCTACAGCAATCCGTCATCCTGGATAGTTAGGTATCATAACAGGACTGCTACATACAGATCTTTTTACAAGACTCTGAATAAAGATACCGCATGAAATTGTGCATAGATATTACGCCTTTGTAAAGCGGAAACTATAGAAAACACATAAAACTTAATATAGGTAGCAGAAAAAAGAAAAAATAAAAAAGGAACACAGAAGACAGAAAGATTGCCGTTAGTGAATTAGCAGCCACAACAATAACTTATTATTATTAGATGTTTAATACAAGCGTCAAAAAAACTATCTATACTCTGTATTAGGTATTAGAAAACAATATAGGTACCTACCTAAGTAAATATAACTAGTTATCACGGCGAACTTTGTATCGCCTCAAATATATATAAAAAAAAAGAATATTTTAATATTTCATGCAAATGTATGTATTATTAATTATAATTGAAAAACGCGACGGACGGACAGACAAATTGTCGAATTAAATATATAGATAATAGTGGTACCTAATTAAAATTTACCTATATCATACCCCATAAAAGTTAAAATGTATTGTAAACTTCAAACATGTAATCTATTCTATACTATTATTATAAAGCTGAAGAGTTTGTTTGAATTCGCTCTAATCTCAGGAAGTACTGATTTGAATTCAGAAATTATTTTTTTGAGTTTAACGGTTCATTTATTGAAGATGGCTGAGGCTATATAGGTAATATAGCATCACGTTGCGAGCAATAGGGGCTGAACAGCAGCGGAAAATATTGCAAAAATGGGAAAATTCTGTTTCGAACACGGTTGCGGGCGTCCGCTAGTTACTTCGATTCACGATATTATTTGATAAGTGTTAATACCATGCTTGAATGTTATCTAAACTAAAGACCATTCAATACTGAATAGAATTACATTAAACATATTGCTCTATAACATTTATATGGGCATTCACTATGTGCTATTATAGTATTGCAGAATTCTAGGAATCTTTCAAGTCAACGATGACGCGGAGGAATATTTTTACGAATCTATGTAAATATTGTGTAAGTACCTACTTAGTAGAAGCACAGAATAGGGAATAGTACTAGATGCCCAGAGTCCCACACGAAGCCTACCCCCAGCAACGGGGAGGTAAAGTGCCTAGTAGAAATCCAAATTAAGGTTATCTAATGCAAGCTTCATTTTACTAAGGGTATGGAAAGCTAACTAAGAATATTTCAAAGAATATTTATTCATATACCTAAATTATCCGAAAAAAACAAACCGTTATATGATGATGTCTATCTTGCGAATGACTCATTAAATTAGTAATTAATCGCTAGAAAATTGGGGTTAGAAACGTTATAAATATTATGTTGGAGATTAAAGAAGGCGAAATTATTTATGAGTAAAATATTATCCGTAAACCAAACTAATAATTAAAATTTTGCGCATTAACAAGTTATATAATTACGAGTTATACTTCAACCTCAGATTTATTTCTGCTCTAAGAGATTAAACACCAATAACCTTACCGATAGACACAACGACATGAATAACTAAGTAAGTAGTTATAGTCTAATGACATCGATACCGTAAACCGACACACTGCCAAGCACCATACAATCCGGGCGTGCAGCATGCTTAGATAACGGACGGGTCTAACCTCTGGCGGGTCGAACTTGTAACTCACGGTGTTGGACGGAGCCATTTCGTCGATCTTCACGGTGGAGGGAGCGGAGAGTACCATGCTGCGCTGACGTAAGGGTACGGCCACACGCGCTGTCGACGGCTCGGGGTGTTCCTCGCGCTGGTTCTCTGTGGCTATCGTGTACGGCAGCTCCGAGGGGAACACCTCGTCCCAGTACTGGTCTCTGATCAGTTCTGGGTGTTCGTGATGCATCTCGTCCACTATCATGTACGACACCTAAGAAGTAGGTTGCAAACAATTAGTTACTTACCATTAATGCCGGTAGTTGTAATGTATGATTAGTACTATCGTGTAATTTATGATGAGTGGACGATTATACAGATTATTTGCATTAATTTATTTGCAAAAATGAAACTCATTCAAGAAGTTCTAAATTTATTTTTAGAAGATCCGTTCACATTTTATGCTAACGTAACAAACAAAAAAATACACTTTGAAATGAAATGATATTTTTGTTTGTATAGGTCACTAAATGGCTCTTACAAACGTCAGTAGGTCCTTAATATAAAAAAAATGTCAATGCTTCTATATTTACATGTACTGCCAGATTCGCAAAGCAATAAGTAGAACCGAGAGAAAGAACCTGACAATAAAACTCTCGGTCACTCTTTTTCAATAATTAACTCATGTATACATTTTCTTAAGACTAAATGTGGACGAATGTACATTGGTCCCGTGTCAAAATCAAAAAGGGTATGTATAATGCACCAAAAAAAAAAAATAAGTATATAGTCACCAAAGTACAAAATATGCTACAATTACGGCATTTTAGGAGGCGCCTGCACCATGCTCAAGCCAGACACTTTTATCGTTAAGGTTAACTTTAAAAATTGACACAACAAGCGACTTCAAATAACCGTAATGAGACCAAATAATTGTCGGAATGAGACCAAATGGGAAGTAGCAGCTTTCAATAAAAAATAATAAGAATCGGTTCACCCTGTCCAAATGATGATATAAAGTTAGGAACATAAAAAAAAACATACAGTCAAATTGAGAACCTCCTCCTTTTTTGAAAGTCGGTTGAAAATGATAATCAAGTCAGTTTGCTTTGTGTACTTAATCTAAACAGTCAAAACTCACCTGCAAATCTCTGTCTATTATCCAATTAACTTCAAAATCATCGTCGTCTTCACCAAAAGGGTTAATAAGTGACTCGGCTACTTTCAACCAGCCCATATAGAAGAAAAACTCTAGCGTGCTAAATATTGGGAAGTACAAGTCTATATTGCTAATCGGCACAGTCTCACTTGCCGTGGCATGTAATTTGTTCTCCACCCATTGACTGCCCAAGGCAGATGTTATAAAATAAGAATATACTGCTATGGTAACTACCTGAAAGCGTATTGTTATCGTTAAAATAGGATTGTTGGTGTTTAAGGCAAATATAATTCAAGGAAAATCTATTATATTATCAGATGTTAATCATACAACACTGGTGAGTAATACAGTAAAAGAAATAGTTGTGTTCAAAGCAAACATTTAATTTAGTAGGAAAAAGCACTAAGCCGCAGAATATTCAGGAATTGGAATATGGTTTACCTGTGTATACACTAAAGGTACACTTATAGTGTCATAACTGAGCAAAAGCCCAGCTTGGCCCCTGAATTTATTTAATTCATCAATAATTGTTTTTACGGCAAAATCATCTCTTATTCTTCCCTCTTTGCGGGCTCTTGTCACTATACTGGTTGCCCATACTATAGGTAGCCTGAAATAACAACTAACGGTTAGAACTGGAACAAGTGATTTTACGTAGTTCGATTATATCATCGATTCTAAGTTGGTCATAGCAATGCTCCTGTCTTATAAGTAACCCGTATGTGTAAAACGACTTCAGATATAATCACTTTAGAATAAACCACTATCTTTCATTTCGTATATCTAATGTCGCAATCAATACCGTCTGTATAATTTCCTTAATAAGGTAAGGTAATGTAATCAAGTAATCATTCACTACACATACAATAATTATTAATAAGTACATTTCTGTAAAAAATATGTAGTTGGATGCAATAAATATTTATTATAAAATGATAAGATGATAAACTAAACCAATTTGTTAGAATTATACTGCCATAAGCGTAAGTCAAAATTGTTATAAACTAGTTTCGAACTATTTTAGTCGCACTTTCAGTCAGAAAATAGGGCTTTTTTTTTTTTTTTTTTTAATTTTTGCGGCCGCTCTAACGTCCGTTGCCGGGCGTCTCTGGTTAGGTCGGGATGAGAATCCCGCGTCGTTGGGGTAGCGTTTTATCCCGCGTCAGTGAGTGAATCTGGTTGCGTGCTATGGGGCAGAGGCCCCGCAGCACGCAACCCTTCTAGCCTGCTTCTGTAAGGACGGTGGTTGGCGATCCCGCCGTCCTCAGGCCCCGATCATGGAGGTCGATGGTCTTGGGCGTAGATGAGTCTGCGGCGCCCTCGCCGCTGACTACGGAACTCGGCGGGAAGGGTACGCTCCCTCTCCCTCTCGGCCGCCTCATTCGCGAGCATGACTTGCTCGCAGAAGGATACGGCCGCGTTCCACCTACTCGCGCTGGAGACCATGGCTTGGAGCATGGTTTCCAGCGAGAGGATATCCACGCCCAGACCCACTACGAGGTCCCGGCGCTGACTCGCCCACGCTGAGCACTCCACCAACGTGTGGAGTGCGGTGTCGTCGCCGGAAACCTCGCAATGTTGACACCGGGGTGTGACCTCACGATGGATGCGAAACAGATAGCTACCGAAGCATCCATGCCCGGTAACGATCTGCGTCGCACGATACGTGAGGTCACCATGCTGCCTCTGCAGCCAATCGTCCATGATCGGTCTCACCGCCGCGATCATGGTGCTACCCCATCTGGGTTGCTCAAGTCGCACCCTCCATGACTCCATGAGATCCTGGTGGAGTTGGGACCGCCGGTCCTCGATTTCTCGAGACGTAGGCCTGTGGTCCCGCTCCAGCGCCTCCTTGCGCCATTGGAACAATGACGCAAGGGCTCTGCTTCCAGGTCCCATGGAGGGGTCCCGGCTAGGAGACATGCAGCCTCTCCGGAGATCGTGCGGTACCCTCTTATTGTTTTGACGGCCAAGGTCCTCAACGGTCTATTAAGGAGCGTTGAGTTGTTGGCCGTCAACCGCGCCGCCCATACGGGAGCCCCGTATAGGGCCAGAAAATAGGGCTTGAGGCTGCTGCCGCGTCGAATACAGTATACTAATAATACTTGCCGTACGGGCGTAATTGCAATCGTTTTCCAATTTTTAATAAACTATATCGTCCTCGTTTCACGTCTGTTGTCAGGCGTCACTGGTACTCACGCAGAAGGTATTTCAAGTGGCGCCCGGCGGATTATATCGTCCTGATATATTTTAATGCTACACTGATTCATTCCTTCAAGATACTTCTACCTATAGACCTCAGGCACCCTCACTTGCACACACTACAGCACCTACCCACTACCTTGTATTTATTTAAACCAGAAAATATAGTGCAAGTTCTTACCAATGTTTTGAGGGTTTCGGAAACTTGACATTCAAATGATCAAGTATACTTTTTTCATTTTCGAGAAGTAAGCCTGCGTCGACGAAGTTCTCGAGCGTAGGAAACCGTTTCTTGACTCGGGGTGAGATCATTGTGAGAACCATAGTAAGGCACAGGCACACGTAGCGGACTATTGTCCGCCGCATCAGCCGCCCGCGCTCGTCCTGTACTCAAATCATCTAATTAATGATGTCCCGACTGTCTGTTAAACTGACACAATTAGGTACATAGTGTTGACGGCCACAATATATAATTGGGATAGTAGAATTTCTGAGGATTAATCAACATTTTCTGGGCACGATTTAATCTCGGTAAAAACAGTACGCTATGGTAGTTTAATTGTATCATCTTGATAATAAGAACATAACTAAAATTATAATATCATGCGGTTTTCGTAGTAAGTAGTTATAAGGATGCCTGTTGTGTTTTGCTGAGATAAATAATTGCATAAGTCGATGTAACACGTGTTTCTTTTACTACTTTTTATTGTGATAAAAATACATACTTCCTTGTCAAGCTATCAATGTTATCAGATGTGTTGTTATAACTAACTTGGTTTCAATTTATATTTATACATACACATTATCGTTGTCATAGCGTAAAGATTAGATTAGGAATTACGAGGTGCTATAAATGCGGAAGATTCTTCTGATTGTATAAGAATTGGACAAATGGGAGATATTATGTGTGTAAAATAATAAAATAGATATTTTCATATTCGTTAAAAAGATATCAACGCGTGCGGAGTCGCAGGGTTACCTACTAGAAAAATACCAGTTAATGGAGGATGTTATCTCGTTATCTCCCCGTCATCTTTCCATTGTTTATACTCGCTTCTTTAATGTAATGATAACACGTCTAAAATGTTGTGTATTCTTGCCTCTAGGGCTGCTAACTGCTAAGTGATTGGTACACTTGACATAGTTTGGTATGTTCCTAACAAAATGATGGATTGGTTGGTGTTCTTACGTAAATAAGTTATCTACATTGCATGTTATCTTTTTGTATTATTCATCGTGTGTACGAATTTAATTACTTTTATATCTTTATTACGATATCATCTTGGTATGGGTATGCTGACTCATACAAACTTCTAACTAAAAGTTGAAACTAGCGCCAAAACGCACGGCACGATAAGTATTCTTCGTTTTCTCGATAGGTATTACGTCTACCCGTATGACCTGTGAATCTGGCATTTACCTGCTTCATGAGACCCCGTCTCTATTAACAGATACCAATTAAGAGGTAAACCTCGCGTCACATAAAAAGAACGCTTACCTTCAAGCTGCGCAGTAGACTATTTATTGATCTATATGGCGGTTACAGCGAATAAGAGCGAGGGTGCCGATGCGCAAACACACCCCTCTCTCTCTCGTACAGTGTTCTTTTTACGTGAACACCAGTATACTACTTACTATTTGCATACTTTGAGGATGAGCTTCTTCCTTTCCTATAAGTAGGTACTAGAGAAGCCAGCGTAATAGCAAGTTGGGGTCTGCTCTTATTATACTATCACCTAAAAAGCCTAACCTAGGTGTCATGCTAAAAAGTATCTAATATTTGTATTTACATACCTGTCCATGTATAGTGGCGGAGACGAATACGGCGATAGAGTCCGGCCAAGGTATAGTCGTGTATTGATTCCACCAGCGGTTCATTACCACAGTTACATAGAACCCTAATACGAACGATAGAGGGATCACATTTCCATGGAAACTGCAATAATTCACAACGCCTTCGAACAGTCTACGGCAAAGAAAAGCAAGTGTTATTCTTTTTTCCTTACGTAATAGGTACGAAAATATTTAAAATGTGTTTCAATTAAAATAAGTTGCTGGTAAAAAAACAGTGGTAACATGCAGTGAATGAATGTCTATAATTTATTATGTAAAAATGTATGACAATAACAACTACGACTGTAAAACAAAATATATTTTTTTTCAGCGGTTAACATTCTTGGCTTACCTAAATTATTATAAAACCAAATCGCAGTAAACAAAAGACAAAGAGAGTAAGACAAATTAGCGTATAGAAACCCAAACCACCAAGTTTCTATTTTTACATAGTCCATTGAAATGTTACATGAGCTTTGCATTTTTTAGAGGACGCAATTTTATTTTTGGGACATGTGTGGGGGCTTATAAGCAGTGGGGGCAATAGAAGCTTAACCTCAAGTTTGTGGGGTCGCCACCCTTATCCCCCGGCCGCCATCTTGGAAAAAGGGGTAAAAACACTTGCCATATATTGGGCGAAACCGATCAGGATTTTAAATAATAATGAAAATTGTGGAATGTATTAGTGAGTTTATTCAGAATGTATTATTATGTCCACCAAGTGCCAACAATCGAAAGCATAAGTAATACAGCATGAATGTTCCTAGGTGTGAGTGCATAAAAAAAATCTCACTTTTTTGCTTATAACTTCTTTAATTTTTAATTTAGGGCAAAAAGTTATAACATATTTGTAGGCAAAACAATTTGCTACAAATTATGACTTGCAAATTTTTTGTAAGACGTGTTTTTCCAAGATGGTGGCCGGGGGACAAGTGTGGCGACCCCGCGAACTTGAGGTTAAGCTTCTATTGACCCCCCCAACACATGTCCCAAAAATAAAATTGTGTCCTCTAAAAAATGCAATATTCGGTCCTTAAATTGTAACATTTCAATGGACTAACACTAGTTTGTTAAATTTAATCTCATTACTGCACAAAGGTTGGTTATCCTAAAAAACTGAACCATAATGACTAATATTACTAAATACTTTTATTTGACTTTAATGTTACCTTTTAGAAGGATCATCCAGAATTAAGCGGTATGTTAAATTGAGTACATAATATAAAAGTAGAAATACTACAAGATCTAACCAGACCAATTTGTATATACTTCCACGCCATCTGAAACAAAAGAATAATACTTAAGTTCTACATAATATTATAAACTGTGAGAGGAGAAGGAGACCCTGCTCTCTATTGTGGCCAAGTAAAATATTATATAAGAAGGTTAATTTAAAAAAAAACTTCATACCTTGGATGTTATGAAAATGGATTGCTGTTCGTTTGTCGCGCTCTCTAGAATGCCTGAACCGATTTGGTTAATTTCGGTTTGTAAATATTGGTAGAAGTTCAGGGAAAGTTTATTAAAATGTATTTTTTACATTTAAGGTGGTACGAAGAACGCCGGGACAATTAGTTCGTAACAATAAAACCACCATAATAGTTTCCTCGAATCACCTATTTGTTACTGTGAGACTAGCTTAATGTGTGTAATGGGTCTGCAATAAAATATGATCTATATTTAATACGACAATTGGTCCGTCTGTCGCGTTTTTCAATTTACGTACATATTTTTTTTATATATATTTTAAATATATATGTATATTTTTTTTTATATTTTTTTTTATATTTGAGGCGATACAAAGTTCCCTGGGATAACTAGTAATTTTTAATCAGCGGAGACATTATGTTTTGCTTATTATGATTATTATTTATTTATTTATTAATTGACCAAAACATTACATAATAGTACAGTCTGCATGCATAACATCCACTTATTTAAACCTCGAAAGTATTTGTGCGAGTGGGAGTTCCGAATTTTAACAAAACAATGTAATGAATAAGTTAATAACACTAGTTTTAACATTAACAACCAATTTACACTAATATTGAATATAAATGGATACACTAATACTACAACGATTATGTAGTTTATAGATAATTTAAGTCTATATTTTCTAGTAGGTATTTTTGCAAGGATTTTAAGTAGGGCTGTTCGGTAACGTATTTATTTATGATACTTTCAGCTACACTATGGTTAAATTTAAAACGGTCATCGATTTAAATCGACAGTAGAACGAATATGAAGATACATGGGGCACACTAAAAGTTTTGAACTTCTAGCTAATCGGAACTATTTGAATTTTGAATGTTATATTTTTAAACGTTGCAACCTTCTTAGTAATAAAAAAAAACAATTGGCGGGAAATCATTTGTCAATTATTGTTTTTTATCACACATCAAAGTTCTACGTATGCAACGAAAATGGAATTTAGCCGAAAAGATTTTATAGCGATGATTTTTTATGATTTTAAAAGTTCTCCCTCTCCGCAAGACTGTGCCGCTGAAGCACCTTGTTTGAGCACCGTGAGGTGATGGTTTGCTGAATTTGAGAGAGGTCGAGTTTCTTTACATGACGAATTTCGTGAAGGGCGGCCGTCAACTGCCGTCAACGAAAATAATGTGGCTACTGTTAAGCGGTTAATTGAAGAAAACCCGCGGATTACCTATGAGTCAATTCGAGGACTATTGGGGATTGGTATGAGTCAAATCCAGAAAATTTTACACGAAGAATTGAAAGTTCGGAAATTTTGTTGTCGTTGGATCCCTCATGAACTGACAGCGGAGCAGAAGCGGGCTCGCGTGGATGGAATGGTGCTCACAGATGCTAATGAAGTACGACCACGGACATTCTAATGCTGTTTATGAAATTGTCACAGGAGACGAAACCTGGATTTATTGTTTTGAACCCGAAAAAAAACAGCAATCTTATGAATGGGTGTTTGAAAATGAGAACAAGCCAACAAAAGTGAGGCAGGCGAGAAACGTTGTTAAAAAAATGATAGCGTTTTTTTTTCTCAGCTACGGGTCCCATCTTTACAATTCCACTTGAAGATCAAAAGACTGTTAATGCCGAGTGGTATTCTACCATTTGTTTACCCAGGGTGTTAGAAAAAGTTCGCGAAAGACGACCCAAAAGCCGCGAAATCCGCCGAAAATCAAAGATTTGATGAGAGGTTTCACTTTTACCAACTCCGAAGAGGCAGTGATGAAAACATGCCTTCAGATCTGTGGTCCTCCTGTTTTAAAAAATGGTTCGATCGCATGAAAAAATGTTTAAAATGTAAAGGAGAGTATTTTGAAAAGCAATAAACATAATATTTTGGTTTTAACATGTTGTTTTTTTAAGTTACGCAAAACTTATAGTGTGACCTACGTATGTGAAAAGTGTGATTTTACTCACTAGAGCATACCCAGGAGCCCCGGCAATGGACGTTAAGGCATCCATTTAAAAAAACAAGCACAAGGACAAGTACGTATCCGACATCGAATATAAACTCAAAACTGACTCTTTTTATTATATTTATTATGTAACCCTTCAAATTATGGTTGATTTCCTTGTGTGTTAATTACTCTCCTTTTCATAACGCTTCATGTCATCTCCTCAACCTTAGAGCGAGTACTCAATCTTTATCTATTTTATATGTTTAATTAAGATTAGGTAACATGAAAACTCGCTTTAAATAGAACACAGCCTTGAGTACCTACATATCTCACATAGTAATTTCATCAAAGTTTTTTGATTAGTTTAAAGTTTAAACCACGGCATTGGAATTTAAAAAAAGTATGCAGTATAATTACTTGTATTATAATATTTCCTTAATTCATTATAAACGTAGAATAGAATAGAATAGAATAGCGTATTTTATCTCAACACAATACTTTTGTATTTAAAAATCTTTTAAATTTACAACGGCTTAACGAAGAGGAAGGTATAAAATTATTGTGAAGGAATTTACCAATGTCAGTAATTACTCACAATCACAGACATTGAGTTCGTAAGTAGGTATGTTTGGTTTTGGTGTAAACGAGCCAGCCGCTCCCATGTCCATTGCTGTGGGAGTCACTGGTACGCACCAGACGGAGTTTCCAGTGGCGCCCAATGAAAACCCCGCGTCGTTGGGGTTGGGTTTTATCCCGCGTCGGTGAGTGAATCTGGTTGGAATCTGTGGGGCTGAGCCCCGGAGCACGTGACCCTTCTAGCCTGCTTCTGTAAGGACAGCGGGTGACAGCGGATCATGGAGGTCGATGGTCCTAGCGTAAATGAGTCTGCGGCGCCCTGGCGGCTGACTGCGGAACTCAGCGGGGAGGGAACGCTCCCTCTCCCTCTCGCCCGCCTCATTCGCGAGCATGTCTTGCTCGCAGAAGGACACGGCCGCGTTCCACCTACTCGCGCAGGAGACAATGGCTTGAAGCATGGTTTTCAGCGAGAAGGTATCCACGCCCAGACCCACTATTAGGTCCCGGCGCATTCCCGGTCATTAAGTTCCTCCATTTATACAAAATCATTTGTACTTACAAAAGAACGAGAAAGAGTGATTATTACTAGCCAATAGTAGTCTACGAGAATAATTATTTCAGCTCTATGAAACTAAATGCGTATATGTACTAATTAATCAAGAAAACTGAAATATCCTTGAATGCCATTGTTTAACCTTTATATCCCCTCTATATGCGCTTAAATACAATAGCATGCACTGAAATACGAGTAGTAGCAGCAACCAGTGATCGTATAGTAGCATTCCATCTAAAACTTTAATGACATTCGTATGTTTATTAGTATGCGTAAGTGTTATAGCTGTTTTATCAGTTAGAAGTAATCATTTGAGTTCTATTACGTCATTGGTTATAGCCATATGCGATTAAAGTTCTATGGGCAAATAAATCTAGAGTAGTTAGTCATTGAATGTTATTTATTAGCATAGTCAAATACTTAGTGGGAGGAAGGACGTTCTAATGATAAACACTACGAGTATTAGAATCAAAAACAGAGGCAAAAGGCTGTTGTTATTTAGAACGAACGTTTTCTGACGCGGCTTACGGGTAGTGCGATTTAGTAGAAATCTTCACGTTACAGTTATTAGTGGTTCCCAACCGGTGGTCCGCAAAAGCCAATATATGGCGGTTTTTTTTTAATTAACGTGGGCGTCGTTGGTAAAACGAAAAGTAACCCAAACCCAGGTTGGGTTGCGTAAAGAACTTCGTTACTGACGGGGGTTCCCCGACCGCACATTTTTTTTATCTATTTAACGCTACTTAATTTAAATAAGCATATGGTGCCCGGGGTGCGCAGAATGGTTATTGCTTTTATACAGTAACGAAAACCGTTAAAATATGTAGTCATCTAATAATCAAATGAGGAAACTCGGCATTGTCACAACTTTAATAACTAGAGTAGGTACCCATTTGTTACAGCATCCGACGGACTAGACTCTCAAAACAATGGATTAATTCATCGCAATATAACAATATGTTCCAATTGTACCGGTTTAGTGATCACGCTAATGTTAAGTTTAACCTTGACTGAGAAATAGCTGCCTATCGTGCCATCATCACGCGATATCGTACACACACGTCTGTCCCATGACGATAGGCGGTTTTGTAATGATCTTTTTTTAATAAGTCTACCTCATCACTATCACGTTATCATCCTTTCGGTAAAATTACTAATCTTAGAACTGTACTAAAAACCCAAAGTTTGGTTTATCTTACGTACGTTCACATAGTAATTTATGCCAATTAACATGTTATTAGTGATAACTCATAATATCTTTCTAACTACTGTCAACAGAAACACATATCTGCAAGTATGGGACATAATTTTCAGTACAACATGACGTGTACTTACACTATGAAAATCAGTCGTTTTGAATATTGCACTTTGTATGACAATGCATCATAAAATGTCTCTTCAGTAGTTCTCCACGCCATTTGATATTGGATAAACTCACTTTATAAACTTACAACTGTCGCGGCATAGTGTCTCATGTGATCACAAAACACTCACTACATAAAATATTCTTCACGCGCTCAGACTAAATAATTATACTTTTAACGAGTTTTAAAAGGCAATAAGGTATGTTACCCATTTAAGTTTAGAAAGCATTTATATTTTTTGCCACGAGATTAGTGGTTTGGGTCAACGATAGGACGACATTTTAGAATGACGAATATGACGAGGGAATTTACCACAGAGGACAAAAAAGTCAACTCTTTCGGATATTGCTTCAAAAAATCTTCTAAAAATTAAACAGGGCGTTCGCACTTATTGATTCGAGAACAGGTTACAACCTAAGTGTGCAGGTGAACACTCCAAATATTCGTTTGATTCGTTGCAATCGAGACTATTTAAATAATCATGCTAACAGTGGAAGTATACCCTTAAGTGTAAACTGAGCCGAGACTCGTAGACGACTATTACGTCATATCGCGCAGTTTTTGTTCTTCTTTCGGTGTAGGAGGCAATGTGACTTAAGTGTAAAAACTATTATTAAACCTGACTTTGAAAGCAGAATTGTATGAGAATGGTCATTCCGAAAAAAATCCAGTGATTTACCTTGACCCGGCTGCTTAAAAGCATAATGATGGTAATGAAGTGTGATATGTTAACGTAAATGTTGCTAGGTCATAGATGATTCACAGCCAAGTATACCGGTATACCGTCACAATTACGTGGAAGTAATGTCAAACTCCAAACAAATAAAAGCAAATTATTATAAAACGAACTCTTTAGAGACGTCCTTCATAGGTATATACAAACTCTTTTCTCAAACCAATATCTAAAGTATCGTATTTGTTCCAATTCTAAGTCTGTTCTCAAGGGTTTCATTGACTTTAAACTTTGTTACCAAATATCTGAGAATCAACTAATTATCTATCATGAACTGAAAATCAAATTCGGCAGACACCGCAGGCGTTTTTACACTAAACATTAAACATCAAAGCAGTCTTTAACAGTCACAAAGTGTTAACAAAATTCTTAACAGGATTTTGGGTGCAAAGGGGCTCTACCAACATCTATAGGGCCCCAGCGACCTCACTTGCTAGTGGCGCACCTGCTGATAAACGGACGAGGCTCGTTAATTTACGGTACCTATGGAGTGGCTTCGGCCCCTACGTGGGTACCAGGTGTTACAACAGTGTTGGTCCGGGGGGGTACCACCGTGCAGCTGTGCTAAAGCCCCCCAAGTAACCCAGCCCAGGCTGGGTTGCGTTAGGGGTTCAGCAGCTGCACCGCCGGGCCCGGGGCGATGTGTGGTGCAGCAGGTATGGGACCAGTGGGGGCGAAACTGAGTCTAGTATGGGTGGTGTGGGTCGATTCGCCGGCCAGGGAGACCCTTAGCAACGGCGTTGCCGCGGCCGCCCGCAACACAGTCATGGGGCCCGCCTGGGGCCAACCACAACAGGAGGCTGCCCCACATGTTGAGCATAATCCTGATGTGGGATCGCCGCTCCGGGTGGTAACCGGTGTGGGGTAGCGGCGGCCTTGCATCAGGGGGGTTTGGGAGCCCTTCCGTCCGGCGAGTCGGCTCCGACCTAACCACACGGTTCTAGACAAAGCTAGCCCCTGCGCTTTGTCACTTACTGCTGCACAAAATGTCGCCCTGTCTTCACGCTTCTTCTTCAAAATCTACAATGGCAGTGCAACAAAAAAGAAATAAACGTTACACAGCGGCCCTAGGAAACCCCACAACTTCACATTTCGAGGTGGAGTTCACTAACGTCCGTGGACTCCATGCGAACCTCGATACCGTCCACCACCACCTTGAGACGGCACGGCCCGCTGTGATGTTCCTCACGGAGACACAAATACGCCGCCCTGACGACACGTCTTACCTGTGTTACCCCGGCTATGTCATCGAGGAACAATTTCGAGACAAAGCCGGGGTGTGCGTGTTCGTTAGGGCGGATGTTTGCTGCCGCCGGTTGCGCTGCCTAGAGAACCCCTCCAATTCCGTCCTTTGGCTGCACGTAGACCATGGCTCTATGAGCCAGATCTACGTGTGCGTCTACCGATCCCACACAGGGGATTCTGAGACAACAAAGCTCTTCCAGTACCTCAGCGAGACGGCTGATGAAGCGCAGGTGCGGTTCCCGAACGCTGACCTAGTATTTCTGGGGGACTTCAATGGCCATCACATTGAATGGCTGGGGTCCCTCAAGACTGATCATGCGGGTAGAGCCACCCATGCGTTCGCTCTCTCCCACGGTCTGACCCAGATGGTATGCGGGATCACCCGGATACCAGACAGGTCAGATCACGCGCCCGCTCTGCTGGATCTACTGCTGACGAGTCGCCCAGCCCAGTACAGTGTTTCGGTAGGAGCCCCACTGGGTAGTTCCGACCACTGTGTTGTTCACGCTGGCATGAAGGTGTCACCTCCTGCACGTCCTGTACAAACGTCACGACGACTATGGCACTACTCGTCAGCGGATTGGGACGGTCTACGCGATTATTATGCGTCCGTCCCCTGGAGCCAGCGCTGCTTTGTTGGAAAGGCTCCTTCGAATAGTGCTTCTGCTATTGCTGGCGAGATCAGTTTAGGGATGGATTATTACATCCCTTTCACTGATGTCGCCAGTATCCGCAGAGCCCGTCCCTGGTTCGGGCGAGATTGTGCCAAAGCTGTTCGACAAAAACAGTCGGCATATCGCGCCTGGATCAGGGCCCGGGCTGTGCGCGACCCAAACGTGGGCCACCTCAAAGCAGCGTACAACCGGGCCACAAAGTCGAGTAAGAGGGCCTTTAAGAGAGCGGATGCCCAGCGCGTCGCGCGGCTTGGTCAGGAGCTCACTTCCCATCCCACGGGCAGCCGTGGATTCTGGCAACTGGCCAAAGCCGTGCAATCTAACTTTTGTCAGCCCTCGCTGCCACCGCTGCGTTACCCAGATGGAACACTGGCTCACAAAGCCCAAGAGAAAGCGGATATGCTCGCAGACCTCTTTGCGGCTAATTCCCGGGTCGACGACCGTGGCCTGCAGCCCCCCGCCATCGCCAACTGTGGCCACACAATGCCTGATATTGTTATCAGGCAATGTGATGTACGGGCAGTGCTGCGGTCACTCGACACGCGGAAAGCCAGTGGCCCTGACGGCATTCCGGCGGTGGTGCTACGAAAATGTGCAGCTGAGTTGTCTCCAGTATTAACGCGTCTGTACCGCCTGTCATACTCTTCAGGGCTCGTGCCGGAGGTCTGGAAGGAGGCGAACGTACAACCGATCCCCAAGAAAGGGGATCGGTCCGATCCAGGCAACTATCGACCCATAGCTGTCACCTCAGTCATTTGCAAGGTGCTTGAGCTCCTTATAAATAAGCAGCTCATGCAATTCCTAGACGATCACTCTCTAATCAATGATCGACAATACGGCTTCAGGCCAAAGCGATCAACGGGTGATCTTCTGGCATTCGTAACGCATGTCTGGGGTGGGGCTATGGAAAGGCACGGCGAGTCCTTGGCTATTAGCCTGGACATCGCCAAAGCCTTCGATAGGGTCTGGCATGCTTCGCTCCTTTCCAAGCTTCCGGCATATGGTCTACCTCCTCAACTGTGCAGCTGGATTGCCAGCTTTTTAAACGAGCGCCGAGTGCGGGTCCTCTGCGATGGCCAGGCTTCTCGCTTCTTGCAAGTGAATGCCGGGGTACCGCAGGGGTCCGTACTATCACCAACTCTCTTTCTTCTGCATATCAATGATATGCTATCCCTCGGGAACATTCATTGCTATGCAGATGACAGCACACTGCACGGGAGTTACTCGGTTCGTCCGACGGCGGGGCGATCTGAGATTGAGGAGGAGAGACGACGACTCGTGGCTGATCTCGACCGTAACCTCGACAGTATCTCTCAATGGGGTACCGAGAACCTGGTCGAGTTCAATGCCCGCAAAACACAGGCGTGTGCATTTACTGCGAAGAAATCCCCTTTCCTTCCCCTACCCTCTCTTCAGAATGCATTATTACCAATGAAGGACAACCTTGATATCCTTGGCATAGACGTTCGTCGAGAGCTCAATAATAAAAACTACATCGAAAGATGTATAGGGCTAGCTTCGCGGAAACTAGGAATACTGAATAAGGTAAAGAGATTCTTTACACCGGACCAGAAGTGTCTGCTGTACAAGACGCAGATTAGACCCTGGGTCGAATACTGCTCTCACCTCTGGGACGGCTCCGCGAAGTATCTGCTGGACGCTCTCAACGCTATGCAGCGACGGGCTATCCGTATTATAGATTGTCCGGAGGTAACGGGAAGCCTTGAGCCGCTAGTTCAGCGCCGAACAATAGCTTCCTTGGCCGCAATCTACCGTATTTACCACGGCGAGTGTTCTGAAGAGCTCTTCAATCTGATCCCACCCTCTTCCTTCCGATCCCGAACGACTCGTGCCGGGCAGAGATGCCACCCCCACACAGTGGATAGCATGTTCGCGAGAACCGAACGTTTTAAACGTTCGTTTCTCTGCCGAACGATAGTGGCCTGGAACGCCCTGCCTGTGCACGTGTTTCCTCCCACATATAATCCTGGGTTCTTTAAGCGGAGCGTGAAGAGGCACATCAGTAGGTCGTCAAGTTGAGGGCCACTCTCAATAGTAATGTGTGCTGTGAGAGTGGCCCACAATCGCTAGACGTCGTCACGATTTACCACCAGGCGGGCGGCGTCCATTTGGCAAACCAAATATAAAAAAAAAAAAAAAAGGATATTGACAAAGCATGATCTTACTACTCTACTCATTTAAAAGGGATCTAATATATTATACTGACTAATGAATTTAGTCATAAAACTGAAGCGATGACAGTGAAGTCCATAAATGGGTCGGCTCAAGACATAATATTAAGGATTATCACTAACTGTCGTCGTCTATATCGCAAATATGTACATTGGCTTTCGTGATAGTCCTAAGAATGTTTTTACGATAAGTATTATACAAAAATTGAAGTTCTAAATCAACCTATGGGAACGGGCGCCCAGCAAAAAAAAGGTTAAGAGAACGGGAATGCCCCGTTCACCCTTGCGGAGCTTCGCGTGTATTAGTGTAAAAGAAAACGTAACATCTCTGTACCTTATACATATTAAAAATGTAAGCTCTAAACGTCTCGACCACAAGTAATAAAACAGCATAAGAAGTCAAAAATAAGTACATATAATTTAAATTAATATGAATCATAGAATGCAAACTAATTAATTACATCCTACATTAAACGCAATATTTTAAAGGTTTTAAATACCAGTAGTTTAGTATAATTTTCATGATTAGAACTAGGAATTTCCGTTAAATAATACAGTCATTTGAAGGCCGTCATTTATTCCATGTTCATGCAAGATTAGTACGTTGCATTTCGATCAAATAAATATTAGTTGGTGGGTACCTATGTCCTTTTGATACAACTTCTATTTTTACAAAATTCATAAAATTCATGAATTTTGTAAAAAATAAGAATGACCATCAAGAATCAAAAGTTAACATAGTACACATTAACTAAACACATCTGTTTATTAAATAAAATAACATTGCAATAAAAAAAATATTATCCTGAAATTCCATAAGGGTAGTATTTAACTGCTAATCAAAAAAATTTCGTTTTGTAGTCAAGAAATACCTTTAAGCAAGCAAAATAATATATATATATATATGTTTGGACATTCTTACACAACGTCATCTAGCCCAAACTAAGCTATAAGTTTGTGCTATGGGATCTAGACGACTGATAAACATACTTATATATTTCTAAATACATACATAATATACATAAAAAACACCCAAACTCCGTAACAAACATTTGTGGATCAGACAATATTGGATTCGACCCGGGAATCGAACCCGAGACTCCGGTGTCGAAAGCCGATGCACTACCGACCATGCCACCGAAGCAGTCAAAATACTGACTTCGCAGCAAATAATAAACCTCAAAATTTATTAATTTTGGCAGCAATTTACGCATAGGTAGCTATTTATTTAAATATTCCAATGTATCCATGTCGGTTTGTCCTAAGACTTTAGAAGGTTTTGTTGTGCAATCAGTATATTTTGATATGCTAATCATATTTTTTGTACGTTAAATATCTTATAATTCGTAGGGCTCTTTCCACCGCAGGTCTTCCGGCCGTAGTACGTGAACCAAATGGGTTAGCACGAAGCGATGGAAAGAGACCGGACGGTATGTCATTGCTACCGTGGAAGATGAGAAGGCCTTTGGTGTGGGACGCTACATGCGTTGACACCTTAGGACCTTCACAACTTCCAAACACATCCGGATGTGCCGGCGCTGCTGCTTCATCGGCTGAAGGCCTCAAATGGCGTAAATATGCTAACCTAGCAGGTGATTACATATTTGAGCCGTTTGGCGTTGAGACACTGGGGTCATGAGGTCCGAGTGCTTGCCGCCTTTATAGAGACATTGCTAAACGCTTAATCGATGCTTCTCGGGACCAAAAGGCTGGCTGGCTATTTTCTGGCCCAAAGAATAAGTATCGTCATCCAACATGGCAACACAGCCAGCATTCTGGGAACCTTCCCAGTCGGCAATGACGCGGAGGATTTTTAAACGATATTTTGTAATGTAAATATTTTTAGTTATTTTAGTATTATAATTATGTATATTGTAAATCTTATTCTTAACTTAATCTCAACGGGTGACTCAAATTATTTTTGTTACGATTTATGTTAAATTGTTTCTCGGCGAATACTCGGCCGGTTTCGGATTTTCTTGCACTCATCAAAAGATTACAGAATTATCCAGGTTGTTACGAAACCAGAATTTTGAATTTAAACTCGCTTCGCTCAAATATATGCTGCAGCGTAACGGTACGTTTCGCGACTGCGGCGACCTAGTTATAAATAATTGTTAAACAATTGTTTTATTTGCAGGGAAAAAAATATTTGCTGTAAAATTCAATTTTTCATGTTTATAAATTGAGGGGCGATAAGTTTTTTGCTGTGTATTTAAATTTATCCCATTCGATAATAATGGATTAAAATTTTCCAATTGTTCCAGGTGGTAAACCTGTGACGAACAAAAAACGGTAATCCTTAACATGACGGATATACTACATAAATATTTTTAAAGTACATTTGTAAGTTAAAATTAGACCAATTTATTCAACATTGACTAATTTTCCGAGAAAATTACATTCATGTTCGTAAAATAATTGTTGGATCGATCCCAGCACGCTACGCTACAACAGCATGATTGTAGCGAGCGTAGACGCTATAATAATACTATTAGTACCAAGTCCCATTCCTACAGGAGTAAAAGGCAATCTTACTGATAAAGAAATTTAGTGCACGAACTAAGAAGGTAAAAAAGACTGAAAAACTTTATAATAAATTTATATTAGATCTTTTTGATAAAGTAGCGGATGTGGTGGTATGGATTGGTGAAAAACGTAACTGCAAAAAGACGCTCTCTCTACATTCGGACACCCGAAGTTCTCTGGTCATTATCATGGTTATGATGGGTAGTGACGTTCATTAAAACCATTGCAAGCATAAGCATAATCAGCAAGGCACCTTAGTCAAGCTTTAGACCACTGGTTAAAGTAAAAAGAATTGTGCGGTCGGGAGACCCCCGTCAGGAACGAAGTTCTTTACGGCAATGTAACCCAACCAGGGTTTGGGTTACTTTTCGTTTTACTAACGACGTCGACGCTAATTTAAAAAAAAAAGCGGACCATGTTTTGGCTTCTGCGGACCACCGGTTTTGAACCACTGATAAGCGTGACGATTTCTACTAAATCGCACTAACGGGTAGTGCCGCGTTAGAGAACTTCGTTCCAAAAAATATTAATACATTACGTTCCAAATTTAGATATAGAGACAAACATCATATAGGTACAAGCATTACGTAATCTACAGTATAAACACATTTTTAAAGAATAAATTATATAAAAATATGTACATAACCGTTTGATGTCGTATGTCTAATTGTCAATGTGCCAAATGTTATGTGTAAGTTTAAAAAACAATATGAAGATAGGCCGAGTGATTGATTTTTAAGGAGCATTGAACCCTAGGAAGTCCTTTCGTGTAGGAAATTGCAGTGTGCAGTGTAGAGTGTACTGAATAATTAATTGTCCTTGCCTGGTAACTGTAGCCATTTGAACGGTCATTGTTTCTACGTCAGAAGTGGTTGAGGTTTGAACAGTATCTAGAAATAAGGGAACTTTCCTATACTTATCCGTCTATACTTTACTGGGTTTATATCTACTCGTATGTTGGAGTCTAGTTATTGCAATATGTGGCGATATTTTGTATCTATAGTAGACTTGGTAGATTGTAAGTGTATATCTTATTATTATTCAATACTACGTAGGTAGTACAAAAAAGTTTATAATTCTGTTGTCGAATCTGAGTGTAACTGAACACGTTAATTGTTTGAAAGAAAGTAGCTATATTTTGTTTCGCCGGGCGCCACTGGAAATACGTTCTGCTTGTAACCAGAGACGCCCGGCAACGGATGTTAGAGCGGCCGCAGCCTTAAAAAAAAAAGCTGTATTTTGTTTAAGAATATGTAAACAATCTAACAATGAATGCCTTTGATCATACTTTAGTATGAAAGAAGGTGAAATATGTCAGTATGTGCGATTTTATATCACTCCGATACACTTTGCAAAATTAAATGTTTGTTAATAGAGGACCTTATATCCTGGATTAACTTATTAAAAACTTCTTTTTATGCCGCTAATGTGGTTCCGTGGGAGTTTGTAACGAAAACTCTATAGATACGAATATCTTGCGAGCATCAGCTGGTACTAGAACTATAAAAATAGGATAACATAAATCTTAAAGTCTTGGAAATTTCAAACCAACCTTGCATAAAAAGGTCTACTAGGCTATAATGAGTAAACAGGTAGTACTCACAACCTAGTAAATATAGGTTAATGGTTTCTACAAAACGAACTAATTCAATGAAAGTGATGACTGAATATCGTGCATATAGGTAGTTCCAATTGAAACCAAAAATTGGAAAGAATTTAACCGAACAGATCCTTAACAGTACTTTCACGAGCCTGCTAATATGTACTCCAAGATCTTCGAGGCTCGCAAGAGGTACATCTACCTTAGCAAAATAGTATTTGGCAGGTAATTACAGCTCCGGTTATCGATAAATAGGTTTATCCCATATTACATGGGAAACTATATGAATGTTCGGCTAAAACACTACATATACATACCAAAAATATATAATCATACCAAGGTACAAGATACCTACAGATGTTTCTTGTTGTAGTAACTGTGTTAATTTATACTCATACTGGATGTTACTAATTACATAAATAAAACAACTTCAAAAAATAAAACGCCTTTGAATGATTCATGTGTTATTTTAGTTCCTCATATCTATCACTCTTCTTTAAATTCTTTGGATATGTATATGTATAAATTGGTGTAGAAAAACCGCTGAGTGCGTGTCAACTACCATGATAACTATCATGATTTTTTTCAGATTCTTCGAGCCTATTAGATTTTAGAGGGGGGGGGACGCTCTGTTTTAACAAAAAAAATCGCTTTAAAGTTGAATATCTCGCAAACGGACACCTAAATCAAAAAATTGTCTGAGCAACCTCCAATATTTTAAAAATACCTATCTAATAATACCGCACACGATGGGGTTGACGCGTGAAAAAAATCATCGCCACTTTACTTGTAGGGGAGGTAAGCCCAGAAAAAAATATTTTTCATAACTTTATTGTAGCACTTTGTCGGAATAGTAAATACACATATTCGTGCAAAATTTCATCTTTCTAGCACTAACCGTTGGGGACGGACGGACGGACGGACGGACGGACGGAGGGAGGGACGGACATGACGAAACTATAAGAGTTCAAAGACTTTTATTCGGTAACCCTAAAAATAGAGGAGATTATGAAATTATATCACCGTAGGATTGTAAAAACCGTAAGATTGTTATCACACTACTAGCATCATAGTGAAAATAAATGATTTTACTGGTGATGGAAAAGATAGGCCCTGAGTTTTTATTGGCAGTTTCTTCTCTCACAGGCTCTACCAGGCCTATGTCACTCGCCTAACAACCGCAAAAAAATACGTGACGTCAGCGACAACTTGAAGTTGTAAATCAGTAAGGTTTGTCCTTGTTTGTGACACGGCATTGACCATAGAGTTGATATTGAGGCATTAACGTCATAATTATTGGTCAAATTAAGCTGGTATACCTGTATGACTGTGACTGTGACTGACCAATCACTAAAAATGTGATTGCGCCTATACAAGTTTGTACTTTTTGTAAACCTTGGACCAAAAGGAGTCAATTGGTAAGAAAATAAAATCTGTGCCCGTGGGCTATTAATTGTTATGAACAAATCAATTTGTAATCTGATAAAAAGTTGGTTTTTATATTGGAAAATGATTTGTAAGTGTAAAACGGGCAAAATAAGACACTTTTACTCTGGTGGTTTTTTCGAAAAAATGCGTTATAAAGAAGTTACAACCATTTTGAAGCGCAAAAATGGTCAAATTCAATTTTTTTTTATCTCGGTGTTTTGATCGAATTCAAAAAATCCTGAAAAAAAAATGTTCTTAGATAAATTTTCAATGATTTCTAAATAAAAAAAAATTAAGAACAAAAAATTTTTTTTTTTTGGATTTTGGAGTTTCTTATTGATTGACCGTTTGAATCCTGTCAAATTGCACGCGCTTTATGCGAGTTGACGCGTCTCTATATGCGCATTTTACGATGTGAAAAATGGATATTTACTCATTTTGAAAAATAGTCAGTTGAAGCTTAAGATCTGAGAAGTATTCTGCCGCAGGATTTTTTTGAAACTCACCGAGAGAAAAAAATTTGAATGACTATTATTGCGCTTTAAAATGGTTGTAACTTCTTGATAACGCATTTTTTCGAAAAAACCACAAGAGTAAAAGTGTCTTATTTTGCCCGTTTTACCCTTAGAAATCATTTTCCAATATAAAAACCAACTTTTTATCAGTTAACAAATTAATTTGTTTATAACACTTAATGCCCACCCGCACAAATTTTGTTTTCTTACCAATTGACTCCTTTCGGTCCAAGGTTTACTAAAAGTACAAACTCGTATAGGCGCATTCACATTTTCAGTGATTGGTCAGTCATTTTAGTTTTTCAGGGGGTTTTCGCTTGCCTAATAGGATAGGATTGTGAAGCCGTAAGGTTAAACCTTACGGTTTTCACAATCCTACGGTGACATATACTATATATAGATTTGGTGCGTTTAATAGCTTATACTTGTATGCGTATGATCCCATGAAGAAAAACTTACCTTGTGGGATTTAGCGATGGGATGCGAATGGGACGATGTAAATGATGTTCTATACTTAATAAGGTAGATGTTAAACATACGTTGATAGTAAAACAATTGTATAAAGTGTAGTAGCCATCTAGGATCTAATTGACGTTAGTCACGAAAAGCCCCACCTGTTCTGTTTTCTATTTATATTATGCAACGACATATCCTCTTCACAGCAGTCATAAAAGTGACCTTTTTGGTTGCGACACATGACTAAATTAATAATTCTAGTGTAAACATTAGTCATCCTCGACGATCAACTTGTGCTGTAACAACGGTTGAAACAGCCCTCACACACTGATGACGATTTGTATTGCAGATATATATCGCTAATTTAATTGTTACCCGGTAAGTGCGAAAGAATGAGACGCAGTCATATGCTTTATTGTATATTTCTGGAGTCACTAGTTGCGATTGCGACGAGAATATCGATCTGCAAGAGCGATGACCTTTCGCGGTATTAGACTCTTTATAGTTTTGAATTGTTTCGTCCTGTAGTTAGTCATAAAATTTTATTAAGAAAATTAAGTAATTTAGAACTTTGACTTTGGCATAATCCGCTGTTGTTGAAAAGGTTTGTATTTAAACTATCTAGGTCGTTTACATTTCTAATAGAGATCCTCCGTAAAAAAGTAAACATGGCGCTTACAATACAACAGTGCTGAAATATCAGAAACTCAAACCAACGTTACATGGTAAAATATCCCGATTATTCTATATAATAGAGTAGATTTCTTTTACTAGTTTCTGTATGTTGCTTTTTGTTTATAACACCGAATCAAGAATCACGCTAAAACGGCTGTCTGGAGGTCTATCACCATGTCTTAAAGCAGTATTATTATGTTACCAGGACTTTTATTTCGTACCATGACGTCCTTAAAACAAGCTGTAACTTCTTACTATTACTATTTTTTATACCTTAACTAAAAACATCCTTAGTGGCTTCAAGTACCTAGGTGATTAAAGTAATAAGGGTCAAGTTCACATTCGAGTAGGTAGGTACTCATGGACCACGAGTATTTTGCACTGGTCGCACCCAAATCAAATATGGCCTTACTTACGTTGTGACTTACGAGAACTTGAATAGAAATGGCTATGTAAATTTACACGCATGTTTAGAACAAACGAACGATCACACAATCATGTGAATTATTAGTATTTGCCACAGTAAACGTAATAATCTTAGATACATGAAATATGCTAGCAGTATGTAAACGCAGTTTTTGTTTGCTAGATTTGTCATTCGTACGGATATTCTGATCGCTGGCCGTAAAGTGGACGTAATCTTTTTTTTCCAATTTAGTAAATAATAATCAAAGTACTAAGAAGATAACACGAACACGTAGATGCTTGTGAAAAGTTTATTTCTGAGCTTATTAAGTTCCAGGACATAACGTTGAACATGACACAATGGTGTAGTGAAAACCTTACTTATTGTCAAGGCATGGGTAAGTACAGGACGAAGACAATAATTGTTTACATTACAATGCGTATTATTAGATATTTATGGAACGCAATTGTACTTTGAGCGTGTCATTCTTGATCAGCGTGATATTAGATGGAATTTCGGATAGTATAAAACTTACAAGAACAGTCAAGGAACACCCCATGACGTTACGCTCGCAGACTGTTATTGCTATGCAATATGCAATGCATATAGGTTGTGATTCTTGTGATATAGTTACAGGGGGTCGGTGTGAGTGAGATCGTAGGTCCCGAGAAACTAGATTATTTGTCAAAGCCCATGCCGTTCCATAATATACCGTTCCGAAAACGTGTCGAGTTAATTAATGATGGTATTGTGGTCGCTGTACCATTAATTGCATAGAGTTGCACAATTAGTAATAGGTAGTAAGTAGACATTTTAATGAATTGCGGTTCAGATAATGTATTTCACTATCAAACATGTCTATGTACCTATTGCCCTTATACCCACTAAAGTTTTCAAAACTAGATCATTATACTCGTAGGTACTACCTAACCGTTATTAATAACATAAGACGAGACGCGTCACTTTTTTTTCACTTATCATTATGATAAAATCTCGTTCAGTGACAAGGAGGATAACATGACACTAAAGTAGCATAGCATGACAACTAGCGTAAACAGTTTAACGATTTATGCAAACATGCCGGTAGTCTTCCATTAACTAACCGTACAATCATATATAGGTAAATGACACCACTTTCAATGGCAAACTCTTACTACTGGAAAATGAAGACATCAATTTGGTTTTCGTTTGAAGTAGATTATATTAAATTCATGGGGAATAGGAATACTATGCAAACTTAGTCATAAATTATACACCACCTTTATAAGTAAACCGTAAATCGAGTAAAATTAACTAACAGGGAACTGCTTTTGCATATCATTACCTATGCTTCTTGTAGACAGAGTAGGCAGTTGACATTGATGACTTTCTGTGCTTAGCCTAAGCCGACGAGTCCGCCTTGGAAACTACGCAACTACTTACAAGGTTGGCAATTGAGGAAAAATTAAGGATCCTTGTTTACTTACATACTTAGCTAGATACAATAAACAGCTTAGAATAAATTTATACCATGATTTGATACAATACTTGATTTTGAATTCATCGTATATATTCTCTCGTCCAATGACTAAATTATTTGGATTGCGTGAGCCTAGAAGAGGAAGATTGTGTTTCGTCATAAGTCGTAGCGGCGGTGGCGTAGTGGGAACCGGGCCATATACATAGATATGACGAACCACAACCCTCCTCCTGTAACCATGCATGTATTGCTTATACTGGTGATAGAGCATTGCACTTGCATATAGCATGCAAGTGCTTGCATATATTCCGATGTAGGTATAAAAGCTGAATGTAACCATAAGAGAACTGATAATATCGTTTATTCTGCGAACTCTAATTTAGCTCTTGATTATTGATATCTTCATGGAATAGATATTTTTATAGGCAAATTATAATAGTGTTTTGTTCCTTTGAAAATTCCTACCTACCTTAAAGCACTCAGGGGTATGTAATGTAGAGAGCTACCTACATATTCAAAAAATATCCCTAACAATACCACTAAAATTAGGACGCCCCTAAAAATCACATTTATTTACCCCCTAAATTTCGAACAAATGGCGAAAACCTCTAAGTTGGTAACTTTGAATTAAAAGATTGTCAATCGCGTCAGTTCACGTTAAATTGCAAGCGCATCAATCTAATTTCTTTTTAATAACGTAGACTTTCTTGACAATCGCTTCAAGTGTCGAAGTGGGGATAGCTCTGTCATCTTTTTCAAGGCGCCCGCCCAATGTACGCAGGAAGAAACCCCTGTGGCGCCGGTGGGGCTGACCCTTTTCTGCTTATTCATTTCCGCGGCCTAGACCGCGGCCGCTCCTACTTCTCTGGTACGCACCAGGAATCAATTCCAGTGACCCCGGCTGGGGATGACCCTAAAGTAAATTGCCTCTTTAATTGGTGACGTGTGTAGACTACCAGTAGGAATTTTGACATAGCGCGAGATCTTCAGTCTATAGGTTGCCCATGCCGCCGACTGCCGCAGTCTGCGGCAGAAGTGTGTTTAGCGGCCTTAGTGGTTTAGATGGAAATAGGTACCTCAATAGTTTATCGACTTTTCAATAGGTAATAATATGTTACGTATAGCCTTGAAATTCATTATGCTACTTCGACTACTTCCTAATCCTATTCAAAAGTTGGTCTTAAAAATTGTACGGAACGGCGTACCTACCTTATAATAATTACCATAACGGTTAGCAGTGCGGTACCATTGTTTTCTATGAAAATTAAAGTGTCATAATATTATTTGTAATAAGATAATAAGTTGCTTACCTGTACAAAACTTTCAAAAAAGTACCAAATCCACGACAAGTCGCTACTTCACCAGTATAAGTAACAGTCATTTTAAATTAAATATTATAAAATATCACAGCGTTCGAAAATGTTAATGCAATGTTAATGCACCAATTAAAATAACACCAAAAGCTTGTTTGTTGTCATTCGCAAATTATGTATTTGTATACTAACATAGCACTATGTAGTGAAAACAATAAAGTTAACTCTACATTAAAAGTATTTACTATTTTCTTATCAAATAAGTTACTAATTAACACCTATACATATTTTATAAGCATTATCTTTTGAATTATCACATAGTTTCACACAGTTTCACACAGTTTTAGTTACGATTTCTATGATTTATTCATTGGTAACAGCAACACACTCTCCCCACACAATGGACAGATGGACAGTACGAATGAAAAGAAAATTATGCTTCTTCTTTCTATCTATCAATTCTGTCATTGGATGGAACTTGAATGAATATGCTAGTATAAGTTGGCGTTCCAATAGAGGCGCCACATTACATTAAAAAACGTCATAAATGAGATTTCTGAACATTATCTACCTACAATTAAATTAGTTCCATTTTTTGCCACACGCCAACTTAAACTTGACATGTTGAGTGAGTAGGTAGAGTGAACCTATTATATATAAATAGGTACATCAATATCAAAATATCAAGCGATGTACACACCTTAGCGCTGTACACACCTTTCGGATGTCCGCGCATAGACAAGAAAAGTCTGTCCGACAGATATGAATGTGAACAGCGCTGAATGTTCAAAAGCAACGTTTAAAATCGCAATCATTCATTTTTTTAATTGGATTTTATGGCTTGGTGTCTTGACCTTTAAGCTATTTCATCGTATGTATATTTTTGTACTACGCACGCAATCTGTCAATGGAATTTGTAACCAAAAAAATGCGCAGTTGGTCAATCGGACTACGGGATGCTATGGATGGGACTATAACTTTTTATAAGGTTTAGCCATTCACCGAGATTTACGGAGTCTCATCTGTGGATCAAAGAATCAATCAAAGAATCAATTTCATTTATTCAGTTTAGGCACATAAAGAGCACATATGAATGTCAAAATTTTACAATTTTGTCAATTAATATTATAAAAATACTAAATTAAGTAAGTACATAAATAACCATTAGAAAATGATTTTTTCGTGGTTTAAAGTTATATCAATCGTGATCGTGAAGAAAGAATACAATGTATTATATAGGATTTTAATTTCATTCTCTATCATGAACTTTTTATTTTGGGGACATCACTAGCATAACTATGTACCAACTGGTGCCAACACTACCAACCAACCAACAAAATCCAAACCAAAGACTAAAAGCAAAGCAAGCAAGCAAAATAAAATGTAAAAGTAAAATGGCCGGACTTCGTCGTCGATTTTATTTGTGTTAAAAATTCGGATTTTCTGCGAGATATCTTGTTTATTTGCTATTTGTGGTTAGGTCTACCATATACATAAACTTCCTTTAATGTTTTGCTCTTCGGAATAACATTAAGTGCGTCCTTTATACCAACACAATAACTTTCACCATGAGTGAGAATGCCAACAATGAAGCATTGGAAACTGAAAAGCCGGTTCAGAATGATGTGAAATTCCCGCCTTTCCCTGGTATGCCTAATTTCTTCCCAAGATAACCTTTCATTTCAGAAAAATAATAAATTGAATTCATATTGCTTCCATATCAATTGCTTTTTAGATCCTTCGGACAAGGACTTCGACGAGGATATTCCTGAAGAAGAACGAACTCACTATAAAATTAAATTCGAAGGTGAACTTAGCTCTTCTACACATTTATTACTGTTGCGTCTACTTGCACAAGTTTGAATAAAGTAATGTGTTTTAGATTTGAACAGCGTCAAAAGTTACCGGTTACATTGCACCTCCTGTGATCGTCATTTGGGATGTTCAGCTCGCAATGAACGTATGCGAATGCATCCTATGCTCCGAACTTTAGTTTGCCACACTTGTCATACATTCTACAATAGTGGCGAATTCGAAAAAGGTGATGATGGATCTGAACTCTATTGCCGTTGGTGTGGGCAAGGTGGCCAAGTTTATTGCTGCTCTGACTGTCCTCATGTATTCTGTGCGGTAATATATCACTAATATCTTTCACATTATTAGCTATAACCATAGATTCTTGATAAATTAATTGGATATATGAATTAGATTTAAATGGTATGGTAGAGAGATACTTCATATCATAGCACAAGTGAATTAGGAATATGCCTCTTGACACCTCCAAAGAGTCCTCAAGATGAATAGTAAAACATCCCATGAGATCTATAAATTATAAAAACAATCTCCACACATTTTTTATTGCTTTGTATTCGAAGTCTAGTCAAAAATTGATTAGGTCTCTCATTTCTCATTTTTTATTGAACTACATTCATAATCATTATAACAATAATGGCAGTTAGCATTCTCTAGTCGACTACTAGAGAATGCCAATTGACCATGATATTATTTTCATATCTTGAGTGTATTATTTTTCAGAAATGCATCAAACGTAACTTAGGTATTTCTAAAATTAAGGAAATTGAAAATGCAGATGATTGGAAATGTTTCAAATGCAAACCTGAATGTTTAATAGACTTACGTGCATTGTGTTGGGCTGTCTTACGCTTCTGTGATATGCGAAACAAGTATGTATAATTCTAGCTAACACACACTTCACCACCGAGTTATGTGAATTTAGTGCCTGTACTGGCAAGATTAATATAAGCTGTAGTTGGTGTTGGAGAAAACTCGAGTCCGGGAGTTGATTTTTACATACTCGACTCAATTTCACGGGGTTTCGTTATGCTCATAACTTGAGAGTCCAGAGTGCAGTCGAGCGTGAGTCTTAACTTGATACACGACTCTTAAAAAGAACTCGAGTAACAAATCAAACTCGAGTTTTTAACGAAAGTCGAGTTCAAAGACTAACTCGATGTACCTTCGACTCAAAAAAATGTCGAGCAGAACATGTAGTTTTTTATTATATACCAAGAACATATTTCTTTATACATGTTCCATAGACCGAAAAAATATGTTGACAATATAATAATAATATAATTTATATCAGTTAAGGGCAATGGCCTTATCTGAGATTTGCCTTTATTATAATTGTATTTATCTTTGGACATTTCTTAATCTCGTTCTTCTGAAAAGAAAATTTTAAATAGTGAAAGTGAGTTTGTTTGTCCCTCCTTCACGTCAAAACTACTGAACCAATTGTCCTGTTTGTATGGTTGTAGCTTATAGTCCAGGTCAACATTTAGGATACCCTTTACTGTGGGAAAATCTTTCATTTCTATCACTAATTGCAAAAGGACACATTTAGTACACAACTGTCTGTTTGTTTGAGGTAATCTCGGAAACGGCTAGACGGATTTTAACGGGACTTTCACTGGGGGATAGCTAATTGTATAGCGGGTAACTTAGGCTATTCTAATTTTGGAAAAATCAATTAGCCGAAAGCCCGCGGTTTCGCCCGCGGCTTCGCCCGCTTGGCTGAAATCAACGCGGGCGAAGCCGCGGGCGTTCGGCTAGTAAATTAATAAATTTTAACTTGGCTGTATAACGTACCCTTTCACAAAAAGAAGTTTTTGCATAGTTAAATACATACCTACTACAACGTAATTGCATTTATATAAATTCCTTTATTCCTAAAATTCATATTAAAATAATGTAAGTTTTGATTTACTTTTTACTTTTGAATTTCAATTTCTTTATTTTGCAAGTCACACACAAAGTTAATAACAAATACATGTGAGTCATGTGACACCTTGCAATGGCACAGCAATAATTGAGAGGGCATGTCAAATAAATTAATAATAATAACAATTAATTCATTTACATTACATATTAAAATCCATTATAAATAAAACACGAATATCAGTTATACTATAAACAATAATAGTGATTTAGCTAGTTAGGTGATGGGTGCTCAGTTCAAAACGAGTCGATCTCGACCAAGCTCAAGCTCACAATAAAACTCGAGCATGAATGCTAAACTCGTGTTTAAAGGGATGCTCTCTAAACTCGCAACACTTTGAGCAGGAGTATGTGTCTTAGTGAGTCGAGTATTGCGATTAAGAGCTGAGCACTGAAATGTCGACTCGCGGACTCGAGTTTTCTCCAACACTAGCTATAGTGGTATATGTATATCTCTATAATCCTAGATGCGAAGTTTGTTTATCACTCTTTAAAATATGTATGCTATGCAGACAGTTTAACCTGCAAGGATAGGATAGAATGTTTTCACCCTGGGAATTGGGAATGTGCAAATGAAACTATACTTGTAGAGCTGTAGACATATTTACAGCTTGCCCAGTATAAGTTGGTGTGTGGCAAAAAACTAACTATTAATGTAATCGTTTGTAGTTATTGTTCTGCGATCTTGTTTTTGACATGTTTTAATGTAATGTGGTGCCCCCATTGGAACATTAACTTATAATTTGCAAACTGTATACATAATTCTGCTAATTTATATACATATAAAGTGTTATATTATTAACAGGATAACTTATTTAACTGAAGATCCAGAGTTGAAAACAGCACTGCAGATAGAATGTGCATTAGATCCATCAGAATGCTGTTTACATAAAACAAACAAAAGAAATCAAAGAATCAGTGATGCAAGCAAGAAAAAGGAAATTAAGAAGGAGAAAAATGCTGAGAAAAATAAAGAGAAGTCTGTAGAGAAGGCCACAGAAAAGACTGCTAATGTATCTGCCAGACTGCCTGGTACTATTCAGGTAATGAGATCTCCAAATTAACTATAATTATGTTTATCTTATATTATAAAGAGGAAATATAGAGGGTCTAGTGGTAACCGACAATGTAAACATATTGCAAAGGTTAAGCAACATCGACTCAGGCCCGTCTTAGGATGGGTGACCATTTCATAAGTCATTGAGACCCCTCCATGCATTGGAGAGCATGTTAAGCCGTCGGTCCCGGTTGTCATACAAACATCTATGACAATCGTTAGGGGTAGTTGGAGCCCTATATCAAAAATTCAACCGGTCTAAAACTTCAATATCGCCCATGGGTTGTGAAGGTCACATGGCAGTAACTTCATGGAAAATATTGAAGTTCAGCCTAATCGTAGTTAGACTGGAAAGCCGACCCCAACTGAGTTGGGAAAAGGCACGGTGAATGATGATGATAAACAGGAAATATTTGATTGTTTATTTGTGTGAATTTAAGTCTTCATAACAACTGACCCGATTTTATGATGATATAAAGCTATATTATCCCCAAATGATATGAATGACCAAAGAATGACTTCTCTTTATAAATTCTCTTCTGTATAATAAAATTTCTTCTGTAAAATAACGTTTTATTTTATTTACAGTTACCCAAAGACAATATATCTTTCCAACATTTCTGTATCAAATGGAAAGATTAGTGTCCTAATAATTTGTAAAACCTGCCAGCTATTTATATAATTTTGACTGACTTGTTGTGTGTAGTGGTGTACACTACACACAACAACTTTCAGTCACAGTCACAAAGTTGGGAGTCTAGAATTCGATTCCAGGTTTGGACAATCTTTGTGTAATGACACTGCTGGGTGTTTCCTATGTATGTTTATTACCAAAAAAAAAGCTGTTTTAATTATTTAATATGTAGGTATCACAAACTGAAGTTTGAGACTTGATGGCATTGTTGGTAATAAATTGTCCTGAATGTCTATTTAAAAAAAAAAACAAACTAGGAGCTAGAACTAGAACAAGAGCATTCTTGTCTTCATCATGTAGCTTTAACAACAAAAAGATCATTAAGAAAGAGGCCGTGACAAACTGCGAAAGAATGTTGGATCTCAGTTTGCTTTAATTTGAACTTAATACCAACAAACTCTCGTGATGTCTCTTTATAAGAATGTGCTAGTGTTATAAAATAACCAACTTCTTTTATAGGTAAAAAAATTTGCATCTGTCAATCTGGACGACTCGGTCAAAGTAGAGAAAAAAGCTCAAAAAAGACCTGCAAGTCCGAAAATAAAACCACTTCTGGTGACGAATCCTGTAACATTACCTATACTACCAATAAGACCCAAGATTTTAAAACCCACTAACAATGTACCACCACTGGCTAAGAAAATACGGGTAAGATAAAAATATTTTGTCATTGCTATTTAGTAATGGGTAGTATTAAAACGAGTGACTGTAAAATAAAGTTTTAAGTGTCAAAAATAATTAAGTGAGCGACTAATATTACTAAGTGAGCTACAGTATTACTAAGTGAGTGACTGACTGCGAGTGACGAGAAATCAACACAACAGCAACTTACAATACAAAATGAGAAACTTCATAACATTTCAGCGATGCAAGTCATTTCTGGTGTAGGAGGTCATAGTTTTAACCTAACCTAACCTACCCATTTTGTTTAAAGAAGAAATTAACCCTCTCTGTATTTCTAGTCGCTCAGTAATGCGCTTAGCGCTTAGTAATGTGGTCGCACGGATAGAATATTATTCGATCGTTTTATAATTCCCCTTTAGTAACTAGGTACTATTAATGTTCCTAAACTTAGATGGGATATGAATATTGCCTTATAAATAGATAAATAGTAATATTTATGTAGTTTATTTTGTTTGAAAAGTAATGATCATTTGCAATATTGTAGTTATAACCTACCTTTTGTCACAATTTCTCATAAAGACCTTACAGGGCAAAGGCAGATAGATTTTTTATGACTATCGATGTCATTTAAGTCAACAAGAAAGTTATGATAGACTTCGATTGGCCTTTCACGATGAAGCCTCATCTCGTGCCACTGTTTACAACTGGTTTAATGAATTTAAACGTGGTCGCACTAATCTCACCTATGATCTGCGTGAAGGACGGCCTTCTACGGCGACGACTGAAGATAACATCTGTGTTGTACGGCGTATGATAGAGACTGACAAAAGAGTGACTTATCAGCAGATTCGGACAAGCTTAGGAAAAACTTCGAGGAAAACGTTTTATGAATGCCGATGAAGCAGTGGCTGCGTTTCAAAATGCCGTCGAAGAGACCCCTAAGGACAAGTGGGCAAAGTGCTTTTCTCAGTGGTTCTATCGGATGCAGCGATGTATTGATGTAAATGGACACTATTTTGAAAATATATAATAAAAGTAATAACTTGCTAGTTTGTTCAGTTTTTGATTTTCTAAGAACTTTCAGTGTCACCAAAGGGATTTGATCATATAGGTAAGTCACCTTATGTTTATATTATATAAGTATATGTATGTGTAATATAATTAAAAATTAACCTAACTTTTATTTTCTATGAACTTTTACTTTCCCATATTCAAAAATAAATATGTTTGAAACACAAGTTATTTTCAATGTTTGATTACTGTCTTTTTCAGATTGGAAAATCGATGATTGATCAAAACAACAAACTTGATGACGAATTAAACCGAAAGAGAAAATTAGCTAATGCGCGCTTAAAAAAACATCGTAAAAAAAAACGTGAAGAAGCTCAGCAGCAGGAATTGCTTTCTCAAAATGAACCCAAATACGATAATGAACAAATACACCAAAATATGTTAGAACGACGGAGAGAATTGTCAAAGGAATGCTCTAAAAGATATCGTGATAAGAAACGACTTTCTAGCATAAAAAAATTGACTATACGATTGATGATACACAAATTCCCGGACCATCACACGGCGGCTGGAGCTCACAATTCAGGATCGTAGAGTCACTATTCATAATTCACAGATTCCAGGAACATCCACAAATATGAATATTCCATTTGTTATGAATGACTATTCAGTAAATTTAAGTGACTTGGAGAATAATTGTGCAGGCCCTTCACGAAGAACCAATAATGAAATACTAGCAAATGAACGAAGTTGTGTATTACTACCAGACGAAGAAAATTGCGAAAAAAAAGTAATACATACAGCCAACCTTACAACTAAAAAAAAGAGTGTGGCAGAAGTGAAAACTTCATTGGCCAATCCCAATCAATTTATATATGTATAGTAAATAATATTATGTATTATGTAGTATTATTAGGGAACGTGTTCGTAGATTGAATGACAAACAAGTCAGAAATTAAAGTTAATATTTATTAAATTCTACATAAATCAAATTATTCATTTTCGTTATCGTATTCTACAAAAGGTACACGGTTTGTGATAACTAAAATAAGAAATAAATACTTTCGATTGAATTTTATTTATATATCTTGAAAAAACTCCATCAATTGTAGTTCCGTATTTTGTTGTACTTTCATTTTTATTGTTTGACATTATTTAAATCCAATGTGATCTTTACAAAATCAACTAAAGGCTTTGATGGTTCCTTTGAAAATCGACGTTGAAATCTCCACTCAAAATCATGGGTAGTTTATTTAAGTTCCGATTAAGCAAAGCAGACCCTGCTGTTGTATAAACAAGTAAATTCTCATGGATGATTTAAATTATTTTATTTATACTTTGATTAGGTGAAATGTAAATGGCAACTATTATGTTAACTAAATCACTTGCTGCTTCACATTTTGCAATACACATTTCTCCAATAGATGATTCGTTAAAGCTATATGATTGCGAGTTCCTAAAAGCTACAACCATCTGTGAAGTTATTTGTTGTCGTGTCTCTATTACTTTTTATACCGGGTGTTACGTAAGGGTTATATCAACCCGAAGCCAGCACCATCAGCTGGTCGACCAGAACCCGTTTCGATATGTCGCGACCGCCATAGAAGTAAAAAAAAAAGTTAATAAAAAAGACATTATTACCGAATAAAATACACACTTGTTTAAACAACACTTGTTTCAACAGTCCTCTCGTATCAATTGTCGATATTTTATGCAACTTTGTTTCACGAAACTTTTTGTTTAACATTATGGCAGCCCGTATACGTATCTTTCGCAACCTGTTACCTTACCTTATTTTCTGCTAAATTCAATATGGCATTATTATAATTTTGAACAGCTACATTTGCTAAAAAGAGACGACAATGCGCTGACAAAAATTGGCAATGGAGAAAAACTGAACTCGGACGAACTGGCTTTAATTGAATCACGATTTGTTAGCAAAGAAGAAGCTGACGTTGTTATGCTGAATAATACTACATAATACATAATATTATTTACTTTGATTTAAATTGATTGGGATTGGCCAATGAAGTTTTCACTTCTGCCTTGCGGTCTTAAGCGCACACTCTTTTTTTATTATTACTTACTATACTGTATAAAACATATAGCAAGGTTATAATAAACTAGTAGTATAAGTACGGACCCGATCGGGCCCGCGCCGGGGCACTTTTGTATGGACACGCGCGTGCGCCCGCATAACGTAGTTTAGGCCCTAAAGAACACTGGGCTTTATGTGGTGGAAACCTTGTCCCTTGGACAGCACAGGAACGAATGTTTAAAATCCCTACCATGTTCTATATACCTACAGAAAATACCTAAAAGAGGCCATTCTCTAAAGCTGTATACCAGTCTCTCCAGTAATAATCCACACAAGCACTTCCTGAGCAACCGAGTGGTCAGAGCGTGGAATCAGCTTCCTGAACATGTCATCACTGCTGACAACACCAATCAATTTAAGAACCAATATTTATCTGCAAAATGAAAACCAGTAGTTAACAGCTGGATACGGTCATTATCAGTTGTCTCAACTGCCTGCCGTTAAAACATAATAATAATTACGGCAAACGGACTAATAGCGAAGAGTCTCGATCAACATCTCAAAAGACTCTCCCTAGACTGTTGGATCAAGGGTTGGATCAGATACAGAAGGCTGTCATCCTCGAGATGGCACGCATCGTTAGGAGGTTTCTCAGTCTGACCTCTACCGCTGGTAGTTTGGGCCCTGCTCCGCTACTGGTGGTGGTCTGACATGGATTTTTTTTATAAAATCATGTAACTATTTTATATAAATATTGTAGAAAAATATATGTTAAGGAAACAATTGGAATAATAATATTTATTTTTGGGTGCTAAGAGGAGCTATCAACATCTGCAGAGCCCATGTCATCTTTACCTGCACATATATGTACTTACAGCATTGTGGCAAATATATTCAAAGGGTGGGTTCACTCTATTATTTCAGACTAATTTAATACTGGCGAAATGTCAGCATATAAAACACCGCTACCATGCGAGAAAAGTAGCATAATATCATGCCCCTTTTCTCGAAGGGGTTCTTGATGATAATGATGAACCCCTTCGTAAAAAGACAATACTATGTATTTATAAATTGTTTTTTTTTTGTTTTCAGCTCCCAAATATGATGAATTCTCCAATTAGATATCCAACTGTCAAGCCCGCAACTTACACACGAATAAGACCCAAGGGACCTCAAATGCCAATGACTATTGCTAACTTTAATGGTTATTCATCCAATCTTTATCCCATTAATGACAATATCAATCTATCATTGGAAAGTTTAACACAGGTACGTATTTCATGACTTTGTGTACAATTCATAGATATTGTGAATACCTTCGTGCAGACTCGGCACCTGCTTTATCCTAATTGCATTGAGGCACATCTGCTACCTATTTTACCTCAACCCAGCACCTACAAACTTATAAATTCCCTTATTTACGTGGTAGTTGGTTAATTAATAAATAAAATAATAATAAATATTTTTGGACATTCTTACACGTCATCTATAGCCCAAATTTAGCTAATACGAGGATGGATTGAAAAGTAATCGGCCTAACCAAGAAAATAAATACATAATAAATGAAATATATTTTTATTTTTCAACGTAATCACCATCAAGTTCAATGCACTTTTGCCATCTTCCCTTCCAAGCATTTAACCCGTTGAAAAAAAATGTTTCTTCCTTAGAGTCAAAATATGCGTCTACTGCTGCTTTGACCTCGTCATTTGTCAAAAATCTTTGACCTCCCAAGTCCTTTTTTAGGTCAGGGAACAGAAAAAAGTCTGACGGTGCCAGATCAGGTGAATAAGGTGGATGCGGTAACAGTTCAAAGCCACAGTTGTGAATTTCTGCCATTAATTGGACAGACGTGTGAACACGAGCGTTATCTTGATGAAACAGGACTTTTCTTCTGATCATTCCTGGACGTTTTTCTTTTATTTTCTCTCGTTAACGACGTAGGAAGGTTTTTTTTTTATTTTTTTTATATTTAGGTCGACAAATTGACGCCACTCGCCTGATGGTAAGCTGTGGCGACGTCTGGCGATTGTGGGCGACTCTCACAGTATACAGGAATACTATGGAGAGTGGCCCTCAACTTGACGTCCCAGTGATGTGCCTCTTCACGCTTCGCTTAAAGAACCTAGGGTTAAATGTTCGAGGAAACACGTGCGCAGGCAGGGCGTTCCAAGCCCCTATCGTTCGGCAGAGAAATGACCGTTTACAACGTTCGGTTCTCGCGAAGACGGTTTCCACGGTATGAGAGTGATAACTCTGCCTGGCACGCGTTGTTCGGGATCGGAAGGGAGAGGGTGGGATCAGGTTGAAGAGCTCTTCAGAACACTCACCGTGGTAAATACGGTAGAACGCGGCCAAGGAAGCGATTGTTCGGCGCTGAGCTAGCGGCTCAAGGCTTCCCGTTACCTCCGGACAGTCTATAATGCCACAAGCGCGTCGCTGCATAGCGTCGAGAGCGTCCAGCAAATACTTCGCGGAGCCGTCCCAGAGGTGAGAGCAGTATTCGACGCAGGGTCTAATCTGCGTTTTGTACACCAGACACCTCTGGTGCGGTGTAAAGAATCGCTTTACCTTGTTCAGTATTCCTAGTTTCCGCGAAGCTAGCCCAATACATCTCTCAATGTAGTTTGTGTTATTGAGCTCTCGACGAACGTCTATGCCAAGGATGTCTAGATTGTCCTTCATTGGTAATATTGCATTCTGAAGAGTGGGTAGGGGAAGGAAAGGGGATTTTTTCGCAGTAAATGCACACGCCTGTGTTTTGTGGGCATTGAACTCGACCAAGTTCTCGGCACCCCATTGGGAGATACTGTCGAGGTTACGGTCGAGATCAACCACGAGTCGTCGTCTCTCCTCCTCAATCTCGGATCGCCCCGCCGCGCCGTCGGACGAACCGAGTAACTCCCGTGCAGTGTACTGTCATCTGCATAGCAATGAATGTTCCCGAGGGATAGCATATCATTGACATGCAGAAGAAAGAGAGTTGGTGATAGTACGGACCCCTGCGGTACCCCGGCATTCACTTGCAAGAAGCGAGCCTGGCCATCGCAGAGGACCCGCACTCGGCGCTCGTTTAAAAAGCTGGCAATCCAACTGCACAGTTGAGGAGGTAGACCATATGCCGTAAGCTTGGAAAGGAGCGAAGCATGCCAGACCCTATCGAAAGCTTTGGCGATGTCCAGGCTAATAGCCAAGGACTCGCCGTACTTTTCCATAGCCTCACCCCATACATGCGTGACGAATGCCAGGAGGTCACCCGTTGATCGTTTGGCCTGAAGCCATATTGCCGATCATTGATTAGCGAGTGATCCTCTAGGTATCGCATGAGCTGCTTATTGATATTAAGCTCAAGCATCTTGCAAAGGACTCAGGTAACAGCTATGGGTCGATAGTTGCCTGGATCGGATCGATCCCCCTTCTTGGGGATCGGTTGTACGTTCGCCTCTTTCCAGACCTCCGGCACGAGCCCTGTAGAGTATGACAGGCGGTACAGACGCGTTAATACTGGAGACAACTCAGCAGCACATTTTCGAAGCACAACCGCTGGAATGCCGTCAGGGCCACCGGCTTTCCGCGTGTCGAGTGACCGCAGCACTGCCCGTACATCACATTGCCTGAGAACAATATCAGGCATAGTGTGGCCACAGTTGGCGATGGCGGGGGGCTGCAGGCTACGGTCGTCGACCCGGGAATTAACCGCAAAGAGGTCTGCGAGCATGTCCGCCTTCTCTTGGGCTTTGTGAGCCAGTAATCCATCAGGATGACGCAGTGGTGGCAGCGAGGGTTGGTAAAAATTGGACTGCACGGCTTTGGCCAGTTGCCAGTATCCACGACTGCCCGTGGGATGGGAGCTCCCGACTAAGCCGCGCGACGCGCTGGGCATCCGGTCTCTTGAAGGCCCTCTTGCTGAACCTAGTGGCCCTATTGTACGCTGCTTTGAGGCGGCCCACGTTCGGGTCACGTGCCGCCCGAGCCCTGACCCAGGCGCGATATGCCGACTGTTTTTTCTGGAAAGCTTCGGCACATTCACGCCCGAACCAAGGGCGGGCTTTGCGGATGCTGGCGACATCAGTGTATGGGATATAATATTCTATCCCTAGACTGATCTCGCCAGCAACGGCAGCAGCGCTATCCGAAGGCGCCTTCCCTACAAAGCAGCGCTGGCTCCACGGGACGGACGCAAAGTAATCGCGGAGACCGTCCCAGTCTGCCGACGAGTAGTGCCATAATCGTCGAGTCATTTGCTCAGCACGAGCAGGAGGTGGCACTTTCAAGCTGGCATGCTGTTAGGTATCCGGGTGATCCCTGTACCATCTGGGTCAGCCCGTGGGAGAGAGCGAATGCATGGGTGGTTCGTCCAGCATGATCTGTCCTAAGGGACCCCAGCCACTCAACGTGATGACTGTTAAAGTCCCCCAGGAAAACCAGGTCAGCATTCGGGAACCGCACCTGCGCGTCGTCAGCCATCTCGCTGAGGTATTCAAAAAGCCTTGTTGTCCCAGTGTCCCCTGTGTGGGAGCGGTAGACGCACACGTAGATCTGGCTCATGGAGCCATGATCCACGTGCAGCCAAAGGACGGAGTAGGAGGGGTTCTCCAGACAGCGCAACCGGCGACAGCAAACTTCCGCCCTAACGAACACGCACACCCCGGCTTTATCGCGGACAATTCCGCGATAAAGCCGGGGTGTGCGTGTTCGTTCCTCCGTTCCTCAATGATATAGTCCGGGTAACAGAGGTAAGACGTGTCGTCAGGGCGGCGTATCTGTGTCTCCGTTAGGAACATCACAGAAGGCCGTGCCGTCTCCAGGTGATGGTGGACGGTATAGAGGTTCGCATGGAGTCCGCGGATATTCGCGAACTCCACCTCAAACGAAGTCAACTTTGTGGGGTTTCTAGGGGCCGCTGTGTACCTTCTATTAACTTGTTGCACTGTCATGGTGAGATATGGGGAAGCGTGAAGACAGGGCGATATTTGGTGCGGCAGTAAGTGACAAAGTGCAGAGGCTAGCTTCGTCTAGAACCGTGTGGTTAGGTCGGAGCCGACCCGCCGGACGGAAGGGCTCCCAAACCCCCCTGACGCAAGGCCGTCGCTACCCCACACCGGTTACCACCCGGAGCGGGGACCCCACAACAGGATTATGCGCAACATGTGGGGCAGCCTACTGGGGTGGTTGGTCCCAGGCGGGCCCCATGACTATGTTGCGGGCGGCCGCGGCAACGCCGTTGCTAAGGGTCTCCCTGGCCGGCGAATCGACCCACACTACCCACACTAGACTTCGCTTCGCCCCCACTGGACTCCTACCTGCCGCACCATACATCGCCCCAGGCCCGGCAGTGCAGCTGCTGAACCCCTAACGCAACCCAGCCTGGGCTGGGTTACTTGGGGGGCTTTAGCACAGCTGCACGGTGGTACCCCCCATGTTACGTCCATAGTAACAAAACGATTCAAAAAATCACATTCATCAGCTTCAAATAACTCCAAACAGTCGCGTGCAATAGTCAATCGCATCCTTTTTTGCTCAACTGAAAGCAGTCGCGGAACCCACCTCGCAAACACCTTGTGGAAACCCTACACGTTGACTATTATGTTTTGAGTACGTTCATAAGAGATGCCTAATCTCGACTATCTCTCTAATTTTCAATCTGCGGTCTCCCTTAATTAAGTCGAGTATTTTTTTAACATTTTCGTCAGTAGTGGACGTCGAAGGCCTTCCAGAGCGGGGTTCGTCTTTCACACTCTCTACCACGCTTGAATTCTGCTATCCATTTTTTGACGGATGAATATGAAAGAGCGCAATCCCTTAATGTACTGACCATATCATCATGGATGGCTTTTGATGACAGCCCCTTCTTATGGAGGTACTTAATGACGGCACACTGCTCGATTTGCTCCATTTGCGGAAATGATAACAGATTGCTTTGTTAATAAATTTATAAAATTAAAACTAATTATCGCACACGTTTCAAACTTCACACAATTAACAGGTCTGAACTGAACTAAATAATGTGGGTAGATTTGATTTTTAGAACTAAATGGATCAGTGTTAGGCCGATTACTTTTCAATCTACCCTCGTATAAGCTTGTGCTATGGGATCTAGACGACTGATAAACATACTTATATATTTCTTAAAACATACATACTTGTGGATCACACATATATTTGATTCGACCCGGAATCGAACCTGGGACCTCAGGGACGGCAGTCCCATACGCATACCACTACGTCACTGAGGCAGTTAAAAAATTGAAGGTTTCGACTATTTGTGAGACCTTTTCTACTTCAAGTACCCAATTATATTAATATATTTTCATCAATGGTCCCTCAGCCTCAACACTTCAGCATTTACCTGCACCTACTGACAGATAAATGATACACTGGCTCCGCCCTCTATTACGTGGGACCAACAGAGTGACGCGACATTTGGGTGTAACACAACATCTTCATTTATCATTAATGTCTTCATGGTTTGCAGGGATTAGACATGGCAGCTGTGGCAGCATTATCCAGCAATTCTCTAAATGATGATGTTGTCTGTACTCCTGATTTTCCAATGGAGCCACTATGTGAGGTGAGAACTTGGGAAAGAAAAGTTGCTTTCATTTTTAAGGGCTCTGTATCCAAAGGGGGTTTGGGACCTGTATCTTATGAACCATGATAGCTAGACATCAAATCGCAGCAAATCGACAGACAGAGTTTGAAGTGTTTTAGTTGAGAGAACTTAAAAAATTGCAATAAGACCATTGCGACCATGAAAGTGCTCACAGTCCAAAAATACTCTGTTAATACTATAGTCACTCTTTTTATAACAATGTCATGTTTTTACAGGTGACTGAAGATAATGATGATGATGTAGAGTGCATTACACCAGGACCAGTTGCTGCTCCTAAAGTGGTTCAACCACCACCCTTAGTACCTCGTGCTAAGAGCAGTGGTAATCTTAGTACTAACTTAGATGATATCTCCTCAGATAATATCATACAAATGACTGATAATGATGTCACAGTTAATGAAACTACAGGCGGATTGAAATTCAGAGTGGATCCTCAAACTTTATCTTCAAATAAAATGTATAGATTACCTGATGGACGTATTTTTGCCATTAATGCAAACTCTCATATGCCCGGAGGTTATTCTGCAACTATCGTCGCGGTAACTGAGGCTAACAAGACCGTTCCGAAAGCGACGTACGCGGCTAAACTTAGCGCAGTGTCCACTTCAACACCCGTTACGAAAAAGAATCGTAACCAAGTAACTCGTTTCATAAATCCGAAACATAAACCTAACCACAACAGGGCTGCTAATGCTAAATTGATCAAAACATCTGAAATCGCTACTAGAGAATGCGATTTGTCTGTCCCAATAGAGTGGTACAGATATAATTTGGTTGATGCTGTTGATGCTTTGGAATATTCTTTATCGAGACTTCAAAAACTGAAAACGAAGGCGACGTCGGTCTATTTACGATCCAGATCTATTAATGAAATGCGAGGCCTTCATAGAACTTTGGAGCGGTTACTCAGCACATCTTCTACTAGGTTTACTGAAATTCGGACTAACCTGAATAAAGGACTCAAAAATTATCTTAAAAATAAATCAGGACTTGACAGTGTGCCCAGTGAAATTAGTGATGACGATGATGATGATGTGGAGATATTACAAAATGTTATTGATGATCCAATATTTATAGATGAGGATTCAGTAGAGTCTAATATGAACGGTAGTGAAAATCAAGAGGTTGATTTGACAGGACCTGGAAGTAGTGAACATAACGATAGTGGAGAACATAGAAATGATACTTCTTCCAAGAAGGATCCTCTAAGCATGATAGAAAACGAAGATAGCCAACTTCATATAATAAATGTTAGAAGCATGCGAGATATAGAGAGTGATGATGTTTCTGAAAGTGACAATATGATAAATGGAGTTCAAAATAAAACAACGTTACTTAAGACTGTTTTAGAAAAAAATTGCTTAGCAGAATCTAAAAACGAGGATGAAAATGGTAAACTTACTGAACGCAACACAATGTTAGAATCTGATGATAAAGTTCAAGAATCTGATGGTATATTACAGAATTCTGATGATAAAATGCAAAGTTATAACGATAAAGATGAAGAATCAGATGGTATATTACAAGACTCTGATGATAAAATGCAAAGTAATGAAGATAAACTTTTGGAACCTGATGTGACACTAGAAATTTCCGATGATAAAATACAAGAACCTGACGATAAAGAAAAAGAATGTGATAAAATAATAGATTCGAATGATATTGATACAGATGAAAATATTGTAACCAATGATGTTAAAACAGAAGGTTCTGAAAATAAAAGTAATCAAGATGACTCTGATGATGATGATGATGAAAAAGTTGAGGAATCAGCCACACAAGTTAGTGGGGCACTGAAGGAAGAACTACAGGATACTGAAGATAAAACCCTAGATTCAGACAATAAAATACAAGAAATGAGCCAAGAATTGATTGATAATTTACTAAAAGATGAGAATTCTTGTGACAGCACAACTAATTCTGAAGTTCCAAAAGCATTATCTGTAACCTAAATATATTTTGATATGTTGTTTAAGCTTAAGTAAATATGTATGTATGCAATATACAAAGGTAGGTTATAAGTACATAAATAAGTAACAATTTAGACAAATTAGTAGGTACCTATTAATTAGACATTTTTTTTTTTAAATATGTTGGAATCAATTTTTGTTTTAGTCACTAATATCCATGTTTTCATTCTTGGGAATAGTGTTTTCAGGCATTAAAAATAATTTTATAGCACCTAAAATAATAGTAGTTTATAAAACTGTTGCATTATAGTAGAGTGGATTAAATAAATGAGCCTTTGCAATTTTATTTATAGTATCCTACGAGTGTCCTGATACCTAATAATGTGCAGTTTTATACACTACTTTATCTAATTTCATATGTTTATTTTGAGGAATACACATTGAAACAAACTCACTTGTACACAATATAATTTACTTTCACTGATTTTATTCTTAAAACTTGACCGGCTTCGCCTTACAACATTATCAAAGCAGTTCTACACTATTCACGAGATATTATTATTATGTATTACTTAATACTATGTATTCCAAGAAGTTCCACCAAGTTACACTGAACACGAATCACGTAAATGATTAGTTCTTCTGTGCGGAAATAATTAAGCATTATTTTTTTTTTCAACGCGCCCGCGGCTGCTCCCACTTCCGTTGCCGGGTATCTCTGGTACACACGCAGACGGTATTTCCAGTGGCGCCCGGCGGACTTTGACCACCTGAGTGGCCTCTTCCGGGGTTTGGTCGGAATGAGAATCCCGCGTCGGTGAGTGAATCTTCAGAATTCTAGAAGGGTCGCAGGAAGGCGTAGCATCTTTGGCGTAGATGAGTCCGCGGCACCCTCGCCGCTGACTTCGGAACTTGGCGGGGAGGGTACGCTCCTTCTCCCAAAATCAAGCATTACCTTGATATTGGCGAAATCTTCGATGAACGATGGAGCCACGTTTTTAAAAAAGTAGGTGTCAGCCTTAAAAGGTAACATTTAGAGCCACTTTAAGCTTATGTTAGCACGCAAGTTTATATTAGGAAAAGTCTGCTACGGTATAATGATCAAATAGAAATGACCGCTACGTGTTTCGATAATTTGATTAAACAAATTGTTTGATCAAATTGGAATATGTGTGTGGTAAAATTTGATCAAACTGTTTATAACGGTCTGTTTAATCAAATTATCAAAACGTGTGTGGCGGGCATAACGAAGTAACATCGAATCATCTGAGCGACAGAGACCTTTACAAAACCGAAAATAGCCGAACATCTGTCTTATATCCGATGAATTATTACAGCTTTGCATGTGTTATGTAAATGTGTTCATAGTTCATCACACATCTAACCCCATTAAAATTTCTGCACTATTTAAAAATAGTTGTGTTTGTATAGTTATTTACTCAAACAAACAAATAACTTATTGCAATAGTGGTGAACTGAGTTTGGAAAAGGCTCTGTGAATGATGATTGCAATACTGATGCAGATATTTCATTTCAATTTATAACAGTCATTTTTATAACATACGGCTTACTACCTAATCTTTGGAACATTTAAGTGGTATTTTTTTCGGTTTTAAATTTGTGCATTAATCTTTTTTTATACATTGTCCATTTTCAAGATAAAAACTAATTATCAGTCGTGACTAGTCTTGTTTACATTTTTTTAAGTGTTATCTCATATATTTAGACTGGGTGAATCATTCAATCATTTCGGTAATTTGAAGTCAGCTGTTGTGTCAATTTTTGATGTATATTTTAACCTAGTGTAAAAAGTATCAACTCTCACTTAACACTATCAAAGTGCAAACGCTACGTTTACATTTTGTTAAATGTTAAGGGCGAGACTAAGACTTCATACATTTTCTACTTGTAACTGTTAATTAATTAGTGAAATAAACCAGTCTTTACAGACCGGCCCTTGAGCCTCATCCAATAGTATGGTGAAAAAACGTAGAACCCATTAGTATAAATAGGGGCTTAAATTTCTTTAAATATATTATATTTTATATTGGTAACTGCACAAAATACTGATGTTAACATTGTTCATATTATTTTAATAATATTGGTATTTCATACAAGGTTTAACGGCTGTTATTTTTCAATTATATTGAGTTTATATGTAGATCCTCTTTTTTATAATTAACTCTTTGAATTCTTTAGCATTAAAGTATAAGTTTACGTTTAATATTATTGGCCTGTTGTAAGTTAGATCTGTGTTTCCTTTTACTTAATGTTTGTCATCGAAGCCTCTATGAATATGAAGGCTATGAATAATTCTGCAGCTATTCATAGTAGTATAGGTAGGTAGGTAAAACGAATAATATATAGTCGCCTGTAAATTGACAAACTGCAAATGCAACTTTTACATAGTAAAAAAACACTTAAATATAATGTGAAGTATGAAGAAGCGTATGACGGGAACTTGACTTGAAAACATCTGAGCTACCTACTACATAGTAATTAAAGGTTTGCTTGAGTATAATATTTATACTCTATTAGCGGACCCGACAGACGTTGTCATGCAAAAAAAAATCCAAATTGTGAATCTAAACCATTCTCGAATCCCCTTGAACACACACAAAAATTTTCATCACCATCGGTCTAGCCGTTTAGGAGGAGTTCAGTGACATACACACGAACAGTAGAATTATAAATATATAAAGATTATCAATAGCTTTATAATTTTTTTCGACAGAGATTAGGTTACATGAAACTGGCAGTCCTAAGTATATTAATATCAATGTTTATTTTGCATATTGTAATTAGCATTCCACAGCCATAATGCGGGCATATGCCGGTCATACTCACCTGCAAACGTATTACATAGACAATTTATTATTATTTACATATTAAATGTTTAATTGTTATGTAATGCGGAAAAGATATTCAGTTCTGTATAGGGCATTTTTTTTTTCATTTAGCTACATTTAACATTATGTTAAGTACATTGTATAAAATATAACTACATACTAAATCCTCGCTTGTATTATTGTATCATGGATGATGGTTTTCATGGATTGACTCGAGGCTGTAAATTGTGCAGATGGCAGTAAAGAGGTTTACACTCATGGTTTGGTCACAACAAACTAGTCGACGATTTTTATGAACATAAATTGTTTTATCATTAAAAGATACTATTTTATGAAAATTCGGTAATATTTAGATAAGTCTAATTTCATGAAATTGTTACAATTTGATGTGAACAAACTGTGCAAGTTATATTTCAAATTATTTGCTAATATTATTATGATAGATGATAGTGTCCGTGTCCATACGTTGGTCGTAATTGGCGAATATTGTTTTTGATTGCTAAATACAGTTGTATTTCAGAAATATGCATTTTTATTTTATGAAGTGATTTATGAATGAGTTTCTAAGTCCACGGCTCTTCTTGTAGGCTATTGTAGACGAATAAACTCTGTATTAAAAAAGGGTAAAAGTATCTTGTCTCGAACAGATTTTTGTCGAATACGGAGACGGCCAATCGGTCGGACGATGGGATCAGAGAAAGCAGGTTAACTGTTACTCTATCTATGCCATAGATCGAGTCTATGGGGTAGGGTAACATGTTCAACAATGAAACACTAAAAGTTCTGAGAGTCGTAACTCAGTTATTTATAACCATTAAGTTACAATTTTTTACACAGAGGTCAAGAATTTAATTGACTAACGAACTGTTCAACTCAGTTTTTCTCAAATAGTTATAGAAAATCTACCAGATTTTTTTTTTAAATGAGAAATGTTTCATTGTGTCCATGGGTGTGTACACAATAAAAAACACCGTATGTTCATCAATGAAACAGTAAAATTATTGTTGAAATTTCACTTAATTTAAAAAGAAATACCAATTAAATGTTATGAATTAAATAGATTTATTTATTATTACAAATAAGTAATATTACCCAGAGATAAGTATTATGGTCACCCGACGACAGTGAGTGAACGCGACGACTGAAAATGCAGTTGGTAGGTAGTACGGTAGTACCAACTGCGCGCTTTAACACGTGCTGTGTAGGTTTAAACTGCAAACAGACGTTTCAATATGTAAAGATATTTAAAGAAATAACTAATTAGGTACCAAAGTAATTCTACTTTAATTTATCTAGGTATGTACAATGAATCAATCCTAGTACACAATGAAACAGTTTCATTGTGTCCATGTTGAAACGTTTCATCGTGGACCACCTCGAATTTGCTAAAAAAACCTCAAAAAAAAAAGCACTAAATATGAACTCTTTGGTTATCAAAATAGGCTACAAGAATCTTAGATATATGCTTAATCATAAGTAATACGCAAAAATAACCAATTGTAGTACACATTAGACTAGGGAAAAAATCAAAGTAAAAAAAAACTTACTTTTTTTCGATGAAAATTGCAAATATGCTCCGCAAACATGCTTCCGCCACGAAGTGCGGCGCCTGACTAGGTCAGCGGGGGACGCTCATAAAGAGCTACTTGCACACTGATTTGCACGTTTTGGCAACGTCAAATTTTGGAATATGGCGATGTTTCATTGTTAGACATGTGACCCTACGGCAGGTCCAAAATTCGTTGCTCTGTGGTCTATGGGATCCTTTCGGGTTCGGCCGACATGAAAGTGGCTGTTTGTGGGTTTACTCTATCACAGCTGTAACCACGGGTGAACTGGGTCGCGCTAACCCCTAGCAGTGCCTGTGTGCGAACCCTGTGAAGCGCCTTTTTTATGAATCTTCATGTTTCAGTCTTTTTTTTTTAATTATACCGGGTGTTACGTAAGGGTTATATCAACCCGAAGTCAGCACCATCAGCTGGTCGACCAGAACCCGTTTCGATATGTCGCGACCGCCATAGAAGAAAAAAAAAGTTCATAAAAAAAATATTTTTACCGAATAAAATACACACTTGTTTAAACAACACTAGCTAAAATCAGCTGCTTCGGTCATCGACATCAAAATAGGTACAAATAATGCGCGCCTGTGAAAAGCATTCCGTCTCACTCCTGGTAGGAACATTTTGTCTCTGATTCGCATCAAGCGATGCCGCCTGCACGAACACGAAGCGCTCAGTCGAGTCACGAAGTTTCCTAGAATTTTATTTAAAATCATTTAGCAAGGTCACAGGTCAGTTCAGTTGCATTCTTTGCTTTGTGCAGTGAGGTAGCTAAATAATTGTTTAGTGTGTTAATTTGTGAGTTGTGTCAAGTTGTGTGTGATAGTGATTGTGTTGTTTAGTAATGGCTCTGAGTAACGAAGAGTATTACAAGATGATGCTTTGTGTAGGAGCATCAGAAGGCAATTTGCCCGGGAGTTGTACCGTGAGTTTTGATACCTAAAAATACTGTCTACGCAGTCGAGTCGAAGCCGCATTTAGCACTGTTACACAAGAAATTAACCTTTCCTGTAAACAGGTAAGATTTTTCTAAAATTGGGGACATAGATTTTACTATCAGCATAGCATGTGGTGCACCTGTCGAACCACAGCCGAGGATCTGGGGAAACATAACTATGTGTTGGTCAAAATTTTATTTACATAAACAAAAATAATCCTTAAGGACGCCCACACCGCCGCGACGCCCGCTCAACCGCCAAGGGCATTGTACATACGTACCACGTGCTCATTGTCTAGTTGTAGCTACTACGTCAAGCCGTAGCGTTGGGACACGTTTGTTTTGATTTGAAATATCTTTTTAAATTTTTTGATGAACTTTTTTTTCTTTTATTTTTGTATTTCAAAGCAATGAGTTTTGCTTAAACTATTCTTAAAATATTAAGAAAGAAATTATAAATTTTGTGATCTATTTATAATTTCTTTTCTTAATATTTTTTTATCTTCTTTGGCGGTCGCCATATATCGAAACGGGTTATGGTCGACCAGCTGATGATGCTGGCTTCGGGTTGATATAACCCTTTCGTAACATCCTGTATAAAACCAATTCGCTTGCCAATTACTGCGAAAAATTAAACGCGAATCGGTTTTAGGGGCCATTCTAACACCTCAGGTCCCCAGTGACCACCTGCAAGCGGCGAATTCACTGTATCCATACCTCGGCCTCGGCGGGTGGCTATCCCACCCACCGTCCTCAGGCAGCATGACTTGCTCGCAGAAGGATACGGCCGCGTTCCACCTACTCGCGCTGGAGACCATGGCTTGGAGCATGGTTTCCAGCGAGTAATACAGCGCCTAACATAAACAACTACCCCCCAGGATGCTGCCCCACTAGGTCGAGGATAATCCTGATGTGTGTTGACGTGCCGCATGCCGGGTGGTGACCGGTGCGGGTCCCGGTGACCACGCAGCAGTGGGGTTTTGGAACCCTTCCGTCCAGCGGGTCGGCTCCAATCTAACCACACGGTTCTAGACGAAGCTAGCCCCTGCGTCTTGTCACGTACTACTGCAGCAGATGTCGGTATACGGGTTCACACGGATACCAGACAGGTCTGATCAGGTAACCACGATCGGTGTAACCTGATCGAAACGTCAGGTACAAAAGGTATGTCTACCTGTGCACATCTATCGGTATGATGCGTGTTAATTCCCTCAGAATATTATAAATAACATACTAGATTACAATTTTAATTTTTATTGCAAATAAAACAATTTAATACGCACCACTTTGCACACACTTTCGATTAAAGGATCGTTCAATTATTTTGGCTCTCTCGATCGTTAAAATCGAAGAATTCCCGTGGCTCCTCTCGGCGGACGCGCCTTGATGAAATTGATCTAAGCACAGCACAGTTCTTTGATTTTAGCTCGTATAAGGTACCTAATTAATGTAAACTAAACAGCCCAGCTGTAAACAGCAAACGTGAATATTATCTTGGAGGAGCCTTGTACAATGCATTATGTATGAAGGCTACTTACTTATCGATAGGTACCCACTCTACTATTAAGAATACATCGTCCAAAATAATTTCGGTGGCGGCGCGGGCGCCCCTATCGTCTTGGCGCCTGTGTGCGCCGCACACAGGGGCTCGGCCCTGCCGCTGAAGGAAGCAAGTGAAATTTGGTACATAGCTTGTAGAAGACGATCCCTATCGGTAAGTCGATCAAGGAAGTTCATACAAAAAAAAAACAATCAGCTAAGCCAGAAAATTTATTTTATAAAAACATAGTCCTAATGTTATATAAAATTTTTACAAAATGCAGGCAGGTTGTTTATAAAAATTATTTAAAAAATAAATAAGGCTACGACCTATGACTTCAATATCAGAAACGTACAACAAAACAAGTCAAACGCACGAATGATATCACATTAACCTACACTAAATTCACTTGGTAATACTTATAATTTTATTATAAACATGTGAAAATGAATTCAGATAGGAGGTAGATACCTACGGTACATCATAACGAATCTACCAGCCGGTCTATTTCGATTACTCATGACTTCACATCGGCTTATGTGCACGAAAAAAAGCGCGAAATAGGCTTATTACGGAACACCAAAAACTGATTCGGCAAATGTTTTTAACTAACTTCATTTATGATATAACTACTGAAATATGCACAATTAATGAAAATGTGCCAAAATAAAGCCGTAAAAATAGTATTACCTATATACATTTGCATATGCAATCCGATGTCTACTCATGACCAAATAATCACTATTCTATTTGGTCACGTAATCGTCATTTCTTACGATTCTGCAACCGTTCATCGACAGTCGATTCTCCATTGGACTATTCACCGTCAGAACGTTTCGTTTTTGGAAGATTCACCGACAGAACGATTCCCCTATGGACGTTTCGCCGACAGAACGGTTCGCATTTGTGTGTTTCGATGACAGGCGTTTTTCACTATGGACTATTCATCGAAATAAATTTTCGCCTATGGACATTTCGTAAACAGAAATATGGCCAAATGAGTGATTCGACGACGAGACTTTTGAATTATGGCTTATTAATCGAGAAGTAAGCCCGCCTATGTTGTAGGTACCTATTGTTAATTGTTTTGTGGCTTTTGATAAATTATAACATTTTAACTGAATGAATATCAGTATATATATACTATCGTCATCTTTCAAAAACGAAACGTTCTGACGGTGAATAGTCCAATGGAGAATCGACTGTCGATGAACGGTTGCAGAATAATTTCTTACAGTAACATTGGCTCGATTAACAAAGTTCAACACTCATCCTCCTAGGACTATAAAAATTCAAGATTGGAGATAAACAACACCAGATGTTTTCATCAACGAGCTGGTGTTTGATATGAAGTAGAATTATAATGACAATTCGAAGGCAAACATATTTTTGCGGTTTGTAAAGCTTGTGCAGGAAAATTATATTATTATATACAGTTTTAAAACTAAATTTAAATCAATAAGATGCCGGTTTAGACTATACTTAGTAGACGCTTAATATTAAATTATTAATAGTACATTTAAAAAATTAAACAAGGCACTAACCGTTAATATCATTAAAAAAATTATGTAACAAATTGCATTTAAAATATAGCAAATAATTCGATTTTACTTCACTCTTGTTCTCGTTTCTAGTTTATACATTCTGGGCAAAAAGCACAAAATCCTATGTGGCTACAGTTTTTGATAGCCATAAACTACAAAAGGCTCTAATAGCGGAAGTGGCCTTTCCTGGATCGTTCTTCATGATATACCCGCATAGGAGAATAGTTGCCGTTTGAAGAACCATTCGCATTTAAACCTGAAATAAAAATACATAGGTTAATAATTTATTAATTAAAAGCCGATCATAATAAAAGTAGAATGTATTTTATCTATGAGACTCGAGGGGAAAAAACTAATGACACATCTCTTTTTAAAATGGGCCAAGTTACGAGTATTTAGCAATTTGATTTGATTGCCAATGACGACAAAAGTGCTTGGCACAAACAGGTCCGCTCGCTTTTTTTTATGGACCAGTAAAGAATTTGCGATCATTATGTTGTATCAGCAGACGCCCGCAACTATTTTCGCGGTTCCGTTTAGCAACATTTTACTTTGCTATTGCTCGTAACGAGATGTAGCATAACCTAGGCCTTCTTCGATAAATGGACTTTACAACACAAAACTAATTTTAAATTATAATCTAGTTCCCGAGTGCGTTCAACGAAACAAACTTTTCAGCTTTATACCATTAAATAGGTATATCTACTTAATAGTAAAATGTGTGTCGTAGACTCAGTACCAGGTACGAAAAGGCCCTAATTTTCTAGATTTAGTAGAGTTCAATTCTAGAAAGAATGATGTCTCGTTTTGTGTTGTCGGAATGACATAGTAATTTACCTTTGGCATCAAGCTGTCCATCGATTGAGCAAGCTTTTGAAACACAACAAATTACACATTGTCAAAAAAATGTTAAAGCAAGCGAAGACAACCATCAATTAGTTTTGTACAAGTGGTGAAAGAGTTATATAATATGGATCCAATCGTAGGTACTACCTAGCAATATATCACTTGAATGGTAGAGTGCTTGGTAATTATCATAATCAGTAAGCGGGTAATTATGCAAACGTAAAAAACAGGTAAAGCAGACTACTCCAGATAATGCAGTCAGCACGATGAGAGAACCATTATGTACCAGCGACCAGAATTTTATACATAGGTAGGTAGGTGGGTCCATATTGACTCACCTAAAGTTCTTTATCCGAAATTGTTCTTCCTAACGATTTGTAATCCGAATGATCACTCCTAAAATTTTCCATCCTAAAGTTTTTATTCATACTATTTGTAGTGCTACCGTCGATGTTCATAACACTCATGTTTCCGAAAATTGTTATCAATAAAATCGTTAACATACAATATTAAAGCTCCTACTGTTTTTTATCCTAACGTTTTTATACCTTTTTCGTTTTCTTTCGTTTTTATTTTTTTATTCGTTTCTGGCACTTCGCCGGCCGCTACCGCGGCACGCTCGCTTCGCTCGCTCGGCTCGTGCGTTGTGTGGTCACAATTCTAACCTAACCTAAACCAAGAACTATAAATATGACCGATTCGTTTCTGTAAAAGTCCGTAAAAGTTACGCAAAATTAATGTAAATAATACTGATTATTATTAATAAAAATAAATCTAAACAAAAAAGGTATGACTTTCAATAATAGTGTAAAAGATGGTTATGTTGACAAAATATAGGAAAATAAATAATAGTATAATAGATGTTTATTGCTACCGACATTATGAAGTTGAATGATTCGGAATTAAAACATTAGAGACAGAGTAGTTAGGAATTGTGATTGTTAGGATGAAAAATGTTAGGAAGAACATTTTCGGAGTTCCAATTTTCTGAGTTGAAAATTTAGGTGAACTTTGGCGCACCCTAGGTAGGTACATATATAGGTAGGTAGCCTCACAGTTCCACATCTGGTGTAGGTATGTAATGTACCTACACAGACAAATAAAGAGAAATAACGCGTCTCATCATTTTCCTACCTTGCAGTAGATGTTGTGGTGGAGCGACAGCGGGTGCAGCACATCTCGGCGCTAACAGTAGATGGTAGAGCGCGAGGTACACGGCGGCCGTCAGTAGTGCGACGATGCCTAACCCGCGGTACACGCAGCGGAGAGACTCCAGCGGGGCTTGAAGCGTTACGAACCCGCTCACTATCGCGCCTATACAACGACCTAATTGGAGGGTAGATAGGTTCATTAATAAATTTGTTAATATCAACGAAAAAGTACCAAAATATGTATATGTTGTAGGTAGGTATTTTTTATTGACACGAATATTTTTCAGACTGCTGTGAAGGTCTGATCTAATTGAACCCAAATCAAATTGTATTGGCTACTTTAAGTATAAGTAGGTATACTAATTGTTTGTTTTTTTTTTCATATCGCCTAGATCGCAAACACTTATTAAGTCCATCTGCTATGATCACTTCTAGCGTAAGTTTCACATATTTTGACGAAAATTAATCAATTCGCACAAGTAGGCATAACTTACCGATACAAAAATGTGCGATAACTGGTAGAGCCTGACCAGTTGCAGTGTACTTCCTTGGCACCAAGTGGCGGAAGTACAACACGGCTGTTACAAACACTAAGCTTAGTGTGAACACTTCCAGTATCTCGCAGACAGCCACCCATGTGTAGTCATCGGTGTTTGCCAGTCCTGTAAATTAAATGTCCCTAATGCGAATAGGTAGGTATAGGACCTACCTAAGTGACGTGTAACGTGATTAGGTAGGTTCATATGCAGGCCTTTGTCACTCACCTAACATTCGCTATGCTGGTACTTTACTGACAACCCCAACGTTCGAATTATGTTATATGTAAACAAAAGAATGTGCTTAAATTAACGCCGGAGCGCAAGTTCTGTATTTAAGTATTATTCCCTATTCTGTGACCTAGGTAAGTGAGTAGACTTAGAAGTTCAACTAAGATCTAGGCACCTGTTATCTCATCTGTATTCAATAGCGGAAATAAAATGGTACTTAGGGAATACACCAAGGAGATCAAAGGACCAGAAATTCTTACCTGCAAACGGTGCACCTAACGATTAACGGACGAGTTGTTGCAAAATAAGGTTAGCCCTGAATTGCGTGAAATCATAAAATAGAATATTATATCCCTTTCACTGATGTCGCCAGCATCCGCAAAGCTCGCCCCTGGTTCGGGCGTGAATGTGCCGAGGCTGTCCAGAAAAAACAGTCGGCATATCGCGCCTGGGTCAGGGCTCGGGCGGCACGTGACCCGAACGTGAACCGCCTCAAAGCAGCGTACAATGGGGCCACTAGGTTCAGCAAGAGGGCCTTCAAGAGAGCGGATGCCCAGCGCGTCGCGCGGCTTGGTCAGGAGCTCACATCCCATCCCACGGGCAGCCGTGGATACTGGCAACTGGCCAAAGCCGTACAGTCAAATTTTTGTCAACCCTCGCTGCCACCACTGCGTTTTCCTGATGGATCACTGGCTCACAAAGCCCAAGAGAAGGCGGACATGCTCGCAGACCTCTTTGCGGCTAATTCCCGGGTCGATGACCGTGGCCTGCAGCCCCCCGCCATCGCCAACTGTGGCCACACTATGCCTGATATTGTTATCAGGCAATGTGATGTACGGGCAGTGCTGCGGTCACTCGACACGCGGAAAGCCAGTGGCCCTGACGGCATTCCGGCGGTGGTGCTACGAAAATGTGCTGCTGAGTTGTCTCCAGTATTAACGCGTCTGTACCGCCTGTCATACTCTACAGGCCTCGTGCCGGAGGCCTGGAAGGAGGCGAACGTACAACCGATCCCCAAGAAAGGGGATCGATCCGATCCAGGCAACTATCGACCCATAGCTGTCACCTCAGTCATTTGCAAGGTGCTCGAGCTTCTTATTAATAAGCAGCTCATGCGATACCTGGAGGATCACTCGCTAGTCAATGATCGGCAATATGGCTTCAGGCCAAAACGATCAACGGGTGACCTCCTGGCATTCGTCACGCATGTATGGGGTGAGGCTATGGAAAAGTTTGGCGAGTCCTTGGCTATTAGCCTGGACATCGCCAAAGCTTTCGATAGGGTCTGGCATGCTTCGCTCCTTTCCAAGCTTCCGGCATATGGTCTACCTCCTCAACTGTGCAGCTGGATTGCCAGTTTTTTAAACGAGCGCCGAGTGCGGGTCCTCTGTGATGGCCAGGCTTCTCGCTTTTTGCAAGTGAATGCCGGGGTACCGCAGGGGTCCGTACTGTCACCAACTCTCTTTCTTCTGCATATCAATGATATGCTTTCCCTCGGGAACATTCATTGCTATGCAGATGACAGTACATTGCACGGGAGTTACTCGGTTCGTCCGACGGCGGGGCGATCTGTGATAGAGGAGGAGAGACGACATCTCGTGGGTGATCTCGACCGAAGCCTCGACAGTATCTCCCAATGGGGTGCCGAGAACTTGGTCGAGTTCAATGCCCACAAAACACAGGCGTGTGCATTTACAGCGAAAAAATCCCCTTTCCTTCCCCTACCCACTCTTCAGAATGCAATATTACCAATGAAGGACAATCTAGACATCCTTGGCATAGACGTTCGTCGAGAGCTCAATAACACAAAATACATTGAGAGATGTATTGGGCTAGCTTCGCGGAAACTAGGAATACTGAACAAGGTAAAGCGATTCTTTACACCGCACCAGAGGTGTCTGCTGTACAAAACGCAGATTAGACCCTGCGTTGAATACTGCTCTCACCTCTGGGACGGCTCCGCGAAGTATTTGCTGGACGCACTCGACGCTATGCAGCGACGCGCTGTTCGCATTATAGACTGTCCGGAGGTAACGGGAAGCCTTGAGCCGCTAGCCCAGCGCCGAACAATTGCTTCCTTGGCCGCGTTCTACCGTATTTACCACGGTGAGTGTTTTGAAGAGCTCTTCAACCTGATCCCACCCTCTCCCTTCCGATCCCGAACAACGCGTGCCGGGCAGAGATGTCACCCTCATACCGTGGAAACCGTCTTCGCGAGAACCGAGCGTTTTAAACGATCGTTTCTCTGCCGAACGATGGTGGCTTGGAACGCCCTGCCTGCGCACGTGTTTCCTCCTACATATAACCCTGGGCTCTTTAAGCGAAGCGTGAAGAGGCACATTACAGGGTCGTCAAGTTGAGGGCCACTCTCTATAGTATTCCTGTGTACTGTGAGAGTCGCCCTCAATTGCCAGACGTCGCCTCAGCTTACCATCAGGCGAGTGGCGTCAATTTGTCGACCTAAATATAAAAAAAAAAAAAAAAAAAAAAATAATAGTTAAATTTCTGGGTAGTTTATTTTATAGGTGGTTTGTTGTAAAACCTGTTCTGGCTGTGGATGGTTTGAATTAGAGAGTGATTTATAATATTCTTTACTGTCCGGTAACGGCAATATGCTTGCCTCCTACCTACGTGGGAACGACAAAATTCCCTCTCGGGGATATAGGCGTGTTGTAGGTATGTCTGTCGAATCTTCATGTTACTCACCAGTGTACCGAACGCCGTAGAATGTGAATGCCATGATGAAGATGTTGGAATGACCGATATAGTCTACTAATGCTTCAGCCCACCAGAGGGCAGGCACAGCTGGTAAAGCTCCCGCTGTTAGCGTCAAGCCCATCTCAGTTTTAGTGCCGTTTAGATCCAACACTGTCCTGAAATGTGAACCTTAGTTAATTTCTATTTTCTAACATCTTTATTAAGGCATAATTAAGTAAAGCTGAGTTGCATCATTAGCCTAGGAATCTGTTGATTCTACGCTTTGGAGTCATTGTACTTCAGTTTTAGTAGCGGTCTCTGCTTTTAAAGCTACGCAGTTATCCACATGTGATAAAAAAAACATCACGTTGAATACGAGCTCCATAAAATCATAGCAACAAAGTGAGATTCACTTTCTCACTTAGGTAGTGCACAAATATTACGATGGGTTATGAAATTTAAAAAAATCATCGAGATCTACGGCAAACTTAAATTAAAGGAACCTGCCCTGTGAGTATGGCTGTGTTAACTTCAGTCGATACCAATGATATCGCAGAAATTGTCGATCCCATGACCCATTTAACACATTTCTTTTTATTTCCGTTTCTTTATCATTGGTTACCGACAAACCCCCGAGTGCTATGGTAAGGGGTCTAATCTGCCTTCAAATGTTCCTTACCAAGGCAAGTAAGCGTCGATACCGCTCCACAGAGTACCAAGGAGGGCAACAACAGCAAACACAGCGGCAGTTTCAGCTCCATATCGTCGTACTGTGTTCATGGGCATTGCTAGCACCCCAGTCGATGTGTGCCACCACCATTCTGGTGCTGATAGCGGCATGTTACTGTGAAGAAAGTTTGTGCAAGATAAAACAATAATCTATTGAGTTGAAATTTAGATCCATAGAATGTCGATATTAATTCTTGTTGGTAAATTTTGCTGCAAGTCTGTTAGTTAGCCCAGAGTATGAGGCGAACGTGTGATTCAAGATTCAACTCGCTTCAGTTTTATTTTATCAGCATTGTTGTTTTTTTGTAGTTTAATTAATTAATAATCACTTGCATCAAAGCCTCTTTGTGAATTACGATTACTTTTATATTATCTCTTGAGAAATTTCTAACCAATATCGATATCACCAGAGAATAGGTATTTTATGCATAAAATTTAATGTAGCGCAGTAGTGAGTGCCTACAGATACTATTATCTATACATAAGAGACCAGAATAAATAAATAAAAAGTTTTTACAAATTAGTTTTTGTTTTTACAAATTGGTTTGTGCTTTGAATAACATTTTAACTTATCGCGACGGTAACTACCTATAGCATGAATAAATTATTGTGATTCACCGTCAGATGCAACAACAAAGCAATCCACCGCTGACGCAATTTTAGTTGCCGACAATAGGTATAGGTTAAGTAGATATTAATGATTCATTAATATTCTCACTCAATGTAACACTATAATCATCTCTATGTAATTCATATTTATTTATAACTAGCTGTCTCGGCGAACTTCGTACCTTATATTTTTTTCTAATGTTCCACTAAACTTTTTTTTCTTTCATAAGAACCTTCTCCTGATAGTAACGGTCACAACAAGAAAAATTAACAAAATCGGTTCAGCTGCTCTCGAGATTTGAGCTTAGCAGCACATTCAGCGATTCATTTTTACATCATAGAGCCGAAGATGTAAATTTCAACAATTCGTTACAGTCAAAAGCGTATAACATACCCATCAAGCAACAGTATTAGGGCTCCAAGAATCATAAAAACTGCATGTAGTACGAAAGGTACGAGGTACGGAGCTTCAGGCATAGTTTCCACAGCCAGGCCAGCTAGAGGTGGGAAGATGGCTAGCCCGATGGTGCCGAAAGCCAACTGCCTGCCGACATCACCTCGGCCTAAAGATGTCTCTCTAGTGGCTATCACGCAAGCAGCACTGAGTAGAGCCAACGCAGCTGTCGGCCAAATGTCTGCTAAAGCTCTGAAATAGTAAGTAAATATTACAAAAAGTCAACATCATAAACACTATTAACTAATATGGAGGTAAGTACCGTATCGACGTGGACACTCCCACACGCCAATACTTGGTTTCTTGTACAGTCTGGGGTCAGAACACCAGTGACCCATAACATACAGATAATAAGGGAACGGTACTTCAATTGTTCTTCCATTATTAGGTACAACTTACCTACTTACTTATTATTGCTTATTAATGGGACACCCAGATAGCACTTATTTAAAGTTAATGCATCTTAAGAAAATTCGAGGCTGTAAATACGAGTAGTACTTATGCGTAAAAAACCGTGCCATTTGCTTTGATTCTTTTTACATAATAATAAAACTAGCAAACGCCCGTAACATCCACCACCACCAAAAAGAGACCACCAGGGTTTGCTTCATAGATGAGATGCCCCGATATATTCAATTTATTCACCTAATAAATAAATAGCTCCAAAATGTAGAGCTAGGGTCTCCGATCACTAGCCTGCATTCAGCATCGGCCAACACCCCATCCGGCTCATCGTATGGGTCTAGAACTTCACAGCGGACCGCAGCCCTGCAGTCAGGGTTGTACATGATCAGATCTGCCAGTCGCTCATCTGGGACGGAACATCTTGAAGGACCGGCTGAAAAGGAAGGAATAGATTTCATTTCAAAAAATACTTGTGAACGGCAAGGTTAGAAGAACGTCGCTTGCCTTTGATGAGTTTTGTGTAACCTTTCCTGTTACGTGTTTAAAATCTCGCTCTTTAATAGTTTACGATACCTACCTCACTATAAGCTATATAGTTATTTAAGGTTTTTATATCGCGCGATCACATAATAGTTATATACATACTATTACATACCTACTTGGCGCGAGTCTGTCAGTCTCTTAATTACCTGTATGATAAGTGCACCAATCGGAGTCTGTGCTGTTATCTTCTGGCAGTTCTGGTGCAATAAGGGAGAGTGGCAGACGCAACCTGGCTTGATGTTGCATATACACTATACATGTGCCGTTGTAACAGAAATGGGGTGGGTTGGCTTCGTAATATATCGGTTTATGTATTATTTCTTCTTCTTCCTCAGGGTTGGAAGTCTGAAAGACACAAGAACGTGTACGATACTTGGCAGTAAGTAAGTAAAAGTGTACAAAATCAAAATAATTTTATTCATGTAAGTATGGTAAAGTCAGTGAGAAACGAGCCGGGCACTAAAAACTCACGGCCATTCTTTTCTAATTGCCAGGTAGTCATAGTTTATGCTACATGTAGCAGTAGAATCTCTATTACCGTAAGGTCATTGTTGTACATAGGCGGTAGATCGGTAGTTGTAGATGTTGTGGTGAACGGCTGCCGCACCCACGTCATGTTCTCGTCCGCGCACCCATATTCGCATGCTGTCACCGCCAGCACACCGGACTGTGGATAGATTGAACTACGAGTATGGTTAAAGCTCAAAATACGTAGGCACGTAGAGAACTGTCAACGATAACGGACTGATGAAGAAGTCCTAATCTGGTCCATCTCCTTTGTTTTTAAAGCAATCATCATCATCATTCACCGAGCCTTTTCCCAATTCAGTTGTGGTCGGCTTTACAGTCTAACTGCGATTCGGCTTAACTTCGATATTTTCCGTGAAGCAACTGCCATCTGACCAACCCATGGGCGATATCGAAGTTCTATAGTTCGACCGGTCGGATTTTTGATTTAGGGCTCCAACTACCCCTAACGACTGCCATAGATGTTCGTATGACAACCGGGGCCGACGGCTTAACGTGCTCTCCGAGGCACGGTTTTGTTTTTAAAGCAATGACTTTCTTAAAATATTTTACAATAGAAATCGCAAAAACGAAATGCTTAGGCCGGATTGAAGCTGCCGATCTCGAAATTGCTAATAAGATATCGGACGGAATAGAAACTGGCAGCTCCATAAAAGACTGAAGTCATTTTGCCATTCAGGACTACAACAAACTTGGTTATTGGCCTGACCTTTCTTAAGCTCACTACCAATAGGGCCAGTAAAATTATTCACAAAAAAGAAAGATTGCAAGTATATTAAAATACCTAGGTTATTCTTTAAAAAAATCTCAGTACCTAGAATAGTTTAGAAACCGACCTTCTCCCCAGCCCATCTGTTGCATCGCATGTCCTCTTTACAAACTTCTTGCATGACATAAGCACTGTTTTCATCACACATAAACAGCACCTGAGGTCGTCGAGCCTGAATAGAAAACGATTGATTAATTAAGAGAGTACTGAGAGATGTAGCTTTATCAATATTTAAAGGTCCAAAAGTCTGGTTACCTCATGTCGTTCCGTATATGGTACAGCCAGCAATAATGTATAGAATACAGCGCTGAGGATTAAACAGATAGCCGTGATGATGCGAAGTAGTCGCCCTGATCCGCTAGGGCCGCTATTACCTCCTGTGGAACCTCGCCCCACTGACAACCTACAAGAAACATATTATAGTAACTATGTGGCTAGTTATTGACATTGTCATTACACAATAGAACCATTACAATTAATTATGGTGCCTTAATATATCGTTTAAGAATACTCACTTATCAATAAGAGGTCCTAATATGGCTGGCCCGAGGAGTGCTATACATGGCGCAACTGCCGATATGAGCCGGGATTCCCCTTTATCCAAACCCACTGATAGCATGTGCAGTGGAAGAAACGGGAATATACAGCCAATACCTGGAAACAAAAATATAACTTTTTTAAACCTTCGCGTTTTGTACACATTATAAACTTAAGATTAACGGGTCTCTTTATTACCCGACGTTTCGACCATGTAACAGGATCCCTCTTGTAACAGGGTCGAAACGTCGGGTAATAAAGAGGTATGTATATATCTCGATAATCGTTTGTCTTAAGTTTATAATATATTCGTAAATGTACCTAGGCAGTTGCTAAATGATCCTTTGTAGTAGGTATTTATTTCCTTAATAATACGAGTATATCATACATATCACCACACTTTATCCCCAAAGAGATAGGCAGAAACCTTCATAACTTGGTTGTTGGCCCAATGTATGTTGGTACCCCTAATATGAAGCGACCTCGTAACCAGACACTTGTATAAAGCAATGGTAAGTAAAATATTTAAAAAAAAATGTTTTAAACTTTTTAAATTTGTAATAGCATTGTTTTCCGCAGAATTAAAAAAGACAACAAAACGTCGACAATTAATTGCTTGTTAGAACAGCTGTTCTCTCTGAGACAGTCTTGATAATGCCTCGTTTAGAGGCGAAACAATTGTCGAGTTTCTGCACACAGTTTGAGGCGAAGCGGTCCTTAAATCATTCAATGCGCTTCAATACGAAGCCACATGTTCCTAAAATGGTAGCATCAGTCTAAGTTGATTGCGGTTGCGATACCTGCTGCACTGCTTTTTATTGACGCGTCAACCTGTTCTTGGCACAGATACCACCCGTTATTCCATATAACCAGATCCCTTAGTGTCACATTGTAAATCTTGTTTATTATATCTAACAAGTAGACATCCATTATTTTATCAGCTTGCAATTACCCAAATTCAAAAGAAAACTTAATCTGCGTCGATTTTTAAACAGCATTCATCTAGTCCTAAAAGGCAATGCCGGTCATAGACTAAAGTCATAATCGATACTGTCGTCAACAAATACATACTCGTAGATAATATACCTATACGTATAACCACGCATGTTTCCCAGAAGGCAAGCAGAGGTATATTTTACCTACTAAATTCTTTCTAGTGATAACCAGATACCAGAGGCGCACGGCAATGGACGTAGAAGCGGAATTAAGAACGCCAACGTTCGCAATGTGGATGTAATAAACGCCTTTGTCCACTTCTTCGGGGATAAATACGTGATTAATAGTGTTGTGTGTTATACTCACAGAATAGGGAATAGTCAATGATATTCTATACTTAAATCATAGGGAATAGTACAGTTCGCGACGCGTAAGCTGAGCTTTGCATTTTTGTAAGTGGTCACGAAAAGTAGAGTAAAAAATCTGTGTGTACAACACATGTGTGTAAAACAAGTCACATTATACGTTCACGTACGTGTACTCACACAAATGCAAAGCTCAGTTTTTGCCTCGTGAACTGTAATTACATAGTAATACTTATTAACTACCTACTATATTATAATTGTTTAAATCAGAAGAGATAAAGGGTTTTGTCTGTTCTGTTGTGTAAAAAATAACAAAAAAACACATTGATAAGGAACGTAGGAGGTAGATTGACCAGGCCCATAACCTCTCAGGGTTAACAGGGTCACTTAAAAATATATTATTGTATTTGTAATTTCCAATTCACATTATATATATATAGAAAAAAAAATAAGAAAACCACATATTAACTTTTATATACGAAAGGTGTGCGTGTGTTTTAACATAAACTCCCCTGGCCCACATGGAAGGCTCTTAATGGAATGCAAACCCAGGTTGGCAGATCTAAAGATAATATGTCCAAGTGGGGTTATATTGACACTAAAGAGAACCAGTGTGAATGTGGCTTATCACCACAAACTATCAGCCACATGATTTGCCCAGAGTCGTGCACTTTAGATGACCTTTTTTTTTTATTAATTCCGCGAGACGTCGGCCGCTCCCATGTCCATTGCTGCGGGGTCTTTATTGACACCCGAAGGTATAGTATTCCAGTGGACGCCCGGCGGAATTTGGCCACTTGTGGGGCCTCTTCGGGGGTTTGGTCGGGATGAGAATCCCGCGTCGTTGGGGTTAGGTTTTATCCCGCGTCGGTGAGTTAATCTGATCGCGTGCTGTGGGGTTGGGGACCCGCAGCACGTGACCCTTCTAGCCTGCTTCTGTAAGGACCTCAGGCCTCGATCATGGAGGTCGATGGTCCTGGGCGTAAATGAGTCTGCGGTGCCCTGGCCGTTGACTGCGGAACTCAGCGGGGAGGGTACGCTCCCTGTCCCTCCCGGCCGCCTTCTTCGCGAGCATGACTTGCTCGCAGAAGGACACGGCCGCGTTCCACCTACTCGCGCTGGAGACTATGGCTTGAAGCATGGCTTCCAGCGAGAGGGTATCCACGTCCAGACCCACTACGAGGTCCCGGCGTTGACTCGTCCACGCTGAGCACTCCACCAACGTGTGGAGTGCAGTGTTGTCGTCGGAAACTTCGCAGTGTTGACACTGGGATGTGACCTTACGATGGATGCGAAACAGATAACTACCGAAGCATCCATGCCTGGTAACGATCAGCGTCGCACGATACGTTAGGGTCACCATGCCGCGTTTGCAGCCACTCGTCCATGATCGGTCTCACCGCCGCGATGACGGTGGTTCCCCACTTTGGTTGGTCAAGTCGCACCGTCCAACTTTAGATGACCTGTACGAGGCGAGGCCAAATGCGATTCACCTCGGCGAGCCTGGGCCAAGACAAATAATCATCATAGTGTTGCCGATCGACACGAGAAAAAGAAGAACAGAGAGTTAGGTACCAATGCGATGTAATGTTACTCCCTTTACCTGACAGGAAGCAGAAGAGTACGCATTTGAGCGAAATAAGATTTGTATTGCAGCACCTCTTCATTTTTGTGGGTTTCTTCGTTTGGTGATTGAGGTCTACATCCGAATATTCATCTTGCATCTGTAACAAAAGAGACAGTACTATTATTTACCGATATTAAGGGGTGTTCTTTTTATGTTATGGAAAAAAATAGGAATAAAATCCAGTCTGATGCGGCTAAGTCTGGTAGTATAGTTATTACTATACTACCAGACGTAGCTATAACTTGTTAAGCTATACTATTGTAACGTAACATCTGACAAGTTAGCTTAATTCAAACAAAGTAATTCGATAAGTATTCAGTAGATATTATACGTATATTCAGATTTTCAGCCATGATGTTCCCACAGTAGGGTGTCAATAAAACATTGTTGCATTTTTTTATTCAGGCTACACGAGATTATGAGTTCGTTATCAACTTTATCACGTGTTGAATACGTCAATATAATCGGGATGTTTGTTCTCCATCACGCTGTAACCATCAGAAATCTGGGATTAGGGTGTGTGATAACTTGCAAGGAGATAGGTAGGTAGGTATAGGTTACAGGGAGGTAGGCATTTCATACTTCCCATCTAGAATCTGTGGAACACGCCTCTACGCTCTACGCGGGCTGATCTACGTCCAACTTAAGTAATTAATACAATATAATAATATCACGACGTATCACGTATACGTGAGAATTAGGTGGTAAAAATATGATTAAAAAAGACAAGCAATCAATGCATCGTGCATGAATCGGGGTCACGGCCTCTTATTTAGACGCCTACATTTTATAACGTGTCGTACGTAATGTCGCATCAATGCCAACTGTTGAATATTAAAATAGTTGATGCCATCACTGCAATGATCTCATCTTCTTACAGAGAATTAATAAAACTACATAATTGTATTATGTTGACTAAGGAGACCTTTTTTTTGAAAATGGGGTGGAATTCCCTATGGAACCATCAGCACCACCTTGGGGTAAGATGAAGCCGGTGTGTGGGGTTACCTTAGCTGGGAGGTGCCGCTGGAACCCGCGTGTGGAGGATATTACCACCTTGCAGACGCAACAGACGGCGCCTCGGTGACTAAGGAGACCTAATAGGCTGTTCGACAACCGCTAATAGACACAGCTACACGGCAAATGCAAGCTGGATAATAAAAAAAAATATTTTTTATTTTTTTATATTACATAGCCTATGCTCAACTCTTAAAATATTAAGAGATAAATTATAAATAAATCACAAAAACTGATGTCATCGGCAGGACTCTAACCCACGGCCCATGACATCGATGTCATATTGTCATCGTAGCTCAGTTCGTTCGAGTCCTGCCGATGACATCAGTTTTTGTGATTTATTTTTAATTTCTTTACGTGTTAATATTTGAAGAATAGTTTAAGCAAACTCATTGCTTTGAAATACAAAAATATATTTTGCTAAATCATTAGTAACTTGTACTAAGTATTATATATTATTATGTTCGGTGGCATGGCATGAATGAGTCACTAGCTATAAAAAATGTCTATGACGCTTTATCATGAAACCACGAGAACTATAATTACAGTAAAGAATATTAACAAAATATATTATTTATGTCCCAATAATTTGCGTAAGTTAAACGATACGTTAACCTCGTTTCTTCAAAATAGAATGACAATAATAACTGCAGCGTTTTATGTTAACTGTTTTGATATTTCAAAATAAACAAACCGTCGTAGCTTTACTGGGATGAGAAAAACATAAAATATCCGACGGTTACTAAGAATTATAGTTACTGAGTTGGATGTAAATAGAGGATGGACTCTACTTAAATATTATACAAAACAATGTATATATATATATATATATATCTATAAATGTATATATATATATATATATATATATATATATATATATATATATATATATATATATATATATATATAATATCTAATATTTTAGTAATGGTATTTGTAGTTAGTCCCTAATAAGACGTATTATAACTGCATTGTATTGTTAAATGACAAAGGTTGAAAAACAGTGGCCTAGAGATTTCTTGCCAGATTCTTACTCACAGGCTCTACCTATTGCTTTGCGACTCTGGCAGTAAATGTACCTACATCAAGAGTTTTTATAATCCAAATTAATAAACTTTTTGGATCTATTGAATAAAAAGATTAGGAATGGACCATGAAACCTCTGGCTGGACGCATCATCTTAAACAGGGATGTCTAGAGACACAATGACATCTGAAGATTGTGGGGTAGACCCCACAATCTTCAGAGGAATAATAGCATTGTTTCATGAACACTTTAGATTTGATTGTTGTAGGTACTGTTTAGTGTTTAGTATTTAGCAGACAGAAACAACAAAATGTAGAGATGCCGTCCTTTTGAGCTTTTGAGTCCTTTTGGATAAATAATCATTTATAATACCAGAGAGGTTGGGACCTTGGGGTCCGAGCGCTAGTTTTTAAAACTATCTCGAAACTCATGATCGACTCTTCTCAAGACCAGAAGGCTGGTTACTTTTTAGCTCAAAGAATAAGCATTGCCATACAACGTGACAATGCTGCCAGCCTTCTGGGAACATAGCCAGTCGGCGATGAGGCGGAGGAGTTCTTTGACGCCTGTATATATAATAGTGTAGATTTTAGTGAAGTGTAAATAGTATTTTCTTCTACTGTCTAATCCAAACGTATTACACCATTAATAACAATTGAAAACAAATTTAAAATACAAAATTTAAAGTTGAAAGTTTGTTAGTTAGATAGAGGCCATTAAGTCCGCCATTTTAGAAGTTTGTGCATGAAGTTTAAATAAATAAATAAAATAAATAGAGTATAAGTACGTGTAACTAGGTCGAAAGTTATTGTTTTTGTGTCTCTTGTGCTTTTGATGAGAGTCATTAAGATGTTACACAATTCAATTCAGTCAAGTTCAAAATAACGTATTAAACGTTAATGATGGTACCACGCAGCACGCTCGACCAACTTTTCACTTTCACATGACAGCTGCTTTGCCTGCGGCACCCCGCTATTATGACCGGATTCTTTAAAAGTAGTGAACTTTCTTATAAATTGTGGTTACTTCGAGAGATAAGTGATTCATAGTACTAACGTGTTTGTAGCAGTCAAACCTTTTGACCTTATATTTTAATAGACGGGGATACCCTACCATAAATGTAGGTTTTGACACAACTTTTAGGATGTCTAAATATAATTTATACAAGTTTCCAGCCAGGTTAAAAGAATTTTGAGGTCTTCGTTAATTTATACTTATTCGTCCTACTCTAAAAATAGACAACTTTATTATACAGTGTAGCAGAATTCAAATACTTAGGTAGGATTTTTACCAAGTGCAAACTAACTCGCTGGCGGCTACTAGGTTTTAGTATTACATGAAAAAAGTTTGTTGCTATGTTTATGACAAGTTTGCGTGTTAGAAGGTTCTAAAATAAATTACAGTACAATACCAAGTCGTTTTTGACCGACATTTGCTTCGTAAACGAGGTTACAGGGATAGTAAAAAAGTAAAACTTGTGAAATATGATGCGATTTTTCAGTAAGAGATATACCGATAATTGAGGGAAGTGAGGGAAGGGAGCGAAGCTCAATCTTAGGCGAGTCATGTATTTCGTTTGTCCGCATACTCCTCCTAAACGCCTGAACCGATCTCCTTCAAACTTACCACAGTGATAACGTGTGACGTGAGGGTAGTTTAGAACAAAAAACAAAAAAGTTTAAACGTAAAAAAATAAATCGTTGTCCTTCGAAAATTTAACACTTCGCTCAGTTTTTTGCAACAGCAGCATGCATTGCATATCTAGTTATCTACATATAGCAGTTATTACTACTGCCTGGCAACTGCGCATAAAACATACGCAACTTAATGACTCTATGTGCGATCACCGTAAAAAAACGGTTACGATCGCGACGCAGCTGGTAGAGTTATTAGGTGATATAGCTCCAACGACGACACCTATACTTGTATCTTAAATAGCAAGGTTTTTATATTGAACATATTAAAACTTCTTGCATCATATACCTACCTACTATATTAGCGTGTTTTTCGTCGTATTAGAGCAGAACGTAAAATACTTGAACTGATTTTAATGAACTTCTGTTTGGAGATTAAGTGACTCACAGACGATCAATCCTCTGCAGTCTCAGATCGTTCGATCGATCGATAATGTTGAAGTTGGTTACAACTGTTAGTCGATAAAAAGTCGATAATCGAGCAACAGAAGTCGTCTGAACGATGCTTTAGAGACTTAGCAGGTATTATAGGCCACTCTTTACTAGGTTCTCATGAGAGCCGGGAACAGGAAAAATGTACCTATACAACGACGGTCGTTCGCACTCAATTATCCTTTTGAGACCTCTCTTTTCTAATCTAAGTTAAATTAATTAAATTCAGAAGAAAGGTCCGACAGGATCGTTAATTGTGCGTTAACTCTTAATAACACCAATACATAATAAACATGCTGCAACTAAATATATTTAGACAAACAGACCTTTGCTATAACATATATACCTATATCATTAGCTGTGCCGAATCTTGGTACATATTGTAAACAGTCGTAAACTTTACGACAAATGGTAAGGTCGTCGTAAAGGTGACGAGATGAAGCTATTGAAATTTCGTACGCACGGATAAAATACTAAAGTAACTAATAGGTACAATACGTAGCTACTTACATTGAAAATTAATGTAATATGTGTCAGATTCTAAGACCAACAATTAGTTATTCGAGATTATCCTTCATTCCGCCGATCTTTGTCTCTTTCAAATGTAGGCATTGATTATCTCCATGACGTGTCGGTAGAAGTCAACGGGAGAAAGAAAGTACGAACCGAACTGTGAGACTTCTAGCCCTGAGCTTTTGGCTTTGTCTAAAGTAAGACAACCTACCGCTCTCCCAACACTCGCTCTCCTAACTTTGAAATGATGTACCTATATATTTACAATGTTGAACATTCGACGAATGCGTGATATGAGCAGATCTTTGGGTTGCTCACTATAATTGGTTAAATGGCAATGAGATCGTTGGACCTATTTATTTAGCTGGTTAAATGCTTAAATTGTCACTAATCTACTTTTAGGTACATCTACGGAACCAAATGAACTTCTTTTCGCTTATGGTTTATGTAAATAGTTGCGTGTAACGGTTAATAGCTAAAGATAGGACAAGTAGAAGAAAAATCGATAAAGTAAGCGAAACTGGGACACTGCTTGAACTTTATTGGTCGTAGGTAGGTATCCATATAGTTACTTATCTTTGCAAAAGCTGGTGTACTTATATGCAAAAAGTCTTTGCTGCTGATCTTAATATATAAAGCAAGTAAAAGCTCCCTTAACCAAACCCTAAACTCTTGACCTTTACACCCGTTTAAAACAATACAATATTTCAAAAATCACCTTGAACGCACGCACATTGACCTGCAGAATACGACCACGTTGCTTTTTCTTTCTTTTTTTGCCAAGTGAAGTTTGAAGTAAAGGCAACGACTTTCGAGCAAGTGTGCTTTGTTGTATAGCTATATTTTATTGTACATACTTTGTATCGGGAGTGCTGTGGATGGCGTCACCGCTATAACCAGCGAAGGTCTGAGTCGCGACTTGTGACATGAACATTACGCCCGTAGATACCATACCAACGACTTCACGTTATGATTTAATGAAGCGTGTTTACTGTCATATTTATTTTTAGGTTTTTCTGATGTCGTATTTCCATAAATTTTACTTTTCATTATTTAAAAACGTGTGGTTCTTATTATTATATTATTTGATACGGCTCTACTATTACCAGAAAATAGATTTACGATGAACATTTAAAATAAGAGTTGAAGACTTTTGCTGATGGTTGCCGTTTAGATAGGTACCTACCTAAAAATAATAACTTCATATTTCTCAGGTATTTTAAGCAAAATAGATACTACCCAAGTATACTACCTACTGAAACGAAAATGCGAATGCAAGTATTTCATGCTCTGTCCACACTACGCGGATGTCCGCACATAGACAGTAGACTTGCGAACTCTCATTGACGGATTCTCAAATCAGCCAATGACTCAGTCGCAAAAATCTCATTGGTAGATTCAGGAATCGGCCAATGAGAGATTGTAAATCTACTGTCCATTCCCGGACATCCGAGTAGTGTGAACAGAGCTTTAGCGAGAATGTTATGCGTTAATTTATTTTTATTGTTTTTAATACTAGGTACAAGTCACGAGGCGTAAGCGGAGCTTTGCATTTGTGTAAGTGACCACGAAAAGTAGAGTAAAAACTCTTTTTGTAGCTGTGTGTACAACATATGTTGTTGTAAAAGAGGTCATGTATACGTTCACGTACACTGCACTCACACAAATGCAAGGCTCCGCTTACGCCTCGCGACCTGTACACGCGTGGTGCAAACTTTTTCAACAACATAGAAGCTAAAACTTAGGGTGAAATAAGATGTTAATCGATTTCTATATATTATTATGTATACTCACCTATACATATAAGGTAGGTACCCATATGTAATCCATACGAGTAGCTACATAATACTTCCCTAAATACTATTCCCAGCGAACATTTGGCTAAGTAGTTCAGTAATTCTCCGTAGCCTGTATTTTAATAGCCTGTTTACAGTTTGCAAGAAAATAAACGCAGTCCAACTGTGTATTCAATTTAATTACAACTACCAACCACTACGTACGGTTTCATTGCTCTTGTGCAATTACGAAATGTTTTTGGTTAGGTTATTTATTTTTTAGATTGTTAAGATTTTCTTTACATGAATAACACATGTACTTAGGTAAGTACCTACCACGCACCTATCTATACAATATATCACATTTTTAAGCTTTCAAGCTTACACAACTAGAAAGAGGTATGAGAATAAGGAACAACATAAAAATACTCTATTTACTTAGTACTCACTTATATTCCGCCGGGCGCCACTGGAAATTTTCTGTGTGCTCATCAGAGGCGCTCGGCAATGGACGTAGGAGAATTAAAAAAAAACAGTACTCACTTATTAAACTAAACATGTAGGTGTGTACCCAGGTACATACCTACATGTTTAGTTTAGATACAACAACAAAACAAGTAAAATCTCTGGAGATTTTACTTGTTTTTTTTGTACAATACATATAAGGATATACCTACTTAGGTACATACAACTTCCTAATGAATGGCAAGATGCTAAATTGGCAGTTCATTGAACTGACATGGCCTGCTAGAGCACGCGACACTGCGCTGCTCGTTAACATACTAGGTATTATGTGGGTGCGTCTCTTTATCTCAAACGAAAATAAATCAAAACGGACACAGTATCTAATCCTAAGTAACCTCGACCGTAACCTCGACAGTATCTCCCAATGGGGTGCCGAGAACTTGGTCGAGTTCAATGCCCGCAAAACACAGGCGTGTGCATTTACAGCGAAAAAATCACCTTTCCTTCCCCTACCCACTCTTCAGAATGCAACATTACCAATGAAGGATAATCTAGACATCCTTGGCATAGACGTACGTCGAGAGCTCAATAACACTAAATACATTGAGAGATGTATTGGGCTAGCTTCGCGGAAACTAGGAATACTGAACAAGGTAAAGCGATTCTTTACACCGCACCAGAGGTGTCTGCTGTACAAAACGCAGATTAGACCCTGCGTCGAATACTGCTCTCACCTCTGGGACGGCTAGTATTTGCTGGACGCACTCGACGCTATGCAGCGACGCGCTGTTCGCATTATAGATTGTCCGGAGGTAACGGGAAGCCTTGAGCCGCTAGCCCAGCGCCGAACAATTGCTTCCTTGGCTGCGTTCTACCGTATTTACCACGGTGAGTGTTCTGAAGAGCTCTTCAATCTGAACTCACCCTCTCCCTTCCGATCCCGAACAACGCGTGCCGGGCAGAGATGTCACTCTCGTACCGTGGAAACCGTCTTCGCGAGAACTGAGCGTTTTAAACGTTCGTTTCTCTGCCGAACGATGGTGGCTTGGAACGCCCTGCCCGCGCACGTGTTTCCTCCATCATATAACCCTGGGTTCTTTGAGCGAAGCGTGAAGAGGCACATTACTGGGTCGTCAAGTTGAGGGTCACTCTCTATAGTATTCCTGTGTACTCTGAGAGTCGCCCTCAATCACCAGACGTCGCCACAGCTTACCATCAGGCGGGTGGCGTCAATTTGTCGAGCTAAATATAAAAAAAAAAAAAGATGAATGTACGATTAACACTAAGTAAGGAGTTCGAATCCTGACCACACACACACAAAACAAATATATACCGCCGTGTGGTGGCCGGCAGAATAGAATAGCCCTAACCCATCTCCTCCCGTGGATGTCGTACGAGGCGACTAAGGGAGTTTGTGGAAAGTACTGACCCCCTGTAACTTTTCCACACACAAAAGCGGATGTCCCACCTAACCTAATCAACTAAACCTAAACAACGACCTCTGTCCTTGCACGCAACTCCTTCCTACTCATCATGACCCCACGAACTTCCCACCAACATAACATCTAAACACTTCACTAACTAAACATTCGACTTGCAAACGGTTCCAGGAGAGGGCGTATACCATAAGCGCCACTCCTGAAACTAAAACCCAAATGACTCTCAAAAAAAAAAAAAAAATATATATATATATATATATATATTACCACCTAAACATAATGCCCGGACTGTAGTCCTGTGAGCATGATTTGACCCTTTTAAATTTCGTGCGATATCATTGGTTAAGGGGGCAGATTAACAATGACTATATTAACATTGTGGAGTTTATGTACCCAGTAACAGATTGCTGTTACCACGCACCATAAACTCCCACCTAATAGGGACCAAAATACTAATTACAAAATGTAACTAGGTGTGTAATGCACATTTGCCTACCCCTTGGGAATATAGGCGTGATTATATATTATACTCGTTACCACACTACTCATACTCGTTTATTTCTTATACTTTTGCAGTAAATGTGACCTATATTTTATTATGTACCTACCTAATTATATTTAATCCATTCTTTATGTACTTCTACATTGAGTGCATTGACATATTTGAAAGTGTATGGGCGATGCGTCTTACTTAGCTCCGATAAGAAGTAAGAACAGTCGGTCTCGCTGTGCACATCTGGGACAGACGTCGTATTGTTTCACCTACAGTAGATGTTCTTGGCAAAGATAGCCTTATATTATAGCACCCACACTCTTTTGTCTCCTGTCATAACAAAACTGGTTATAATAAGGTCAATTTACTGTAAAATAAATAAACTCGCCCTTTTAAAGGTCTCCTTTAATGTGAGAAAAGTAGGGTATAGGTATTATATACCTTCCCAAATTCGTTCAACAAATCTTTGCTCACATTCTTCAAACAACTCTACCTATTAAACTAGTGGTTCTGTGAACCATAGACTTCGGGAGCGGCTTTGTTTATTATTTTTCTTCTTCAATTTTCTTTATTACTCTTTCATTTGTCATCCAATCCAAAAAATATCATTCAAATGTTATTAATTGTAAGCAAGGAGTGTGTGTGTAAAGTTTAATGCAAATCGGTTGATAAATACGGCCTCAAACTTGATCTGACAGAACCCGTAGACAGGGTACAGACGAAAGAAATTCTCCCCAGTCTGTAAGCTGAAACGGAGCCTTCGGTCGCTTCGCTCCCTCAGTCAATCGGAAGCTTCATTAGTCTGCCTTCGTCAGCCATTTATTTTAGAGATTGTTTTTTAGATACTGGTAGGTACTTAGGTACTTCCTAGTTCTTTTTAGGGTTCCGTATCCAAAGGGATAAATCGAGAACCCTATTACTTACTAAAACTCCGCTGTCCGTACATCCGTCCATCCGTCTGCCATCAGGCTGTATCTAACGAACCGTGATAGTTAGAAATTTTCACAGATGATGTATTTCTGTTGCAGCTATAACTGAATACTAAGATACAGAATATAATAACCCTTAGCAACGGCGTTGCCGCGGCCGCCCGCAACACAGTCATGGGGCCCGCCTGGGGCCAACCACCCCAGGAGGCTGCCCCACATGTTGCGCATAATCCTGATGTGGGATCGCTGCTCCGGGTGGTAACCGGTGTGGGGTAGCGGCGGCCTTGCATCAGGGGGGTTTGGGAGCCCTTCCGTCCGGCGAGTCGGCTCCGACCTAACCACACGGTTCTAGACAAAGCTAGCCCCTGCGCTTTGTCACTTACTGCTGCACCAGATGTCGCCCTGTCTTCACGCTTCTTCTTCAAAATCTACAATGGCAGTGCAACAAAAAAGAAATAAACGTTACACAGCGGCCCTAGGAAACCCCACAACTTCACATTTCGAGGTGGAGTTCACTAACGTCCGTGGACTCCATGCGAACCTCGATACCGTCCACCACCACCTTGAGACGGCACGGCCCGCTGTGATGTTCCTCACGGAGACACAAATACGCCGCCCTGACGACACGTCTTACCTGTGTTACCCCGGCTATGTCATCGAGGATTAATTTCGAGACAAAGCCGGGGTGTGCGTGTTCGTTAGGGCGGATGTTTGCTGCCGCCGGTTGCGCTGCCTAGAGAACCCCTCCAATTCCGTCCTTTGGCTGCACGTAGACCATGGCTCTATGAGCCAGATCTACGTGTGCGTCTACCGATCCCACACAGGGGATTCTGAGACAACAAAGGTCTTCCAGTACCTCAGCGAGACGGCTGATGAAGCGCAGGTGCGGTTCCCGAACGCTGACCTAGTATTTCTGGGGGACTTCAATGGCCATCACATTGAATGGCTGGGGTCCCTCAAGACTGATCATGCGGGTAGAGCCGCCCATGCGTTCGCTCTCTCCCACGGTCTGACCCAGATGGTATGCGGGATCACCCGGATACCAGACAGGTCAGATCACGCGCCCGCTCTGCTGGATCTACTGCTGACGAGTCGCCCAGCCCAGTACAGTGTTTCGGTAGGAGCCCCACTGGGTAGTTCCGACCACTGTGTTGTTCACGCTGGCATGAAGGTGTCACCTCCTGCACGTCCTGTACAAACGTCACGACGACTATGGCACTACTCGTCAGCGGATTGGGACGGTCTACGCGATTATTATGCGTCCGTCCCCTGGAGCCAGCGCTGCTTTGTAGGAAAGGCTCCTTCGGATAGTGCTTCTGCTATTGCTGGCGAGATCAGTTTAAGGATGGATTATTACATCCCTTTCACTGATGTCACCAGTATCCGCAGAGCCCGTCCCTGGTTCGGGCGAGATTGTGCCAAAGCTGTTCGACAAAAACAGTCGGCATATCGCGCCTGGATCAGGGCCCGGGCTGTGCGCGACCCAAACGTGGGCCACCTCAAAGCAGCGTACAACCGGGCCACAAAGTCGAGTAAGAGGGCCTTTAAGAGAGCGGATGCCCAGCGCGTCGCGCGGCTTGGTCAGGAGCTCACTTCCCATCCCACGGGCAGCCGTGGATTCTGGCAACTGGCCAAAGCCGTGCAATCTAACTTTTGTCAGCCCTCGCTGCCACCGCTGCGTTACCCAGATGGAACACTGGCTCACAAAGCCCAAGAGAAAGCGGATATGCTCGCAGACCTCTTTGCGGCTAATTCCCGGGTCGACGACCGTGGCCTGCAGCCCCCCGCCATCGCCAACTGTGGCCACACAATGCCTGATATTGTTATCAGGCAATGTGATGTACGGGCAGTGCTGCGGTCACTCGACACGCGGAAAGCCAGTGGCCCTGACGGCATTCCGGCGGTGGTGCTACGAAAATGTGCAGCTGAGTTGTCTCCAGTATTAACGCGTCTGTACCGCCTGTCATACTCTTCAGGGCTCGTGCCGGAGGTCTGGAAGGAGGCGAACGTACAACCGATCCCCAAGAAAGGGGATCGGTCCGATCCAGGCAACTATCGACCCATAGCTGTCACCTCAGTCATTTGCAAGGTGCTTGAGCTCCTTATAAATAAGCAGCTCATGCAATTCCTAGAGGATCACTCATTAATCAATGATCGACAATACGGCTTCAGGCCAAAGCGATCAACGGGTGATCTTCTGGCATTCGTAACGCATGTCTGGGGTGGGGCTATGGAAAGGCACGGCGAGTCCTTGGCTATTAGCCTGGACATCGCCAAAGCCTTCGATAGGGTCTGGCATGCTTCGCTCCTTTCCAAGCTTCCGGCATATGGTCTACCTCCTCAACTGTGCAGCTGGATTGCCAGCTTTTTAAACGAGCGCCGAGTGCGGGTCCTCTGCGATGGCCAGGCTTCTCGCTTCTTGCAAGTGAATGCCGGGGTACCGCAGGGGTCCGTACTATCACCAACTCTCTTTCTTCTGCATATCAATGATATGCTATCCCTCGGGAACATTCATTGCTATGCAGATGACAGCACACTGCACGGGAGTTACTCGGTTCGTCCGACGGCGGGGCGATCTGAGATTGAGGAGGAGAGACGACGACTCGTGGCTGATCTCGACCGTAACCTCGACAATATCTCTCAATGGGGTACCGAGAACCTGGTCGAGTTCAATGCCCGCAAAACACAGGCGTGTGCATTTACTGCGAAGAAATCCCCTTTCCTTCCCCTACCCTCTCTTCAGAATGCATTATTACCAATGAAGGACAACCTTGATATCCTTGGCATAGACGTTCGTCGAGAGCTCAATAATAAAAACTACATCGAAAGATGTATAGGGCTAGCTTCGCGGAAACTAGGAATACTGAATAAGGTAAAGAGATTCTTTACACCGGACCAGAGGTGTCTGCTGTACAAGACGCAGATTAGACCCTGCGTCGAATACTGCTCTCACCTCTGGGACGGCTCCGCGAAGTATCTGCTGGACGCTCTCGACGCTATGCAGCGACGGGCTATCCGTATTATAGGTTGTCCGGAGGTAACGGGAAGCCTTGAGCCGCTAGCTCAGCGCCGAACAATAGCTTCCTTGGCCGCATTCTACCGTATTTACCACGGCGAGTGTTCTGAAGAGCTCTTCAATCTGATCCCACCCTCTTCCTTCCGATCCCGAACGACTCGTGCCGGGCAGAGATGCCACCCCCACACAGTGGATAGCATGTTCGCGAGAACCGAACGTTTTAAACGTTCGTTTCTCTGCCGAACGATAGTGGCCTGGAACGCCCTGCCTGTGCACGTGTTTCCTCCCACATATAATCCTGGGTTCTTTAAGCGGAGCGTGAAGAGGCACATCAGTAGGTCGTCAAGTTGAGGGCCACTCTCAATAGTAATGTGTGCTGTGAGAGTGGCCCACAATCGCTAGACGTCGTCACGACTTACCACCAGGCGGGCGGCGTCAATTTGGCGAACCAAATATAAAAAAAAAAAAAAAAAAAAAAAAAAATATTTAAGGGGGTTCCCATACAACAAACGTATTTTTTTTGGCGTTTTGGTACAGAACCTTTGGAGCGCAATTCTGACCCGTATTTGGCGGGTTTTATTTGTTATGGTTATGGTAAACAAAGTTTTCGTTGAGTTGCTACATTAAACGATTGGATCGGATTAATACCGAGAAATCTCTTGGTTTTTACGACACAGCACACACAATATTTGAGAATATGCTGGGTGGGTGGTCCATCTGCTATTGGAATGTGCCTACTGCAACTATTAATACAATCCTACTGTATCCTGTAACTAATTATAATACGAGTATAAAATGTGGAAGTTAGTTTGTGTGTTCGCTGTTTCATCAAATCATCATCTTTTTATCCATCTGGGTGGAAGTGACTGAAAGTGATTTGACTCCCTGAGTTAAAAACAGTGATTTCTGAAATTTTATGGGTTTGCCCACCTATTTAAGGCTATGTACGTAGGTGTGCGTATACACGGAGAGCTACAGCCTAATAGACTAGGGCCGAAGCCTTTGAAAATGGTAAAAAGTGAAAAAAAATCATAGTAGGATGAAACCCATTACAAAAAGACGAGAATATAACAAAAATGAAGGGAAAAATAATTTACGGTCGATCTGAGGTCGGGAAGTGGAAAGGGGTGAGTTTTTAAGGGTAAAAACGGTTTATCTCGATTTCCGGCAAAACTACAAGTCCTATGGAAAAAAATTAAATGACAAAGTTGTAGGTAATAAAGAGACCTACAACTTTTGTTTTCTCACTTTTATCACATAACCTCAAAATTTATGTGAAAAATTCAATAATCAAGTTTTTGGTTTTTTATTTTTATCTTATGCAAAACAATTTTTTTTTTTCACGAAATTTGGTGAAACCTTACCTTTTTATGTCCCAAAGGCTCTGTAATTTTTTTGATTTAAAATATTTATTTTTTCACCTAATTTTGACTTAAAAACGAAAAAGCACCCTTTTCAATCGAAAATTTTCAAGGCAAAATATCAGCTTTTTAAAAAAAGTCGGGAAGGTTTTTGTTCGTTGAAATCTCTTCTTTCTGATAATGTAAAAATATATATACATTACTGTGGTTAATGTTCTCAGAAAATGCAAAGAGAAGAAAAAACTCGAATCCGAAATTTTTTTTTTAATCATTATGTACAATTTTGAGGTTGAACCTTTGTAAAATTTACACTTTAATTACTTGAAAAACGTAAGATTCCATGTTACATTGATAAACAAAAAAATACAAATCGAAATATACTACTATAATTAACAACCAAATAAGTTAATTTTTAATAAGACATCTACTGTATTTTGAGAAAGTTGTAGAATATTCTTTAAATTATATGCATAGATGCCTATTTATTGCTATAAAAAACCAAAAACCAAAACAAAAAACCAAAAATAACCTAAAAATAAAAAACCAAAAACTTGATTGTTTGAATTTTTCACATAAATTTTGAGGTTATGTGAAAAAAGTGTAAATGCAAAAGTTGTAGGTCTCTTTATTACCTACAACTTTGTCATTTAATTTTTTTCCATAGGACTTGTAGTTTTGCCGGAAATCGAGATAAACCGTTTTTACCCTTAAAAACTCACCCCTTTCCACTTCCCGACCTCAGATCGACCGTAAATTATTTTTCCTTTCATTTTTGTTATATTCTCGTCCTTTTGTAATGGGTTTCATCTATGATTATGATACTATGATTTTTTTTGGTTTCAGAAATTATCGACACTGGTCTATAAACCATTCGACAGATTACGCTTAATTTTAGGGCGCCGTTAACCTAATTCACCTGAGCTATTTCACCTAGGTGCATTAAATACACTTTTAGTAAATTGTATACACCTTTAGCGCCGTTCATAAAACAAAAGAAATTATTAAAAGACATATTAAAACCATAAGTAATCTTTATTCACCTCAGATAATCACTTGTTGTCCGTGGTCCTACTACCTGGTCCTACTAGTATCAGTAATATCAGTAGGACTACGGGCACCTAACATTACCCGTAGAACGAATTTTTAACCTTCTTGACAGCATAACTCTCTCAGTTTTTGACCTACATCGATATTTTTTACAGTTTTGACATCCTCTTGTCGCACCCGTTACATACATATAACGTTCGCCCGGATTCGCTCGTTTTAAAAAATATTTACCTAACCTAACCCTAACTTTTCATATAAAACCGTAAATTTTAAAAATAAAACCTCAAATTTTAAACAAATCATCTATACCGCTAGATACCTCTCCAGAGGCGCTTTCTGGCGGTACAGACTTCAATAGTAAAAACTCATATTTAGCTGCAGAAATCTTCATTTCGCGGTGCACTTGGTGTACCAAATAGTAGTTTCAGAATTGTTTAATCCAAATTTTGTTCTAGACCTAGACTTTTTATGATCTCATATTAAAGTTCATCTCAATACCTTTCTCTGGACACCCCGTTTGTTGATAAAGGTTGATATTTAGTTGTATTAAATTTCACTTTTGTGGTACACTTGGTGCCTCAAAAACAGTCAAAGTGCTATAATTTCAATTTTTTATACTACACCAAATATTATTATTACGTCACAATATAGCCCGTCTAAATACCTATCTTTAGACGTATCATTTATTTTTCTAGGTCTTATAGTTTCCGAGAAAATCGCAAAAAACTGCGTGCGATCGCCCGCCCACCCGCCCTGTTTTCTCGTTCAGGGACCTAGACTCTCAATCCGGAGCACTGGAAGGTCGCCGTAGGTAAAATAAACCAAAAGACAGACTAAAATTTTTATTTGGATTACTTTATTTTTCTAAATTCTTTAACTTTTAATCTCCTTGTTTTGACTACATATATACATATTCCTTTACTTATTTCGAAGTTCATTTTAATATCAGTTTTTTCATTTCAATTTCCTATTGTTGTTAAACCACTATGGCGCTTTTTAAGAGCCCCCAACCTATGAGGAAGGCTCGGCCACCAGCAGTACCGCCGGAAAAAACTAATCTAGACAGTACCTTTACAGTGGCAAGATTAGCACTGTCAGACGATGAGAGCTGTGAAACTAGCACTCAACCTTCATTCCTCACTTGCCCCATACTTTCTCAACCCGTTGCCCCTCCGCTTCTACTTTCTCAGCCCCTCATTCCCTTATCCTCAGACTGTGATGAACTCAATACATCTGTCCCTACCCTTTCAAGACCGCGTTCACCTCCTCCTATTTTCTCTCAATCTCCGTCGCTGTCATCTTTTACCGACTCACCTACTGCTGAATTTCACAATAAGCTGACTCAAAATATTAAAACCGCACGCAATCTACTCACCAGAGGCAAAAGCCTGAAAAAGGAGGACAGGGCGGCGATCCTTCAAATCTTTGACACCATTAGTGACCTACAGAAGTCACACCTTATGGCCTCTCCAGTTAACCCAACTCCTACACCTACCTCCATTCCAAACGATGAATCTTGTGAGGGCTTGAGTAACAATCTCATCTCCACCATCACTTCCGTTATAAAAAATCATCTGGTCACTGAACTCATACCAGTCAAAGAACAACTTAGGGATGTCTGCAGCACGGTGAAACAAATGAGACAAACACCGAATAATGCAGTTAACCCCACCCAACCCCTCTACTCGTCGGTCCTCACCTTCCCCGCGCGCCCTAAAACCCCCAAAATTCCCACCACCAAACCCTCCCTAATCGTCTCCTCCACCAGCAACGTGCAAAGTTCTACTGAAACTCTACAACACTTCCGGCAGCGTGTTACCTTCAAGGACACTAACTTTGCGCCCTCTAGGACTACCAATGTCAGCAACAATAAGATTCGCGTTGAATTCGACACTACCGAGCAAAGGGACCTTGCTCTCACTAAAATCAACAAAACCACTAACCTTCAGGCCGAAGCTGGCAAAAAATTAAAACCCATGATAATAGTTAAAGGCATCTCCAACTCCATCCCATTAGAACTATTAACAGAAACAATCACAAACCAAAACAATTTTAATTCCGATGAAATCACCCTTAAATTTAAACGAGGAAACAGAAATAGGTCCCTCTACAACGCCGTCTTCATGGTATCTCCGCCACTATGGCGCACCATCGTCAACCTACAGAAACTCAATGTGGACCACCAACGAGTTCATGTAGAAGAGTTCACTCCTCTTTTGCAATGCTTTAAATGCCTGAAATTCGGACACACTCGTAACCACTGCACTTCTGAGGAAATTAACTGCTCCCATTGCTCTGACTCTGGTCACGAGTACAAGGACTGCCCAAACAAGAACGACTCAACAAAATCCACATGTTTCAACTGCAAAGTTCATCAAGAAAAAGGCAACAAGGGTAATGATAAATTAGACCATAGCGCAACTTCAAATACCTGTCCAAGGAAAATCTTTATGGCTGCACGCACTCGTTCCAGGACCGATTATGGACCATAATAGTAGTACACTCAATAATACACCCAACACCCTGTTTAACTCACCATCAGTCATAAAACCCAACGCCATTCAAATTAACCTTGGCAAAAGCAGAAATGCTTTACATGAACTTTGCGTCTACCTTGACAATAACAAACCTGACTTTGCTTTCATTACGGAACCCTACACAGGAACAAACGAGCGAATGAAACTCGATAACCAGATGTATACGCTCTATCAATTTCCCACCGCTCGTCCCACCCGTGCATCCATAGCCATCCGCAAAAACATTTCCTCCGCACTAGGCATCACCAGTCACTCCAACTCGAATATATGTATTGTACAGTGTAAAGATAGTCTTACAAATCACCAAATTCATCTTGTTTCCGTATATATCGAACCCCGCATTGATCCCTACAACACCCTCAATACCCTTGAGGACTTCATAAACCACAATCGCAACTCCACTTTCCTTATATGCGGTGATTTTAATGGATGGCACCACTGGTGGGGCTCAAACAGATGCAACGACAGAGGAGACTTAATCGCAGATTTTGTCACCAACAACAATTTAATTATCAATAACGAAGGAAACACACCCACATTTCAGACCGTAACCCACAATCAACCACGTGAATCAATTATTGATCTCACACTAGCAAGCAACCGCTCATCCATCAGCATCACCAATTGGATGGTTGACCTCAACTTAATTCCTAGTTCAGACCATAATTCCATCACCTTTTATGTCTCATTTACTAGCACACGCTTCACTAAAACCAAAAAGCTATCTACATACAAATATAACACGACAACTGTATCATGGAATAGAATTATTGATAGGTTCACTGATGCGATCCGCGAGAGACTGCCTTCCATCGAACGTATCAACGAATTTAACACACAAGATCTTGACACCCTTGTAGATGATGTCACAAAAGCCATTCAACACGCCTGCGATAGCATTCTACCTCGAACTCGCGGCGCGCCAAAAAAACCCCCTTTCTGGAATGACCACTTGCAAGAGCTTAAAGCCAACGCACTCCGGACACACCACAAACTCTCACGATACAAACGACGCGGTCTCCCTCTCAACGAGGTTATTGCTGAGAGACAAATTGCTAGAAAAGCTTACTCCGAAGCCTTCTGCGCCACATCCACCCAACATTTCAAGGAATTTTGCAACCAACAAGTAAAAGAAAACGTCTGGTCAGTCACCAACCGAATCATTAAAACAAAACCACTAACACAACCACCATCCACCCTTCTTCTTAACGACGGCACCTATTCCACCGACGCCTTGGAAACTGCTAATGCCCTAATGGATAACTTCTTCCCTGATGACACCATCGACTTTACCCCTTCACAGCAATCGATTAGATCCTCAATGAACCAACCTCTTCTCACTCCATCTGAACCTCCATTTACCACAACCGAAATTCTGAATGGCCTAAATCATATGAGCCACAAAAAGGCACCTGGCGTTGACCACTTAACCGCAGATATTTGCCTACAGTTCGCCAATCAATTTCCCGATTATCTAACTAAAATATACAATAGATGCCTTGAACTAACCTACTTCCCCTTGCCATGGAAGCATGCTGTCGTTAAAATCATTCCGAAACCTAACAAACCTAATTATACTAACTTATCCTCATTCCGTCCCATTGGCCTCATTAATGTTTTTGGCAAACTGCTAGAAAGGCTAATAATCGATCGCCTCACTTATCACCTTAACATCAACAACCTCAATAATAATAAACAATTTGGATTTAAACAGCAAGTCTCCACCTCCCAGGCCATTTCAAACGCTGTCCATGCCATTAAATCATATAAATCACACGGTGAACACGTAATTACTATATCACTGGACATAAAGGCAGCCTTTGATAATGCTTGGTGGCCTGCTATATTTATTAGACTGCGTCATTACAATTGCCCCAGCAACTTATATAACATTCTGATTAGCTACATAACTAATAGAACAGTGGGACTTACCTTCTCTGACATCGAAACCACCAAAAACATGACTCGCGGCTGCATCCAGGGCTCCGTCTGTGGTCCCACTATGTGGAACCTTATCATGGATGAGCTCCTCGACCTCCCACTTCCAGATAACTGTCATATACAAGCATTTGCTGACGATGTCCTTCTGATAACACATTCGACCGATCTCACCACTTTAGAAAATACAACTAATCTGGCACTGCACCATATTAATGAATGGGGGAAAAATGTCAAACTTCACTTCGGCCCAGAGAAAACGACCATCATAGGCTTCACCAATAAATCTACTAAATTAAACATACATATGAACAACACAAAGCTAAAATTTACAAAAGAACTCAAATACTTAGGAGTCATAATAGACGACAAATTAAAATTCATAAAACACGCTAACCACATAATTGAAAAAGCCAAACAAATATTCTACAAGCTCCTTATTTACACTAGACCCACTTGGGGCATCCACTCCGATAATATCCGAATAATTTACGACCAAGTCATCACCCCCATCATATCTTACGCTTCATCAGTCTGGTCCAGTGCCCTGGAATACAAAGTTGTAGTCAAACAACTACTCTCTTTCCAAAGGTTATTTGCCATAAAGATAATTCACGGCTTCCGAACCAACAGCACAATAACATCAATAACACTTGCACAATTAACCCCTCTACCAGAAAAAATTAAAAGCATCTCGGACATTGAAACTTCTAAACTCCGTGGCGCCTCATCATTCCTTCCTCTTGACATCCCCGTTGAAAAACCCTCTCTCCCATCCTCTCTTCTTCACCCCTCCCTCCGGGAACCCATAACCTTCCTGGAAATATTCACTACAGAGGAATACATAGACCTCCAAACCGATAACTACTGTAATATCTTTACCGACGGTAGTCGGCATGACGATGTCGTAGGAGCAGCCTTCGTCGCCTTCAGTCCGCATTCCACCTCTCCTACAGTTAAAAAATTCAAGTTACACCCCTCCTGCTCCGTTTTCCAAGCAGAAATGCTTGCCATTGAAAAAGTCTGTCAATTTATAATCAGCAACAAAATTAAATCATACTCCTACTACATCTTCTCCGACTCCAAATCTGCTCTCCTCGAACTTTCCAATCCCTACAGCCATAACACATTCGCAGTCAACATATTCCGCCAATTGCACTTTGCCAAAACCCAAAACATCCAAATACAATTCGCCTGGGTAAAAGCCCATGCCGGAATCCCTGGCAACGAGGCAGCTGACACGGCGGCTAAAGCTGCGGCTTTCCTGCACAAACAACCAGACCACTCTCACACACCTCTTTCATACATAAAACACATACACAAAACAAACCTTCTCACCTCCTCACAACAACTCTACGAAAATTCCGCCGGGTCAATCCACACCAAGCAACTCCTTCCTACCTATCATGACCTCACGAACTTCCTCTCCAAAGTCAAACTCACCTTTCCAATAACCCAATTCCTCACCAACCATGCCTTCCACAAATCATACCTCTTCCGATTTCACATCACTGACAACGACCTCTGTCCTTGCACCAACACAATCTCGCAGACCTTCCAACACCTTATTTATCACTGCCCCAGATTCGCACTTTCACGACTAACATTTACACATATCTGCCAAAACAACAATATCGATCCTCAAGACCCCCTTCTCCTAATTAAATTAACAAACAACACCGAAACACGTAACTCATTCCTCCACCACATTACCTATATCATAAATCAACTAAAACACTTTAACGGCACATAACATTTAAACAATCAACTTGCAAACGGTTCCAGGAGAGGGCGTACTCCATAAGCGCCACTCCTGAACTAAAAACCAATTGACTCAACAAAAAAAAAAAAAAAAACATTACCCGTAGTGCTACTGGTAGTACTACGGACATTTTTACTTGTACGTGGTTCTATCAATAGGACTACCAAGGACTACAGACAAGTAGCAGTGCCCATAGTTCAACTAGGAGTAATAAGATATTTTTCCTGGTTACCCACTTATGAGTATTTATTCTAAACGTAAGGGTGATTAATAAATCATCATGTCATGTCATTTCAGTTGCCGACATGTAATAGAATCCGTTAAAAACAATTACTTACTACATACGAACATACAAACATATTTATATATTCGTATGTTCGTATGTAGTAAGTAAATTGTAAGTAAGTAAATTGTTTCTAGGACACGGTCCTACCACAGTTTAGTAGGACCATTGCCCATACAAAATAATGTTGTTATTGTTACAGTCCTAGTGATAGAACTAGAGGCAAAAAGAATGGCCTTTGGTCCTAATAGTAGGACCACGGACAACAAATGCAATCATGATTTCTGAGTAGGGACTTGGTACTTCAAATGCAAATGTGAAGAGTTTTACTGATAAAAAGGTTCTTTATAAAAGTGAATAAATTATACTTTAAAATAAATTTAATGCACCCAGGTGAATAAGGTGATTAAGGTTTTTTAAAAGTAATTGTAATGCACCTAGGTGCCTAAACTTTACTAAAAGCGTATGTAATGCACCTAGGTGAAATAGCTCAGGTGAATTAAGTTAACGACGCCAATTTTAGCACGAACGTGTATTTTAATAGTTGGACAGATGACGGGGCACATTGACATAAGTTTCCAGGACCGGATGAAGGAATGAAAAACCACAAAAACAGGTTTTTTAGGGTTCCATAGTTCAAATCTCGGAACCCATATATCGTAAATTTGTCATGTCTGTCCGTCTGTCTGTCCTCGGCTTTCCTCCTTAACGGTGAGTGCTAGAAACATGAAACTTTGCATGTATATCATGTGTAAGACCCGGTGTCTGTACGTCTCTTTATTCCTTGAGAACTCTTATTCCAAAAATGTGGTACAGTACCTAACCTAGTTTCAAGTCTTGGCGAACATTATGGAACCACGATTTATTTTAAAGTTGTGTGCAAGGTGTGCAAGTAATGAAGAGATATCATGGCCATAAATGCTATAATTTGTAGGCAATACGTCAATGCGTATACTTTTACTCATACGGAACTGGTGCATCATGGCACGGATACATTAGTTTAGGCAAAGTATGGAGGATTAACACATGGACCGGAAACCGTGCGTGATGCCATTACTAACCAACATAAATAGGCAGGCACATACGTTATACCGGTTCCAATGATAAGAGTGGATCGTATCACGTGGTAACCAAAAATGAATACAAATACCTTCTGTTATTTTATTTGGTAAGTACTTTAGTCGGATTGGTAGATTTGGCGATGTCCTTTGTTGGTGAAGCTGTACTAGTCGCTAACCCTCACATACTAAGTTCATAGTTTGCAGACAAGGCAGTCTGCCATTCATTTTCATTATACATCTCAGACAGATCTACGAGATCCAGGTGTAATTTTTTTTAAAAGAAGGACACCCTCAAGTGTTTCGTCGCGAACTAACTTACGGCTAAAGGTAAGTGTAGGACTAGGATATTAGATGGGTAACTGTGTGCGTTTTTAGAAATAAGTAAGAACAATTAAAAGCTTTTTTTTATATGTATATTGTATTATATGTATCGTCCAGTTATTATAGAAAGTCGACCAACTAAGATCGCTCCCCAGATCACACCATCCTGGTAACCTCATTACATTGGTGTTAGTAGCAAGTAGCCACAGTTGTATGGTTGTATCACACAACAGCTAGTGCACAATAACAACAAATACATGTGCGAAGCAGGTTTTTTCTGTGCACGTTGTTAGGAAGCTGGCTGTTCATTGTACGGCAACTTTATATTCTGACTAAAATGAGAAATGTATATCGCAAATCACACAATTTACAATAAAACGTAGGTAGATGACCTCACTAGGTGATGCTATTCAAACCTAATTTAGAATTATGTATCCGTTTACGACTTGTATGGTCGAGGAGTCCACTGGAACGGCATCGGCATTAGCATAATTGGAGGTCGGGTTGGCAGTAACCGCGAAACTGGTTTGTTGGCAGACTGGCATGACGTCATCACTGACATCACTATAATACCGACATCATAATATTTTTGGGATGGGAGTGGCAATTTATTAGAATGTAAAGATTATCGAAACTAAGTAATGTAGAGGAAAGATTTGTATTTGTGTACGGTTCCGAGACGACACGGTGCTAGTCTATCTACGAGTACCTTAGTATGAGGATTGATTTCACATTACTTAGTATTGCCGTGGCTTCAATTCAAACGGTTTTTTTTTCTATTTCGGAGTCACCAAAGTGACGCCGCCCGCCTGATGGTAAGCCAAGGCGACGTTTAGTGATAGGAGGCTAAGACTTTCATAGCACACAACCTCAATCGAAAATCGGAAAAATGGCCCTCAAGTTGACGGCCCAGCGCAGTGCCTCTTCACACTCCGCCTAAAGAAGATTGGTGATGGTTTGGTTAAGATTGTATGGAAGAAGGTTGTATGTTAAGGGAATCACATACGCAAGATCTTCTATTTTAAAGTCTGGCATGCCCAACTTACTGGCTCATAAGAGTAAGGCAGGATTAAAAAACACATCCACTGATAAAATGTCAACAAATTTTATGTTAAATAAACCTAGCTAAAAGTACTTAGATGCCTATCCGTGAAGTTCTATTGGAGCTATTTTTATCAAAACCTAGCTTTTAAAAAGTAGCTTCTACGAAGGTAAACGTTTACAAATTAATGCACTTAAAATAAGTAGAAATTATTTCAATTGTCATTACCTGCGTAGGTAGTTAAGGGTAAGGCACATTAATATTAATTAAACTGTCAGGTAACTGTACCTACAAATTTTGCTATGTAGGTCGGCACACCCAGGTAAGGTGGTGCCCAACCCAGTTATGTAATCCTCCACCTGTCCGCCCGATGTCCCTCAAATTATGTATAGAAGTCATCATTAAATCACGCATAAAATAATATCCTGTACAACCGTTCCCTGCACTATGGGTAGGTCAGTAGTTACCACAGATTTAAATAGTTTTTTATTCTGGGGTCTTAAAAAGTCTCCTATTAAAACCTCTGAGTCCCAAGTCATCCTCACGATAGAAGACAGATTGGTGTTCGACTGGAGAGTTGGTGAGCTACGTGGGACTGAACAAATTATTGGTGAAAGCTTTGGAGTTGTGTTGCCAGTGAAAAGTCAGGATTTTAATACCTAGGTACATATTTATGTATTTTTATGTAGTTATTAGACTTCGGAACTTAAACGCGTAAATTACCTTACGTTTCGACCGAGTTGCATCCCTGACTTGTCTTTCAACCTACTTCCAAAAAAGGAGGAGGTTCTCAATGTTTTTTTATGTTTGGTACCTCATATCTTCGGACTGGGAGAACTGATTTAGAACTAGATTGAAATGGGACCATTTGGAAGCTACTACTTTCCAAATGGTCCCTTTTCAATTTGGTTCCATTTTGGTAGTTTAAAGTCGGTTACTGTGTCAATTTTTAGCGTGTATTTTATTTGTAATTTTTTTTTATATTTAGTTCGCCAAATTGACGCCGCCTGCCTGGTGGTAAGTCAAGACGACGTCTAGCTATTGTGGACCACTTTCATAGGCACACAATACTACTACTAATTAGGTATGTACATAATGTATAGATTTATTCCGGTTGGATACCCCGTATTTGATACCCTGGGGGATCAGTCGTATCGTCATTGTATAATATTTAGATAAACTTAGGTAACTAAACAAACAAACTTATACTTATACCTACAAGTAAAAGTGGCTTACCAATATATTTAATATACTAGCTGATCGCCGCGTGATTTAGTTTACTCGTTCCCGGTTCCCGTGGGAACATTACCGGGATAAAAAGCCTACGTTACTCAGGGCTTCAGGCAGTGGCTTTCCAATGGTGAAAGAATTTTTGAAATCGGCACAGTAGTTTTTGAGTTTATTCATTACAAACATACACACAAAAATACAAATCTTTCCTCTTTATAATAGTAGTATAGATATAGATTCGTCAATGCGTATGCAATGCGATGCGACCTTCAATAATTATTTACTGATAAAATAAATAATTTAAACATTGAAAATGTGAAAAGGTCCCAGTGCAAACCGATAAACGCTACGAAACCCTGAGTATTGAACGCAGAGGGGGGCTTTGGGATTTTGCATCAAAATAATGTCAAGCAAGATATTGACTGTTGATATATTTTATTGTAAAGGCAGTACAAACCATATTCTTTAGATAATATAGTAATATAGTATATAATAACTGGATAGGTACGTAAGTAGGTATATTTATTTCATAGACTAGTTATGTGTGTATTATACTGCACAACAATATATAAACAATATATAAATATATATATATATATATATCTAATGTTGCACGAATAATAGTGGAATTGAATAGGTACCTAAGAGTTTTTCTCATGTTTATTTATACATTATCTATACTTTTTTTTTTTTTTTTTTTAATTCCGCGGCCCAAGGCATTATTGGTTACTTAGTCTGGTTTGTTACCAGACTAAGTAACCAATAATGTTAGCTGAGCGTTACCCTCGTCGGCATCAAGTCTTCACTTCGAAACCGTCACAGTCTGCTACAGGTTCCTACTCCTACCTAACTTATACTTATAGGTACGAGTTAAAAATGTAAGTAACCAAAAAATCCAGTCACATAATTTACATATAATAAAAACATAAAATATTTACCTCTGCAGAATATTTATGAACTTCCCAACAAAAAATTCGACACAGTTTTCACTGATATTCAGCACATAATTTCGCCAATAACATCCAATAAGCAACACATCCAATAGGTTTTATAGCACAGTTAATCTGTCACTAAGTTGGTAACACAACACAACTGTATCGCGTATATGAATAATTAGTAAATAACCAGTTGTCGACACACGACTGGTTGGCGGGCTAACGCGCACTAAACTACAAACGATGCCAAAGAAACGAACGAGAGTTGAAAATACGAGTAATAATGCCACATTTCCACTATACGACACGCTCTGTCGGCCTACTTTGCAGACTATGGCATACCATACAATAAACCGTACGGTTTTGATTGATCAATAGCTGCTGCTATACTAAATACTATGTCGTTTTTTATTCCATGATGAGATTTAATTTGATTTCTATCAACTGGAATACCGATAGACATGGTCGCTTAACGTTTACCGATGAGCTCTACCCCTCCAATTCATTATTATTTGGATCTCCCGGGTCTCCGGGCATCGTGCTTCAACTGAGAGAGACAAGAAGACAGGACAACGAGTGTGATATAGCTAACATCGTCCATGTGACTACTAAGTATATCTACCTGTTGTTGTTATCCCAACAGGTCGGTTGGAGTCGGTTCCTCTATACATCCCTGAAACACGTCATCTCCTCAGTCACTTGCCTCCTTGTCATATCCTCTATTCACGTATTGCATCCAGCTATTCCTGGACCTACCTATGTAGGTGTGTTTATTCGGGCTGATCTTTGAAATGACTGGACTGATTTTAAAGGGGCTTATCCTGGGAATTGGGAATTAGAAAATTATTCCACGCGAGCGAAGCCGAAGCCGTTGGTATCAGCTAGTACCTATTAGATAAAATCAAATAAAATTAATCTTTTTTTTTATTTCGTATATAGTGGCAGTGCACGGAAAAAATATGTCCACTTAATTTGCTAGCTCCATTATAGTCATATTGCAAAGTATACGTACACTTTTCTCATGTGTTCCAGCCTAGGCACTCCTCGTCTGTGGATTTTTCAGGTGCACCATTTGCAAATAAGTTTGGTTTTACTTTCTAAGATCTTTACATCTCTATATTTTTGAATTTTCTTTAAACAAACCTTGTCTTATCAGCGAACATAAAAATGAATTATGCCATGTGTATTGTGTAGTAGTTCGAGGCACAAAAAGGGGAACCTACTAGGTTACATACTACTTATCTTTATTTTGGTGTACCTACCTACATTTCGGCTTCTTTTTGTGTTTTTCAAAGGAAAAACACAAAAAGAAGCCGCCGTCGGTCTGGCTCCCGACGGCGGCGGCGGGCGGCGGCGGCGACGTACCTACCTGCTTAAAGATTTTTGTGCGAGTTGATGGCAAATACCGAAAGGAAAGTTCTTCGTAAAGTAGAGAATACTGTTGGGTAGGATGATAGTTATGTTGACGACCGTGCACCTTCCCGTGTTCCCAGCTTTTGTGTCATTATATTCGAAGGTAATGTGATTCTATAAGAAACGGGAACTGTAATTTAAAATAACCCGCTATACAACGATTACTGAACTCTACAATTATATAATTACTGTAGAGTAATCGTTTTTTTACACATATCGAATGAAACTTGCCCAATAAACTCATCAAAGATAAAAGAATCAAGAATCAATTTCATTTATTCAGTTTAGGCACATAAAGAGCACATATGAATATCACAACTGAGATATCTCAAACCAAGGGGACAATGGAATCCTGTCACACCGCCGCCCGCCCAGTCTACCCAGGATGCAGCAGCATGGCTTCGGAAGAGTTTGTCGATAGCCAATGATATTCGATGATCTCGTATCTCTAGGGGCAGCCCACGTAAAAAAACGTCCTTAGGAGTGGCTTTAATTGATTTCAAGATCTTTATGCCACCCAGCAGCAGGAGCATGGCAGTGTCGACATATGTCGATATACCATTAAACCAATGATATCGTAGAAAATGTCTGTAATATTGTAATTTGCGATCATTGGTTTAATAGGTCGATCGACATTATGTCGACACTGCCATGCGCCATAGAAAATTACACTTGGTTGTTTGGGGTACATACATGTGTTCGGGGAGCATGCAGAGCCGCCTATGTGTAAGCGCGACGGAAAGATAATTGTGCGCGAGTGATAGAGACATAATTTAGTGACCGAAATTCTTTGTGCTCGTCGAGCAACCGCGCTTTAAGCGCTGTACACATCGTTCGGATGTCCGCGCATAGACAAGAAAAGTCTGTCCGACAGATGTGAACAGGCTTAAGCGCTGTACACATCGTTCGTATATCCGCGCATAGGCAAGAAAACTCTGTCCGACAAATGTGAAGCGCTGTTCAAATCATTCGGACAAGCCATAGACTATACTGTCAAAGACTATAGAAATTTCGATCCAGTGTAGGGAATTCCATTGTTCCGTCGCACCTGTCGGACAACTTTTGACCGAATGACTTGTAGTCTATGGAAGTCCGATGGCGATCACGGTAAAACTTTTTAAATGATTGAAACAAGTCTTTTAAGCCCAGAAATCATTCATTCTCTGATTTATAAGCTAGGTACAAGTCTTTATGTCCATTTTATTTCTTTATTGGTTGGTTGGTATTGGCTAGGTTCCAAACAATCAAAAACAATAATCTGTCAGTCAGTGTCCAGTGACGTATGTAGAATTGTAGACAGACAAAGGTATTGAAAAATTAAAATCATTATATGAGTTCGATATTTGCTGAGCGCGTGGCAGGTGGTTTTTTAGATTACTTCTGGCGCTACGCAAAAATCGGGTTTCCAGATACTCTCATACTGAACAACGTTTCTTGTCCTGCACCTGGAGCTAGTTAGGAATAACTAGTTCTTCTGTGCGGAACTCTATCAACTAATCAAGCATGACCTTTACATTGGCGAAATCATCGATGAATATCGATAGAGCCACGTTTTCAAAAAAAGAGGAAGAAGAAGAAAATCGTTATGGTAGATGCCGAACTCTAAGAACTATTAGTAGAATGTGTGATAGTGCGCACTGTACTCTACGACCAAACATGCGGAGATTATAAAAAAAAATGCATTGAAAGAGCAGCTTTGGCGTGAAATAGGCGCTCATACAAATTTATCACGTACGGACTACATAGTAGTATTTTGAGAAAGTATAGAATACATACATTATTTTCCAGCATCAGAAATTAGAGAGATTAATGTGACAATGCGCCAGCATTTGATCATTCGTTCATCGTGGTGCCTTTGCATGCATAGTGCCACTACTTGTACTGTGTTTCCTTTCTCACTGTTGTAAATTGATCGATAATAATGGAATAATGTATGGACGGTCATACACTACTGTCTTCTAATACCATATTCTGGGTATAAGTACAACATTATACTTTTATACGATTTTTTAATGTTATGTATAGTCCCATTATTCCTGACGTCATATTATTTGCCCACATTTCACCAATTGATTGATTGGTCCCACATAATAGGGCTATTGCAACTAACCTTTTTGGGTGCAAAGGGGCTCTACCAACATCTTTAGGGCCCCAACGACCTCACTTGCTAGTGGCGCATCTGCTGATCAACGGACGAAGCTCGTTAATATACGGTACCTATGGAGTGGCTTCGGCCCCTATGTGGGTACCAGGTGTTACAACAGTGTTGGTCCGGGGGGGTACCACCGTGCAGCTGTGCTAATGCCCCCCAAGTATCCCAGCCCTGGCTGTGTTGCGTTAGGGGTTCAGCAGCTGCACCACCGGGCCCGGGGCGATGTATGGTGCAGCAGGCATGGGACCAGGGGGGGCGAAACGGAGTCTAGTGTGGGTGGTGTGGGTCGATTCGCCGGCCAGGGAGACCCTTAGCAACGGCGTTGCCGCGGCCGCCCGCAACACAGTCATGTGGCCCGCCTGGGACTAACCACCCCAGGAGGCTGCCCCACATGTTGCGCATAATCCTGATGTGAGATCGCCGCTCCGGGTGGTAACCGGTGTGGGGTAGCAGTGGTCTTGCATCAGGGGGGTTTGGGAGCCCTTCCGTCCGGCGAGTCGGCTCCGATCTAACCACACGGGTCTAGACAAAGCTAGCCCCTGGGCTTTGTCACTTACTGCTGCACCAAATGTCGCCCTGTCTTCACGCTTCTTCTTCTTCAAATCTACAATGGCAGTGCAACAAAAAAAAAGTAAACGTATCACAGCGGCCCCAGAAAACCCCACAACTTCACTTTTCGAGGTTGAGTTCACTAACATCCCTGGACTCCATGCGAACCTCGATGCTTGATGATTCCTCACGGAGACACAAATAAGCCGCCATGACGACACGTCTTACCTGTGTTACTCCGGCTATGTCATCGAGGAACAATTTCGAGATAAAGCCGGGGTGTGCGTGTTCGTTAGGGCGGATGTTTGCGGCTGCTGGTTTTGCTGCCTAGAGAACCCCTCCAACTCTGTCCTTTGGCTGCACGTCGCGCGGCTTGGTCAGGAGCTCACTTCCTATCCCACGGGCAGTCGTGGATTCTGGCAACTGGCCAAAGCCGTGCAATCTAATTTTTGTCAACCTTCGCTGCCACCGCTGCGTTACCCAGATGGAACACTGGTTCACAAAGCCCAAGAGAAAGCGGATATGCTCGCTGACCTCTTTGCGGCTAATTCCCGGGTTGATGACCGTGGCCTGCAGCCCCCCGCCATTGCCAACTGTGGCCACACTATGCCTGATATTGTTATCAGCCAATGTGATGTACGAGCAGTGCTGCGGTCACTCGACACGCGTAAAGCCAGTGGCCCTAACGGCATTCTGGCGGTGGTGCTACGAAAATATGCAGCTGAGTTGTCTCCAGTATTAACGCGTCTGTACCGCCTGTCATACTCTACAGGGCTCGTGCCGAACGTCTGGAAGGAGGCGAACGTACAACCGATCCCCAAGAAAGGGGATCGATCCGATCCAGGCAACTATCGACCCATAGCTGTCACCTCAGTCATTTGCAAGGTGCTTGAGCTCCTTAAAAATAAGCAGCTCATGCGATACCTAGAGGATCACTCGCTAATCAATGATCGATAATATGGCTTCAGGCCAAAACGATCAACGGGTGACCTCCTGGCATTCGTCACGCATGTATGGGGTGAGGCAATGGAAAGGTACGGCGAGTCCTTGGATATTAGTCTGGACATCGCCAAAGCTTTTGATAGGGTCTGGCATACTTCGCTCCTTTCCAAGCTTCCGGCATATGGTCTACCTCCTCAACTGTGCAGCTGGATTGCCAGCTTTTTAAACGAGCGCCGAGTGCGGGTCCTCTGCGATGGCCAGGCTTCTCGCTTCTTGCAAGTGAATACCGGAGTACCGCAGGGGTCCGTACTGTCACCAACTCTCTTTCTTCTGCATATCAATGATATGCTATCCCTCGGGAACATTCATTGCTATACGGATGACAGCACATTGCACGGGAGTTACTCGGTTCGTCCGACGGCGGGGCGATCTGAGATTGAGGAGGAGAGACGCCGACTCGTGGCTGATCTCGACCGTAACCTCGACAGTATCTCTCAATGGGGTACCGAGAACCTGGTCGAGTTCAATGCCTGCAAAACACAGGCGTGTGCATTTACAGCGAAGAAATCCCCTTTCCTTCCCCTACTCTCTCTTCAGAATGCATTATTACCAATGAAGGACAACCTTGACATCCTTGGCATAGACGTTCGTCGAGAGCTTAATAATAAAAACTACATCTAAATATGTATAGGGCTAGCTTCGCGGAAACTAGGAATACTGAATAAGGTAAAACGATTCTTTACACCGGACCAGAGGTGTCTGCTGTACAAGACTCAGATTAGACCCTGCGTCGAATACTGCTCTCACCTCTGGGACGGCTCCGCGAAGTATCTGCTGGACGCTCTCGACGCTATGCAGCGACGGGCTATCCGTATTATAAATTGTCCGAAGGTAACGGGAAGCCTTGAGCCGCTAGCTTAGCGCCGAGCAATAGCTTCCTTGACCGCATTCTACCGTATTTACCACGGCGAGTGTTCTGAAGAGCTCTTCAATCTAATCCCACCCTCTTCCTTCCCATCCCGAACAACGCGTGCCGGGCAGAGATGCCACTCCCACACAGTGGATAGCATGTTCGCGAGAACCGAACGTTTTTAACTTTCGTTTCTCCGCCGAACGATAGTGGCCTGGAACGCCCTGCCTGTGCACGTGTTTCCTCCCACATATAATCCTGGGTTCTTTAAGCGGAGCGTGAAGAGGCACATCAGTAGGTCGTCAAGTTGAGGGCCACTCTCTATAGTATTGTGTGCCGTGAGAGTGGCTCACAATCGCTAGACGTCGTCACGACTTACCACCAGGCGGGCGTCGTCAATTTGGCGAACCAAATCTAAAAAAAAAACTACAGCGGTAACACTTTCGTCTTCTCTTTTCAGTATTAATCTATCTCCTCTATATCTGTAAGGTCTGCTGGAAGAAAAGTCATTGCTGGCTTAAGCACGTCTTTGTACATATTGTTATTGTTTGTTATATGTTTTGTAAATTTGTACAATTAAGAATAAAAAAAATTGTACCTACTTACCCAGTTTTTATGTTAGTCAGAGCCTTATCCGTTCATCTGTAGGTGTTTTGGGCACTCTTTAATGTATCACTTAAATTTTCTGTTTCATCTCTTTCATAGAATCTAGGTATGCAAGCGAACATAGAATAGCGAAGGAATTTCCAAAATTAGAAATTTTACGTAAAACCAACAAAATGAGTGTTTGTTGGTTTTTGGAATAAAAGACAGGAGCTCGTAATAATACGTGTCGTGTATTTCAGTCGGCCATGTTAAAAAGTGAGGAAAGAAAGAAGTGAACATAGACAAGACAATATTGATATAATCTAAGCATAGACTAAACTAGGCTATGGCTTACAAGCTAATATAATATTATGACATCTTCCCTTTAAGTAACTTTATTATAACTTATATTTTAGATTCTTATATAAAAATAACAAAACGCATTTTAGTGTTTTGACACGAGACAATTTGACGTTTTATAAGATTCTGACAGTTGACATAATTTGACGTTGTCAATTTGACGATTGTTTCTAAATGTAAACAAACAATGGTTTACAACATTTTAGTTTACTAATTAATTACTTATAACTAAGTACATGACAATGAATACGAAATAATGTTTATAAGACTGTGTCTATAAGACGTTGTGGTTGCCTTATCTCTCTTCCTGAACTAGAATATTTCTTAATTGGTTGACTGCTAGTACGTTGAGGAGCTTGACTATGAGAAATTTTAGAGTAATCATTTGTATAACAAGGAGTATAACTGATATAAGTTTGATTGGAACTGACTGGTTGAGTGTGAAAATTATTAGTCTGTGTGTTATGTGAATGAAAAGAATATTGAGACTTTGGTCTAAGTGTTATGTATTGTCTATTGCGACGATATGTACCAAATTTACTTTTTATGATATACGACCTAGGTTCCGGACTAACTTGTTGTATAATACCTGGAAACCAAGACGGTTGTGGATGTTTTTGAAACATAACATGACTATTTACCTCCAAGGGTTTAAGATCTTTGGAATTTTTGTTGTAATACTCTTTCATCTTATGTAAATTTTGATTATTGACTTGTTTAAGATGTCTATAGTTACACAATTTTGGTTTTAAAAGTTTTTCTACTATAGGTAGCTTTGTACGAAGTCTACGTGACATGGAAAGTTGTGCTGGTGAACATAAATTGTTTTTGGGAGTATTGCGATATTGCAGTAATGCTAAATATGGATCAGTATTATCAAGTAAACATTTTCTAAGCATATTTTTAATTATGCCTACTGTCTGTTCTACCATACCATTTGAACGGCTGTGATAGGGACTGGAAGTGACATGGTGAATATTCCAATCTTGTGTGAAATCATGAAAAGATTTGGAATTCATCGGTGGACCATTATCTGACATTAATGTATGGGGAATACCATGACGAGCAAATATTGATTTTAACTTGATTATGACTTGGTCTGCACTGTAACCATTACTTAAAATTGCTATCTCAACATATTTTGAGAAATAATCGACTACAATTAAGTATGTATGCTTGTTGAACTCAAAGAAATCTATACCAACCTTATGCCAAGGAATGTATTTGTAATCATGTGGTAATAGACTTTCTTTAGTGTTACTCTTTCTTAAAGTGAGACAAATTTCACAATTACTGATGTAATTATCTATATCTTGACTAATATTAGGCCAGTAAATTGTATGTCTTGCCAAATTTCTACAACTATTCATGCCTTGATGACCTTCATGTAATAGTTTTAAGAAATCTTTTCTTAAAGAAATAGGTATAATAACTCTATCTGACAAAAATAAAAGGTTATTAGCATAATGAATATCATCTTTAACAGGAAAGAAAGGTTTAATACAATTTTCTACTTTATGCTTTGAATTTGGAAATCCATTTTTACAGTAATTAATAAGAGTTTGAAGAGTTTGGTCAGACCTGGTAGCTTGTTCAATTTGTTGTAATTTGAAAGGACTAAGTGACAAATTAGCAGTGAGTAAATTAACATGAAGTTTAATATCTTCATCCAATTCTACTAATGCATTTTCTGGTAATGCAGCACGGGACAATGTGTCTGCGACATATGAAGAATTAATTAGAGACTTTAATTTATTGAATTCTTTCTCATGACTGTCATTCCATGACCATATTGTGTTTTTATTAAGTAACTGTCTTATGTTTGATGTTTCTTTTGAAAAATTTTTTATGAATGAGCCAAGAAAATTAATCATGCCCAGGAATCTCTGGACATCTGTGACATTCTTAGGCTGTGGCATGTTGCAAATTGAATTTACTTTAGATGGATCTACAGACACTCCATTTCTATTGAATATAAAACCTAAATACTTGACTTCACTTTGACAAATGTTACATTTATTACTATTAAATGTTAGACCTATATCTTTTGCACGACAAAGAACTTTTTCTAGGATTTGATCATGTTCTTGAATGGTTTTAGCATGTATAAGAAAGTCGTCCATCATTATTTTAATGCCTTGTATGTCACCAAACCGGGAAATCATTTCTTTATGAAAGATTTCTGGAGATGCATTGACATCAAACGGTAGCCTTAAAAAACGAAATCTGCCATAGGGGCTTATAAAAGTACATAGTTTGGATGATTCTTCATCTAAGACAAGATTCCAAAAGCCTGACTTAGCGTCTAAATTTGAAAAATAACATGAACCATTTAGTTCTGCTTTAATTTCATCAATATGTGGAAATGGGTAATGTGAACGTTTAATAGCTTTATTTAACTTACGTGGATCTAAACATAATCTAATGCTTCCATCCTTTTTAGAGACAATTACCATAGAGTTGACCCAATCAGTTGGTTCATCAACTCGAGAAATAATACCAGTGACTTCTAACTTATTAAGTTCTGCCTTGACTTTATCCTGTAATTTAAAAGGAATTTTTCTACTTGCGTCTACCGACGGCTTGACATTTTCGTTGAGAGTTAAATGACATTTATAGTTTTTAAGAGCTCCTATTCCATTAAAAACCTTACTATATTTCTTTAGTATTGACAGACTGTTTGACTCTGCGGGGACTTTGTGACACATTGACTGTGATATGACTTGACTTTGACTGTTAGACTGACTTGACATTGACTGTAAATTGTTGTTCTGGCTATGCTGACTAAGTGTGTAGTTTGGACTGTGTTTAGATATGTTTTCATCAAAGGTTACTGAATGTATTCTTTTTATGACTTTTAACTGTTGACATGACTGTCTACCCAGAATATTTTTGCAATCTAACTGTGTAATATGGAAACACAAGTTGTATGATTTGTCATTATACTTACATGGTAATGTACAATAACCGATTGTAGGTATACTTTGACCTGTAAATGTTGTCAAGTTAAATGGTGTTTGTGATGATTTATCTCTTGCAACGCTAGTTTTTCAAATGCTTTCTTAGACATCAAATTCACATCTGCACCTGAATCAATAAGTAAGCAGACAGATTGACTACAGATACTTAGGGTTATTGACCATTGGTTACTACATTTTACAGAATTACATTGATAAACAGCACCTAAAAAAGCTTGATCATCATTAGAAAAATCTTCTTGTACATAATTAACATATTTTTGCTTGGACTTACACATCTTTGAATAATGATTAAGTTTTTGACAGAAATTACATTTTGCACCAAGAGCAGGACATTTAAAACGATGTGTTTGACCACACTTTGGACACATTGAGTTATTCATAGACTGATTGTTACCTTTATAACCATTGGGACTGCTATAACTCGATGAATGGGATGTATTGTATGACTGGTTAGGATTGTACCTTGACTGTTGACTGTGACTCTGACTTCTTGATTGACGATCCTGTGACTGCTGATTGTACCTTGATTGTTGACTGTGACTCTGAATTCTTGATTGACGGTCCTGTGACTGCAGATTATACCTTCATTGTTGACTGTTACTATGATTTCTTGACTGATTTCTTGACTGACGATGTTGTGAATGACTTCTACTGGACTGTTGACTACTTCTGTTATGTATACTATCTATACTAGCTACAGATGAATTGGGATTTGTGCCTGATAATATTTGAACTTCTTTCCGGGACGATTCTAGTGACTTAGCAATATTTATAGTGGCATCTAAAGTGGTAGGTAATTCTTGCAAAATTTTCTCTTTAATGTATTGATTCTGATCATTTAGATTCCAACTAAATATATCTTTTAGTAAATCGTCTTGCAATTCACCAAAATTACACTGATGGGCTATATTTTTGAGATCTGTTATATAACTGTCCAGCTGTTCATTTTGCAGTTGCTTTCTGTTAAAAAGTTTATTTATATATTATTTATATTTATTAATTTTGCAAATCTGTCGATCAACACTTGTAGCTTGACTGTTTCGACATCTAGGTTGAAAGAATAAAATATGTGAAGGCAATCTGGTCCTATATAATGTAATAAAAGTGCAACTTGCCTATCTTCGCTTTCTTGATCATATTTAAATGCTTTGAGATATATTTTGAATTTGGTGATCCAATTTTTCCACGTGAGCGGCATGTTGGATGCATGAACGTCCATGTGCTTGAGGCGACCCGACGACGTTGAAGATTCGTCCATTTTTTTCTTGTGGTTGATCCAGTTCTTCCTAAGACACGCCAGTTTACACCACACCTGATGTTTGTTGGTTTTTGGAATAAAAGACAGGAGCTCGTAATAATACGTGTCGTGTATTTCAGTCGGCCATGTTAAAAAGTGAGGAAAGAAAGAAGTGAACATAGACAAGACAATATTGATATAATCTAAGCATAGACTAAACTAGGCTATGGCTTACAAGCTAATATAATATTATGACAATGAGCACTCGTTACTTTGGTCCAAAAGTCTAAACCCACCTTTAAATACTAGCAGTTGGAGTTTGGGTGTTTTTATTCAGTAAATTATTTATTTATTTAGTATGGAGGACAAATAAGGATTTTGGTCCATGCGACAACTCCATATTCAGTGTATAACATTTTAGAAAGGTTTTTTTTTGGGATCTCCAGCCAATTTTTATCCAACCACAAATTATTTAGGTTGGTCACACTCTTGAAGAACTTGGTCACACTGTTAGTTCACCCATTCATTCAATCGGTCTTGATCGGACAGTCCGATTGATATTTTGCTGAGATCCCAAAAAAAACTTTTATAAATTGTTATGCACAGAATATGGAGTTGTCACATGGACCATAATCCTTATTTTTCCTCCATACAGGTGTAAATAAGTACAAGTAAGCAGTAGCAATAGCCCTATTATGTGGGACCAACCAATCAATTGGTAAAATGTGGGCAAATAATATAACGTCAGGGATAATGGGACTATACATAACATTAAAAAACCGTGAAAAGTTCCCAAAATGTGGTATTAGAAGACAGTAGTGTATGAGCGTCCATACATTATTCCATTATTATCGATTAATTTACAACAGTGACAAAGAAAACACAGTACAAATAGTGGCACTATGCATGCAAAGGCACCACGTTGAACGAATGCTCAGAATGCTGGCGCATTGTCACATTAATCTCTCTAATTTCTGATGCTGGTAAATAATTTATCTATTCTATATTTTCACAAAAGACTGCTATGTACGTATGTACGTGATAAATTTGTATGAGCGCCTATTTTTCGCGCCAAAGCTGCTCTTTCAATGCATAATTTTTATAATCTCCGCATGTTTGTAGTAGAGTACAGTGCGCACTCTCACACATTCTACCAATAATTCTTCAAGTTCGGCATCTGCCATAATGATTTGAATTTTTCAATACTTTTATCTGTCTACAATTCTACATACGTCACTGACACTAACTGACAGATTCTTGTTTTTGATTGTGTGGAGCCTAGCCAATACCAACCAACCAATAAAGAAATAAAATTCTTTGAATCATCTTTCAACTCTTCCAGCACCCTCATATCCAACGTTCGTTTTTAATCAACTATCTCCTTGTGATGTTAAGAAGTGTATACTGTCTATAACCTCCAATGCTATCGGAAGTGATAGTATTAGTCGTAAAATGATTGTGCCGGTCCTGGATGAAATTCTTCCTATACTTTGTCACATTCTCAACCATTCCCTTACCAGTACTGTCTTCCCAACGACGTGGAAGGAGGCACAAATCATTCCACTGCCAAAAAAGACAAACCCTTCCTCCTTTTCCGAGTACCGCCCTATATCCATCTTACCCTTACTATCCAAGGTATTGGAGCGGTTGGTGCACAGTCAGCTCTGCTCTTTCCTCAACCATAACTGTCTCCTTGATCCCTTCCAATCGGGGTTTCGTCCAGGACACGGCACGGCCAGTGCTCTTATCAATGTTACAGACGATATAAGGATTGGTATGGAAAATGGAAATCTAACTGTACTCTCCCTACTCGATTTCAGTAATGCATTTAACACGGTTTTTTTTTTTTTTTTTTTTTTTTTTTTTTTATTCCGCAGCCCTGGGCCGCGGCCGCACCTACGTCCATTGCCGAGCGCCTCCGGTAGACACTGAGAGAATTCCCAGTGGCGCCCGGCGGACCTTGGCCCCCATTGTGGCCACTGCGTGGTGGTCGGGTGTTACCCCGCATCCTTGGGGTCGGGTTAAATCCCGCGTCGGTGAGTGAAGTCGTGCGTGGAGTGAAGCCCCACATCATACAGCCCTTCTAGCCTGCTTCTGTAAGGACGGTGGGTTGCTAATCCATCGTCCTCAGGCCGCGATCATGGAGGTCGATGGTCCTGGGCGTAGTCACGTCTGCGGCGTCCTCGCCGCACACTTCGGAGCATTTAACACGGTGGATTTCCATATCCTATTAGGCATATTACACTCTATTAACATATCTCCAACAGTAGTTGATTGGTTTCGTAGTTACCTGTTTGGTCGCCGACAGCGTGTACGTTATGATGAATCCTTTTCTGCTTGGTGTGATACATCTGCCGGCGTACCACAGGGTGGCGTTCTTTCTCCATTACTTTATGCATTATTTATAAACTCCATCTCGAAATCATTACTTTCGTCCTATCACCTTTATGCGGATGATTTGCAAATATACATGCAGGCGCCAGTGGACGAGCTCAGTGAGGCGTTCTCAATTATCAATGATGATTTGGTCCAAATCTGTGAGTGGAGTAAGCGATTTGGCCTTAGCGTGAATCCCTCTAAAATACAAGTCATTGTTGTTGGGAGCGCCAGAATGGTCGATCGGATTGCCTGGGCGTTACTTCCTGATATTGTATTTAACAGGGCAAAAATACACATATCTACTCGTGTCAAGAACCTTGGCATTTTAATTGATAACACATTATCCTGGTGGCCACAAATATGTGAGGTAAGTCGCAAACTATTTGCATCGATTGGTTCTTTGCGTCGTGTTCGCAACTTTCTACCAACTGCCACCAAAATTTCACTGGCACAGTCTCTCCTGCTTCCTATCCTTGACTACGCTGATGTCAGCTATCTCGACGTCAATGAGGAGCAACTCAATAAACTTGAGCGTCTTCAAAATTTATGTATCAGGTTCATATTTGGCTTGCGTAAATATGACCATGTATCTGAATACCGCAATATGCTCAAGTGGCTCCCAATTCGTCTTCGCCGGAATACCCATATTCTCTCAACTCTTTACAATCTGTTGTTTAATCCTTGCACTCCAACTTATTTAAAAGAGCGTTTCACTTTCCTTGATGACACACATGTAAGGTCCTTGAGGTCGTCGGAGTCGCTGGTATTAGCAGTACCAGAGTATTCAACTGGGTTCTATGACAAGTCTTTCTCAGTGCAGCTGTTCGTCTTTGGAATTCACAGCCTGTGACTATAAGAAAGGCACCAACGCTAGTTACCTTCAAAAGAATGGTCAAAGACCATTACTTGGGTGCCTAGTCACTGTTCGTCTATCCCCTGTATTAAGTAATTATAATAATATATTTTGTTTTATATGATATTCAAAATGTTGTGTCTATGTGTGTATGTATGTAGTACCTTTGTAATGTCTGGAATAATAATAATTATTTGGTTATCTATGTTAAAGTATGCTTTCTGTCCTTTACTTGTGTTCACTAATTTTAATTATCTTTCTACTTTCATATTATGCTAGTATTGTTGACGTTTCTATTAAGTACTCAAACACCAATGACTACCCGCATTTCACATAACAGTTTAAACAATTTATTTCCATCCAAAGGTTGCCTGTAAGAGATCGCTGTTTTGTGATAGGGCCGCCATTTGTACATTCTCATAAATTGTTTCATATGCATATTTATATAGGTGTACAAAAAAGTTTAAAAATAAATAAATAAAAATCCGACCGGTCTAACTACAGAACTTCGATATCGCCCATGGGTTGTGAAGGTCAGATGGCAGTCGCTTCACGGAAAATATTGAAGTTCAGCCGAATCGTAGTTAGACTGGAGAGCCGACCCCAACTGAGTTGGGTAAAGGCTCGGTGAATGATGAACTATTTAGAAAAGCTTTTTTTTGGGATCCCCAGCCAAGTTTTATCCAACCACAAATTATTTAGGTTGGTCACACTCTTGAAGAACTTGGTCAGACTGTTAGCCTGAGATTCATAAACAGAACTTTACTTCGTATCAAAGTAGACTTCCGAAAGTGTACTTTCAAATCTCAAAGTTTACTATGACGGATTTCAATTTCATAGTCGGCACTCGGACTTTACTAAGGAAAGTGCTGCTCTACGCTGTAGCTGCTGTAGCTTAGTAAAACCAAAGTAAACTACAACAGCAATTCATTCTACGCAAAGTTTATATTACTTAACACGCGTAAATTAATTACTAATGCTAGATTTTTCATTAAAATAAATATTTTGAATACATTAGCTCATAAAAATGATTGTCACTGCATCGCGACTACATATTTATAATATTATTAACATAAAACTGCGTTACTGAAATATTCAATATGTAGTAAAGAAACGTAATTCTGAGCCTTTCTGTATAATCTATTTATTCGTGTCAAACAAACAGATATGACATTGACAATTATTAGCTCATAACTCGGCCAGATTAAATAGACCAATATATTATAAATTTTGCACGAGGCACAAGACTATTAAAATTAGTAGTATAATCATTCAAAGTTTACTTTGAAACGTAAGGCTGAGATTCATAAACCGCACTTATGTCTACGATATCGTGCACTAGTACTTTACTAAGCAAAGTAGGGTTTCCCAAAGTAAAGACTGGCTTTAGGCTTGACTATGAAACATTATTTTGAGTCAAAGTGCGTCTTTGCTACAAAGTAAAGGCTTAGTTCATCCATTCATTCAATCGGTCCTAATCGGACAGTCCACATCTGCCCGTTCATCTGCCTGTTCACATCTGTCGGACAGACTTTTCTTGTCTATGCGCTGACATCCGAAAGGTGTGTACAACGCTTTACAATATTATACAAAGTTACAAAGGTAGGTATTTTATAAGAAGGTATAGAAGGTTTATAGTTGGGTATAGAAATGAACATAAAGTAAAACCGAAAATACTAACTGAGACCCGTTCCGGTTCTGGTTCCATCTGCTGGGCGAGCATGGCGGTAGGAAGATTTTGTCGATAACCAATGATATGGCAGGAAATTTCAAAACTGTATTTTACGCTTACGTCATAGATATTTTCTCCAGCGCCATGCTCGCCCTGATGTACGCGATAGTAACTTTTTCTAATTCTTCCTAATTTCTTTATGAATCCATGGTTTCCTGTCCACCCACAGTGAATACTACACGCACGTAATTGTGTGTAGTAGGTTCGAGTAGGTTGTCCTTTGCCATTCAGCGGGGAACTATCGTGGCCTGCATCATGGGCACTTTCGCACCATGATACGGAACGAGCAAGGTGATTTGTGTTTAGTATGACTGTGTTTGATATTTTAAGCAAAGCAAATCAATATCCTAGGTATTTAAATTAAATTAAATTAAGTCCACTGACTTTATTGTATGCATAAGGTCATAGGATGTATTGGTGTTTATACCTATGTTTTTATTTTAGGCCAAAGTTTGGTGACAATTTTAGTCACGATTCATTAACTTCGTACCGAAGAATCATATACCAACGCGGTGGTCGTATACGCTGTCGCCGTATACGACGGGACGAGGCATTATGCATTTTCCCGATACATAAAAGTCTGCCATGTTTGGTGCGGGAGGGTCATCGACACGCACACATGTGGCACCCGGTCGGGTGCCACTACGAAACTCACACATGACAATAAGAATAACACATTAACATTTTCACAAACACATACATGTACATTTTGTATCATAACACTATAATGACATGACAAAAAGTTACGGCCCACTTATGATGTAACAGTGTCGATACATTTTATCGATAAATTTGATAAATTGACTAGGAAAATCAGGTTTCAAAAATGTCACAAAGGTGGATTTCGTTTATGAAAACAAGACTTTTTACTATTTATAAACATATAAATAAGTATTATTTAGTAAAATTAGAATATTTACAAAGTTCGTGGAACAGTTCATTGACGTCGTCACTGACTCAATAGTTCCCAGAATGCTGGCAACAATAACCACCCTGGAAAGTAACGTTCAAGAAGTAAGACCAAAAATATTAACATCTGTGGGTTCCTTACGCCTACTGCAGAACTTTCTGTAACCACCAGTAAAATTCATAACCTTGGCTGTATCCAAAACTTTTGTAGTATCATTTTGGTTTGTGCAAATATTATAAGTTCTAATATCGCAAACACCGCTCGCACTGTGCCCGTTGCTATTCAGAGGGACATTTCCCTGGATATATATAGCTAGAGCTAAAAAAATTATTAAGATTGGATTTCGGTATGGGTATTGACCAGTTTCAACATTTTGTACAATATAATATAAAAATGTGTGACTGTGATTGAAGGAGAAAAAGTGGACCAAGTGAAAGAGTTCGTGCACTTTGGGTCCAAGTATACAAGGGATAAAGGGTATTATGACGATGATATTAAACGAAGTGTTATGGCAGGGAATCAAGTGATTGGGTAACTGCATAACTTTATGAACAGTCAGAAGGTCCGGTCAGAAGGCCCGGTTGGCTGAGCGTAGAGGAGTGCTTGTCCCTGCACTTTTGTACGGTAGTGAATATTGGGTGTGGCAGAAGAAGCATGAAAGTAAAGTATATGCAGTGTGGAGTGAAACTGAGAAGTTAGTAAAGTATGGCTAAAGTGAGGAACAGCCGCGTGATAGGGGACTATGCGGTATGTAGTGATCTAGATAAAGAGATGCTTAGATGGTTCGGGCAGGTAGAAAAGATGGATGAAAGGAGGTTGAGGAAACAGGTCAGTACATATGGCGGGTGTTGATGGACAGGCTGGTAAGTAGAATACCATAGTCCAATGGAAAAGACACCTAACTGTAAGTTTGAAATATAAAAATAGCGGGCTTAGTTTATGAGGCCTAGGTCTGTATTGCTAATGTGTATTAAAAAAATGTTCACGCCTGCAAAGTTGCGCTAGATAAAAAGACACAATTATTAATAGGTAAGTATTAAACTGAATGATATAAAAGTAACATTATGGGTATTTACGTTATTCTCAGATCAGAAAAAATATCTTTAACTAGCTAGTACCTAGGTACTAATAACCTTTCTTGAGAACCACTTCATCAATTTGTGAAAACCGCATAAAAATCCGTTGCGTAGTTTTAAAGATCTATGCATAGGCATAGGTACATACGGCAAGAAGCGACTTGTTTTATACTATGTTAAGATTACAATAATTATTATATTGAACCTCTTTGCATTTGCAATTTTTTATCGATATCTAAGTTGGTACATCGTGTTGTCATGGCGACAATAACAAAGTAATTGTCAGGATTCCTATTAGCATGGCATCGGATGAGTTTGTCGATAACCAATAATATCGCAGAAAATTCCGAACGAGTGACTCAATTAAGACATTTTTTTAAATTTCCTGCGATATTATTGGATTACGACAAACTCTTCTGAGCGCCATGGTAAGGGAGAGTGACAACACTCATGTCAGTCGTTCGACCGATCAGCGGACTATAGACACCATGTTGATAGAAACATCCAAATATAATACCGTGATCATTGAAAATAAATAGGTAAAGAAATTAATAATATAATTTGATTAAATATTACATAGAAATTAAAGGTAAAAACATCTTCTTGTAAACTTAATGTAGCAGACCGCTTTTATAGCAAAAAAACTGAACATTTTAGTGTAATGTCATATCAGCCGCGTCACTAGCTTTAGTCTAGTGAGTGGTCAAGACGCCAAATTGATTTGTTCCTAACTTATGCACCAGTAGTCATAAGCATGTGGCAGCGGGGAACGCTGATGAAGGCGGCGGTGTGCGAAGAATGCACGAAAAAATAAAGTCGAACACAACGCAGCCAACAGCCATGAGTCAGCCATAGAGAGTCCCTCTTCATTTCTACTTGTCATTTATTTGTCATTTGTCATGTTTGTCTTGTCCAAGTCTTGTCTATGGATTTGCTAAAGTGGTGAAGTGAAGAAAAGAACGAAACGAATACGTCTCACTCAAATTCAATACGATTTTATTAAAAGAAATACATAGGTACATTACCTTTGTAATTGATTTGCCTAGAAATTAACATTGTTTAGGTGTTTCCGGCATTCGTGTACACATTATTTTCTTGAATTTAGTAAAAGTGTTTTAGATTTCCGTCCTTTGTACATAGCTACAATACTAAAGAAAGAAAAATAATTTTCACTTTTTCTCAAGACATTTTAAATAATTTAACTCTCCTATCACGGCTATGATTCTATTCAATGTGAGCACATGAAAACTGAATGTTATGGCTCCTGGCAACAACGAGCGGCATCCAGGTCACACGGGAACTATACCCAAGACAAAAGTAAGAAATAATTGTAATGTGCCTCAAGAAGCTGTTACCCCAACTAGAAGAGACATGACGTCGAATCTAACTGTAAGCATTGAGTTATTTATCAGTTTAAGTTAATTTTTCATATACACTTAGTGTCCCAACCTGATAGTTGCCATGGCTTATAGTAGTAGCTTGTAACATAATGAATAGTTGTAGTAACATCTATTTCTGTGGTGTCAGGCTTATGATAAATCTATAGATTCAAATCAGATTTATCTCAATTACAAGCATTCAAGTTTGTTTTACTAAAGAAATAAGTTGTCGGCTCATAAGTGGTTATAGTGACCAATTTGATTTTTATTAGGAGTCTTATTCATATTTGTATAACTGTATGAAGTCTTCTGACAGGTCTGGCAAGTGCTTTGATGGTATGGTAAAACATATCCTGTCGTCTGTGATATTATAGTCATTTAGTTTAACCCCTCAACCCACACTCAAAAACTTAAAAAAAAAATGGGGGCACTGGCGGGTGGCGGGCGGGTGATGACATCGTGACGTTGTCTTACCATCTCGTAGAAAAAAAGGAATATCTCTACAACCAAACCATATTTTACGATTCTGTAAATGGCAATAGGTTTATTGATATATATTTGATGATCAAGCCCCAAAAAATGAATAATAATGCAAACAAATTATTTATTATATATTAGTCCAAAATTTGGAAACCAAGAATTTTTTGGAATTCAAGAATTCAAATGAATTTCAAAAATTCAAATGAATTTCAAGAAATTTCAAATGAATTTCAAAGAACAAGGACCTATGCTATCTAATAACGTAAATAATTTGATAAAAGGCCTCAAGGTGTTTATAATAACACCACATAAAACTAGACCCGCCGAAACATAAAATCAACGGGCCAATTTATAACTGTTTTCCACAAAATTAGTCTATTCTCCGAGTATTTCAAGCATGACATGACAAAAATTAAGAATACAATTATTAAAATACGTATCTAATTAATATGTGAATAACAACATACTAGGTAATTAACTTTAAAAAGTTTTAGCTGAAAATTTACAGTACCTACTGAAACTTTCTTTTTTATTATCTTCTAAATCACTGGTATATTTGCATTATGAAATGAATTTATTTTATATGAACACTCATTTTAAAAGAAATCCTAGATTAGTAGTGTTTAGTTTAGAACTGTGAGCTATGTAATATGAGTAAAAAATGATACAAGAACTATCTCCTAGATAAACTGTAAACAGATGTGAAGATTGTGCCAGTTTATTTTAGGAAACTTGAGTTTAGTGAGATTTGAATATGTGCCAAGCTGCTATGGCTTGTCACACAGTTAGTAAGAAGTATAGAAAACTGTTTCATTCTTTTAAATATTCGCTGAAATATTACTACTTGTGTGAACTTATCTTATAATAGAGTAATAAAAAAAACTACATATGTATATGTTTGCGTAACATTAAAATATTTTGTTACTCCATGGGAGGTTGTCTTTCTAAATATAGGCTGAAGAAGGTGTGTATTTCTTTGCTAGTTTCATGTATAAAAAAGTGGTTGTGAAGTGTTTTAATATATTTATGTAAACTTATGTTTTAGAATTCATTAGATTGGGTACCTGTCTCAGAATACAATTCGAGAACCAGTTACAGCCAGTCTAGGAAACCAGCAAATACTTCTTCAGACCATGAATTGACAGATTTAGGTAAGACTCACATAATCAGTTTTATCGTCCAATAACCAAATGTACTATAATTATGGTACCTATGATGTTGATTTAGACAATTCGTTTCATTTGAGAGAGAGTTTGGAAGATGTTCAAATAACTAAATGTACTATTATGATGGTATGATGTTGTTTTAGACAATTCTGTATCGTTTGAGAGTGGGTTTGGAAGATTTGTACCGGTGAGACCTCAGCCACGCGCATTACCTCTTCACGCACAAAATCGCGATAATATTGGTACAGAACAGCATGATGATGGTACAGGCTCATCAATATCAGGCCATACTTTACACCCTTATGCACACCAAATGCAGAATGGTATTATTTCAATATAAGTAATGTAGTTAGAATACTTGTACATAGTTTTTTACATTTCTATTTATACCTATTATTTTATGTTAGGACTACCTAACTCAAATGGTGATGGTGGTCTAGTTGTGACTATTTTGCACTGTCGTGGAAAAGTATCACAAGCATACATCAAAATTAGATTTTAGATTCAGGATTAGATTGCTCTAATACTAAATCTATCAACTATATTATGAAAGGACATCATCCGTTTTGGTATAAATACAAAGGGGCTGAGTATATTATCTTAGGACAAATAAAATGTGCTTATTGTTGACTGTTACCCTGATATTTAGGATAATTGACTTGAAGGAACAATTCCAGTCAATACTATAATCAAGTGTTTAATTCCCAGGACTAGTTCCACATTCCAATCATGCCTCTGCTGCTGTTATGATTGTAAATCCAACTACACCAAACGCTGTCACTAGCAATGTTTCACAACCATTTAACGTAAGTTTAAAAAAATTATTTAAGCTTCATCACCATGCATAGTGGTTGTCTTAAATTGTAATAATAACACCTAAAATATTATTTCAAGGCTCAGAATCAAAACAGGAATAATTTAACAAGAAATTTAAATCCATCTCGAAACTTTGAAGGAAATCACGCAGGCAACAATATTACGACTCCCCCAATTATTAATTCTCGAAGTGGGACAAAGACTGTAAATCTAATTAACAATATGTATGAGCAGGGACAAGGGAGTTTTAATAATCTCAATGAAAACAATCATGTAAGTAATCTATCCGATTTTATTGACAATTTTGCTTTCGCCCGTCTGTCTGTCTGTCTGTTTGTCTGTATGTGTGTTCCGGGTTAGCCGCCACATTTTTATCGAATCTCCATAAAACTTAGCACAAGTTTTCTTTGATTTACAAAAAAAATTCACAGTGAGAGTTGTATTCTTGGGGAAATATTTTTTTAATGCTCGCGAGGTCTACTGTTCGGCCATATGGGCGACCACTAGTATTATTCCTGGCAACATTTTAGGGGCACAGAGAATCAGCTCGAGCGCTAGGTGAGGCTATAGCGGCAGCTTGCCCTGACGCAGCGGCTGTGGAGCGTCGGTTAGGACAGATACGAGAATACATTCGTGTTACCTCGTCTCTGGTTGACACTATGCGTAATTCTGAAGAAGAGGTATGTATTCGTAGAATTACTCTAAAGTAGCCGATTATTATGCGACTATTGGTTCATTCCATTTTTAATTTAGGCCTTTATTGAACATACAAAAGAAGAATATGATGAATTAGTTGAAATGGTGATGAAGTTAAAGGAAAGTGAAAGAAACCTTGTACAAATTTTGACTGACAAAAAAACAGAAAATGATGAGATACCTGTTGATGAAGCAAACGGAGTCACTATTGTTGAGTTACAGACAAGTGACGTTCCTATAGACGATAACACTGAAGTTATTATTGATAATAACGTAAATATAACAAGTAACATAAGAAATACCGACAACAGTCTAGTAAATAATAATTTAAAAAAGGTTAATAATATTGAAAATGAGCAGTTGAATAAATCTTTGCATAATATTCGAGTTGAAGAAGACTCTCATTCTCAAAAGGAACATAATAAAACCATTGAAATCGGACATAGTGATGTCACGCCGCAGTTATCTACTGTTAATTTAGAGCGGACAGAAGTAGACGAATACACTATTAGCCAAGAGGTTCAACACGTTGAACATCATAAAGATGACCAAGAATTAAACGACATGCTACGAAAAAATATACTCTCGTGCGTCGACAAAATAACTAGAATAGAAGAAATGAAAGTGAAAAAGAAAGAAATGAAGAGACTCGCAGATCAGCAGGTTTTTGCTTGTTAATGTGCAGTATGACGTGTGTCTCTCTGTTGTGAGCCAAAACAATCCACAGCATGCAGTGGATACATTAATTGTTGCAGCAGAAAATAACCATCTCTTATAGCCGTGTTTATCATTGTCATCATAAATCATTTGATACCTACTGATTAGTTTTGCCAAAATTACTTTCAAGCCTTAACATAGATATTTCGGATTTGATCTAAATCATTTATTCTTCTAATACGTGTTGACATGAATCCTATGTTTATTCTTCTAATACGTGTAAACCTATGTTATCAAAGTTTTGTTCTAGTTTTAATAGAACTGATTTATCACCACTTCTTCCAACTCATTAAACTGCAAGCCTTTCTATTGAATAGTGTAATAAAAATAGTTGCGAGACCTCATCATATACGGCAACTAACTGTGATTTTAAAATAGTTGCCGCGACAGGGTGCGAAAGTCGCGCATATGTCGCCGACTTTATGCATCAAATTACAAATCAGATGCATGCAGTAATTTAGCTCCTATTTTAGTTTAATGTGATTTTCGTGGCAGTTACCTACTAATTCATATTTTTTGTGTCCATTTAGAAATTCCTGACTATAATAAACTTTTCGTGAGTCAGTTGCAGTTGTAAGTAAAATAAACAAATTAGGAATAACGCAATATATAAAGTTAATATATAAACATCTTTATTCCTGGTTATTCTTATTAAGGGCCGAGACCGCGCACGGATAAAGTCGATTTTGAGCGACAGCAGCGCTATTGTTGCCCGAATCATCCGACGGGCGGGTGAATGACCCAGAGAGCGCGATTTTGAAAATGTTTTGCGACAAACGTTCCACGTTGAGTTATTGTTATTGAAGTTGAATATTTACAACATAACAAAAATGTTGAATTATTGAAAATAAACGACTGCCTATTTGTAAAATATTCCAAGAGTAGTTTTCGTTATAAAATGATCCTAATTACTAGATAAATAAATAAGAGTAGTTTGAGACACAATTTTTATGATTTTCTATTTATAATAAACAATCAAGAGCAGGTCCGGACTGACCTTTTTGTATTCTACTTACCTAAAATTCCAACTACGAGTACCTATGTATTTATTTGTAATTTTACTACCAAAGTTTATTCTTATTTCGTAAAATTTTCATTCAATAAAATAATTGCAAATTCAGTAGGAAGTACGGTCGAAATAACATCACGCCTTTCCTCGCTAGTGTTTATATCTACGCAAGGAAATGTGCCTATTGCGTAAACTCAAATACTTTTTGCTTACGATCACCTCGCAATCTAAAAAATCTTCTAGGGTTGTACAAAAAATTGTCAATAAATGAAACACAAGTATAAAAATGGTTCATATAATTAAAAGTAAACAAAATATGAGTCGCCACCTAAAAAGCGTGCTAGGGTTGTACAAAAATTAGTTATAAACAAACATGAAATTTATAAATTATTCATATACTTAATTAAACGAAAGTAAACAATAACAAAATATGAGTTTAAGAGTTTCTAATGTTTTTTTCATTTTAATGATTACTGATCAAATTCTGATTTCTACTAATTTGATGATAAAATCAATTGCTATTGCAAAACCTATCAGAATGAAAATGTTACCAGCTGCCCGATTCACGTAATAAAAACCGTAGCGTAGTGACTTAAAAATGTCACTTCGCACACTTTTTAACCGACTTAAAAAAAGAAGAAGATTCTCAATTCGCTGTATTTTTTGAACCGATTTTGATGATTTTTTTTTTTATTTGAAAGCTGGTGATCCCGTGTGGTCACATTTTAATTTCATTAGGATCGGACCTTGGGTTTACACCAGGTAACTCTTCAAAATCGTATAGGAATTGTATAGAAATTGAGCTATTGGAAGATTTATGACAATCCAAGACTAGATAAGTAAGTGCGTTAAAAACAGAAAACCAAAAGGCGATTTCTAAGTTTCTAAGTTAAAACGACTTTTGAACTGGCGTGTTTACGTGAATCGACCGGCTGGGTAGTTAAGTTACCTCAGTCTCTTTCAAAATCATTAGACGTTCTTCTCTTTCAAAACACGTAAAGCTCTTTCTTTCCTCTCTTTCATAGCCTCTATGACATTGGGCGGGTCACGAATAGGCATGCTTCGTGACTGCCGAGGATCAACTAATTCTGGAAGGAGGCAATCGTAATAAAATCTAACTAATTTCATCTCCATTTTCTCCTTCCAAAATTTGTCGTCCTTTTCTATAATATAAACTTTCATAGGTACAGTAGCACCAAACCAGATGCCAAGCATGCAAACGTTTCTTTTAGTTATATGTAGCTGTCCCTGAATTTGGAAATACCAGTAATGATTTTTATTTATGACATAACCCTTGGAAGCCTTGTCCTTAACCCAAAAGGTATGTTTGGCCATTGCTTCATCAAGAGTCATGCCAGCTAAAGAATGTGGGCACTTAATTTCAATTAAACCGTTTGCATAAATGCCATCTGGTGTAGTACCAAGAAATTCATATTGATCGTCGACGAACAAACCGCAACCTTGTATACTAATATTCTCTTGAATTTCTAACTGTCTAATTGCAGTTTCTTCGTTTTCGATACCGTACCGTACAGCAGGCAAACTGGAGATATTACTACCATAAACGATTTTACAAACAAGAGCAGCACAACTTGTGCTCTCTCGTTTTTTACAAACTTCCCCGAACGATGATGAGGTTAGTAATTTTCTCCTTGTACTCATCCACTCAGCACTACTTCTTTGCAAATGGGTCGACCTTTCAAGCTCCTCTCTTTCAGCACAAGACAACTTTAAATCAACTAAAAAAAATGACTTGGCTTTCTCATATAATTCTGGACTCAGATCAGGTTTTTCGCAGTTTGGTCCATAGTGAGCGTCTTTCGATACAGCGCTGTGGCTTTTTTTCAATCTTAATTTAGGTTTAGCAATTAAACGGTTTCTACGATTACTATTTTCCACTTTCGCGATCAAAGGATTAGGACTAGATTTAAATATGACTTCATGAGTTTTACTATGAATCGATCCCGTATTAAAAGACACAACAGCAGCTGCGCATCGGCCCGCATAAGAACCACGGGAAGAATAATTTACACGCTTACCCCCAACTAATTTGGCAATTACTCCGTTAAAACTTTCAACTATATTACTTGTGCAATTATGAATTAAACTTCTAGAATGATATGACAGTCTTTTACTTAAAATTTCTACCGCGTCCATTAATCCGCATCCAACAATTGCTGGAAGTAACCCAACAGGTTCTATTCGACGAGTGTCAGGTCTACAAAAATACTCCTTGCAATGTTGGTGATTACCAAATACGTGTTGTGGACCATTTAGAATATCTTCACTAAGATTTTTTATTTTTTCTTCGAGTGACTGATTTTGATCCCCCCAATATTTAATCGCGCATTTTACACCCGTTCTTAAACGCAAATACCTTTCTTTTAGGAATTTCCGCAACTCGCAAGGATACTTAGTGACTTTCGACAATTTCTCCAAGCTATTGCAGTAGTTTCGTAAAAGATGATTTTTGCATTCAATTTTCTCTACTATTAAATTATCGTACGGACGCGAATCTAATATTTTTTTATAAGTACTGGAATCGCCGTCTGCTACAAATTTATTATAAATTACACCGTGATCAACAAAGGAACGTTTAAACCCCTCAACTATTATGGTCGATTCCATCCCGGTAGATGATCCTGAATAATTCTTGAAACAATGGTGTTCCGGGGGCTGACTGTTGTTCTTTGCGGCTCGTGCACAGACTACGCAGTATTTATTTTTAACTCCAAAAAACAATACTTTATTAGTTTTAATGCCAATTATCGCAGCTGCGCCGGATAAGGCGGAAAAATTCTTACCATAAGATCTCTTGCTCCAACAACCGTCAACAGCAACAGATATTAATGGTGTACCATTTTTATCAACACTACCTATAGACACTGCGTACTCCGCTTCTTCCTTGACAGCTTCTGCCATGGAATGTGCTGCTGTCTTTTCCCACCAATCGCAAACCGTATTATTAATTTCATTGTACAATGAAGGTGACATGATTGGTAGGGCTACTGCGGCACTTAATGTTTCTAACTGAGAGTAGCTCCCACCAGATGATATGATACCAGACACAATTTGATGATTCACTTCCATGCTATCTTCTTTCTTTTCAACCAAACACACAGTAAATTTCATATTACACATACTACATTTTATGATGAGTTTTGAGTCCAGACCAACTTTTACTTCACCTATTATACTGAGGTAACTTAACTTACAATCCATTGGACCGTGGTCCCCTATGGCCTGAAGAGCTTTAAAAAAAAAAGAAATATCCACTACTCTACGCCCAACTTCCACTTCATCCACCTTTCCCTCTTGACGGTTGTCAATAACTAGTTCCTGTAAAGAAAGATAATGGCTTGATTTTTATTATAAAAAATAATTCAAAAGGTATGGGCCAAATTTCTTCAAACATAGCTAAGAACTCCCTTAGAATACATCTTTGAAACACAGAACACTAGATCAAAATCTTAAACGTTTTTATCAGTCTTCGTCAATTATGAAAGTGAATAAATGAACATAATAAAAAACTGGTTGCTTGTAAAGTCGGTTTAGGACGATAATTTTATCGGATAACGTCATAATATTATTCTCCATCGCTTGTACTGCGCTCTCGCTTGACCCTAGCGTGACATAATGTGACACTTTTTTGTGCGTGTTGCCGGTGTTCATCGATTTATAAGACGTTATCACGTCATAAATTTAATAAATCCGACTATATGCATAAAAACTCAAAAGGTAAAAAGAAAACAAGTCTACGGTCTTGAATTATGTTACATAAAAATAAATAAGAACACTATTGTAATAAATGGAATTCAACAGTTGAGACCCATTGAAATCCTCACAGGCTCGAAGATATTCCTGACTAGCTAAATATTTCTTTAGAAATAGGCCCCGACTGCTAAATACGCTATATTACAATGGTGTTGTTATTTATTTTTATTACACATTTTCATTTTTTAATCTGTCGGGTTTTAACATTTTTATTGTTTATTTATTTATATTCATAACTGACGAAGACAAATATAAAAGTGCAAAAGAATTCATACAATATTATGTTCGTGATGAACAGAAATTATAAATTTCCTTTACGCTATACGTATTGGTTTTTTATGGCGTCACTTATTCTATGTCACTCGGGCTTAGAAGACAATTCTAATGATACTAAAAACATTAAAATCGGTTCAATAATTTTGAACTTATCGTGCCACAAAGATATATTACTTAGTATACATACATACATACGTACACCAGTCGCGTAAAAGATAATATTTTACAAAAAAAATTCTTGATTTTGGTAAAATACGAGATTTGAACGTGAATTTTCTTTTGAGAAAGTAATTGAGAAGTATGTGTTTGTCTCACAATGAAAATAATAAATATTGCAAAAAAAAACTGTAGGTACTGAGATTTTGTCTTCGCCCATCACTAGCTAGTTTGTTTATTTATGTAACAAGTCTACAAGAATTACGTATAACAACTTACCTCTATACAGCGCGTAGCAGTGTTGCTCGGAGTCTCGGCCTGAAGGTTTTCTTCATTTTCAGTACTGGAAATATTATTCATCAATATCCACTTTTTATTTATTTTGTAATTTTTGTACAACCCTACGCCAGGCACTGTCACTAATAATAGTGTAAGCAAACTCATTGCTTTTTTTTTTTTTTTTTTTTTATATTTAGGTCGACAAATTGACGCCACTCGCCTGATGGTAAGCTGAGGCGACGTCTGGCAATTGAGGGCGACTCTCACAGTACACAGGAATACTATAGAGAGTGGCCCTCAACTTGACGACCCTGTAATGTGCCTCTTCACGCTTCGCTTAAAGAGCCCAGTGTTATATGTAGGAGGAAACACGTGCGCAGGCAGGGCGTTCCAAGCCACCATCGTTCGGCAGAGAAACGATCGTTTAAAACGCTCGGTTCTCGCGAAGACGGTTTCCACGGTATGAGGGTGACATCTCTGCCCGGCACGCGTTGTTCGAGATCGGAAGGGAGAGGGTGGGATCAGGTTGAAGAGCTCTTCAGAACACTCACCGTGGTAAATACGGTAGAACGCGGCCAAGGAAGCAATTGTTCGGCGCTGGGCTAGCGGCTCAAGGCTTCCCGTTACCTCCGGACAGTCTATAATGCGAACAGCGCGTCGCTGCATAGCGTCGAGTGCGTCCAGCAAATACTTCGCGGAGCCGTCCCAGAGGTGAGAGCAGTATTCAACGCAGGGTCTAATCTGCGTTTTGTACAGCAGACACCTCTGGTGCGGTGTAAAGAATCGCTTTACCTTGTTCAGTATTCCTAGTTTCCGCGAAGCTAGCCCAATACATCTCTCAATGTATTTTGTGTTATTGAGCGCTCGACGAACGTCTATGCCAAGGATGTCTAGATTGTCCTTCATTGGTAATATTGCATTCTGAAGAGTGGGTAGGGGAAGGAAAGGGGATTTTTTCGCTGTAAATGCACACGCCTGTGTTTTGTGGGCATTGAACTCGACCAAGTTCTCGGCACCCCATTGGGAGATACTGTCGAGGCTTCGGTCGAGATCACCCACGAGATGTCGTCTCTCCTCCTCTATCACAGATCGCCCCGCCGTCGGACGAACCGAGTAACTCCCGTGCAATGTACTGTCATCTGCATAGCAATGAATGTTCCCGAGGGAAAGCATATCATTGATATGCAGAAGAAAGAGAGTTGGTGACAGTACGGACCCCTGCGGTACCCCGGCATTCACTTGCAAAAAGCGAGAAGCCTGGCCATCGCAGAGGACCCGCACTCGGCGCTCGTTTAAAAAACTGGCAATCCAGCTGCACAGTTGAGGAGGTAGACCATATGCCGGAAGCTTGGAAAGGAGCGAAGCATGCCAGACCCTATCGAAAGCTTTGGCGATGTCCAGGCTAATAGCGAAGGACTCGCCAAACTTTTCCATAGCCCCACCCCATACATGCGTGACGAATGCCAGGAGGTCACCCGTTGATCGTTTTGGCCTGAAGCCTGAAGCCTTGAAGCTTTGAAATACATAAATATATGAAAACTAATACTATATTATGTAATAAAATTTATTATTATGAAAATTGTTCCTATAGAAATTGACTTTATTACTTATATAGATATTGAAATTACGTAATTATTACCTACTGGACATTGTAATTTTTCTTCTTAGACTGACATACCTAATTGTGTACCTATCTAATTACATGTCAAATCAATATTTACATGCTGTTGTAGGTATATGTCTGAATCAGGCGATCTAAATCATTGTACCTATTTGCTTTGTAATGTACCTACCCTGTTCAAAATGCAAATAGATTATATTATTATTACTACTAAGACATGATAAGCATACACACAAATAAAAGTAATAAAACTAGGATTTTTACTTGACACTAACACAAATCTAGTAAATTTTTTCTAGGTATTTAGGACAAGACGTAGTCAAGTAGGCAGGTAAATAAATAAGTAGGGAGGAACTTACATTTTATTCCGAGATCTTTTGGCTTTCACGTTTTTATAATGCGTACTAAATTTTCTTTTCGCTGGCATGGCACTCAGCAAATTATCCTGCGAAAAGAGACCCTCGATTACCAATTACGTTTATGATACCTATTGCCTTTATCATGTTGAAAAATCTATGTATGTCGTGCAGAGAACTATATACCCCGCCAGTTCATATCTCGAGAAAATAAGGTGGGCAGGGCTTTGATTGTTTCAAGCCTGAATTGATACCTACTTTACAAGGTTCATAAAATGACCTACGCAACAAAGTAAATAATTTTGTATTTCTTACGATTTATATCTAGTTCCATCATAGTTTTCTTTCAGACTTTCATTATATCGGTACTTTCTATTTACTGAAAGTAAATTAGTTATAAAAATATTGTACTTACAGTTTTTCACAAAAAACACAAATTCACAACACGTAATTTTGCTGTAGCATCCGACACGCGTGGAGTCACTTTGAAATTCTATGGCGCACTGGCGATTAGTTGCGACGATCGTTCTATCGGGACGCGTTTGAATTTGCATACATTTTTCTATGGAGAATTTACGTAAAACATATCTAGATTTTAGGGCTTTAAAAGGGGAAGTCTTTGTTTGTAAAGGTACAAAAAAAAGTACATGGTTATATTTATTGGCTTTTTCAGTGTTCAAAAAGTGTTTCTTTTTATCAATTTGTGTTGATTTATTGGGTTAAATCTGAAAAATACGAAGGCAGGTTTTCGAATTTTTTCTCAATTTTGTGCGTTTGTTGACGTTTATTATATAACAACTACAGGGTTTTAAGAGTTAAAATTAGCACTAACATCATTTTTGGTCTTTCATTTTAATATATACAAATTATCGTTGTTATTAATCATATGTAAATAGGTTAAATATGAAAAATCGTAACACTCTTTTCGGTGATTTTCACGATCTGGGCCCTTAATACAAGTTACCAAATATTTATGTAATCGCAAAAATTCAAAGTCATCTTCAGGCACGGCATCACTTTCTCTTACTAAGGAGAACGCTCTATCAATTTAGCTTCTGATGACCTTTTTTATAACTTTGAATTTATGCGTAATAATATTTTCCTTATTTCTAAATACCGCGTTTGTACTTTGTAGCCACGTTGAGACATCTACCGGGAGTTTCATTAACTACTCGGTAATTTAAAAAAAACCTTGAAATATTTTTACGAAATAGTTTCTTTCAGCAGGATGTGACGCGACCAGTATCGGCCCAAAGTAACGGGTCTACATACAGTGACAATGAGCTCTGGCAAAATGAAATTAAGAGCAAAATGGAATTATCCCAAGTGCGCTTGATGTCGCTAAAACAACAGCAAAAGCGACTTTTGAAATATCAGGTATGTAGGTTAGATAGTTTAGTTTTTGTGTGTGATATTCAATAGATCTAGATTAGACCTAGACTAGAAGTACAAACCCTTAACGAAATAATAATTTCGGTAAATTCTGAGGCTTCACGACTAGTCCAATATGGGACGTGATTTACTCACGTAAATGCGTTTGACGAATGTTGAACGAACTTGAGAATTAACTGTCTACCCAAATGTTGTTTGTAGGCAGAAGCAAAACAACAATTAGATGAAATGAACCGAGAAAGGGCACAAGTGCAAGATATACAGCCATCAACATCACATGACAATTTTGGAACTTTACAAGTAAATAATTTATTTTATGTAATTTATAATTGTTTACTTTTAACACTACTCACACACAGGCTTTCTAGTTCATTATATTTTCATTATGTATATTGTATATCCATTTTAAGCAAAATGAATCGCAAATATCTTGGTCTGATTCGAACCAGCGACACTTCCTTTTCCAAGAAGAATGTACTAGCCAACTGACATCTTTTCCATTGAATGATCACTAATTTTTATTGGAGTTTACTCCTTAAGAATCGATTTTCATATATAAAGCGCCCGGTATGAGAAAAATCCGAGGGGTAAAACCTACTAACAAGTAACGAAAATCGTGTCACGTTTTTGGTGCGCACCTCTAGTGCGCAACTTTCTAATTTGTTATGGTTAGATACTCGTACTTAAGGAGTAAACTCCAGTCGTGCGTCGGAGCTGACACACACACTTTATTTTTTTTTGGTTTAGAGAGAGGGATCTTATGTGGCCTTTTTAGCTAGCACAATGGTCTTTTGTTCCAAAAAAACATTTCATTATTAACTTTTTGATTACATTTATTTCAGAATCAAAACCTATCTGGTACTTATCACAGAATGTATGCCGCTAATCAAATTGGTGTAGCGACAACTTTGCCCCATTCTTCCGAAGCTTCACATGTCCAACAAAATATGTCCTCAAACATAGATACCGACCATGGTCTTTCTGGCCATTCTGGGCATTCTAACCATAGCCAAGATGACAGGTACTCGCATAGAGAAACTAATGCTATTGGTAGCGAGGTTAGTAAAAGTGTCAGCCCTATGAGCATGACAGTGCTGACTAAAGGCGATCGACTTATTTAACCAATGATAAAGCAAAAAAATGTCCGTCACGTGACCCAATTAACCAAAGACTTTCAATACCTAGACACGAAGAGTGCACAAAAATTTGTCACGTCTTTGTTGCCAATTGTAAACTTATTTACTTTTATTGTATAATCTCTATAATATTACGTATATTATAATACTATATTTCGTAATTTTTTACTTTTTTGACTGTGATGACGTCACCTTGCGCACCCTCGAGTACGGCACAATTTTTATTTGATACTGCACATATTTTGAAATTTTCTTCGATATCATTGGTTATCGTCTGATGTCGACGCTGTCTGCGCTAGCCCTGCTGTGGGATATTTTGAACTTGGCATACGAGCTAGTTTTTTTTTGTATTTTTTTTAAAGGAAGCAGCTGGCGTTGGCCGCGACAGTGAAGCGGATGACGATGAAATGATACTCAATGAACGCAGTCGTATACTACAGTTGAAACTGAGAGAATTACAAATGAAAAAGCAACACATGGAAAATTTGGTACGTATTATAAAACCTTTTAGAATATTTTAGATGTTCAATTTTATAATGTCTTTGTACACACTATAAAATATAAAAATAAATTGAATGTATGTTAACAGGTACAAGAATTTCAAAAGCTACAAATGGCAACACGTCTCGGTACTACCACACATAATACTTATTCAAGTTCCGGTGATGAAAGCGCCGACGAGGATCCTAGGCGAAAGTGTAACAATCCCGGCAATAATAACAAGAATGAAGATCCGTACAAACTTATGGAAATAAAAGCCATCAAGACTGCTCTACAAAAAACTAAAGGTAGGAAAACTTTTCCGTACTGTTTGTAACACTTATACTGGCGGGCGTACCATAGTACATACAATATAGTACATCATCATTCACCGAGCCTTTTCCCAACTCAGTTGGTGTCGGCTTTCCAGTCTAACTGCGATTCGGCTGAACTTCGATATTTTCCGTGAAGCGACTGCCATCTGACCTTCGCAACCCATGGGCGACATCGAAGTCCTACCGGTCGGATTTTTGATTTAGGGCTCCAACTACCCCTAACGACTGCCATAGATGTTAGTATGATAACCGGGACCGACGGCTTAACGTGCTCTCCGAGGCACGGAGTCTTAAGAAATGGTCACCCATCCTAAGACCGGCCCGAGTCGATGTACATACAATATACATGTCGACATACAATATAGTACATATTTTTTATTAATCATACTAATGTTCTTTTTTTCAGATTTGATGAGATCTGTAGAGACATACGAATCAGAACAACTGTCGGGTGTTCACGATGACTCATTTAGAGAACCAACTATGCATTCAAATTCAAACATACACGATAAGTAAGTTAATGTAGCTTTACAAAAAACATAACTAAAAAATAAGAGTTGTCTAGTTATTAATATTATTTGTTATGTATATCAATTCAATTTATTTTGTATTGTATGTAGGTACAGTGTAGGTTCAAAAGCTCTACTCTCTATTATACTGCAATAACTATGATTGTATGCTGATCTTAGATCAAAAATACCTAGATTACCGATCAGTGCTTTAAAAACGGCACCACTTCACCTCGGTCCACTATCGAAAATTGCACACCTGGGCACTTCAGCGGCTTCGCGACCGCGCTGGTAGTAAGGCGTTGGATGCGACAACGGCGCTGTACATGGATGCTTTTGTTTTAATTATTACGAATGATTCGTATGTCAACCATCAATGTACAATCTTGTTTATTTTATAGATGGTATTTGTAATAATTAACTATATAGTATTCGAGTGCCAAGATTCCGCGTTATATTTGTACTGAATCCAATATCTATAGTATTTTTGATCGAAGATGCTGATACTAAAACTGTGCCATGGACAGATGTTACCTACATTTCACTATAATATCTGCAGTCAAGCATCAGGATTCAGTCAAGTTATTGCATTGTAAAGCGCGGTCGCGGAGCAAAAAGAATTTCACTGAAAGATAATTGTGCGCGAGTGACAGGAATAGTTAGTGACGGGTCAATGACCGAAATTCTTTCTGCTCCGCGACCGCGCTTTAATAATGATATTGCACTTTTGAACTTTGATTGTACGCTAAATCTAATATTAGTATTATATTATTTAGCAAATCGGAGGGTGGCGGCAGTATGGGCGGATGGTCGAACGAAGGCAGTATGTGCCGCGTGCGCAACACGTTGCCGCATCGACACAAGTTCACTAACGAACAACAATCGCAACAACACTCACACCAACATGTTGCACAGCAGCAACACGTTGCACAACAGCAACACGTTGCGCAACAGCAACACGTTGCACAACAGCAACACGCTGCACAACAACAACACATTGCACAGCAGCAACAGCAGACTGAGCAACACAGTATGTTTATTCATTTTAGTTATAACTTTAAACTCCATATATCAAACAAGTCGTTGATAATTAATTCTTGGTAGGGTTCTATAAACAACAAATTGTTATTCATCTATACTAATGTTATAAAGAAAAAAGGTTTGAATGGTTGTTGGTTTGCATTGAATAGGATCAGTAACTACAAAACCAATTTTGAAAATTCTCTAATATGTTGCTACATTATAGCTGAATGCTATATGCTACCTTTTATCCCGACAATGTGTTCCCATGGGAATTGGGAATGTGATAATCAGCTGGTATGTTTTCAGGTCACGAAGCTAATATTGCGAACCTCCAAGAGTTAGCGCAGGAGTTACGTATGGAAACTGAGAAGATAATGGGGGAACGCTCTCGTATCAAGGACATGATATCTAATAAAGGTAAGTTGTGTTCACAAATAACACACACACACACATCCCGCAGAGGTGCATTACACAACCACAATTTGCCAGTATTTTTAGTCCCACGTAATAGGGGGCAAGCCTATTGCCACACACTAATAATGGGTGTCCAAAATGCTGAATGAATCCTACTAATATTATAAACGCGTAAGTTTGTGAGTATGTATGTATGTATGTATGTATGGATGGATGGATGTTTGTTACTCTTTCACGTAAAAACTACTGAATGGATTTTAATGAAACTTTACAATAATATAGCTTATACATCAGAATAACACATTGGCTACAATTTATAAAGATATTGTGTGAATTGTTCAAAATATGACGCGGCGCGACGGGAACGGGAAAAAATCCAAATTACCACGCGGGCGACCACTAGTTGAATTATATTTTTTTTAAATTTGAAAAAATATTAAATATGCAACAATAAAAAAATATTGTTGCTTTTAAAAGCAACATAGTTTTACATGCCAGCCGCTATGGCACAGCCAATTAAAGTCCTGGGCGTCTCGGAGTAACACTCTCGGACTCACAAATAACAAGTAAAAAATACATCAATAGGTAAACTTCCTTGCTATCAAATGAAAATAATATAGAAAACGTTTACATACTCATTGCTTTGAAAATTTCAGTTGAGAAGTACTTTTTAAACTTTTGCGTTTTGTACACATAAGTTTAAAAATTTAAGAAGTACATAAAGATCTATCAATTTTGTCGCAAAAACATAATAATTACAGCCGTTTCCGAAGCTTCACTTCGTGGGGATTGGCTTTTGTTTTAAGTTGTGGAGATGAATTCGATAGTTCGTGATTTGCCTGGGCAGATTGCGATGCGCCGTCATTTCGTGATTTGCCTGTCATACAAGTTCAAAGCATAACCTTTGATGATTTGTATGGCCTCGGACTTACAGGATTTGTATGCGTTTAACATTAACTACCAGATGCCCAAGGCATCCGATATCCTTTGTGTACTACATTTTAATTAAAACCAGTAAACTTTGCAATATTATGAAACACACATACAAAATATACTAAGTATCTATAATATTAATAAAGTAATTCTAAATCCCTAGCGGATACAAGTCGCAAGCAAAAGAAAGTGAATGAAGAAGTACGAGCGGGACCGGCGGGAGTGCCCGGTCCGGCAGAGCGGCGACAGATGCAGCTGCGATCCTTACTGGCTGACAAACAACGGGAACTTGAAGCGTTGCTTAATAAAGAGGTCACTCATTATAACTATACTAACTGTTGCCGAATAATCCTCAGAGCCCGAATACCCTGGTCATCAGACAAATCTAACGTCATTAAATGTCACCACGCATGTATTGACTCACCGACGCTGATTTAACTCCTTGAGAGCGGCCGCATAGGTGGCCAAAGTCCGCCGACGCCCTGGGGTAATCGTTACGAAGGCGTAAATGTGCTAATATTATTGTTTCAGAAAGTTCTATGTTCTGGCCCTGAAGCTCCGAAGTCAAAGCCACAATCACGCACTGCTTCTGTCGTCAACCAATCATACAACAGGTACAAACAACAACTAATCCACACATATATCAGATAGTATCAGTACCTATAAAAATGTTAACTTTAACTTACGCGTGACATTCATTTGAAGTAAAATTTCATTACAGTGAACCAGAACATATCAGCGAACCCGAGTCTAGGTCAGAGCAAATACTTTTAGACTCACAAGATTCTAGAGAAACTGACAACTTTAGGGTAAGTATCAAGTTTTTATAAAGTAAACGTAGTTAAGTTGGTGGTTCGTATCCGGCTCGAAGGACCATGCATGTTGCATATAGTCCTCACCACAACATCTAAAGGGCTCAACAGCGAGTGGTGCACGTGCTAAACAACGGACGAAGCTCCCGATTAGTGGGTCCCAATTACCGGCGGTGGCGTATCCTGGTCCCACTTATTTCAATAGTAATTAGTTTGGCTCACGTAATAGAGGACGTGCATTTTGCCGCTAACTATGACCACAGTATAAAGAAAACTTACTATGATCTTTAGACTATGCTGAGACCTTTAAATGCTTGTCATTGGCGAGGTTGATTTGGGCCAAATCACATTAAGATGTGATACACGTATGCACCGAGATACGACTGTGGATAGATAAAATCTAATTGTTTTTTTTTCTTATTGTATATCGGTAGGGTGGTGGCGACAGCGTGTTAGGTTTGAGAACTGGACAATTACCTGCTCATTTGACTAGCGTGTATGGAAGTGACACTGACAGGTATGATATCATATAATATTCAGATATAAATCTTTCTGAACCATATTATGCAATTTTTGATACCCATGTAATAAAAAATTGTTTTCATTGAATGTTTTTTTGACAGTGCATCCAGAAATAAATCGAATCAAAGAAACCGCCCGAGGCGAAGGCAACCTCAGGAGAGACAGACTGAAGAGAGCATTGTATGTATTATTTTATTAATTATAATAGCAATTTAAAACAAATTGAGTGTTATTAATAAAGAATTTCCTTTGCAGGCATCACAAAGTAATTCAAATCAAAATAGTCGCCATGAACCTAGAGTGGAGCCATCTAATGTAAATATGGTGCCACCTATTTCCCAAAACTGTAAGTATCAATCAATCAATCAAATAGTCAATATTTTAGTGAATGCGTCATCTGATTTTTCAACAAATTATTTTTGATATGTTCAGTAGGTGACAATCCAGCTAACATGCCGTATCCACATCTACCTCCGCCATGTTGGAACACCAATAAATCGAATCAGGTAACTATGTGTTGAGAGTATCAGTGATGTCCGGCTCGAAAGACCAATGTGCATCACCAATATCTAACCCTACTCTAGCCAACCCTACATAAACATATTTATTAACATCTATGTTCTGGCTATTTGGTCGCATTGTTTATTACAATGGTGATGTATAAATAAATATTCCTTTTATTTATTTGCAAACATATTTTACAAGTTTTAAGTAGTTGATACTTAATTTGGAATAGATAAACTTACATTAACCTTAGGTTGAAGTTCGGGCTATGGATAGCTAATCAGGCTGAAGGAAATATTCGACACCTTCATTCCGGCGATGGATCCCTATAGGAAATCAGAAAACATAAGAATAGGTGCAGCTGTGGCTGTCTATAAGTGTCGTATTTAATTGCAGGATATGCGCAATCAATTTACACAAAACAGCCATTCTCAAACGATGGACCGTTTGTTGGGGACACCGCCAATGTCGTTTCCACCATCCATGCCTTTCAATATGATGATGCCATACAGTAAGTTTTTTATACAAATCTACTTCTAAATATCAACACGCACAACCACACACACACACACACACACACACACACACACACACACGCACACGCACACGCACACACGCGCACACGCACACACACGCACACGCAGCAGCAGATATTCTGTATAGTGGTATGAAAATACTTTTGAACCTCGACTGTACCTGTTTCTTATCATCTTTGGCAGGTTGCTATTGCTGGGGTATAGGGAGGTGGCGTAGTATTACGCTATTGATTACATACAACTCAAGTTCCCATCATTCACTGAGCCTTTTCCCAACTGAATTGGGGTCGGCTTTCTGTGATTCGAACTGTGATTCGGTTGAACTTTGATATTTTCCGTGAAGCGACTGCCATCTGACCTGAAGTTCTGTAGTTAGACCGGTCGGATTTTTAATTTAGGACTCCAAACTACCCGTAAAGACTGTTATAGATGTTCGTATGACAACCGAGACCGAAGGCTTAACGTGCTCTCCGAGGCACGGAGGGGTCTCAGTGTCTTAAAACTGAAGTACTAATTTATAAAAAGTATAATTGTTTTTTATTTGTTTAGGTATGGTAGGTGGTTGTCAATGTGGGTGTGGTTTCTGGGGAGCCTGGTGTTGGCAACAATTGGTGATGCAGCAGCGAGAAATACACCAGCTTAGAGACCAACTCAATCATGTAAGCATATTCAATTTTGACTAATTGATAATACAGTCAAAAGTCCATTCCCTCCTATTATTACATTGCAATTACTTGCATCAGTCAAGCATTCAATAAGCATTTTAATAATGAGATAATTTTTGAACCTATACAGACAGATATATTTAGCTGCACTAAAAATGGTTTATAAATTAAATAGTTCAAAATATATTTGCTTAATTTCAATGAATTATTTTCTTGGAAAATATACTTATGATAATAAGCCACCGAGTCTTTTCCCAATACAGTTGGGGTCGGTTTTCCAGTCTAACTGCGATTCGGCTGAACTTCAATATTTTCCGTGAAGCGACTGCCATCAAGCTTTGCAATGTGTTAACATTGTCGGTTATCATTAGACCACAAGCTCCTGTTAAAATTTATTTATCTAAAATATATATATTTTGTTTTTCAAAATATGGGTCAAAGTAGATTTTGTCCAGTTTCTGTCAGATCCTGTTGGGATGAAAACTGGGCACATAAAGAGTCAATTCTAGAAATAAACATTGTCAAGTTGCATTATCAAAATACAAATTATCCCATTTAATATATTGCAGTTGGAGGAACGTTGGCGCGCCGAAACTGCTTCACATACGTTAAACAACCAGGTGCCGCCTGGGAACAGAGCTAACAATTATTGGGATAACTTCCGAAGGTATTAATATTTACCGAACCTTATATAAAATAATATACTTATTCCATAGTATATTTATTTATCATGATTTTCTCTTTTCAGATATTAGAGAACCTCATTTTGTATTTACTATAGTTTATATTAAAGTAGTTCATCTACATAACTGTATATATTATTATATTTATATCAGTTTACGGTTAATAATTAAGGGTGAGGATCATTTTACCCTCAGATTTAAGTTTGGAATTTCTTTTTCATATTAATCTCTTGCTTTTATTGAAAATGCTGTGTGTGACGTAATACTTTGATGTGTGGACACTAACATTTCGTTTGTTATGAAAACTATAGATATACCTACTTTAATAAATAATGTAAGTATAACATTATAAGTGTGAATATTTTTCTCTTCCAGCTATTCTCGTCAAAATCTTCTATCAGCTAATAACAAGGCAAATGCAGACGGTCATTTAGGAGTTGGCCTCGCTCACAACCCGCATCCTTTAGTTGAACGATCTCATAACACATTGCATCACACACCCTCAGGCACACCTCCTTGCATAACACCCAAAAGAAACACCAATGCAGACAGTTCCTCGCTAAATATTGGCCAATCCTCTCAGATGAACAACGAAGATGCACCCAATAGACATTCACGCCGAAATGTCGTATACGAAAGATCTCTCTCATTTAGCTCTGCGCCAGACGTACTAAACGTCAATCAAAATCCTGACGCAGAGCCTGCCGCCGCTTGCCATTCTAGAAACATCGATGAAAATAATGTAGCCAACGTTACCAACATCAATATAAACCGTCAGGAAATACCATCCAACTCGTTTAGAAATTTGAATATAACGAACCCGATTCCAGAAATTATCCAATCACATTCGAATAATTTAAACACAACAGCCAATAGCAAAAAGAAGTCCTCGTCCAAATTGCCCGCTAAAAATTCAACCAACAGACGTAATTACACGTTGGACTATTCACAAATGAGTAACATCAACATTACAAGCACGACGGAAACTCCGAATCCTAATTTAGCGTCTACAAGTCGCGAAGTCCAGGACAAGGCCACATCAAAGTTGTTCGATCTTCTCAGAGAAAATGTATATTCTGAAGTAACAGCTTTGATTGACGTGAATGAATCTCATCCGGATTTTTTGATTCAGTTGTTTAGAGAACTACAATTGATTAGCTCAGACGCTTTACGACAAAGGGTATTGCAATCTATACGAGGCGTGTTGTCGCAATATAGCTCTCTATTAGACAATCACGAGGCCACACTCGAAGAAAGTAGACATGATACCATTTCCGCTACACCTGGAGAGTCATATAACGTAGGCAATGTGGCACCGGCTGTATGTGACAGCTCAGTACCAATGGATAATAATATAGTTCGGTTCTTACTACAAAAGAGCGATGAAACCTGCACGGGCGAATTTTTAGAAGCATTAGCTTCCATCATTTTGAGTAGTATCACAGATGGGAGGTTTCCTCAACAAATCAAACGAAGGCTTGTAGATTTCCTTTCTAAATACGATGGAATGAGAGTATGTGATGTTTCTGGTGATATTCTGGAAAATCTTCCTTTATTAATGCCATCTATCAATCGTGCTCAAGAAAGTGAGCCTACACAGATTCCGAATGAGCTATCGGAATCGTCTATTTTACAGGATGTAGCTGGATCTTTGAATTTGTTTAGCTCTAGTGATAGTCAGTTGCATCAACTGAATACTTGTCCGTATGATTTGTGGCCAGGATATGTTCACATGGACATTGAAACTTCTGACTTGAATGACAACAGCCCGCGTTCCAGTCAAGAGGGAAAAGTTGATCTTATTAATTGTTCCGAAATGCAAAACGGTGATTTAGCCGAAGCTGATCAAACCTGTCACACAGACACTGAAGATGTTGTAGTCAACGGTCACGACGAAGGTGCGGCTAATGCGGAAGGTTTACCCGATGTAGTTGACACAGAAGAAGTTACTCCTACAGAGGTAATGCAACATATTTTGTATTGTAGATGCCTACCATTAATTAATTGTGCTAATCGTATGTAATGATAATGTCACTAATTGGGGCTTTGGTTATTGGTCAATTAATCATTAATATTGCTCAATCCGCTACACTTACACGAGACTTAAGCGATACGTGCTTAACTTTGTAAATAGTAAAGATAACAAATAATTGAAACCTTTTATTCAGTCATGATAACGCAGATCATCCAACACATTCAATCCAAAGGCCCTGTCATAATATTCCTTTTTAGAGTTTTCGAAACGAAAATCTCTTATACAACAGTAATGTCCGTCCGTCCGTGAACAACTTTCAACTCGAGAACGGTAAGAGCTAGAGACTCCGTGTAAACGCTAATCGACTTAGCATAGTGAAAAAATGAACTTGACCTTTGACTTCTGATCTCAAGGTCAAGTTCAAAACGAGGTCAAATCGAGAACGGTAATAGAGACTCAAGACCAGCTGCAATCAACTCAGCATGGTCAAAGACCTCTAAAATGAACTTGGCCTTTGACCTCTGATCTCAAGGTCAAGGTCAAATCGAGAACGGTAATAGTTAGAGACTCAAGACCAGCTGCAATCAACTCAGTGGTCAAATACCACTAAAATGAACTTGACCTTTGTACTCTGATCTCAAGGTCAAGGTCAAAACGAGGTCAAATCGAGAACGGTAATAGTTAGAGACTCAAGACCAGCTGCAATCAACTCAGCATGGTCAAAGACCTCTAAAATTATGTTGAACTTCATGTCATGTGACATTTTTTAGATTTTATGAAAAAACCTTCGAAAACTCTAAAATATATGGCAAATTTTTATTAACCTCAGAACCTTGCGCCCAAGTTGCTAGCGGCGTGGTAAGTATTGCATCTTCCAGTGACGAAAATGTGACGCATATCTCAACCTTATTCCAAATTTCTGACGCCTTTGGTTTGTTGATATTGGATGTTGAAACGGGGTGATATTACACCTTGCGCACAGCAGTTTTCTTTGAATTACTCATAAATCACTGCATTTCTATTTCTTTTTAGGTTGTCACATTTCGTTACGATGTCGTCACTAATGCTACTTCCAAGTTTGAATCTCTTATGACCACCCATTCTCGAAATATAAGATGGGCGCAAGGTTCATAATTCTGAACGTTACGCCCACTTGTATTTTGACGACGGAAGCTCCTACGAGTTTGAAACTTGCATTAAACATTAGTGACGGTAACGAAACGCTATCGTGACGATCATTTTAGCTCCATAAAAGTTATTCTGAAGAGCTGTAAACTTTAAAGCATTATAAACATATACCCAGCAGATCAAAAGGGAAACCAAGCATCTTTTAGTACATTTAACTATAGCAATAGATAACATGGTTCCTACCTAAACAATATAAACATCATTCTTTGCTTATCTTTGTATCTAATGCCTCAAACACATTAATTATAAAATTTATAATTCACACTGCAAATAGAGTGCCAACAAATGTATGTTTTTCGTGGACTGTTTATGACCGAAGTGGTTTTTATTATAGCATATAGGAATCTAAATGCCTTCACAAATGCCGAGCGCCGACCTAATAACTAAAAAAACCTCATTTATGTAAGTAAGTAACAAAAAAAAAAAAAAATTAAGGCAGTCATTTTTGGTTAATAATTGCGTTAAGTGATATTTACCTACTTATATTATACGAGGGTGGATTGAAAAGTAGTCGGCCTAACACTGATCCATTTAGTTCTGAAAATCAAATCTACCCACATTATTTAGTCCAGTTCAGACCTGTTAATTGTGTGAATTTTGAAACATGTGGGATAATTACCGTCAGACAGTACCGTCGTCGATCAGCTGTCGTACGGTCGCTTCTAACACTCATACGTACTACACCTACCTAAAACCCAGTGTATCTAAAACTTTATATTTTTTATTGCGTAATATTAAAGTACCCACCATGGACACGAAAATGTGCGCTGCATGCGATGAAGAACTAACGGACGGGGCTTACTGTACGGCATGTGATCAGGAACTCCATTTTCAATGTGCTGGTGTTAACGAGGCCGGATATCGTAGACTTGGAGATAGAAAGTCAACGTGGCGATGCATGAAATGTAAGTCCGGTGGCCTCAGTGCCTCTTCTTCCCCTAAGGTGGATTCCGATCCTCGCATTTTGAAGGAGATAAGGGCCTTGGCGGCGAAACTTGCGCCATTAGACAGTTTGAGAGAAGATATCTCTAGTCTACGTGGGGAGGTAGCTTCTCTTAAACTTTCGCTCACCGAGACCAGCCAGGAGATCAAGGATTTTAATACGAAGATCAGCAGTATTGAGATACGTCTTACGCAGGTGGAGAAGGTGCAGACTCAAGTGGATCTTATTCACGCTAGATTGGATGAGATGGAAGACGATTACCACACCAAGGAGCAATGGAGCAGAATGAATAACCTAGAAATAAAAGGATTACCACAAACCAACCAAGAGAACCTTTTCGACATCCTGGGCAGAATTGGTACTAAAATCCGTTACCCCATTACTAAAACCATGGTAAACTTCATAACTAGAGTACCAAGTGGTAATAAGGATAATACCAAACCAGTCATAGCATGTTTTTGTAATCGTTACGCGAAGGAGGATTTTGTTGCTGCTGCCAGGCTGTATTCCAAGACCGTGCCGCTGACTTCCGAACAAATAGGTCTGCCAGGCAATAGACGAGTCTTCATCAACGACCACCTAACATTGCGTGTTAAAGCATTGTTATATTATTGCAGTAGATATTGCGTTGATTTCAATGTGTTTTTGAGTTCTATTTACATTATTATTTTGTTATTGGAAAGTTTAAATAGTGCTTAATATTTTCTATCAAAACGTGCGTGGTCTGCGCACGAAAACAAATAAACTATACCGTAATGTTTGCTTAAGTAACTACGATATTATTATAATTTCTGAAACATGGCTTGTGGACGGTGTCAGCAGTGGTGAGTTGTTTGACTCCCGATACTTGGTGTGGAGGCGGGACCGCGATTATAGTAGAACGTCGCAGGACAAGGGGGCGGTGTTTTGATTGCTGTGAAAAATGATTTAACCGTTATAGAAAGAACTGACTGGCGTAGTACGGCAGAAGATATTTGGGTGACCATTATTTTGAGGAGGCCGGGGCAAACTGTAAGTTCTTACATTCATATTTGTTGTTTGTATTTATGTGACGAAAACCTCGGGTACTCGTATCAAGCACAGCTTCAAAATTTTCACCAGCGACTCAATGGGTTATTCACAGCCCACCCCACTGATACGTTTATAATAACGGGCGATTTTAATTTTAATGGTTACGTTGAATGGTACCGACCGGTTGACAGTTCTGAACTACTACCTATTAATATCAGTAAACAATATTTAACTGACTTTTTTGATACGGTCCATATGTGTAATTTGTCTCAATATAATGGCGAGCGTAACGTGATAGATAGATTATTAGACCTTGTTTTCTCGAATGGTCCTGTCCAAGTTCATGAAAGTACCGATCCCTTAATATCACCCATTGACCCACAGCACAAACCCTTAGTGATCCAGGCCGATTTGGTAGTAAACCGCGACCTTACGGAGCGATTCGATACTAAGTACCTGTTTCATAAGGGCGATTACGCATCTATTAACTTTGGACTGGATTGTGTGGATTGGGTAACACTACTATCGGATCACTCTCTGGATCGCGCATTGGATCTTTTTTATAGTAAACTTTATGAACTAAGAGACATTCATATCCCCACTAAACCGCATAAAAAATCATTATACCCGCCGTGGTTCACCAGTGCGTTAATAAAGATATTAAATGAAAAGTTAAAATATCATAAAAAATACAAAAAATACGGCAATTTATGTGATTACCAGTCCTTTTCTCTGCTACGTAACCGAGCAAAGCGTTACGAAAACGACTGTTATCGATCGTATTTACAAAGGATTGAGTCATCGATTATCGAAAACCCCAGGGTCTTTTGGTCTTTTGTTAAGAACAGAAAAAGTAGTGGTGCCTTGCCCAACGTTATGCAATATTTGGATAGAACTGCGGATACAGGTGAGGGTATTACGGAGCTGTTTTCTGCTTACTTCCGTTCCACATACCAAGCAACTGATCTTGTGTCTGTCGACAGCGATGTCGATGATCACGCGCACTCGGATAATTCTGTAAACTTGAACTTCGTAGAGATATCCCCGGATCGTATCTTCAAGTTGCTGACTGATCTTGACCCTTGTAAGTCGGGGGGACCAGACATGATACCCCCAATTTTTATAATTAATTGTGCTAAAAGTCTCGTTACACCCGTCTGTCTTTTGTTTGAACGGTCATTAAAGGAGGGTATTGTACCGCGGTTGTGGAAGTCAGCTTTTGTTACCCCTATCTTCAAAAAAGGTAATAAATCGCAGGTAGAAAACTATCGCCCTATTTCCAAGCTGTGTTTATTATCAAAGGTTCTGGAGCGAGTAGTCCACTCTGATGTTTACGATTCGATGAGGCATCAGTTTGGGGAGGAACAACATGGTTTCCTTAGAAACCGGTCCACGGCCTCGAACTTAATTCTCTCTAACGATATAATAACATCAGCAATGGAGAGGGGAGGCCAACTGGAAGTCGTTTACACAGATTACGCTAAATGTTTTGACCGGATTGATCATGGTGTGCTACTCAGGAAATTACTAGCTGCAGGAATCCACGGCGACTTATTTAGATGGTTCTCCTCTTACATAGGTAATCGCACGCAGGCAGTTGTACTTCGAGGGTATACTTCCGGCTGGATTTCTGTTCCTTCTGGTGTACCCCAGGGCTCAATTCTAGGACCTCTGTTGTTTACCCTATTTATTATAGATATAAAGAATTGTTTCATTCATTCCCGAATATTACTGTACGCAGATGATATGAAAATCCTAAAGCCAATTCGCAACCTATCTGACACTCAAGAACTTCAGTCGGACCTTGAGCGATTTACAGCTTACTGCAACATAAATAAATTAGAACTTAACATCTCTAAATGTTATTTCATGACGTTTACACGGAAGTTGTCTGTAATCGGTCCAGGATACACCCTAGATGGCAAAAACATAAGTAGGGTGAACAATATTAGAGACCTGGGTGTGCTGCATGACGACAAGCTGATCTTTGATGGCCATATTGAGGCTATCGTCAGCAAAGCATGTAAGGCCTTGGGGTTCATCATCAGAACCTGCTCGGAATTCCAGTCCCTAAAATGTATTAAAATCCTGTATTGCTCCTACGTGCGCAGCCACCTCGAGTTCAACTCACAAGTTTGGAACCCGCAATACGACATTTACAGGAACCGTATCGAATCAATACAGAAAAAATTCCTTCGTTACCTGGACTACAAGGGGAAACAGTCATCAACTGACTACGATCACCGTTGTAAGCGGTATCACTTCCTGCCGTTGGAAATGAGACGCAACACTAGTGACATCTGCTTTCTAATAAACATTGCTAACGGATCTGTGGATTGTCCGGATCTGCTCTATAACCTGTGCCTGCAGACCAACCAGAATGGCCTCCGTAGGCGACCGCTCCTGCATGCACCGTTTGCATCAACAAATTATAGACGCAATAGCTTCAGTATACGTAGTGTGAGGGCATTTAACGACTTATCTGCGCAATTTGAAATCGACCTCTTTTGTACTAGTGCACACAGTGTAAGAAAACTAATTAATAGGGAGTACTTTGGGACGACGACGGCGACGGCAGAGGACAGATGACCTTGAACAGGCATCTGGACCCAATCTAGTTTTTTATGAACTGTTTTATTTTGTTATAGACTACCTCGGTGGCACAATGGTACTATGTACAGACTGCCACGCTCGAGGTCTCGGGTTCGATTCCCGAGTCTGGTGGATAATTATAATTCTCTTTAGAATTTTACACAGATATTTATCCCAGAGTCTGGAACTTGTGCCCGGTAAATGGCAATAGGCTCGCCCCCTATTACATGGGACCTAACATAGCTGGCGAGATGTGGGTGTGTTTGCAACCCTCTGCCTACCCCTTCGGGGAAAAAGGCGTGATGCTATGTATGTATGTTATTTTGTTATTTTGGTGACGGTATGTTGATGTGTTTGGATTTTTTTTTTGTTTTTTGTTTTTTTTTTTCGTTGTTTTCATTATGTTTATTTTCAAACCGGCGACTATAGTGTCATCACTATATGTGGAAGCTTGTTTTTGGCAAGTGTCACTGACCACTCTTGATTAATGATTGTAAACTCAATAGCTGTAAGCTTTCCTAAAAATAAAATAAATAAATAAAATAAATAAATATTAGTTTTAATTTTATAAATTTATTAACAAAGCAATCTGACATCATTTCCGCAAATGGAGCAAATCGAGCAGCGTGCCGTCATTAAGTACCTCCATAAGAAGGGGCTGTCATCAAAAGCCATCCATGATGATATGGTCAGGGGATTGCGCTCTTTCATATTCATCCGTCAAAAAATGGATAACAGAATACAAGCGTGGTAGAGAGTGTGAAAGACGAACCCCGCTCTGGAAGGTCTTCGACGTCCACTACTGGCGAAAATGTTAAAAAAATACTCGACTTAATTATGGGAGACCGCAGATTGAAAATTAGAGAGATAGCCGAGATTATGGGCATCTCTTATGAACGTGTTGGGTTTCCACAAGGTGTCTGCGAGGTGGGTTCCGCGACTGCTTTCAGTTGAGCAAAAAAGGATGCGATTGACTACTGCACGCGACTGTTTGGAGTTATTTGAAGCTGATGAATGTGATTTTTTGAATCGTTTTGTTACTATGGACGAAACATGGGTTCATTACTGTACACCGGAAACAAAACAACAATCAAAACAGTGGAAAAGACCTGGTTCACCACCCCCCAAAAATGCTAAGTCGATTTTGTCGGCAAGTAAGGTGATGGCTTCAGTATTCTGGGACTCGAAGGGTGTGATTATGGTTGATTATCTTGAAAGGGGGGTCAGACTATAAACTCTGATTATTACTGCACCTTACTACGTCGTTTACGAGAGGAAATAAAAGAAAAACGTCCAGGAATGATCAGAAGAAAAGTCCTGTTTCATCAAGATAACGCTTGTGTTCACACGTCTGTCAATCAATGGCAGAAATTCACAACTGTGGCTTTGAGCTGTTACCGCATCCACCTTATTCACCTGATCTGGCACCGTCAGACTTTTTTTTTCCTAACCTAAAAAAGCACTTGGGAGGTCAACTATTTTTGACAAATGACGAGGTCAAAGCAGCAGTAGACGCATATTTTGACTCTAAGGAAGAATCATTTTTTTTTCAACCGGCTAAATGCTTGGAAGGGAAGATGGCAAAAGTGCATTGAACTTGATGGTGATTACGTTGAAAAATAAAAATATATTTCATTTATTATGTATTTATTTTCTTGGTTAGGCCGATTACTTTTAAATCCACCCTCGTATCATTTTAAAAATATACTTTAAAAATATTTGACTTTGTTCCGCCTGCCGCCGCCGCAACAACGTCAAACTACATGGTTCACCCCTTACAATATAGATGGCGTGATTTTATTTACGACGGAGTAAATAAAATCACGCCATGAAATTTCGATACTTCATACCTACGTCATAAAGTGCATTTTAGCGTTGCACCGATGCAGAACTGATATTTAGGTATTCATTGAAAAACATTGTGCCTTCAAAGGGTTTCTTACCAATTTTGATTTATATAAACCAACTAGATGTCCCGGCGAACTTCGTACCGCATTAATTTTTCTAATGTTCCGCACTTTATTTTTCTTCCATAAGATCCTTCTCCTGATAATAACGAACACAACACAAAAATAATTAGCGAAATCGGTCCAGCCGTTCACGCGTGATGTCGTGACCAAGGGAAATTGGGATTCATATTAATTTTTATAAATAGAGATAAATAAACAGTATTCAGTGATTACATTATTTGCTTATCATTTATTATTAAAACCATTACTATAGGGAGCTGTGAACATCATAGAAAGCGTACCTAAATACAACTTTGCCAAACTAAGCCAAACATTAAATTTAAAAAAGTCGGAGTACGTACATTTTCATGGTCACCCTACTCCATAGAAATGTTGAGTTTTGTTTCGAAAGCTTATAACTCTTCAGGATAACTTTTATGAAGCTAAAATTATCGTCAAGATAGCGTTTCGTTACCGTCACTAATGTTTAATGCAAGTTTCAAACTCGTAGGAGCTTCCGTCGTCAAAATACAAGTGGGCGTAACGTTCAGAATTATGAACCTTGCGCCCATCTTATATTTCGAGAATGAAATAATAGATAAGAGATTCAAACTTGGATGTAGCATTAGTGACGACATTGGAACGAAATGTGACAACCTAAAAAGAAATAGAAATGCAGTGATTTATGAGTAATTCAAAGAAAACGGCTGGGCGCAAGGTGTAAAATCACACCGTTTCAACATCCAATATCTACAAACCAAAGGCGTCAGAAATTTGGAATAAGGTTGAGATATGCGTCACATTTTCGTCACTGAAAGATGCAATACTTACCACGCCGCTAGCAACTTGGGCGCAAGGTTCTGAGGTTAATAAAAATTTGCCATATATTTTAGATTTTTCGAAGGTTTTTTCATAAAATCTAAAAAATGTCACATGACATGAAGTTCAACATCATTTTAGAGGTCTTTGACCATGCTGAGTTGATTGCAGCTGGTCTTGAGTCTCTAACTATTACCGTTCTCGATTTGACCTCGTTTTGACCTTGACCTTGAGATCCTCCACCCTTGACCTTGAGATACCACGCCGGCTAGCAACTTGGGCGCAAGGTTCTGAGGTTAATAAATTTTTGCCATATTTTTAACTTGTTTATAGACGTTTTGCGCTATACAGGGTGTAACATTCATATGGGTCAATATGGGAAAGTCTGAAACTATAAGACATACGAATATCTGTTCTTAGGAACCATGTTTTAAAAAAACTTGTATTTAGCTCAGGAATCGAACCGGGACTGTGTGAAAATAAAACTTACATTATTTCTATTTAGATATCGATTGTGTAGGTCTTATAGTCCGGTAAAATTAGACCAAAAAATAAGAGTAGTTACCTAAATTCCCACCAAGCTGAAAATCGGTAAGATCTCTATTATTATCTATCTATCTCTTTATATATCTCTATCGGTAATATCATTAAAAACAAAAAAAAATTGTAATCTGTGTATGCAGTTTTTATTTTTACTAAAATCGATGACGTTTCCTAAGAACAAATTTTCGTATGTCTTATAGTTTCAGACTTTCCATACTGCCCCATATGCATGGTACACACTGCAAATAGGAATTCATAATCTCAGAATATTATAAGTGCATCGAAGTAAGAGCGCACTATTATGGAATACAATACTCATTGAAATAATTAACAATGTGTGCTGGAAGATGTCGATAAGTAAAATCGATGAACCATATCACTCTTCTAATGTGTCAATTATTGTATTTATCTGTCGTTACTTAAGTAAGTTGAGTGGATATTTCTCGGCCGCATGGCCTTTAATGGAGCTCTGTTCTATGTATATTCTTGTCACGAACTCGTCAAATACCTGGAATGGTCAGTCGTTACCTGTTATTGCTATTTGTAACTTGTATAATACGGCTTTCCTATAATAAAGTCATTCAGAATATAAATAAGTCAGTTAGTATTTGTGTACTAGCGAATTGATGACTTCAGCCTGATAAGTAGGTAGATGAAATAATGGCTTACCTAACCACAGAAATAACAACCATAATTACTGTTAACCAATGTCTATAATTTCATGTCCAAATGAATTTATATTTCTTGTACCTATTGGATTTTTTCAATAAATTGAATAGATAATATTGGATTTTCAATTCTACAAAACCAAACACAGTATTCTTTACATAATTTATTACAGGTATAATAATATCACAGTGACATTTATACATAGTAAATGCTCGATTACCGAACATTTTAAATTAATTGTAAATAATAAATAACATTTACACTGAACATATTGAACAAAACACTTGTACTTTCCATTAGTTTTAGTTTGTTGTATACTGACCGGTTTCGCTTCACGGGATCACCAGAGATTTTAATATCATTAAACACTGTTTCTTTGAAGTCTCTTCTAAGAAACAGTGTTCTGGTTTCCAGTGACCGGTTCTGCCGTGAGGCTAAACCGGTAAGGTTAAAATAAATTAAAACTAGTGGAAAAGTACAAGTGTTTTGTTCAATATGTGTAGCAAGTTTCCACCAAGTGCCATCATCAATCGACAGTATAAATATTTATACTGAACACCAATCTGTATGTTATATACCTTGTATAAACTGTTGGTATGTTTGTATTAAAGGCTGAAGCTGAGTGGCTTGGACTTGACCGTGTGCCAACAAGACTGCACATGGAAGAATCATCTGAAAAACAGAAAGGTGACATTACTATCTCATAAACATGGAGTAAACACTCAAACTTAAACCACCTATGGTTCTAATTTTGTTTGAGCGTGTCCTGAAAAAAAAAATTATTAGTAAGCTTCATTTACTGCACCTGTAACAGAAAAGCAAAGTAAATAGAATTTAAATATGTACTTTGGTGTTTTTCTTTCAGATTAAACTGAAAAGTTCGATGATTTCCACATGACTTTAGTATTAATATTGAACACTGTATCCTATTATTATTTAATTACTTATAATTTACATAAATAATTTTGTGAAATATATCATATTATATTAATAAATATTATTCTTGAAAATAAATTGTTGTTTTTAAAGAAAAGACCCTATCTCTGCCTAAAATATTTTATTTCTTAAACTGAAAAGACTTATACAAATTCACAGTAGAAAGGTGAAATTGTTCTCTTAAAGTCCCAATAAAAATAGTCCCAATATAATTGTCACAACCACTGTATTAAATGGAAAATGTTTCCTCCGTGAATATTCCAGTACAGAGACTCCATAAGATCTTCATTATTTTCATCCAATTTCATTGTCTCATTTGTCTTAGATTCAATATTTTTCTGTTTTTGTACTTCTGTAGATAAAATGGATAATATTTCTGAATTAATTTTGGCCAATTCTGACATTTTAGTACAGATTAGATCATATGGACCATGAGACAACGAGATATATCTGGATTGTTGTGGGTTGGGCGTTGTAAGCATGGGTTGAAGTTGGAAGTTGATGGTACCATTGTCTCTGAAATAAAGTCGAATTTCATCACAATGGGCTTCAAGTCTGGCAGGAAGCCTCCAAACCAAGTTTTGTTGCTGTTTCCACTTGCTTGTCCTTATTTAAAATTCTAACAGGCTTCAAACCAATTTGTGTGTGTATCCACAATACTCAATTATTTTTATGTATCTTCAAAGCCATGCGAATAAAAGAGGTGCTCCTGTGCTCTTAGGGACGTACCAGACGGACTTGAACGAAAAGTGAAGATGACTGGAATGGAGTAGCACGGCAATTGTCAGCATGTCCAATATTGTGGGACGTGAAATACTAACGACTTGGATTGGAATTAACTATTGTGACAAAATATGCAGAGATATCGATCTGAAGGCAGTCCAAATCTGCAGAGGACCATTCATTTCCACCGGGGGAGGTATAAATAGAGCATAGAAATATAACAAGGTTTATCACCATCATTTTAGTCGACGAGTCACTCATTTATTGCTTGAACGCAAGTCTCGAGATCTTGGGCTAGTGGAGTCTTAGTCAGTTGGTTGGTAGGTTCCTCGTGGAAAGGGAACAGTTGCTGGTTCGAGTCCAGCAGCATATGACTTATCGTTTTTGCAATTCACTCGTAAACATTTTTTGTCTGATTAACTACGGTTGCCTTCACTATTTGGACTTTACCCATACTTAACATCAGAGTGATGATGTAACTTTTACAAACTATGTGTCTATAAATACAAGTAGTCAAGTGATAAGATGTGTATACACATCACTATGGCTTGAAGCCTGAAAAATATAAGTAAAGACTAGGTTCCCTTTTTCATTAGATATTGATTTAGAAATGCAAATTATCGTAAAGTTAAACATAAATATACCCTGGTCCAGTAAGCTATTTGAGGTCACAATAATTCACACCCAGCTGAAAATTGGTAGGATTGTTCAAAACGCAAAAATCAAAAATTTAATGTAAAAACTGATAATTGATCGAGTCGAACTGATATTCGACCTGGAAAAAATGTTATCAAGGTCAAAGTTCAAAATTTTCGGTTTAGTGGTTTTTTCTCTCAAACGGCAAATTTTATCAAAAAATAGTTTAACACCAAAATTTCCTGAATAACAGACGCCTACATTATACAAAGGACACACCATCCAAGTTTCAGAGCTCTCTTATTTGTGGTCTAGACTGTGCATTGATCTGTCAGTGAGTCATGCAGGGAAAGTTATACAAAATGCTTAATCCTGAATGACTATGATCAACATTCAGCCTATACCGATGTAAACATTTGTGAGAAAGATCCATTTTGGCTTTTGACCTTTTATAACTTATTTTACATTTGTCAGATTGATGAGGGATTTTTATATTTTATGGATGGTTGTTTGAACAAACAACCAATTTTCAGCTGGGTGTGAATTATTGTAACTTAATCATTTTTTCCTTATTGAATATACAAAATTGTTTTGCACAACTGATACTAATACTATTCAAAACTGCTGCGTCATCAATAATTATCGATAAAAATAGTAATTATGTCTGTATGTATGTTTGTATCCTCATCATAGAAAGGGATCTGTAAAGTGTAAAGAAAATTGACCACTGAAGGTCAATTTTCTTTACACTTTACAGATCCCTTTTGAATAAATCCCCTTCAAATAAATAAGTATACCTATCTGTTTGTGCATAGGTTTAGATTTTAGGTATAATTATTAGTATTTAGTATAGTGATTTAGTTTGAATAGTATTGTTTTATAGGCAAATGTTAAGAATGAATAAACATCGTAGTAAGTAACATCGAATAAACAAGTATTTTTTAAACAAGTTTTACACAATATAAGTTGTGAATATCAATGATCTCAGATCACCTTTGTTATTCTTACCACAATTTTATTATTTTAATAGAAATTATAACTCACAAGGACTGAAAATGTCATCGGCTGGACTGGAACCCACTACCTTTCACTTAGAGTGTAATGCTCTCTATGATATTTTCAATTCTTATGATTTATAATTTCTATTTAAACATTTAAGAACAGTCAAAATCATCAATCTCATTGCTCTCAAAATACAGAAATACACAATTTTAATGTCTGGGTTTTCACATAGTCTAAAAACATTTTGAGAAATGTAGATACTGTGTCTGCACAATCAACTCAATTAGGATTGTAAAATGTTGGACACTGATCTCCAGTAAGCATCAAATACTGCAAATATTCAAATGTTTAATAAGGGTCCCTTGGATCCTGTCTATCGATGGTTGGTGCAGATAATGTCTATTTGGACTGGATGCATGGATCTGGACATTCAAATTGTAGTCTCTCTATATGTTTAAAATACATTTATGTCCATCCAAATGGAAGATCTCTCTGTCTGACCATTTAGATTGATGGACACGATATCAATGGGGTCCTTGAGTAATTGCCACATCATCCACAATACATTGAGGGATACATCAATACTGTTAGTAACTAACAAAAGAGGTGTACTTAACAATAGGAATGGCAGCAAATCTGGTACAAGGCAAACCATGTGTGATAACTGATAAGCTAGCTTCCCAATGACTTGTTTTCTTTTTAATTCTGCAGCCCAAGGCACAGCCGCTCTCACTTAACTTCCCATGACTGAATTTACTTTGCTACATTCTATAAACATAGTTTCATATTATTACTTATCATCTTGTAACAGATATACCGCCAACCAAAATCTATGGAAGTGTAACTCTTGCACAAAATTGGGACTACACAAATCTAGGCAAGCACTAGTGAATATTAAGAAAGAAATTATAAATAGATCACAAGGGACTCGAACCCACGGCCTTTCCCTAACAGGGGGACTGCTCTGACTAACTGAGCTACGATGACCACTACCGACGACATCGAATTTTTGCTTCATATCATATTCATAATTTCTACATCGCGCTATTAATATGGATATTATATAGGGATTTGATAAGGATTCATCTAAAAATTCAGGTTTTAAATATCGTTGTAACACGATACACTGGTACCGTTAGTTCGGTAGGTGGATCCAGCGCTAACCTTAATAGCATGATGGAGAAATTATGAATATGATATGAAGCATAATTCGATGTCGTCGGTAGTGGTCATCGTAGCTCAGTTGGTCAGAGCAGTCCCCCTGTTAGGGAAAGGCCGTGGGTTCGAGTCCCGCCGATGACATCAGTTTTTGTGATCTATTTATAATTTCTTTCTTAATATTTTAAGAATAGTTTAAGCAAACTCATTGCTTTGAAATACAAAAATATAAGCACTAGTGAAGTTCAGTCTGGTGATATAATAATAAACCTCACTGGCATAGCCGGGTAAATATGAGCTTAAAATTAGTGTGACTTTTGTGCATGAGTTGTACATCCATCCATATTTCAATGCACAACAATTATAGATATGTCTTTTATTATGGGGGATAGGTTAATAAACCCCTAAGTTATCAACATCAAGAAAAATTTTTGATGAAAATATTAACCTACCTATTAAATATTTAGATAACTAAATGTTTAAGAAAGTTACAATTCATAATCATAAGTTTTAATTAGTAGATAATTATTATAATACATAACATATAAAACAAACAAACATCAAAGGTTTTCCAATATGTAATAAACACAAAATAATTAATAAAGCATTTGAAACTGCAACAAAACTAAACCCATAACTGCAAAATATGGATGTCAATATATAGTATAGATAGTGGTAATAGGAGACTTCCTATTCATACAACAAAAATACAGAACAATCTAGTTGGTCTAGTACTTTCTGTAAACAAGCTTATTGAGGTAATTTAAAGTTAGGTTATGAAACCTCACAAAATTCATACTGAAAGACGGATTCTGTGAGATTACATCCCTTATAAGTGTTTGTAAACTTACCATCTCGTAGGCGCTTGGTGTGAGGATAGTCTGCTTCATCCGCACAGCGCTTCTTGGATATGTTATTGGATGGGTTCTTCATAATTTGTGCTCTGTCTGCATCTAATTCAACCATTTCACAATCAGTGTCCATGTGATTATTTTCAATTCGTTTGAGATTCTGGTATCCGTAATAGCAATTTGTAGACACATGGATATTCGGACATTGGCCTGTCGATTGATTTATGTCGGAGTAAATTGGAGCAGGTCGAACCGCATCAAAGTTATTTCTGGCGTCTTGTAGGTAGGAATCGATATTGCTAACCGGCATTTTCATTAATACAAATATATAACAATACGGGATTTTATTATATTGTTTCAATATTGATATTTTCTATGAATGCACTTGCATTAACTCTTCAAAACTCCTCAAATCAAAACTTGCTTGCTTACTGCTTAGATACGTAGGTAGTATCTCTATTAGATCTGTGCTGTTTAGGTAGTAGCTTGTTGCAAAGAGTAGGTATATAACCACTACGTTTAGCTTGTTGCACTGACTTGCACTTGTATTGCATGTAGTTCGATAATGATAATGATGTGCAATGCAAATCGATTTGGCGTTAAGATCGAGTTCCCTCGAGTAGAGTTGACTCGAGTTGAATTGTCCCTTTTTATAAACACTCAATTACTTCCTAAGGGCCATACCTCACCGAGACGCCATGGCGACGTGGCCAGCGACGTCGCCAACTAGTTCTCATTGAGATGTATGACGGCTAACTCACTTGGCGACCGACTGGCGACGTTGCCAAGTCATACATCTCAATGAGAACTAGTTGGCGACGTCGCTGGCCACGTCGCCATGGCGTCTCGGTGAAGTATGGCCCTTAGGCTACTCTCACTTTGTTCATTAGTTGGATACGACTTTGTGTCACACGTAAATCCACGAATGTGACCGTACGAATTGAGTGCTCACACTGAATACGTTTTTATTATCCATCAGTATGTTTTTATAGCGGTGATATTGCATTCGCATAAGGATGGTATTGTTAAAATGAGGTATCATTATGTAGAAAACCAACCTTCTTAATGTAATCTATGAATAATATTCGGAGAATGATTTTGTTTTTTATAGGACTGTCACTGGAAAATATGCAGAGAAAAATGTAGTAAAACAATGTAATTTAAGTTATTTAAACATCAATAAAAGGTACAATATATGACATAATATCTTTTCAGGTATGACTACAATATAGTTGATGGTTTCGATTGTCGGCACTTGGTGAAACTTATAGTAATACATGTTAACAAAAAACACTTGTACACTCAGTGTAGTAAAATATCTGTTTAATAAATATGTAAAGTGAACAACAACCTTTGATAATGCTATAAAGCGAAAACGGTCAGGTTAAATCCTGTATATTAAATAAAAGTGAAGCGGTGTACAAGTGTTTTTTGTTAACATGTATGACCACAATATTTTTTTGAAAATTATTTATTGAAGCGCGAAGTATAATCTTTACCGAGTTAACCGAATTTCAACATTTTTATTAAATACTTTACTATAAAGAGAAAAAATCCGATTGTTTGTTTGTATTGAAAAGGCTTCGTAATGGCTGAACCGATTTTGAATTTTTTTCTCTAAGTTGTAACTACATTAACCATGAGTCCTACATGCTACTTGTTATCCCGTTAATGTGTTCCTGCGGGAATTAAAAAAAAACGGCTGGAGCCACGGTAATCTGCTATAGAAGCTAAACTGTTTCATGTTAATGTAAAAAAACCTTCGAATATATCCTAAAACAAATTTCGCGAGACAATATCACTTAAACAACGCTTTAATAGCAAATTTACATACTAGTAAGTTCTTAAATCCCAACAAGTTCAGATTCGGATTGATTTTAGGCGACGACAGTATGCGTACGACGACTAACTCGCACGCAGTGTGAGCGGTCCTATAGTACTTAGAAGGTTGGGATTATCTGTATGTGTTCGTACGAGTGCGCACGAGTGAACTTCGTACGAAAACGCGTCCAAAGTTAGCGTTACAAGTTCGCGGAACGCGGCAACCGCAAATGCCGCGCGTCAAATGACGGTATTAAACGCGCGGCACTTGAAGTCGTATACATTCCCAAGTTGGCAAAAATTGCTATGCAGCAGTTGACGTCTCATAGATTTTATACTTCTATTTTTATTTGACCTTCAAAAAGTGTGTATTAACGGCTCCTATTTTGAATAAAAACATTTTGATTGATTAATTTATTTATTTATCTATTGATACGGCCCCTGCTAGGAAGTTAAATTAAACGACGTAAAACAATTAACGTTACTTTATGAGCAGGGAACCTAGGGTTTATATAATACAAGTAGCTAAGAGTGTGTCGATGGTATAGGATCACAATACTGTTTACGGAAGTGCCCGGTGCACGTGTCCTCCAATCAATTTCGGTAGCTGACGAGTTGCTCCGAGTCGAAGGCCACAGGAGCGACGGCGCAGCGTCTGGTTGCTCAGCACTCGTACTGTTTTCAATTATGGCTTATTCTAAGCCCCAAGGTAGTTCTGGAAATGACACAAGCAACGAATTAGATACCGGCTCGGCACCGCTTGCCATAGGCCCCACATGTAAATCGCCGTACAGGTTCCCTAATTGTCGGACGCGCTGCACAATTATTTACATGAGGGTACACGGCAAGGTTACACATAACACAGGATTATACAAACATGGGAACAGGGAAAACACAGACAGGTAGTTGGCTCATCCCTATATATCGGTCTCCGACCGGCGGCAGAAAATCTCAAAGAAAGAATTAACTAATAATCAAATAATAAAATATAGCTATAGGCCCAACACAAATGTGGGTACATTTCAAAAGATAATTTTTCTACCTATTACGTATCGGAGACGAAGTTCCTAAAGAGTCTGCGTTATGCGTATTTCCCATAAAACAATTAAAACTTTATAATGGTTCATTAAATTAGGGAACCCTAAAATGACGGTCCCTAAATGGCAGTCTAGATAATAAAATGTTAAATAATAGTGAATATTCCAGATAGGTGGAATATGATCTAGGTATTTGAATTTACGTTAAACACAACATGAATTTAGAAAATTAACGGTTTCCCGCTTAAGGCCGCGCCCTAAATGGTACGGCTTCACAATAAAATATGTCGGGTAGATGAATTATCTCAACCCGGATTCTCCTTCTTGATATTCACAATTTAAAATTATAAAACTATGGTTTACTGCTTAAGGCCGTAGGTGATTAGCCCTTAAGAGAATTTTAGGTAGAAATATTTAACAATTTATCAATATATTCGATAGGGCAATGTTACTAGATCCTAGCATTCCCTACGAGTTTATAAAATAGGTAATTACATAGACAACATATATAGATAGACACATACATATACAATTATAGCATTTATATATTTTGTGGCAAGAAATTCAGCACCGCCTGATTTTGATATTTAATTCGATCACTTTAATTACTCTAACCACTACCGGAACCCAGGACACTCACGGAGTCTAAACAAACTATAGGTTTACTTTAACTTACTAATAATCTATGAAATAGCTATTTGGTAATATTCTAATTATGGATCGCGCGGTTGGTATTATAGAAGCTATTCTGTTCACAGCACTTACCCCGGATATACGGGAACACAATCACTGATGTTAATCGGCACTACTGTTGCCGCTATTGATAATAATTAATGGCAAAGGCAACTTTTTTAAAATTAACTTATTAATTATTTATTGGGTGATGAATCACGACGTAAGCTACGCCTTGACGAGAATTTCAATTATGCGAATGTCCTTGCTCACTGTCTGCACGGGTTTATCTAACCTCCGTGTGGTAACGGAGTGGTCTCGGATCCCTTCCCGTCCGTCTAGTGACGAGACAATCTACACATCGATATCCGCGCGCGCGCCGCCATGGGTCGGCTGCTAGATCCTTATCTGTTCGATCTCGACCAATTCACTGAACAATGAGCCAAGGAATTTACACATTGTTCGAACCGGTCCGCTAATGTTCTAGTAGATTCCATTTAGTGATGTTACCAAACGTAATATGTTTGGTGTCGATATTCACACATCGTAACACTATAAATAGACGTAAATTTATTAGTTAGGGAGATAGGCAATAGATAGAAAAAAACAGGTGACTCTTGCTTCGGGGCGTACCTGGTGGTTAATCACATCACATTCTACAACATGTCTAGATAATATATTTTGCAACTGTGAACTCCTGACAAAGGAGGTATTAAGTAACTTCAAATCTGACCATCTGGGGCAGAAGGTCGTATTTCCCATCAATATCACGGCTAAAGGAAAAAAAAATTCATGTAGGCCAATGAGTACATATCGCCTTGAACGATTTAATGAAAGCGTTTCTGCAAAAGTTGCTAGTATTGACTTTGACCAGGTTGATCCAAATAACTTATATGAGTCCTTGTTTAATACAATTAAATCTGAGTTCGACAATATATTTAAATCAAGAACTTTTTATAAAAATGGAAACCTCCAGTTCTGTGACTGGGCAACCACTGGCATCTACAAAAGTAGAGCTAAGTTGTATGAATTATATGGTATGAAGCAATATAATTTTAATCCTGATTTTATTCAGTATGTTAAAGATTATTCCAAAACTTTCAGAAAAGCGTGTGTTGCTGCCAAGTCATTATATTTGAGTAATAAGATTAAATTGTCCAACAATAAAGTAAAAACGACTTGGAATATAATTAATGCTGAAACCAGTCGCCTAAAGCCCCGTGACAATGACTTTGAATTAATTATTAATAATAAAGTCATTAACAAAGAACCAGATGTAGCACAAACCTTTAATAATTTTTTTATAGACATACCCGCGAATATAACTAGCTCCTTGAATTCTTGCCCTGTTAAAGCTCAACGTATGCTGGAAAGCGGCGTGAATCAGTGTCATGTCTCATTTAGCTTTGAATATGTAAACCCCAATGATATTATAAAAGTATTCAAGTCACTTAACTCAAAAAAGACAGCTGACTTGTGGGTATTTCTGTAAAATTTCTTCAGTCCATTATTGTGAATATATCTCCACATCTAGCTGCAATATTTAAAAAATGTGTCAATAGTGGAGTGTTTCCTGATCTCATGAAATACAGTAAAGAGATACCTTTATTTAAAACTGGATCAAAAAGCGACCCTGGTAATTTTAGACCAATTTCAATACTACCTGCCATTAGTAAAATTTTTGAAAAAATTATATTGCAGCAATTACAATCACATTTTAATTCAAATATGCTACTACATAATGAGCAGTATGGATTCACAAGAGTTCGTTCTACCATTCACGCAGGAGTAACGCTTCTGAAGCATATTTTCAATGCCTTGGAGAATAAGCAAGATGCCATTGGTATATTTTGCGATCTCTCCAAAGCTTTTGATTGCGTTGAACATAATACCCTATTACGGAAACTCAATTATTATGGTATCAGAGATTCGGCACTGGACCTAGTTGCCTCATACCTCAGTGATAGAATACAACATGTTGAAGTCAATGTTAGTCGGTCTTTAGGGGCTTCTGTAGCTATGGGCGTGCCATAAGGATCAATTCTATGTCCGTTTCTATTTTTAGTTTACATTAATGATCTACCGTTCTATGTACAGAACTGGTGCGACATTGTTCTATTCGCCGATGATACATCACTTATTTTTAAAGTTGATCTCAAGCTGAGGAATTTTGACGAAGTAAATAGTTCACTTGCACTAGTTCTGGATTGGTTTACAACCAACAATTTACTTCTGAACGCATAAAAGACGAAGTGTGTTAGATTTAGTATGCCTAATGTTCAGAACTACGGTACTAATATTATTTTGAACGGTGATACCCTTAATCTTGTAGAATCAACCGTATTTTTGGGTATTACTTTAGACAGTAAATTACAGTGGAACGCCCAAATATCGGGTCTTGCAGGGAAACTTAGCTCTGCGGCTTTTGCTATTAGTAAAGTCAGACAGCTCACGGATGTAGAAACTGCCAGGCTGGTTTATTTTAGCTATTTTCACAGTGTGATGTCGTATGGAATTTTACTGTAGGGCAAGGCAGCTGATATAGATATCATTTTTATACTCCAAAAGCGAGCTATACGTGCGATTTATAAACTGAATGAGTTTCTCTTAGAGAAAGATTTAAAGAAATAGACATTTTAACAGTTGCATCACAATATATATATGCGAATATTATGTTCGTTAAACAGAATATATATAATATAATACAGTATGAACAGTGACATACATGCAATAAATACTAGAAATAAGCATAAATTGGTTGGGACGTATTATCGTTTACAGAAGGTCCATGACTCCTTTGCAGGATTTGGTGTGCGTTTTTATAACAAAATTCCTCTGTACATTATGAACCTTCCTTTGAATAAATTCAAAGGAAGGTTCATAATGTACAGAGTTACGTTAAGACACACCTCCTAAAAAAGGCATATTATACTATTAGAGATTATCTAAACGATACAGAGAAATGGCAATGAGTTGCTTGCTCATCACTCGAGCTACATAGGGGCTACTTCTGTTTGAAATGTTGTTTAATTGCTGAAACTCACTTATTATTGTTAAATTATTATTATTATGATATTGTAAGGTATGGGTACTTTGAGATTTGTGGCACCTTTAACTAGTATTCGACTTTTTTTGTGAATAACATAGATTCATAATTTTTAAGTTCACTTGGTCCACACATGGTCACTGCCCTTGCCCTCTTTTTATTGTTGTAACAGAATCATTGTATTTACTGGGGAATAAAAAGAGTGGCCGTGAGTTTTTCTTGCCAGGTTCTTTCCTCACAGGCTCTACCTATTGCCTTGCGAATCTGGCGGTAAATGTAAATGTAGAAGCATTTTCTTTTTTGACGTTCATAAGTGTTACTTTGTGACCTACATGAAGAAAGATATTTTGATTTTGAAAGATTGGCCGTTACTATACAGCGAGATAACACGGCTAGTGTTCTGAGCACCTTTGCCCCAGGTCCGGTCTGGGACGAGTTATTTAATTAATTGATGATGATGTAAATTAAATACAGATATGAATAGGAATTTTTAGCCTCACGCCAACAAAACTTGGCAAACTGTAGTAATCTGACGGCAGTACTATATTGGGCGTGGTAGTGAGTGCCGTCTGCAACCACGCTTTATTAGTGTCGCGCGGCAGTTGACGTCGTATGTCGGAATTGGTCTCATACAAATTGATACCAAAAAACTGGGCGCCCGTGCTCCCGTGAGTCATTTGTCGATCGCAATTGATGAGCAGCATTGCCGTCACTGCGTTCCGTGGAATGCCAGCTATTAGCTATGATGTTAAACTCGATTCTTTCTGGATTTGAACTCGAGTTATGTTTTTTTCTGAGTTTGCACATCACTAATGTGGAGTGGTCCAGATTTCTGACATGGCTACCAAGATTTTTGTGCAACAATTATAAAATTTTTGTTGATTACCTGCAGGCCGCCTAGCCTAGTCTAGGCGATATCGGTCAGTTTATAAGGTTGAAGTCGGCAACAAAATCAAGGAACATACATAATAGCAACGGCCGCGCGCATAATAGCATCGTGTGGCGTGGTGTGAAGGTCGGAGGGGTCGCCTTGCTTGTTGTTTGAAAATTCGAAAAAGTATTCTGCTTCTTTTTTTACTACGCTTTTATTAGCTTCACTTGTATGTTTGCTTGTTTGTAACCGACTCTTTTGGGTTCGATTTTGCCCTACTTTGAACGATCAGAATTTAATTCAAACTTTGCACGCCTGTCAAAGGGCGTTTTCACATTGCACGATAACGATATAGGGGAGGTATTGCATTGGGCATGTGTTGTTAAGCAATTTAAGAAATGTTTAAATTGTCATTATGCAGATGGGTACTGCAGTACCTACCTCATCAGGTCAGGGGCCTAAGTCGCGTAAATGAACGTTAAACGCCAGGATGGCGCCAGAAAGGCACCAAATCGAATGACTGCAGAGTACAATTATATCGTTAGGTTAAGTTGAATTTAGTTACTCCCGACATTACTTCTTAACTTCCCAGCCCCTATATCCCGGGAACCGAGCTTCCCACCTAAATTCTGGGCTAATTTTTCTTTCCCCTGCGCTGAACTTGTGATGGAAGGCCATCACAAGTTCCATTCGCTTGCAAAAAAAATCCCGGGAATTCTCATCCCCCAAAAATACCCAATATTCCCAGTACCCCATATCGCGAAAACTAAGCATTCCAGGTCAATTTCACCCTCATTTTTCCGGCCCCTAAGTATATGAACCCCATGTTCAAGATCTAGGAAAGTGAGCATCTCAGGTTGACAATTTTGACCTCTTTTTCGGACACCCTTTGAACACCCCACAAGTAATAAAACTACATCTCTTCCCATAAAAAAACTTTCCCAATTCCCATCCCACTTCCCAAAGACTTTGATATTACCGGTGGGTGACTGTTGGACGTGTTTCTATGTTCCCCTACATATCTAGGTACTATGAGTAGGTCTGGGAACTATATCCTGGTAATACACCATCAATCATCCCCCCCACATGTTGCAGTTTAAATATGTAAAATATTAGTAGACTATACTAAATTATAGATTTATTTACAATAAGAATTACAATATACAAAATAAACATAATTATAGACTAAAAATATTTACATTACAAAATATCGTTTAAAAAATCCTCCGCGTCATTGCCGACTGGGAAGGTTCCCAGAATGCTGGCTGTGTTGCCACGTTGGATGGCGATACTTATTCTTTGGGCCAGAAAATAGCCAGCCTTCTGGTCCTGAGAAGCATCGATTAGACGTTTAGCAATGTCTCTATAAAGGCGGCGAGCACTCGGACCCCATGACCCCAGTGTCTCAACCCCAAACGGCTCAAATATGTAATCACCTGCTAGGTTAGCATATTTACGCCGTTTAAAGCCTTCAGCCGATGCAGCAGCAGCGCCGGCACATTCGGATGTGCTTGGAAGGTGTGAAGGTGCTAAGGTGTCAATGCATGTAGCGTCCCACACCAAAGGCCTTCCCATCTTCCACGGTAGCAACGACATACCGTCCGGTCTCTTTCCATCGCTTCGTGCTAAACCATTTGGTTCGCGTACGGCCGGAAGACCTGCGGTGGAAAGAGCCCTACGAATTATACTAAATTGAGCGAGATAACAGATGCGAACAGTGACGAATCATATGCTCATATGCTGTGATTAATCACAGGTGAAATCACATTGACTCCTTGTGTAGTCACGATATCGTCTCGATATCGCCACGCTAAAGTGGAAGATATCGTCAGTTACGTATCGTCGACGACCTATCGTCATTTACGCGACTTAGGCCCCTGACCTGATGAGGTAGGTGCAGCAGTACCCATCTGCATAATGACAATTGAAACATTTTTTAAATGGCTTAACAACACATGCCCAATGCACCGTTACCTCCCCTATATCGTCACGATATCGCCACGATAAAATGCACGATATCGTGTCAGTGTGAAAGCGCCCAAAGACCGATGGCAATACAATAATTCGATTGAAAATTTAAAAAAAATGTATGTTTGTTTGTTACTGACTCTTTTGGGTTCGATTTTGCCATACTTTGAACGATCAGATTTAATTCAAACTTTGCACACCTGTCAAAGACCGATGACAATACAATAATTCGATTGAAAATAAAAAAAAATGAAAATAAAAACTAAAAAATTAAAAATAAATAATAGTTTAAAAAACTAAAAAAACACGCTTTATAGAGAATCCAACTAAAAAGTAGAAATAAATTTTAATAAGTTTGAATTAAGAATAGTGTAAATAAGAAATAAATGTATATTATTGTAAAAAAAAGCATGAGGTGCATAGTGTCTTATTGACAGATATGAGTAGAAGAGTCCACCCGTGACCACGGCTCTTGTAACAGGGCCGAAACGTCGGGTAATAAAGAGGTATGTATATATCAATAATCGCGTAAAAGACCCGTTAGTCTTAAGTTTATAATGAGTAGAAGAATTATCATTTTGATAATTTATTATCTTACGTCTATGGGGAAAATTCGTTTTATAGATTGATAAGTGCCTTAATAGAAATAGTCGCTTCGCTCAATTGCATGCTGCAGCGCAGTACCACGGCAGCGACCGCAGCTCCTAGTTTTTAAATGAGTGGCTTCAGAAAAATTAAAAATTCTTTGATGGAGCTCAACTTCTTCTTCTTCTCTTTTTTATGGCCTCTGCTTGTAGCAATTTACCAATGTCCAGTCAATTCAATTCAATTCTTTTTTATGGCCTCTGCTTATAGCAATTTGCCAATGTCCAGTCTTCGTAAATCAAGTATATAAATCAACAAATAAAAACGTAAAAAAATGAAAAATGTGAATGTGATGTGAAAATGGCGGATGATCTAATCTCAATTTATCACTGGTTGTCATGTTGTCTGTCAGGTCTGTCAGTGTCACTTATGTCAGCACTCAGTCGTCATGTGTCGTCATAAATGTCATTATGGATTGATGTGTGTGATGGATCATACGAGATAAACTTTCCATTTTAAATTGAAAATAAAAATATCCAACCTTTCTTTTAAAAGATTTCAAGAAATTAATACATTTTTAAGTATAATGTATATTACATACTTTTAAATAATTCTACATAGGCTTATGTGATCATAAAAGTTGTGCACAGCATCTAATCTAACGTTAGGAATTTCATCGGTTTCATCTGATCATGTTGCCTTCGGTAGCCGCAAAGTGTTTTTATAAGAATTTGGGTAGACGTTCCATTAAAGTAAAACACCTTCATTCTTTATGCTTTGGCGTATCTGGAAGCTTACGACGTGATGGTTTTAATGACAGTAGAGTCTCGTTTTGGAGGTTTGTATATACATCTGCAGATCTGTGCAATAAAGGTAAATCTGATGGATCGAATAACTTACAATTTTCTGAAGTGAATCAGAACAAACTAAACGCCACACCGCAGCCGAAAGTTATTTCAGAAATTAGTAAAAAGTCTTCCAACCCTGTAAATATAGATGTAAAGGTATTGGATAAGCCAAAAGTCCCAATACATGCAAGCAGTAAGCCCAATAAGATTCGACCCGAAGATATAATTGTGAAGACAGAGACAGATAAAAACAAAGTAGTCACCAAAGTTACTATTGAGACGAAATCTGAGCAACAAGAAAATAAACCCATACGAACTCCAGGTACTTTTCATTCACAGTCTTAACAACATGAAAGAGATAACTGTGATTAATTAAACTAACATGAAAAACTTTAGTTAAAGTGAAGATAATAATTCAGTAACTACATACACTTTTCAACCAACTTCCAAAAGAGGATTCGACAATTTTTTTTTATATTTGTTACCTCTTAACTTAAGACTGAGTGAACCGATTTTGAAATTTTTTTTTTTATGAAATCTACTTTCAAGTGGTTTCATTTCAAGTTGGTCCCATTCCGACAATTATTTGATATCATTTTGGTAATTTGAAGTCAGATGTTGTGAAAATTTTTGATGTGTATTTTATTAATAGTCAATTTAGTGTATATTCTATAGTGTGGTTTAAACAAATACAAAATGAAATATATAAATTTTGATATTTCAGTAAAGAAAAGATTGCTAATTGATTTCTCAGCATCATATACAGAGCGTAATTTCATCACTCCCATGCGGGCTATGACAGAATATTTATTAAAGCAATCAGACTTGGAAAGTTTACCTAAAGTTCTTCGAAGATCACCATATGAGTCGGAACCACCAATCACAGTCCATTATCGCAAGGACGTCGAAGCTAAAGCTATCGAGGTTAGATAGTATTGTGTAATGAATGTAATGCTTATGCAATGGACGATCCTAATGTTTTCAAATCTTATTAGGTATGGGGTTCTAAGGAAATCCTTGAAAAAGAACTTCTGAGGCGAGAGTTAGATAGAAGAAGATATGAACAAGGTAATCTTAATTACTTAATCTTCATCAAAGCATTATTCTCAGCTAAAGTCAGTTAGGGTAAAAAACTTAAAACTTCTAGCTGTATTTAAAATTAATATTATGGTCATTCTATACTTACTATTTTATTTATCATCTCATAATGATTATTGCTGAACCATAAAATTAATAATAATTTTTATTTGCAGATGTGTTTACTGTCAAAAGGCGTCTTAGAACTTATAGACGAGAAATGAGCAGCAAACGTCTTGTTGGTAATGAACAGTTGGGACTGAAAACAACATCAGGCAGAGTTGTACTTACTGCTGTAGGAATGTAAGTTAACACAACTTTCTGTTAAGGTGCTTAACAGTATTTTATAACAGAATGGGGTCCAGCTCTTTACCAAATTTTTCTGTCTTTCTCTGACAAGGGATCAGTTATTCCTCTTGTTAGAGAAAGGTGACACGTTCCAGTTCTGCTGATGGCATTTGTTTTTTGACGAATTATATAAGTACCTATTTGAGAAATACTGAAATCAAACTCATTGCTTTAAAATACAGAAATATATCAAAAAGTCTGTTGCCATTAAATATTGTGCATTTTCAGAAACGGATGCAACTTCGTGTTCAAACTCTGTGCATGGATCTACACGGGCTCACACAGCTTGTTTTCCGAATGTATACACTCTTTGGCCGACACAGTCAATCAATTGATCCTTGCGTATGGTATACACAAGTCTGGCCAAGTATGTGGTAAAAATTTGCATTATCATATCAGCTACATTTGCTAGGAAACCTGATGTTTTTATTATTTTAGTACATAGTTTATTTGGTCTTGACGCAGAACGTCACTTTCGCAAAACGTCATCGTGAAAAATTTGGTCACTTTAGCACAATGTCACTTTCGCAAAAATGTCACTTTCTAAGAATGTCACTTTATAAAAAATTACACTTTCTTAGAATGTCACTTTCGCAAAAATGTCACTTTCTTAAAATGACAATTTCGCAAAAATGTCACTCATAAAAGGTCACTTTCTCAAAAATGTCATTCAAGCGTTGATGTCGCAGCAACAACCTGAACCAAAAGAGAACTGTTTTATCATCCAATGTAAGTCGCTACTCGCTCGTGAATATTTTTTTCTCTATTTAGTAATATCTACATATATCAGAAGGTGTAGGCAGAGGTGCATTACACACCCGTAATTCGTCTGTATATTTTTCGCCCCACGTAACAGGAGGCAAGTTGCTTACTGGCGTTACCAAGTACAATAGAAAATCCATAATGAGTTGTTAACTCAAAGCAAAACTCCAACAGCCAAACCGATCTCATGTTATATACAGTTCGCGAGGGATAAGCTGAGCTATGCATTTGTATGAATGCAGTGTACGTAAATGTATATGTGACCTCTTTTACACACACACGTATTGTATACACAGCTACACAATGAGTCTTTACTCTACTTTTCATGGTCACTCACACAAATGCAAAGCTTAGCTTATCCCTCGCGAACTACACTACTGCATAATATACTCATCATGAAAATCAGTGCAGTAGTTTTTGAGTTTCTCGTGAACAGACAGATAGACAGAGGCTATGGAGTACGCCCGCAGCTTCGCCCGTTTGACAAAATATAAGCACAAAAACCTTCCTCGAAAACCACTATCCGTTAGTGAAAACCGCATCAAAATAATATGTAGTGCTAACAAATCGCTCGGACTGCAGAGATTATAAGTATATTATGCAGTTGTATAGTTCGCGAGGGATAAGCTAAGCTTTGCATTTGTGTGAGTGACCACGAAAAGTAGAGTAAAAACTCATTGTGTAGCTGTGTATACAATACGTGTGTGTGTAAAAGAGGTCACATATACATTTACGTACACTGCACTCATACAAATGCATAGCTCAGCTTATCCCTAAAAAAAACAGTTCTCTTTTGGTTCAGGTTGTTGCTGCGAAATCAACGCTTGGATGACATTTTTAAGAGAGTAACATTTTAAGAAAGTGACATTTTTGCGAAAGTGACATTCTAAGAAAGAGACATTTTTGATAAAGTGACATTCTAAGAAAGTGACATTCTAAGAAAGTGACATTTTAAGAAAGTGACATTTTTGCGTAAGTGGCATTGTGCTAAAGTGACCAAATTTTTCACGATGACATTTTGCGAAAGTGACTTTCTGCGTCAAGACCGTTTATTTATTGTAAAAATTCTGTGCCCAGTGCACCCTATGACATTGAGGAGATAAATACCTTACATTTAAGACAAAACAACATAACTCTAGCTGACAAAGTCAGTTATAAAGTATAGATACGAGGGTGGATTGAAAAGTAATCGGCCTAACCAAGAAAATAAATACATAATAAATGAAATATATTTTTATTTTTCAACGTAATCAATCACCATCAAGTTCAATGCAATTTTGCCATCTTCCCTTCCAAGCATGTAGCCCGTTGAAAAAGAATTATTCTTCCTTAGAGTCAAAATATGCGTCTACTGCTGCTTTGACCTCGTCATTTGTCAAAAATCTTTGACCTCCCAAGTGCTTTTTTAGGTTAGGGAACAGAAAAAAGTCTGACGCTGCCAGATCAGGTGAATAAGGTGGATGCGGTAACAGTTCAAAGCCACAGTTGTGAAATTCTGCCATTGATTGCACAGACGTGTGAACACGAGCGTTATCTTGATGAAACAGGACTTTTCTTCTGATCATTCCTGGACGTTTTTCTTTTATTTCCTCTCGTAAACGACGTAGTAAGGTGCAGTAATAATCAGAGTTTATAGTCTGACCCCTTTCAAGATAATCAACCATAATCACACCCTTCGAGTCCCAGAATACTGAAGCCATCACCTTACTTGCCGACAAAATCGACTTAGCATTTTTGGGGGGTGGTGAACCAGGTCTTTTCCACTGTTTTAATTGTTGTTTTGTTTCCGGTGTACAGTAATGAATCCATATTTCGTCCATAGTAACAAAACGATTCAGAAAATCACATTCATCAGCTTCAAATAATTCCAAAAAGTCGCGTGCAATAGTCAATCGCATCCTTTTTTGCTCAACTGAAAGCTGTCGCGGAACCCACCTCGCAGACACCTTGTGGAAACCCAACACGTTGACTATTATGTTTTGAGTACGTTCATAAGAGATGCCTATAATCTCGGCTATCTCTCTAATTTTCAATCTGCGGTCTCCCATAATTAAGTCGAGTATTTTTTAACATTTTCGTCAGTTTTGGACGTCGAAGGCCTTCCAGAGCGGGGTTTGTCTTTCACACTCTCTCTACCACGCTTGAATTCTTGCTATCCCTTTTTTGACGGATGAATATGAAAGAGCGCAATCCCCTAATGTACTGAACATATCATCATGGATGGCTTTTGATGACAGCCCCTTCTTAACTTAATGACGACACGCTGCTCGATTTGCACCATTTGCGGAAATGATGTCAGATTGCTTTGTTAATAGATTTATAAAATTAAAAATAATTATCGCACACGTTTCAAACTTCACACAATTAACAGGTCTGAACTGAACTAAATAATGTGGGTAGGTAGATTTGCTTTTTAGAACTAAATGGATCAGTGTTAGGCCGACTACTTTTCAATCCACCCTCGTATAAGCAATTATATCACATTATCATACTCTTATATCACAAACGCTGGTTAGTTTGAGTCCTGACGGTGTGTTAAATGTCTTAACATGTGTATTTATTGTCAGATGGCAGATCCTGCACATCCATATGGTTACACAAATATGAGATATGTTTCTTCACTAATATCAGGAGTAGGGATATTCTGTGTGGGAAGCGGACTATCTTTCTATCATGGAGTTACCGGTATTCTTGATCCTCAACCACTTCATGACTTCTTTTGGGTGAGTAGCTACCTTAGGTGCGTTAACTTTGAGATTTGAGTGGTGACACATTTTTTATCCGGTCTCCACAAAACTTGGCACAAGTGTTTCTTAGATGACTGCGACTATAGTGTGACTGCTTAACTCATATATCGACGGCGCTGGCGATATAGCCCAAATAATATTTTAATGTTTCCTGTGCTTGCTAGGTATAATATTCTACCCGGAAGCCACCAGTATAAATAAAATATTGTTTCCAGGCCTACTTCGTTCTCGGTGGCGCAGTTGTATCTGAAGGAGCAACATTACTTGTCGCTTTAAATGCTATAAGAAAGGGCGCTAAGGAAGCCAACGTTCGGGTTTTCGACTACAGTAATTATGATTATTTTACTTTTTGACAAGTATTCATTTCATTGAATATTGAAGGGCTCAAGACCCAAGACCAACTCTGGAACCAAAAAATATAAAATCCTATCTGTATGCGGTCTGTATCTTGTAAAAGACAGACGAGGTTAGAAAGTTACCGAAAACGGCAATAGTTCGCCCGCAATAGGGCCTTTACGTGGAAACAAGATGTTTACGAATACTCTAAAGAAAATAAAGTAAAGGACCAATATAAACAAATAGAAAAGTTAAAAATAATTAGACATTTCAGTTGTCAAAATTTAAAATTTCAGTAATGCGCAGTTCCGATCCTTCGGTTAACGTAGTACTATTAGAAGACAGTGCGGCCGTCGCAGGCGTCATCGTAGCCTCCACTTGTATGGCAATAAGTCAATACACGGGGAATCCCTTGCCTGACGCTGTTGGCTGTTTATTAGTTGGAACAATCCTTGGCTGTGTCGCATCCTTCATTATTCTCACTAACGTTGGAGCACTTGTTGGCAGGTAAGTATTACATAAAGTTACATAATTTTAGCAAAAAACGACTTCAAATTTTCAGAACTATACCAAATTGAAATGAGAATCACCAGATTGCAAATGAAAAAATGTCGAAAGTTCTGAGGTAACAAACATGAAAAGAAAAATACAGTGAACTGAGAACCTCCTCCTTTTCTGAAGTTCGTGTTATACACGAACACGTACACATACACACAAACAAGTACATGTTTAAACACACATGCATATGCATTTACAAACATGGATGGTGTATAACATTGTCTTGTGTACCCCACAGATCTATACCGCAAGAGCAGTTGGATGAAATTAACAGCTTCTTAGAACGAGATTTCATGATAAGAGCAATCCACGACGTTAAAGGAATAGATATTGGAAGTAACCTCATAAGATACAAGGTACAATTTATTGTTACTAAGAGATTTGTTTGAAATGTATTATTCGGGCGACACCTAATTTTATTTTATTTGTTTCTAGGCTGAAGTGGATTTCGATGGTCGAGCTCTGACACGATCTTATATTGAGAAACACGATTTAAATAATTTGCTCGAGGTGAGAACATAAAAAAAATAAAAATAACATAAATATAATTTAAGCAGAAAGGTAAAACAGCATTCAATACTTTATAAAAAAAATATAGAGAATGTGCCTCATGTGACCAATTTAACACGATTTTAAAACGGTAAATTATGTAGGTATAGGTAGTTTTATTAATCTATTTAAACTTTTCTTCCCAAGGACATCAAGAAAATAGTAACTATTGACGACGTCGAGGCATTTCTACTAAAACATGGCGAAAATATTGTGGACATGTTAGGGGGAGAGATTGACCGAATAGAATTGAAACTAAGGGTATGTACACATAAATGAGTTTACTTACAAAAAACAAATTACCGAAAGAGGACCAAATAATTATCGGAATGGGACCAAATTTAAATGGGACAACTTGGGACGTAGTAGCTTTCAATTAAAAAAAACTAGTTATCACGGCAAACTTTGTATCGCCTCAAATATAAAAATATATATATATATATATATATATATATAAATATTAAAAAAATATATATATAAAATATTAAAAAAAAATTTAAATATATAAAATATAAAAAAAAGAATATTTTTATATTTAAATATAAATATATTTATTATAATTTACATATTGAAAAACGCGACGGACGGACAGACAGACAGACAGACAAATTGTCGTATTAAATATATAGATTCCAATCGGTCCACCCAGTCGAAAGATAAGAAATAAGGTAAAAAACACACAGTCGAATTGACCCCTCTTTTTTGGAAGTCGTTTGAAAATAAGTGTGTTTGACTAATGTATTTTTTTTTTGCAGAAAAAGTTCCCGCAAATTCGGCACTGTGATTTAGAGATATTGTAAGATGTAGTTACCGATTGTAGCGTTACTATAGTTGCATAGCCAAACTAGTCATTACAAAATCGCGTTACAGGAAAACGGGAAATTAAAAGTTAATGAAATTATCGATGAGGGTAGTTTGAAAAAAAAAAAGTTAATGCACACTGTTCATACTTTAGTACACCACACTTTTGGGCTACAAATTGCTCACTTTTCTTGCTAATATTAACCTAGCTCAAATGTGTAATTTTCTTCCGATGAAAATTACACATTTGGGCTAGGTTACGGTAGGCAACGGCTATTTAAGTAATGTGATAATAATATTCGGCACGAATAAAAATGGGAGTTTCAGTATCTCAAGCTAATATTTAATAAAATGTACGGTTTTTTTTATATTTAATAAAATGTAATAGAGGCGAAAATATTTTTTTTTAGTCATGATACTCGTAATTATTTATTCTAGTGCGTTATAACTAATTGTTACATAGACTGCTTCAATATGTGTCTATCCGAATAGACCAATGTTTTAAATTATTTTACTTTAGTTCATGTTCATGGTAGATAATTTCGACAAAGAATTTATTTGTTAGCAGATTCATTTTATTCCATTTTATATTTCATAGGCAGTTTGGAGCTGTTCAACAGCAGTTGTCACGATGATCTTGTGATGATATTCATCAGATGAATATATAATATATCGAAAAATCGAGATTTAAACTATCGGTAGGTTAAATTCTGTTGAGGACATGACCAAATAGAGACTTAAGTTGGGTATAACTATTTACACCCCCAGTGATATTTACTTACAATGATTTTGCATTGACAGATAATAAGTTTTATAGCTAAATCGCGATAAGTTCGACCCTCCTGACGACGGTATGCGATTTTTTTTTGTAAAATAATACGCGCGAACACCTCGACGTCAATCACTGCCAATGGACAGCGACGTACTAATTAAAACTAATCTAATTGGTTAATATTATTTATTGTTTCCCCGCCCCGCATCCCGCATACCATTAGTAGGGTCGACGTTTTCTTTATTAACCTTGTCAAATGTAATGAAATAAAGTCTGTAGCTGACACTGAGGCATCCAGACCTTCCTTACTTCGTTTTCTAATCGTTCTTGAGCTAAAGCGCGAATTAGGAGCTTATAGTGATATTGTTTCAATTATTTGGATATGTTGTCGATGTTCTTTTAAGCTTTGTTTACAATAGGCGGACGTCCATGTATAGACAATAGCCTGGCGAACTCTCATTGGCGGGTTCCCGGATCCACCAATGAGATTCTCGCAACGAAGCAGGCTTTCATTGGTGGTCGCATGCATGCACGTCCGCATATTGTGGACAAGGCTGTACACACGATTTGTATAAAATCCGTGATATTTTCGTACAAAGATTTTTTTGTAAAAATGTAAGTAAATAAATAGGTAGGAGCGTGAGTTATTATTGTCACGCGTCATACAAATAATAAAACCGTTTCTTTACATTTAAACATAAGACTTTAATACAGAAACATAGTTTGTAGCTTTAGGTAAGCGGATTGTGTGAAATATTAGGTACATTACTTATAAAATAATATGTTAAAATTAATTGCTAAATTGGTTGGATGAATCAAGGTTTTAAAATTTGGTTATTCATAGTGCAAGCTTGTTTATTAACACTATGAATGTAGATACATAAATCGCTAATTTTACCGATATTCTAATTAAAATGCTGTCTTTATGGATACGCTTAGACAGGTCTGTGATGTGATTGCTAATTAAGAATATTTACTATATTTATCGTCGCATAGCTGCAGAGAAGTGAGATGTCCGACATCTAAATATGCACAATTATTAATGTGATGCAATGTGCAGACATTCCATTGAATGACACAGAAAAAAAAAATAGAGTACCTAAAATCCATCCTATCATTCGGTGTTTGTACGGATACATGTTATTATGCCTCTGTGCGAGTGTTAACTTTCTACTACATAGAACTTACCTACTTTCTAAGTTTCCACGAAGTATTATAACTTTCTATCGCGATTAATAGGTATTCAAAATAGATTAGGCAGAAATTGTTTTAGCGTTTTTACAATAAAATACCTCGTCGTCCTTGTAGTTGAGGGTTAGATTTTTTATTAGCTATTGGCACATTATTTGCAACTCTAGTGCCTAGAATGTTATAGCTAAGTTGTTTAAAAATTGCTTGACGAATTCTCGTAACTTGAGCTGTTATAGCATTAGCACTTGAATACCATTAAACGACAGCCATTAGTATCTTCTGTCAATCAACCACATTTTCAATATGAGAGTAGTCTGGGAAACTCACTATTATTATAAACAGTGCCTTGATTTTGATTAAGTCTCCGACTAGTTTTCTTCTTAATTTTGTATTTCACTGTGATCTAGAAATGTATTTCTTGTAGTTAATGTAAATAGATTTAAGTATGTACCGATTGGAATGGTTTGAATATATAAAACTTTTTTTCTAAGCAACTGTTGTAGTTTATTGTTTTGTATTTTACCCACATGTCGAGATGGCCATTCATCGATCCATGTACAAACAAGTAAAGGCCTGCACAGACAAGTGACTTTTGTCCATCTGTTATAAATTGTAAAGAATAACGCACAAAGTACCCCGTAATTTATAGAGATTTATCCACGTCTCTCGTCTGAGCAGGGCTTTAGTGTCCAACTGTCCGACGCGCAACATGGTTTCCGTTCTATTAGGGGTACAACTGGCAGTTTGCTGCATCTAGTGCCAGCGGTGGATGCTGGTTTGCATGTAGATGTACCCTACCTTTATTTTCGCAAAGCTTTTGACACCGTCGATAACGACATACTTATCTGGAAACTAGCTAATGTTGGCTTCACTCCGCATAGGCTGTCATTCTTCGCGAGTTATCTGCGGGACATGTTACCGTACGTGGACTGTGGGGTAGCTTTTTCGAATACTAGTGTACTAGGTCGGGGGGTAAGTCAAGGCAGAAATCTGGGCCCTTCTCTTCATTTTAATGGTCAATGATTTACCAAGCGTTATCAGTTAATCGATGGAATAGAATAGAATAAACCTTATTGTACCTTCTTCAGACAGCATTATTCTACGTGCTGGAAGATAGTCCAGTGTTGATAAGAGTAGCAACACTTGGGTCAGGAACTGAAGTTACTTGTGTAAATAGTCATACCATTAGGAATTGAAGACGAAAACCATAAATATGTTTTTTTTATTTTATTTTTGCCTATAACGCAAGTATACTTAGACGTTTTTGTAAAGCAGTCCAGGTTTGTAGAATTCAGTAGGTAGGTAGGTACTAAAGCTTAAGTACCTACATGCACAAAGTGATTTATGAGACTGTGCAACACTGTCGCCTCATTTGCTGATTAGAGCATGTTGTATACTAAGAGGTAGAGGAAAGGAATATCAGTTTTATGATAGGATAGTATTGCGACAGAAACACTAACAAAAGGTTTTAATCATAGTTTATTTAGTACAAAATATAACAATTCCATTTAACTTAATTGCTTGATAATTCCTGTCTGCCCATAAATATCGTACCGATAAAAAAATTAAAGAATAACGTAATTGAGTTTAAATAACCTATTCTATATTTTATGTTTTTCAAATTGCATTAGTTACTGGGTGAATAGCCATTCCAAAACTATGATTTTGTCGCGGACGCAAAGAAAATACCGTAAACATCGTAGTATATGGAGTGATCATTACTGTCATACATAACTCGCATCCCAATTTTAGTAAATGCCAAAGTTGAGCTTTAACAAGTAATTAATATTTAACATTAAGTAGGTAGATATTCTTTTACATTCAAACTCCGGATAACATCAAAATATTAACGATATAACTTCCCCATTTTTACGTAAAAAATTCCGATAACCCGCCCTTTTACGTGGCGAAATATAGGAACAGATCCTCGCCTAGTTAGAATCTTATGAAAAAGCCGTGGGTCGAGGGCGTTCTCTTCTCGCACCCACGTGTTGGGTTTCGTTCGGCTCCAGCCCTTCCATATCACGTAAGTGAACTCCACTTCACTTTGCTCTTTCTAATTATTTTCTTCACGATACGCTCAGCGGCGTACACGCTTAGCTGATGAAGTGCACTCGACCTCATTCGAACGTCAGTGTCTGCAGTTAGTTAATATTACTGAAGCATTTAGCGACGTCAACGACGACAGCAACGATTCGAGAGTTCTCAGTACACGGATTTTAAAAGATAGTTTCAGTCTGTCGCAACTACATACAAAAAAAAACTATTATGAAACGGGGATAAATTTTAATGGCTCAATATTTGTCTCACTCAATTTCTCAATCTGTCCCGCTCGTTCCTTGATGAAATGTCATGTGTCACTGTCTGTCGCTGTGGATGTCTAATCGTTATTTTCAATTTCAATAATAATGTTTTTCTTTGAATGTTATTAGTGAAATAATTGGGATAATAGCTGAATTTTATTAAAATTTTTGTAAGACCGTTCTCTAGAAAAGACTGTTTTATACATTGTTTATTATAATCGAATATGAAGTATGTATAGAAAGTGTGAAATATGTAGTTTAAAATCTGGAAGAAAGGACGGCACAAAACGGATTATCATGGCCAGATTTCCTATGGATGAGAACAATAACACCGGAAGATAACAAAATATATAACTACATAGCATGAAAGAATGATGGAAAGACAAATTATCGCTCAAAACATTTGATAAATGTGTTTTTGTGTTCGAACGTGATGTAAAACCTTATCTTCATAACTAGGTAATCGCTGGAATGCGGGCGGTTACATCCAAATAATTAAGACGGAGAACCCTACCTAACCTCTAAAAAATATAATTCAATTTTCAACAATGACGCGAGCCAACGAAGCCGCGAATTGTTCAAGTGTAATTATAAAGATGCAAAGGTGACCTGATTCCTGTTGGCCTATTAGCTAAGTATATCAAATGAGTTCTGTTTAGTGTCTTAGCTGCATGTTATAGTTGGTAGAAGCTTGATGATAAAGTTGCGGGGTAGGTTGACTTGTAATTTAAAGCTATTGCTCTGATAATTTACTTGTCAGCACATTGCAATAACCTTTCTAGCTCATTCTCATGATATTGTACGGATGGATGGAAAGTAACCTCCATCTAACCGTGAAAGTAAGTTTGACCCGTTAAAGTGATACTGAATTGAGTAACCTGTTGAGACTAATAGAATTGTAAAGAGACTAAAGAAAGAGAGTGTGAGTGACACCAGACAGATGCCGGGATGTGGATATCCTTTGTATTGGTTTCATGTAACTTCATTAATTGGGGATGGATTGAGACGTCCTATGTTTATCTAGGTGGCAAGTAAAGAGATGAGGGACGTCCTTAAAGAGTGTTGGGGACGTCCCTAAAGTAAAGTGAGCAGCTTCCTGTGACGGGGTGTATGTGACCCCCATCAGGACCGCCACATCAGAGTGAGGAGACGTCCTCAAAGTAGAGTACGGATGGCTTCCTCTGATGTGATGTATTGAATCCACAGCAGGGCCGTCCGACCATTGAGTAGAGTGAAAGAGTTGTACAGTAAAGTGTAGACGGCCTCCGATGATCCACCAGGACCATCTGACCATTGTGTGTAGTATAAAGTGAGTATAGTAACTTACTTGCCCTTAGATAAATCATTCCCTGGTTCATTCAATTGTATGCTAAAGAGAAAAGCCTAACCCTTCCTTTTACCTAAAGAAAAGATGAAACCAGGTTTACCATAGTTTAGAATGTAGGATACTTAAGTGACAATGGTTGCTTGAGCTCTAATTTATACTTACAGAAAGGAGAACAAGAGGGACTGTTGGGTGCTATGGACTAAGGATGTATTGGAGGCTCAGATAACCGGATCATCATTACACAATAGAAGCGAAGCAGATTGTAGATTATATAAAACCTTCTAGCCTACTAAAGTGAGTTTTAAATAAAAAGGGTCATAATGTTACACAGTCACCAATACTACGAGCTGCAGAATATTGATTGAAGAAGAAATTACAAATATTTTTAATATACATGTAATGTTTTTAAATAAATATTTAATTTCATGAACTTATCATTTTAAAACCCAAACTGAGCCTATACTCCGTTTTTTAATTAAATGTACTGCCTCCGGGAAATTGAACGCTTATTCATTTTTAACATGTAACTTGTATGACGCAGTACTTTAGTTGAAAAATGGAGTATAGCGTCTGCGAAAATATAAAATTATTTAAAAAAAGTACGGACCACTGCGTTTATCGATATCGATAAATGCCACTGCATTTATCGATATCGATAAATAAAATAATATTAAGTGGTACATCTCTATATTTCTTTCCTTATGTTGGCGACTCTGTATGTGTAACATTTGTTAGGTTGGCTACATAACATTATCCCTGATTTGACATTTTGTAAGATTATTTTGCACTATGGGAGTCCCGTCTCTTCTTACGTACTATTGTATTCTCTTTGGATAGTTTATATTTTATTCATTCATAGTCCAGTGTAGTTGTTTCAATTTTATGAGCTCTCCTAGCTCGTTACAGTACACAACAACATGCTGACATATCGGTGGTTGATAAGTTTGTATATATTTTACTATAATTTACTGTAAATATGTATTATTTATTATGCACAATATTTTTCGAGCAATTCACTCAACAATACCACTCCACCTACTTGCCCATAATAAAACATTATTAGGTATAATCATTATTAGTTAATTTAAAATGAAATTATCGTCGATAAAAAGATCTCATTTTATTCACAGGCGATCAAACAAAAGTGCCGCGACAATTTACTCATAAAATCAAATTATTAATGTATTAATTGAATTAGTATAGCTTTTATTAAATACCAGGTTTAGTTTGTGGCAAACAAAGATTATAATGAGCAGTTTTGTTCCAGAAATCGGAATTCTTCCATCCGCACCATCCCTTACTTATAACAGTGGTCAAATCATCTACGCCTGTATAATGGGGGTCTAAAATGAGGTAACGTATGTCATTCGTATCTGTGTTATATTCTACGCCTAAAATAGTGTGTGCCAGTACTCCACCACCTGAAACGAAAATATTTGATTAATATAATATTAAATATAGGCATTGTTGCAAATAAAACATGGCTAATAACGAACCAAAGCCTAGAAATAGATAATATTTTGGACATTCTCACACAACGTCATCTAGCCCAAACTAAGCCATAAGCTTGTGGTATGGTATCTAGACAACTGATACATAAATATATTTCTGCATATTTACATATTATACATAGAAAACACCCAAACTCCGAAACAAACATTTGTGGATGACACAAATATTTGATTCGAACCGGGAATCGAACCTGAAGTAAATAACAATTTAATGTGAAACTTATAAAATATCAATATTTTTAAAACTATTTTCTAAGAAACTTACAACATTCATCCAAATTCGCACGGGAATACAATACTCAGATAAAAATACAATAAAAAGCAAAAAAGCACAATGTGTTAATTTAGGATGTCAGCTTTACCAGCCATATAGAATTTTGTCAAAATTAGTCCAACCGTTTCAGCGTAGCAAACACAAACTTTCGTCTTTATAAAATCAACGTTACATGTTGAAAAAATAACTCAGCTTACCAATCATAATAGGGCTTCCATGAATTTGGAAATGGTGAACTAACTCAGGTGCGTAACTCTGCAGTTCTGCCCCAGTATTAGCGAATATAATCCTCGATTGTACCCCCAATAATGTCTCTAAGCAGAACATCACTTCAGTAGAACCTATCCATTGCTTTGAACCTAGGAATGTTGACGGTTTATCGTCAATTTTAACAAGGCACTGTTGAATTTCTCTGTGTGTTGGCACTGCTACAGTAGTGTACCCTTGATACCTAGAACAAAATAATAATGCGTGTATAATATGTGTAGTCCGAGAAACCAAGCACTTTAATTGGCTGTGCTATAGCAGCTGGCACGTAAGATTTTGTTGCCTTTCATCGTGTGTGTGTGTGTGTGTGTGTGTGTGTGTACGACTAACAGGCGGTTTCTAAATTGGCAATTTTAAGTTAAGCATCCACTGAGTACACCAAATGTCAAAATTCAGGAACAAACATTTGACTTGCTCAACTGATACTTAACTTCAAATTCGCAATTCAGAAACCGGCCGTTAGGACTTGGGTTTTGTGGAGCGCGTGGCTGATGGCCTTTTAGGTTACCTCTGGCGCTGGGCAAAATTCCAGGCCCCAACGCTCAATTGCAATACCGAACTACGTTTCCTTGTCCCGCACCGCGACGTAGTTCAGAGTAACTAGTTCTTCTGTGCGGGAAAAATCAAGCATTACCTTGACATTGGCGAAATCATCGAAAAACATCGATGGACCCACGTTTTTAAAAAAAGAAGAAACGGTCGTTATTTTTTACCACTGGGAAACCGGGTGAATTTGGAAAAACTATTAGAATACTATTGGACGCCGTGTGAAATAAGGTTACGATTCCTGGTATAATATTAACATTAAAACTGTAGGTACAGTTGTAGTCAATATGATAATAATTCCAATGTCATGCATGCCTGTGATTTGTGTAATTATTACTTTGAGAGTCTGATACTGTGTGTTAATTTATAAGGATAATAATATGTGTAATTATGTAGTTGGAGTGCTTATTGTAAAAAAAATAAATAAAAGTAGCCTATGTTACACCTTATTACATACAACTATCTGCCAGTGAAAGTTCCGTCACAACGCCATCTAGTTTCAAACTTTTTTAATACCGCGGCCTCTCTAACGTCCGTTGCCGGGCGTCTCTGGTTCACACGCAGAAGGTATTACCAGTAGCGCCCGGACTTTGACCACCTGTGTGGTCTCGACTGGGATTTGGTCGGGATGAGAATCCCGCGTCGTTGGGGGTAGGGTTTTATCCCGCGTCGTTGGGGTAGGGTTTTATCCCGCGTCGGTGAGTGAATCTGGTTGCTGTGGGGCAAAGGCCCCGCAGCACGCAACCCTTCTAGCCTGCTTCTGTAAGGACGGCGGGTGACAATCCCGCCGTCCTCAGGCCCCGATCACGGAGGCGATGTCAAGAGACACCGCCACCACCACCTTGCCCTGCGAGACTGCTTCCTCCGTCAGGCTCTTCACGCGCATGATCGCGTTCACGGTGGAGCCGACGGAAACCGTACTGGTTATCCGCCAGGACTGGCCCTACTGTCGTGAGATGCTCGACGAGGCGTTCAGCGATAATTCGCTCAAAGAGCTAACACACCTCGTCGAGCAACACGATCGGCCGGTATCCGGACGGTGAGTCCACCGGCCGCCACGCCTTACGGATCAGGACCAGTTTCCCTGTCCTCCACACCTTGGGAAACTGGCCCCTTTCGAGGCATGCGCTAAAGAGCCCCCTCAGTCGAGGCCCGAGTTGCTCGAGGGTCAGGACCCATTGATATGAGTACATACATATTATATACATAGGAATCACTAAGACTTCGGCAAAAATTATGTGTCATCATCACACAAAGTTTGTCCCGAGCGGGAATTTAACCCGAGACTCCGGCGTTGAAAGCGGATGCACTACCGACCACGCCACCGAAGCAGTAAAAATGTAAGTACCTATACCTATGTACCGTAAATATTTTGCTTTACGCTGGATGTGTCTGATACTCAGTTTACCTAGCTCGCGTTATGCCTAACCAAAAGTAGAAGTAGGCATAACGCTAGTTAGACTTACTTCGATATAGGCCAACAGCTTTAAGACCAAATAATAACCAGACCAACTTAGATTTAGTCTTTTAGCGCTTTCTTAACTCAACTCTTAACCCCAAATGATATTATATTCCCCGTAAAAAACACTTCAGACCCACGGTACCCCTGGCCATACCCCTGGTGGTACCGTGGGTCTTTTAAAGTTAAACGGTACCACCGACTAATAGTGATGTGATATTAACATCTACGACTGAAATAAACTGATTATTCCCAGTTCGTTCAGCTTCATGGAACTCATGAAGCCAGTGCCACTTCGAACTTCATGAAACCAAAGGCTTTACGCTGGATGTGTCTGATACTCAGTTTACCTAGCTCGCGTTATGCCTAACCAAAAGTAGAAGTAGGCATAACGCTAGTTAGACTTACTTCGATACAGGCCAACAGCTTTAAGACCAAATAATAACCAGACCAACTTAGATTTAGTCTTTTAGCGCTTTCTTAACTCAACTCTTAACCCCAAATTATATTATATTCAGGATGTTACAAAATACCCCGTAAAAAACACTTCAGGCCCACGGTATCCCTGGCCATACCCCTGGTGGTACCGTGGGTCTTTTAAAGTTAAACGGTACCACCGACTAATAGTGATGTGATATTAACATCTACGACTGAAATAAACTGATTATTCCCAGTTCGTTCAGCTTCATGGAACTCATGAAGCCAGTTCCACTTCGAACTTCATGAAACCAAAGGCTTTACGCTGGATGTGTCTGATACTCAGTTTACCTAGCTCGCGTTATGCCTAACCAAAAGTAGAAGTAGGCATAACGCTAGTTAGACTTACTTCGATACAGACCAACAGCTTTAAGACCAAATAATAACCAGACCAACTTAGATTTAGTCTTTTAGCGCTTTCTTAACTCAACTCTTAACCCCAAATTATATTATATTCAGGATGTTACAAAATACCCCGTAAAAAACACTTCAGGCCCACGGTACCCCTGGCCATACCCCTGGTGGTACCGTGGGTCTTTTAAAGTTAAACGGTACCACCGACTAATAGTGATGTGATATTAACATCTACGACTGAAATAAACTGATTATTCCCAGTTCGTTCAGCTTCATGGAACTCATGAAGCCAGTTCCACTTCGAACTTCAAGAAACCAAAGGCTTTACGCTGGATGTGTCTGATACTCAGTTTACCTAGATCGCGTTATGCCTAACCAAAAGTAGAAGTAGGCATAACGCTAGTTAGACTTACTTCGATACAGGCCAACAGCTTTAAGACCAAATAATAACCAGACCAACTTAGATTTAGTCTTTTAGCGCTTTCTTAACTCAACTCTTAACCCCAAATTATATTATATTCAGGATGTTACAAAATACCCCGTAAAAAACACTTCAGGCCCACGGTACCCCTGGCCATACCCCTGGTGGTACCGTGGGTCTTTTGAAGTTAAACGGTACCACCGACTAATAGTGATGTGATATTAACATCTACGACTGAAATAAACTGATTATTCCCAGTTCGTTCAGCTTCATGGAACTCATGAAGCCAGTTCCACTTCGAACTTCATGAAACCAAAGGCTTTACGCTGGATGTGTCTGATACTCAGTTTACCTAGCTCGCGTTATGCCTAACCAAAAGTAGAAGTAGGCATAACGCTAGTTAGACTTACTTCGATACAGGCCAACAGCTTTAAGACCAAATAATAACCAGACCAACTTAGATTTAGTCTTTTAGCGCTTTCTTAACTCAACTCTTAACCCCAAATTATATTATATTCAGGATGTTACAAAATACCATTAATAAATATATTACGAACACAAACCTATTGGAACGAAGTTCCTAATCGCGCGTTGCGAAAGGGGGCTAAACGGAAAAAATTAAGAGAAAAAGTGGGTCCGACACTTTTTGCTATGCTATTCTTACAAGGCGGGCGGGGCGTGTGCGTGTTTCTGTCTGTCTATACGTATATATATTTTATTATTAATCGAAAGGAAAGAAACAAACTTCGTTCCATCCGGGTGTCCCTTGACACCTCTCAAGTTTGATATGTATCCTTATAACTAATATTATAAATGCGAAAGTACTAATTTATGCGGGTGGAACCGAGGTCATCAGCTTGTATATATCTATAGGCATAACGCAATATAGACCATGTAAAATTTAGGTATAAAGAGAAGTAATCCTTATGCGAAGTAGGCAAATGGCGACTTAGGCAAACAGATACTTAGGCTAAAAGCTAATCGAAAATGAAGTTTAGGCATAATGCGAGCTAGGAAAACTGAGTATCAGACACATCCAGCGTAAAGCCTTATGCGAAGTAGGCAAATGGCGACTTAGGCAAACAGATACTTAGGCTAAAAGCTAATCGAAAATAAAGTTTAGGCATAACGCGAGCTAGGTAAACTGAGTATCAGACACATCCAGCGTAAAGCCTTATGCGAAGTAGGCAAATGGCGACTTAGGCAAACAGATACTTAGGCTAAAAGCTAATCGAAAATGAAGTTTAGGCATAACGCGAGCTAGGTAAACTGAGTATCAGACACATCCAGCGTAAAGCCTTATGCGAAGTAGGCAAATGGCGACTTAGGCAAACAGATACTTAGGCTAAAAGCTAATCGAAAATGAAGTTTAGGCATAACGCGAGCTAGGTAAACTGAGTATCAGACACATCCAGCGTAAAGCCTTATGCGAAGTAGGCAAATGGCGACTTAGGCAAACAGATACTTAGGCTAAAAGCTAATCGAAAATGAAGTTTAGGCATAACGCGAGCTAGGTAAACTGAGTATCAGACACATCCAGCGTAAAGCAATATTTTCATATGCATTTAGTGAAAAACTGTTAATTCGAAATTACAAACGGACCCTTCAATTTAATTTTATATCTGTATAGATTAGTGATTCTTACCTAAACCACGAAAATATAGTCTGCATCGATCGGTAGGCGCACCCCCATCCGTCATCATTGAAGTTATCCTGCATATAGTGGTGGTAGGTGTAGCGGCCGCGAACTAACGCTATGTTCACATCGGACTTAGGAGGCGACATTGATATAGCTTCATGGGGATTCACCAACCGACCACCACTTTTATCAGAGTAAGCATTGCCTCTACGGAATACCGGCTTGTCTTGAGCAATGCCGAGCTGTTCGTGTAACTGTCGCCTTTCTTTTTCTGAAATTTTATTAAGTATAAGAATATTTTTTTAAAGTAAATCATAATATACAATACTACAATTATTAAGAAAATAGAAGGGACTGCCTCGGTGGTGTAGAGGTATGAGTACGCGACTGCTGTCCCAGGTTCGATACCGGGTCGAATCAAATATTTGTATGATCCAGAAATGTTTGTTTCGGAGTTTGAGTGTTTTATATTACATATGTTTATCAGTCGTCTAGATCCCATAGCACAAGCTTAGATTAGCTTAATTTGGGCTAGATGATGTTGTGTTAGAAAGTTCAAAACTTACCTAAAAGGAGATCCTGTTCAGCCATAGGCCAAATAATATTCAAATAATTACCTTACAAAGTTATACAAATTGAAACTCACCCATAATTTCATCAGGAATTCCTTTAGGTACAATTCTAGTTACAAAGTGTCCTAGCTCTTGTGGTAAATAGTGGAATGTTTCAGGTAACCTCAGGCCAGCACCATCACCTATACCTTCTTGACCTGTGTGGGTACATCAATATTCTGGAGTAGGATCGCCCACAGTTCCACCCGTTATTTAGTCTTATATCACAAACGGAACAGAGTTTCAACTAAATGCATATATGCACGCGGGCTTCTGTGCGTGTCCACTGGCCGCTTGTCGCGTACGTACAGAGACTGGAAACGTTTACACACACACGCGCAGAGCCAGTGGACAATCTTAGATTTAGTGCGACACACGTTTCGTTTGCGTGCAATTTTTCACGTTGTTAAGGATCTGAAACCTAGTTCCGTTTGTTCTACTCTGTGTTATGTGTCCTACTTCGATATTAGCCGTAAAGGGTAGGTAGACAGACATACGCCTATATGCCCGAAGCGGTAAGCAGAAGTGTATTACACACCCACACTATGCCAGTGAGTTTAGTAGGTCCTACGTAATAGGGGGCAAGCCTATTGCCGCTACAGGACACTACTGAAAAACTATAATCACCTGTAATTCAAACAGCCATGACGAGCCAGATGATAAATACTGAATAGGATCTCAGCAGGCCGAGCAACATGATAAATTATACATAGATTGGATACCAAATCTGTTCAGTGGTTAGAATGTGATTTGAAACAAAAACAAATACACGTAGGTATCCTATTTTCATTAATTTAAGATGGATAAAAATATATATTGATGACGAAAGAAATAAGGAAACTTTTCCTAAGAAAAAATTTACAATCTGTTAGCTAGCACATAATTATACATATTTTATCTATATAATTTTGATAATAATAATCTAAGTACATACCCAACTGTTCTAATAGCACACTTTCTAATAGTCGAAGGGACCTGCATGCAGCTTCGACAAGCACCGAGTATAGTTCCAATAACTTTGTGTTGCGGTGGATTATGGCAAGTGTGTCTACTCGTAGGGGCATACTAATACAAAATGCCGCTAAAAATTATACAGATTATACCGTCACCGGGCACACATATAATGGGTTATGTCCAAAATGGCTGCATGAATTTTATAAAAAGTAGTAGCAATATTGTAATTTAAGCAATATTGTAAGTTTATTAGTTCTGTTATCCTACTCTTTTTTATCTTTATTTTATTATTTACTAAGCTTTATTTTTCTTTTCTCTTTCACGTATTGTACACTACCCTTTTAATTTCTTTAACTCGCTATCCATCCAAAGGTTGTCTGGTAGAGATCGCTTTTAGCGATAAGGCCGCCTTTTGTACTATCTTTAAGTTAAGTCTCCTAATTGTATGTTTGCTTTTTTGTGTACAATAAAGAGTATTTGTATTGTATTGTAATTTTGAAAAAAAAAAATTGAAACTTGCGATGAAATGATGAAAGGCAACATAATCTTAGGTGCCAGCCGCCATGGCACAGCCAATTAAAGTCCTGGGCGTCTCGGACTAATATTATAAAGAGGAAGATTTTATAGCTTGTTTCATTGAATTGATTTATCACTTATATGGTCATTATATTATCCGAGTGCGGGAATGGGGAACTAGAAAACTACGAGTATATCACGCGGGCGATGTCGCGGTTATCAACTAGTAGTCTATATTTGTGTTACTAAATGTCTGCATTATATCACTTTTAGACAAAGTAAAGCAGGACCAATTTAGAATTATGCAAAAGTTGAACTTACGTTTCCTTTGTGTGGTCATCATTTTGACGGCAGTTTTTACAAGTTTATCAGACAATATGTCTTTTGTGGTTTTCATAACAACATTTATAGGCACTATTTCCTAAAAATTAACCCATTCAATTAACAACACAACACCCACTATTACAGTAACACGTCAATTAATAAAACACCTAAACTTATACTTTTGTATTTCAAAGCAGTGAGTTTGCTTAAACTATTCTTAAAATATTAAGAAAGAAATTATAAATAGATCACAAAAACTGATGTCATCGGCGGGATGTATTTATAATTTCTTTCTTAATATTAAACTTATACTACCTAAAAAAACCTTTTAAACCTTCTCTGAACTTTTACGAATATTTTGACTAAAATTAGGCAACTGGTCCAACCATTTGTTATGTTTAAAAAAGGAGAGAGGAGATAGAGATAGATAAGATAAGATTAGTTTCTTTGTAGAACATGTGTTATGAGTATCAATACATATTATTGTACATAGGTACTACAGATATTTTTGAAGTTATTTCAGTATCAACATGTTTAACCAAGAGTTTGGCACACAAATATTGTTATACCTACTTAAATAGGTGCTACATTGGCAATTTGTTCTTGTGATTTCACACATAATCAATAACTTCTAATGTCTACAATAAATAAAATTGGTCAGATACAATAATTATATTACAATTCAAGGTCAAAGTTTATCATTAACAAAGTCCATCATATTAAAGGAGATTCAGATTATTTGGCTGTTGGTTGATAAATTATAATCTACCTAATAGCGGACGCTTTTCGTTAAAACCTTCCTCGAGAACCATTCTATTAAATAAACCAGATCAATATCCTTTGCGTAGTTTTCAAGATCTAAGCATATATGGGACAGACGGACAGCGGGAAGCGACTTTGTTTTATACTATGTTAAGACACAACAACCGACTTCTAATTACCGGAATGGGACCAAATAATTGTCAGAATAGGGCCACTTGAGAAGTAGTAGCTTTGAATTAAAAAAAAAATTCCAAATTGGTTCAAAAACAAAAAAAAAATAAAAAAAAACATACAGTGAATCCAGAAACTTCAAGAAACTTCAGAAACTTAAAGGAAGATGTTTAGTTAGATTCTCAATAGGAATTCTTGTGCAATATCACTGACTTGACTGCTGGTTGATATAATTGGTGAGAAAAAAACCTTCAAACTTATTGACAGAAGGGAAATTTTATTATTAACAACACTTACAATATTGTTTGTGTTATACTTTTTTTTCTTGGTTGCCTGTTCTGGATTCATAGAATCAATGTGTTCTCCAATAGTGGCTTCTGCAGTAGTACCAGTCAGGCCTACATCTGAGGCTACGCCAAATAAATATACTGATGTGCTATCCAGATGGAAAGAAACTTGTCCTGATGCAATCTATAATAGATGTGTCAACATTAAGGGCACCATACGAAAATTTAATATTCAACAGAACCATTTGTACTGTTCGACAACAATTTCATGAATTTTATAGTATATTTCTTGTTTGGAGGTTCCCAATTTTTAACTCATCAAAGAAATTTAAAAACCAGACTCGCACACAAAGGTTTCCATACCAAAACTGCAAAAAACCACGTTTGTTGCATGGGAACCCCTTAAATGTTTAATATATTCTGTTTTTTTAGTATTAGTTGTTATAGTGGCAACAGAAATACAGCATCTATGAAAATTTCAATCTTCTAACTCTCACGGTTTACAAGATACAGCCTGATGACAGACAGACCGTTTGGGTATACAAACCTAATAAAAAGTAGACTATTATAGACTCGGTGTAAACTAATCTATCACTATCACTGACAAAAAAGTGATCATCTATATATATAATACGCCAGTGAAGCCGCTTCTCCTCCTAAACTAAGAGTCGCACAGTCAAGTGTGGCACACCGTTGGAAAGGTCTTGGTCTCAAGTGGTGCGATAAGATTAGAAATTTGACAAAAAGTAAAAAAAAAAAAGTATTACTTGCGCAGTTTGCGCTAAGGGTTGCTAGTTTAATATATAATAGATAAGTAAATGTAGGTAATAATAATATGTTTAGATGATCAAAATGTTATTTTACCTTTTTTCTCTTACTTTGCAAAACATTTTTGACGCCTGCAATTGTAGCTTCGCAGCTCAGAGGCAGGACAGTGTTTAGACGAAGATGCACAAATTGCTTCCACATATCATCATGATTCAACACTTCATATTTTGTCTCCTCAAACTTATCGTGTACCAGAAAGTGCGCTTTCATTTCTTTCTTTTCATTAATTATGACAACTAATGGATTATCTGTAATATCTACATCCTGAAAAAGTTACCTATATTATAAATTTAAAGATCTAAGTTATACTTTTACTTACTCAATATATTATGTAGGTTACATACAAGTACATTTTGTAAAATTTTAACATATCATAAGATAGTAGAAATCTCTAAAGTAAATAGGTTAATTTATAGCAGAGATTCTTCCAAGAATTTCTAATGTGTCCATAATTAAAAAGTAGGTTGTTTAGGAATATACATATACTACTTGTACCTCTCTACTCGACTGCCTCGGTGGCTCAGTGGTATGAGTATGCGACTGCCGCCCCTGAGGTCCCAGGTTCGATTCCGGGTCGATTCAAATTATTTGTGTGATCCACAAATGTTTGTTTCGGAGTTTGGGTATTTTCTATGTATAATATGTATGTATTTAGAAATATAAAAGTATGTTTATCAGTCGTCTAGATCCCATAACACAGTTGGCCTTTAGGGTAAGTAGTATCTAGTACAAGTTTTAGTCACCAGCGACACACTCTTGACAACTAATTAATAATAATAATAAATAAATATTATTGGACATTCTCACACAAAACATCTATCCGAAACTAAGCTACAAGCTTGTGATATGGAATCTAGACAACTGATAAACATACTTATATATTTCTAAATACATACATCCTACTAATATTATAAATGCGAAAGTTTGTAAGTATGGATGTTTGTTACTCTTTCACGTAAAAACTACTGAACGGATTTTGATGAAACTTTACAATAATATAGCTTATACATCAGAATAACACATAGGCTACAATTTATAAAGATACGGCGACGGGAACAATAATCACGCGGACGAAGTCGCGGGCGACCACTAGTACATATTATGGGGAAAACACCCAAACTCCAAAACAATCATTTGTGGATCCGGGGATTGAACCCGAAACTCCCAAGTCGAAAGCAGATGCACTACCAACCACCCTACCAAAGCATTCATTATCAATTAGATAAAATTGCTAGCTATAACAATGTAACTTAATAAGGCCTGTTTGTTTTACAAAAATTCTCTTATCTCACTGGCCTTACTTAAGTAAGTCATATACCAGCCATTTAAAACGCTTATTCCTGGATCATAGCACAAATAAAAATAGACTATCTATTTAATAATATGTTGCATCGGAACATTATGGTTGAATGTTATTAATTCTACATAATATGTGACAAGGAGTTTACTTGAAATATTTCTTTCATTCTTGTTCCTATGGTTAATGTTTCACCAAACTTGACAACTCCACATAATTCTATCTCAGCCGGCAGCTTTAGCAACAACTGTCTGAATGTATTCTTTTCATATTCAAATAAATCTAAGCTTAGTCCAACCACAAGCAATGTGCCATCGTACATGAGGCCGTACAGACATCCTGTACTTTCATCGGTCTCTATCTTAGACAGTCTCTGAAAGAAAAGTAAAGGAATTATAAGTAAAGAGCAATATTTTAGAAATGTGATTATGATTGGCCAGTATAGTGACGTATCATATTAAACTACCTAATTATTTATAAAAATCGTTTCCGTGAACTTTATTTTTAAGAACCACAAGTGTGGATAATGATTAAAAGCATATTTTTAGTGGCACATACGCTCATTATATATAAAAATAAAATAGTTTACCTCAATAACATAACTTGATATTTTTAGACGTGGTGACATTTTACATGAATAAATAATATTGCCATTTGTCAATGTCAAAACTATGCTAAAAATTTTTCTTTTTCGTTCAGGCTAAGGTCTTTGTCTATACCGCCAAAGGAAAAGTGTTTCGTTTTATAAGTCGTACATACTTTTTCTGGCATGACATATTTTAAATGATAACACCAATTGTCTGGAACACCCATGAAAAGAAAAGATTTCCGTTCATTTTGTCAGAATATTACTCCTTTGTAAACGAGGGGCAAACAGTCTTAATCTTGGACCCCGTATGCATGGGAAACACCACACCAATTAGAGGTATAGGCAATTAATAGTGACAAGTATATGTAATTGTATTATAATAATATGTTTTGTGCTGCCTAGGTATTTCTGTAGCAGGTATACTTATATTATTAAACAATTTGTAAAATTTTACAACATTTAGAAATAGTATAAATTGTAATCTAAAGTGAAACATTTTTTTAGTAAATCTGCCCATTTAAGGGACAGGCTAGATTCCCAAGACCTTACTGCCTTCTAAAGTAAAACAACAAATGGTGCTATTCATTTTTTATTTTTGCTATCAGCTTTGCTTTCGTAATTCTTAATGCACGTGTGGATAACATTTTCCACAAGTTGGGCACGTTTTTTAGCCATTTCCATTGGTTTATCTTCACAATCTTGTGAGACATTGTTACCACCAAATTTTTGAATACTACACAGGAAACTTTTATTGTAGCATAATACTAAATTAGCTCCAAATCCTCCACACATTTCTTCTTCATATGCAGATGGATCAACTAAAGTGACATTCCTGAAAATAAATTGTAATTATATGTTGCTTGCTTTGTATTTTGGGTATGATAAGTTGATAGCAATATGGCTCACCTTTGAATATATTTGTAGATAGAAAAACTTGTGGCAATAGGTAAACCATGAACTTTAAGTTTTGTTCTATCTGTGGTGTCTACTTTAATTTCCTCTGTTTCTTCATTATAGGTTACAGTGGGAAGAGTCACTAAAAAACAAAACATTAAGTCTAAATAAAATATTCACATTACACTATTACAGCATAATTTTATATGTTAGTCAAAGTTTCTGAAATGTCAACAAAGATATATTTTATTACAACATAAACTTACAGGATTTCAAGCTTGCCATCAAAGTAATGATACATGCATCCACCAGGCTACCACCGTTATCAAGACAGAGTATATCACAATATAGTACCCAAGCTAACTTATCTGGTACTATGCAAAGATCTGTTAAATCTATGCACTTGGAGTTGGTAACTATGTCAGATACTATATTGCTAGTAACTTGAGCACTGTCTGATGGCGGACCAGGTCTAAATCTTGATGAACACAATGGGGGAAGTTCTACATTAGTCACTAAAAATCCTTTATTAGGTTCCTCAGCTTTTGGAGTTGCCAGTTCCTATAAAGAACAGTTAAATATGTAAAAAATATACTCCATATTATGTGACAATATATAGAGAAGACGTAATCTTAATATTGAAACTTTGAAAAGGTACAAGCAAGCATTTCATAATGTATATTTATTAAATAGGTTAATTTGGCAGTGAGTGTATTCTATACTTCTAGTAATAGATAAAACCATTCCATACCAGCTTAATCCCACATATAACAGAAGTGTCTCCACATTTAATCAGTGCAGATGAATCTGCTGTTTTAATGGCATCAATATTTAACTTGATATTTCTGTGTTCAGTAAATGATCTCCCGTCAGGTCGTACGTCTTTGGATATGTAGTCGTTGAAGAATTTGACTGGATGTATTAGCCTAAAATGTAATGAATGTATGTAGCCATGCCAACACGTTTTATAATAATAATAAAATAATAATATGATAACAGCTTACTTATATACTTCACCCATTTCTATGTTTAATAAGTTATCTATGCGCAGAGTGATACAAACAGTGTCGCTAAACTGAGATTTAAATATTATAAGAATAATAACAACAACACAACACAACGTGTTTAACAAACAACGTGTTTTAAACCATAGGTAGGTACCATTTATTTACCCGGAGGTTTTAACATTTACGGTACGTCAGTTTGACACTGACATTAAACTTGACTTTGACATAACTGCCTGATCCGGGATGGGGTACCTATAAATATTATTTTAGTCAATCCCCGAGGCCCGAACGACGGGCGTATAAACCGATTAGGACAAAACTAAATTGAAAATGCCCGAGAGCTATTTCTTATGTTGGTAAAGTTTCAACGAATTTTAAATCTATAACAATTGCAGCTAAGAGCTTTCATTTGCAGACAACTGATGTTATAAGGAGTAGGGATCGTAATTCCCACCAAGATTTTAGCAATCCATCCCAAGTCAACCTCACCTGCAAGTTCTGACCACGGTTGTAACGTGAACATTTTGTTTCTTTATTTTTGTCGAGGCTTTTGTCCATAAGGGGCATATCAGTACGACTTGTGTTTTGTAAATTGAATGTATTTTTTTTGTATAGCAATTCTAGCATAGAGGTGTCAAAGTGGATTGATTGATAGAAATAATGACATTTCGTTTTTGACGTTTGACGTTTCTTTTAGATTTGGTTTTGGTGCACGAAACTCGAAGGTGTGTGTTTTTATAAAATAATCGTAATGAATCATGTTAAATAAACACCGGTATCACAATATTTAATTGGGATTTATTGCCTTAATGACTCCTTAAAAATATCGAAGTATTATTTTGTGTCATAATTGCAGATAACAATGGCAAAACCTAAGGGAGAGAGGAAAGGCAAATCTGCCATCAACGAAGTGGTTACTCGTGAATACACTGTAAACCTACATAAAAGGCTTCATGGTGTAGGTTTTAAGAAACGTGCTCCTCGTGCGATCAAGGAGATTCGTAAATTTGCAGAGAAACAGATGGGAACTCCTGATGTTCGTGTAGACACTCGCCTAAATAAATACCTCTGGTCAAAGGGAGTCAGGTAAATGCTAATCTAATGCTTATAATTACCTAATTTTAATAGATTCAAGTGTCATTTATGGTGTAAATACATATACATAATAATAATATATTTTAAAGGTATATAAACAATGTCACGAGTTATTAAATATTTGTTACTTACCAGTTTATCACCAGTAACTAACTGCTAGTGCTTCTTGCCAAAGTAGTAATCAATGTATTCATACAGTAGTTGTTATTGTAATAAAGATAAGCAAACTAAAATACATCAAAACTAATGAAATTTAAATCTGGACTTGCGTACCTATGCATAGTTTTATAGAAGTTTACAGTGTGGGGTCTTCATTACCAGTGCTTAGACTGGGGAAATGTAGTCAGCTAGGGCTTAAAATATATATTAATATTTCTTATTAGGATGAAAACTATTTGTAAACAAATCATAATAATGTGGGAAAGATTACCTATTATTATTTTATTAACAGATTTATAAGACTGGCTGTAAACATACAAATATACAGGGTGTAAGGTTTTACTATTAGATTCTGTGGAACAGATTTCTCAGTCCCAATTTCATTGGGAATATATAAGTACTATATTTGAATGTCTCCTGTCTTATTTAGGAAATATCTATTTAATGCTAATTCTAATACTGCTTTCGAAGCCTTAATGCACTGTACTGTATTTCTTATTGTCATTAAAGTTGCCACTACATTAGGCCAGTTTGCTTCAATATTAGCAAAATTATTAATGGTTATTGTTAAACGAGTACAATTAATTGAAACTTATCATACATGGTAAAAACTCAATACCTCGGCTCCTAAACTCTTTCATCTATTTAATGATTTTTTCTTTTCCCTTTAGATGTCTTATACATACTTTTATTCCCATTATAATGATATGTATTTATCTCTGTTTGTTCAATAGTATTTATGTTTATTTAATTTATGTAGGTATATCTCTTCTCTTCTTTCATAACTCTGTATCTTTCTTTAATCATACGCCAATAACTATCCACTTTATATTTCACTTCTGTCTACTTAAGTCCATCCTAAGGTTGCCTGTAAGAGATCACTCTTGGTGATAAGGCCACCATTTGTACATACTAAATTGATAACAAGTTTCTGTATATTTATTGTATTGTATTGGTGTACAATAAAGCATATTCTATTCTATTCTACATTATTTTGTACTAGGTACTGGTAGGATTCATTCTTGTAGGTACTACAGGCATACAAACTTAAATACATTCAAGTTTCAATAGATGTATTACAGCATCTATGTTGGTGAAATTTTCAGGCAATATAAATGTATGTCTTATAAGCCCATCCCATGTTTGTATTTATTCCTATACATAGTGAAATATATTACTCAATACTGCTATACCTCAATTCACATAAAAAGAATGCTCAGCCTCAAGCTGCACAGTAGGCGATTTATCTATCTATATTTATTTATTTTATTTTATTTATTTATTTATTTACTTTTGAAGAAGGCTTACAGACTAATAACAATTTTGTTGTGATGAAAAATATATACAAATATTGCTTACAACAAGCCTCCATAGGTAGGAAATAACATATTATAACCTTACTAAATACAATATAAAAACAAATCACTAAATACAAATCACTAAATACTAAATACAATATAAAAAAAAAAACCAATCTGAGCACCGCATCCCACACCCTCATAGAAAGAATAACAGAAAAAGAAAAAGCAAAACAAGGCAAAAAAAAATTAAAAACTGTACTACCGCATCTCACATCGTATCCGTGAAAAATGGTTCCGCTAAGAGCCATCTCACTGTGCTTGCCTTAGTGCAAAACAGATCAAATTGCAAGTCGGAAGGTAGTTCATTGTAGCTGCGTGCACTCCGCAGTAAAAAGGAATTACGCCTGTAATTAGTGTTTGCGAATGGTGTATTTAGCAAAGGTCGTAGTCTAAGACCAAGCTGGTTTGTCCGCAATCCAATTTTGGACAGAGCCTCGGGACAGTCTATTGTGCCATTAGCGACGTTAGTAAGAAAACAGATGTCACTTACGTGTCGCCTTTGTTCCAGAGGGAGGAAGTGATAGCGTTGGCAACGCTGATTATAATCGTTCGAATGTTGTCGTGTCCTGTAGTCCAAATACCGAAGAAACTTCTTCTGGATACCCTCAATACGTGACTTATAGACCTCGTATTGAGGGTTCCAGACCTGTGACCCGTATTCCAAATGACTACGCACAAAAGAGCAATACAAGACCTTCACAGGCTTTATTGTACTGAAACACGCTGTAGTTCGCTGTATGAAGCCTAGAGCTTTTGAAGCTTTGCTGACGATATAATCTATATGTTAGTCATAACTTAATTTATCGTCTTGTATGACACCAAGATATATGGTGTTAGCACGAGTAAGAGCGAGAGTACCGATGCGCAAACATATCTCTACCACTTCCGCCCGGCATTCTTTTTATGTGAACATCAGTATACTCCCCATATTGTTCAAAGCATGTTCACACACATCTTATTCAATGTTTATTTTGTTTTCAGGAATGTTCCTTTCCGTGTCCGCGTCAGGTTATCCAGAAGACGCAATGACGATGAGGATTCTGCACACAAACTGTTCACACTTGTGACCTATGTACCCGTAGCATCTATCAAGGGCTTGCAGACAGAAAATGTCGACGCTAGCCAAGAATAAACTCTAAGCTTAAGCAATTACTGTATTTTCTTTCCTACCCTTAAAACTAAATCTAAATGGGACATAATTGTGATAATCAGTCAACTCGTGAGTGGTTGGTACAATCCAACACAGAAATGTCGGGGGGCAATCAGCATCAGCAAGCAGCATCAGCAAGGAAGCAGCATCTTAATAATCATCAGTTAAGGGCAATTCACACATCAGTGAAGCCTCAGCGATGCCTCAGTTCCAACACAGTACTCAATACTGAACTGAGCCAGTACTGTGTCCGAACTTAACCTTCACTGATGTGTGAATTTTTGAGTTTGGCGTTTTATAATACTCATCATGCACGTGCAGACTCATCATGCATGTTGGCATTACGTGGGACCAACGAAATAACTAGCAAAGTGTGGGTGTGTAATGTTCCTCTGCCTACCCAACGAAATTAGCAAAGTGTGGGTCTGCCTACCCCTTCGAGGATATAGGCGTGATGTATGTCATCTAGCATAATAATATTAATTTTGTATAATCTAATGGTAATGTGTACCTACCTATACCTACACGTGGGTATTGGGAAATTGGGAATGAGAACAATTCCACGCGGATGTAGCCGCGGGCGTGGACAAGTAGGTAGGTATAGGTACCTAAACTATAAGTAGGTATCTACTCAATAGTATATAGGTCGATCTATAGGTAGGTATTAACCTACCTATAGATCGATAGAGAAGAACTGTCTGTCCTGAAAATGCGATCAGGGTATTTTATACGATAGTTAAGGGAATTCTAAACGAATTAAAACGCGATTTTAAGCGTTGTATTTTAAAGGAGCGCTTTGCTGGTTACATGGTTTAAAACCAACAGTGTTCAATAGAACATCGTTGGTTTTAAACTGTATATTCTCCGTGTATACCCTTTTAGACCAGTGCCGATAATTTCTGAAACCAAAAAAAATCATAGTAGGATGAAACCCATTACAAAAGGACGAGAATATAAAAATTAAGGGAAAAATAATTTACGGTCGATCTGAGGTCGGGAAGTGGAAAGGGGTGAGTTTTTAAGGGTAAAAATGGTTTATCTCGATTTCCGGCAAAACTACAAGTCCTATGGAAAAAAAGTAAATGACAAAGTTTGTATTTTCACTTTTTTCACATAACCTCAAAATTAATGTGAAAAATTCAAATAATCATGTTTTTGGTTTTTTATTTTTATCTTATGCAAAACAATTTTTTTTTTCACGAAATTTGGTGAAAACTTACCTTTTTATGTCTCAAAGACTCTTAAAGACCTAATTTTGACTTAAAATCGAAAAAAGCACCCTAATTTTCAATCAAAAATTCTCACGTCAAAATATCAGCTTTTTAAAAAAAGTCGGGAAGTTTTTTGTTCGTTGAAATCTCTTCTTTCTGATAATGTAAAAATATATATACATTACTTTGGTAAATGTTCTCAGAAAATGCAAAGAAAAGAAAAAAACTCGAATCCGAAATTTTTTTTTTAATCACTATGTACAGTTTTGAGGTTGAACCTTTGTAAAATTTACACTTTAATTACTTGAAAAACGTAAGATTCCATGTTACATTGATAAACAAAAAATACAAATCAAAATATACCTACTACTATAATTAACAACCAAATAAGTTAATTTTTAATAAGACATTTACTATATTTTGAGAAAGTTGTAGAATATTCTTTAAATGATAATACAACACTTTAATTACTTGAAAAACGTATTCAAGTAATTAAAGTGTAAATTTTACAAAGGTTGAACCTCTAAATTGTACATAGAGATTAAAAAAAAAATTTCGGACTGAGTTTTTTTCTTTTCTTTTTATTTTCTCATACCTCAGATCGACCGTAAATTATTTTTCCCTTAATTTTTGTTATATTCTCGTACTTTTGTAATGGGTTTCATCCTACTATGATTTTTTTTCACTTTTTACCATTTTCAAAGGCTTCAGCCCTAGTCTATTTAGGTATATTCGTTGCATGATATTGTTAGGTATAAAATTTGGTATACCTACCTACAAATGATGAATGAAATGGCCTAATTGAACACATGGCTTTCTTTTATCCCAGTAATAGCATTCTGAATACGTAAAGAATTGCAATATAAAATCGAAGTGCAACTACAATTTCATTCAAATGCTATTTACATGCAATTCCATTAGCATTTTTGTACATAAAGTGCTGAATTGCAAAGGCAAGTACGTAGGTAGGTAGGTAGGTACCTACCTAGTCTAAATAATAACTTAAGTTTATCGGGTAGCTGCAACACTGGTGTAAATAAAGTTGGTGACACAAACGGTAGAAAGTCACGCTACACTATCACCATATACATCCCGCAAAATGTTCGTTATTTATGTTAGCAGTTACCACTTCACGAAACAAACTTAGTTTTGCCAGGGTATTTGTAAGTTTTACTGTCTTCCTAACTAACATGATGGCTATACCTACTCGTATAATGTAGTATTGTACTTGTACTGTGTTTAGGTAGGAACGTGTCGGACAGAAGCTACTTCAATCTGAATAGTTGTTTATGTAGAATACTTACCTACCACGCCTGTTTCCCGAAACAGTAGGCACAGATATAATAGAGGTGTTGACGTACGCTGCCTTTTTACTGGTAACTATGTTGTTCCCACAATAATAGAGGGGAATGAATAGGTAGGTACTACAGATGCCTCATCTCATACACAAATAAATGGCGCCGTTCTTACGCAGATTTACCTAAGCCTAATATCTACGTATATTTCCCGCATCATCATTATTTTAGCCATTGACGCTCACTGCTGGGCATGGGCCAACGAAAGCCTCAACATTCTGTACTGTGCTGTCCGCATCTAGTGGCTTCCCGCGACGGTGGTTGCCGTCGTCGGTCCACCGTATGGCAGGCCTACCACAATACCTACCACACACTGCGTCTCCCAGTAGATAGATACGCGTGCGCGACTCGAGGACTTGTTGGCCCCGGCTGTCAGTCCTGCAGGCGATGTGCCCTGTCAACTGCAACTTGAACATGGCGACTCTTAGGGCTAGGTCGGTGATCATGGTCCTTCTTTGGATCTCGTCATTACGGTTTCCTTCAGCCTATTTCCCTAGCGACTGAAATTTCCATAATATTCCTAATAGATGGTTGTGTAGATTAAGCGTCGAAAGATGGTTAATACACATTAGGTACCTACCTGCCTACTATATACTGTTCTGTATTCGTGTACCTATGTACATGAATACAGAGCTTGTACAAGGTACCTACTAATAGAAGTAAACCACACAGGCATTGCTAGCAGTAGACTAAAGGGATAGATATTATTAGAATACATTAGAATCCATTAGTATGTATTCTAATAATACCTTATACCATATTACCTTATGTATTCTATTAATACATTAGTATGTATTCTAATAATACGTATGCCTTTACACAAATATAACATTACGCTTGTTTCTTGTAAAAGGTGCCAGTAGCAAGCTTATATGCCCACATTTCGACAGTTAGTTTTTTAGTCCCGCGTAATAGTATTATTCTAGCATGCAGAATGATCAGAAATTGACGGCCCAGGAGCTGCGGGCACCAGCTGATCTATAAATGATTTAGGTATACCTACTACAGTTCTTTGGGCTATAGATATACCGTGTACCTACTTGTATTATATCGGTGGTACTTAAGGCACCACCACACTCACGTCACCAGTTTAGGTACTATACTGAATAATGTCGATTCGTAGAAAATAGTTCTACGAACGATCATGCTACGCTGGGCTACGTAGCTCATATTACTATCTACTTAACTATACATGGGGCACACTAAAAGTTTTGCACTTCTAGCTAATCGGAACTATTTGAATTTCGAATGTTATATTTTTTTAAACGTTGCAACCTTCTTAGTAATAAAAAAAACAATTGGCGGGAAATCATTTGTCATTTGTTTTTTATCACACATCAAAGTTCTACGTATGCAACGAAAATGGAATTAAGTCGAAAAGATTTTAGAGCGATGATTTTTTATGATTTTAAAGTTCTCTCTCTCCGCAAGACTGTGCCGCTCGTCTTCAACATGCTTTTGGGAGAGAAGCACCTTGTTTGAGCACCGTGAGGAGATGGTTTGCTGAATTTGAGAGAGGTCGAGTTTCTTTACATGCCGAATTTCATGAATGGCGGCCTTCAACTGCCGCCGTCAACGAAAATAATGTGGCTACTGGTAAGCAGTTAATTGAAGAAAACCCGCGGATTACCTATGAGACAATTCGAGGACTATTGGGGATTGGTATGAGTCAAATCCAGAAAATTTTACACGAAGAATTGAAAGTTCGGAAACTTTTTTGTCGTTGGATCCCTCATGAACTGACAGCGGAGCAGAAGCGGGCTCGCGTGGAATGGTGCTCACAGATGCTACTGAAGTACGGCCACGGACATTCTACTGCTGTTTATATCATTGTCACAGGAGACGAAACGTGGATTTATTGTATTGAACTTGTTATTATATACTTATTGTTTTGAACCCGAAAAAAAACAGCAATCTTGTGAATGTGTGTTTGAAAATGAGAACAAGCCAATAAAAGTGAGGCAGGCGAGAAACGTTGGTAAAAAAATGATCGCGTTTTTTTTCTCAGCTACGGGTCCCATCTGCACAATTCCACTTGAAGATCAAAAGAGTGTTAATGCCGAGTGGTATTCTACCATTTGTTTACCCAGAGTGTTAGAAAAAGTTCGCGAAAGATGACCCAAAAGCCGCGCTCTCCTACATCATGACAACGCTTCTCCACACACGGCCAACAAAACAAAGTTATTTTTAGCTTCCGAAAAAGTACAACTCGTCACCTATCCTACGCATAGCCCCGACCTAGCACCCTGTGATTTCTGTATTTTCCCCAAAATCAAAGACTTGATGAGAGGTTTCACTTTTACCAACTCCGAAGAGTCAGTGATAGCGTTCAATCAGCACGTAGAAAACATGTCTTCAGATCTGTGGTCCTCCTGTTTTAAAAAATGGTTCGATCGCATGAAAATATGTTTAAAATGTAAAGGAGAGTATTTTGAAAAGCAATAAACATAATATTTTGGTTTTAATATGTTGTTTTTTTAAGTTACGCAAAACTTATAGTGTGACCTACGTATAAGTTACGTTTATTTACCCAAGTACTTACTTAATGAACATTTCCGAACGATAACTAATCTATAGGTAGGTAGTACCTAGTGAACTTTAAGCTCACACTAATACGTGTTAATGTCTGTTGTACCTACTAATTTAGCCTAATGCCGTCGTTAAACTAAGTGGGATCCTGAAAGATTTGAGAGTAACTATCTACCCTATTCCCTATTCTGTGCTATAATGCTAATAGGCACCTACCTTATAATTTTCCTGTTCTAGTAGCAAATGTCCCTACTGACATTTGACATCGGCGCATTTAGGACAAGATTAGCTGAACCGGCTGACAAAACATATGAGGAGATAATTTAGCGATAGGTGACCTTCAGTGAATTACAGTGGGAGATATGAGAAGGGGATTTTGTCAGGAAGGCAATGTTGTACATATTTTAAACGGCTATGTCCCGTCCGCATAAAGGCGTTATTCATTAGGTCGCGTGGAGACGGAGAGAGTTATGTCCTGGCGATAGCGATGAGCTTTTAACTGCCTAATGGAGAGATTCACTGCGACATCTTGGGCTCACCACTCAGCCGCTGAACATTAAGCATGTGGAATTTACCAGATAACAACTATCAACAATTAATGAATCGTAGAACGGTTAAAGAAATCGAGTGCAATAAATTTATATTATAGTAGTATTTTATAGGTGTTGATAGTTCGGCGACATCGTGTCGCTACATGGAATTCACGAGCGCGAAGTATTGAACTACGTGAAAACTTTTTCAATAAAACATCAGAGGCAACATTTCGGAGTGTGGTGCTTCTCGTATGTTTACGGTCTGAGAGCCGCTGCTCGATCCTCTACACTCAAAACAATCTAAATCGAAGATATCGATCAAATTGTAGAGCCACCGAACACCATGTGTGGATTGTACAAAACAATTGAAATTATAACCCAATTTTCATTTAGGCCGAAGCTTAGGGCGCTATTTTGTAACGTAATTCGATATATTTCTTCATAAATTGGATTTCAATTTAATTTGTGTATTATTGAGATTGTATTGGTAGGTAGGTATATATCATTATCCCAGATAATTATCCCAGAGTCTGGAACTTGTGCGGTAAATGGCAATAGGCTCGCCCCCTATTACATGGGACCTAACATAGCTGGCGAGATGTGGGTGTGTTTGCACACCTCTGCCTACCCCTTCGGGGAAAAAGGCGTGATGCTATGTATGGTAGGTAGGTATTGTGTCTAGGTACACACCCAAACTTAATCCCACCTAAACTTAAAAACATGGCTTTACATAGGTACTAACTTACTCCTAGGTTCTTATTACTTTTTATTCCATTGAGGAATATCGACTGCGATAAAACAGTTATTAACGGATTTGAATAGCGAGTTTTCTATTACTCATTGATGTCTATCAGTAGATAATATCTATCACCTACATACTGAGTTACATCAAGTAGGTACCTACCTACCTATTTGTGCATTGAAAGCTAGTTCCTAGGAAAACTCTACACCAACCCTATACCGTCTGGTCAGCGTGATATACATATGTAGGCTGAATTGTCCCCCTCTTTGGAGTCAGTGGGCGTCAAATGTGTTGAAATCATGATGATGATAATGAAGCTATTATTGCAAACCTTTAGTTGCTGATATTGTATATTAGTGTGTCGATTAATTACTTATTTCATTAGGCATAACGTACATACCGTAGATGTGTACCTATTATTTCAATTTTGTTTGCCAAGTAATGTGAGCAAAGCACTTCGCTGGCACGGTGATTATCAGTGGAATTTAAACTGGAAGGTAAGTAATCACAGTAGGTATTCATTATCAAATGAATTCCAAGTTTAATCGAGTAAAGTAACAGAATAACCAGCTCCTAATGGATTGGTACAAGTGATTCGATACTATTGTCGTTAGAAGAAACAATTAGGTCGGGATTACTGTTGCGGTACGAGGTTTTATGTCACATCGAGCAATCGACTCGATACTCGATACACGACCGAATATTGTACTCGATTCATACGATACACTGTGACCGTAGTAGTAGATTGATGTAAATTTCCCATCTCTTTATGCAACTCTCGACGGAGATACGACATCGAATCGGTGCCGCGACATGAGAGCATTCTGCTCCCATAAGCTGTTATAGCAGTTATAGTATCGAGTTGCGCCTTTGTTACGGATATCTGCACTTCAATGTTCTGACGATAGCGCGGCCCAATCGCAAAGCGTTCTCTACTCGTTAAGATTCTTTTAGCGCGAGTTGCTGTGGGAATAGGATAGTCTATGTGCAGCATAGTTGTATTGTGCTAAACAAATAGTTTTACTGCGATTGTTTTATTGATAGGTACAATATTCTTGGTTTGATTATGAACCGAACACTAATATTATGGGTAATTAGTGCAAAATAAAGAAAAGATACATTATGAAATGACTCACTTGTACAGATATTCCACAATTTTTTAATTATTAGTAGGACCTGACCTGTTTCGCTCTATGGCATCTTCAAAGGTGCTCCACACTTATTCACATCACATATTTTAAAAAACATTTCAAATACTTTGTGTTAAATAATCGTGAAGCTAACACTGGCCTCCATACTTGATTATAATATAAAACAAAAACTAATGTGGGTACATATAATACAAATATAATACATATAATACATTTTTGTTTTATATTATAATCAAGTATTTATTTATTACTACTTGTATAGATGTAAAGTACGACGGCCTCAGAGCAAAAAGGCAGCATTTGTATGGATAAGAACGTTTACTTTAGTGAATTAAAATGGATTTGCTTCTGACACAATGCTTAACGAATTGCCGTCCTAAAAATCCCATAAACTATTAATAATCATTACGCATACCTTTTGCTTAAAATATGCTTATTATAAGGCACATTTTTATGCTGTATTTCTGCTACAAATGAATGTTAAAATACGAAAATAATTGTGGGCATTAGTGGGGTCATGTAATTTAATTGCACGCGGGTACAATTGATATTTATGGCTGCCGCATGTTTTACCAACACATACAATAATTGGCCAGTTTAGCAAAATTTACGTCTGCCGGCTCAGAATCTACATATCTGGATACTTTACCTATATGTAAAACCAAGACGTCGGTAGATAGGTATCTACCTACTTAGAAAGACCAACATAGATAGGTATGTACTTAGAAAGACGATATACTATAAGTAGGATCAGACATGGGTTGTACAATTTTAAACTTACCATATCTCTATCTCTATCACTATCTGTGAAAATGACATGATCATTTACACTACAATTTTTATTAAAATACTTACCTAATGTAAATGAATTAGAAAGAGGGTAGATCGAAAGGGGTTCATCAAACAACAACTAGGACGTCGCTGCTGTAGTAAATCCGTCAACACGGCAAACGCTGATCAACTCATGAAAAAATCTGAACAACTTGCAGTAGTGCGAAGTATCGGAAGCTCGGTTTTAGTTGTAACTTGAACGAAATGTCGGGTAACGAATAAGTATCTATACCTATCAGTTATGAATAGTCGGTATGTCTATATAAATATGTGTGTAAATAACACAAATAAGTCTCAATGACAATAAAGAAAAGAAACCTTAGGTTCAGTCAATTTTACTGCGATTAGTAAAAACGCCTGTAAAGTACTTATTGATTCCAGTCTAAAAAGATTAGGTTCGCAGAGCCATTACTCAACAGCCATTAAAATTCGAAGATGGTACGAATAACAATAAGGCCTTTAAGAGAGCGGATGCCCAGCGCGTCGCGCGGCTTGGTCAGGAGCTCACTTCCCATCCCACGGGCAGCCGTGGATTCTGGCAACTGGCCAAAGCCGTGCCATCTAACTTTTGTCAGCCCTCGCTGCCACCGCTGCGTTACCCAGATGGAACACTGGCTCACAAAGCCCAAGAGAAAGCGGATATGCTCGCAGACCTCTTTGCGGCTAATTCCCGGGTCGACGACCGTGGCCTGCAGCCCCCCGCCATCGCCAACTGTGGCCACACAATGCCTGATATTGCTATCAGGCAATGTGATGTACGGGCAGTGCTGCGGTCACTCGACACGCGGAAAGCCAGTGGCCCTGACAGTGGTGCTACGAAAATGTGCAGCTGAGTTGTCTCCAGTATTAACGCGTCTGTACCGCCTGTCATACTCTTCAGGGCTCGTGCCGGAGGTCTGGAAGGAGGCGAACGTACAACCGATCCCCAAGAAAGGGGATCGGTCCGATCCAGGCAACTATCGACCCATAGCTGTCACCTCAGTCATTTGCAAGGTGCTTGAGCTCCTTATAAATAAGCAGCTCATGCAATTCCTAGAGGATCACTCGCTAATCAATGATCGACAATACGGCTTCAGGCCAAAGCGATCAACGGGTGATCTTCTGGCATTCGTAACGCATGTCTGGGGTGGGGCTATGGAAAGGCACGGCGAGTCCTTGGCTATTAGCCTGGACATCGCCAAAGCCTTCGATAGGGTCTGGCATGCTTCGCTCCTTTCCAAGCTTCCGGCATATGGTCTACCTCCTCAACTGTGCAGCTGGATTGCCAGCTTTTTAAACGAGTGCCGAGTGCGGGTCCTCTGCGATGGCCAGGCTTCTCGCTTCTTGCAAGTGAATGCCAGGGTACCGCAGGGGTCCGTACTATCACCAACTCTCTTTCTTCTGCATATCAATGATATGCTATCCCTCGGGAACATTCATTGCTATGCAGATGACAGCACACTGCACGGGAGTTACTCGGTTCGTCCGACGGCGGGGCGATCTGAGATTGAGGAGAAGAGACGACGACTTGTGGCTGATCTCGACCGTAACCTCGACAGTATCTCTCAATGGGGTACCGAGAACCTGGTCGAGTTCAATGCCCGCAAAACACAGGCGTGTGCATTTACTGCGAAGAAATCCCCTTTCCTTCCCCTACCCTCTCTTCAGAATGCATTATTACCAATGAAGGACAACGTTGATATCCTTGGCATAGACGTTCGTCGAGAGCTCAATAATAAAAACTACATCGAAAGATGTATAGGGCTAGCTTCGCGGAAACTAGGAATACTGAATAAGGTAAAGAGATTCTTTACACCGGACCAGAGGTGTCTGCTGTACAAGACGCAGATTAGACCCTGCGTCGAATACTGCTCTCACCTCTGGGACGGCTCCGCGAAGTATCTGCTGGACGCTTTCGACGCTATGCAGCGACGGGCTATCCGTATTATAGATTGTCCGGAGGTAACGGGAAGCCTTGAGCCGCTAGTTCAGCGCCGAACAATAGCTTCCTTGGCCGCATTCTACCGTATTTACCACGGCGAGTGTTCTGAAGAGCTCTTCAATCTGATCCCACCCTCTTCCTTCCGATCCCGAACGACTCGTGCCGGGCAGAGATGCCACCCCCACACAGTGGATAGCATGTTCGCGAGAACCGAACGTTTTAAACGTTCGTTTCTCTGCCGAACGATAGTGGCCTGGAACGCCCTGCCTGTGCACGTGTTTCCTCCCACATATAATCCTGGGTTCTTTAAGTGGAGCGTGAAGAGGCACATCAGTAGGTCGTCAAGTTGAGGGCCACTCTCAATAGTAATGTGTGCTGTGAGAGTGGCCCACAATCGCTAGACGTCGTCACGACTTACCACCAGGCGGGCGGCGTCAATTTGGCGAACCAAACATAAAAAAAAAAAAAAAAATACATTGGTTGTGAGACGTAGTAAGCATTATTCCATCACGTTTGTGGTCGCTATAAGGAGTTACAAGTTCTTCGAAATAGTTTTCTAGTACATACCTACCTAGGTTTTATTATTTTTGCTCTTTATAAAAACGACAGCTTTGGTTTTTGGAATAACGGCCACACTTACCCATTTATGTGCATTTATATCTCAAACTTCTAGCCACGTTGGAGTTATTTTGGATAGGAATCAAAGAAGAATCAAAGAATCAATTTCATTTATTCAGTTTAGGCACATAAAGAGCACATATGAATGTCAAAATTTTACAATTTTGTCAAGTAATATTATAAAAATACTAAATTAAGTAAGTACATAAATAACCATTAGAAAATGATTCTTTCGCTGGTTCGGTAATTTGGTTCTCCTGAGAAGAGACCAGCAAGAAACTCAGGTAGATTATCCATTTTCTTTTTTAATATTGTTTTGTTTACATTGTTACAATTAGTTTCTATTGTATTATACGAGTGGCCAACAACAGAAGATTAGGGTGACCATGCATTTTTATCATTAAGATATTCGTCTACATTATAGTAGCCTTTCATCATCAAACATTTTTTAACTACTATTTTAAACTTATTAAGAGGCATGTCAACCAAATCCTGAGGAATTTTATTATAATTTTTTATACATTTGCCAACAAACGAATTACCAACTTTATGAAGTCTAATTTTTGTCATTGCCAATTTATTTTTATTTCTTATATTAAAATTATGGTTATCGGAATTTTTTTTGAATAGATCTATGTTCTTCCGTACATATAAGATGTTGTCGTAAACATATTGAGAAGCAACTGTTAAAATATTAATTTCTTTAAATAATTCTTTCAGCGAGTCACGGGGTCCGAGTCTATAGATTGCTCGTATAGCTCGTTTCTGTAATATGAATATTGTCTCAATATCGGCAGCTGAGCCCCACAGCAGCAGACCATATGACATAACGCTATGAAAGTAGCTAAAATAAACTAATCGTGCCGTTTTTTCGTCAGTCAGAGACCTTATCTTTCTAACCGCATAGGCAGCTGAGCTAAGTCTTCCTGCCAAGGCTGTGATATGAAGACCCCATTGTAGTTTACTATCTAGAGTTATCCCAAGAAAAACTGTGGTATTGACTATTTGAACTAATTCATTATTCATAGTAATATGAGTATCCACCTGTCTAACATTGGGCATAGTAAATTTTACACATTTTGTTTTCTTCGCATTGAGCAGCAAGTTGTTACTTGTGAACCAATGCAATATTTCCGAAAGGGTATTATTTACATCGTCAAGTGCTACTTTTTGTCTATCACTTTTAAAAATTAATGATGTGTCATCAGCAAATAATACTATCTCACAAAGATTTTTAGTGAAATAAGGAAGATCGTTTACGTATATTAAGAATAAAAGGGGTCCTAATATAGAGCCCTGGGGTACTCCCATGACTAATGAGGCGCCAGAAGAGTCGGTGCCATTAATGTTTACTTTTTGTACTCTACCAGTGAGGTAAGACTCGAGTAAGCCAAGTGAGCTGTTCGAAACACCATAATAACCTAATTTTAGTAGCAAAGTCCCATGATCAACACAATCAAAAGCTTTTGATAGATCACAAAATATACCAATAGCATCCTGCTTTTCCTCCCAAGCATCAAATATATGTTTCACAAGTGCAACTCCTGCATCCGTTGTGTTCCTGCCTTTAGTGAAACCAAACTGTTTGTTATGAAGTAACTTATTGTCTGTAAAATGTGAAAGCAATTGATTAAATATTATTTTTTCAAAAATTTTACTGAGTGATGGGAGTATGGAAATAGGTCGAAAATTTGAAGGATCACTTTTGTCTCCTGCTTTAAATAAAGGATTGATTTTACTGTACTTCATAAGATGAGGAAACTGATTTTCATCTATACATTTATTGAATATGAATGCAAGGTGAGGTGCTATAGCGGGCACTATTGATTTTATTATATTAGTTGAAATGCCCCAAAGATCCTCGGTATTTTTTATATTTAGTTGTTTAAAAGTTTTAAGTATAGTGACAGAGTCAATATACTGAAAATCAAAGTTAATTCTACATTTATCAACACTAGATTTAAGAAGAGAATTGGCTACGTTTTTTGACGAATTTAACTTATTTGTAGTGGTGATTGGAACATTTGTGAAGAAAGATTCAAATGCATTGGCCACTTCAGAATCAGTTTTAATATGTTTATCATCTATTTTTAACTCGAAGGATCGATCACGTGACTTTGCTTTACAAGTTTCTTTGTTAATAACATTCCATATTGCCTTCGTTTTATTATCAGATTTTTCAATTTTAGCCCGTATATAATTAGATTTAGCTGTTGAACATACTTTTTTGAATAGTTTGGAGTACTTTTTAATCTGTTCAATTACTTGTGGCTCATTAGTAGATGCCTTTGTCTCGTATAATTCATATAATTTCCTTCTACTTTTATAGATTCCAGGCGTAGCCCAATCACTAAATTTTATTTTAAATTGATTTACATTTATTGTTTTTTTAGTGAAAATGTTATCACATTCGTATTTGATTACTCCGAACAAATCTCCGTAATGATCATTCGGGTGTTTATCATTATTCAACTCCAAAAGAGGTACTTTATTCTTAATGTTTTCTTTAAATTTTTCTAATCTATAAGTTGTGATTGGTCTACAAACAATATTTTTTGATAATGGAACATGTTGGAACTTAAATCTAGCTAACTGACCTGCATGATCTGAATTTACAAAATGTATTATAGATTTCTCATCTACATCGCTGTTAGAAAAAATATTATCTAAGCAGGTAGCTGATGTGGCTGTGGTGCGTGTTGGTTCACAAAAAAGATTTTGTAAGTTAAAAGATTTAAAAAGGTTGAGGAACCTTAGCGCGTTCTGAGAGTTTTCTAAAATATTAATATTAAAATCGCCACATACAACTATAGTCTTCTTACATTTACATACCTTTTTTAAGGCTTCCTCCATAATGGACTCAAACAGGTAGTAATCTCCAGAAGGAGGTCTATAGACGCTAATAATAATATATTGTTCTAGCTCTGCACATGATAGTTCAATATTTCGCTCACTTGTGAGTGCTACTACGTCTCACGGAACCAAGTGAACCGCACTGTGTCTTAAATACCTTTGCGGTTAGAGACTAAGGTTCTAGAGAATAAATTCTTACCTGGTTACACATATAATACTTAATGGGTACTTGCTGATTTTTTTGTTAAAATAACATATTTATTATATCGTAGGTAGTAGGTATATCGGATTGTATGTAGGTAGTCGTACATATGTCGGAATTTGACCATTTGTACGATTTGCAAAGATTTGAGTTGAGAGTTGAGTGTTTTTTTAGGTACCTAAGTAGGAGTTATACGTAGGTCTCTATTTATCAATATACGAGTAATTAAGAATTTATATCATACAACAAAAGCTAGGTATGTTCACTTGACTGCCTCGGTGGCGCAGTGGTATGTGTATGCGACTGCCGTCCCTGAGGTCCTAGGTTCGATTCCGGGTCGAATCAAATTATTTGTGCGATCCACAAATCTTTTGTTTCGGAATTTGGGTATTTTCCATGTAGGTATACTTACATATATACATACTTAGAAATATATAAGTATGTTTATCAGTTGTCTAGATCCTATAGCACAAGCTTATTTAGCTTAATTTGAATGAATGTCAAAAAATATTTTTATTTATTTACTTTGAGAGTAAATGATGTTGTATGTTTTTGTTAATACATACATACATTTATTGTATAACACAGGTCTTTGTTATTTATCTCGTTTATTCCTTTATATTCTTACTTTATACATTTTTAAATACATTTATAAAAAAACAAATACATTTAAAAATATAAAAAATAGTGACCCACCAGTAGCGGAGTAGGACCCAAACTACCGGCGGTGGAGGCTACAGACTGAGAAACCTCCTAATAATACGGCACGTGTCGAGGATAACAGCCTTCTGAATCTGACTCTTGATCCAACAATCTAACGAGAGTCTCTTGATATGTTGAACGAGACTCTTCGCTATTAGTCCGTTTGCCGAAACGACCACCGGGACAATGATCGTCGAGTCTACGTCCCACATGGCGGTTATCTCGAAGGACAGATCAAGGTATCTATCTATATATATAATACGCCAGTGAAGCCGCTTCTCCTCCTAAACTAAGAGTCGCACATTCAAGTGTGGCACACCGTTGGAAAGGTCGTGGTCTCAAGTGGTGCGATAAGATTAGAAATTTGACAAAAAGTAAAATAAAAAAAATAAATTATTACTTGCGCAGTTTGCGCTAAGGGTTGCTAGTTTGCTAAGTTTGTCCTTCTCTGCTTTTACGAGATTTTCGGCATGCGGGACGGCGATATCGACGAGCACTGACCGACGCACTGTGTTGCGGATGGCGGACAAAAACCAAATTTCAAAAATAGGTGGTAGAAGTAAAACAATTACTAGACATTAAAATAGAATAACCAAGCTGTACGATTACAAAAAATGGAGGGTAGTTTTCTAATAAAAATGAAAAGATATCACTTGTTAAAGTACGTTGTCGCCGACTACAGTTTTAGAAAGCGAAATTTCAACGTAATTGAAAAAAATACAGTTTTGATATCTATTGTTATTTGTGTAATCAACAACATGGATTCTGAAGTTCAAGGTATTGGCTTTTAACAATGATATTAATGATCTTAAATGTAAACATAATGTATGTCTAAAGACAGTTTCAATTAAAGACTAAAAATATGACCAAAATAAAAATTCACAAGGCAATTAGTAGGTGTATTCCGTACCATTCCAGAATAATTCATTATTATAAATAATCTTTAGACTTCATACTATTATATTGTAAAAATAATTCTTGCTATGACATACTACCCCGGTTGTTATTATTAATTGTTTTTTGTAGGACGCGTGGTTGAATTTACTCGGCGCAACCTTGCGGACTTTCTTTTTCAAGATCCTCTTCGGAATTGGATTACAAAAGGTCAAAATCTGCAACAACTAATCATTTATAAGACAAACTGCCCTCCAAACCGACAAAGTACAACACGAAACAAGGTGATAGGAATTTTTAATAAAATTAAAACGAAATATTTTGAGGCCGGTAGAAGGAAAGAATTATTTTATACGAGACATTCAGCTTGGCTAAATATAAATAGGACGTTTGAGACATTCTATGAAGTACATTCTGGACCAGGTCGTCCAACGTCTTCTTTTAAAATGGTATGCGAGAGGTCTAAACGGCGAAAAGTCGCTCATTTGGGAGAAACTTCGGGTGGCAGTGAGTTATCATTTGCTGCAGCTATGGCTTATCGTAAAGAGGGGCAGAAAGATAAAGCAAAGGTTATCAGCAAAGTTTCTAACGCCTCACCTGTAAAACTGAAATCATGCGCATCTTCCTTTGATAGTGATAATAATTGTTTAACCCCTGATAACGCACTCTGAGTCTTGTTAGATGCACAATTATCAGTTCATCAATATAATGTTATAAGAGAGGCTGATAAAAATAGATTCCCGTCATACAGAAACGTGTTAGAAGCGAAGAAGTTGTGCTATCCCAGCAATAGTGCAATATCGTTCTCTGAAAAACATGTACAGGTTGCTTTGCAGAATTTGCTAGACCACACTTGCTCTCGTCACGCTCTCTCTTGCAAGGAAGAGATTTTATCAGTACATGATATTACTAGTTTAAAATTACAGATTAAATGGGTATTGATGGTACATCTGGCTTTACTGAGTACAAGTAAAGGTTTGAAAATATGTCAACTAAAGATGGCAGTATGCTTGTGACTTGCATGGTACCTATAAGATTAGTTGGTAACACTTCAACCGAAAGAAATGTAATATTTTGGCAAAACAATCGACCATCTTCTCCAAGGTTTTGTCGACCAATACATCTTCAATAGAAATAACCAAGCAAGAAATGATGAGAGTAGAAGAGGAAATTAATAATTTAAGGCCAACTTCTATTAATGTTGGAACTAAATCTTTGGCTATTTCTCATGAATTGTACTTTACTATGACTGATGGGAAAATATGTAATGCTGTAAGTGGCAATTCTTCTACACAGAGATGCTACATTTGCAAACAAACATCGAGTAAATTTAATTCCATAGCAGCATCCCGACAGGCTCCAGTAGATACCGAATGTCTTCGTTTTGGGTTATCCATTCTACACGGTTGGATCAGGATGTTTGAATGCCTATTACACGTTGGTTACAAATTACCAGTATGTAAATGGCGTGTTATAAAACTCGAGACAAGCAGATAGTTGAAGAATCGAAAAAACGTATTCAGTTGGAATTTATAACTAAATTAGACCTAATTATTGATCGTCCCAAACCAAGCTATGGTAATTCAAATGACGGGAATACTGCTCGCCGTTTTTTCGAGAACTTGGAAATATCTGCTGAAATAACCAGTCAATAAAAACCAAATTCATCGCGTCCACACCATTTTAATTACACTATCTAGTGGTCATGATATCGATACGTCAAAATTTAACATTTATTGTTTAAAAACAGCTGTAGTTTTTGTAAAACTATACCCGTGGTATTATATGCCGACTAGTGTGCACAAGATATTAATTCATTCATCGATTGTTATATCTCATGTTCTATTACCAATCGGACTTCTATCAGAGGAAGCCCAAGAAGCAAGGAATAAAGACATCAAACGTTACCGTGAACAGGACTCCAGGAAATGTTCTCGAGAAACTACGATTTTAGATGTTTTTAACAGACTATTAGTGACGTCTGATCCACTGATATCAAGCCTTCGAAAACTCCCTGTAAAAAAGTGTAAGGCTTTACCTAGTGATGTAACGGAGATGCTTTTGCCATTTAACACAATGAATATTATAGAGGAGTCTATAGAAGGAGACAGCAGTGGAAATGACTTATAATTTATTAACATTTAATATTTAGATAGAAATTATAAATCATAAAAAACAAAAATGTATTTAATACTTACAGAAATATATTACAAAATATATTATCAATATTAATTTAAAATTATGTTTATTCTATTAAATACATACCTTTCCATACAATAATCATAATAGTTAGCATAATTTATTAATAAATAATATTGTCCGTGCCGTACTATGAACCCGCAACACTGTGCGACGCTGGGTCCGATCAACCAACACGATATCGAGCCTATTGGCAACAACAGTCCTGTCCGTGACGATTGATCGGTCCCAGTAGAGCAATGCACGACCATTCTCAAGAACTGGCACTGGTGTGTACTTATAGTACGGTACTTAAAACTCAATAAGGCCATATTGAAGAGCAAGTTGCTGGTGGATGATCCTAGCTACTTGATTGTGCCTATGCAAGTACTCGGTGTTAGCAAGCAACCGGAAATAATATGGCGAAGTGATTCACCAGGACGGTGGCATGCTCGTCAAATGTCGACCGTACCGTCCTTCATGATGTATTTCCGATAGTTGTTCGTCTTGATAACCTCATCTGCAATTGCAAAAGCAAAACCTTCAGTTTCCCCAAAGAGGTCCCCAAAACGCAGCCAGTTTACCGATGCGAGCAGGTCTACATCGAGTCCTGTTAAGACTCGGTAGAACCGCCCGTGTAGCTCCTCGCTCTTCCATACGTCCTTACGGTCTTCAGTACTTAACACCATTGGTTTACGCCAGTTCTCGTTAGCCAAGGAAAGAGGTGTCAGGCCTTTGTCAACCTTCATAACATCGCAATGAACGTCACACCCGTTCTGTAGATAGTAATCTCTCAGACTGCACACTTCACGGCTGTGGAGGTTCTTGGCATTCAAAAAGCCGCGGAATATACAGTCTCATGACAGAAGATCGTGGGTTACACCCACGATCTTCTGTCATGAGCATTCGATGCAACGTCAGTTGTTGACGGACTCGCCTATCCAGGGCGTCTAGTTCCGTTTGAGTCCACCTAAGTATGCCAAAGGAGTATAACAATAAAGGTATCACCCAACCGTTGAAAGCCCGAATTTTGTTACCACCCCGGACAAAGAACTGTTAAAAACTTTTGTCAGGCGGCCAAAAAAAACTTTCTTTCACCGATTTCTTAATATCCTCTACCGCTATACCCAATGGCTCTGACATACCTAGGTATCTGTATGTTTCGGTCTCGGTGAGAGATCTGAGAGTGTAAATTCGGTGAATTTACAACCTTCCCCCGCTGTATATGCATAACCGCCCACTTTTCAACACCGAACTCCATCTTAATGGCATTACTAAAAACTTCCGTAGTTTTTAATAATGTCACTAAATCTTGGTGCTTCAGTGTGAACAGTTTGAGGTCATCCATATACATCCGGTTAGAAATAACCTCACCCCCTCTACGAAACCGATAGCCTAGCCCTGAATCCTTCAGCAATGTGCTAAGTGGATTCAGTGCTAAACAAAACCACAATGGACTCAAACTGTCGCCATGGAATATACCACCCTCTATCTTTATCAAGCCTTGCAGATCAGAGGCGAACACACCACTACCTGGTTGACGAAGGACTGTGGTCCACTGCCACATACACGAGACTAAGAAGGATTTAAGAGTCGGATTAATTTTATACAACTCTAAAAACCTCCTCAGCCATGAATGAGGCACCGAATCATAGGCCTTCTTGTAGTCAATCCAGGCAGTAGAGAGGGCGCCCCTACTCCGCTTGACCTATTGGCTAATGGCCTTGTCAATAAGGAGTAGCTCCTTAGTACCACGTGACCCAGCCCTACATCCATTCTGAGCGCTATCTAAAATGTTGTTCAATATTATATGTGAATTTAATTTACTTCTCAGAATAGATGTAAGGAGCTTGAAAATGGTAGGTAAGCAAGTGATAGGTCTACAGTTTTTAGGATCCGTAGTACTACCTGATTTATAGAGCAGGAAGGTGATGCCAGTGGTCATAAAAGCGGGTAAGGAACCAGACTCGAGGGCTTCTTGATACTGTGTAGCCAAGCGTTCATGCGAGCTCTGAACCCACTTTATCCAAAAGTTGTGCAATCCATCCGGCCCAGGACTTTTCCAGTTCGGGGCCGTACGAATTGCACAACTAACGTCTTCGGAGTCTATGTTGATAGACTCCATGGGTTCAATAGTATTGCATTCACGCTCGACGACACGGATCCAGTCGCCCTCCGAATATTCGACGGGCACCGACCATAAGTCACGCCAAAATTTATTCATGGCGTGAGAATCTGGCAGCTGTCCGTTCGCTCAAACGTTGTCTAGTTCCCTTCCACTCTCGAAACACCTTCCTTTGATCACTTTGGAAGATACGATTCTGCCAGTATCTGTCCACACGCTCTCTGTAACGCCGGATACGGCCCGCCCATGCTACACTTTCTGTTTCAGAAAGTCAATACGTTCCGTGACATTGGCTAAGTATTACTGTGGGCCAATACCAGTCCCAGCAAATGCCTGAGTCACGAAACGCACAGGGGGAAGCTTCATAAGCTGAGGACTGCATGCCCGATTATGAGGTAACAAACATAAAAAAATAAAGCAGTCGAATAGAGAACCTCCTCCATTTTTGAGGTTGGTTATAAATCAAAGTTAAAAGCAGTCGAAATGAGAACCTCCTCCATTTTTGAGGTCGGTTAAAAATCAAAGTTAAAAGCAGTCGAATTGAGAACCTCCATTTTTGAGGTCGGTTAAAAATCAAAGTTAAATTACATCTGATTTTTTCTATTTTATTTCATGCATGCATGCATCACTACAGACATAATTGTTCGTGGTGGCTAACGTAGTTTTTTATTATATCGGCTACAGAGTGAATAATATCGTTTTGAATTGTAGATGATAAATAACTCGGCCCGGGTTTGTCGCTCTGTTAATGTTGCATATGCTTTTCCAAAACGCTATCATATTACTATAATAATGAAACTAATTCTAAACAGTTACCTCTATTTAATGAATCTTTAGACTCGTCATGTCCTCTAAAAGGCAATTCCTGTTGCACTAAATGACAAACTACATCTACAAGTCTTTGAAAAATACTACGGTTTTGGTCAACTTGCTGATTGTGTTTTGAAATTTCTTCTGCAAATTGGCGTGACAAGTGAGTTTCTATGCGCTGTTTACCGAAATTGGTAAAAGAAATTAATGCACTCAAATGTTTTTGTGATTGAGAATGTCTGAAATGAAATGAAATGAAATGAAATGAAATGAAATTATTTATTTATTTGTATAGGTCAATAAATGGCTCTTACAAACGTCAGTAAGTACTTAAAATAAAAAATGTCATTGCTTCTATATTTACATGTACTGCCAGATTCGCAAAGCAATAAGTAGAACCGAGAAAAAGAACCTGGCAATAAAACTCTCGGTCACTCTTTTCAAATAATTGACTCATTTATACATTTTCTTAAGACTAAATGTGGACGAATGTACATTGGTCTCGTGTCAAAATCAAAAAGAGTGTATAATACAACAAGAAAATTATTATAGTCGCCTAAGTACAATATGCTACAATTACGGCATTTTAGGAGGCGCCTGCACCATGCTCAAGCCAGACACTTTTATCATTAAGGTAATCAACTGTCTTATAATATGCTTTTTGACATAAAGTGGTCTTTATAAAGTTTTTAAATTTATTGTCGGGCATACAAAGGACCGATTCAGGCAATTTATTATAAAAGCGTATACCTTCCCCCTTGAAAGAATGACTAACCTTGCCAAGCCGATAACACGGAGGGAGTAGTTTATTTTTATTACGTAGATGTCTGTCTGTAACGTCACTTACTTTAGTATAGCTAGATATATTTTTCCTGACATACAGTATGTTATCAAATATATATTGGGAAGCTACAGTTAAAATATTAATATCTTTAAATCGCTCCCTAAGAGAATCTCTTTTACCTAAACAATAAATGGCACGGACTGCCCTCTTTTGTAATATAAAAATTGTTTCTATATCTGCTGCATTTCCCCAAAGTAGTATTCCATAGGACATCAAGCTATGGAAATAACCAAAGTAAACTAGCCTAGCAGTAGCTACATCTGTCAACTGCCTAATCCGTCTCACAGCATACGCAGCAGAGCTAAGCTTATTAGCTAAAATGGTGATATGGTCACCCCATTGTAATTTAGAATCTATTGTTATTCCTAAAAAGGTAGTGTTATTTACAAATTCTAACCTTTGGCTACCCAGCACGACATGGACGTTTGCTTGTCTGACATTGGGCATTGTAAATTTAACGCATTTAGTCTTTTCTGCATTCAACAATAGGTTGTTTGTAGAAAACCAATTTGAAATATCATTTAAAATATTATTAACATTATTCGCATCTGTACTATGCCGATTTACTTTGAATATAAGTGATGTATCATCCGCGAACATTACTATTCCAGCTTGTGCCTCGATCATGCAAGGCAAGTCATTAACATAAACCAAGAAGAGAAAAGGCCCCAGAATTGATCCCTGAGGTACGCCTATTTAGACGATAGTTCCGTTTGACTTAACGTTGTTCACATGAACAGTCTGCAGCCTATCTGTCAGGTAAGATCCTAATAGTTCTAAGGATTTTTTGTCAAAACCATACCGACGTAACTTTAGCAAAAGTGTCTGATGGTCAACACAATCAAATGCTTTAGACAGATCGCAGAATACCCCAATGGCATCCTGCGATCCTTCCCATGCGTCGTAAATCAAGCTAACAAGGGTTACTCCCGCATCGGTGGTAGATTTTCCGCGTGTAAAGCCAAATTGCTGGCTGTGGAAAAGATTGTTGGTCGTGAAGTGGACTTGCATTTGATTTAGCATCACTCTCTCAAACACCTTACTCAGAGCTGGCAAAATAGAAATGGGGCGGTAGTTACCAAGTTCAGACTTAGATCCCTTCTTAAATAATGGTATTAGTCTACTATTTTTCATTAGGTTAGGGAATATACCTTCATCTACACATTCATTAAAAATTAGTGCCAAGTCAGGTGCAATGATATCAATTACATTACTTATTAAGCTAACTGATATGCCCCAGTGATCTTCAGACTTTTTAATTTTGAGATTTTTAAATGCTTTCAAGATGTCACTGGGGTCTACATGTTTGAAGTTAAATTTAGATGAAGAACCAATATTACTTTCGAGAAAGGCCACAGCACTGTGGGCACATGAATTAACAGAAGAAGTTACTTTAAATGGAATGTTGGTAAAATAATCTTCAAATGCATTTACAATACCTTTCGGAGAGGTTATATTCTTGTTTTCTAATTTAATTTTAGTAACAGTATCCCTCACTTTACATTTACCTGACTCTTTGTTTATAACTTTCCATGTTTCTTTTATTTTGTTAGGAGCCTCAATTATTTTCCTTTTGATGTGAATGGATTTAGCCTGTTTACATACTTTTTTGAATACTTTGGAGTAATTCCTAACATATTCAATGAAACTTTTATCAAATCTGTATCGTTTTTCTGCATATAGATCAAACAGCGTTCGTCTACTTTTATAAATGCCTACTGTTGCCCACTCACAGAATTTCGTTTTAACACTACGATTTTGGCATTTTTGTTTGAATGTGTCTGAAAAAGCATCAGATAATGTACCAAATAAACTATTATAATGGACCTCAGGATTATTACCTATATAAACTATAGAATTAAGCTTTTTCTCGAACAAGTTTTTGAATTCTTTAATTCTACTAGAGGTTATGGGCCTACACATAATTTTCTCATTATACTGACTATTATTACTCTTGGGAAAGGATACTATTTGACCACAGTGATCTGATGGCAATTTACTAATTACAGACTTGCTTAAGCACTCACAATTCGTAAAAAAATTATCCAGGCAATTGGCTGCTGTTTCTGTGACTCTAGTCGGCTCACAGAAAATATTTTCCATATTGTAACTACCAAATAAATTCAAAAATTGAGTACTTTTCTTACACTGTTTTAGGATGTTTACATTGAAGTCTCCGCACACAATTAACTTCTTTCTATTATTCGACGCAACCCCAAGAACCTGGTCCATGACCTTGGTAAATACACTAAAATCACTGTTAGGTGGACTGTATACGCAAACTACTATATATTGGTCAAGCTCGGCACAGGCCACCTCAGCACATCGCTCAACAGAAAGTCTAACTATCAGACCGCTCTTTGCTGCGGAGACCATTTTTAATTAAGACCATGGAGCCACCTTTAATCGCAGACTTCCTGTTAAAGCAACTTGCAATATTGTAGTTGTTTATATTGAACATCATCTCACTCTCCTTGAGCCAATGTTCAGTCAAACACAAAATATCTACATTTAATTCCTCTAGGAATAACTCCACTACTAATTCCTTGCCAGAAAGACCTTCTATATTTTGATGAGCCATCTTTAGCTCTGGTATTCCTGTTGTCTGGATGTTCAGTTTAAATCATTTGTTATACATACTAAATTATTACTACAAGTACCTAACAAATCTGTAGGTATATTACTTTGTTTACAATCTAAACTCGTCCAAAAATTAATATTATTTGCTAGCAATGTAGCAATTTTATTTTTGTCTGACTTCATAAGATAAATACTATCTTTGGTCTTAAAACAATAATTACTAATAAAATTATTAGTGTCAAAAAAAAAAAAAGTGTCACTATGACGACATGTCAAAGTATGAATAAAATTATTCAGAAGATGTATTTTTTTATTATAGGATGAGGACTGGCAACACGCATATGGGAACGCACATAATATTATTTTAAATACTTTTAGTCTACTTAAGCATTGTATACAGTACATTAATTCTTTCTTACCTATTTTGTTACTTTCACCTACCAGTAATACAATAGTGGTACTACTATTATACTTGGATGACACAATTTTGTCTATGATCTGAGTGTAAGTTGCATTGGGCAGGGAATAATTAACACAGTTTTCAATGTATTTATTAAACATATAGCCCATATTACAACCCACCCCATCAGAAAAAACCATAGTATTACTAGGAGGTCTTTTTATTGAGGTACTTAAATTATTTAAATCTTCGCAACCCGTAGTATTCCATGCGCTATTATCGTTCGAAAAAAATATGCAACACCAGCAATATAATTTATTGGAATGTGAACATCCAGTAATCCAAGTGGTTTTGTAAACAGTTCTATTAAACTGACGTTTATGAGTTTACTTACTATAGAAATACACAAATCTGGCGTTGGTTTAGGAGAAACAACTAACGACTTTCTTTGATCAAAACTTAATGATTTTACCCTTTGGTCTTTTAATAAAACGTTACAGCACCTCAAATCATCACAAGGCACAATTTCTTCCATATTTAACACTCAAATAAACTAATTCACAACTTTTAAACAATAAAAAACAATTTTGAAATAATCACCCACTCTAAAAAGCCAATTACTACGCGAAACTGAAGTAAACAAACGCGAACATAGCATAGGTCGCCACGCAACCGATGTGCGATGAACTTCAGAGCAAAACCAGGCTTTTTGACAGGGAGATTTTGCTATAACAACCTACTAAGTGTTGTGGTATGCTAGCGAAAATATCCATAGGTGTGAAAGAGAAAATGCAAGCCCGATTATAACGGGCATGCATTGCGTCTACTTACAACTTGTGCGAGCGAGATGGCATCCACGCGCTCAACACCGTACAGAGTATCACAACACATGGAACGGTTAGTCGGTATAGGCGATTGACCTTAGCGCGCGAAATTTTGAAATAATCGTTCGAGTCAATATTACAATACACAATATTATTTTAGGGTCAATGGTACAATATTATTATTATATTATTTTGAAATGTTTTAGGGAATTCCGGGCTTATGGGAATGTATGGAACGTTCGCCACTGGAAACGCATGACCCGGGGACGGTTATTTCCCCGACTGAAACAGATAAGCTTTGCAATGAGAGTCCTAAATGTGCCGATACGTCGCTCGATTCTTGCCTGCCATACGGGAACACCATCCGGTCGTGGTGCACGGTTAACTTCGGGGAACTTAACGCGTGGAACACGACAAGCGGCAATAGCTCCACAGTAAAGAATCGAGTGAGTATCGAGCAAATCATTGCTAGTCCGTAAATACGGAGCTAGCAATGCATTCAGGGCTCCCATCAACGCCAGATTTCGCTTATGCATGGGCAAGCGTGGTAGTCGTGGTCTAGAGTTAGGTGTGAACCTAAACTGCGAGATCGCATCCTCCAAAGTACTCCTTATTTGCTCGCTTACCTGGATAGATATATCACTCGTGTCATCTCCCGCGTCGAGTGCGGGCTCGGTTAAGACTGCACTTGTTGCAACCGTCTGTATCTCAGGTGACGGTGCTCTCGTTGACACTGGAGCTGTACGAGTAGATAATACTTCCAGGCGTAGTCGATCAAGCACAGATTGATCCAACAACTTACATTCGTTGGATAGCCCGCACTTGATCCGATAGTCGTTGGACGGCAACGGTCATTGCTGGTTCAAGAGCCTGAAACAAAGGAAGCATCCTTGAACGGTACGCAGTCAGGTTGCTTTCCCCATCTGTAGCCTCATAATATGCCCGCATGACGTTTACATTGATGGATGAGGTCCATCGCATGCGGTGCACAATACCGCCGGTAGTGGGGACCCTACTCGAAGCTGGTACACTTCGGGGACTCAAACTGGTCGGCGGCCGGCCTCTACCTCGCCGACGTACAGGTGTTGGCGATGTCGGCGGAGAAAAATACTCATCACTTGATGATGAGCTCAACGACTCAGCAAGCACTTGTCTCGCAGGTGTGCGGTCCGATGCTTGCGAGGCGGAGCTAAGTGATAAGTCCGGGGGTGGTAATTGCGCATTTTTGCTTCTGGCTCTTGTTAGCATCGTTATTCATTATCATTTTCCAATTTATTTTGTCGTAATATTATTATTGGTGTTTTTGACGATTGACACGTCATGTCAAATCGCTGTTTCATTTTTATAGAATTGGTTTATTGTTGTTATAACTTGTGTAATGTTTTATTTATAAACTTATCGCTACTGTTATTTAAAAATCTGTACGTAATTGTATCCTGTATACAATTACTTACAGATTTAAAATATGAATTTTATGAAAATTCTAAGTTTTCTTTAAATTTGCCGTATATCAAATTCTGAGAAGTAATGACTTCTCACGTATGGTGTAATAATAAAGGATGTGATTTGTTTTTCTAAATCAATGGGTTCGATTCCCAGCTAGGATAATAGATTTAAAAAAAATCTAATGATGAGGTTTTAAGTTTCATCAAAATCGGGCTCGTGACTCCTTTGAGCATTTTTCGCTATTCCTTATAGTTCCGGATTTGGCCATCCAAGCCCACTTGAAAAATTCATCCTGTATATAAGATATGTTGATAATTTTTTTTTAAATATTTTACGGATAAAAATGACGTATGAACAGATGTCGAGAGTTGTCAGTTATTTATCTTATTACTAAATATTTAATAATTTTTATATTTAATTTTAATATATTTTTCGGCCCGGATCAAAAAGAATTTAAAGTTCAAGTTGACAGGAAGATGTCTCATTAGGTTTTAGTGAAAAGATCCATAAAATTCTCGTGGTAGGAGGTTTAGATCACATGTAGTAAGGCCTCTAACGACCCTACAGTACTCGAGAGGGTACTCCACGCCTCAGCTGCTTCGCGTTCATGCACTTTTCAAGTACGCACTGTTTATGCTCTAGTTCTGTTCAGAAGCTTACATTTAACCGCAGGCATCACTTGTTTGAGTCTCTGTATCAGTTTTGCGTCGTTGCATATTTGTTTATAAATAACTAACTAGCGGACGCACACTACTTCGCCCGCGATAAATTGTATACCAAAACCTTTCACGAGAACCTCTCTATCCATTAGTTAAAGCAACATGAAAATCAGTGCAATAGAAGCTTTTGAGTTTATCGCGAACAAACTGACAGACAGACGCTGTGGAGGACATTGTTTTAAAATATTTTAAGTAATATGTGTTATGGGTGATGTAAGTAAATAGGATGTTTTGTAACTAGATGACAAATGAGATCTATTTCTAATACAAGTTGTTACCAATATAAACTTTACAAAAGAAATCAGTATTAACTGGATCTGGATAGGTTCCTTTGTTCTTAATACAAAAAAATATTTATCAGATTAGTAGTTGTTATCAAATACAAACAACTCATTCTATTCAATGCAGTTATTTAATGAAACTTTCATTCACCGTAGAAATCTACGTGCTACCCAAGTTATACCGCTTCGGCCGCCATCGTAACTACAGGTTCGTAACCAGTTAAGAACGAGGAAAAAATTATCCGTGTTCGAAACAAGTTTCGATAGAAAAGTTTTTTTCCTTACTCGAAACCCAGTAGTTATGAAAAAAACAATTACTAATGAGGAATAAATGAATAATAAATATCAGGTCTTTAACTATGAAATTGCCATTTTGTATGAAAAAATTAAACGATTTTTATCATGTATTTTTTATTTGTATTAATCGAAGTAATCACCCATGCAATCAATGCATCTTTGCCAACGCAGTGGCAGTTTATTGATGCCCTTCTTAAAGAAATTAGCTGGAAGGGAGGCAACAAATTCTCCGAACGACCGCGAGGTTCATTTTTCAGGTCGAAATTTCCAGAACGGAAGCGAGCAAACCAATAACAGGGGGTGCGTTGGTTTGTAGTGTTAGCTCCGTAAATGTCGTTAATGCTGCGTGCCGCTTGTGCCGTGTTGCTGCCACGACGATACTCATATTCCATAATTACTCGAATTCAAAATATGTTTTCTTTTTTATCAATTACCAATCGACACACACAAATAATAAATTCCACACCCCAATTATAAGTGTAAGTACCTACCTACTTACCTCCTACAACAGCTTCCGTGGTGGACAGCACGTCAATTGATTATCAATCGACACAAACAAATAATAAAATTCTTTGATCGTAACCGTGGTTTCGAGTAAGGAAAAAATCCTCTTTTGTCAAAACTGGTTTCGAACACGGATCATTTTTTCCTCGTCCTCAACTGGTTACGAACCTGTAGTTACGATGGCGGCCGAAGCGAGTTATCTCTATTTATAAAAATGAATCCCTATTTCCCTTGGTCACGACATCACGCGTGAACGGCTGGACCGATTTGGCTAATTTGGGTCTTAAAATATTCGTGGAGGTTCAGGGAAGGTTCATAATAAGCAAAATTTCAAGCGGTACAAAGTTCGCCGGGACCACTAGTACTCTATAATTCTGTTGGTTATTAGAAATGCAGGATTGTTGACGTAACGACGTAACTGCCAACTGTGCTAATAACAAGTGTGTGTCAATAATACGACGACAGCGTATACAACGACCGCGTTGGTCTATGGTCAATAATAATGGGTAGTATTTAACTGCTTATCAAGGAGTTCGATTTTCGCTGAGCGCGTGGCTGGTGCCTTCTTAGGTTACCTCTGGCGCTCCGCAAAAATCGGGTTTCCAGACACTCACATACCGAACAACGTTTCTTGTCCTGCACCTGGAGCTAGTTAGGAATAGCTACTTCTTCTGTGTATCAAGGAATCAAGCATTACCTTGACATTGGTGAAATCATCGATGAACATCGATGTAGCCACGTTTTTAAAAAAAGAAGAAGAGGAAGAACTGCTTATCAAAAAACCTTCGGTTTGTACTAAATAAAAATCCCTTTCCTAAATTGATGTATATTTTTAAATTATTTCTTGTACTAGTATTGTTAAACAATTAGTTTATTTGCAGAGAAAATAAATATTTGCTTTAAAAATGTTTATTTGATGCTTATAAATTGAGGGGCGATAAGTTTTTTGCTGTGCATTTAAATATAACCCATTAATAAATATATATTCAAATATTTTGTAATACGTAGGTCACACTATAAGTTTTGCGTAACTTAAAAAAACAACATGTTAAAACCAAAATATTATATTTATTGCTTTTCAAAATACTCTCCTTTACATTTTAAAAATTTTTTCATGCGATCGAATCATTTTTTTAAACAGGAGAACCACAGATCTGAAGGCATGTTTTCTACGTGCTGATTGAACGCTATCACTGCCTCTTCGGAGTTGGTAAAAGTGAAACCTCTCATCAAATCTTTGATTTTGGGGAAAATACAGAAATCACAGGATGCTAGGTCTGGGCTATGCGCAGGATTGGTGACGAGTTGTACTTTTTCGGAAGCTAAAAATGACTTTGTTTTGTTGGCCGTGTGTGAAGAAGCTTTGTCATGATGTAGGAGAACGCGGCTTTTGGGTCGTCTTTCGCGAACTTTTTCTAACACCCTGGGTAAACAAATGGTAGAATACCACTCAGCATTAACACTCTTTTGATCTTCAAGTGGAATTGTACAGATGGGACCCGTAGATGAGAAAAAAAAGGCGATCATTTTTTACCAACGTTTCTCGCCTGCCTCACTTTTGTCGGCTTGTTCTCATTTTCAAACACACATTCACAAGATTGCTGTTTTTTTTCGGGTTCAAAACAATAAATCCACGTTTCGTCTCCTGTGACAATGTCATAAACAGCATTAGAATGTCCGTGGTCGTACTTGAGTAGCATCTGTGGGCATCATTCCACGCCAGCCCGCTTCTGCTCCGCTGTCAGTTCATGAGGGATCCAACGACAACAAAGTTTCCGAACTCTCAATTCTTCGTGTAAAATTTTCTGGATTTGACTCATAGCAATCCCCAATAGTCCTCGAATTGTCTTATAGGTAATCCGCGGGTTTTCTTCAATTAACCGCTTAACAGTTGCCACACACACGAAATTCGTCATGTAAAGAAACTCGACCTCTCTCAAATTCAGCAAACCATCGCCTCACGGTGCTCAAACAAGGTGCTTCTCTCCCAAAAGCATTTTAAAGACGAGCGGCACAGTCTTGCGGAGAGAGAGAACTTTTAAAATCATAAAAAATCGTCGCTCTAAAATCTTTTCGACTTAATTCCATTTTCGTTGCATAGGTACGTAGAACTTTGATGTGTGATAAAAAACAATTGACAAATGATTTCCCGCCAATTGTTTTTTTCATTACTAAGAAGGTTACAACGTTTAAAAAAATATAACATTCGAAAATCAAATAGTTCCGATTAGCTAGAAGTGCAAAACTTTTAGTGTGCCCCATGTAGTACTGATGTTGCTTCTCAATTAAATTATTCGTATTTCCATTCAGATTATGTCATTAATATTTAGATAGTTAATAGCTCAGTAATGGTTCCACACATCCATATATCGTGTCAGGGTTATGATTATGCATGTCTTTTAGCGTAATACATCAAATGAAGAGCCGCGGCGAGTGTTTAGCACGAACGGGCCGCGCTGAGTAAGCTAAGTGTAGGTGTGCTTGACATACGATGAAGAGCTCTTGGTGCTAGGAGCCTACTGCAGCGCCACTGGAGTGTGATGTTTATGTACCTATTACTAGCTGACCCGGCAAAACATTCTACCTTATAAACTATCATACGTAGAACGCCTCTATAAATCGCGATTAAAAAATGGTGAGGTGAAAAATACTTAACAACATGCTAACCTAGCAGGTGATTACATATTTGAGCCGATTGGGGTTGAGATACTGGGGTCATGGGGTCCGAGTGCTCGCCGCCTTTATAGGGACATTGCTAAACGCTTAATGGATGCTTCTCAGGACCAGAAGGCTGGCTAATTTCTGGCCCAAAGAATATTTGTAATGTAAATATTTTTAGTATATAATTATGTACATTGTAATTCTTATTGTAAATAAATCTTCTATTTATGGTAAACAACCTATCATCATCAGTACAAATATAGAAAAATGGCATAAAAATTTGGTCTCGACCCGTTAGAAAGAACGCAGCCACCCATAATACCATATATTTTTACATAAATATGATATGTTTATTATTACCAGTAGGGTGACAGATACCAGCATGCACGGAGTCTTAGACAGAACTTGAAAATAAAGTCCGCAAAATTGATGGTTCGTAGTTCGCAAACAAGGTTTTCTTTAGAATGAATGCAATTCTTAAGAAATATACCCACCTGTACCTTTTACACGATTTATCGCCAGCTGATTCTGAAACACCAAGTTTTTTGCGAAACCATGCATTCACACTTAGGGTGAGATTTATAGAGCGTGCTTGGAATTTGCTCAATCTCGGCTAAGCAAAATCTTAGTTAAGCATATGCTAAGTACAATCTTTGATTTGGAATTTATAGTCTGATTTGGCTTAGCTCAAGCTAAGTTCTAAACAGGTTATAAGTGTAATTTTGCCATTTATATCTGATACTTCTATAATAATAAAGAATACGGTAAAGTATATTTAAGAACATTATTTTCATTAGATAAGTACAGTTATTTCGACGTTTTTCGTAAGTCACCGTTTTTGTGAACTTAGACCGCCTCTAACGTCCGTTGCCGGGCGTCTCTGGTTACAATCAGAACTATTTCCAGTGGCGCCCGGCGGACTTTGACTACCTCTGTGGTCTCTGCGGGGGTTGGTTCGGGATGAGAATCCCGCGTCGTTGGGGTTGGGTTTTATCCCGCGTCAATGAGTGAATCTGGTTGCGTGCTATGGGGCAAAGGCCCCGCAGTACGCAACCCTTCTAGCCTGCTTCTGTAAGGACGACGGGTAGCAATCCCGCCGTCCTCAGGCCCCGATCATGGAGGTCGATGGTCTTGGGCGTAGTAGTGTCTGCAGCGCCCTCGCTGCTGACTACGGAACTCGGCGGGGAGGGTACGCTCCCTCTCCCTCTCGGCCGAGCAAGTCGTGCTCTCGAAGGAGGCGGCCGCCTCCTTCGAGAGCACGACTTGCTCGCAGAAGGAAAAGGCTGCGTTCCACGCCCGGTATCTACGCCCGGACCCACTACGATGTCCCGGCGCTGACTCGCCCACGCTGAGCACTCCACCAACGTGTGGAGTGCGGTGTCGTCGTCGGAAACCTCGCAGTGTTGACACCGGGGTGTGACCTCACGACGGATGCGAAACAGATAGCTACCCAAGCATCCATGCCCGGTAACGATCTGCGTCGCACGATACGTGAGGTCACCATGCTGCTTCTGCAGCCAATCGTCCATGATCGGTCTCACCGCCGCGATGATGACGGAGTTGGGACTGCTGGTCATCGATTTCTTGAGACGCAGGCCTGTGGTCCCGCTCCAGCGCCACTTGCAGGTGAGATCGACTTGGGGCTCTAAGATCTTGGAAAGACACGTTTAAATTATATAGATAACCTACTCTACATGATTTAAAGGTTTTTTGTTCTAAACTATAAAATATCGTTTGGGGTTTAGGTTCACCCCAAATCTCTCGGTCGTTAAATGATGATCACGTAAGTAAAAGGCACAACATTAGGACAATATAAAGGGTCTTTTGCTTATAACAATCATAATACAAACCCTTTCAGCTTAACAACTCGGGACAGGCAAGTCGTTACGGAGCGGTATACTTGTGAAATGTCAACACGATTATGTACAATTTGAATTTTTGAGGAACATTGAATAGATACCATTTTATGCTATCCACTTGCACGTAAATAACAAGAATATTGCATGTTTTTAAAAGGTCGTGGAATTCTTATTCTAATAAATATGTCAATTTTGTTAATCTATTTAGAAAACAGTTTTAATGGAGGAATTGTATTGTTTTCTTATTGAATAACTATATACTAGTGGTTCTGTGAACCGTAGACTTCGGGAGCGGCTTTGTTTAGAAAATTTATTTCTCAATTTTCTTTACAGTTACGTTACGTTCTTTACGTTAATTGGGTTTTCATTACAGGTAAGATTTCCTGCGAAAGTGGATCGACTTTACTCACTGACATGGTTATAAGGCCGTTGATCACATTAAGCACGTAAAGCCACTCCTGGCATAAGCATTTCAAGCTTAACTGCACACATTCATACTTATCGTAAATACTAAGAAACGTCGATAACAAGTTGCACGTCACGCTATTGTATTGTTCATATACACAGGAACAAAGAGCGTAATCTACGATCTTCTCTTAAACATACTCGTAGGTATATCCATCGTGTTCAACAAGAACAAAACCATTATTTCGTAATTATGAAGCCATTTTGCTACTACTATTGCACAGTTTGCCAGTGTCGGGATCAATCCTGATTTTGGTGGCCAGTTGGGAAAGTGGATGAAATCCCTATTGAACTTAGCAGGCGTAAACCCGCTCTAAACAAAACCAATTTTGCATGATCCTTTTTTCAACAGACATCAGCTGTTTACTGTTACTCCTATGATATGTATTTAAATTATGATTAAGTATTACTATCTGATACCTGCGGGTCCACATACGTGTAGATAGTTTTCCCAAGAAACATATTAACAGGATAAATGTGTTATTTCGATGAAGTACACATTATAAATTTCCTTTAAAATCCATTCAATAGTTAGACTAGTAGATAGGTTTCTGTCTGTTACTGGACAAATAAACAGCCTGTTACAACATGTGGTTTTTCCAAAGCAGATGATACATACCTATTTAAATAATATCACCAAGGGTGTAGAAAAAAGAGCATTACGTACCCACATTTGTAGTACCCACATTTGTAGGTCCCACGTAACAGTAGGCAAGCCTATTGCCGTTACATTTACAACGGCTAATTAATAACCATTGATTTATATACCTACAATCTCTACAGATAATAGCCTTATAACGCTTTATTAGAATTATTAGTGGCGAGTTCATAAGTTGTTGTTTCAGCAGCTATGACCGAAGTGATTTCCAACCAATGATCAATGCAATGCGAATACATCAAATGATTAGGTATTTGACAGAGATTTGAATTGACATGGGTCATGATAAATGATTTCATCCTTCACTGGCTTATATTCACAAATCACTGTTTTGGTTCATACTAATTTCACACGGTGTGTTCGACGGGTGACACTGAAATATTGGACCACCAGTTGACAATTCCGTGTGCGAATTATGGAACGCCGTGGAAACGTACGCACGTGGAAAGTCGTGATAACTAATTGGATTAATTTAATTCATCACCATCATCATTATCTAAGCCATACACAACTTTACTAAGAATTTTCACGATCTGACACAAAAGATGTTAAAGCCATTTGTTTCCCATCACGAATGAGCAAGCTTAACCATGTAAGTACCACCTTCTCACTTATGACCGACGACGTCACATAGCTTACGCTATATTTCGCGCTGTATCTTTCAAATAAGTCAACCGTTTTATCTCTTTTCTTTTATTTCAGTATTTATTGGGGTATCAGGTCACACGTGATAATTGATTGAATGTTACCTTTCTGTACATTAACTCTACTGCACTCTACTATCGAGATTTTGAAAATTATATTTTTTATGGTATAGTATATTTTATAGCAAATACTCAGAGTGCAGCTTTTTAAACTACCCCTATCATTTTTAACAAAGCACCCAGAAAAATACTTATCTTTATATCCAGATCGAGCTATTGCTCTAAATAAAGTTGTCAATTTCAATCAAATTCTGTAAATTTTAGATTGTATGTTTTAACATTGAAATACACTTTAAAGTTAAATATCTTGCAAAGGGACACCTAAATCACGCCGGGCGCCCCTGGAAATACGTTCTGCTTGTAACCAGAGACGCCCGGCAACGGACGTTAGAGCGGCCGCGGCCTTGGTCGCGGAACTAAAAAAAAAAAAAAAAAGGGACACCTAAATCAAAAAATTGTATTAGCAACCTCCCAATGTTTTACAAATACCTATCTAATGATAGCCCCACGATGGGGTTAACGCGAAAAAAAAATCATACCCACTTTACTATAGGGGAGGAACTCCAGATAAAAATATTTTTTTGTAGCACTTTGTCGGAATACTAAATACACATACTCGTGCAAAATTCGGAAAGACGGACGGATGGACATGACGAAACTCTAAGGGATTTTACGGTCCGAGACTTTTACAGTAGTAAAAGTCTCGGACCCTAAAAAGCATTTGCTATGAATTTCATCTCGCATCTCGGCATGTATTTCCTTCAAAAGGTTGTACCTACACAGAAAAGGAGATGCTATCATTGACTTTCATAACGTTGCCGAAGAAGCCTTATACTTGTATCACGTAGGTATACATTTCTGAAAAGTGACCTCAATTTCAAGGAAAGATATTCCCGTTTTACCTAACACAAATTCTACCAACTTTATTTTAAAGTTGTGTTTGAGACTCACCGCGTGGTATCAGCCTCCTGGCGATACATACCTAATGCATAAACATCGCACTCCGGTGGTTCTGCAGAAGGCTCCAAGCGCTCTTCATCGTATCTCAAGCATACCTCCACTTAGCTTGCTGTACGCGGCCCGTTCGTGTTATACACTCACCGCAGCTCTTGAGGGTAATGTTTTAGACAGGCGGAAAGGCGTGCATAACAATATTAATCTTGGTAACTTTATACGGAATTTTGTAGTACCTATAATAAATAAATAAATAAATCTATGTCAAACTACGAGTATTACACGGCTGTTGAATGATGTAAGTACAATAAACACAGATACGCACCGCAAGTGGTTAAATCTATACAGACAGATAAAAATAAATGACTATTTTGTTGATCAGTACATTCAACTTGTAAACTAAATGGGCGGCGCCTGCAAAACTGATTTATTGATGTTGAACCAAGCGATGTCTGGGGTTAAAATAATGTATGTAAGCTTCTGAATAGAGCTATATCATTTACATAGTGTACTTAGACTGTGAATGAACGACAAGCAGCTGAGGCTTAGAGCACGCTCTCGAGTACTGTAGAGTCGTTAAAGGCCGAACTATACATGGTCCGCAACTTCTATCATGAGCTTACAACTTTTAAAATTTCGTTACAGGATAAATTAACTTAGTTTCCGAGGAGACGTTTACATACTTGTCCTATTTAGGTATTCCAAGGCCATAAAAAAGAATGGTATTAAATTAGGTATTACAAGCAAATTGATCGATGGACTTCGGCATATTAGGCTTTAACTACCAACTACGCTAATGAAATTTAAAAAAGAGTACACTTTCAGTATACATTCATAAATATTAATACACTTAAGAATTATTGAAGTGTAGGTATACTATCGAGATTTTGAAGACAGAAGCCAATGTTACCTGCAAGTTAACATTAACATCTCTGGCAAACATAAAAGTTCCCGTTTAGGGACAATAGTCGTATAATATGCCTCTGCTAACCGTCCAGAGAAACAAGCGTGATATGTATAAATTACTCCATAAATTCGATATACAATACAGTAACGCATGCTATGATAAGTACGAGTATACATTATAAAATGTCTTTGAACACATGCCATAAGTAAGTAGATATATGCGCATAATGAAGTTCAAGTCAACTCCGCATTATAAGCTTTTTAACACAGTTAACTAACTTTGATTCAATAATAACCATTTCTAAAGCTTGGAAAGCCAATATGTGGGTAGCTATTTACTTGCACTTGGATAAGCAAGTAATCTTAACGTTTCGAAGAAGCCTTCTCAAAGTAAGTTCTTAGTCGTTTCATGAAAATATCCCTGTAACAATAGGTGTAAGTGGAACAATAGTGCGATAAATAGGTCTCAGTAACATTTAAAGACTTCGTTTCTCACTAAAATACAATAGCTATAACCTTTTTTATTGCAGGACATGCATACGCTGTGCGGGCGGGTACACACCAAGTAAAACTTATGCTATGAGTAGACCACTCTACAAGTACCACATTTTAAGTAATTAATTATATCTACCTACTCAACACCTAAAAACACAACTACATACCTTTATCTCATATATAATCACACTTACATCCCTTTGAGGGTAAGCAAATGTATATTACAGAAATAGCTCGTTTAATGTTCGTCGTGTTGAACCTGCAAGAAACCACGAATACCGTGTTCGGAATACGCCATAAATTCAATAAATTATCACTGCCTCAATGACTTATACGAGTATATTGCCAGTAAGTAAATACAAATAATATTTGTGGAGCCACTAACATAATTGGTAGGCGTATAATATGCATTGGCAAATTCGGTATTATTCGTTACAAATATTGATATTCATTCTCATTAAAATATTAGTGGGGATTACACCAAACGCTTTTCCGATCACTGGCGATTAACGCAGTAAGCCGATTAGCCGACCGTTTATATATCAACTCCAATCAAACTTTCATGCAATTATTCCAAATAAATTATACAAAAACAATACAGGCTGACTTTTTTCATCATCCATTGACCCTTTTCCTAATCCAGTTGGGATCGGATTTCCAGTTTAACTGCGTTGCGGCTGCAAATTAATATTTTCCGTGGGGAGACTGCTATCTGACTCCACAACCCATTGGCAATATCGAAGCTCTGTAGATAGACCAGTTGGATTTAGTTTGAGCGGCTCCAAGTACCCGTAACGACTGCCATAGAGGTTCGTATGGCATCCGGAACCGACGACGACGTGCTGACTTTTTTATCGTTCATTTATTTAATAGACACGCCTTTTTCTACAAAGACAACTCTATATTTTTGTATTTCAAAGCAATGAGTTTGCTTAAACTGTTCTTAAAATATTAAGAGAGAAATTATAAATAGATCACAAAAACTGATGTCATTGGCGGGACTCGAACCCACGGCTTTTCCCTAACAGGGGGACTGCTCTGACCAACTGAGCTACGATGACCACTACCGACGACATCGAATTTTTGCTTCATATCATATTCATAATTTCTACATCGCGCTATTAAGGTGTGCGTTGGATCCACCTACCGCAGTTTTACCGAACTGACGGTACCAGTGTATCGTGTTACAACGATATTTAAACACTGAATTTTTAGATGAATCCTTACCAAATCCATATATTTTTGTATTTCAAAGCAATGAGTTTGCTTAAACTCACCTCACCTGCAAGCTGTGCAATTGTTGATCAACTGATAAACCTCTGGCAAACATGCGACAATTGGGTCTCCCTCTATTAAGTGGAATTTCCTAGTTTACTGACAAAATTTGGATACCTTAGGTAGAGTTGTCATTATAAATAGATCACAAAAACTGATGTCATTGGCGGGACTCGAACCCACGGCTTTTCCCTAACAGGGGGACTGCTCTGACCAACTGAGCTACGATGACCACTACCGACGACATCGAATTTTTGCTTCATATCATATTCATAATTTCTACATCGCGCTATTAAGGTTAGCGTTGAATCCACCTACCGCAGTTCTACCGAACTGACGGTACGAAGCAAAAATTCGATGTCGTCGGTAGTGGTCTTCGTAGCTCAGTTGGTCAGAGCAGTCCCCCTGTTAGGGAAAGGCCATGGGTTCGAGTCCCGCCAATGACATCAGTTTTTGTGATCTATTTATAATGACAACTCTACCTAAGGTATCCAAATTTTGTCAGTAAACTAGGAAATTCCACTTAATAGAGGGAGACCCAATTGTCGCATGTTTGCCAGAGGTTTATCAGTTGATCAACAATTGCACAGCTTGCAGGTGAGGTTGGTTTTGACCCTTAGACGATGATGGAGCCTAGTAGTAGATACTTATTTGCTCTGAGTGTAGCCTTTGGAACCGAGTTTTATGTGCATCCTAAATGCAAATAATTGTTTGCAAATATCGTGTTCTAAGTTTAAAAATAGGCTGACATGCACATTATGGACAAAAGCCTCGACCAAAATAAAGAAAAAAAAAAAAAAAAAAAAAAAAAACAGTTTTAAAAATATACTTTCGGATGAAATTCAATAAAACACCATGCTGCGTAAACAACCATAGATTTTAAATATTTACTTCATGAAAAAAAAAAAAAAACAGCACGTTAGTCAATAGGTGCCATAGATGAGTCTAGTTTATTTTAGTCCAGTTTTCCTGATCAACGGACTGTGCTAGGGTATGGTGCTCTCAGCAATTCTAAGGTCCGCGCTCTTCGAGATATGAAAAATAATGAAACTTATTACGGAACAATTTCAAAGAACTTTGACTCGTTAGTCGCGATCACGAACGTGATAGAACAAACATTACTATACTATATCTTAAACCAATGCTAACTGTACTTCTTCCCATTTTAATGACAGTAAAGTAATGGCTCTGAGAATGAAATCTCTTGAACTGGAATCAAAATTAAATACTTTGGGAGTGTTTTACTGCGTCCTTGCAGTAAAATTTCTCAGCTTAGCTCATAAAATTTAAGAGGAATTATACTACCTACCTATCCCCGCCAATATAATGGGACGAGCGGGCATCAGCTCCGTGTTATATTTTAAAAATAGTTGGGCAAATTTCTGGGATTGTCTGAAATCCTCATGGTATATTTGAGGATTCGTAGTGTGGTTATTCGGAATTGACTAACTTCCGTTAAGTCCTTCCTAAAAAATACTTTTCAAACTTAGCTGGAGGGGTTTTTAGGTACAAGTATCGTTCGAAAATGCGAAATAGACGTGTTTTCGTCTGGTTCACTAATTGCGAAGTGGACGAAATGCGACGAAATGAGTATTTGTTTTTAAATGTTACCAGTGTAACCAAACTATTTATGCAAATAAAAATCAGTTCAAACCAATGCTTTGTGACAAAACGTATTACGTAGCAGCTTTATCAGTGACAAGCAAACGGAATACATGAATTAGAATTCGATGAATTAACATAGGGTCTCAGTTAAGCCTGAGCTTTGGCAAATGCTTGGCTATCTACTATCGTCTATCTTCCATCCTTTCCGTCACCGTTTAATTTGCCCAGAATTACTCCCATTACACCTATTTGTCTTTTATGTAATAAAATGCTTTTACTTTCTTGTGCGGGAGCGTAATTTTAGGTCTGTAATATGAGGTTTTTCACCAAAATCATTCGAGATTCGACCGATTACTTGATACCAAAGGTTTTTCCTGTAACCTATGTAACTAATGGTCTAGATATTTTATAGTTCTCTACGACCTCGATAGGGAGATAAATTGACGTCTCGGACAGATCGTATATGAGAAAATATGGCCATATGGGCAGAGCCACGGATGTCCACTAGTGTTGGTAATATAACTCATATAATCTTACATTTATGTAGCAGAATAGGTAATGTTCCAGAAACTCATCATAGTGTAGGCAAATGGTTGCCAAATGAATAGCTATTCACAATGTGGTTGATTTTATCGAAATAAATAAAGAATTGAGTTGGAAATCATTGTAGACATAATTTAACCAAGTTGTGATAATTATACAACACTCTATGTGATACTATCCCCATTTTGTATAGATTTGAAACGGATAAATTTGTTACATTTTACATAAGCTAATAAAGCGTTGTAATTTTTACTTTGTTTGTTACACAATTACGAGTAAACTGTTGAACAGATTTGTATATATAATTATATATATATAATATAATTAACACATAGATAGACCATTTCTTGAATGTTTACTTAAGATACTTTTTATTCCTGCGAAGTTTTCCCGTGGGAATTAGATAAATATGGATTGTGTCTGCGTGCAATTCCATTAAATAACTTGATATATAATTATGTATGTCGTAATTAATATGCCTGTCATTATGAGTGGTACGTGAACTAATATATTGTTACAACTTACAATACTTGGATTATGCGTATTTATGATAAGTAGTTTAATTTGCAGTTTTAAAGTTATGAATTAAATTTTCATTCAGCTTTCACTATTCTTCGTTTTTGTCGTTTCATACCCAAATTTACACATGCCTTCCTCCGTTCAGAACAATTTTGGAAAAAATTAGAAATTTTGGGCAGACTAGACCACTTAATACAAAATTCTTTGTGTAAAATTTTAAATGTAAATATTAATGACCGGGCCTGGGTCCAAGCGTCTCTTCCAGTTCGCTTGAGCGGGCTAGGTATTCGTAGAGTCACAGATGTCAGTCTGCCAGCATTTCTGTCGTCGGTCCATAGCACCAAAGAATTAGTCAGGAAAATTTTGTCAAATACACTGATTGATTCCGAGGTGCGATGCAAGATCGATGCCATAAATGCTTGGAGGATGTCTTGCCCCGACACTGACCTGCCCTCACGCCTAGGCTCCCAGCGACTGTGGGATTCGCCGCTCTGTAAATTGAGAATTAATACACTAAGCGCATAGCTAGTAACTAGCTGTTTGAGAATGGGAGTCAGGGTTATGGATCCAGGCGCTCCCATCGCTCAACATCGGTACAATGTTGGACGACACAACCTTCCGCATTGCCACTTGCCTTCAGCTGGGTACACCTTGTGTATCCCCGCATCATTGCACCTGTGGAGTAGCTGTCGATAATCTGGGAAACCATGGCCTTTCTTGTACTAGAAGCGCAGATCGTATACCTCGGCACGCTGTTCTAAACGACATAATTCGTAGGGCTCTTTCCACCGCAGGCCTTCCGGCCGTGGACGTGGACCAAATGGTTTAGCACGAAGCGATGGAAAGAGACCGGACGGTATGTCGTTGCTACCGTGGAAGATGGGAAGGCCTTTGGTGTGGTACGCTACATGCGTTGACACCTTAGCACCTTTACACCTTCCAAGCACATCCGGATGTGCCGGTGCTGCTGCTGCATAGGCTGAAGGCCTTAAGCGGCGTAAATATAAACTCTTAGGCTAAACTAGCAGGTGATTACATATTTGAGCCGTTTGGGGTTGAGACACTGGGGTCATGGGGTCCGAGTGCTCGCCGCCTTTATAGAGACATTGCTAAACGCCTCATCGATGCTTCTCAGGACCAGAAGACTGGCTATTTTCTGGCCTAAAGAATAATAATATCGCCATCCAACGTGGCAACACAGCCAGCATTCTGGGAACCTTTCCAGTCGGCAATGACGCGGAGGATTTTTTAAACGATATTTTGTAATGTAAATATTTTTGGTCTATAATTATGTATATTTTGTATATTGTAATTCTTATTGTAAATAAATATTTTGTAGATTTAATAATATTTAAAATAGTTTTTATTTAAATCGAATTATAATTACCTAATCCAAACAATTCGGAATTATATTGTTACAGATTTGCTGGAAACATCAAACTCAAATATATTTATTTACCTATATAAAGGTTATAAAATCAATGAGTAGAGCAAAGGAGAAAAGAAGTTGGCAATAAAAACTTCCGGCCACTCTTTTCCAATCATCAGTAACTACATTCTTAGTATACAGACAACGTATTCAGTAACATCATAACGTTATTATTAACGTTAGGTGTGTACCTAATTATACTTACGCAATATTCGCTTTAATTCCCGTACACAATGAAAAAAAAGAAGTTTCATCAATGGAGCCGAAGATATCTTTTCGTTTTAACAAAAGATCACTGTTCTATGTCTACACTTTCCCGAATAAAATTCTTGATAAAAACACCAAGGCCACAACGTTTTACGATCGGGTCTAGAACATTCCATTGCGTAATCGTCAAAATATTGGAGAGCAGATATCCGTAACTTTGGCGAGGTAGATACTAGCAGCGTACAAATATACTGTAGACGCGTCACCTTTATAGGAAGATCGAGATTTCACAAAAATCGATAAAACTCCACAGTCTCGATGTATCGTGCGAATCGAGTACAATATTTGGTCGTGTATCGCCATTGTCTGGGAGTGGTCGAGTCGATTGCCCGATGTAACACAAATACCTCGTTCCGCAACACAATCAGCCTGAGTAATCCACTAGCGACCTAATTGTTTCTTCTAATGACAATAAATATATCGCATCACTTGTTCCATCATCTATCACGAGCTGTGATTTTGTTCAAATATTGTTATTTTACTCTACTCACTGCAATACTACATTTAATTGAAAACCTATCATTTGCTATGATATCAAGCTTACTGTTCAATTGGAAAAATAGTATCCATTAACTTTTTTTGTTCACATATATTTCCCTAAGGCATTTTACGAGGATCGCACTTGACCTGCAATGTTAAACGTGCAACAAAGGAGCTTACTGTTTCGACATTTACTTGAAAAAGCACACAGAACGTTTCGATCTAAGAATCAAGTCTCTCATAAATATAGTCGACTAATACCTATACTCGTAGGTACACAATATATGTAGACTTCGGGATATTGTACAATTTCCCTAGGTAACCACAAAATCAGTAAGTACTTTATCCGCAAAGGAATAGACAGAAGGTTTCGTTACGCCGACATTATCCAGTCAATGTTGGTCCCACGTAATAGAGGGCGAGCCTTATTCTTTATGCATAAACGACGCATTTGCGAGCGGCGCCGGCACCACGGGGAGTGCGGCGCTGTGCACTGTTAAAACACTGTTTTTCCAGTGCATGGCGTCCGTGCGCCCCATGGTGTGGCCGGCAATACTAGCCAGAGCCTCGTTTATCTGTTAGCATGAGGATTGAGGACATACGGCCCCTTATTGCATTCATTAAAGAACAGCTGTGTACTTTTTTTTGTGTTTTTAATTCCGCGGCCCAGGGCCGCGGATGCTCTAACGTCCGTTGCCGAGCGTCTCTGGTTACTAGCAGAGGGTATATCCAGTGGCGCCCGGCGGACAGCTGTGTACTAGACATTGGCTTCACACACAGGTTTTTTAGATAACTTACTTTTAGATTACCGGTAATCCACTTGACAACTGCCACTTTATTTATTTAATACGAAGATATCTAAAAAAACTGTGTTTGAATCCTAGTAACATACACGAGTGGTCGCCCTATGGTCGCACAGTAGACCTCGCAAACATTAAAATCATTTCCCGTCCACTCTCCTCTCCCCGATAAGATTTTTTTTTTTCCAGTGAAGGAATACTCGTGCCAAGTTTCGTGAAGATCGGATAATAAAAGGAGCCCTGAAAAACATTAAAACATAATTTGACCATATTTACCCCATTTTCCCCTTAATCCAAAAAAGCTCACGGCGAAAAAATAGTATTTAATCAAGGAACACGTGTGGCAAGTTTGGTGAAGATCGGATAAAAACGGTGGCTGCTAGCCCGGAACACACATACAGACAGACAGACGGACGAAAGCAAAATTGTCAAATTTCGAAATGTAGACGCTTCGCTCACTCGGTCAATTAAACATTGATGTTATACTCGTATCAAAAGCCCACAAATTCAATATAAACGGTTAAAAAGGCAAATCGATAACATGATGAGAAATGATAATGTATTTTACCCTGGAGGAAAATTATGTTATTAATATCATTGTTCATATAGCTCCAAATTGTACTGTATATAGGTACGATTAGATCGATACATACCTTAAAATTGGATTGTTTTGCAAAGTTCACTGGCTCTCGGACCGTAAACGTATGTTTACGAGTAACATCGCACTCCTGAAATGTTGTCTCAGCGGGACGTGTTTTATTGAAAAAGTTCTCGCTTAGTTCAATACCTAGCGCTCGTGAATTCCACCAAGCGTGCAGGTGTCGTCATACTATCAACATCTTACTTATTACTTTACGTGTTCTACGAAGAATTAATTTGTTCGCCTTTATCTTAAAAATTCGGCATGTTCAATGTAAACAGCGGGAGTTGTCAGCGCAAGGTGGTCGGAGTAAATCGCTCCATTAGGCAGTTAAAAGCTCGTCGCTATCGCCGGGACATAACTCAGGCACCCGTCTCCGCGCGGCCCAATAAATTACGCCTTTGTGCGGACGGGGCGTGCCCGTTTAAAATATGTACGACATTGTCTTCCCGGTAAAATTCCCCTTCTCATATCTCCCACTGTAATCCGGTGAAGGTCACCTGACAGTAAATTATATATTCGTATGTCTTGCGAATCCATCGTGTTACATTCTTACCTTATCCACAACTTTTATGTAAGTAGGTCGCGTTGGTATCGGAGTAAGTTACACTTGTTACAAAAGAGGAAAATTACTTACAAATCAGTTAATGGTCCCATTTGTATTGGTTTTACTTACCAAAAGTACCTTTGTTGACATTAAGTGATACAACTTTTGTCTTAAAACGATTGTGTATCCATTTGAGGTGCACGTTTTATGCAAAACTTATAAATGGCCAACTATAGAGTTCTAAGGTTTAGTTTAGTACTTTAATGCTTCTTCGTAGCGCAATTCCATTTGTAGCATGTCGTAGCTGTTCCGTAGAAGTTTACTACAGAAACTTCTACGAAAACAATATTTATTATTTCTAGCGATTATAATATACAAAGTAATTAATATACTACACCCACCGAATCTGCAATACAGTTTACTAAACTATCTCGTAGAAAACTGCAATAGTGTAGAAGTGGCTGTAGTCATTACATTCTATGAATGGTCTCAGGAGTTGTTTCGTTGAAAGTTTCAAAACGACTGCAATATGCAAGGAACTTCAAGGCTATGTAACGGTGAGCGTATCACCGTAGTGCCATTGGGAAATGTAAATGGTATACCATTTAGTGTTACCATTGGAAGTCAATCGGGAAAGTAAAAAAAATTAAAAATGTACCAGTAAGTTATCGTGATATAACGTGAATAATTATTATCGTGTCTGCTAAATAATTATAAGTACCCTATTAGGTAATTCAATCTAGACACAGAATCAATACACTGTGTAATCAATAATCAAATATTTAGTGACAGAACAATGCTAAATACCCTTTTTGACACGGGACCACCAAAATTGGTTCTATTTTCATTATAGATTTTCGATTGTAATACGACATGCGTAAACAACCCAGTTGATATAACCAGTGGTGGACATTCGTAAATGCGTAAAACAAAAGCGGTAGAGTATATGTCGAGGAAAAAAATCGATGTATGAGCAATATTTCACAAGAAGCGACGCCTCCATTCGCGCGCACAGCGGATATTTATTAGATCCACAGTGAGGCACAATACCTGTGTTTGATAGCAAACATACTTCACAACCGTTCTCTAATCTACAAATAAAAATGTATGTCTTGTTTGTTGATCCTAAAGTAATATTGTAAACGTGCGATCTCACTATACGGCATGTATAAAGTTTTACTTAAGCTTTGATTTCCTAGGATAGCTGTACTTTCATAAAGCGGCCATAATACATAGAACTTTGTCTGGGAGTTTTTCTAGGTATGTTAAGTATACGTATATACATCAAAATATAGTTTTACAATTATACCTACAAGGTGAAATGGAAATCGCAAACTACATAAACAAATAGGCTTTAATCAATTAACGTCATTAATAGGTATTATCTTAGTTTAAAATTTTGCTCGAGGTTTCAATTTCATGCTGTACAAGTAGATACTCGTACCTATTTATATCAGTTATCTAGTTGTCATTGCACAAGCTCTGTTTAGTTTGAGTTTGGATAGCGTTATTTGTTTTATTTTGTACGAGACATTCACACTAAGGTGCTAAGAGGCACTACTTCCCCAGGGCCCAAGTCCATCCTCATCTGTACGAAGTGCACCTGCTAACAAACAGAAGAGGCTCAGGCAAATATACTTCCTGGAGACGACAATAGGCTCGCCACCTATTGGCGAAATATAGGCAAGATCGCCGCCTCTGTCTACCCCATCGGGGATAAAAACGTGATTTGTGTCTGTGTCTGACATACACACACAAACATTTAAAGAACATTTATAGCTTTTATGTGTGTGCTTTAACGAATGTTTATAACAGGGAAGGAAGAGAGAGTTACTATCTCTCGCTCTTCACCGCGCTTTGATCACCGCCTCGATGATTTCCAAAGCCTTATTAAGACTTAATGACATGAGAACAACCGAACACTCCACTTGTTATTACGTTTCAAATTGTAGATATCTCCTGACATGATTCATGTGATAATGTAACTAAGTGTTGCTTGAAATGACACATAATAGTTCCCGTAGTTCAAGTTATGTACTGAACCCTTATATTTTCGTCATGTCTTTACGTCCGTCAGCCCTACTCCAAAACGGTGAGTGCTAGAAACATGAAACTTTGCATGTATATGTAATGACAATGTATTACGTATAGAATAAAACTGTTTTTAAATTGATAAACACGAGTTATTCCATCATCATGACCCTTGTAACAGTGACAAAATATCTTGTATATTCATGGTACTCGTAAATATCCCGTTTATCCATTTCACTATTATAATTATAAGCATAATAATGAAATAGGTTCCTGTTAGTTTCCTGGAATAAGAGAACGTGGGCTATAGAATATCAACTAGTTCGGAAGAGGTAGGATAACAGAAGCATCATTTACAAATTGACTCTTATAACAATTTTACCAGAACATACTGAGATACTACTTAATTAATTAAATATTCAGTTTGTGGTTTAATTCAGCACAATGGCTTATACGAAGCTCGTTTTGTAAATTAATTAATGCGTCAAAGTGCGAACTGTGTCGAAGTGTTGGCAGTTAGATCTTACCTGGGGCGGTAACAGTACTTACTTGATATAACTTCCCGTACGTGGTTTGAGTTACAAACCTCCCTAATTAAGATGTCACGATTTGACCATGATGTGGCTTGGCGTAGTAGACTTGGGAATTCGCGTACTGTTAAATGTTGCAAATGTTCTAATATATATGTAAAGAAGTACAGGTTAAGAATGAAGATCTATTATTTATAATAACCGGTTAACCTATGACCACGGTGGTTTAACCTGATCAAAACGTCAGACAACAAATGTAGACATGTACTTACCATGTTCGTGTTTATTCCGATTAGAGAGTAAAATATAAAAAATAAACAAAACATTATTTTTATCGGGAACATAATCGTGTTGTCTATAAAAATTCTCAATATTTACCATCAGTGGGAATGTAAATATAATAAAGTTTATGTGACTGCGGGCGTGCGCTAATCGCGGTGTCCAGTTATATTTACAGTCCCTGGGGACGCTTTATCTGATCCTGTTATATTTGGCGGTGCTGTAAAAATTCTCGTTCATTTCAATGACATAATGTAACGTGACATAAATAAATCTACGTTCGTATAAATAAATCATGAAAGGCTTTAATGTAGATGTACGATTTGGGATGATTAATGATACTAAAATGTAGTGCTTGGAACAGCTGCTTCTTACGATTTTATACGAGTTTTTGTGTGTACGTGAAATGGATAATTTTACTAAGGTTTACGTTTCGTGTACCTGTGTATTTCAATCGGTAAATCAATTAATTTGCAATATAATATAGAAATTTATTTGGTAGTTACAATATGGAAAATATTTTCTGTGAACCGACTAGAGTCACAGAAACAGCAGCCAATTGCCTTGATAATTTTTTTACGGACTGTGAGTGCTTAAGCAAGTCTGTAATTAGTAAATTGCCATCAGATCACTGTGGTCAAATAGTATCCTTTCCCAAGAGTAATAATAGTCAGTGTAATGAGAAAATTATGTGTAGGCCCATAACCTCTAATAGAAATAAAGAATTCAAAAACTTGTTTGAGAAAAAGCTTAATTCTATAGTTTATATAGGTAATAATCCTGAGGTCCATTATAATAGTTTATTTAGTACATTATCTGATGCTTTTTCAAACACATGCAAACAAAAATGCCAAAATCGTAGTGTAAAAACGAAATTTTGTGAGTGGGCAACAGTAGGCATTTATAAAAGTAGACGAACGCTGTTTGATCTATATGCACAAAAAAGATACAGATTTGATAAAAGTTTCACTGAATATGTTAGGAATTACACCAAAGTATTCAAAAAAGTATGTAGACAGGGTAAATCCATTCAAATCAAAAGGAAAATAATTGATGCTCCTAACAAAATAAAAGAAACATGGAAAGTTATAAACAAAGGGTCAGGTAAATGTAAAGTGAGGGATACTGTTACTAAAATTAAATTAGAAAACAAGAATATAACCTCTCCGAAAGATATTGTAAATGCATTTGAAGATTATTTTACCAACATTCCATTTAAAGTCACTTCTTCTGTTAATTCATGTGCCCTCGGTGCGGTGACCCTTCTCGAAAGTAATATTGGTTCTTCATCTAAATTTAACTTCAAACATATCGACCCCAGTGACATCTTGAAAGCATTTAAAAATCTCAAAATTAAAAAGTCGAAACATCACTGGGGCATATCAGTTAGCTTAATCAGTAATGTAATTGATATTATTGCACCTGAATTGGCACTAATTTTTAATGAATGTGTAGATGAAGGCATATTCCCTAACCTAATGAAAAATAGTAGACTAATACCATTATTTAAGAAGGGATCCAAGTCAGAACTTGGTAACTACCGCCCCATTTCTATTTTGCCAGCTCTGAGTAAGGTGTTTGAGAGAGTGATGCTAAATCAAATTCAAGTCCACTTCACGACCAACAATCTTTTCCACAGCCAACAATTTGGCTTTACACGCAGAAAATCTACCACCGATGCGGCAGCAACCCTTGTTAGCTTGATTTACGAAGCATGGGAGGGATTGCAGGATGCCATTGGGGTATTCTGCGATCTGTCTCAAGCATTTGATTGTGTTGACCATCAGACACTATTGCTAAAGTTACGTCGGTATGGTTTTGACAAAAAATCCTTAAAACTATTAGAATCTTACCTGACAGATAGGCTGCAGACTGTTCATGTGAACAACGTTAAGTCAAACGGAACTAACGTCAAAATAGGCGTACCTCAGGGATCAATTCTGGGACCTTTTCTCTTCTTGGTTTATGTTAATGACTTGCCTTGCATGATCGAGGCAAAAGCTGGCATAGTAATGTTAGCGGATGATACATCACTTATATTCAAAGTAAATCGGCATAGTACAGATGCGAATAATGTTAATAATATTTTAAATGATGTTTCGAATTGGTTTTCTACAAACAACCTATTGTTGAATGCAGAAAAGACCAAATGCGTTAAATTTACAATGCCCAATGTCAGACAAGCAAACGTCCATGTCGTGCTGGGTAGCCAAAGGTTAGAGTTTGTAAATAACACTACCTTTTTAGGAATAACAATAGATTCTAAATTACAATGGGGTGGCCATATCACCATTTTAGCTAATAAGCTTAGCTCTGCTGCATATGCTGTGAGACGGATTAGACAGTTGACAGATGTAGCTACTGCTAGGCTAGTTTACTTTGGTTACTTCCATAGCTTGATGTCCTATGGAATACTACTTTGGGGAAATGCAGCAGATATAGAAACAATTTTTATATTACAAAAGAGGGCAGTCCGTACCATTTATTGTTTAGGTAAGAGAGATTCTCTTAGGGAGCTATTTAAAGATATTAATGTTTGAACTGTAGCTACAGTTCAAACATTAATATCCCCAATATATATTTGATAACATACTGTATGTCAGGAAAAATATATCTAGCTATACTAAAGTAAGTGACATTACAGACAGAAATCTACGTAATAAAAATAAACTACTCCCTCTGTGTTATCGGCTTAGCAAGGTTAGTCATTCTTTCAAGGGGGAAGGTATACGCTTTTATAATAAATTGCCTGAATCGGTCCTTTGTATACCCGACAGTAAATTTAAAACCTTTATAAAGACCACTTTATGCCAAAAAGCATATTATAAGACAGTTGATTACCTTAATGATAAAAGTGTCTGGCTTGAGCATGGTGCAGCCGCCTCCTAAAGTGCCGTAATTGTAGCATATTTTGTACTTAGGTGACAAACAATTTTTTTTTGCATTATACACGCTTCTTTGATTCTGACACGAGACCAATGTACATTCGTCCACATTTAGTCTTAAGAAAATGTGTAAATGAGTAAATTATTGAAAAAGAGTGACCGAGAGTTTTATTGCCAGGTTATTTCTCTCGGTTCTACTTATTGCTTTGCGAATCTGGCATTACATGTAAATATGGAAGCAATGACATTTTTTATTTTAAGTACTTACTGACGTTTGTAAGAGCTATTTAGTGACCTATACAAATAAATAAATCATTTCATTTCATTTCAAATCTTTAGTCCAAACGGGTCCCATTAAGATCTTAGGGCAGAAGGCAACCTCACCTCAGGTAAGGCACCTGCCGGTCAACGGATAACGGTAAACGGCTATAGGCTCATCACGATTAGGTACGTGGAAACATTAATGTTTCTAGCTTCATATGTCTATCTTTCATATACATATTGTTAGGTACATAAACCTTTATGGTGGGTTTTCATAAACTGACAAGTGTCTAGAAAAAATTGTTTACGAAAATGTCATTCAATGTAATCAAAATGTGGATTTAAGATTGAAACACACTGGTCCTTCACATACGACGTATGCCACCTGATGTGGGAAACAGCGACAAACTGGTCCTACGTCTGACCTTTACATTTTCTACGCGGTATAACACTTAACGTGTGTGACAGCGTCATACGCGTGGGATAGCATGGGAACACGCGAATCTGGCGCGGTGACGCGTAAGACAGCGTGGTGAATGACCAGTGTGTTTGTTACATAATGCGTGGTGTCCGTCGCATGTGAACAAAGATCAACTAGGACCGCAGCGCAGGTCCGAAATGCGTTTGCTTTGAGCATGTGAAGGATGAGTTTGACCGTCCCTTTAGATAAAGTATTAGACAATGGTTTGATTGTATTTACTAGGATAAATTGTGGGCTAACATTCGGTTTAACGGTCCACCGCTAGAGAGCAAGACTTAATGTCATTCGACTTCATTTTCGATTCTGAGTCGATTGGCATGATTTTCAAAGTCCGCCAAGGTCAAATAAAAAAGTTACTTAAAATTTCCGATAGATGGCGTTGCTTAAAAACGCATTTTCGATAGATGGCGTTACCTTTTTAGTACTTGTCTTCCGTTTCCAAATATTTCGTCGCACTATAGTATAGTTTCGCCAAGAAATTGCTATTTAAGGCGGCAAAGTCATCGACTGCTAAACAGTCAGCAGGTATAAATGTTACTAATTATTCCAGGTTAGGTTAGTTTTTTTTTTATTTGACCTTGGCGGACCTTGAAGGTCATGCCAATCGACTTTACTCGTCGAGTAGAGAGTAAAGAGAGGTTAGGTTAGGTGGTCAATTTCCAAGACGGCGGCCCGCGAGGAGCTCCTGGAGACCTTGCAGCAGAACCCATGGGGGCGCCCGTACCTACAGGTCAGGGAGAAACTCCGACCTAGGGCGCCCCCACTGACCCAGAGTCTCCAGCCGCAGCAGCTGGAGCGGGTCATGGGCTCCCTGTTTCCGACGAGCGCGGAGGAGCACGTCCCTCCGCGCATGGCTTCGTCTCTGCCCGACGCGGATAGCATCAGTGAAGACGACGTACCCGAAGTCAGGGTGGGGGAGCTAGGTGCGGGAGTACTCCGGCCTAAACGCCGGAAAATCACTGCCCCCGACCCGACGGCATTCCTGGCCGTGCATGGGTCCTGGCCCTCGATTTTATTTTACTTTATTTTTATTTTACTTCATTTTATTTTATTTTATTTTTGAACTCGGGCCTCGACTGATGGGGCTCTTTAGCGCATGCCTCGAAAGGGGCCAGTTTCCCAACGTGTGGAGGACGGGGAAACTGGTCCTGATTCGTAAGGCGGGGCGGCCGGTGGACTCACCGTCCGGATATCGGCCGATCGTGTTGCTCGACGAGGTGTGTAAGCTCTTTGAGCGAATTATCGCGGAACGCCTCGTCGAGCATATCTCGACGGTCGGGCCAGACCTGGCGGACAACCAGTACGGTTTCCGTCGGGGACGCTCCACCGTGAGCGCGATCATGCGCGTCAAGAGCCTGACGGAGGAAGCAGTCTCACAGGGCAGGGTGGTGGTGGCGGTGTCTCTTGACATCGCCAACGCGTTCAACACCTTGCCATGGAGCTGCGTTAGGGAGGCGCTCGTGTATCACGAAACGCCTCTCTACCTCCGTCGTATTGTCGGGGCCTATCTCTCGGAGAGGGCCATAGCTTTCCCCAGCTGGCTCGGGCCAGCTCGGCGAGATGTGTCGTGCGGTGTTCCGCAGGGGTCGGTCCTGGGGCCGCTTCTGTGGAACATCGGCTACGACTGGGTGCTGCGGGGTGCGTTGCCTGAGGGCGTCGGCGTAAAGTGCTACGCCGACGATACCCTCGTCACGGCGCGGGGTGCAACGTACCAGGAGGCAGCACTCAAGGTCACGACGGGTGTTGCTCAAGTCGTGGGTCGGATACGGCGGCTGGGACTGGAGGTGGCCTTGCACAAGTCCGAGGTTTTGTGTTTTCACAGACCTCGGAACGGTCCAGCTGAAAGTTCCAGCATAAATGTGGGAGGCGTTAGCATCGGCATCAAGCCCTCGATGAAGTATCTAGGGATCGTACTTGATAGCCGATGGAACTTCGGACCACATTTCCGAAGTTTGGTCCCCAAGGTGACACAGGCATCGCTCGCGCTTTCGCGACTAATGCCCAACCTAAAGGGACCCAACGCTTCCTGCAGGAGACTGTACCTGGGGATCGTGCGGAGTATGGCGGCCCTTTACGGGGCTCCCGTATGGGCGGCGCGGTTGACGGCCAACAACTCAACACTCCTTAACAGACCGTTGAGGACCTTGGCCGTCAAAACAATAAGGGGCTACCGCACGATTTTGGGTGCAAAGGGGCTCTACCAACATCTATAGGGCCCCAGCGACCTCACCTGCTAGTGGCGCACCTGCTGATAAACGGACGAGGCTCGTTAATTTACGGTACCTATGGAGTGGCTTCGGCCCCTACGTGGGTACCAGGTGGTACAACAGTGTTGGTCCGGGGGGGTACCACCGTGCAGCTGTGCTAAAGCCCCCCAAGTAACCCAGCCCAGGCTGGGTTGCGTTAGGGGTTCAGCAGCTGCACCGCCGGGCCCGGGGCGATGTATGGTGCAGCAGGCATGGGACCAGTGGGGGCGAAACGGAGTCTAGTGTGGGTGGTGTGGGTCGATTCGCCGGCCAGGGAGACCCTTAGCAACGGCGTTGCCGCGGCCGCCCGCAACACAGTCATGGGGCCCGCCTGGGGCCAACCACCCCAGGAGGCTGCCCCACATGTTGCGCATAATCCTGATGTGGGATCGCCGCTCCGGGTGGTAACCGGTGTGGGGTAGCGGCGGCCTTGCATCAGGGGGGTTTGGGAGCCCTTCCGTCCGGCGAGTCGGCTCCGATCTAACCACACGGTTCTAGACAAAGCTAGCCCCTGCGCTTTGTCACTTACTGCTGCACCAGATGTCGCCCTGTCTTCACGCTTCTTCTTCAAAATCTACAATGGCAGTGCAACAAAAAAGAAATAAACGTTACACAGCGGCCCTAGGAAACCCCACAACTTCACATTTCGAGGTGGAGTTCACTAACGTCCGTGGACTCCATGCGAACCTCGATACCGTCCACCACCACCGTCTCAAGGTGCACGGCCCGCTGTGATGTTCCTCACGGAGACACAAATACGCCGCCCTGACGACACGTCTTACCTGTGTTACCCCGGCTATGTCATCGAGGAACAATTTCGAGACAAAGCCGGGGTGTGCGTGTTCGTTAGGGCGGATGTTTGCTGCCGCCGGTTGCGCTGCCTAGAGAACCCCTCCAATTCCGTCCTTTGGCTGCACGTAGACCATGGCTCTATGAGCCAGATCTACGTGTGCGTCTACCGATCCCACACAGGGGATTCTGAGACAACAAAGCTCTTCCAGTACCTCAGCGAGACGGCTGATAAAGCGCAGGTGCGGTTCCCGAACGCTGACCTAGTATTTCTGGGGGACTTCAATGGCCATCACATTGAATGGCTGGGGTCCCTCAAGACTGATCATGCGGGTAGAGCCGCCCATGCGTTCGCTCTCTCCCACGGTCTGACCCAGATGGTATGCGGGATCACCCGGATACCAGAAAGGTCAGATCACGCGCCCGCTCTGCTGGATCTACTGCTGACGAGTCGCCCAGCCCAGTACAGTGTTTCGGTAGGAGCCCCACTGGGTAGTTCCGACCACTGTGTTGTTCACGCTGGCATGAAGGTGTCACCTCCTGCACGTCCTGTACAAACGTCACGACGACTATGGCACTACTCGTCAGCGGATTGGGACGGTCTACGCGATTATTATGCGTCCGTCCCCTGGAGCCAGCGCTGCTTTGTAGGAAAGGCTCCTTCGGATAGTGCTTCTGCTATTGCTGGCGAGATCAGTTTAGGGATGGATTATTACATCCCTTTCACTGATGTCGCCAGTATCCGCAGAGCCCGTCCCTGGTTCGGGCGAGATTGTGCCAAAGCTGTTCGACAAAAACAGTCGGCATATCGCGCCTGGATCAGGGCCCGGGCTGTGCGCGACCCAAACGTGGGCCACCTCAAAGCAGCGTACAACCGGGCCACAAAGTCGAGTAAGAGGGCCTTTAAGAGAGCGGATGCCCAGCGCGTCGCGCGGCTTGGTCAGGAGCTCACTTCCCATCCCACGGGCAGCCGTGGATTCTGGCAACTGGCCAAAGCCGTGCAATCTAACTTTTGTCAGCCCTCGCTGCCACCGCTGCGTTACCCAGATGGAACACTGGCTCACAAAGCCCAAGAGAAAGCGGATATGCTCGCAGACCTCTTTGCGGCTAATTCCCGGGTCGACGACCGTGGCCTGCAGCCCCCCGCCATCGCCAACTGTGGCCACACAATGCCTGATATTGTTATCAGGCAATGTGATGTACGGGCAGTGCTGCGGTCACTCGACACGCGGAAAGCCAGTGGCCCTGACGGCATTCCGGCGGTGGTGCTACGAAAATGTGCAGCTGAGTTGTCTCCAGTATTAACGCGTCTGTACCGCCTGTCATACTCTTCAGGGCTCGTGCCGGAGGTCTGGAAGGAGGCGAACGTACAACCGATCCCCAAGAAAGGGGATCGGTCCGATCCAGGCAACTATCGACCCATAGCTGTCACCTCAGTCATTTGCAAGGTGCTTGAGCTCCTTATAAATAAGCAGCTCATGCAATTCCTAGAGGATCACTCATTAATCAATGATCGACAATACGGCTTCAGGCCAAAGCGATCAACGGGTGATCTTCTGGCATTCGTAACGCATGTCTGGGGTGGGGCTATGGAAAGGCACGGCGAGTCCTTGGCTATTAGCCTGGACATCGCCAAAGCCTTCGATAGGGTCTGGCATGCTTCGCTCCTTTCCAAGCTTCCGGCATATGGTCTACCTCCTCAACTGTGCAGCTGGATTGCCAGCTTTTTAAACGAGCGCCGAGTGCGGGTCCTCTGCGATGGCCAGGCTTCTCGCTTCTTGCAAGTGAATGCCGGGGTACCGCAGGGGTCCGTACTATCACCAACTCTCTTTCTTCTGCATATCAATGATATGCTATCCCTCGGGAACATTCATTGCTATGCAGATGACAGCACACTGCACGGGAGTTACTCGGTTCGTCCGACGGCGGGGCGATCTGAGATTGAGGAGGAGAGACGACGACTCGTGGCTGATCTCGACCGTAACCTCGACAATATCTCTCAATGGGGTACCGAGAACCTGGTCGAGTTCAATGCCCGCAAAACACAGGCGTGTGCATTTACTGCGAAGAAATCCCCTTTCCTTCCCCTACCCTCTTTTCAGAATGCATTATTACCAATGAAGGACAACCTTGATATCCTTGGCATAGACGTTCGTCGAGAGCTCAATAATAAAAACTACATCGAAAGATGTATAGGGCTAGCTTCGCGGAAACTAGGAATACTGAATAAGGTAAAGAGATTCTTTACACCGGACCAGAGGTGTCTGCTGTACAAGACGCAGATTAGACCCTGCGTCGAATACTGCTCTCACCTCTGGGACGGCTCCGCGAAGTATCTGCTGGACGCTCTCGACGCTATGCAGCGACGGGCTATCCGTATTATAGGTTGTCCGGAGGTAACGGGAAGCCTTGAGCCGCTAGCTCAGCGCCGAACAATAGCTTCCTTGGCCGCATTCTACCGTATTTACCACGGCGAGTGTTCTGAAGAGCTCTTCAATCTGATCCCACCCTCTTCCTTCCGATCCCGAACGACTCGTGCCGGGCAGAGATGCCACCCCCACACAGTGGATAGCATGTTCGCGAGAACCGAACGTTTTAAACGTTCGTTTCTCTGCCGAACGATAGTGGCCTGGAACGCCCTGCCTGTGCACGTGTTTCCTCCCACATATAATCCTGGGTTCTTTAAGCGGAGCGTGAAGAGGCACATCAGTAGGTCGTCAAGTTGAGGGCCACTCTCAATAGTAATGTGTGCTGTGAGAGTGGCCCACAATCGCTAGACGTCGTCACGACTTACCACCAGGCGGGCGGCGTCAATTTGGCGAACCAAATATAAAAAAAAAAAAAAAAAAAAAACGATCTCCGGAGAGGCTGCATGTCTCCTAGCCGGGACCCCTCCATGGGACCTGGAAGCGAGAGCCCTTACGTCATTGTTCTAATGGCGCAAGGAGGCGCTGGAGCGGGACCACAGGCCTGCGTCTCGAGAAATCGATGACCGGCGGTCCCAACTCCGCCAGGATCTCATGGAGTCATGGAGGGTGCGACTTGAGCAACCCAAGTGGGGTGCCACCATCATCGCGGCGGTGAGACCGATCATGGACGATTGGCTGCAGAGGCAGCATGGTGACCTCACGTATCGTGCGACGCAGATCGTTACCGGGCATGGATGCTTCGGTAGCTATCTGTTTCGCATCCATCGTGAGGTCACACCCCGGTGTCAACACTGCGAGGTTTCCGACGACGACACCGCACTCCACACGTTGGTGGAGTGCTCAGCGTGGGCGAGTCAGCGCCGGGACCTCGTAGTGGGTCTGGGCGTGGATACCCTCTCGCTGGAGACCATGCTTCAAGCCATGGTCTCCAGCGGGAGTAGGTGGAACGCGGCCGTGTCCTTCTGCCGAGCAAGTCGTGCTCGCGAAGGAGGCGGCCGAGAGGGAGAGGGAGCGTGCCCTCCCCGCCGAGTTCCGTAGTCAGCGGCGAGGCCGCCGCAGACTCATCTACGCCCAAGACCATCGACCTCCATGATCGGGGCCTGAGGACGGCGGGATCGCCACCCGTCGCCCTTACAGAAGCAGGCTAGAAGGGTTGCGTGCTGCGGGGCCTTTGCCCCATAGCACGCAACCAGATTCACTCACTGACGCGGGATAAAACCCTACCCCAACGACGCGGGATTCTCATCCCGACCCAACCCCCGCAGAGACCACAGAGGTGGTCAAAGTCCGCCGGGCGCCACTGGAAATACGTTCTGCTTGTAACCAGAGACGCCCGGCAACGGACGTTAGAGCGGCCGGGCCTTGGTCGCGGAACTAAAAAAAAAAAAAAAAAGGTGGTCATTTTTTTTCTTTAAACAAAATGGGTAGGTTAGGTTATGTTAAAATGTGACCCCCTACGCACGAGCCGAGCGAGCGAAGCGAGCGGTGCCGCGGCAGCGGTCGGTGAGTGCCAGAAACGACTTGCATTAATGCGGAAATATTTTAGGGAAGTGAACATTTATCAAATTCCTTTCGGAGGTTAGGTTAGGTTTTTTTTTGACGTTGGCGGACTTTGAAAGTCATGCCAATCGACTTTACTCGTCGAGTAGTGTCCAAATATATAGAGTATCGCCCTCTAGTGGTGGACCGCTAAAACGAATGTTTACCAATTTGTGTTCATCTCACAATTTCCCTTGGTCACGACATCACGCGTGAACGGCTAGACCGATTTCGCTAATTATTTTTGTGTTGTGTTCGTTATTATCAGGAGAAGGATCTTATGGAAGAAAAATAAAGTGCGGAACATTAGAAAAATTAATGCGGTACAAAGTTCGCCGGGACAGCTAGTGATTTTTATAAATAACTGATTGAACCATTAGGAATATCGTCCAATAAAGATAAGTTTACATAATTATATAAGTACCTTGTTTCTAGGATCTTAGCAAATTTAACTATGTGAAGGGGGAAATACATCGTTGGGTGAATGGTGAGCGTTGTTGAAAATGTCGAAAAGGTGGCCTGCAACTGAGTCGCAAGTCTCAGTCGCCTGCGATGTATTCCCCACTTTATCACACAAGTGCTTAGTATTAAATCTCGCGAGTTCAAGAACTAGCCACGAATGACACCACCCCTTATAATATGAAACTGGAATGATTTAACTTGTATGTATGTTACACAATTGGATGGTTTAATTATTACATTATGTTGTAGAAGTTGGCCCAAGGCCGCGGCTGCGTCTATTGCAGGGCGCCCCAGGTACACACTCGGAAGTATTCCCCGTGGCTACTGTTTGATCCTGTAGTTGCGTCCTACATTTTAATATTTGGGATACCTACTTACTTATCGAAATTTATGGATACTTTTGCAAAGGACCCGTGAAGTTATATTTATTAGGTGGATATATTTATTCTGTCCGTTGATGGTGCTTGGTTAAACTTGCGACACATACATAGAACAAAAGACATATAACTTTTACACTTTATTTACTTCTATAAACACCTTACCGGTTTCGCCTCACGACTTAATAAAATAGATTACTACTGAAGGTACAAAACTATGGTAATTTTACTTTACTAAGTAGGGTCATAATAAGTGAGTGAAACAGCCAATAGCAACAAAGTCTTTGTTAGCTCTAGAATGTAAACATTACAGTACATACGAGGTTATTACTTCGTACGAACGTGACGGTTCCCTGAGTGATTGGACTTCAACTTTCCAATCGATACAAACGAACAAATAGCTGACGTACTCAATTCGGCCACAGTTTCCTTTGTACAAGTTAATGAAAGTGACGGGGATTGGAATAGTTTCAATTTATTTTAACCGCTCCTTCCTTGTAGCGAAGTACCTTGATTGACAGTCTTGCGTGTTTTCAAAATACATAGATATTTTAATAAAAGGCTACCTTTCAATTGACTAAGTTCGGTAGTTTTCAATCGACGTCTATAAAAAGAGGAGGTTCTCAATTTTGACAAAGTGAAACAATTTTGATTTATTTTTTAATTTAAGGTTACTTCCCGTTTGGTCTCATTCCACCAATTGTTTGGTCCAATTCTGGTAATTTGAAGTCGGTTTTTGTATCAATCGTCGGCTTATTGCAAGAAGTCATTAACTGCAAAAAATCACTAAATACGTTTTTAGTTATAGTGGACTTCATTTGACACATTCTACAAAAGGCAAAAACTCACTTATTTCTATCTATTCAATTTTAGACGTTGTTAACTTACCATTAAGTCCATTAAATGCAACTTTGGAAATCAGGCATATACGAAACATCACTAAGCTGCACAAGTTATTTCTATTAAATAGATAATTATTAAAATAACAACATACATATTATACAGAACTCATTTTTACCATGTAATTAACTTTATCTAAACAAGAGTAGAATAATATCTTAGAATTTGGATTGATAAAATTCATTATTTGCATTTAATTACTTTCTGTTATGAATAATATTGATCATAAGTACATACACAATAAGTAATCTTAATGAATTTTAACGAAATTAATTTTATATAAAATATCATGATTTTAAATTATTTAGGATATTCCTAAAATCATTTATTGTTTTTAATTACTTTTTGCCATAAATATGACCGAGCCAAAGCTGAAAACGCCTCCGACCTTGCTGTTTTGCAGCAAAAGTATGATGAGCATATGTCTTTAAAAGAGCAAAGTCGAAACGCTAAGAAGTTGGATAAAGTTCGGGCAAATGAAGATAACAGCTTGAACTCTATTACGATCGACTTGCACGGGGTGAGGCGATGTTGACGGTGTCTCTCGACATCGCCAACACCTTTAACACCTTACCCTGGAGCTGCGTTAGGGAGGCACTGGTATACCACTGAGTGCCTCTCTACCTTCGTCGTATTGTCGGGGCATAACTATCCAAGAGGGCCACAACTTACCTTAGCTGGCTCGGGCCAGCTCGGCGGGATGTGTCGTGCGGTGTTCCTCAGGGGTCGGTCCTAGGACCTCTCCTGTGGAACATCGGATACGACTGGGTGTTGCGGGGTTCGTTGCCTGAGGGCGTCGGCGTAACTTGCTGCGCTGACGATACTCTCGTCACGGCGCAGGGAGCAACGCATCAGGAGGCAACATTCAAGGTCACGACTGGGGTTGCTCAAGTCGTGGGTCGGATACGGCAGCTGGGACTGAAGGTGGCACTGAATAAGTCCGAAGCTCTGTGTTTTCACGGACCTCGGCGCGGGCCACCTCCACGATCCAGCATAAATGTAGGGAGCGTTAGCATCGGCATCGAGCCCTCGATGAAGTATTTGGGGCTTGTACTTGATAGCCGGTGGAACTTTGGACCACATTTCCGAAGTTTGGTCCCCAAAGTGACGGGGCAGCAGCCGCGCTCTCGCAACTGATGCCCAACTTAAAGAGACCCAACGCTTCCTGCAGGAGACTGTACCTGGGGATCGTGCAGAGCATGGCCATGTACGGGGCTCCCGTATGGTCGGCGAGACTTACGGCCAACAACGCTGCTATTTTACACAGATCGTTGAGGACCTTGGCCGTCAGGACAATAAGGGGGTACCGCACGATCTCCCTAGAGGCTGCATGTCTCCTAGCCGCGACCCCTCCGTGGGACCTGGAAGCGAGAGCCCTTGCGTCATTGTTTCAATGGCACAAGGAGGCGCAGGACCACAGGCCTACGTCTCGAGAAATCGAGGACCAGCGGTCCCAACTCCGCCAGGATCTGATGGAGACATGGAAGGTGCGACTTGAGCAACCAAAGTGGGGAACCACCACCATCGCGGCGGTGAGACCGATCATGGAAGAGTGGCTGCAGAGTCAGCACGGTGGCCTCACGTACCGTGCGACACAGATCATCACCGGACACGGAAACTTCAGTGAGTATCTGTTTCGCATGCATCGTGAGGTCACACCCACGTGTCAACACTGCGAGGCTTCCGGCGAGGACACGGCATTCCACACATTGGTGGAATACTCAGCGACCTCGTTGTAGTCCTGGGCGTAGTTACGCTCTCGCTAGAGAGCATGCTACGAGCCATGGTTTCTACCGTGAGCCAGTGGAACGCGGCCGTTTCCTTCTGCAAGCAGGTAATGCTCGTGAAGGAGGCGGCCGGTAGGGTGAGAAAGCGTACCCTCCCCGATGAGTTCCGAAGTGTGCGGCGAGGGCGCCGTAGACGTGGCTACGCCCAGGACCATCGACCTCGATGATCGGGGCTTGAGGATGATAGATTAGCAACCCACCGTCCTTACAGAAGCAGGCTAGAAGGGCTGCGTGATGTGGGGCTTCACTCATTTTTCAGAATTTATTTCGTTTTGTTTATTAAACTTCCAATTGCTTATTGATTTGAATAAACTCTGTTAATTACCTGTTTATTCAAAGACTGAGAGTTTTTGAAGTTTTTTGTAATAAAAAATTGTCATTTTGTTTGTTTCGAAGAATTTAATTCGTTTTTCATAGGACTAGCACTGTTCTGTTTAGGATAATACTATTCTGTTTAGGGTTATCCCTTTGATGGAATACTCAGCGACCTCGTTGTGGTCCTGGGCGTAGTTACGCTCTCGCTGGAGAGCATGCTACGAGCCATGGTTTCTAGCGGGCTTTGGCACCCACGGGGGTTGTGAGACTGCAGTCCATTCAGTTAGGACATTCGTACAAACGAATGAATGCGAAGTGCTTTTAAAATTAGACGTTAAAAATGCATTCAATTCGGTGAACCGGGACACATTGCTAAATGAAATTAAACTCCACGTGCCAGAAATTTACAACTTCTTACTACAGTGTTACCACTGTCCATCAAAATTAATGCACAAAAATCACAAAATAATATCAGCCGTGGGTTGTCAGCAAGGTGATCCCCTAGGTCCTGCTATATTCAGTTTGACTATAAATTCTATAATTCATAATCTAAATTCAAAATTGAACGTATGGTACCTTGACGATGGAACCCTAGGTGGAGACGCTCAGACTGTTCTTAAAGATCTTTCTGCCATAAAAAATAAATTTAACTTGATTGGGTTGGAACTAAATTCTAAAAAATGCGAATTATACATTTCTGAAAAAGTTGATGACACTTTGGCTTCTGAAATTCATCAAAATTTTAACGTGGTCGCTCCTAATATAAAAATCTTGTCTAAAAACAGTCTGTATCTCTTCGGGTCACCGATTTTTGATGATGCCATTCCTTCCCTCTTAAATGATTCATTTTCAAAATTTAACAACCATTCGGATCGCCTTCCTAAAATTAGTAGTCACTCCGCATTGTTCCTCCTGAAGTACTGCTTATTTGTACCTAAATTTACCTACCTACTCCGTTGTTGCCCCATTTGGAAATTTATAAATTTGATTTTACCAATTGAAAACATTTTAAAATCCCAAATTGAATCCATCGTGAATATTCGGCTTGAGGACCAGGCTTGGGCTCAAGCTACCCTACCGGTAAGGTTTGGTGGTTTAGGAAATATTTCGAGTGTAGCTTTGCCAGCATTTCTGGTTTCTATACACAGCACCCGTAATCTCTCAGGTAAAGTTTTAAAAACTCCTGCAGATTTAAACTGTGAGATATTGGGTTTGGATAAAGCCCAAAATGCTTGGATGGCCGATCCACGTCGAAATTTACCTTCCACACTCAACAAACAGAGGGCTTGGGACTCTATAGTTTCATCATTATCTTATAATACACTCTTAGAAAATACATCTGATATAGACCGGGCCAGACTTCTAGCGGTAGCCAGACCAGAGTCCTGACACTGGCTGCATGCATATCCTTCTCCAAACACTGGCACCTTCATTGACCCTTCTACTCTTCGCATAGCTGTCGGTCTCCAGTTAGGCGCCCAGGTGTGTGTGGAGCACAATTGTGTTTCGTGTGGAGCTGTTGTGAATCGTTATGGTCATCATGGACTTGTTTGCCTTTACAGTGCCGGTCGTCTTTCCCGCCACGCTGCGCTCAATGACATCCTGCGACGGGCTCTTGCCACCGCCAGCGTTCCTGCAATCCTGGAGCCCCAGATCATGCGCGACGATTGCAAGCGGCCCGACGGGATGTCTCTTGAACCCTGGAGGATGGGGCGCGCTCTTGTATGGGACGCCACCTGTGCCGATACTCTAGCGGCGTCCTACCTCCGGGCTACAAGTAAACGAGCCGGCGCGGCGGCCGATAAGCGGGAACAAATAAAGGCAAGCAAATATAGTAGTCTCGGCACTCAATATGAGTTCGTCGCATTTGGTGTCGAGACACTAGGCCCATGGGGCCACGGTGCGCATCAGCTCTTCACGGAACTCAGCAAGCGTCTGAGGGAAGAGACTGGGGATCTCCGCGCAGGCAGCTTTCTCGCGCAAAGACTCTCATTGGCAATTCAACGCGGGAATGCTGCCTGTGTTATGAGCACTCTACCTAAGTCTCCCTGCCTTACTTATTTATTTTAGTGTTTTAGTTTTAGATAGTATAATTTGTAATTTGTTTGGTTTTTTTTTTTAAATTTAATTTTCCTGTTCCTTGTATATATTTAAGTAATATAGTATATAGTTCTTGTAAATATTCTGAAATAAACGTTATCCCTTTTATAAAATAAACATTTGATTAGATTTTCGTTGTTTTATTACAAATTAAGAAATAATTAATTCACCGAACAGACTAACTTTTATTTTGTGTTTAAAAAAAATAAATAACTTTGTAGGATTAGTGACTCTCGCTTGTTTTTATTAATATACATTTAAGCTAATCAAAAACATTAAATTTTTCATCCCCGTCATTATATATAGGATACTATGGGCAAATCAACATGACTACTAACTAAATCGAACTAAAATACCGTTTATCTCAGAATAGAGAATTGTCACATACTGACTTCTTTTTTTTTTTTTTCTTTTTTTTTTTTTAAATCCGCGGCCCAAGGCCGCGGCCGCTCTAACGTCCGTTGCCGGGCGTCTCTGGTTACTAGCAGAGGGTATGTCCAGTGGCGCCCGGCGGACTTTGACCACCTCTGTGGTCTCTGCGGGTGTTTGGTCGGGACGAGAATCCCGCGTCATTGGGGTCGGGTTTTATCCCGCGTCAGTGAGTGAATCTGGTTGCGTGCTATGGGGCAAAGGCCCCGCAGCACGCAACCCTTCTAGCCTGCTTCTGTAAGGACGGTGGGTGGCGATTCCGCCGTCCTCTGGCCCCGATGGAGTGCGGTGTCGTCGTCGGAAACCTCGCAGTGTTAACACCGGGGTGAGACCAAACTTCGGAAATGTGGTCCGAAGTTCCATCGGCTATCAAGTACGATCCCTAGGTACTTCATCGAGGGCTTGATGCCGATGCTAACGTCTCCCACATTTATGCTGGAACCTTCGGGTGGATCGTTCCGAGGTCTGTGAAAACACAGAACCTCGGACTTGTGCAAGGCCACCTCCAGTTCCAGCTGCCGTATCCGACCCACGACTCGAGCAACACCCGTCGTGACCTTGAGTGCTGCCTCCTGGTACGTTGCACCCCGCGCCGTGACGAGGGTATCGTCGGCGTAGCACGTTACGCCGACACCCCTAGGCAACGCACCCCGCAGCACCCAGTCGTAGCCGATGTTCCACAGAAGCGGCCCCAGGACCGACCCCTGCGGAACACCGCACGACACATCCCGCCGAGCTGGCCCGAGCCAGCTGGGGAAAGCTATGGCCCTCTCCGAGAGATAGGCCCCGACAATACGACGGAGGTAGAGAGGCGTTTCTCGAGGGTCCTCTTCTCCGAAGAGGAATGGCCCTTACCCTTCACACCACTGGGAGCCGACCCATCGTCAGTCCCAGCAGCAACATTTCCTTGGGGCGTCGACGTCGTGCTGCAACTAGGCGGCGCGACGCGAGCCCCCAAATCAAGAGGCATCGAAGTCCGTGTTTCATGCGGTAGGTCGTCGGCTGAGACTGCCCGGGAAAGGGCAGTGTCAGTACCGGGGGTCTCGTCAGACATATCCATGATAGCACAATTAATCGCAATGTTGGCCACACAAGTCTCAATATCGACGTTCGGTCACCCAACTTGCCACTGCGTTACCGTGGTCAAGTTGGGGTCCAGGGCGGACGGCGAGGACGTAGTCGAATCTCTTGGGGCCCCGCCATTATGTGGATAATGACTTCTTGCAATAAGCCGACGCAATGTTAGACGTGTTTTTTTTGAAATAATAGAGTTAGGAGTCAAGTCTAACAGTTATCGGTAGCAAAGCTTGCAAAATGAAAACCTATTAACATATCTCAGTAAAACTCATCAGGGAAGCAGAAATTTATTGTCAAAGGATCAAGTATAAACCGCTGCCTGGTCCAATATCGCATTGTTTTGTTACTTGATATTGCCAGGAGAAAGTTTTAATGTAAAAAAATGTTTAGAACATTACAAAATCTAAGAAAATACAATACAAATAACGCCAACGCCAACGCCAACGCCAACTAGGCCAACGCCAAATTAGGTAATAATCCTGAGGTCCATTATAATAGTTTATTTGGTACATTATCTGATGCTTTTTCAGACACATTCAAACAAAAATGGCAAAATCGTAGTGTTAAAACGAAATTTTGTGAGTGGGCAACAGTAGGCATTTATAAAAGTAGACGAACGCTATTTGATCTATATGCACAAAAACGAAACAGATTTGATAAAAGTTTCATTGAATATGTTAGGAATTACTCCAAAGTATTCAAAATAGTATGTAGGCAGGCTAAATCCATTCACATCAAATGGAAAATAATTACCTAACCTAACCTAACCTAACCTACAAAATAACGGCGAAGAGAGAGGCCTTGCGTGAGCGGGAGCGTGCAGGCCGTACGCTCCCGCCCCGGCGGGCACCAGTCGGGGGGCGACGGCGCATTGCCTACGCCCAAGCCCCCGACTGATAGGGCCGTGGGCGGTGGGTCGGGGGGCCCACCATCCACGCGAATGGCCCTGAGGAGTCCGACGCCCCTTATGTGTTTCGGGGGCGTCGCTTCTGTGTCGATCAGGGGGGGCCAGCCCCCCCGCGATGAGCTCGAAAGAGCGCCCCTTTGCCGGGCCGCCGTTGCTTAACAGTTCCTGCCTATCCGGCGGCCCGGTTAAGGCGAAGGAGAAACACCGTGGATAGGTTTTAGTGGGTAGTCCGGCCCGTTTTCCATCCTAGGGCCGGGAGTCCCACACAAAGCCGTCTCGCTCCACAAAAAAAAAAAAAAAAACCTAACATTGAAGAAACATGGAAAGTTATAAACAAAGAGTCAGGTAAATGTAAAGTGAGGGATACTGTTACTAAAATTAAATTAGAAAACAAGAATATAACCTCTCCGAAAGGTATTGTAAATGCATTTGAAGATTATTTTACCAACATTCCATTTAAAGTCACTTCTTCTGTTAATTCATGTGCCCACGGTGCTGTGGCCCTTTCTGAAAGTAATATTGGTTCTTCATCTAAATTTAACTTCGAACATATAGACCCCAGTGACATCTAGCAAGCATTTAAAAATCTCAAAATTAAAAAGTCGGAAGATCACTAGGGCATATCAGTTAGCTTAATAAGTAATGTAATTGATATCATTGCACCTGACTTGGCACTAATTTTTAATGAATGTGTAGATGAGGGTATATTCCCTAACCTAATGAAAAATAGTAGACTAATACCATTATTTAAGAAGGGATAGATCCCTTAGAAGTCAGAACTTGGTAACTAGCGCCCCATTTCTATTTTGCCAGCTCTGAGTAAGGTGTTTGAGAGAGTGATGCTAAATCAAATGCAAGTCCACTTCACGACCAACAATCTTTTCCACAGCCAGCAATTTGGCTTTACTCGCGGAAAGTCTACCACCGATGCGGGACCCTTGTTAGCTTGATTTACGACGCATGGGAGGGATCGCAGGATGCCATTGGGGTATTCTGCGATCTGTCTAAAGCATTTTATTGTGTTGACCATCATACACTTTTGCTAAAGTTACGTACGGTATGGTTTTGACAAAAAATCCTTAGAACTATTAGGATCTTAACTGACAGATAGGCTGCAGACTGTTCAAGTGAACAACGTTAAGTTAAACGGAACTAACGTCAAAATAGGCGTACCTCAGGCACGATACTGATAGGTACAGATATAATACTAATTCCGATACGTTCGACTTTATACGAGTATGTACCTAAATATCCACAAGAAACAACAACAACATTTTACATAGCCATCTATATACAGATGAGATACAATTATCTATTGGCATTGCTCAGGTCACTAAGCTTTCCAATACATTTCCCCTTTTGGCAGATACCGGCGATGACTTGATAAATCTACTACACGACAAAATACAAGAATTCCATTGACACTCTCAGCGAGTGTTCTATTGGAATCCAATAGATCGAACGGTGCCAAATACTTTTACGAAATTCGGGTGTTGGAATTTTTTGAATACCTATTTTCCTTTTAAAGCTCTCCTTTAAGATCTCTTTAAATTTTTAAAGATAATGTTTTATATGGACTAGTTTAAATACTGAAGATGAACCCGTGAACAATAATATATTCCTAAATTAAGACAGACATAAATCTTGCCTTTATCCCCGGAGGGTAGACAGAGGCACTTATGACCCCCACATTTTGCCAGTTACTTCGTTAACCTTACGTAATAGGTGGCAAGCCTATTGCCGTTTCTGGGGACTGAGTATATTTTATAGAACCTCGTTCGTTGTTTAGTAGGTGCACCTCGGGCAGGTGAAGATGATTACCTTAATTAAATAATAATTTAATACAATACTCGTAATGTATACAGTAGACATTAATGGAAAATAATATAGTTAATAATGTTTAACCATCGCTTTAAATTGGAAGTACGGTTGGTTATTCTTGCTACGTAATTAGAACTGCTGTAAGCAATAAAGTTAAAAGTTGTGGAATTGTTCCCTGCGGCTTTTATCAATGTGCTAAAGTATGCTGCAGGTGGAAAATGGATTATATAACTTTACATTCATTTTAAGTACGATATTAGTTGGACAATGACTTAATTTTTTTATATATTTATGTTTTTTAATATTTTTTACTCACATGTCAAACTTCTACATCTTACACACAACGTCATCTATAGCCCAAATTAAGCTAATAATAGGTCTTTACCTATGAAATTGCCGTTTGGATTTTGGTCGACAATGACGAATTGAAGATGATTGTGGAAGCCAATGATGCACAACCTACGGCTGAATTAGCAGCAGTTTTCGACATTAGCGTCAAAACAATATTGGTCCATTTGCGTCAAATTGGCAAGATAAAGAAGCTTGACAAATGGGTGCCCCACGAACTCAATGATCGCCAGCGCGAAGTACGCGTCGAGACATGCCTTGCATTGCTCAACAGACACACAAATGAAGGAATTTTGAACCGCATTGTTACTTGCGATGAAAAATGTATTCTGTTTGATAACTGCAAGCGCTCAGCAAGTTGGTTGGATCTTGGTTCAGCACCTAAACAATGCCCTAAACGAAAACTTACCCCTAGAAAAGTGATGGTCACTGTTTGGTGGTTTAGCGCCGGTGAGATTCATCACAGCTTCTTACCAAACGGGGTGAGCATTACTGCAGAAGCGTACTGTGAAGCACTGAACACAATGATGGAGAAGCTGGCACATCTCCAACCAGCATTGGTCAATCGCTCGTCTCCGCTGCTTCAGCACGACATTGCGCGACCTTATACTGCACAGCAGACGGTCTCCAAGTTGCAAGAACTGGGGTTGGAAGCTCCCCGTCATCCGCCATACTCATCAGACCTTGCGCCTACAGACTACTACTTTTTCCAGAATTTGGATAACTTCTTGGCAGGAAAGAAATTCATTAACCGAGAGGCTAGGTTTGTTGCCTCCCGTCCAGCTGATTTCTTTAAGAAGGGCATCAATAAACTGCCGCTGCGTTGGCAAAGATGCATTGATTGATTGATTGAGTGATTACTTCAATTAATACAAATAAAAAATACATGATAAAAAATTCGTTTAATTTTATTCATACAAAACGGCAATTTCATAGGTAAAGACCTAATATAAGCTAGTGCTATGGGATCTATACGACTGATAAATATACTTATATATTTCTAAATACATACATATTATACATAGAACATACCCAAACTCCGAAACAAACATATTTGTGGATCACACAAATAATTTGATTCGACCCGGAATCGAACCTGGGACCTTAGGGATGGCAGTTGCATACTCATACCACTGCGCCAACGAGGCAGTCATAATTATGCTAAGAGGCCCTATCAATACACAGTTCCTCTACTGACAGACGTCCGAGGCTATGGCAAATATACCTACACAATAGGAGATCACCCGTCTCAACACGTACCTGATCCTCACGCGGGTGATAACCCCCCTGACAATGTGCCTGAAGGCTAAGTGATACTAATAAAAGCGTTTCTATCAAGATATGGAATATTTTGATAATATCCTTCACAAAATACACATTTAAAATAGCTTTGCCAACAAAGCGGCGTTATGGCCTAATAAAACGATATGGGAACTGTTTCTATTGTATGTCGCAAAATGTTCTAAGGCCAACCCTTCTTCTGATTACTCTACGCAGCGACCCAAAGTCTGATAGTTGCAACAACAACCCTATAGGATAAAAAATACGATACTGAAATATATCTACTTAAACACGTTCGACAGTGCTTTTATATAACACGAAATCCCGTCATTGAATGACAGTAACGAGTAAAGTGATCAGATGTAATCTACCAGAATCCCACACTCGCAGCCTCATAAATGTTATATTAGATTCATGTTCAACGTTATCAATATTTGATAAATTTTGTCGATAACAATGAGTATGGTACACAATTGTTCACATCACGTCGAACAAAGCACGCAATCCACGAACCTCTATTAAACATTTACTGAAGGACGTTATCAGGAGTCGTACAATAATTTTTTCATTGTCCTCCGGGACAACGAGCTGATGAAATATTTGCTCAATCGGTTGTGTAACATAGTTTCATTTATTTCACTTCACCCCAGTCGCTCAACTGAAATAACAACACAGTACGGAAGTGAATCGGCAATAAATTTCAATGGCAATAGTCACACACGTAGACTTTTCTATAGCTTCCATACTCATGTATCATTAGTAGTTATATAATGCTTATATTTCTATTAAATCTCTTTGAAATCGATTGTACTCTTAACAGTACCACCAGTATCGCAACGCACACCTCTCACTCATAATATACGGTCGATTACAAGTATGTATATTTCTCTGTCTATCCTACTAGATCTTGAGACGCACTGACACACAGATTTACTGGTGGTGGAATTTTTGTCATTCTCACAACTGACCATGCCTTTGTCCAGAACCAAAGAACCTTCTTTGCCTCGAAGAGAACGCTTTTCTGTAATTTGATATACAAAATTTAAATTGTATAATTCACTACATAAGCTACAGAAGTAGGTACACAGATACCTAACCTTTGTAAGATTTTATATAAGACACAAATAATGATGAATTAACCTTTTAACAGATAATTTTACCTTACAAATGACAGAAATTCCACGAACTTTCCTTTTCCTAATTAATATAATTAGAGTTCCTTTACAAAGTATGTTCAAAGTAATATAGCGGCGTTTGCATAATAGAACACGTATTTAATGTAATATTTTTATTCATAGAGGAAGGGTCGTGTACATGAATGAATTTTAATAGATGATGATGAGGCTCGGAGCGTGGAAGAGTAATTACGATGGTCATCCAACACCGACAATATAGTTTGGTATCCTTGCTAAATTATGTTTTATATTTTTTAATTCCTGTTACATTTTTTACTATGGAGTTAGACAATGTGTCTAATGTGTTCAAGAAATCTGTTATCGATAATTTTATTCCTGAATCAAAAAATATAACTCTTCTTGTATTCTCTTCCCAATTTCCACATGACTGGTAAAGTTGGTAAAACAGAAGCAGACTAGAAGGGCTGCGTGCTGTGGGCCTTCACCCCACGCACGCCTTCACTAAAACCCGACCCCAAAGATGCGGGGTAACACCCGCCCACCACGCAGCAGCCACACAGGTGGCCAAGGTCCGCCGGGCGCCACTGGGAATTCTATCAGTGCTTACCGGAGGCACCCAGTCGTAGGTGCGCCCGCGGATTAAAAAAAAACACATGGCTGATAAAAGTAAATTATAGCACTAAGGAATAATGTACTCGTAGCTATGTTAGAGAACGAATTTTCAACATCGGCTTAGTAACTTCGGAGCATATTAGATGCAAACAAACAAATCTTTTTTCATGCCTGATATTTTAGAACTTGCACAAACAAGAGTAACTGGACTAAATAAACAGGCTACCATAAAACTATAACAATAGGAAAGGAAGTTTCTCTCAGTTAAATGTTTCATACGGTGCTTAAAAAAAATATACAGCTACTCAATAAAATGCACACTTAGAATTGTGTGAAATCGTATTTTTATTTTCTTATTTTATATCAATTAGAAATATAAATGGATTCTTCTCTTCCTTCGCAAACTTTGCTACGTTTGAGACTAGATGACTTGTGTTCAATTGTCGTAGGTACATGTGCAAAAAAATAAAATGAAAATGGTCGAATTCCGATCATTGTTGGACCACTTGTATTAATTAATCTGAAACTCTCAAACTCTGGACATTAAGAAGGCAAAGATCGACAAGATAAGCGTTGAATAAAATGCGTAACGTTGGCAATTGAGCCTGTAAAGGAAAGCAGTGTCCAAGCTTTACAATTCTCACCATAGTTTGATTCCTAATGTAGATTCAGTAACTTTTAACAGCTGATCTAAGATGATAAAGATTGTGAGGCTATAGTTTATTATTTTATACACAATATTAATCTATACTTTTTTTTTTTTTTTTTTAATTCCGCGGCCCAAGGCCGCGGCCGCTCTAACGTCCGTTGCCGGGCGTCCCTGGTTACTAGCAGAGGGTATGTCCAGTGGCGCCCGGCGGACTTTGACCACCCCTGTGGTCTCTGCGGGTGTTTGGTCGGGACGAGAATCCCGCGTCATTGGGGTCGGGTTTTATCCCGCGTCAGTGAGTTAATCTGGTTGCGTGCTATGGGGCAAAGGCCCCGCAGCACGCAAGCCTTCTAGCCTGCTTCTGTAAGGACGGTGGGTGGCGATCCCGCCGTCCTCAGGCCCCGATCATGGAGGACGATAGTCTTGGGCGTAGTCGCGTAGTCTGGGGCGGCCTGGCCGCCGACTACGGAACTCGGCGGGGAGGGTACGCTCTCTCTCCCTCCCGGCCGCCTCCTTCCCGAGCATGACTTGCTCGCAGAAGGACACGGCCGCGTTCCACCTATTCCCGCGGGACACCGTGGCTTGAAGCATGGTCCCCAGCGAGAGGGTATCCACGCCCAGACCCACTACGAGGTCCCGGCGCTGACTCGCCCACGCTGAGCACTCCACCAACAGGTGGAGTGCGGTGTCGTCGTCGGAAACCTCGCAGTGTTGACACCGGGGTGTGACCTCACGATGCATGCGAAACAGATAGCTACCGAAGCATCCATGCCCGGCAACCATCTGCGTCGCACGGTACGTGAGGTCACCATGCTGCCTCTGCAGCCAATCGTCCATGATCGGTCTCACCGCCGCGATGAAGATGGCACCCCCCTTGGGTTGCTCAAGTCGCACCCTCCATGACTCCATGAGATCCTGGCGGAGTTGGGACCGCTGGTCCTCGATTTCTCGAGACGCAGGCCTGTGGTCCCGCTCCAGCGCCTCCTTGCGCCATTGGAACAATGACGCAAGGGCTCTCGCTTCCAGGTCCCATGGAGGGGTCCCGGCTAGGAGTCATGCAGCCTCTCCGGAGATCGTGCGGTACCCCCGTACGTTTCTGACGGCCAAGGTTCTAAGTGGTCTGTTTAACAGAGTCACGTTCCCCTTGACCGCCAACCTATCCGCCCATACGGGAGCCCCGTATAGGGCCATACTCCGCACGATCCCCAGGTACAGTCTCCTGCAGGAGGCGTTGGGTCCCTTTAGGTTGGGCATCAGTCGCGAAAGCGCGACCGATGCCTGCGTCACCTTGGGGACCAAACTTCGGAAATGTGGTCCGAAGTTCCATCGGCTATCAAGTACGATCCCTAGGTACTTCATCGAGGGCTTGATGCCGATGCTAACGCCTCCCACATTTATGCTGGAACCTTCTGGTGGACCGTTCCGAGGTCTGTGAAAACACAGAACCTCGGACTTGTGCAAGGCCACCTCCAGTCCCAGCTGCCGTATCCGACCCACGACTCGAGCAACACCCGTCGTGACCTTGAGTGCTGCCTCCTGGTACGTTGCACCCCGCGCCGTGACGAGGGTATCGTCGGCGTAGCACGTTACGCCGACACCCCTAGGCAACGCACCCCGCAATTAATCTATACTTATAATAAATCTGTAGAAGTGAAAATTCTGTACATTGTAGATATCAAAAAAATAAATGGCAGGGGGTGTTAGTAGACCGACATCGAACCCAAAAAAGTGAGAAAAATATTTTTTGTCTGTCTGTCTGTTCAAGCATCACGCAAAAACTACCGGTTCGATTACGATGAAACTTGGTATAATTATTCTTTAATATCCTGGGCATCACACTGGGTACTTTTTATCCCGGAAAAGTATATACAATAAAAATCAAACTTAATTTTGCGGTTCGATCCCTAGACCCGAGTACTGTACCAACCGCAAATAATAAGTTTGTCGTAGGTTTTTTTTTGTATTGGGTTTGCCAAATTAACGCCGTCCGCCTGGTGGTAAGTCGTGACGATGTCTAGCGATTGTGGGCCACTCTCACAGCACACAATACGACAGAGAGTGGCCCTCAACTTGACGACCTACTGATGTGCCTCTTCACGCTCCGCTTAAAGAACCCAGGGTTATATGTGGGAGGAAACACGTGCACAGGCAGGGCGTTCCAGGCCACTATCGTTTGGCAGAGAAACGAACGGTTAAAACGTTCGGTTCTCGCGAACATGCTATCCACTGTGTGGGAGTGGCATCTCTGCCCGGCACGCGTTGTTCGGGATCGGAAGGAGGATGGGTGGGATCAGATTGAAGAGCTCTTCAGAACAGGTTACATCACCTGCAGTGGAGTTCACTATTAATGGTTTTTAGAACTTTTGTCTGTTTGTCTGAATGTTTGAACACGCTAATCTCAGAAATGATTTGATTTTTTGATTTGAATTTGCGGTTTGGTTTTCAATCGCTTTATAAATAAAAAAGTTATGTAGATCTAAAGTAACACGCAGGCGGAGCTGCGGGCAACAGCTAGTTTAAAATAAAAATTCCCGCCATGTGATTGAGATCCCTACACATAGGAAATGAGCGGATGATAATGCTATATACAAACAGCAGATATCACAGGTTAAAGTTGTAATTACTTTGTGTTCCGCCGGAGGTTCAAAATTTTAAGCAGTTTTATATGGTACGTGCTGAACCGTAAATGTCAAATATAAAATCCCGTTGTACCGTATGCACCATTGACCTGCACCATCAATGGTGCAGATGAGACTAATTAGTTTCATTTGCACCATTATTATTGATACTACACAATACACCATACTTTCCTTGTACGGTACTTGTATTTTATGACTTTATATTATGGTCAGTCTCTCTATTCTTGAAGGATCTTATGTTGTTATGTATTCCTGGTACATTTGAGGTTTGTGTCTTTTGTAATGGACAATCATTTTCATCTGTACTCGGTGCACCTGTTGACACATTTCTTTACGTTTCATCGAGACAAAAAAAATGTATCTTGCGCTTAGTAGGGCAGTATGTATATATCTTACCAGAGCCGCTTGGGTCCCTTAACTCACCGAAACCGTTTACCTTTGATCGTGCTTAAAAAATGTCATATAGATTCTTCTGTTTTATGCTTTGATGAGGTAGACAGAGCTGTTTATTGTACCCATATTTCGTTAGTCACATTGATGGTGAAGCCATCTTTTATTACAAATGACATGCACCTAGAATAAAATACTAGGACTATAGAACTACATAAGCACTCTCGAAATCTCATTCGAATCTCGATCCGTTTAGTTTATCTAAATGTGCTGTGAGTTGTCACCTGTTGTGAACCGAGTACAGATGGAAATGATTGTCCATTATAAAAGACACAAACCTCAAATGTACCAGGAATACATAACAATATAAGAGCTTTCAAGATTTTAAATTCTTTTAAATTCAAAATTTAGTTAAGTTTATTTAAATATGTCAACAGGTGCACCGAGTACAGATGAAAATGATTGTCCATTATAAAAGACTAATCATGACTTCCGATGACCATTTGGGGCAGTGGAGAAGTGCCCCATTAACACTACAAAAGGTTTCTTTACTAATTGAAGTAACGTGTCATAAGAATTTGTTAGTGTAATAACACTTTCATTGATTGAGTGGCCTAATTATTACAAAAGACACGCTTTAGGTTTGCGCCTTTCGGTGGTGTACAATACCTTTAGTCGTTCCCAATCCACTGCATGGGTAGAACTGCCAGCGTCGACTTCTATAACTCTAGATAGTAAACTACAATGGGGTCCTCATATCACAGCCTTGACAGGAAGACTTAGCTCAGCTGCTTATGCAGTTAGAAAGATAAGGTCACTGATTGACGAACTAAACGGCACGATTAGTTTATTTTAGCTACTTTCATAGCGTTATGTCATACGGTCTGCTGCTGTGGAGCTCAGTTGCCGATATTGAGACAATATTCATATTACAGAAACGAGCTATACGAGCAATCTATAGACTCAGACTCCGTGACTCGCTGAAAGAACTATTTAAAGAAATTAATATTTAAACAGTTGCTTCTCAATATGTTTACGACAACATCTTATATGAACCGAAGAACATAGATCTCTTCAAAAAAAATTCCGATAACCATAATTTTAATACAAGAAATAAAAATAAACTGGCAATGACAAAAATTAGACTTCATAAAGTTGGTAATTCGTTTGTAGGCAAATGTATAAAAATAATAATAAAATTCCTCAGGATGTGGTTGACATGCCTCTTAATAAGTTTAAAATCGTAGTTAAAAAATGTTTGATGATGAAAGGCTACTATAATGTAGACGAATATCTTAATGATAAAAATGTATGGTTACCCTAATCTTCTGTTGTTGGCCACTCGTATAATACAATATAAACTAATTTTAACAATGTAAACAAAACAGTATTAAAAAAAAAGATAATCTACCTGAGTTTCTTGCTGGTCTCTTCTCAGGAGAACCAGCGAAACAATCATTTTCTAATGGTTAAATAACCATTAGAAAATGATTCTTTCGCTGGTTCGTTAAGTGTAAGTAAGTGTAAGTATATTAAGTAAGAACATAAATATGTTCTTACTTAATTTAGTATTTTTATAATATTACTTGACAAAATTGTAAAATTTTGATATTCATATGTGCTCTTTATGTGCCTAAACTGAATAAATGAAATTGATTCTTTGATTCTTCTTTGATTCTTTGACATCCGGTTCGATGTCGTCCCCCCACCTGACCTCCCGCAGCCGGTAGCAAATCCCCCGGATCCGCGTTGGGCACTTCACCATCTTGATCGGTCGGCTCTCCTAGAGGCATCGGTCATGCAGGCCTGGATTCCAGCGCCGGACCGGCCTGCGGATGTGGATGCCGAGGCGGAGTGGTTCAGGAGAGCCATGTCGCAAATCTGTGATGCGGCGATGCCTAGGGTTACACCCAGACCGGCAAGGAAGCAGGTGTACTGGTGGTCGCCGGAGATTGCACAGCTGCATGCATCTCCGCCCGCCGCCGGTACACCAGGTTTCGCCGGAGGCATCGTCGCCCAGACGACGCGGCAGCCCGAGAGGTGGAGCATATCAGGCATACAGGGAGGCTAAAGGCAATCTCCAGGAGACGATAAAGCGTGCCAAGACAGCGGCCCGCGAGGAGCTCCTGGAGACCCTTGAGCAGAACCCATGGGGGCGCCCGTACCTACAGGTCAGAGAGAAACTCCGACCTAGGGTGCCCCCACTGATCCAGAGTCTCCAGCCGCAGCAGCTGGAGCGGGTCATGGGCTCCCTGTTTCCGACGAGTGCGGGGGAGCACGTCCCTCCGCGCATGGCTCCGTCTCTGCCCGACGCGGATAGCACCAGCGAAGACGACGTACCCGAAGTAAGGCTGTGGGAGCTAGGTGCGGCAGTACTCCAGCTTAAACGCCGCAAAATCACTGCCCTCGGACCCGACGGCATTCCTGACCGTGCATGGGTCCTGGCCCTCGAAGAACTCGGGCCTCGACTGATGGGGCTCTAGCGCATGCCTCGAAAGGGGCCAGTTTCCCAAGGTGTGGAGGACGGGGAAACTGATTCTGATCCGTAAGGCGGGGCAGCCGGTGGACTCACCATCCGGATACCGGCCGGTCGTGTTGCTCGATGAGGTGTGTAAGCTCTTTGAGCGAATTATCGCGGAACGCCTCGTCGAGCATCTCACGAGTGTGGGGACGGATAACCAGTTCGGTTTCTGTCGGGGACGCTCCACCGTGAGCGCGATGATGCGCGTGAAGAGCCTGACGGAGGAAGCAGTCTCGCAGGGCAAGGTGGTGATGGCGGTGTCTCTTGCCATCGCCAACGCTTTCAACGCCTTGCCATGGAGCTGCGTTAGGGAGGCGGTCGTGTATCACGGAACGCCTCTCTACCTCCGTCGTATTGTCGGGGCCTATCTCTTGGAGAGGGCCATAGCTTTCCCCAGCTGGCTCGGGCCAGCTCGGCGAGATGTGTCGTGCGGTGTTCCACAAAGGTCGGTCCTGGGGCCGCTTCTGTGGAACATCGACTACGACTGGGTGCTGCGGGGTGCGTTGCCTAGGGGCGTCGACGTAACGTGCTACGCCAACGATACCCTCGTCACGGTGCGGGGTGCAACGTACCAGGAGGCAGCACTCAAGGTCAAGACGGGTATTGCTCAAGTCGTGGGTCGGATACGGCGGCTGGGACTGGAGGTGGCCTTGCACAAGTCCGAGGTTCTGTGTTTTCACAGACCTCGGAACGGTCCACCTAAAGGTTCCAGCATAAATGTGGGAGGCGTTAGCATCGGCATCAAGCCCTCGATGAAGTACCTAGGGATCGTACTTGATAGCCGATGGAACTTCGGACCACATTTCCGAAGTTTGGTCCCCAAGGTGACGCAGGCATCGGTCGCGCTTTCGCGACTGATGCCCAACCTAAAGGGACCCAACGCTTCCTGCAGGAGACTGTACCTAGGGATCGTGCGGAGTATGGCTCTATACGGGGCTCCCGTATGGGCGGATAGGTTAGCGGTCAAGGGGAACGTGACTCTGTTGAACAGACCACTTCGAACTTTGGCCGTCAAAACCTACGGGGGTACCGCACGATCTCCGGAGAGGCTGCATGTCTCCTAGCCGGGACCCCTCCATGGGACCTGGAAGCGAGAGCCCTTGCGTCATTGTTCCAGTGGCACAAGGAGGCGCTGGAGCGGGACCACAGGCCTGCGTCTCGAGAAATCGAGGACCAGTGGTCCCAACTCCGCCAGGACCTCATGGAATCATGGAGGGTGCGACTTGAGCAACCCAAGTGGGGTATCACCATCATCGCGGCGGTGAAACCGATCATGGACGATTGGCTGCAGAGGCAGCATGGTGACCTCACGTACCGTGCGACGCAGATCGTTGCCGGTATTGGATGCTTCGGTAGCTATCTGTTTCGCATGCATCGTGAGGTCACACCCCAGTGTCAACACTGCGAGGTTTCCGACGACGACACCGCACTCCACACGTTGGTGGAGTGCTCAGTGTGGGCGAGTCAGCGCCGGGACCTCGTAGTGGGTCTGGGCGTAGATGGTCTCCAACGGGAGTTGGTGGAACGTGGCCGTGTCCTTCTACGAGCAAGTCATGCTCGCGAAGGAGGCGGCCGAGAGGGAGAGGGAGCGTACCCTCCCCACCGAGTTCCGTAGTCAGCGGCGAGGGCGCCCCAGACTCATCTATGCCCAAGACCATCGACCTCCATGATCGGGGCCTGAGGACGGTGGGATCGCCACCCGCCGTCCTTACAGAAGCAGGCTAGAAGGGTTGCGTGCTGCGGGGCCTTTACCCCATAGCACGCAACCAGATTCACTCACTGACGCGGGATAAAACCCTACCCCAAGGACGCGGGATTCTCTTCCCGACCAAACCCCCGCAGAGACCATAGAGGTGGTCAAAGTCCGCCGGGCGCCACTGGAAATACCCTTTACTAGTAACCAGAGACGCCCGGCAACGGACGTTAGAGAGGCCGCGGCCTTGGGGCGCGGAATTAAAAAAATAAATAAAAGATGGATCACCTTACTGGGATACACTAAGCTCAACCCTGCGTATCAGATTTTGAAGAAACAAAGCATATTATGTTGCCCTGAGTTGAGAGTCTATCTTTGAAAGTCACAGGAAAATCCATGAATTCTTTTTATCATATACACAATTTTTTAGTTATTGTATCAAATACACATATTTTTAAGTAGTAAGGTATAAGAGCATGAATTAAGAACAATGTCATCCAGTAATAAAACAAATAATTGCAATCTTGAAGTAGCATACATAACTTGGGAGTAGTTTCATCAAGTTTCGTAACATGCAAGCTCTTGTAGATGTTTTGTTTTCATTACAGTTGTGATTCAAATTCATCTATATAAAAAAAAAAAAAAAAAAAAAAAAAAGCGACACGGATATGCGTTTCAGTTGCATAAATATCATCGTCTGTGTTTCAGATCATAAATAAATAGAAAAGAAAACAAGCACGCTTTACAGGGTAGTTAAAATTATTACAACACTACCTATTCGTCTCCTAGACCACTCCGTGCCTCGGCGGGCACATTAAGCCGTCGTTCCTGGTTGTCATACGAACATCTATGGTAGTCGTTGGGGTATTTGGAGCCCTAAATCAAAAATCCGACAGGCCTAACTACAGACCTTCGATATCGCCCATGGGTTGTGGAGGCACAGATGGCAGTCGCTTCACGGAAAATATCGAAGTTCAGCCGAATCGCAGTTAGGCTGGAAAGCCGACCCCGACTGAGTTAGGAAAAGGCTCGGTGAATGATGGTGAATGATGACTACCTATTCGTTTCCCTATGGTTTCATTGTGCAAATTTTCCTTGTAAATAAATCTTTTTAAATTAAAATTTTCTATCTTACATTTAACTTTACTCTGTTGAAACAGTATGATTAAAAAAGACTTATGCTTTATATACCTTACTGAGTAGGTATTTTTTTTTCACTTTTATGTTTTTTTTGTCTATCTATAGAAACAAATACGCAACAAAGGTTGGCTCCAAGACCTCTGTCTGTGCAGTGGTTTTTCGCACTCCTGCAGTACATAGTAGAGCTTCAGTCGGGGTCAGCTCTTTGTCCAAGTATGTTCTTCTTGGACAATGATTCAAAGATATAAAATAAAAAAAAAGCTCCAGGAATGTATACATAATATATAAAATGTAAAGAAAATCAGCGAGGTGCAAGGGTATTATTCGTCTTTCAGTGAATCCGGATCGGGTGATTGGATATAAAATCTACTTAATATGATTTGAATGAAAAAGGGTTACTTATTTATTTGATCCGATAGATCTTGACGAGAAAAAGGATATACAAAAGAAATTCAGTACTTGTTCTACTAGTTATATCTTGTACATACTGTGTAAATGAATTTACTTTAAAAACTGCTATTCATGTAGTTCAACCTCTTTTTAATATACATGTTTCGGTAAGTTAGTTGCAAAATAAGCTTAAAATTTTGTTGTTAAAATGATAGATTAAATAGAACCTATACTAGTATTATAAAGCTAAAGAATTCGTTCGGTTGAACGATCACCTCAGGAAATAGAAAATATAAATCGTCATTGAAAGTTGCGTTTAGTGGATATCCTATTAATTCGGAGCCGAACAGTGATGAAAAATGTGGCAAAAACAGGGAAAATTTATTCCTTTCGAGAGTTTTTCTTGCGTGGGCTCAATAAACGGTTAAAGTTACCCAAAAATTATTAGGGTATTTGACGAATAAAAATCTAGTCGCTGAATGTAGTCGCTGGTGTCCACTAGACGAAACACAAAATACTTGTTGTGGTACCATAAATAGGGTATTAAATGATTATCTGAATGCATTATGTGTCAGGTGACATAACTATTTGTACAATCGCGTCACAGTCAGCAGTGAAAAGAAAAAAAACCCTTTAAACCTTCTAACAGTGATCGGCTTACAGGGGCCAACAAATCTACTATTACCTACATCATGTTATGACTATGAAATTATGAATTTAGGTTCAAATAGCTTTTAGTTAAAGCATGAGGTCTTGGTAGTCGGTTTGTTTTTGGAACTTACCCCTATCCAGTGACACACTGCTATGTGGGACAGTACCGCGGTGCTTTGAATTTCATCCCTGAAGCTACACAAATAGGTACAAGTGGAACGTATAGAGCGGTCATGAAACTGTTACAACGGCTTCCGACGTCGCTCTCTGGGTAATGTTTCATTGTGCGAAATGCTATAAAAATCGTCGTAAAAATTTATAAAACTACTCAATAAAATGTACACTTGGAATTTTGTGAGCTCGAATATTACTGCAGGTTACCTTCGAATAATATACGTCCGAATTGTAAAAGTGGGACAGGTTTTATGATTCAAGTGAAAGTATTAGATAGTTATACAAATATGGTAGAAAGGTTACCCAATAGATTTGACTTCTGCATTCACGATACTGGGTGAGATTGAAAACATCAGCGGGAAATCTAAATTACTGTGGTTTTAGATATTTCCCGATCTGAATTGAAGTAAACTTTTCAAGTGGCCGTCGAAAAGAAAATCGATACATTGGAATTTTTAAAAACCTATCAATCTAATAGGCATTTTATTCGGTTGATTTCAGTCTATAGCTTTGCTAATTAGTCAAGAAGGCGGGATACAGGTAATAGATAATAAAACATACTTATTGTGTTTAACGTATTTTCCTTTAATTAATTTTCGTGTAGGTATGAAACACTGATTTTTTAAATTTACTTTAATAAACTTTTACAATTGGAGCATCACTAAATATTATGTGGTCGTCTGTCTGTTCGCGATAAACTCAAAAGCTACTGCACCGATTTTCATGCTGCTTTCACTTATGGATAGAGTGGTTCTAGAGGAAGGTTTTGATATATAATATGTCACGAGTAAAGCCCACGCCTACAATACAATAATGCACATAGGTACTAATTTACAATCCTTAAAATTAACCCTGTATAACCATGACAAAAATATTCATTATAGAGAGTTGTTAAGTCATTTGGTATATATTAGATTAGATTATAAACTTAAGACAAAAGGGTATTTTACGCGATTATTGAGATATATACATACCTCTTTATTACCCGACGTTTCGACCCAGTTACAACTGCTGTGATCACAGGTGGTCAAAGACACGTTTGTCTTAAGTTTATAATGTGTACAAAACGCGAAAGTTTAAAAAGTATGTGGATTAGATTAGATTAGAATAAACTTTATTTTACACCAATTAAAAATCACAAGATACAACAAAAACAGGATGTACAAAGGGCGGTCTAATCGCTAAAAGCAATATCTTACAGGCAACCTTAGGACGGACAGGTATTTAAAGTGACAAGCGTACCACCTTAGTGGGTAAAAAATTGGTGCCAAATATAAATAATAAATATGTACAAACTAAAAGAATTGTAAAAAAATGCTAATCTTAATGAATCAATAAATATAAAAACTATATAATAACTATATATAACATAATTACTCCACATATATTATTTAAGGTATTATGTGCAGGTTTAAACGCTGGAATAATGTGTTTATCACTTGATTATTTTTAAATTTACTTTGCGAAGTATTTATACATGATTAAATTTATCATCATCAAAGGTTCATTCTTTTCATTCACTTATTTAGACATAAGGTTAAATTTATCATTTCAGTTGAATTTCGTCACGCACAGCATGATTAATTAGTTTTTGCTACACAAATACTTGCCAAATTGTGTTTTTTACGTCCGTGTAGCATTAACAAAACGTGTTTATGTGCCACATTTACAAGTAATACGTCGACGAGTACCTGCAGCATTTAATATAATAAAAATGCCGTCAAAATTTGTTTAAAGAGAACTACCTCAGTAATCCTAGACGCTTTTATTTTTAACTCGCTAGGTTTACTTAAAAATAAATAAAAAATGACATTAACAAACCAAACGTACAAAATACTAAATTAAAGAACATCAACATAATCTAGAGGTTAATTTCGCCAAGTAATAAAATTATAATACATGAGGCAGATGCCTAATACAGCGTAACGGCATATTTGCAGAAACCATTCTTTTGAAATTTGAATTTGAGCGGCATATTACACTGTAAATGACTGGCTATAAAGACTTCAAACGCAGGCTAATCGTGGCTTCCGACCTTTTGGGGCAGTGAAGAGACCCAAGTACCTCACATAACGTTTCTTTGCTCATTGGACCATCGTATTCGAATTAAGTATGTGTAAGGTCAAGCAAAAGTACACGTTTTTGTTGTTTTAGCGATTTCTAATGATAATATAGAATGTGATGTTGTTAATTTTTTAATGTAGATAAGCCCCTAAGTTGAGACAGAAATAATAGAGATTACGCAAACATGTTTCGCAAACAAGTTTACGTAGTAAGTATTTAAAAGATACCGTACTGAGTAAAATATTAGGTGTCTAGCTGTGCAAGTGAACTACTATCGCTATAGGTGGTCTATGTAACCACAAGTTGCATGTTATCGTACTAACCTTGATAATTAAAGGGTCTAATCTATCGACTATTTAAAAAAAAAAAACTATAAAAAAATAAGCTCTGCAAAATTTGGTCAAACTCATTAAGTACATAGTCGTCTGTTTATGTGTATGGAGACACAGGTTAATGAGATGGTCATATCGAGGAGGTGTTTAAGCCCAAAAGTGAACCCTTGACTCTATATAGAGTGGAATCCCAGGACTCAAAAGTAACGCTTTGATAATATTATTTTAATATAATTTTTCATTCCAAAAGAATATTATGTATTAAGCATGAATAAAATGTAAATGGAGTAGTAGTGACTAGAAAATCGATCTCATTTGCATGTGAAAAGTTATTCCTGAAAAGTTAACATATTCATGTAAACTTGAAGCGTTCTGCGGGTTCATTTACGTTAGCTATGTTAATCAGACTTTCAGCGGAGGAGTTAAGAGCCACCAGTGGTTTCTTTGTAAGCTATTGTACCTTAGAGGTACGAGTGAGAAGTATGAATGTGGTGGTACTTTAGGGATGATCGACAGGAGGTGTGCGGGGGTAAAATGCCAGTGCTGGTTGCTACTCCGCAGCGAGCGAACGTCATGCGCTGAAACGCTGCGGACGCCTCCGCGCCGTACTGCCCGATACACGCACCTTGTACGCTCGTTAATTTAATTAAGTGTCCCATAAACTTAGAACACACGTGGATATTGCCATAAAAGTTTTGTGAATACTGCGTGATATTACCTGAGCCGGTTGAGCGGAACTGAACTGGTATGCTATTGTTTTGAAGTATCAGTAGTTTCGAAGTTGTTTTTCTGTTAATAATATGAACTTTTATAGCCCTTTTGGAGTCAAAATACGCTTAAATTTGTTAATACCAAAGTGTTATTTAGATATTTTTGTTCAAAAATGCTACTGCATCTTGGTAGTATTCAGCATTATGATATTGATCTATACAATAGATAGGTATGTGTTTATTGAGTGTATATATGTGTGTATTGAGATCAATGAAGAGCCTAGAGTATCAAATTTAATCTTTGAAGTACGACTACAATTCATAATTTTTGGGATTTATGTTTGTAACCCCGATACAGTGAACAAATTAATTCAGTCAGTAACCTCGCTACGATTATACAAGTCTATCACTGTCATATAAACTTCACTTTCAAAGGAGACTAAGTTATTATGACTTGGAATACTATTTATGACCTTGAATGTGAAATCAGATGTCGTCGGGGTATTGCACCCCACTTCGAATAAAACTATTTACAATGAACAAGATACATTTTTAGTTTAATTTTTCAAATTAGCTACCAGGTACCATTTCACAACTATTTGCAGATACTATAAATTATTAAAACAGTAATAATATTTAAAGCTTGAGGCGATGAACTCTATCGTCCTTACCAATTACAAATAGGATGCCATACTAGGCGGTTCGCCGGAACGTCGAAATAAATGAGACGGAGTGAAAGACAGATTAATTGCATTACGGCATAAATAAATCACACCAATCGGATGAATAGTTCCATAGTTAAATAATTTGAAGTTTTGAATTATTAAATTTGGCGCGCGAAATCCAACAATCGATTTTTTTAGTACTGTGAAAGGTACGTTACTTTAATGTTTCATAACTCAAAAACTATATAAGCTACATATACCAAAAACTATACAGCAAAGCACGTTAATGTGTTCCATCTGCATGCCAAATTTCAAGTCGATAGGTTCAAATTTGCGACCAGTATCGCGACACAAAGTTTTTTGATTAAGATCAAGTATGAGTAAGACTCCGCTGCGCTCCGTCTTAACTACCTACTAATAATGGAGATAATTAATTAGCTAAAAGTAGACATTAGGACCCGGGAAGTATCCTGTAAACGGGAAAAAGAAAATGTATCCACGTGGGCGATAAAGGATCCACCAGTAAAGAATTTAAAGCAAATACTGTGACCACGAACGGTAGCCTCTCATGTTTTAAAGGTTGTCTACCAAGTATTGCCTTAATCACTCCTCTCATGTACTTCCTAGATGTCAACATATACCTATTTTTTTTATGTAAGGAAAACCATTTACCTTACTATCGAAAGCTTATTGGGTTTTGTAATCCATACTTATTTACTTAATTGAATAACCTACCTACTTATGTACACTTTGTACAATCCAACTATACTCATAGTCGTATGAGATTTGGCTTACATTAAACCTTATATAATGAACAAGATTTAACAATCCTTGAGTATGGCCCTATACGGGGCTCCCGTATGGGCGGCGCGGTTGACGGCCAACAACTCAACGCTCCTTAACAGACCGTTGAGGACCTTGGCCGTCAAAATAAGGGGCTACCGTACGATCTCCGGAGAGGTTGCATGTCTCCTAGCCGGGACCCCTCCATGGGACCTGGAAGCGAGAGCCCTTGCGTCATTGTTCCAATGGCGCAAGGAGGCGCTGGAGCGGGACCACAGGCCTGCGTCTCGAGAAATCGATGACCGGCGGTCCCAACTCCGACAGGATCTCATGGAGTCATGGAGGGTGCGACTTGAGCAACCCAAGTGGGGTGCCACCATCATCGCGGCGGTGAGACCGATCATGGACGATTGGCTGCAGAGGCAGCATGGTGACCTCACATATCGTGCGACGCAGATCGTTACCGGGCATGGATGCTTCGGTAGCTATCTGTTTCGCATCCATCGTGAGGTCACACCCCGGTGTCAACACTGCGAGGTTTCCGACGACGACACCGCACTCCACACGTTGGTGGAGTACTCAGCGTGGGCGAGTCAGCGCCGGGACCTCGTAGTGGGTCTGGGCGTGGATACCCTCTCGCTGGAGACCATGCTTCAAGCCATGGTCTCCAGTGGGAGTAGGTGGAACGCGGCCGAGAGGGAGAGGGAGCTTACCCTCTCCGCCGAGTTCCGTAGTCAGCGGCGAGGGCGCCGCAGACTCATCTACGCCCAAGACCATCGACCTCCATGATCGGGGCCTGAGGAAGGCGGGATCGCCAACCGTTGTCCTTACAGAAGCAGGCTAGAAGGGTTGCGTGCTGCGGGGCCTTTGCCCCATAGCACGCAACCAGATTCACTCACTGACGCGGGATAAAACCCTACCCCAACGAAAAAAAAAAGTACCCCTGTGGTGCTGTGTTTAGCTCGGTCCACTATCATGACCTTCGTCTTATCTCTATTCAAGGCGAGACCAAAGCGAAGACTGGTTTCTTCTAGATGAGTCAAGAGCTCCTCCAAGTCCTCCCTAGAACCAGATAGAAGTGTGGTGTCATCGGTGTGACGCAGGTTATTTATCACACGTCCTCCAATCGAGACACCTCTGTCCCAGCCGTCCAAGACAATCCTCATTACGTGCCCCCTATTACGTGGGACTAAAAATACTGGCAAATTGTGGGTCTGTAATGCGCCTCTGCCTACCCTTTCGGATATATAGGCGTGATATGTGTGCGCCACACGTGTGTGTGTGTACAATAATCATCTTTATCCTCTAAACCTCTAAGGTCTGCTGGCAGAAAAATCATATTTTTGACTTAAGTACGCGTTTGTGCATATTGTTTTTAATAATTACCCACTTATGTATATATTTTAATGTACAATAAAGAATAAGAAATAAGTTACCCAACCGACTATTTTCCCACTCATTTCTTCTCTCAAATCTTTTCTTTGAATAGCTAACTATTCAAAGAAAAGATTAGTGAGTAAAAATTAGAAGTAAACGAAGTCACGGCAGTCGGATAGTAACATTATATTGCCACACATTTCTCGTGTTTGTATATCACTGTATATTTAAAGTGTCATCTCATTTCTCAAGGCACGTAGACAAAGGCCTTCGGGTCCTGAACTCACGCGGCACTCGTAAACATATCACTGGAGCAGGCGACCCCGATATCCGTATTCCGTAGGTATTTATATCCAATGCTACTATGTCGGTTTCAAATGGTTATCTATTGTTCATCTCTCTATGATACGGGATAAATGCTGTGTAAGAATCGGAGTTATTACTTTTTGTAGGATTGGCGTTTTGAAACTTATTTTTATACACGAACATTCATATGGGTTTATAGGCATTTTTAAAAAAAATCTGTGTAGTGTATGTAGTTTTTATTTTTAATAAAATCGAGGACATGGTTTCTAAGAACAGGTCTTTGTATGTCTTATAGTTTCAGATTTTCCCATACTGACTCATATAAATGTTCACCTGCATATATGCACTTATATAAGGTCACTATTATTTAGAATACTAGTGGATGCAAACGTCATATCAGGTAAGAATATTCAGAAAGGGGTAGGCAAAGCCTAAAAAGCCTTTAATTCTCAGGGCTACTATCTCTATTCTATGGTTGATCGAGCTTAAACAATTTTTACGCTGACACTTGCTGTTCTGCCCAAGTTCCATATTTTTCTCGTTTCCCATTCCCGGTTTAAGATTAAGAATATGGCACTTAGGAACTATATTATGTAATGCATATTACGGATTTTTTTTCAAACCTTGTTTGGTAGTTTGAAGTATTGCAAATTTACAGGCTACCTCTCTATAATTGTTGTTGTGCTCTCTATAATGTTATTATCTACTTATCATTAACTGGAGAGAGTAAAAGTACTGTCATCACAGTTGTACTGGTTTTAATTACTGCTTACTACAGACTTGGCAGTAAGACAATTATAGTATGTTTGTGTAATTGTCATTAAAACATCTCAACTCTAGAGACCTCTTCAAGCGTGAACGACAACGACGCTAATCTCAAGCATTTAAATGCGCCATCGCTTACAGCCCCACCACATTTGCTACAACTTACTATGTTATGTACCTATAACACGCTCAGTTTAAGATTATGTCTTCCCTGAACTTAATGGTAAACTGGTTCAAACAAAGCATTGTAATTTATTTCAGAAAACTACTGAATAAAAGTGTAGAAAGATCTACTAAAGAGATTTCGACGGGCGCCACTGGATGCCCGGCGCCACTGGAAATACCTTCTGCGTGCGAGCCAGAGTCGCCCGGCAACGGACGTGAGAGCGGCTGCGGCCTTAGGCCACGGAATGAAAAATAATTAAATTCGCAAACCCAAAAAAAACAGCAGATCTGTACTACTGTTGAGTTGATGTACTACTAGTCATATTTTATATTTTTTCCTGAAACACTCAATCTAATCAATGAATATAGAAGTTAAACTTGGCTAAAGTAAGGCCAACGAAACGAGAGATTTTTGTCAACAAACGGACCGTTACTGAGTTACCTTGCGACAGCAAGCGATTATTATCTTTGTCCTTATCACTCGTTCCCAGTAATGACGTTAAGATGGTTGATGATAGCTGTCGCTGCGTGTTTCATGGTACAGATAAATAATTGGGACGTAGTTCTCAACCATTTTGTCAACATATAGAATAGATAGTACTATCATAAATACGTCTGATTCGGACTCTTTGAACGAATCATTCATGCAGACGATAGCGATTAGAATAGGGAATTAAACAATTAAAAATATTTGAAACCCCTGAAGCATTGTTAATTTATTTTTCTCGCCTCGGTTGCCTTACTTTAAAATACATTACTTTCCACTAAAACAATTCCAAATCACAAATACACTATTTGATAGACGGAATTCTATGAACAATTTGAACAGAAACCGGCGTATGTTCATAAAAGCTAACTCTATGATTGTAGGTTATTTCGTGATATCTGATTCGCAATTTATTATCACGTGTGAACATTTTTGCAATCCACCGCTGTACTTGCATGCGGAAAAGACATTAAGATTGGTTACGTTTTTCCATTTGACTTTCTACGTGGTTATTGCGTCTTGTCATGAAAGGTACCCAAAGACCCCTCTGGGGTTATTAGGTTATCATAACTGCCCTTCTCTCGTAAACCATGTTGACCTAAATCGGGCCTAAGGAAAGAGGGATAAAGTTACATGTTATTTTTAAATAAAAAGAAAATGAGTTAAAGTATTTCCCAACGTTTTAATAGAATTAAAAGATTCTTACGAGTAATTTCTAATTGTGTTATGAATTTCAATAGTAGATTGTTAACCAAGGGATGAAAGCATCCCATTTCTGACGAGATATTTTCGCCAATAGTTCGAGGCAGAAATGGGTGAAAAACCCGAGTTAAACACTCTACTTTTCATTTCGAATACGAGGAAATCAAGTAAACGTCAAATAAAACAAATATAACAATAGAGATTGATCACGTATCAAGTATTGGACTTCTTGCCTTTTTTAAATTTTTGTTTATCATTCGCTTTTTTTTCAGGGAAGGCAAGTCTTTTGGTCATACCGCCTTATCATTTGTTATATTTTTCCATACAAAATGGTCTTCAGTTTTTTTAATTACTTCAGTTAATTTTTTACGCACATATTTTTTTGAAGCGCTATAGCGTTTTTTTATGATATGACGCGTTACGGCGGGCGATTTATCAGGTTTAGTCGGAGTCTCAACCTTACAATACAGGTCCAAATAATTATTGTTTGTGCTAATTACGTTTTTTTATTGTAACTTGTTTGTTGATGACCATTCAAAAACCTGAATGTTGTATTGACTTAATCGAACTTTGGCTATATACGTTTTTGCTGTATATTTTTACTTTTCCGCCCTAGGGCCGAAATGTATCACTTTCAACCCGCATATCAGGTAAACTTTTTCATCTCTCATGCTCTGAAAGTAGGTCATTACCTACTTTCAGAGCATGAGAGAGGAAAAAGTTTTTTTCAATTTGTCAAGTTATCAATTAACTTCAAAAAAAGATCACAAGATACGTTTAAGATTTCAAGTTAGACAAAAAAGAAAAATTGTGATGAAAGGTATAAAATTACCAGATAAATTTTATGCCAAAAGTCTGTAAAGTTGTGAGAAAACAGAAATTTATTTTGATGGAAATCAAGATCAATAAGAGAAGGTTACTTTGAGGAAATATCGTTCTAAATTGGTATTAATTTAGAATACCTATATAACTATCGAATACATAGCCCAATGTTAATATTAGCAGTTCTGAAGTGGAAAACCATGCTATATACTTACTGCATGGTTTTAATCGTTTAAAAAGAGTTTTTAAATTGAAATTTTTGTGATTTATAATTTCTATCTTAATAGTTCAGGAATAGTTTATAGTACGCGGGCCGTAGAACACTGAAAAATATTGATAAACAACAAGCTCATTTTTCGTAAGTAGCCTTATTTCACCAAATCCTACCCCGATTTCTAAAAAAAAATCTCAAACCAGATAGCTAACAGAGTTATCTAGTTAAAATTATTATTAGCTAATTGACACTTTAAATTCTTATTTAAAAATCTTATTAACATTAAAAATTAGAATATTGTCATACTTGAATAGGTAGTTATAAGACTTAATATTGTATATCTAAATGGTGGGACACTGCCGAACTTTCTTATAATTTTAACACCCTATGTACCAGTATCCACAATCTGAATAATAAATGAAATGAAATGAAAATATTCGGAACAAAATTGTAAGGTTGCATTAATTCGTATTGAGCTGCAAATGTATAGAGTTGCAATCTCTCAGAAATGGTAATTCCTAGGAAAACAGTTGTAAGGTCATTTTTGTAGGTTATTTTATTATCTACAATTTTGTACAAAACTATTTTTTGATATAATTCACTGTTACGAGAAAAATCCAAAAAACCGAAAATTTTCATTTTTAACCTTGAATAATTTTTTTAGCACAAGTCGGATCGATGGGAACTTTTGATATTTGATTTATAATGGTGTTCTTAAGACCTGCACCAATTGGCAGTTCTATACGAATTAATGCAACCTTACAATTTTGTTCCGAATATTTTAACTGGATAAGTCTGTTAGCTACCTGATTTGAGATTTTTTTTTTAGAATTCGGGGCAGGACTCGGTGAAATAAAGCTACTTACGAAAAATTAGCTTGCTGTTAATCAATATTTTTCAATGTTCTATGGCCCACGTACTATTAAGCAAGTATCTACGGTATAATGTGAAGTATTGCAGTGAGATCAACGATCACATTTTTGGCAGCCATAGTGTCATAATCGTCCACAGACTCAGTTGTACAAAAAGAAATGAACAGTTTGAAAACTAAAAATATTGGATAGAATCAGGCGTTACCTGGCGAAAGTCCATGACAAAGCAATGGTAAGTATGATGTTCAAACTTTTTCAAATAATTATTTTCGCTAAAATAAAAGACATTAAAACGTCGACATATGTTTCGCCTCTACACGAGGCATTCTCAAGACTGTCTCAGAGAGAACAGCATTTTAACGTTTACATTCTTCATTAAACCAGAGGTTCTGGCTGGTTATTCTGTGAAGTTTAAAGATCTTTATATATAATTTGGCCTGGATAGTTATGCTAACTGATCTCAAATATTGGATAGAATTTGGCGTTACCTGTCGAAAGTCCATGACAAAGCAATGGTAAGTATGTTATTCAAACTTTTTCAAATAATAGCATTATTTTCGCTAAAATAAAAGACATTAAAACGTCGACATATGTTTCGCCTCTACACGAGGCATTCTCAAGACTGTCTCAGAGAGAACAGCATTTTAACGTTTACATTCTTCATTAAACCAGAGGTTCTGGCTCGCTGTTCTGTGAAGTTTAAAGATCTTTATATATAATTTGGCCTGGTTAGTTATGCTAACTGATCTCAAATATTGGATAGAATTTGGCGTTACCTGTCGAAAGTCCATGACAAAGCAATGGTAAGTATGTTATTCAAACTTTTTCAAATAATAGCATTATTTTCGCTAAAATAAAAGACATTAAAACGTCGACATATGTTTCGCCTCTACACGAGGCATTCTCAAGACTGTCTCAGAGAGAACAGCATTTTAACGTCTACATTCTTCATTAAACCAGAGGTTCTGGCTCGCTGTTCTGTGAAGTTTAAAGATCTTTATATATAATTTGGCCTGGTTAGTTATGCTAACTGATCTCAAATATTGGATAGAATCAGGCGTTACCTGTTGAAAGTCCATGACAAAGCAATGGTAAGTATGATGTTCAAACTTTTTCAAATAATAGCATTATTTTTGCTAAAATAAAATACATTAAAACGTCGACATATGTTTCGCCTCTACACGAGGCATTCTCAAGACTGTCTCAGAGAGAACAGTTTGAAAACTGTCAACCCTATTATTGGTAAGAAGTAAGACACTCACGTCCGCACCAACTATTTGGGGTTGCGACTTCCAAAACTTGATCACATTTATATTCAAGAAGTACTTTCAACTTGCCACCCTTGGTGTTCAAATAGATGAAAGGCGTATTGATCTAGGATTCAATTATAAAGGCATTATTTTAAGAGTATTAAGGGGCTCTACCAACATCTCCAGGGCTTACGTTATCAACAACTGCACACGGTGCCTATTACCAGACGGACTAGGCTCAGGCAAAAAGTATAGTACCAAAAGTGCCTTTAAACGGCAATAGGCTAGCCCCCTATTACGTGGAACAACTGACTTTTTTTTTTTTTTTTAATATTTAGGTCGACAAATTGACGCCACCCGCCTGATGGTAAGCTGTGGCGACGTCTGGCGATTGTGGGCAACTCTCACAGTACACATGAATACTATAGAGAGTGACCCTCAACTTGACGACCCAGTAATGTGCCTCTTCACGCTTTAAAGAACCCAGGGTTATATGTTGAAGGAAACACGTGCGCGGGCAGGGCGTTCCAAGCCACCATCGTTCGGCAGAGAAACGAACGTTTAAAACGCTCAGTTCTCGCGAAGACGGTTTCCACGGTTTGAGAGTGACATCTCTGCCCGGCACGCGTTGTTCGGGATCGGAAGGGAGAGGGTGGGATCAGATTGAAGAGCTCTTCAGAACACTCACCGTGGTAAATACGGTAGAACGCGGCCAAGGAAGCAGTTGTTCGGCGCTGGGCTAGCGGCTTTAGGCTTCCCGTTACCTCCGGACAATCTATAATGCGAACAGCGCGTCGCTGCATAGCGTCGAGTGCGTCCAGCAAATAATTCGCGGAGCCGTCCCATTGGTGAGAGCAGTATTCGACACTGGGTCTAATCTGCGTTTTGTACAGCAGACACCTCTGGTGCGGTGTAAAGAATCGCTTTACCTTGTTCAGTATTCCTAGTTTCCGCGAAGCTAGCCCAATACATCTCTCAATGTATTTAGTGTTATTGAGCTCTCGACGTACGTCTATGCCAAGGATGTCTAAATTATCCTTAATTGGTAATGTTGCATTCTGAAGAGTGGGTAGGGGAAGGAAAGGGGATTTTTTCGCTGTAAATGTACACGCCTGTGTTTTGCGGGCATTGAACTCGACCAAGTTCTCGGCACCCCATTGGGAGATACTGTCGAGGTTACGGTCGAGATCAACCACGAGTCGTCGTCTCTCCTCCTCAATCTCAGATCGCCCCGCCGTCGGACGAACCGAGTAACTCCCGTGCAGTGTGCTGTCATCTGCATAGCAATGAATGTTCCCGAGGGATACCATATCATTGATATGCAGAAGAAAGAGAGTTGGTGATAGTACGGACCCCTGCGGTACCCCGGCATTCACTTGCAAGAAGCGAGAAACCTGGTCATCGCAGAGGACCCGCACTCGGCGCTCGTTTAAAAAGCTGGCAATCCAGCTGCACAGTTGAGGAGGTAGACCATATGCCGGAAGCTTGGAAAGGAGCGAAGCATGCCAGACCCTATCGAAAGCTTTGGCGATGTCCAGGCTAATAGCCAAGGACTCGCCGTACTTTTCCATAGCCTCACCCCATACATGCGTGACGAATGCCAGGAGGTCACCCGTTGATCGTTTTGGCCTGAAGCCATATTGCCGATCATTGATAACTGACGGAATGTAGGCGTAATAAACGCTTTTGTATACCCTTCGGCATTAAGAAAACTATTTCTTATTGATTTCTGATTTTTTATTTTATTTTGGTTGGATGGCAATGATGAATGAATGACCCACAGGGGTAAGAGGCAAACGCATATTATCCGCCCACATTTCGCCAGTAAATAACTTTTTTGATCCCATGTTATGAGTCCGAATTTCGTATCGCTAAACAGGAAGTTTTGTGTTCCTTGCAAAGGCGGTAACTAAGAAGAAGTAAAAATGTCTCTGAACTTTTTGTACTTTATATGTAGGTACATAAAGTTATACTTTTGTTTTTTGATTAAAACTGACTTTAAATAAATTTCGTTCAAGTTTGTGTAATGTTTGAAGACAAACGCTTTATATTGGTTAAGTATTCTAGTAAAATTAAGATTGGATGTATTTTTCCCTTATCGGTTTACGACGTTATTTAATTACATTTCTAGTTATTTGAGTACCTACCTATCTATGAATGTTTTATAATTGTCAACTTTTATTTTCCAACTAACCTAACTAAAAGTGTAGTGTTTCAAGCTTAAGAGTATCGAAGACACAATCAATTACAGTAAACCACTTTTGGCGCAGCAATTTTTTGTATTAATTACCAGCACCTAAAAGACAACCCGTTATTGGGATTTAGATTAAAACTTTTTGTGGTCTTCGAAATTTTGTTAAAGATCAATAGTGCACTAAAATGAAAAATACTTAAATCATTATTAAAGTTCAAGGCGGCTGTAGATTGATTTTACTTCATGAAGGTCTGAGTTCGACTCGCGCCACACTATTTTCTTGCCCTTGTTATATTTCGTAAAGTGCGTTAGGTTTTATAATGAGATAAGGGAAGAATGTTTGTTATTAGGTAAAGAAATTAGCACAAAGAGCACTTAGAACGATTGAGAAAACATGGTTTTTATAAACCTTAAAATAATTTTCCTTTTAAACCAAAAAGTATATAATCCGTAGCAAGTATTCCATTTACATCACAAAGTATAAGTTATCTTTGTATATGTACCTACATATTTTGTATGTATTAAGAAATATATAAGTACCTATGTTTATTAGTTGTCTAGGTCTCATAGCACAAGCTTAGAGCTTAGTTTGGGGTAGATGACGTTGTGTGAGAACGTCCAAAATATTTATTTATTTACAAACTCCATTAATCCGATTCTATAAATCTTAGAATATATTTTTTATCTTCTGTTATCAATTACAACTTTTTACCACAATTATTTTCTTCTGATTAATTTACAAGTGTCTTTTCACTGTACTTTGACCTACTTTGAAACTTTGTAGACAATTTGACATGACAAATTGATAGAAAACTTTCTCTGATATCGACATTTTGAAAACTGGAAATTACGTTCTACTTCGATAGAATACGTAATAAATATTTCGAAAATATAAGATCATTATTATAATGATCGTTTACTAGAATGTGTTGGTTCTAGTGCGTGGTCGTACTTATAGATACTATAAAACCTATAACACCGAAGTTACGAGTATTTTTTTTTAAATTCCGTGACGCTATGGAACTACAAGACATTTACTAGAGAAGTTCTGAAACAGCTTCACCCGATACTAAACGAGGACTGAATACCTAGTCATGCTATTTTCAATGGGTTCCTTTCAAAGACGTTGTTCTCGAATAACACGAATTCACGCTATAGAAACTAAATGTATATCCTGTATGGATAATTTTAAACTTTAAATTGGCTCAGTAAGTATCAACTGAACAGTTGAAGTTTTAAAATGAGTAGATAACTTACGTCATAGTAAAGGTATATCTCACGTCACATAAAAAGAACGTTGACCTTTAAACTGCGCAGTAGACGATTTATCGATCTTTATGGTAGTAACAGAAAGTAACAGCGAGAGTATCGAGGAGGGTAGGGAGTAGGGAGTGCGAGGGTGTGTTTGCGCACAAACACCCAGCGTTCTTTTTGCGTGAATACCTCTATACTTCACTTTTTACTGTAGGTATTTAATTAATCTTAAAAGTCTTTGTATCGGAACATACCAAATTACATCAGTATAAATACTTCCTTAACGTCCACCCGTGACCACGGCTCTTGTAACAGGGCCGAAACGTCGGGTAATAAAGAGGTATGTATATATCTTAATAATCGCGTAAAAGACCCGTTAGTCTTAAGATTATAATACATCAGTATAATTTTAAAAGTTTGATGTGCCTACTGTTTCTTTCTGTTTTGATTAAAACAGAGGCTAACACAAGTTCCATTCAAGCTTGCGTAAAAGTTTCAAGGCAAATGATTATTGCCTTGGTCGGTTAAGAATGTCATTAAAATAACGAGGACGAACTTCTTCTGAAGCAAAAAGTTATTTACAGAATATACGTCAACATATGTGAGTTGCATTAAGCACATCTGATGTTGGGTATGAGTGATATGTGTCATATGTTCTGATATATTTCTACAAAGAGCTTTATTTAAGCAGTGTGTAGATACCTACTTGTTTGTGGACTAAAAATATTTACATTACAAAATATCGTTTAAAAAATCCTCCGCGTCATTGCCGACTGGGAAGGTTCCCAGAATGCTGGCTATGTTGCCACGTTGGATGGCGATACTTATTCTTTGGGCCAGAAAATAGCCAGCCTTCTGGTCCTGAGAAGCATCGATCAGGCGTTTAGCAATGTCTCTATAAAGGCGGCGAGCACTCGGACCCCATGACCCCAGTGTCTCAACCCCAAACGGCTCAAATATGTAATCACCTGCTAGGTTAACATATTTACGCCGTTTAAGGCCTTCAGCCGATGCAGCAGCAGCGCCGGCACATCCGGATGTGCTTGGAAGGTGTGAAGGTGCTAAGGTGTCAACGCATGTAGCGTCCCACACAAAGGCCTTCCCATCTTCCACGGTAGCAAAGTCATACCGTCCGATCTCTTTCCATCGCTTCGTGCTAAATTTATACATTTGGTTCACGTACGGCCGGAAGACCTGCGGTGGAAAGAGCCCTACGAATTATGTCGTTTCGAATAGCGTGCCGAGGTATACGACCTGCGCTTCTGCTACAAGAAAGGCCATGGGGTCCCAGATTATCGACGTCTACACCACAGGTGCAATGATGCGGGGATACACAAGGTGTACCCAGCCGAAGGCAAGTGGCAATGCGGAAGGTTGTGTCGTCCAACATTGTACCGATGTTGGGCGATAGGAGCGCCTGGATCCATAACCCTGAATCCCATTTTCCATTATGGAGCCAGGCACAATATTTCAGAGCGTGCACGCCTACTAGCTAGTAGGTGTGCACGCTCTGAAATATTGACAGAAGTGTCAATTAGTGTATTAATTCTCAATTTACAGAGCGGTAATCCCACAGTCGCTGTGAGCCTAGGCGTGAGGGCAGGTCAGTGTCGGGGCAAGACATCCTCCAAGCATTTATGGCATCGGTCTTGCATCGCACCTCGGAATCAATCAGTGTATTTGACAAAAATTTCCTGACTAATTCTTCGGTGCTATGGACCGACGACAGAAATGCTGGCAGACTGACATCTGTGACTCTACGAATACCTAGCCCGCCCAAGCGAACTGGAAGAGACGCTTGGACCCAGGCCCGGTCATTAATATTTACATTTAAAATTTTACACAAAGAATTTTGTATTAAGTTGTCTAGTCTGCCCAAAATTTCTAAATTTTTCCAAAATTTTCCTGAACGGAGGGCATGTGTAAATTTGGGTACGAAAAGACAAAAACGAAGAATAGTGAAAGCTGAATGAATACTGATATTACATAGACTATCCATAACCTGATCAAAATTTTGAATTTTTTCCTCGATAAAAGTGGAAAAGCCATCTTCTAAAATCGGGGACCCTAGGAGGCGTAAAGAAGTTTTGTCCAAAACTTTTATGTTGGGGGCCAAAAAGTTGAATTTGGAGATTGTTGTTAATTTATCTGTGTTTTCAGATATAAAAATCTCACATTTATTCGTGTTCAGTTCTAAGCCAATTGACTGAAACTCGTTCTTTATTAGGGCTAAATCTTGTAAAACTGTCTCTACTTTTCCCCCTAAAGTCCCGTCGTCTAAGTACCAAATGTTGAATTTGGATTTTATTTTTTGAATTATTGGGTTAATGGCCAAACTGAAGATGACTGGTCCCAACGGATCACCTTGCTGACATCCAACGGTTGAATTCAAAAGGTGGTCTTTATAAATTAATTTTGTTGGCTGACTATAGCATTGCCAAAGAAAATTAAATATTTTGGGGGTTTCTAATTTGGTCTGTGTCAGCAAGATGTGCCTGTTTACAGAGTTGAAGGCGTTTTTCAGGTCAACTTTCAAGATGACCTCTCCATCTTCGCTACTGTCAAGGTATGTTGCAAGCGCATGGATTGCGGCCTCACAACCTCCTTTTGAACCAACACCTAATTGAAAGGGCTGAAATTTGGTAGTAAGTTCCGTACTATAAAAACGACAACAAATTTTGGCTGCCAAACGCCGCAAAGTGCTACCTATGGCAATGGGACGAATGCTACCATCCTTCTTGTTAAGGGCACATAAATTGGCCCCATACAAAATATCTGTGATGCCACTGTCCACATTGCCTGAGAGCATGAGGTTGACTAGAGTTGTTAGCTCCCTCAGAAGTGCATCACCAGCTTCCCCAGCGCTCGGACACAACAGATCCTTAAGGTGCTGTGGTGTCAGACCGTCAAGTCCACCAGCTGATCCAAAACGAAAGGAGTCAACAGCTGTGCGCACATCCTTGGCAGTAGTCTCAAGATTTTCTGTATCGTTGTTCGGAGGATCAGGAAAAGAGAGGTCAGCTGCGGATGGTGGGTGCTTACTCTGCAAACTCGTCAAAGTTTCTACAGAATAAGGAGCCAGCACGTCGCTACTAAAAAGTAGTCTTGCCGCCCCACTGATGTCGCCTTCCCTTACTTTATTCTCTACAAGTTTTAATTTCTTGGCCTGAGAATAATCAGGGGCCGAAATGTGGATTGAATCTGAATTTAAAATGTTAAAATTGTTTGTACAATTTTCTTTGATTTGGACCGTCAAAGATGTCAACGGCCTTTTCTTTACGTGTAGGATTCTATAAGGGAAGGTTAACATTTGTTCCCAAGCGCTAAATGTATTTTTCCGGACTACTTGACCATCGTAGACGCGTTTGAAGATATATTTTGTACTTTATGACAAAATGTACTTTCAATCCGCGTTCACCTTTAAAAAAACGGGCTTGGGGACAATGTGGGCACCGTACAAGACCACTTGATGCACTTGCAAGTTCACCTGAATTTACATCCGCATTGCCACATCCATTATTTTTTGCTGTTTGCATTTATTTACACTTTTCACTATGAATACACTAAACCTAAACAGTAAACACAGAAAGCTTTAAAGTTTATATGGGTTCGACGCACTGTCACGAAGCGCAGCGCTGCCCCGGCGGCACCGAAGCGGTGGCGTCGTCGTCACGCCGAGGAGGTAGGCGGCAGGCTTCGCGGCACCCGCATCAGCACCTATAAGAAAAAAGTTGTTAGTATTCAGAAAAATTAAATAATATGTGGTTGATTTGAAATAAAAAGAAATTTTATTATTTCCGAGAAAAATTTGGACGTTGTCATTTGACATGACCATAGACAACTTCATTGTAAATATAATGTAGGTAGGAAGGAAATTGTAGGTGTACAAAATATAGGAAAAATTATTTCCTCGGAAAAATTCTGTGATTAGAAATAATATTCTGTTTGAAAACAAATATGTTTTCATTTACTTACCTTTATACTGAATCGAAGAAGTAAAAGGGAGACCGTTGTCACTTCCGAGTGAGTGTTTCCGTCACTTTTGTAATGAAACATTTAAGGAGTGACATTTCGTTTGACACGTTTGCTGAGATCAGGGTCACTAGTCATGCTCCTTAAAACATTGGTTACAGTTGCAAGATAACAGTATTTCGATTTTAGGGTATTAAATAGAAAGATTTACTGTGAATGCCTTTTGATTCACTCTGCTGTACAGATATAACATAAATTTTGTGATTTGAAGCAACACAAAGGATAGTTAATTTTGAATCAAAGCCTGTCTGTTTTGGAGTACACAGTTACGAGTATATGACTTCACTAAACTGAACAACAGCATACATTTGTTTAATTAGACACCGCACGACTGGTGTTAGTTTTCCGAATGTTGCGCGTAGCATCCCCTATTGAAACTAACATTTGTGTAAGTTACATAATGTTGTAGCTTCGAGTACGTAGGTTGTAGCTTATAGTATGTATATTTAACCACACTTACTAGTATTTATTCCATCTAATTGGGGGCATATCAAAGTTACCTAAAAAACTTTGTGTTTACCAATGCCGTCTCTTCTGTCAATTCTTTTACAAATGAAAATTTTTGAAATTGTTTTTTTCTGTTAATAATTTGTTAAAGGTTTCTTGAGTGATTGGAAAAATATTCCATTCCGAAACGATAACATTTTCACATCCATGTATGGATCAGAGAAGTAATAGAGAGACCGTTGTCATTTCCAAGTGAGTTGTAGGTACTCGTAGTTTCCGTTACGTTTTCATGTAAATTCCCGAAGTGCTGGTATATCGTTTATACCAGAACTTCGGGAAAACAATTGGAATTGTAGAACAATTGGATTAATGTCACAAATGTCAGTATCCATAAGAGAATATAACATGGTTTATGGGTAAACCATTCAATCGCTTTGTGCGAATTTCTTGCATTTTAACTGTTTTGTTGTTTAAGAGTGTATTTTACAAAAGGCACGCTCTTTTGTCCTTTCTATTACATCTGGTATATTAATAGAACAGTATTTTTGTCCTAATACTAGTAGTTCTGCGAACAGTAGACCTCGCGTTATTTTTGCGTTTTCCCCCCATTTCTCCCCCATTTTTCCCCCAATCGAAAAATCCCTTCCACAAAAGTTGCGCCTTGCAACAAAGAACACTTGTGCCAAATTTCATGAAAATCGTCTGAAAAATGCATTTTCCCCCCAATCGAAAAATCCCTTCGTCAAAAGTGGCACCTTGCAACAAAGAAAATTTGTGCCAAATTTCATGAAAATCGACTGAAAAATGCAGTCTGTAGACCGGAACTGACACACATACAGACAAACAACGCCAAATCGGCCAGTCCTCGAACTGAGACGCTTCGCTCGCTTCACTCGCTCGGTCAACAAAAAAACAATAGCGTATAGACAAGTCAATTAAAACAAAAGCCTATCTTCATCGGAGAACATAGTAATATGACTTCTTTCATGAAAATCGGCTGAAAAATTCATTTTCCTCCCAATCGAAAAATCCCTTCGTCAAAAGTGGCACCTTGCAACAAAGAAAATTTGTGCCAAATTTCATGAAAATCGACTGAAAAATGCAGTCTGTAGACCTGAACTGACACACATACAGACAAACAACGCCAAATCGGCCAGTCCTCGAGTTGAAACTGAGACGCTTCGCTCGTTCGGTCAAAAAACAATAGCGTATAGACAAGTCAATTAAAACAAAATCCTATCTTCATCGGAGAACATAGTAATATGACTTCATTTGAATACATTTGTTTAATTAGACAACGCACGGCTTGCGTTGACTGCCTGAATGTTGCAAATACCATAAATTGGAACTAACATTTGTATTATACCGATATAGATTTGTAGCATTATATGTTTGATGTCTGTTAGTTATTCTTTTGTGTTAAATCTATTGGCCTGTATATGGATAATAACTACTAAGGCGGCCTTTGTACGAGAACTTTTTAACTTCTTCCCTTGTGTCTTAACAAATGTAATTCAAAAGATTTCCTCTATAAAGGAACGGACGCTAGTTTGAACCCAGGCTAAAATCTTTAATCGTTGCGATTTATATATTAAATATATTCTCCTAAATATTCATACATTATTGAATTAGAAGTACTCGTGAGAGGTTATATTATCCTCCGTTAAATCTACTTCTCCCAGCAGATACCAATACAAAAATTATACAACAAATAAAAGGTATAAAATCAAGTCTTAGCCGAAATAATCAGCATAATAATAATGTTAAAAATTATTTTACCTTCAGAGGGGATGTTTACCTTATTAGAATATTTCTCTCATAAAAACAACTCAGTGTAAATAATATGTCAGTGACTGCGACTGTACTCGTAAACTACGCGATCAGCATACTTAATACGGGAATATTTCTAGTGTTAACATAGACTCTTTTTCATGTAAGTGTTGATTAACGTACCACAATATATGACTGACAGTGATGGATAGAATCTATCTGACCTTAAGGCAGCTTAATAAAGATGTGTAGTTGAAGGATATACTTACATAGACAGAAATAGAGCAGTGGAATGTAAGGGGTATTTTCTAAAGAAAAACTTGTATTTTTTTGGTTGTATCATATTTTATGTGTCACAATATTATCGTTTCAAGCTGATACAAAGAAGGATCCGTTCTGACTTCCCTTGCTATTTATAAGAATGTAAATTACACTTCTTTTTGTATTACAATTTTGATTGAATAGTGACTCTTAAGATTAGCATTTAGAAACTACTTATATTTTGCTGTCTATGATGTAATAGTTTTGCTAAAGTAGATTACAACAAAAAAAAACCTTACTTGTTATTTACTATAGCTACTTGTACTTTTTATATTAATATAATATAAATATATTGGAATCAATCTAGTAGAAGATTCACTTAAGTAAACCACGTATTTTAGTTGTTTGTATTAGCCTAAAATGTCTAAAATTTTCAGTGAACACCTTATGTTTGTCTATGACTCTTCCCGGAGGACAGATTCATGCTTGTTCATTCTATTGCGATTCTCTCTGACACGGAGCAGGTACACAATTTTAAGAGTGTAATACTTTGCTGATGTGTGTTTTCTTGTTACTCGTATTTAAGGAAAATTCATGAATAAATTTACAGTAACATGTTATATATATTATATATAGGTGCTTCAAATGAATTCTAGCAGTCGTCAATGTAGAAATCTTAAAAAAGTTAAAGCGGCTTTTTTGTGGCCAGAATTCGCACCCGGTGACCTATATGCTATATTTTATCCCAATAATATGGAAATTGGAAACGAGAAACCCTTACCACGCAGCAGTAGCAGTTTAAAAACTGCACCAAAAGCCTCTTATAAGTGGATACTCATGGTAAAAAAACCTACTTAATGACTTTAAGAATAGTAAATTCAACATTTTATTTTTGCTATGATATACTTCGATCGTTTTGTGAGAATTGTTGTTTCAAGAGCCGTTTTTTGTGCACGATACAAGTGGATTAACGAATAGTATGTCTATCTGTATGTACTGTCAGATGCTCAACATGGTTTTGGACTTGCTCGTAGTACGGCTAGTAACCTATTGAATAGTATGGTGTATTTGGTCCCGAATGTGGATGCAGGGTTACAAGTCGAAGTGGCCTACTTTGATTTTAAAAAAGCTTTCGATTTAGTGGATAACGACATCCTACTTTCGAAGCTAGCTCGAGTCGGTTGCACACCAAAACTGCTTAAGTTTTTTGCCAGTTATATGCGGGACAGACAGCAGTATGTGGAGTTCGGTGGATATCGATCTGAGCCTTATTTTACAAGGTCAGGAGTAAGTCAAGGTTCAAATTTAGGGCCGCTGGAGTTCCTGATAATGATAAATGACTTGCCAGGAGTTGTTAGGGACGCCAAGTGTTTGCTTTTCGCGGATGACCTTAAACTGCTCTTGCCTATTGAGAGTGAGGATGACTGCAAACGCCTCCAGCAGGATGTGGATCATGTGGTGGAGTGGAGTCATATTAACAGGCTTCATTTTAATATTACAAAATGTTTGATACTGACATTTAGCTGTGTAAGTGCACCTATCCATTACAGTTATGACATGGAGGGCGTGGTAATGGAAAGGGTTAAATCAGTGAGGGATTTGGGCGTTCGTATGGACAGTCAGCTGACATTCCGTGAGCACATGACTGATGAAAAGCGTACACACGGCTTGGATTTGTACTTCGTAGGGCAGGGACATTTTCAAATGTAAAAGCTATTATAGCACTTTATAACTCTCTTATAAGGACCCAGTTGGAATTTGACGGTATGGTTTGGGCTCCGCATGAGATCAAGTACAGTCTTATGATAGAGTGCATTCAAAATAAATTTACCAGATACCTATACTTAAGACTGTATGGAGTCTACCCTTTCCACCCATTGATGTATCCGACCTTATTTGTATTGGGTATGGTCGGATACAACAAGCTGGAAGTTAGAAGGGACTTGGCGACGGTAACATATATTGTTAAAGTGTTCCGTGGGTACACGACGAATCCGGATATATTGCAGTGTATAAGTTTATGCGTGCCGGATAGGTATGTACATCGTCGTAGACGGCCAAACTTATTCGCAGTGCAGCGTGGTAGAACGAAACTGTTGGACAATACTCCCCTTACGCGTGCTATCACCACCCTTAATATTATTTCAGAAAAAGTAGATGTGTTCTCGTGTTCCCTGAGCGAATTCGTAAAGGTTGCCCTACATTCCATTTGTTATGACAATTGAGTATTTATTGCAAATTATTATTTTTAAATGATGAATTGTTATTTTATTGACTTTTAATTTTTGTTTTATTTTTATTGGATTTTTTATGTATGAGATTTTATTGAATTATTATTTTTACTAACTTAATTATTATTTTCATTACGTTTATGTTGTTATTCAATCGTTATTTTGGATTAAGAGGTATAGTTGTGCTGGAGTAGTATTGGGAATAATTCAGATTATTGTTTCAAATGATTGTTTGTGGTACATACTTGCCTGTGTGATATTTTGAAATGTATCTAGTAATGTTACTGCACTGTCGCATTGAAATTTTTCTGTTATGACTGTTGCATGTAAGAAAATAAATAAATAAGTATGGGAAATGTTAGCATAGGTATGTTTAAAAGCGTCGTCTCATCGTCAACTTTGGGGTATATATTGCCAACTATAGGTACCTAAGTACCTATAAAAAGTATACATCTGGTGGCAATCTAAAGAATATTGGTGCACCTCCCAAGCAACAACGCTGGCCGAAAACTATGAGTATCAGATCACGAGTTCTAAGAATTTTAAATGTCGTACTTTTTTTTTTTTTTTTAATTCCGCGGCCCAAGGCCGCGGCCGCTCTAAAGTCCGTTGCCTGGTGTCTCTGGTTACTAGCAGAGGGTATCTCCAGTGGCGCCCGGCGGACTTTGACCACCTCTGTGGTCTCTGCGGGTGTTTGGTCGAGACGATAATCCCGCGTCATTGGGGTCGGGTTTTATCCCGCGTCAGTGAGTGAATCTGGTTGCGTGCTATGGGGCAAAGGCCCCGCAGCATGCAACCCTTCTAGCCTGCTTCTGTAAGGACGGTGGGTGGCGATCCCGCCGTCCTCAGGCCCCGATCATGGAGGACGATAGTCTTGGGCGTAGTCGCGTAGTCTGGGGCGACCTGGCCGCCGACTACGGAACTCGGCGGGGAGGGTACGCTCCCTCTCCCTCCCGGACGCCTCCTTCACGAGCATGACTTGCTCGCAGAAGGACACGGCCGCGTTCCACCTACTCCCGCTGGATACCATGGCTTGAAGCATGGTCCCCAGCGAGAGGGTATCCACGCCCAGACCCACTACGAGGTCCCAGCGCTGACTCGCCCACGCTGAGCACTCCACCAACGTGTGGAGTGCGGTGTCGTCGTCGGAAACCTCGCAGTGTTGACACCGGGGTGTGACCTCACGATGCATGCGAAACAGATAGCTACCGAAGCATCCATGCCCGGCAACGATCTGCGTCGCACGGTACGTGAGGTCACCATGCTGCCTCTGCAGCCAATCGTCCATGATTGGTCTCACCGCCGCGATGATGGTAGCACCGCTCTTGGGTTGCTCAAGTCACACCCTCCATGACTCCATGAGATCCTGGCGGAGTTGGGACCGCTGGTCCTCGATTTCTCGAGACGCAGGCCTGTGGTCCCGCTCCAGCGCCTCCTTGCGCCATTGGAACAATGACGCAAGGGCTCTCGCTTCCAGGTCCCATGGAGGGGTCCCGGCTAGGAGACATGCAGCCTCTCCGGAGATCGTGCGGTACCCCCGTATGGTTCTGACGGCCAAGGTTCGAAGTGGTCTGTTTAACAGAGTCACGTTCCCCTTGACCGCCAACCTAACCGCCCATACGGGAGCCCCGTATAGGACCATACTCCGCACGATCCCCAGGTACAGTCTCCTGCAGGAGGCGTTGGGTCCCTTTAGGTTGGGCATCAGTCGCGAAAGCGCGACCGATGCCTGCGTCACCTTGGGGATCAAACTTCGGAAATGTGGTCCGAAGTTCCATCGGCTATCAAGTACGATCCCTAGGTACTTCATCGAGGGCTTGATGCCGATGCAAACGCCTCCCACATTTATGCTGGAACCTTCGTGTGGCCCATTCCGAGGTCTGTGAAAACACAGAACCTCGGACTCGTGCAAGGCCACCTCCAGTCCCAGCTGCCGTATCCGACCCACGACTCGAGCAACACCCGTCGTGACCTTGAGTACTGCCTCCTGGTACGTTGCACCCCGCGCCGTGACGAGGGTATCGTCGGCGTAGCACGTTACGCCGACGCCCCTAGGCAACGCACCCCGCAGCACCCAGTCGTAGCCGATGTTCCACAAAAGCGGCCCCAGGACCGACCCCTGCGGAACACCGCACGACACATCTCGCCGAGCTGGCCCGAGCCAGCTGGGGAAAGCTATGGCCCTCTCCGAGAGATAGGCCCCGACAATACGACGGAGGTAGAGAGGCGTTTCGTGATACATGAGCGCCTCCCTAACGCAGCTCCATGGCAAGGTGTTGGCGATGTCAAGAGACACCGCTACCACCACCTTGCCCTGCGAGACTGCTTCCTCCGTCAGGCTCTTCACGCGCATGATCGCGCTCACGGTGGAGCGTCCCCGACGGAAACCGAACTGGTTTTCCGCCAGGTCTGGCCCCACACTCGTGAGATGCTCGACGAGGCGTTCCGCGATAATTCGCTCAAAGAGCTTACACACCTCGTTAAATGTCGTACTTAACTTTATACATGTGAAAGTTTTGATTTGCTTTTGTCGGGTTCCGTAGTTGTTGGTTGCTAAATCACACTCTAACTCTGGATGGTTTTTAGTTAAAATTTTACGCTATTGAGCTCGAGTGCCCAGGTTAATTGAGCACATATATACACGACTACTATTAATGCGATTCTACCAGCTTCAATTACTAATGTAACAAAATTATGAGATTTAAGGGATATCCCCTTTCAAATTCAAAGATAACCTCACTGATTTAGTTATTTATTTATGTACACTAAAGAAGGTAACAAAGAGAGAAGAATAATAGTAAGGATATATGTATAGTACAAAGGCACCATTTATTTCAAAAGAAATCTCTTCCAGTGGGCCAGGGGAAGGAAATGCTTGGTAGAAAAGGCTTGAAGTGTGCGTAGGTTAAACTGTATAGTACAGTAAATACTTACATAAATACATACTCATACTACAAATGCACTTACATATACATACATATACCTATATAAATAATAGATTATAAATACAATACATACAAACATTCCATATTAAATAAATATACCTACACATATAAAATAAATATATAAAATATACATACATACCAATATTTAAGACATAGAGGAGAGGTAGTGTTCTTTCACTTTCCTTTTTAAAGGTGAACATGGTGTTGCAGCGTTGTATGTTCGGTGGGAGTGCGTTCCACAGCCTGACCGCATGAACAGTAAAGGAGTAGGAGTAGAAGTCGGATTTGTGAGAGGGACAGGATAGGCGGTATTGGAGATGTGACCTACACGGGGCATCAGGTGCGTTTACGTAATAGAAACGCTCCCGTAGGTAGGACGGATAGGAGGGACTGTGTAGGATGTTGTATAATAGACACAATATGCGAGCATTTCTTCGAAGAGGGATTGGGAGCCACTTGAGTTCTTTGCGGAATTGGGAGATATGATCATACTTGCGTAAGTTGAAGATAAATCGAATACATAGATTTTGCAAACGCTCAAGTTTATTTAACAGCTCCTCGGTGGCATCCAGGTAACAGGCATACACATAGTCCAAGATGGGCTGAATCAATGTCTGCGCAATGGAGATTTTGATATTCAAGGGCAGAAAGCTTTGAAGTCAATTAAGGGTGTGGAACGTGAAGTGGACCTTTTTACTCAATTCACCGACATGAGCGTTCCACGACAAATTGCAGTCGATGACGACACCGAGATTTTTTTCTGATCTGTCAAGCACTTTCTGGATGACCTTATTCTACTCCCTGTATTATAAGATGACATACTATACAAAGAAATCTATACTCTAGATAGGTGACAAGGCTTAGATAGTTTCTGAAGAGAAAATAGATTTGGACACGAACGTCATCTGGTCTTAAACTAATAAGTACTTGTAATATAAGAACTAGATAATTAAAATTACAACCATCGCGTTTAATAATCTAGACTATTATTCTACGCGAATTAACATGAATCATGACATATCTACATATGCACAAGTACATACCTTTTACAAATAATTTGTACAGGAACGAGGTGCAAAGTTTCAAAGACACAAAGTGCGAGCCGTGGCCCAAACTCACATAATAGGTAATATCCTCAGTAGTTAAATATACAGTCGACAGTAAAAATGTTCTAACTTTTGCCAACACTCGTATAAAGTAGTGGCTGTAACTTGTTTCAGGACATGTTTAAGGGAATTATCTTATTATTGTTTTGCTTTCGTGAACGAAACATAAAAGAGAACAGTTGTTTTGCTTCCTGTTAAGATTGCCTCTTGTGATAACTATTTTATGAATTCTTTGTTTTTGTTCTTTCAATATTTTTCTTGTGAAATTCGTTTCATTTTAAAGTATCTGTTATTCACATGCTATACTACTATGGAGTCGGGGGTATGGAAGTGTTAATTCTAATAGTATTTTTATAAGTTAGTTTTTTTTTCAACTAAATGAACAGATCAACATTTTCTCAACAATAAAAAAGGTGTTTCTGAAACAATTATTTTTTCATCACGGAGAAATGATTTAAAATGCAATAGTGTCCTCTTTTCTGAATCCAATTTACGATCTCTCTGATACAAGTACGAGGATCTACAATAAGTCTCCCTCGACAGGACATGATTGACAAGAGTGTGGGTGACAGGCATGGACCTATTATAAGACCTCTTATAATATCTCTATGGTGACAGGACAGGTCGCTTTGTCGAGAGAGGTGAGCAGCCACGTGCGTGAATCAGACGCTATGTGTTTATGTATTCTTTTTGTGCCCTATTTAAACCACTTTTGGTGCAAATTTGTTTACATTAAGCTAAAATATTTTTCAATGCTACTATCATTTCGTATACGTGCTTTAATAGCTTTGTTTTTCTAATGGCGCTGAACATACTTTGGTATCGCTGAGATAATTGATAATAAATAATTCCTGGTTACAATTTTAAAAGTATTAGTAACATTTTATTGATTTTTTTCATGCTTTTACTAAAGTACCTACTTACCTACTCGTATACTTAATAAAATACAATGGTAAAATATTCTTTCAAAATTATTCTAAAAATATTTCACGTCAGTACATAAAGTGCGGCAAGACGCCTTTAATGTGAAAACATCGGTGCGTAGCTTTATTAAGACTTTTGTTGTTGTCAGTCAAGAACAAAGTTCCGATGGCTTTGTTTCGCATTTCCTGATAAACTCTCATCTTCTAGCTATTGTTTACAACCAGTTAAATGAGTTTAAGTAAAGTCGTAACGAATCCCAGTTATGTACTAAATTTGGTTTATCTCTCGAGGAATAACAATTGAGATAGCGTAATTTTTCTGTCTTATGTCTTCTTACGAATTTTCTGTCTAAATTCTTCTTAAAAACTTTCAAAATAGTTCGATCCACCAAAACATGCATAACAGTTTCCGTAGTTCTATTGTGTTCTGATAACAAGTGTAGCCCCTATGATCCTCTGTCCTCCACAACATTAAACTTACAATCTATTGTTTTAAATTTATTGTGTGAATTTATTACTGCCATATCGGCCTATAGCGTACCTCCTGCGACGGTTAGGAGAATTTTAATATGCAATATCCTTACTTATACGTGTGTTTCTTCTATACTAACTGATGCTCGCAGCTCCGCCTGTGTGGAATAGCTTATATGTGATCCGATTTTGATAAAATAAAGTATATATATGTTGCCCTGAGCTAAGTACCATTACACTTATGTTGGAGCGCGTACAGAATAAATTTGTTAGATACTTATACCTAAGGTACTATGGTGTATACCCTTTTTATCCATTAAGGTATCCAACACTCTTCATACTAGGCATGGTTGGTTACTATGAGTTGAGGGTGAGGAGGGAGTTTGCGTTAGCCATGTATTTGTTCAAAGTTATTAGCTAGATGCAGATATATTAGGGCATATTAACTTAAATGTACCGGACGGGTATGTGGGCAGACGTCGAAGGCCGCAGCTGCTGCGGCTGCCAACCGCACGCACTAACCTACTGCAGGAGGCGCCACTGACCCGCGCACTCCGGACACTCAACGATGTCGCTCATGGAATCGATTTGTTTAGTTGTACATTGAGTGAATTCACAGTTTACACTTTGTTTGTTTTGTGTTTACAACAATAGAAACTTGTTTTTAGAGATAGATAAAATAAGATAGCCTACTCTGTTGCATTAGGGGTTACCCTGTAAAAATAGATGTAGATGTGAAATAAATAAATAAATAAATAAATAAAAAGCTCAGGGCAACATATATTTAGGTACTTCTGTACTATCCATATATCTCTACTATCCATCTGTCAAAACCGCAAGAAAATCCGTTCAGTTTCTTCATAGATTATTATTATACAGTTACAGTTACAGTACTTACGTAAAAAAGGGGTTCTTGAGTTTTATTATGTTTTTACATCGCCCATACTTTTCTTTCGTTATTTTATTAAATTTAGAAACACACTATGTTTACTTCAGTAATATTAAACGATATTCTTATCGTTTAATATTACAAAGAAGGTTCAATATTAAAATTGATTAATAAACAACGTAAGCAAATAAAATAACATATATTATTTATGTAGCAGCCTTAGCAACATTTCTGCTCGGAAAACATTGATTTACTAAACATAAAAATTCATGTTGTCACGCTGTTATGTTTATGCAAATGTATTTATGGTAACAATATCCAACATCTTTCCTTTGTTTGGTTTTGTCATGCGTATACGAAAATTGAAATTAGTATTTATACTCGTAAATAACGGTAGCAAGTAATACTTATTGAAATATGTTAATTTGCTACTATTACTAATTCGTTATTATAGGTAGAGTTAACACCAACCGAATAAGAATTTGATGATGCAATTCTATAAGATGATTCTAATAAGGACTGGTACGTGGCTTGTCGTTAAACGAGTTATCCCTTTATTAATAGAGAAGGATACCTTAACGCCAATTTTGTTGCATAAAAACCTTTTCGCGTTGTGTACAGGAATTGTATTAATATTAATTAGGGGACTTTAATTGATACATAATGATGGTAGCTCAATGACGCTTGTTCAACTAATCGTAATTATAACGATCACGACTGACCGTTGTTTTGTTAAATTAGAGAAAAAAAGAGTTATCTATAACTCTCAATCTCATTCATCATTATATTTACTTAAACTGAGCTGTATCTAATGATTTCATGTGTAAAACGGTCCAGGCGTTGGTAACTAAAACTAGGGAAGTTCATATTTGTTTATGCATATTTTAGCTTCTAATGTTAATCTAGAATCTAGAATATCCAGTAAATCGTGCTCCAGGGACGTTGTTGTGATAGTGTCGCCGTAACTTTAGTTTAAATTATACTTCGCAACGCTACCATGGTGGTACAATAACCCTAATGTGCTTTTATTTACAACGACGTGTTTATAGAACATTAAAGTCAAACTAGCTTATGAAAAGTTGCACTCGTACAGGAAAATACTAAAATAAAAAACTCATAATTAATGCAAATGACTACATAGAAATCAGTTCAATAGAGAATCAACTTGAACCCGGTAGCGCTTTTACAATGATTCTCTATGTATATAATGATACTTGGATTGTAGTCGAATTAATCTGGGATTGTGTTCTATGAAGATGAGAAATCTCATTACACAATTTAATCGATTCAAAGAACCGTACTCTAGTTCGACGAATGTTATGACAAATATTATCAGCATACCTTAGTCCTTGTTTACAAAGCCAACATGTTATAACGCCAAGGAGACACGCTCACTATCTACCTTTTCACAAGGGGACTCCATCACAAAACTCATTTGGCATTCAGCCACCTACAATGGCCCGTGTGGATGCAAAGCGGTTCAAAATACCTGTGTTTTGACGACGAAAGTTGGCATGTTGAATTTGTAAAACCAAAGTTCAAATAAAAATAAGTTTTAGTACAATCTTTCGAGGAAATTTGTAAAAGTGACGACTTCATTTTCTTTTTGTCAACATCTGCTTAGGTACGAAAAATATGATAAGTTGGTTACACGTGACTGTATTCTGCAGCAGTTATTTTGATAAGGAAAAATTACGACTATTAAGGTAACACAAATATTTGATGTAAAGTTAACATTCTAGGTAAAATGTACACTCTGGTGACCTTAATCACCAGAAATGGTTAGAACCATATCGATCCAGTAAACCAAGAATAAAATTTATATCAGTTATATGATTATGTTGGCACGTTTTTTTTTTTTTTTAGTTCCGCGGCCGCTCTAACGTCCGTTGCCGGGCGTCTCTGGTTACAAGCAGAACGTATTTCCAGTGGCGCCCGGCGATATGTTGGCACGTTGTTAAACTTGTCCTCAACTTAACATCTTGAACAGAACACTATTGAACTGTCCCATAGTAGAAACGGTCCGATGTACAACTAATGTAATGGAATAGTACAAATGTTTTGTTCAGTTTAAAATTATGAATACGTTCATTGATTAGGAGATAAAATTATTCAACTACATACTCGTAATTTGAACGCAACATTATATTGTTGAGAAGTTTCTTTCAAACTCACAATAATTATAACTCATTAAACACATTTAAAATAGTAAGTAACAAGTTAATTTGTCAAATACCATAATGATTTTGATATTAATTATGGGATTTAGCGACTCGCTCATACGACTTTACATTAATGCAATATTTATGGACACTGCAATAAAAATATATTTTATTTCATAGGGTTTTCTAAGGTATGGTTTAAAAATATTGCTTATTCACCGGAGCAGAATGGTAAACGTGACAGTAGCTATTTGCTGGGGCACTTTAAAGTTTTACCTTAAGCGCAGTTTATCGGTAGGTACTTCCCCCGTATTCAGAAGTCACGAGCGCAATGCTTATTGTGAACTTTTTGTCGTACCTACTCATTTAGTAGTATAACAGTAGGTACTGGTTGCTGTTTGTATAGTTCGGGTCAATGACATTCGCTGGTATTGCTCTTTGACATGACTTCCGAGGTTTTGTTTAACTAAATACCCGCCTTTTTTTATTAATCCTACCCTGAACCTACGTCCATTGCCGAGCGCCTCCAGTAAGCACTGAAAGAATTCGCACTGGTGCCCGGCGGACCTTGGCCACCTGTGTGGCCGCTACGTGGTGGTCGTGTGTTACGGTGTGTATCTTTGGGGTCGGGTTTTATACCGCGTCGGTGAGTGTAAGCGTGTGTGGGGTGAAGCCAATAATCGGACAATACCCGCCTGAAAAAATAATACGATACGAAGCGAAACACACAACATACCTACAACATACATTTTAATATGTTTCCTTTTATTCAATGTAGTGTGTTCATTTCTTTCTTCCTTTCATGGTATTTAGTTCACAGCACACTCTCTGCTTAGTTTGAGGGTAGCTTCCGTTCCTAACGTAATTTATTAATGTTAAAAGAAAATTTTAGCTATACTTATAGACCATGATGTACTTCTTATAACTTGTTGTGACAGTAAACTAAAGCGAGTATGGGTATCTAACCATTCTGGTCTTGATTGTGAGGTTTTCCTTGATTTGATTCCAACCTCTTACTACAGGTAACTCACAGTGAGTGAAAGACTGATGGATTCAGAACAATTTTTTTTTATTTATTTGTTTTCTGGCTATACGAGAAAAGTTACAGACATGGTATAAAAACACATCTACATAATTATAAACAGAGAATCATCGATGTAATACATTTCTAAGCAATATTTAATCGATGCATAGAATAGTACAGAAATAGTAATAGAACCTCCGTCACTGGGCTAAAAAATATTTTTTTGAAATTACCAGGTGCGGCAGTATAAACGCTATTTTTAAGTCTACATTAAAGCAGCCACTTAAGGAGTGAATTAATCAAGGTCCGGAACTCCATTTTTAATTAAGAAAATAAGGTGCTGAAAATATGAAACGCTATTGATGCCCCACTGGAAAATAAAATGATTTATTATTAAAGTAATCTTAAAGGAAAAAAAAATGTCTTAAAATTACCCTGAGTTAATATAATATCTATTCAAATATTACCTAGTACAAATGATACCGTTTCTTGATATTTAAAATAAAAATATTTTGTTTGAATATTCTCATACAAAATGCCATCTAGAAATTGTTTTATTCGCAAAATAAATATAATTATTGCCCGGACTGCCCGATCCACCAAAACTTTTGGAAATATGTTTATGGTCTAATGGACCTCTGCCTAACTCACCGGAGATATAGGTGTGAGTATATGTATGTATGTTTTAATTGACTGAGGGAGCAAAGCGACCGAAGGCTCCGTTTCAACTTGCAGACTGGGGAGAATTTCTTTCGTCTGTACAGTCAGCGTCTAATAGTTAGTTACAGTCAAGGTACTCTAATCTATAGGCACAACCAAATAGTCAATGATATCGGTACAAACAAAGTTTCCTTATTCTTGACAACGATGTAGTCGCTCCAAAGGGCGAGACGTTTAAAGTGTCACATAGATAGGTTCAGTCAAAGTGTTTAAAAATATCGTAACATGCTAAATGAGACATCAAATGCGCATGCATACTCGTCTCTTTCATTTCGAACATGACGTCGTAGACTGGTTTTTGTTTATAACAGTTGTAAATAAAGGATCACAGCATATATTGTTATGGAAATAAACCATAAACCAACCAACTAAAACTTAAACGGTTTCCCTAGATAAAAACCTCTTTAGACAATATAGTCTAGTATTATATTATAAGTCATATTAATGTCAAGTGCAATAAAACCAACTAGAAATAATAATACTATTATTGAACCAATAATTACATAAATATGGCTACATATCGTATTAGCGATACTAAAAAACATCGAATAATATATTTGAGAGAGGAAGGTGTCTCCATAACAGATATTTCAAATGAACTGGAAATATCCGTAAGTTTCACATTAGAATTAGATCAGTTACCCATCTTGCTGAATCTTACTAATTTTTATTCATACATAACTGACATATATTCTGTTTTTTTATTTAGTGAAACACATGCGGAACCATGTTTCGTTTGGTCGTCCACGTCAAACAAATACAGATGAAGATAGAAACATAGTGCAGCGAGCTGTTAGCAATCGATTTATAAACTCCAGGAGCATGTCGGTGAAATTTGACATATCACAGAGCACAATAAGACGACGTCTGCGGGAACATGGGTTACGCCATCGTATTCCTGCTAAAAAACTTATATTAACACTGAGGCATAAAGCGCAGCGTTTACAGTTCTCACGATTTTTTTTAAATTTTAGTTTTGATAATGTGATCTTTGTAGATGAAAAAGTTTTTGTTCTTCTGCCCAAAGACGCTTATCTCTATACTGGACATTGAACACAAGATATGATGAAAAATGTCCTCCCTAATGGATGACTCAAAGCGGACCAGAAGAGCTAGTGGAGGTTGGAGGAAGAATGAATGGCACCGATGTAATTCTAGCAGATAGAGGCTACACACGATTTTAATTACTTATTTCGCAGTAAAACTGCACTAACCGACTTTAAAGAATGTAAATCTACTTTTAACTCAATAAATCTATGCAAATTCAACTTATTTTTTTATGACACCATTCGTACAAAGGTCGAACTACAATAAAAAGAGTTTTGCGTTTTAATGTTGACGCTCAAGATATTTGTATAATGTCTAAATTAGTGCCTCTGAATTGAACGACAGACGTAACATAGTTACTTTTATATCATTATTTACAACTGTTACGAGTATAAACAAAAAACAGTCTATGACGTCATGTTCGAAATGAAAGAGACAAGTATGCGTGCGCATTTGATGTCTCATTTAGCATGTTACGATATTTTTAAACACTTTGACTGAACCTATCTATGTGACACTTTAAACGTCTCGCCCTTTGAAGCGACTATATCGTTGTCAACAATAAGGAAACTTTGTTTGTACCGATATTATTGACTATTTGGTTGCGCCTATAGATAAGAGTACCTTGACTGTTACTAACTATTAGACGCTGTCTGTACACATCTACGGGTTCTGTCAGATCATGTTTGAGGCCGTATTTATCAACCAATTTGCATGAAACTTTACACACACACTTCTTGCTTACAATGAGTCACATTTGAAGGATATTTTTTGGATTGGATGATAAATGAAAGAGTAATAAAGAAAACAATTTAAGAATAAACAAAGCCGCTCCCGAAGTCTACGGTTCACAGAACCACTAGTTGTAAATACTTACATATTTTTAATGCATCCAAAACAATAGATAAAGCATGCTTTATATGTTTAAAAAAAATTAGGACTCCTTTACTGAATACAAACTTTTTCTTTCCCGAATAAGGTTTTGAATTGAGAATGAGAGTATTTTGGAATACACATGCAGCTAAATATACATTCCGTATTGATTCAGATAAAGAAAGATATTACAAAAAATATAGTATTTTGTTTGTTTGCAGTGCCTATAAATTTTCGTGTGATCAAAAAACAAAGCAGTGCGTGGGATATCATTACGGTTTCTAAATGGAAAAACAGTGTACGGTTTGTGTCATCGCATATTCATAGGGCATTTTCGTGCGCCGACCTCTCAAGATATGCGTACTGACTGAATAAACAAAGTCTAATGGAGGGTTTTCTAGAGGTTCAATCCTTTTTCAGTTTATTATTAATTTATTACTTACCTGCGACAAGCCGCTGCTCATAACCGTACCTAAGGAGTACTTAGATTTCTTAGATCACATTTTGTGCTAAGTATGTAGTATTATAATATGCCAGTGGTGAATTGTAAACAGTACTCAGTTCCTTACGAATCATTTGGTGAGAACGCTATGAAAACCTCATATGAGTCGCAAATTTGTTGTAAAAATTACTGCTTGCCGACAGCTCCGGCCTTGTGAATGTTGATTATCGTAACCAATACGTCACGTCTTTATTTGTGACAATCCCAATGTATAACTTAAACGATAGACTGCTCATAATATGAACATCTCTAAATATTTTTTTAGACTCAAAAGATCGGTTAATCTTTTTCCCTACGATACATAATTTATCACCTTTCCAAATTTCATTCATATCTATTCAGCAATTGAGTCATGAAAAAGTTATAAACAAACAAACCGAATAACTTTCTACCAGACGCTTTGTTATGTTATCTCTTTCGAAGTTTGATGTAACTTCTCCCGTATTCAGAAGTCACAGACTTAGAGCTTATTATAAACTTTAAGCTGTACTCAATTCTTGATACTATTATTCTCGTACAGTGGTCGATAGATAGGACCAGTCGTTGTTTGCATAGCCAGCTTAATAATATTAAAAGTCACTGTTATTGCTGTCTGGCATGAAAAGAAATCGAACTCTGTTGTAACAGTGTAGCAGCAATGCAATATTTTATCCTGGCTATTTCTGTAAAGTAACTCACAAAGGACTACGGAGGCCATCTAGATACGATAGATGGATAGAGTAGGAGCAGAGAGGATATATATTGTGATACTGGAAGAGCAACTATCACCACTTTATATATTGAAAATTACATCTCTATTTTAAAAATACAACGCTTTATCCTATAGTTCATATACACACAACATAGATAAATAAGACTACTCACTAGTAGGCATTTTTAGTGCTCCGTAGTTCAAGTTTCAGAACCCTTATAGTTTCGTCATGTCGGTCCGTCCGTCTGTCCTCGAATTTCCTCCTAAACTGTGAGTGCTAGAAACATGAAACTTTGCATGGATATGTGTAAAGTGCTAAAAGTAAATTATTTTTCATAATTTGGGGTACCTCCCCTACACGTAACCAGAATTTGTTTTTTTTTCTTGCTTCTACCCCGAAGTGTGGGGTATCATTAGAAAGGTCTTCTAAAACATTAAGATGTTGCTAAAACAATTTTTTGATTTAAGTATTCGTTTGCGAGATAACTTTATAGCTCATTTTTGTAGACTTGAAGACAGGCTAGCAGCCTTCTTCGTCTTTTTGGGAGATTTGTAAAATATTATTTATACCCCATTTGAAATCGTTTATTTAATTTCTGCCTGCCCTTATTTTCCGTTGGATGTAATAATTGGTCACGGCAATCGGCTTGCCCCCTATTACTGACAAAATACGGGTGGAACGAGTGGGGTTACCCACTGGAGTAGACGTGATACCTGGATAGGCGTGATACCTGGATAGGCGTGATGTAATTTAAGTTTTAAATTAAAATTTAAAAATAAAGTAACTCTAAACGATTTCTTACAGATATTAAAACCAAGTCCATAATGCCTGATCATAATGCCCGCATTAAAAGGGAACTGTTTAAAAATTTACAACCGGGAAAAGAGCTTCATTTTAATTAAGAAATATAAGGCTGTAAAAGTAAATTCTTGGATGAATAAAATTATGTATTCAGTTTTTCATCAAACTTTTCTCAATTCAATTTAGTGTCTATTAAAACCAGACTTTGAAACCCGATACTAAATATGTATAAGCTCAATACATGCCTTCGTAGTACTTGTAATAGCAAATTCTTGAAGATTATATATATTTATAAAGTAAGGAACCGCGTGATACGAGAACGTTGCGGTGTCAGAAGATGTAGTGAGTAAGATAGAAAAAGGGATGCTTAGATGGTTCGGGCACGTAGAAAGAAGATTGACGAAAAAGATACGTAAGGCGGGCGTGAACGAGGAGGCAGGTAAGGGTCGACCTAGGCGAATGTACTTTGACCAAATCGGTGATGTTTTGACCAATGGCCAGGTCAAGAGTACCCATAACCGGGGAGCGTGCATGAAGATAGTTATGAAAGTGGAAGAAGCGAAAGAAGTATGCCAGGATCACAGCAAGTGGAATTCCATAGTCCCTACCTACCCCCGTGGGAACGAGACGTGACAATATGTATGTATGTATGTAAAAACTGTAAAGGAGTTGTACCAAGATCTGAGGGTCCCAGGCCAATCTCAGCTGCAAGTGGTGCACCTATCGAACAACAACAAAACAAAACTTCCCTGAAGCGGCAATAGGTTCATCCTCTATTACTCTGCACCAATAAAGCTACTGATGAAAAGTGAGCATATAATATGCCGCTGAATATCACTCAGGTAAACGATGTGAAATGTGAATGTAAATGATGCGATCCTAGAAAGTATTTGTCGATGTTACAAATAACCAAACATTACTAGAAGGTTTCGTTACCTGAATACATAGATACCGTAAGGTACCTACTAGTATTAACGATATTAGACTTGTTTCTATGTTCCTGTATTCTCTTCGATAAAGTAATAGACATCTTAACGACACTTGTTCCCTAATTGACATTACTAGACCTACCCAAAATAATAAAAGAAAGGACAACGTTAATGTCACCAAAGTGAACAGAAATACTATCGATTCTTGATTATTTTCATATGAGCATCGCCGTTTCAGACTTTTACGACTATATACGTCTTTTGAGAGCGATAACTTAGTCATTTTATGCTCACCCCTCCTTGCTTCAGCATACTTACGTAGCGAAGATCAACGCGTGTGTCCCCGTGGAACGCCATAAACACGCATATTCTTTTACATCTCCCATTTGAATACGTTTTCCTTATTACTTTGCTTATAAGTAAATTTATTTTACCTTACATTTTTTTGTATTAACTGAAAAGAAATTAAATGGAGGGCGTTTTTTGTTAAGTTTTACGACGGTATTAAGTCAAATTAAATATTATAAATTTATTGTACGGTGAAGTATAATATCGGTTCGGTCGCCATTTTAAGGGGTTCAGGTGAATCGGTTGCGCAAGGTGTTTTATAGTTTTAATATCGTGTGGTCTGAGGTCGTCCAAGTTATGGTGTAGACACGCTTTTACTACAAATGCGTGTTCTTGTTTCAACTTCTGTGCAACTACTTTATTATTAGTAGTACTATAAAGCACAAAAGTTGTTTCTTTATTTGGTGTATGTAACTCAGAGTGACTGTACCAATAATTACCTACAATTACATTATTAGCTTTTTTTTTTTACCGCACGATCTCCGGAGAGGCTGCAGCATGTCTCCTAGCCGGGACCCCTCCATGGGACCTGGAAGCGAGAGCCCTTGCGTCATTGGTCCAATGGCGCAAGGAGGCGCTGGAACGGGACCACAGGCCTACGTCTCGAGAATTCGAGGACCAGTGGTCCCAACTCCACCAGGATCTCATGGAGTCATGGAGGGTGCGACTTGAGCAACCCAGGTGGGGTACCGCCATCATCGTGGCGGTGAGACCGATCATAGACGATTGGCTGCACAGGCAGCATGGTGACCTCACGTATCGTGCGACGCAGATCGTTACCGGGCATGGATGCTTCGGTAGCTATCTGTTTCGCATCCATCGTGAGGTCACACCCCGGTGTCAACACTGCGAGGTTTCTGGCGACGACACCGCACTCCGCACGTTGGTGGAGTGCTCAGCATGGGCGAGTCAGCGCCGGGACCTCGTAGTGGGTCTGGGCGTGGATATCCTCTCGCTGGAAACCATACTCCAAATCATGGTCTCCAGCGCGAGTAGGTGGAACGCGGCCGTGTCCTTCTGCGAGCAAGTCATGCTCGCGAAGGAGGCGGCCGAGAGGGAGAGGGAGCGTACCCTTCCCGTCGAGTTCCGTAGTCAGCGGCGAGGGCGCCGCAGACTCATCTACGCCCAAGACCATCGACCTCCATGATCGGGGCCTGAGGACGGCGGGATCGCCACCCACCGTCCTTACAGAAGCAGGCTAGAAGGGTTGCGTGCTGCGGGGCCTTTGCCCCATAGCACGCAACCAGATTCACTCACTGACGCGAGATAAAACCCTACCCCAACGACGCGGGATTCTCATCCCGACCTAAACCCCGCAGAGACCACAGAGGTGGTCAAAGTCCGCCGGGCGCCACTGGAAATACGTTCTGCTTGTAACCAGAGACGCCCGGCAACGTTAGAGCGGCCGGAATTAAAAAAATAAAGTATTTTTTTTTAATATTTGGTTCGCCAAATTGACGCCGCCCGCCTGGTGGTAAGTCGTGACGACGTGTAGCGATTGTGGGCCACTCTCACATCACACAATACTATAGAGAGTGGCCCTCAACTTGACGACCTACTGATGTGCCTCTTCACGCTCCGCTTAAAGAACCCAGGATAACGGTGGATTTTGATGTCTTGCTTTCGATACTTCGCTCTCTTAACATATCTCCAACTGTAATAGATTGGTTTCGTAGTTACTTGTGCGGCCGCCGACAGCGGGTATGCATTGAGGACACTGGGTTCAACTGGTGTAGTACTAGTGTCGGTGTGCCCCAAGGCGGCGTTCTCTCTCCTTTACTCTTCGCGGTTTTTATCAATTCTATCTCTAATCAGCTTCGTTCTTCCTACCACCTTTATGCAGACGATCTACAGATTTATACGCAGGCTCTTTTGGAAAACTTATCGGATGCGGTGGACGCGATCAACGAAGATCTGTCACGGATAGTCTCCTGGAGTAAATCCTATGGATTGAGAGTGAATCCGTTGAAGACTCAGGTGATTATAGTTGGCAGCAGTAGAACCGTTTCAAAAATGGATACTACGCAGATCCCACCACTGGTATTTGATGGTGTCATTTTACCTTTGAGTGAGAGGGTCAAGAATTTGGGGGTAACTATTGATCATACACTGTCTTGGGACCCACAATTGCAGGAGGTGAGCAGGAAACTGTTTGCTTCCGCAGGGTCGCTTAGGAAACTACCAAATCTACTTCCTATTTCCACAAAGGTTGCCCTCTCAAAGTCATTACTTCTCCCTATCCTTGATTATGCAGATTCCAGCTATCTAGATCTTGCCGAGAACCAACTAGATAAACTTGAGCATCTTCATAATGTTTGCTTAAGATTCATATTTGGTTTGCGCAAATATGATCATGTTTCACAGTTTCGATCTCAGCTCAAGTGGTTGCCCATTCGATCTCGCCGAAATACGCACGTTCTCTCCCTTCTATACAATATATTGTTCAATCCTTCCACTCCTACCTACTTAAAGGCTCGGTTCGAGTTTCTACATGACACGCATGATAGGTGCTTGAGATCATCGAAAAACCTACGGTTGAGAATGCCTCAGCACTCCACAAGCTTCTTCGATAACTCTTTCACGGTTACAGCTATTCGATTGTGGAATAGGTTACCTGTGGAGATAAGGCGATATTACATATATTATATATATATATAGATATTACATAAATTTAAAACAATGGTTAGGGAACACTATTTAGCATTGGAACACTTATGAGCTGCAACATTGGTATGCACAAACATTACTCCTCTGTTTATCTATAAATATTATGTATTATATATGTAAGTATGTATGTATGTATGTATGTATGTGTGTATGTATTTAGATTGTAAGTTTATTTACCTACGTCCACTACTACCTTTTCTTCCTACAAGGATCTTTCCATCCAAAGATTGCCTGGTAGAAATTGCTTTAAGCAATAAGGCCGCCCATTGTATTGCTCTTAGACTTAATAAGCTCAATGTACATATTAATTAATACCTACTGTATTGGCGTACAATAAAGTATAAATAAATAAATAAATAAGATAATATGTGGGAGGAAACACGTGCACAGGCAGGGCGTTCAGGGGTTCTCGCGAACATGCTATCCACTGTGTGGGAGTGGCATCTCTGCCCGCCACGCGTTGTTCGGGATCGGAAGGAAGAGGGTGGGATCAGATTGAAGAGCTCTTCAGAACACTCGCCGCGGTAAATACGGTAGAATGCGGCCAAGGAAGCTATAATTCGGCGTTAAGCTAGCGGCTCAAGGCTTCCTGTTACCCCCGGACAATCTATAATACGGATAGCCCGTCGCTGCATATAATAGAGTCGAGGGCGTCCAGCAGATACTTCGCGGAGCAGTCCCAGAGGTGAGAGCAGTATTCGACGCAGGGTCTAATCTGCGTCTTGTACAGTAGACACCTCTGGTCTGGTGTAAAGAATCGCTTTACCTTATTCAGTATTCCTAGTTTCCGCGAAGCTAGCCCTATACATCTTCCGATGTAGTTTTTATTATTGAGCTCTCGACGAACGTCTATGCCAAGGATGTCAAGGTTGTCCTTCATTGGTAATAATGCATTCTGAAGAGAGGGTAGGGGAAGGAAAGGGGATTTCTTCGCTGTAAATGCACACGCCTGTGTTTTGCGG